>CM045990.1:56406013-57841346 GCA_025175895.1 Wurfbainia villosa | reverse complement strand
GTCACGAGCCTCGTCTTCGTACGGGTTACTAGCCTCGTGTTGAAGATGATGTGATCGAGAGAAGATCACTATCCGAATCCAAATTCGGATCCAAAACCGAGTCCTCAAAACTCGCTTTCTCCGGAGAGGTATTCGTCAACCGTTTGACGAATCCTTCGTCCTCCACCTATGAGGATCACTGGAGATCGAATCCCCGGCAAGGCTACCTCTGTCGAAGTTCCAAACGTCGTCCAAACGATGCTCTGACGAGAGGGAAACAAGCTGTCTAGAAAACTGGACAGCTTTGATGGAGGAGTAGGGGCCGGCTAAAAAGGAAAGGTGGAAGCACACCTTATTACCGAACCCATGGGAGATCACCGGAGCTCCTCCGAGAGCAGTTCGACGCCGGCAAGTGGAGAATACGGTAGCAGCTGGTCGCCGGTTGGAGGAGAAGGGGCAGCGGCACTAGGCTTGGTGCCGACTTCTTCAAAGGGGAGAGGTGGGCGGCAACTCTAGGTTAGGGTTTTTGGATTTGGGTTTAACAAACCCTTAAGCCCTCTTTTATAGAGAACTAATTCTCTTAATGGTTATTGGATCATAACCATAAGGCCCGTTAACCCACTCCATTAATATAAGTTAAAATAAACCAAACCATGATGGTTTATTTTAAGTTAAAACGAACCGAACCAACTTTGGTTCATTCGTTTAAAATAAATCAAACCCTTTGGTTTATTCTCCTCCATTGGATTAGAACCAAACCATTTTGGTTCATCCATTATGTCTTCTTAAGACACGGCTCATCCACGCTTCCATTGCGACTGAAACGATTTCATGCTCACTTCTTGTTTGGTCCAACCAAACTTAGTTTCTCTCGATCTGAGAATCTCATTCTCAAGCTCGTTTTAAATCCTTCGGATTACGCTTATTGTGCGTGTGACCAAATAGGTTCTCGGTTTATGTTGGCCGTCTATAATTAACCATTAATTATAGAACGATCATGAGTGGCACCTAGTAGTACATCATGATCCCCAATTAACCGAAAAGATCAACGGTTGATCCAGAACTATTTATGAAACCCTTCAGCAGCTTGAATGAATCGTGCCCCATTCCCTTCACTCATCTTATACCCACTTGGTTCAGGACATGGTCTATTGTGTCAGTCCCCACTAGGCTGACTATGTCACACCTAGCCCAAGTATCATTTCCTCGTCCTACGGATTCTAGTTACTGCACATGTATCGAAGAGTACCTTACTCTAAACATGTAATGCTTTGGCCAAAGACTTTAGTAACAATCTGACGAGAGGCCTTGGGTATACATATCCTCGTAAGGAGTGGGGAATCCTTTATAGGCTATTCAAACACCTTCGATCACTTCGACTTATACCCAATCATCCCGGGTCCACATCTCCTCAGAGATGCTTGCTTAAGATGTCAAAGCATAAGTCTTTATGATCAAGATGACTTGAATACCACAAGTCAAAGGAACATCGCACTTAAGCTACAGTAAGAACTTCATTGACATATCTATATATGCAGAGAACCATATGAAGTCTTACGGTTGGTCACTCCAATGAACTAGTTACCATAACTAGCATCCACGATTAACTCCGGACATCACAATGTCTCCAGCCAGTGAGAATCAGCTCCTTGGATACACCAAAGAGTATACCTCGTGCTAGTCTCGACAGAATTGATGGTGTCCAAATCCATCAATTCATTAACTAGGGATAATTCCGATACATCACAATTACACATGTAGAGATACTCACTAGTTGTGATCCAATCATAAATTCTCTCATGCTGTGAGTCGTATCGCGGACATTCAGTAAATGAGTTTAAGATCCAATCAAATACATGAAACCATGTATACTCAAATAGTGAATCTTCATTTATCATATAAATGGTTCATACATAAGGCGATTACCTTAGGACATCTCTCATATATTACTAACACTTACCATGCATTTCGCCCCTATTCATCACTCTCCCTCCAGTCCACACATGTATAGGAGCCCACCTAGTCCACGTCGACATGAGCCTGCACCTGCACCACCACCTTTTTCTACTTTTGAGCAGGATGCAGGTACATCTACCTATGATTTTTTGGAGTTTCGATTGTGCCTCAACGATATATACGCTGAGCAACAGATGCAGAGGCAACGATGGAAGGAGCAGAGCACATATACTCAGGCAGAGTTTTGGGGCTTCCGGGAGCACTTCCAGTGGGTCGAGGAGTTCTACGACGAGGCCCGCATCTACTTCCAAGAGGAGGCTTCCCGTCGCCAAGAGGAGGCCACCTACCGCCAGGAAATGTCGTAGCACATGCGTGCCCAACAAGCACAGTGGGCTAGGGAGGAGGAGCACCGAGCAGTCATTACATCCACTAGCTCTCAAATCGACCACATGTACATGTGGCATCAGCGGCTCAGCAACAGGTTCTCCCAGAACCCCGAGATGCTGAGGCTACCGGACTTTCCACCTCGGCCACCATATTAGAGGTATAGCTTTATACAAGTCTGGGGGTAGGGTCCCTAAGTTTTGATTTATTTTGTTTCTAGCAGTAATTTCTTTCCTGATCTTTGTATTTTAGTTAGCATTCATTTGTTCATGCATAGGTTGTTCAGTTTCTTTCAACACTTAGTTTTTGCTATCTATAAGCTGCCTCAGTAGTATTTTTAAAGTTTTCTTCATGAGTTGTTTCCATGGGTAGCTTAACTTCATTTACCTCATGGTATTTTTTTTAATTGCTCTAATGGATGTTCTAGACTTACACTAGTTAGATTTTATTTTTACACCTACACATGACGAACATTCTGAAAGGAAAAATCTAGTACGTACCTAGTTATGATTCATCTCAGTAGTTTAGTACTTTGGAATCCATAAGTGACTCTAGATTTAGCATTTTAGTTATTGGAGATGCTCGGATTATGAAAGCCCATTCGGAAAAATCAAAATCCCAAGAGAGAGAAGAAGAAAAAAGGAATAAAAAAAAAGAAAAAGAAAAAGAGAGTAAGAAAAAAAATTGAAAAAAAATTATGAGGGATAAAAAAATAGTTGTCGTGGGTGGAAATGTTTAGGTGCCCCTTTGAGACAGAGTTAGGTTATTGGGGAAACACCTACCAATTTCTCTCAATAACGAGCATGCCTTTGAGACTTTGTGCTAGATCTAGGAATGACCCTCGCTTTGGGCAGGTAAGTGCCTAAGAGCCGAAGACCTTAGGAAATCTATAGGATGACGACTTAACTTACCATGGAACGAGTATCCCCTAAGAAGATTCACTTAGCACGAGCAAAAGAAGCTAACATAGTAAATTTCTAGAACATATATATTTTGCTTTGATTGTAAAATACCACTTGATAAATCTAGTTAACATGTTAAATATGGAACAATACCTTTTAAAATTTCATGACACTGAGGTTTGCTTGAGGACAAGCAAAGATTTAAGTCTAGGGAATTTATGTGAGCAATACATATAGGATTTTAAGAGTAGTTTTCGCTCATATCTCATTACATTTTATATTTGTTTCATGCATATTTCACTTTGTTTTGCATGTATTTCCTATTTTCTGGTTTGGAGATCTGCTCTTTGTACTTTTGTGTGCAGGATAGCATTTCATGGAGAAAAAGGCGCACTTTCGAAGAAAAAGAAGGGCATTTTGCAATTGGACGCAGAAGGGGACATGGCTAGGGCGTGTGGCTATACACGGTCGTGTCCAAGGGGAAAAATTGGCCACCCTAACACCACACATGGCCTAGCCGTGTGGAAACACACGGTCATGTGGTACTGTGCAATTCCGACGCGAGTCAGTTATTTTCCAGGTTTTAGAGAGATTCAGGATGATGTCTATATAAAGGAGGCTATGCCCAAACCCTAGGGGGCACGACGGTCGGGATGACACTCCAACATCCTAAAAAGCTTTAGGAACTCGCATCGGGGAGAAAGAAAGTCGTCGGAGATCCAAATTCTGTACTTCAACGTTGGAGAGAAGAGTCACATTGCATTATAATTTCTTTTCCTTACTTAATTTCTATTGTTTATACGAACATGATCGTGCTTTGTGTTTCTCCACTCTTATCTATGGAGTAGACTTTCCGATTCTATGATTAGAGAGTAGTTTGTGTGCGTAGAACATGTTATTCCAAATTTGAATTCTGTTCTTCAATTTCTATTTGCAATTGGCACTTGGTTTTAGAGCTATAGTTATTATTTTGGTTTTCTATCTATAGTGCTAGCCGATACGAGGGGTGACAGCCCTTGTATCTAAGATTTAGGAGAATCAAGGAGGAACCTAGGGGTTGACCTCATCTCCCGTAACCGTGGGTAGAAGGATGCGATAGAGTAGGAAATATGCCCTATTTTCGAATCGTCACAGGGATCGATTCAGCATCCTCGTACCGACTATCCCTTCCTAAGTCCAGGGGTCAACCTGGTAATGGTAGAGGTAGCTTCCGATATATGCGAAGGCTCATCGGGGGAGTGTATGTCCTTTCCACAAAACTGTAGCTAGAATCTTAGACGAAAACCAATTGAGAACATGTTCTGCGACACACAAACGAAACTGAAATCCTAGAATCCCTTCCAAAATCTCGCAACATTGTTTCTTTCTTCTTTCGTGTGACACCGTATTGAGTTGGGACCATCGTCAACCCTCGCATTTATAACCCTTAAATATGAATTCCGAACAATTACTTCCACTTACCAAATTGGTACTCGAATCTCAGTCCCTGTGGGATCGATAATCTTTTTATTACTTGACGACATCTGTGCACTTGCGGGCATTAAGTGCGAGCGCGCGCTTCGAGTCCTCGACAGTCTCCATTGCTAGATTTAAGGTTGCGTTCGCATGCATCAAGTTTTTGGAGCCGTTGTCGGGGACTGATTGATTCGATATCGAATCGAAAGTGGATAGTTAGATCGGACTAAGGCTTATTTTCTTGTTTTATTTTATATTATTTCAGTTTTATTTCATTTTAGATTTTTCTATTCAATTTTAGTTTAGATTAATTACATCTTTCTTTCTTTCAGTTTTTAGTAGTGCTCCAATTAAGAAATAAAAGGAGACTCTTGCCAACCCACTTCTATTTCTTTCCTTACCTATAATTTCCTGTATATAACGATGCATGCTTTTACTCATGATTATGGTCAATTTAATGTTGTAAGATTTGGTAACATTTATTGTGATAATTGTGGTGAAACATGGGTACCATTAACGATTGTCCGGATATATTCGAACCTTAACAATTTGAACATGAAGATTTCACCTACAATTACAACCAGTGGCCACAAGATGATTCCTATTCATATAGTTATAACCCTGGCTACTTAAACCCTCAATACTGTTCGCCTAAATCCTGACTTGAGCAGATGATGGAAGATTTCATTCAAACGCAACAAGCGGCGAACGATGAATTCCGACAGTGGCATTCGCAGACAAAGACTCATATTGTTTCCCAAGCGAGAACGAGTACTATGAATCGCCATGTGAATTTTATCCAGAACCAAGTCTCCACCCAAAAGCCTTGCAAGATAAAGTTACTAGAGAATGCAAGGAGCATAGTCAACAATTCACGAAGTTTATGCAACAAAATCTAGTACATAAAGAAACCAAATGACTAGAAGGTGGCTTTGATGACTGGATTACACCTAATATGGCAGAGACTCACTTTGAGCGAATGAATGAGAAGGACGTAGATGACATAGGAAGTGAAGAAGAACAATCCATTCAATCACCACTGGAAGAAGAACTTAAGGATTATATAATTGATACTTTAATCGAGGAGTGTATTGCTTCAATCCAAACACCTCCTAACCTCAAGGGTCTAGAAGAGCCTACCTTAACCCTCACCGAAACTTTAGCTACCAATAACGAAGCCCATTTAGTGATTTGTAATGATAAATTTTCATTTGACATAATAGAATCGACTGATCAATCTTTTGGTGAGTATATTTGTGGTGAGTTACATTATTTACAGCATATGGATGAAATAGAATATCATTATCAAACTCCTGATGATTCTCTAAAGATAAGCATGTTCACTCTCGAACCAAGGAAGGCAGCCAATAAATATTTTGCCCCTCCACGAGCAAGATTTAAGAGATATGGTGATAAGGGACTACAAGGGAGGAGGCGTAAGGTGAGCAAATATCTTGCTCCCCCACGAGCAAGATTCAAACACATCTAATGAAAAGTAGGAATAAGGTCGAGCTAAAAGACCTTAAACAAACCGCTTCTTGGGAGGCAACCCAAGTTTAGTTTTTATGTTCTCTTTTTATTTTATTGCATTCATTTGGGTAATTTGAACTTTAATTTATAACATTTATCATTTTTCAAATAAATTATGACTAGAAAGGATTTGCTAGGTAGAAACAAAAATCATTTTGAACCTACACAACTAATTTTTTAAGGAGAATTCGGACCATTGTGCACCATGAGAGAGAAACGGGGGGCACACGGTCTGGATGTGTGTTTTCACACGGCCATGCCCCACATTCTAGTAGCGCACATGGTCTGGCCGTGTGTTTTCACACGGTCATGTTGTACAAGGGATAAAGAGTGTCACACCATGTGTTTCGCCCCTATTCATCACTCTCCCTCTAGTCCACACATGTATAGGAGCTCACCTAGTCCACGTCGACATGAGCATGCACCTGCACCACTACCTTTTTCTACTTTTGAGCAGGATGCAGGTACATCTACCTATGATTTTTTAGAGTTTCGATCACGCCTCGATGATATATACGCCGATCAACAGATGCAGAGGAAGCGATGGGAGGAGCAGAGCACATATAATCAGGTAGAGTTTCAGGACTTCCGGAAACACTTCCAGCAGATCAAGGAGTTCTATGACGAGGCCCGCATCTACTTCCAAGAGGAGGCTGCCCGTTGCCCGGAGAAGGCCACCTACCGCCAGGAGATGCGACAGCACATGCGTGCCCAACAGGCACTATGGGCTAGGGAGGAGGAGCACCGAGCAGCCGCTGCATCCACCAATTCTCAGATTGACCACATGTACATTTGGCATCAGCGGCTCAGCAACACGTTCTCCCAGGACCCCAAGATGCTGAGGCTATCGGACTTTCCACCTTGTCCACCATATTAGAGGTATAGCTTCATACAAGTCTGGGGGTGGGGACCCTAAGTTTTGATTTATTTTGTTTCCTACAGTAGTTTCTGTTGGGAGGGGAAACTTCACTTCCCACTTCAACTCGGTCACTTGTTCATGGCGATCCCTTCTACGTCCCCAGATAAAAAAAATTATCCTTGACAAGAGTGATTGCCCAAGCAACCATGTCATCGTCGTGCTATTCGATTAGAGTGGTCACTTGAAAAAACTTGTTGTTCAAGCAACCAACCTCTATTCTACGAATTGCCACAGAATAGACGATGTATGGATCACTGGCTTTTGTGTTTATGTTCGGGGTCCAAGTTATATTAGCCACAAAACAGAATATATCATTCATATATAATTGAAAAACAATTACAAACATGTAACATATGAAGATAGATAAGTGTTATACCTCTCGATCTTCTATTGTATGACCTTCCTCCTTTCGGACGTCGTGTGGGCGACGATCTACCAAAAGTTGAAGCTCCTAGATCACCAATTTTCCTTCCTTGCTCGTTCCGAGCAAGAGGAAGAATAGAAACAAGACTCTTTTCCTTCTTTCAACCAACCACCAAACTACAAAGTTGGTTCTTGCCGCCGGCCAAGAAGAAAGAGGAGAATAGGATGGAAACCGGCCAAGACTCCAAGGGAAGGCCCTAAATCTTGTTTCCACCAGCCAAGGAGAAGGAGAAGGGATGGATTGGATCCCGGCCAAAAGCTGGAAAGGGCTGCTGGGCGCCGGCCACCTTGAGGAAGAAGAAGATAAGGAATAAGTTTCCTTATTTGGTGTCGCCAACTCCAAACCCTAGCTCCAAGCCCCTTGCCGCCCAAAACCCTAATCCTATCCCTAATTGGATTATACTTGCCGCCCACCCCTTGCTCTCCTTTTATAGAGTTAGGGATAAGCCTTGTTTTAATCTCCACCATTAGTTCTAGGGATTTAATCTCAACCGTCGAATCTAGAGATTTAATCTCAACCGTCGGATCTAGAGATTTAGTCTCTACCTTTGGATCTAAAGTTTTGTTTCAATCAATTGGATCTATGCTTCATGAGGTATTAATAGGCTACAATAGGGACCATGAGGAGGAGTTCGATCTTGGCCACCCAATGGATCAAGCCCACATAAAGTCTGATCCATTAATGATAATCCAATCCACTAAAGGATTATCATTGATCTACCTCACCAACCCCCATAAGTTAATATAGGCTCCATATATTATATGTACATTTTCTCCCCATGTTTAAGATCTCGAATGTCCGTCAATTAATTAATTTACTGACCATTAATTAATCAAAATCTAACTCCATGAGTAGTACCACTCAACCTTTTCATCATGTCGGACAAAGTCCACCTGCAGGGTTTACATGATGAACCTTATGAGCTCCTCAAGGGGACATCATCATCCTAATATATAGGACACGGTTTCCTCCTATAATCAACGACACACAATATAAATAATATCATTTCTCAACTTACCGAGTCTATCGATTTAATCTATAAATCTCGGCCATTGGTAAATCAAATAAATGAATACTAAGTATATGTGCCCGTTATTATATCGAGATTAAGAGTATGTACAATATAATATCTGAGGTCTGATTCAATTATGTAGTCAGCAATAAATCGAATCACCTCTAAGTCGGTCCTGCTCAATACACACAAAGTGCACTAGTGTGATTCTATGGTCAAGACAAACTAATACCAAATCACACTACAACCATACCAATGGTTTGTCCAAAGTCATCTCGATTGTGAGCCTATACTTATACTTTACAAGGAGTCGATAACATGATCTCACGTGTGACACCACACACCATGTTATCTACAATGTAATGTATTAGACAATATGCATAACCATAAAAACGTGCAAACAATGATCATGTGATTCTTATTTCAAAATAAAGATGTTCATACAAAAGACAGACTTTTCAGTATACATCCCAATAGTTTCTTTCCTGATATTTGCATTTTAGTTAGCATTCATTTGTTCATGCATAGGTTATTCAGTTTCTTTTAGCACTTAGTTTTTGCTATCTATAAGCTGCCTCAGTAGTATTTTTAAAGTTTTTTTCATGAGTTGTTTCCATGGGTAGCTTAACTTCATTTACCTCGTAGTATTTTATTTTATTTGCTCTAATGGATGTTCTAGACTTACACTAGTTAGCTTTTATTTTTACACCTACAAATGACGAACATTCTGAAAGAGAAAATTTAGTACGTACCTAGTTATGATTCATCTCAGTAGTCTGGTACTTTGAAATCCATATGTGACTCTAGATTTAGCATTTTATTTATTGGAGATGCTCGGATTGTGGAATCTCATTCGAAAAAATCAAAATCCCAAGAGAGAGAAGAAAAAAATAGAATAAAAAAAAAGAAAAAGAGAGTAAGAAAAAAAATTGAAAAAAAAAATTATGGGGGATAAAAAAATAGTTGTCGTGGGTGGAAATGGTTAGGTGCCCCTTTGAGACCGAGTTAGGTTACTGGGAAACACCTACCAATTTCTCTCAATATCGAGTATGCCTTTGAGATTTTGGGCTAGATCTAGGGAACGATCCTCACTTTGGGTAGGTAAGTGCCTAAGAGTCGGAGACCTTAGGAAAGCTATAGGATGACGACTTAACTTACCATGGAACGAGTATCCCCTAAGAAGATTCGCTTAGTGTTAGTGCAATCGACCCGTGATATGGTTTTGATGTGTGTGGCAAAGGGTTTAGTTAGGTTGTTATTCTGATTTGATATGTGCGTTGGAGTCTTGCAGAACTTAGTAATTCACACATGGAGCATTGGCGAGTTTCACCTCTCATGACTCGGTCCTTGAGTCGGTGAAGGATAGCTTTGTGAAAGTCGTGCGCTTGGAGCATCCGAGGGACTGTCGGACGAGGAGATTGGAGTGAAGCCGGAGAAAGTAGACTTCAGGGTGAGACGCGAAGGATGGCACTGCAGAGCCGTGTGCTTGGTGCATCCGAGGGATGTGGCCGGACGAAGACAACTTCAAAGGCGAGGGACTCCAAGGGATGAGAGTGAGCGAATGAAACCCGAGACGGGGTAGTGAGCTTAGGTGAAACTTGGCCAATTGGCTAAGTGTCGGATGGAATTTCTCGACATCAGTCGACTGCCATGTCATGGCAGTCGATTGCTCCAAGTCGATTGTGACTCGACTGGTATATGAGTCTGGTTCATGTGTCATCAGTCGACTGCCATATATTGGCAGTCGACTGTTGATGGTAGCAGTCGACTGGTCGAGAGGGTTTGGGGCACATAACCTCTCGTAGCCGACTGCATAGTAGACTACGAAGGCATCAGTCGATTGATGGATACATCAGTCGACTGCCAAGAGTTCCGTTGGACTACAACAGTCGGGATCTGACGTGTTCGGAGGCTATTGTAGTGGCGGCGATCGGATCGCAAGGCGTGATCAGCGATGGCGGCCTAAGCGGAAGAAATCAACCCTCTCTATAAAAAGAGAGGGTGTGGGCTTTTGGATGGCTAATGCTTATGCTCCAAACTACCATCCAAGTGCTCCACAAGTGTTAAACTCCTTCTCCTAGTTTTCTTTCACATCTATTGTAAAAGAAGGAGTGTTCTCATTGTTGTAAGGGTTTACCTCCACCTTGCATTGGCTAAAGGGAGAGACCGATATTGGATTGGTTGCGGAGTGATTCACCGGGGATGAATCGGACCGTGGATTAGCGGCGAGGCTGTGAACCACGTTATATTGTTTTTCTTTGTGTTTGTTCTTAATTGTCTTCGCTTTGTATTTTCCGCTTGCGCTAACATTTATTGTAGATGATTAAGAACGACTTCCTCTCATATGACGAAAGAGGGATATTCACCCCCCCCCCTCTAGCCGGCCAACATATCGACCTCACAAGTGGTATCAGAGCCAAGGTAGCTTATCACCGGACTAACCGCCGCAACAAGCTCTACATCAAGGATGGCCGACTCCAACATTCACCCACCGAAGTTTGAAGGAGAATTCTCTTGGTGGAAGAAGAGAATGGAGGTATTCTTTGAAATTGATTTTGATATTATGCTTATAATGGAAAATGGTTTTGAGATGCCTAGGGACGAAGAGGGTGAACCAATAGAGAAGTCAAGGTGGACTAAAAAGGAAAGGGAGGAGCACCTTGCAAATTCAAAGGCCAAGCACCACCTCTTCAATGTGCCCCCCCCCCCCAACAAGAGATCAATTGGATTGGGGAGTGCTCAAGTGCCAAGGAAATGTGGGAGAGATTGGTTGAACTTCATGAAGGCACTTCGGAAGCCAAGCTTGCAAGGAGAGACCTCCTCCGCTCCTAATTAAGCAACATAAAATTAGAAAAGGGAGAAAAGGTAACATCATTACATTCTAGGTTTAAAGAAATTTTAATTGGGCTAACAAGTGTAGGAGAAAAACTTTCGAACCAGGATATGCTTATGAAAGCTATCGACGCCTTTTCCCGATCATCGAAATGGAGTTCAATGGTGGACTCCTTCTACATGTCGAAGAACCTAGAAGTAAGCACCTTGGAGGAGTTCTTCTCAACCATGGAACTCCACGAAACAAGGCTTGAAGGGATAAATGAAGAATCAAGTATCAAGCCATCAAGAGGAGTAGCCTTGGTAGCCAACAAGGGGAAGAAAAAGAAGATAGAGACTTCCTCCTCCTCCGATGAAGCATCCTCATCATCCTCCATGAATAGCAATGAAGATGCTTATATGGTAAGGAAGGTAAGGCGTGCTTTAAGAAATTTAAAGTTTAACAAATCTTATGATAGGAGAAGGCACAAGAAGAAAATCATATGCTCCAATTGCCAACAAGAGGGACACATAAGAGATAATTGTCCCCTCTTGAACAAGAGCAAAGAAGAGAGGAAGAAGAAAGAAGAAAAGAAGAAGAAGGGGAGCAAGAAGAAGGAAGAAGAGAAGAAAACTAAGGAGAAAGGGAAGACAAAAGCACTCAAAGCAAGGACATGGGATGATCCCTTTTCATCATCATCATCATCATCATCAGAAGAACATGTCTACTCAAATCTTGCCCTAATGGTGTTTGACGACCTAGACTCCTCTTCCTTCGAAAATGAAGAATCAAGCTCAAGTGAGGAGAGCTCTAATGAAGGGGGAGGCTCAACATCACCCTCCTCATCCGAAGAAGAAGACATGGAGACTATGGTAACGAATCTCTCACCCAAGAAAATAGTTTCCATGATATCTAGCCTCACTATGGACTTGTTTAGGGCAAAGAAAAAGAACAAATGCATGCTAGATCGAATTAAGGACTTAGAAGAAAAATTAGAAAAAACATGCTTAACTATTAATGATAATATTTCTTCTAGCCTTAATAATGCATGCTCACATGAATATATGCCTTTTGATGTTAATGATGCATGCATTGAGGAGAATAGGGCTTTAAGGGAAAAGGTAGATCATTTAACCAAGGCCCTAGAAAAATTCACCATTGGCTCCAACACTCTTAACATGATCATAGGGAGCTAAAGGGCAAGTTTCAATAAGAAAGGCCTAGGATATAAGGAAAATAAAAATGAAAAGGCCTATAAATGTCTAATTGCTAGGGGTCAAGATAGAAAGAAGACAATAGCTAGAAAATGGATCCCTAAGGAATTTTTAGTGAACCCAACAGGAAAGAACTTGTTTTGGGTTCCTAATTCCATCCTTAAGGGTTAGTAAAACCCTAGGATAGTCAACCATATGGAATTTACCTATATCATGTTTTTGGTTGACTTAGGATGGCGGGACATAATTTTTGAAATAGTGTTGGGTGATGATAATGTGCCCATAAATTGATAATAATGCTTAAATCATGATAGTAAATGCAATTGCTATTTATGTTTGCAATCATGATTTATGATCTTGATATTTGGCACATAGTCATGGGCTTTAGGGTTTAAATCATGCTTTGGGTGATACTTTACTTTTTATCATGCTTACACACCTAATGCATGATTATAAATTGATGAATACATGTGTTTCATGATCATAATGTGAAATTAATTCATATATGTCTTTATGATCATGTGGGTTGTTAGGATGATACTTAACCTTGTATAGAATTGCATGAAAGTAATGATTAAGTATATATAAATACCTTTAGGAACATCTCACACTCACCATAGGATACCTTGATTGAAAATTTAGCATGGGTGAGATGATAGGATGATACTAATGGTCCACTAATGCCTATGACATTTAGATGGTCATTTGAAGTATCAAATAGCAATAATAGACCAATCATGGGGAAGACTTATGTTTAATTCATAGACATATTGCCCAAAGATCATGGTTGGATATTTCATATGTTTTCAAAACAATTTCTTACTTTAAAATCTGTGTATTCATGTTTTGAAACAATTCAAATCAAAACTAGGTGTTAAAAGTGATACTAACTTGATCAAAAACTTAGTTGTTTTTGAAGCTTTTGGATTTTTGGCAAATCATTGAAAATATAATTAATTTTCATGAAAACTCATTTTTCACTGATAAAGACTTTAAAAGAAATGTGTTTTTAAAATTTCACAATTTTTTGAATTTTCTGGAATTTATAGTGCATTTTTGAATTTCGTCCAGAAAACCTGATCTCCTTGTGCCAGTCGACTACCATGCTGATAGCAGTCGACTGATGTACTGTGCACGAGCACAGTAACCTGATTTTATCAGGTTTTTTATTTTTGTTTCTCTCTAGACTTGATATCATGTCATATAAACTTTGTTTAATCTTTTTGATGGTGTCAAAGCGGGAGAAAGATATATGTTTAAGTAAGGGGGAATGTATTTAGGGGGAGTATCATGTATTAAGGGGGAGAGTTGCTAATCATGTTATTTACATGCTTTCTTTCCTTAATAGTTTATCAAATATTTTACCTAACTTAAACGGATTATCACACATCAAAAAGGGGGAGATTGTTAGTGCAATCGACCCGTGATATGGTTTTGATGTGTGTGGCAAAGGGTTTAAGTTAGATTGTTATTGTGATTTGATATGAGCATTGGAGTCTTGCACAACTTAGTAATTCGCACATGGAACATTGGCGAGTTTCACCTCTCATGACTCGGTCCTTGAGTCGGTGAAGGATAGCTTTGCAAAATGAAGGGTTTTGCTTATCGAGTCCGTGAGGGGAAAGTTCGCTTCCCACTTCACCTCGGTAGCTTGTCCATGGCAATCCCTTCGATGTCCCCGGATTAAAAAAATTTAATCCTCGACAAAAGGGATTGCCCAAACCACCAAGCCATCGTCGTGCTATTCGTTTAGAGAGGTCACTTGAACAAACTAGTTGTTCAAGCGACCATCCTCTATTCTACGAGTAGCCGCGGAATAGACGATGTCTGGATCGCCGGTTTTTGTGTTTATTATCAGGATCCAAGTATTATTTAGCCATTTACAGATTTATAACATGCTTATAATTGAAAAACAAAAACAAGCAACAAACAAAAGAGAAAAGAGAATAGATATACCTCTTGATCTTCTAATGTATGTCCTTCCTCCTTTTGGACGTCGTGTGGGCGACGATCTACCAAAAGTCAAAGCTCCAAGATCACAAATCTTTTTTCCTTGCTTTTCCAAAGAAAGAGGAAGAATAGAAACAAGGTTCCTCTCCTCCCTAAAACCAACCAACAAGGAGCAAACAAAATCCTTGCCGCCGGCCACAAAAGAGAAGAAGATAATGATGGAAAACAACCAAGACACCAAGGGAAGCCCTATATCTTGTTTCCACCACCTAAGGAGAGGGAGAAGAGAAGCTTTGGCCTCCGGCCAAGGTTGGAAGAGGGCTGGAAAACAATCTGGACGCCGGCCAATGAAGGAAGAAGAAGAAACAATCACTTTCCTTATTTGGTGCCGCCCTAGCCTCCAAACCCTAACCCTAATCGTATCTCAACTAGGATTCCTTCTCTTGCTGCCCAAACCCTAGCTCTCTTGATGATAGTTCATGCCAACTCCCATGCCCTCCTTTTATAGAGTTAGGGATAAGTCATGAATTAATCTCCTCCATTGGTTCTAGGGATTTAATCTCAACCGTCGGATCTAGAGATTTAATCTCAACCGTCGGATCTTAGAGATTTAATCTCTACCTATGGATCTTAGAGTTTTGTTTCTATCCATTGGATCTAAGCTTCATGAGGTGTTAATAGGCTACATTAGGGACCATGAGGAGGAGTTGGATCTTGGCCACCCATAGATCAAGCCCACATAAAGTCCGATCCACTAATGATGATCCAATCCACTAAAGGATCATCATTAATCTACCTCACCAACCCCCCATATGATAATATGGGCTCCATATATTATTTGTACATTTTCTCCCCGTGTTTAAGATCTCGAATGTCCATCGATTAATTAATTTATTGACCATTAATTAATCGACATCTAACTCCTTGAGTAGTACCACTCAACCTTTTCATCATGCCGGACCAAGTCCACCTGCAGGGTTTACTTGATGAACCTTATGAGCTCCTCAAGGGGACATCATCATCCTAATATATAGGACACGGTTTTCTCCTATAATCAATGGCACACCATATAAATAATATCATCTCTCAACTTACCGAGCCTATCGATTTAATCTATAAATCTCGCCCATTGGTAAATCAAAGAGATGAGTACTAAGTATATGTGCCCATTATTATATCAGGATTAAGAGCATGTACTAAATAATATCTGAGGTCCGATTCGATTATGTAGTCAGCAATAAATCGAATCACCTCTAAGTCGGTCCTGCTCAATACACACAAAGTATACTAGTGTGATTCTATGGTCAAGACAAACCAACACCAATTCACACTACAACCATTCCGATGGTTTGTCCAAAGTCATCTCGGTTGTGAGCCTTTACTTATACTTTTCAAGGGGCCGATAACATGATCTCCTGTGTGACACCACACACCATGTTATCTACAATGTAAAGTATTAGACAATATTGCATAACCATAAAAATATGCAAACAATGATCATGTGATTCTTATTCCAAAATAAAGATGTTCATACAAAAGATAGACTTTTCAGTATACATCCCTACAAAGTCGTGAACTTGGAGCATCTGAGGGACCGCTGGACGAGGAGATTGGAGTAAAACCGAAGGAAGTAGACTTCAGGGCGAGACGCGAAGGATGACGCTGCAGAGTCGTGCGCTTGGCGCATCCGAGGGACGTGGTCGGACGAAGACAACTTCAAAGACGAGGGACTCCAAGGGATGTGAGTGAGCGAATGTAACCTGGGACGGGGTGTTAGTAATATATGAGAGATGTCCTAAGGCAATCGCCTTATGTATGAACCATTTATATGATAAATAAAGATTCACTATTTGAGTATACATGTTTTATGTATTTGATTGGATCTTAAACTTATTTACTGAATGTCCACGATACGATTCACAGCATGAGAGAATTTGTGATTGGATCACAACTAGTGAGTATCTCTACATGTGTAATTGTGATGTATCGAAATTATCCCTAGTCGATATATTGATGGATTTGGACACCATCAATTCTGTCGAGACTAGCACGAGGTATAATCCTTGGTGTATCCAAGCAGCTGATTCTCACTAGCTGGAGACATTGTGATGTTCGGAGTTGATCGTGGATGCTAGTTATGGTAACTAGTGCATTGGAGTGACCAGCCGTAAGACTTCATATGGTTCTTTGCATATATAGATATGTCAATGAAGTTCTTACTGTAGCTTAAGTGCGATGTTCCTTTGACTTGCGGTATTCAAGTCATCTTGATCATGGAGACTTATGCTTTGACATCTCAAGCAAACATCTCTAAGGAGATGTGGACCCGGGATGATTGGGTATAAGTCGAAGTGATCGAAGGTGTTTGAATAGCCTATAAAGGATTCACCACTCCTTGCGAGGAGATGTATACCCATGGCCTCTCGTCGGATTGTTACTAAAGTCTTTGGCCAAAGCATTACATGTTTAGAGTAAGGTACTCTTCGATACATGTGCAGTAACTAGAATCTGTAGGACGAGGAAATGATACTTGGGCTAGGTGTGACGTAGTCAGCCTAGTGGGGACTGACACTATAGACCATGTCCTGAACCAAGTGGGTATAAGATGAGTGAAGGGAATGGGGTACGAATCATTCGAGCTGCTGAAGGGTTTCCGAAATAGTTCTGGATCAACCGTTGATCTTTTCGGTTAATTGGGGATCATGATGTACTACTAGGTGCCACTCATGATTGTTCTAATTAATGGTTAATTATAGACGGCCAACATAAACCGAGAACCTATTTGGTCACACGCACAACGAGCATAATCCAAAGGATTTAAAACGAGCTTGAGAATGGGATTCTCAAAACAAGAGAAACTATGTTTGGTTGGACCAAACATGGAGCGAGCATGAAATCGTTTCAGTCGCAATGGAAGCGTAGATAAGCCGTGTCTTATGAAGACATAATGGATGAACCAAAATGGTTTGGTTCTAATCCAATGGAGGAGAATAAACCAAAGGGTTTGGTTTATTTTAAACGAATGAATCAAAAGTTGGTTCGGTTCGTTTTAACTTAAAATAAATCATCATGGTTTGGTCTATTATAACTTATACTAATAGAGCGGGTTAACGGGCTTTATGGATATGATCCATTAACCATTAAGAGAATTAGTTCTCTATAAAAGAGGGCTTAAGGGATAATTAAGCCCTAATCCAAAAACCCTAAGTTAGAGTTGCCGCCCACCCCATTGAAGGAGTTGGCGCCAACTCCATTGCCGCCGCCCATTGCTCCTCCAACCGGCGTTTAGAAGGCTACTTCCTTCCCCCTCGCCGGCGTCGAGCCGCTGCCGGTTAGTGCTCCGGTGATCTCCTTCAAGTTTGGCATCAAGGTGAGCTCTATCTCCTTTGGTTGGCCGGCGCCTATCACCTCCACCAAAGCTGTCCAGTTTTCTGGACAGCTTGTTCTCCTTTCGTCGGAGCATTGTTTGGACGACGGTTAGAGCTCCGATAGAGGCTAACTTACCGGGGATTCGATCTCCGGTAATCCTCTGAGGTGGAGGACGAAGGATTCGTCAATTGGTTGACGAATACCTCTCCGGAGAAGCGAGTTTTGAGGACTCGTATTAGGATCCGAATTTGGATTCGGATCGTGATCATCTCTCGATCATGTCATCTTCAACACGAGGCTAGTAACCCATACGAGGACGAAGCTCGTGGCTTAGCGAAGTCATCCCGAGGAACTCGGCGTGGATACGGATAGAGACGATTCTAGCGAGGATCGTTCCGGTTGATGTCGTTCCCGCTACACGTCATACGAAAGGTATAACGTAGATAAATTTCCTTTTATTGCAAATTTAAATTTACGGTTATGTATACACTTGTTGTAATATGCATGCGTGTGTTGTGTGTGTTGTAATAAATGTAGATTTATTATTTTTATTGCTTCCGCTGTGTTCATGTTTACGAAACGTGATCGAACACACACATGCCGCGGTGCCGGAAACCCAACAGTGGTATCAGAGCCTAGGTTGTGTTTCGACATAATCGTAAAAATGGTTTTGCGATAGTCATAATGTATTTCTGAAAATTTTCTAATTTTGGAAATTTAGAAGTATTTATGGAAATTTTTCAATTTTGGAAAGTCTAGAAGTATTTATGGAAATCTTCCACTTTTGGAAAGTTGGAAGTATTTATGGAAATTGATATTTTCCATAAATAAAATATTTGATTAGATTCTGGTAATTTGTTTCCTAATTTAATCATGATTTGATTTGGGAAATCAAATCTTAAAATATTTTATTTCCATAAGTAGTTTTAATGATTTAGGAAATTGGTTTCCTAAATAGATTTTCCTTAATCAAATAATTCCATGAATAAAATATGTGATTAGATTTCAAAATTTGTTTCCTAATTTAATTATGATTTGATTTGGAGAATCAAATCTTAAACATATTTTATTTCCATAAATAGTTATGACATATAAGGAAATATATATACATGACATAATTATATGCCATGTAATTGCATTAGATGCATAACATTATGTCATGCGTGTCGTGATATGTAGATGTATGTCATGTATGTCATGCCATGTAGATAATAGTTATTTGCATGCAAAGAGGATGAGACATAAAACCCTTAAACAATATTAAAGCCTACACCTTCCATTAATATGGTTAGAACCAGAGTTCCGTTTCTTGTTTGGGTTGTTGGACTCTCTCCAAGCCCGGCTCGAACCCGAACATGTTCAAACCATGGAATAGTTTAATACTAATATGGTAAGAGTCAGAGGTCAATCGTTAGCTTTGGTTGTTGGACTCTCTCCAAGCTGGGCTAATTGGTTGAATGCGCTCTAACCATATTAAAACTGTTTCCCGATTAATGGGTTGGCTTTAACCTGGAGCATCGGCTTGTTGGACTCTCTCCAAGGTCGATGTAAAGGGAGGTGAAGTTGGGTGCTATGCATATGATGCATACTTGTTAATGTGTTAACAACCCAACGTATGTGTGAACATTCAATTAGTTGATAGCACATTGTGATAGTTGCATATACGTGATATGCAATCGGTATAGATGATACCTACCGTCATAGTTATGAATGGCTTGTTGGACTCTCTCCAAGGTTGTTCATATCTATGATGGATATCAACCCATTCGGAGATGGACCTACGATCTCCCGAAGTGATTTTGGGGTTTTTGAAATTCAAAAAATGAATGGGATTTATAAATGTATATTGATGCATTTTATAAATCATCTTTCTCATATATGCTCGTTTTGTATTTCTAAAATTGATCATGTTGTCTTTTAATTTGCGTTCCATTTTGGATTCGAATAAATTGACTGGGCCGACCTTCTTGGACTGGCTTAGAAACTTGAGAATTGTTCTCAAGGTGAAAAGCTTTCGTATGTCCTCGAAGTGCCTCTTCCCGCCCATCCTAGTGACGATGTAACTCCGGACCAATTGTTGGTCTATCAGAAACATGTGACTGATTCTGAACTGACAAGTTGCATCATGCTAGCCGCGATGGAACCCAAGCTACGAAAGCAGCATGAGCATATGGATGCTCATATCGTAGTCCTTCATCTTTATGAGTTGTTTGATAAGCAAGTGAGATTCGAAAGGTTCGAAGTCTCAGCTCCTCTTCACCTCACGAGATGCAGAAGGTTCATCTGTAGTCTTGCTCAACATCTTTGAAGGCTATGGAGCCTTACGAGAAGCATGAAGCGAGGGGGCGTGTTGTTAGTTGATTCCTCGAAGAAAGGTTCTAAGAGAGTCAAAGGAACAGAGAAGGAAGAAGAAAAGGCTAAGAAGGTAGAACTAGCACTCAAAGGGCACTTGCCATCATTATGGCAAGTAGGGCCATTCTTGAAGAAAGTGCAAGATTTATCTTGAGTCGTGAAGAAGGATAAGGCATCGGATGCCCCATCTTCTTGAAATCTTCTTTATTGATTGTCATTCTATTTCCTCGGACACTTGGGTATTTGATCTGGTGTGGCTCACATATATGTAATGACATACATGGGCTAAGGAATAGAAGAAGACTCGTCGAGGAGAGTCAAATTTACGTGTTGGGAATGGAGCAGCGGTTCTTTGCACTCGCCATCAGGCGTATTTGTTGGAACTCCTGTAGGACTTGTCTTAGAATGGACAATTGCTTTTATGTTCCTTCGTTGATAAAGAACATCATTTCTATTTCTTGTTTAAATAGAAATGGGTACCATTTGACTTTTAGTAACAATTGTTGTTACATAACTTTGAATGGAGTTCTTTAAGGGGAACTTTAAGCAATGGTGTTTATCGTTGGGCGTATCGGTGATATTTTCAATATCGAAGCGAGCAACAAGCGTGCTCGAAAGATAATCAAATTAGACTCCTATATGTGGCATTGTCGTCTTGGCCATATAAGCAAGAAACGCATGTCCGAATTACACCGATGTGGAATTCTGGAATCGTTTGAATTGGATTCATACGATACATGCGAATCATGCTTAAAAGGCAAGATGACTCAGTTACCTTTTACGGGACAAGGTGAACGAGTGGGAGAGTTACTAGGTCTAATACAGACGGATGTATGGGGACCTATGTCAACTCAAGCATTAGGAGGCTATAGCTACTTCATTACCTTCAGATGATCACTCACGGTTTGGGTATGTGTTCTTGATGAAACACAAGTCTGAAGCCTTTGAAAGGTTCAAAGAATTGAAATGAAGTAGAGAAACAACATGACAAGAGTATTAAAATACTTGATCGGATCGAGGTGGTGAATACTTAAGTCAAGAGTTTCTTGATTATCTAGAGACAATGGTATATTGTCTCAATGGACTCCGCCATATACACCTGACATAATGGTGTATCGAGGCGTAACGGACCTTGTTGGACATGGTCAGTCAATGATGAATCATGCGACTCTTCCCAAGTCCTTTTGGGGCTATGCACTTGAGCATTTGTTTACTTGTTAAGCAGAATGCCTACAGTAGGTCTCGACTACTCATGTGAGATATGGAATAGTAAGAAACCTCATGTATCTTACTTGAAGATATGGGGTTGTCTGCTTATGTAGCGGACGTATGTCGAGACAAATTGGATGCTAAGTCGATAAATGTCTATTTATTGGATACCCTAAGGAAACAAGGGGTTACCAATTCTATCATCTGTGGAACAAAAGGTGTTTGTTTGAGGCATCTTTGTGTTTCTAGAGAAAGAGTTTCTCTTGCAAGAAAGCGATGGGAGTGTCGTCGAGCTTGAGGAGGCTCGAGAGACTCAAATAGACATTGATGAGATACAGTGAAGCACAGACAACTCATAGTGATGAGCAATCAATTTGGACCTATTGTAACACCACATCTTCGTAGATGCAGTAGAACCGAATATTCTGAGAGATATGGATTTCGTAAGTGAATCGAGCGACGTGTTACTCATTGATGATGAGAGCCTACGAGTTATGAAGAAGTCTTGACAAGTTGAGAAAGGGATAAGTGGCTTGGTGCCATGAAGTCGGAAATGGATTCCATGTATGAAAACCAAGTTTGGAACTTGGTTGACCCACTGAAGGCATAAAGCCTATAGGGTGCAAGTGGGTTTTCAAGAAGAAAACGACATGGATGGTAATGTGATTACCTATAAGGCTAGATTGGTGGCGAAAGGATATGCGTCAAAAACAAGGTGTTGATTATGGCGAAACCTATTACTTTGTAGCTATCTTAAATCCATTCGGATGCTCGGCCATAGCGGCTCATTATGATTATGAGATATGGCGGATGGATGTGAAAGCGGCTTTCCTTAATGGAAACTTGCTCGAGGGATGTGTATATGACTGAGGTTTCACATCGGTTGATAAAACCAAGGTATGCAAATTGCGGTCCATTTATGGATTGAAGCAAGCATCCGAGGCTGGAATATCCGTTTTGATGAGACAATCAAAAGTTTGATTTCTCACAAAATCGAAGAACCTTGTGTGTACAAGAAGGTTACTGGCAGTGCAGTCGAATAACTAGTATTGTATGACGATGACATACTACTTATAGGAAAGCGATGTTTCAATCTTCTGATCGGTGAAGGTTTGGTTATCCAAGACATTCTCCATGAAAGACACAGGAGAAGCAACCTACATCCTTGGGATTCAGTTTACGTATTGCTGATCCACATTACATAAGAGATGTGCTTACATATAAGATGTCCTGTTAGTAGGCTAAAGAGGTTTAGCATGTCGGAATCAAGAAAGGTTTCCTACCCATCGGGCATGGGGTACACCTTTGAAGTCTATGTGTCAGCGCCGGAAGGCGAGAGGATTTGCATGAGTAAGATTCCCTATGCATCGCATGATAGGATCTATCATGTATGTTATGTTATGAGCAGGCGAGCCCGATGTATCGTATGCTTTGAATGTCACGAGCAGATACCAGTCCGATCCAGGAATGGATCATTGGGCGGCTGTTAAGACGATCCTTAAGTACTTGAGAAGAACTAAGGATGTGTTCCTAATATATGGAGAAGGGGACATGGTGATACGCGGGTCTACGGATGCGGCTACGACAGATAAGGATGATTCAGTCTCGATGCGGATCGTGTTCACCTTGAATAGAAGCGCGATGAGTTGGAAAAGTTCCAAACAAGAGGCATGGCGGATTCTACCCGAGGCGAGAATACATTGCGGCAGGCGGGAAGGCGGTTTGGATCAAAAAGTTCGTTCATGAACTTGGTGTGATTCCGGCCATTGTTAATGCAATACCGGTCTACTGCGATAACAATGGAGCAATTGCATTGGCGAAAGAGCCAAGGTCTCATCAGCGATCCAAACATGTGCTTCGCCGCTATCATCTTATCAGAGAGATCATCAGTAGGAACGAAATACAAATCGAGAAAATTCCCACTGAAAGGAACTTAACGGATCCTTTGACTAAGGCATTACCTCAAAATAAGTTTGAGGTTCATGTTAGAGCTTATGGTATTGGATACCGTAGCCATTGGCATTAGGCCAAGTGGGAGTCTGTTAGTAATATATGAGAGATGTCCTAAGGCAATCGCCTTATGTATGAACCATTTATATGATAAATGAAGATTCACTATTTGAGTATATATGTTTTATGTATTTGATTGGATCTTAAACTCATTTACTGAATGTCCACGATACGATTCACAACATGAGAGAATTTGTGATTGGATCACAACTAGTGAGTATCTCTACATGTGTAATTGTGATGTATCGAAATTATCCCTAGTCGATGAATTGATGGATTTGGACACCATCAATTCTGTCGAGACTAGCACGAGGTATAATCCTTGGTGTATCCAAGTAGCTGATTCTCACTAGCTGGAGAAATTGTGATGTCCGGAGTTGATCGTGGATGCTAGTTATGGTAACTAGTTCATTGGAGTGACCAGCCGTAAGACTTCATATGGTTCTCTGCATATATAGATATATCAATGAAGTTCTTACTGTAGCTTAAGTGCGATGTTCCTTTGACTTGCAGTATTCAAGTCATCTTGATCATGGAGACTTATACTTTGATATCTTAAGCAAACATCTCTAAGGAGATGTGGACCCGAGATGATTAGGTATAAGTCGAAGTGATCGAAGGTGTTTGAATAGCCTATAAAGGATTCACCACTCCTTGCGAGGAGATGTATACCCATGGCCTCTCGTCGGATTGTTACTAAAGTCTTTGGCCAAAGCATTACATGTTTAGAGTAAGGTACTCTTGATACATGTCGGATAACTAGAATCAGTAGGGGCGAGAAATGATACTTGGGCTAGGTGTGACGTAGTCAGCCTAGTGGGGACTGACACTATAGACCATGTCCTGAACCAAGTGGGTATAAGATGAGTGAAGGGAATGGGGCACGAATCATTCGAGCTGCTGAAGGGTTTCAGAAATAGTTCTGGATCAACCGTTGATCTTTTCGGTTAATTGGGGATCATGATGTACTACTAGGTGCCACTCGTGATCGTTCTATAATTAATGGTTAATTATAGACGGCCAACATAAACCGAGAACCTATTTGGTCACACGCACAACGAGCGTAATCCAAAGGATTTAAAACGAGCTTGAGAATGGGATTCTCAGACTGAGAGAAACTACGTTTGGTTGGACCAAACATGGAGCGAGCATGAAATCGTTTCAGTCGCAATGGAAGCGTGGATGAGCCGTGTCTTATGAAGACATAATGGATGAACCAAAATGGTTTGGTTCTAATCCAATGGAGGAGAATAAACCAAAGGGTTTGGTTTATTTTAAAACAATGAACCAAAAGTTGGTTCGGTTCGTTTTAACTTAAAATAAACCATCATGGTTTGGTCTATTTTAACTTATCCTAATGGAGCGGGTTAACGGGCTTTATGGATATTATCCATTAACCATTAAGAGAATTAGTTCTCTATAAAAGAGGGCTTAAGGGATAATTAAGCCCTAATCCAAAAACCCTAAGTTAGAGTTGCCGCCCACCCCATTGAAGGAGTTGGCGCCAACTCCATTGCCGCCGCCCATTGCTCCTCCAACCGGCGTGCAGAAGGCTGCTTCCTTCCCCCTCGCCGGCGTCGAGCTGCTGCTGGTTAGTGCTCCAATGATCTCCTTCAAGTTTGGCATCAAGTGTTAGTAATATATGAGAGATGTCGTAAGGCAATCGCCTTATGTATGAACCATTTATATGATAAATGAAGATTCACTATTTGAGTATACATGTTTAATGTATTTGATTGGATCTTAAACTCATTTACTGAATGTCCACGATACGATTCACAGCATGAGAGAATTTGTGATTGGATCACAACTAGTGAGTATCTCTACATGTGTAATTGTGATGTATCGGAATTATCCCTAGTCGATGAATTGATGGATTTGGACACCATCAATTCTGTCGAGACTAGCACGAGGTATACTCCTTGGTGTATCCAAGCAGCTGATTCTCACTGGCTGGAGACATTGTGATGTCCGGAGTTAATCGTGGATGCTAGTTATGGTTACTAGTTCATTGGAGTGACCAGCCGTAAGAATTCATATGGTTCTCTGCATATATAGATATGTCAATGAAGTTCTTACTGTGGCTTAAGTGCGATGTTCCTTTGACTTGCGGTATTCAAGTCATCTTGATCATGGAGACTTATGCTTTGACATCTTAAGCAAACATCTCTGAGGAGATGTGGACCCGGGATGATTGGGTATAAGTCGAAGTGATCGAAGGTGTTTGAATAGCCTATAAAGGATTCACCACTCCTTGCAAGGAGATGTATACCCATGGCCTCTCGTCGGATTGTTACTAAAGTCTTTGGCCAAAACATTACATGTTTAGAGTAAGGTACTCTTCGATACATGTGGAGTAACTAGAATCCGTAGGACGAGAAAATGATACTTGAGCTAGGTGTGACGTAGTCAGCCTAGTGGGGACTGACACAATAGACCATGTCCTGAACCAAGTGGGTATAAGATGAGTGAAGGGAATGGGGCATGATTCATTCGAGCTACTGAAGGGTTTCAGAAAAGTTCTGGATCAACCGTTGATCTTTTCGGTTAATTGGGGATCATGATGTACTACTAGGTGCCACTCATGATCGTTCTATAATTAATGGTTAATTATAGACGGCCAACATAAACCGAGAACCTATTTGGTCACACGCGCAACGAGTGTAATCCAAAGGATTTAAAACGAGCTTGAGAATGGGATTCTCAGACCGAGAGAAACTATGTTTGGTTGGACCAAACATAAAGCGAGCATGAAATTGTTTCAGTCGCAATGGAAGCGTGGATGGGCCGTGTCTTATGAAGACATAATGGATGGACCAAAATGATTTAGTTCTAATCCAATGGATGAGAATAAACCAAAGGGTTTGGTTTATATTAAACAAATGAACCAAAGGTTGGTTCGGTTCGTTTTAACTTAAAATAAACCATCATGGTTTGGTTTATTTTAACTTATCTTAATGGAGCGGGTTAACGGGGTTTATGGATATGATCCATTAACCATTAAGAGAATTAGTTCTCTATAAAATAGGGCTTAAACCCTAATCCAAAAACCCTAATTAGAGTTGCCGCCCAACCTAATTGTGTCGCCCCCTCCATCTTCTCTCCTAGTCGGCGCCAACCCTTGGTGTGCCGCCGCCCAGATTTTGTGTCGCCGTCCAAGTCATTGCCGACGACCAAGCTTCAGCCGGTGAACACTCCGGCGACCCTCCGGTGATCTCTTGTGGGTTCGGTGATAAGGTGAGCTCCACATCTCCTTTGGCCGGCCTCTATTCCTCCACCAAAAGATGTCAAGTTTTTCTGGACAGCTTGTTTCTTTGTTGTCGGAGCGTCGTTTGGACGACGGTTAGTGCTCCGACAGTGGCTAACTTACCGAAGATTTGATCTCCGGTAATCCTCTGAGGTGGGGGACGAAGGATTCGTCAAACGGTTGACGAATACCTCTCCGGAGAAGCGAGTTTTGAGAACTCATTTGATCTTCGTTATTGATTGTCATTCTATTTCCTTAGACACTTGGGTATTGGATACTGGGTATGTAATGACATACAGGGGCTAAGGAATAGAAGAAGACTTGTCAGAGGGGAGTCAAATTTGCGAGTTGGCAATGGAGCAAAGGTTGCTGCGGTCGCCATCGGAACTTATTTGCTGAAGCTCCCTAGTGGACTAGTCTTGGAACTGGACAATTGCTATTATGTTCCTTCTCTAATAAAGAACATTGTTTCTATTTCCTGCTTAAATAGAAATGGTTTCCATTTGACGTTTAGTAACAATTGTTGTTATATAACTTTGAATGGCGTACTTTATGGAACTGGAACTTTGAGTAATGGCATTTATACGTTGGACGTATCCAGTGACATTTTCAATATCGAAGCGAACAACACACATGCTCGAAAGGATAATCACATAGACTCCTATATGTGGAATTGTCGTCTTGGCCATATAAGCAAGAAACGCATGTCCGAATTACAGCGATGTGGAATTCTAGAATCGTTTGAATTGGATTCATACGATACATGCGAATCATGCTTAAAAGGCAAGATGACTAAGTTACCTTTTACTGGAAAAGGTGAATGAGTGGGAGAGTTACTAGGTCTAGTACATACTGATGTATGTGGACCTATGTCAACTCAAGCTTTAGAAGGCTATAGCTACTTCATTACCTTCACCGATGATCACTCATGGTTTGGGTATGTGTTCCTGATGAAACACAAGTCTGAAGCCTTTGAAAGGTTCAAAGAATTCAGAAATGAAGTAGAGAAACAACATGACAAAAGTATTAAAATACTTCGATCGGATCGAGGTGGTGAATACTTAAGTCAAGAGTTTCTTGATTATCTAAGAGACAATGGCATATTGTCTCAATGGACTCCGCCCTATACACCACAGCATAATGGTGTATCTGAGAAGGCGTGCTTAGGACCTTGTTGGACATGGTCAGGTCAATGATGAATCATCGACTCTTCCCAAGTCCTTTTGGGGTTATGCACTTGCATGTTTACTTGTTAAGCGAATGCCTACAGGTAGTCTCAACTACTCCATATGAGATATGGAATGGTAAGAAACCTCATGTATCTTACTTGAAGATATGGGGTTGTCCTGCTTATGTGAAGCGGACTGTATCAGACAAATTGGATGCTAAGTCTGATAAATGTCTATTTATTGGATACCCTAAGGAAACAAGGGGTTACCAATTCTATCATCCTGTGGAACAAAGGTGTTTGTTTCAAGGCATCTTTGTGTTTCTAGAGAAAGAGTTTCTCTTGCAAGAAAAGCGATGGGAGTGTCGTCGAACTTGAGGAGGCTCGAGAGACTCAAATAGACATTGATGAGATACCTGGTGAAGCACAACAGCCGACAACTCATAGTGATGAGCAATCGGCTGGACCTATTGTAACACCACATCTTCGTAGATCTGGTAGAACACGCAATATTCCTGAGAGATATGGATTTCTCGTAAGTGAATCGAACGACGTGTTACTCATTGATGATGAGGAGCCTACCAGTTATGAAGAAGTGCTGACAAGTTCAGAAAGGGATAAGTGGCTTGGTGCCATGAAGTCGGAAATGGATTCCATGTACGAAAACCAAGTTTGGAACTTGGTTGACCCACCTGAAGGCATAAAGCCTATAGGGTGCAAGTGGGTTTTCAAGAAGAAAACCGACATGTATGGTAATGTGATTACCTATAAGGCTAGATTGGTGGCGAAAGGATATCGTCAAAAGCAAGGTGTTGATTATGACGAAACCTATTCGCCTGTAGCTATGCTTAAATCCATTCGGATGCTCCTGGCCATAGCAGCTCATTATGATTATGAGATATGGCAGATGGATGTGAAAACAGCTTTCCTTAATGGAAACTTGCTCGAGGACGTGTATATGATACAGCCTGAGGGTTTCACATCGGTTGATAAAACCAAGGTATGCAAATTGCGACGGTCCATTTATGGATTGAAGCAAGCATCCAGGAGCTGGAATATCCGTTTTGATGAGACGATCAAAAAGTTTGATTTCTCGTAAAATCCAGACGAACCTTGTGTGTACAAGAAGGTTAGTGGGAGTGCAGTCGTGTTCCTAGTATTGTATGTCGATGACATATTACTTATAGGAAACGATGTGTCAATCTTACAGTCAGTGAAGGTTTGGTTATCCAAGACATTCTCCATGAAAGACCTGGGAGAAGCAACCTACATCCTCGGGATTAAGATCTATAGAGATAGATCGAAACGGTTGCTTGGTCTTTCGCAGTCAACATATATAGACCGAGTGCTAAAGAGGTTTAGCATGTCGGAATCCAAGAAAGGTTTCTTGCCCATCAGGCATGGGGTACACCTTTCGAAGTCTATGTGTCCGCACACAGAAGACGAGAGGATTTGCATGAGTAAGATTCCCTATGCATCCGCAATAGGATCTATCATGTATGTTATGTTATGTACGAGGCCCGATGTATCGTATGCTCTGAGTGTCACGAGCAGATACCAGTCTGATCCAGGAATGGATCATTGGGCGGCTATTAAGATGATCCTTAAGTATTTTAAACCAAAGGGTTTGGTTTATTTTAAACGAATGAACCAAAAGTTGGTTCGGTTCGTTTTAACTTAAAATAAACCATCATGGTTTGGTCTATTTTAACTTATCCTAATGAAGCGGGTTAACGGGCTTTATGGATATGATCCATTAACCATTAAGAGAATTAGTTCTCTATAAAAGAGGGCTTAAGGGATAATTAAGCCCTAATCCAAAAACCCTAAGTTAGAGTTGCCGCCCACCCCATTGAAGGAGTTGGCGCCAACTCCATTGCCGCCGCCCATTGCTCCTCCAACCGGCGTGTAAGGTGCTTCCTTCCTTCCCACGGCCGAGCTGCTGGTTAGTGCTCCAATGATCTCCTTCAAGTTTGGCATCAAGTGTTAGTAATATATGAGAGATGTCGTAAGGCAATCGCCTTATGTATGAACCATTTATATGATAAATGAAGATTCACTATTTGAGTATACATGTTTAATGTATTTGATTGGATCTTAAACTCATTTACTGAATGTCCACGATACGATTCACAGCATGAGAGAATTTATGATTGGATCACAACTAGTGAGTATCTCTACATGTGTAATTGTGATGTATCGGAATTATCCCTAGTCGATGAATTGATGGATTTGGACACCATCAATTCTGTCGAGACTAGCACGAGGTATACTCCTTGGTGTATCCAAGCAGCTGATTCTCACTGGCTGGAGACATTGTGATGTCCGGAGTTAATCGTGGATGCTAGTTATGGTTACTAGTTCATTGGAGTGACCAGCCGTAAGACTTCATATGGTTCTCTGCATATATAGATATGTCAATGAAGTTCTTACTGTGGCTTAAGTGCGATGTTCCTTTGACTTGCGGTATTCAAGTCATCTTGATCATGGAGACTTATGCTTTGACATCTTAAGCAAACATCTCTGAGGAGATGTGGACCCGGGATGATTGGGTATAAGTCGAAGTGATCGAAGGTGTTTGAATAGCCTATAAAGGATTCACCACTCCTTGCGAGGAGATGTATACTCATGGCCTCTCGTCGGATTGTTACTAAAGTCTTTGGCCAAAGCATTACATGTTTAGAGTAAGGTACTCTTCGATACATGTGGAGTAACTAGAATCAGAGGACGAGGAAATGATACTTGGGCTAGGTGTGACGTAGTCAGCCTAGTGGGGACTGACACAATAGACCATGTCCTGAACCAAGTGGGTATAAGATGAGTGAAGGGAATGGGGCACGATTCATTCGAGCTACTGAAGGGTTTCAGAAATAGTTCTGGATCAACCGTTGATCTTTTCGGTTAATTGGGGATCATGATGTACTACTAGGTGCCACTCATGATCGTTCTATAATTAATGGTTAATTATAGACGGCCAACATAAACCGAGAACCTATTTGGTCACACGCTGAGTGTAATCCAAAGGATTTAAAACGAGCTTGAGAATGGGATTCTCAGACCGAGAGAAACTATGTTTGGTTGGACCAAACATAAAGCGAGCATGAAATTGTTTCAGTCGCAATGGAAGCGTGGATGGGCCATGTCTTATGAAGACATAATGGATGGACCAAAATGGTTTGGTTCTAATCCAATGGATGAGAATAAACCAAAGGGTTTGGTTTATATTAAACGAATGAACCAAAGGTTGGTTCGGTTCGTTTTAACTTAAAATAAACCATCATGGTTTGGTTTATTTTAACTTATCTTAATGGAGCGGGTTAACGGGGTTTATGGATATGATCCATTAACCATTAAGAGAATTAGTTCTCTATAAAATAGGGCTTAAACCCTAATCCAAAAACCCTAATTAGAGTTGCCGCCCAACCTAATTGTGCCGCCCTCTCCATCTTCTCTCCTAGTCGGCGCCAACCCTAGGTGTGCCGCCGCCCAGCTTTTGTGCCGCCGTCCAAGTCATTGCCGGCGACCAAGCTTCAGCCGGTGAACACTCCGGCGACCCTCCGGTGATCTCTTGTGGGTTCGGTGATAAGGTGAGCTCCACATCTCCTTTGGCCGGCCTCTATTCCTCCACCAAAAGCTGTCCAGTTTTTCTGGACAGCTTGTTTCTTTGTTGTCGGAGAGTCGTTTGGACGACGGTTAGTGCTCCGACAGCGGCTAACTTACCGGAGATTTGATCTCCGGTAATCCTCTGAGGTGGGGGACGAAGGATTCGTCAAACGGTTGACGAATACCTCTCCGGAGAAGCGAGTTTTGAGAACTCATTTTAGGATCCGAATTTGGATTCGGATCGTGATCATCTCTCGATCACGTCGTCTTCAACACGAGGCTAGTAACCCGTACGAAGACGAAGCTCGTGACTTAGCGAAGTCATCCCGAGGAGCTCGGTGTGGATACGGATAGAGATGATTCTTACGAGGATCGTTCCGGTTGATGTCGTTCCCGCTACATGTCATACGAAAGGTATAACGTAGATAATTTCTTTTATTGCAAATTTTAATTTACGGTTATGTCTACACTTGTTGTAATATGCATGCGTGTGTTGTGTGTGTTGTAATAAATATAGATTTATTATTTTTAATTGCTTCCGCTGTGCTCATGTTTACGAAACATGATCGAACACACACACGCCGCGGTGCCGGAAACCCAACATCAAGGTGAGCTCTATCTCCCTTGGTTGGCCGGCGCCTATCACCTCCACCAAAGTTGTCTAGTTTTCTGGACAACTTGTTCTTCTCTCGTCGGAGCGTCATTTGGACGACGGTTAGAGCTCCGACAGAGGCTAACTTACTGGGGATTCGATCTCCAGTAATCCTCTGAGGTGGAGGACGAAGGATTCGTCAATTGGTTGACGAATACCTCTCCGGAGAAGCGAGTTTTGAGGACTCGTATTAGGATCCGAATTTGGATTCGGATCGTGATCATCTTTGGATCACGTCGTCTTCAACACGAGGCTAGTAACCCGTACGAGGACGAAGCTCGTGGCTTAGCGAAGTCATCCCGAGGAACTCGGCGTGGATACGGATAGAGACGATTCTAGCGAGGATCGTTCCGGTTGATGTCGTTCCCGCTACACGTCATACGAAAGGTATAACGTAGATAAATTTCCTTTTATTGCAAATTTAAATTTATGGTTATGTCTACACTTGTTATAATATGCATGTGTGTGTTGTGTGTGTTGTAATAAATGTAGATTTATTATTTTTATTGCTTCTGCTGTGTTCATATTTACGAAACGTGATTGAACACACACACGCCGCGGTGCCGGAAACCCAACACGGGGTAGTGCGCTTAGGTGAAACTTGGCCAATTGGCTAAGTGTCGGATGGAATTTCCCGACATCAGTCGACTGCCATGTCATGGCATTCGACTGCTCCAAGTCGATTGTGACTCGACTGGTATATGAGTCTGGTTCGTGTGTCATCAGTCGACTGTCATATATTGGCAGTCGACTGCCAAGACCATCAGTCGATTACTAATGACAGCAGTCGATTGGTCGAGAGGGTTTGGGGCACAGAACCTCTCATAGCCGACTGGGCAGTCGATTACGAAGCCATCAGTCGACTGATGGATACATCAGTCGACTGCCAAGGGTTCCATTGGACTACAACGGTCGGGATCTGACGTGTTCGGAGGTCGTTGTAGTGGCGGTAGTCGACTGCCAAGGGCAGTAGTCGACTGATAGCGGCCAACGGGAAGAAATCATCCCTCTCTATAAAAAGAGAGGGTGTGGGCTTTTGGATGGCTAATGCTTATGCTCCAAACTACCATCCAAGTGCTCCACAAGTGTTAAACTCCTTCTCCTAGTTTTCTTTCACATATATTGTAAAAGAAGGAGTGTTCTCATTGTTGTAAGGGTTTACCTCCACCTTGCATTGGCTAAAGGGAGAGACCGATATTGGATTGGTTGCGGAGTGATTCACCGGTGACGAATCGGACCGTGGATTTGCGGCGAGGCTGTGAACCACGTTATATTGTTTTATTAGCATTGTTTTTCTTTGTGTTTCTTCTTAATTGTCTTCGCTTTGTATTTTCCGCTTATGCTAACGTTTATTGTAGACGATTAAGAACGACTTCCGCTCATACGACGAAAGAGGGCTATTCACCCCCCCCTCTAGCCGGCCAACATATCGACCCCACACTTAGCATGAGCACGAGAAGCTAACTTAGTGAATTTCTAAAACATATATATTTTGCTTTGATTACAAAATACCACTTGATAAATCTAGTTAACATGTTAAATATGGAACAATACCTTTTAAAATTTCATGGCACTGAGGTTTGCTTGAGAACAAGCAAAGATTTAAGTTTGAGGAATTGATGTGAGCAAACCTTATAGGGTTTTAGGAGTAGTTTCGCTCACATCTCATTACATTTTATGTTTGTTTCATGCATATTTTACTTTATTTTGCATGTATTTTCTATTTTCTGGTTTGGAGATCTGCTCTTTGTACTTTTGTGTGCAGGATAGCATTTCATGGGGAAAAAGGCGCACTTTCGGAGCAAAAGAAGGGCATTTTGTAGCTGGATGCAGAAGGAGACACGGCCAGGGCGTGTGGCTACACATGGCCGTGTCCAAGGGGCGAAATTAGCCACCCCAGTGCCACACATGGCCTGGCCGTGTGGAAACACATGGTCATGCGGCTTTGCACGATTATGACGTGAGTCGGTTATTTTCTTGTTTTCGCTCACATCTTATTACATTTTATGTTTGTTTCACGCATATTTCACTTTATTTTGCATGCATTTTTTATTTTCTGGTTTGGAGATCTGTTGTTTGTACTTTTGTGTGCAGGATAGCATTTCATGTGGAAAAAGGTGTATTTTCGGAGCAAAAGAAGGGCATTTTGTAGCTGGACGCAGAAGGGGATACAGCCAGGGCGTGTGGCTACACATGGCCGTGTCCAAGGGGCGAAATTAGTCACCCCAGTGCCACACACGGCCTGGTCGTGTGGAAATACATGGTCGTGTAGCTTTGCACGATTCTGACGTTAGTCGGTTATTTTCCAGGTTTTAGAGAGATCCAAGCTGATGTCTATATAAAGGAGGCTACGCTCAAACCCTAGGGGGGCATGATGGCCTAGAAGGCACTCCGACATCCTAAAAAGCTTCAGGAACTCGCATCGGGGAGGAAGAAAGTCGTCGGAGATCCAAATTTTGTACTTCAACGTCGGAGAGAAGAGTCACATTTCATTGTAATTTCTGTTCCTTGCTTAATTTCTATTATTTATACGAATATGATCGTGCTTTGTGTTTCTCCTCTATTATCTATGGAGTAGACTTTTCGATTCTAGGATTAGGGAGTAGTTTGTTTGAGTAGAACATGTTATTCCAAATTTGAATTTTGTTCTTGAATTTCTGTTCGCAATTGGCGTTTGGTTTTAGAGCTATAGTTATTGTTTTGGTTTTCTATCTATTGTGGTAGCTGATACGAGGGGTGACAGCCCTTGTATCTAAGATTTAGGAGAATCAATGAGGAACCTAGGGGTTGACCTTATCTCCTGTAACCATGGGTAGAAGGATGCGATAGAGTAAGAAACACGCCCTATTTTTGACTCGTCGTAGGGATCGATTCGGCATCCTCATACCGACTATCTGTAGGGGATCGATATGGCCGGCTAGAGGGGGGTGAATAGCCCTCGTACGTTGGACGTCGTAATTTGTTCGTCTACAAAAGATTAGCGCAAGCGGAATATACAAATACAAAGCAAAAGACAAACAATAAAACAAACGCTAACACGATGGTATAACGTGGTTCACGGCTACGCCGCTAATCCACGGTCCGATTCGTCCACGGTGAATCACTCCGCCAAAACCAATCACTATCGGTCTCTCCTTTGCACAAAGCTAGGTGGAGGTAACCTTTACAACCAAGATCACTCTTCTTACAATAGGATTGAAGTAAAGACAAGTAAGAAGAGTTTAGAGCTTGTGGGGCACTAGGAAGATCGTTTGGAGAATAAGCATTAGCCTCTCAAAGGCTTACACCCTCTCTTTTTATAGAGAGGGCTAACTTCTTCCCGTTTGCCATCGCCATCGATCATTGCGCCCTTGGCGATCATTTATCAACGGCCTCCTAACACGTCGGATCTCGACCGTTGTAGTCCAACGGAACTCTTGGCAGTCGACTGATGGACCTCATCACGATCGATGCCTCCGTAGTCGATCGCCGCCGATCGGCTCTGAGCGGTCTAATGGCGAACCCTTGACGATCATTGCGCCGCGATCGGTGTCTTAGCGATCACCGCCCATCGATCGCTGCCACAATCCGGTCGATCGTATACGCATCGAACTCACTCGACTCGAAGCGATCGGCGCCATGACATGGGTCGGCGGTGTCGGAAAACCCATCCGACACTTGGCCCAATGGCCAAGTTTCACCTAAGAGCTACCCTTCCCTGGGGTACAATCTCTCACTCATTTCTCGAGTCCTCGCCGAAGTTCTCGCCGTTCTCGGCCCACGTCCCTGGCGGATCAGCGCCGGCTCTGCAATGCTCCTTCGCGTCTCTTGCCTCGAAGTCTACTTCCTCGGCTTCACTCCAAGCTTCTCGTCCGGCGGTCCCTCGGATGCTCCAAGCGCACGGCTTCCGCAAAGCTATCCTTCACCGACTCAAGGCACGAGTCATGAGATGTGAAACTCGCCACGGCTCCATGTGCGAATTACTATGTCCTGCACGACTTCAACGCACATATCACATCAACATATCAAACTAACTTAAACCCTTTGCCACACCATCAAAACCATATCACGGCAAGAGATTGCCCTAACACTATCCCATCCTAAGTCTAGGGGTCGACCTGGTAATGGCAGAGGTAGCTTCCGATAGATGCAAAGGCTCATCGAAGGAGTGTATGATGTCCTTTCCACAGATCCGTAGCTAGAATCCTGGACGAAACTCAATTGACAACGTGTTCTGCGACACACAAACGAAACAGAAATCCTAGAATCCCTTCCAAAATCTTGCAACATAGTTTCTTTCTTCTTCCGTGTGATACTGTATTGAGTTGGGACCACCGTCAACCCTCATATTTATAACCCTTAAATCTGAATTCCGAACAATAACCTCCACTTACCAAATCGGTACTCGAATCTCAGTCCCTGTGGGATCAATAATCTTTTTATTACTTGACGACATCTGTGCACTTGCGGACGTTGAGCGTAAGCATGCGCTTCGAGTCCTCATGCGCTTTGAGGATGCTTCTTCTCCGACATGAAAGGGAAGTGTGTTCTTGTATTTACTACATTCATTTATTTCCTTTCATGTTCGGAATAAATTGTGTGTTGTGTGTTTGTTGCCTGTTTACCTAGGTTTGTTGGTTTGTTGTTGAGTCGAATAATTTTCCCTATGCATGCCTTAGTATCATTTCAGAGGTGGTAAAAATTAGTTAAGTTTGATCATCAAGTTATGGATTTTTGGTGTATGATAAGAGACTTCACTTGCATGCAGTCACTTATTAGGATGGTAAATTTTTTATCAATAGACCAAGCTTGATTTTGATTTACCTAGTGAGGTTGTAAGTCATTCTTATCAATTATCCACTATTGAGTGATAACATATGTGATACTTGTTTTTCTAGAATTTGCTTTGAGTCTTTTTAAAACTGCATTATGTCACTCTTGTTTCTGTTCTTACTTGACTTGTTTGTCTAATCCACTTGATACTCCATGATGTCTTTCTTGTCATATCTTTGTATTTACTATTTCTCGTGTTTTGACTTGTTTGTTGATCTTTTCTCATATCTTTTGTTTCCATACTGGAGGAATAATATGATAAGTTGCTTTATCCAAGACAAAATTCTTAAGTGTGGGGGAGGAGATATTGTTTTGTTGGGCAGCTGGGAATTTGATACAGAAGTTTACATCAACTGTTTCAGTCCTATTAAACAATGGTATCGGCATATCAAATTTATACTGCAACCATAGCTGAGGAGGCTAATGTGGAAATCGTTTGAAGGATGTAGGAATTGCTGTTTTGATTAAGAAGTTGGAGTCTGTTCCATTTACAGATGAAATTGAAACTTTCACGTGGATACTGATGCTCTTGCTTCTGAGTTACTTATCATGGACATAGTGACTAATGTGGTTTATGTTATTCCTACCAATCGTGGAGCAGCAATTGACAAGCAGGGCTTTGAAGAAGATTCCGAAAGATCATGCTTGAGTACAGGGCCATCGCGAAGTGCTGAGCAAGGCACACATTTTCTCCACAGAGAACCAGGAACGTTGTATAGATGAGCATGAAAGGACTGAAAATTCATTATTTTTGGATGGTGAAGGAATTGGGTCTTTTTAAGAGAATCCCACATGAAATTCATCTGCCTCTTGGTAGAGTCCCTGTGGTTGCACACTGTGAAGATAGTATAGCTGCATCTGGAATTCAATAAGAGCCTTCCGGGCAGATGAGGGGTTCTATGCAATTAATGCCTTCAACTAGAACCACTGAAGAATGAACTGGCAAGATGCATGAGGATATGAAATTGAAATTGAAACTTGAGCGTGAACAAGAGTTGCTAAAGGTACATAAAAAAAAAATGTGATATGCTTCTTCACAAGGCAGAGTCAGAATATGTGAGGAATAAGGAGATTCTTGGGATCATCTATAGTAAAGTGTTCATGAGTTAAGTTCTAGCAGAAGAGTTTAGGGCCAAATTCATCAAGAACAAAGGGGAGTCTTCTATGACATCATAAGGCCAACGACCATTGAATCATTTAATTCAGGCCTCCCAACTTCAATTTTACAGAGGGTTGCATCATCAACAACTTCTGTATCTCGCTCACTTCTAGTTACTCATCTAACAGACGCATCCAAATTGGAAAAAAAAATCTGATAAGATGATAGATGCAGTCTGGGTTTAGAGGCTGCAGATCTTGTTTCTGCTGAAAACACCATAAAAGAATCATTTGCATCTGCTTGGAGTTCGCAGCCTGGACAAGTAAAGATCTCAAAGTGGAAGGACCATGGGAAAAGATTCTCAAGATGCACCAGTTACAGAGAGAAAAAAAATGAAAGAAATAGAAGCATTGGATCAGAAATGACAGGATTGAGATCACAAAAGGTTAAAATCATTGCACGACTGCTCAAGGTAAGGATAGGTAAACAAGACTTGTTTATAAGGGTGTCTTCCCTGATGGCAGTAGAGAGAGCTGGAATTCTGTACAGAGGATGCAAGTGAAGATTGAATTTAACTCTGAACAGGTCTTCCCGGATGGTTTTTGAAAGTTTCACATCTAAGATTTCGAAAAGTACATCAATCATACAAATAGAAAAGATTTGAGCAGCATTTTGATCAGCACGTTTTCAGAATGGAGCAATATGCGAATACCAAGGAAGAAAGTGATTGGTAGCAGGTTTTGTTAGTGAAGTTCAAGAACTCATTCAAATTGTTTTACCATTTTCTGATACTCCCAGTTAGCAGCTTCTCTTATTGGCTCTACGTTCAAAACTTCAGGAATTCCTACAGAGTTCCATAACCATCTAATCCACAGAAGAGACTTGCTTCGGGCAGTCAATAATAGCCAAGATGAATTAAGCTCAACCGGCAGAATGGTTTGGCTACAGATGAAGTTTTCAACGCTAGTGATTGAGTTCTTTGAATGGCTGCTTGAATTAAATATACATCTCATGGTGATACTACTGGTACCTTTTCTATATACTCCAGATAGAAGGGTTAGCATATAACACGTGATCCAAGCCAAAATATTCGGTTCAGCGAAGGGAGAAAAGGAAGAATGGTTCAGGCGCAAATATCCGAAGCAATTGACACGGGAGAATTAGCAGAAGCAATTGGCACGGGAGAATTAGCAGAAGCAATTGGTATGGCAAAAGAGAGACAGAAGGTACTTCGCCAAAGGCGGAACAGGAATTGATTCAGCTAGATAATCCCAGAAGCTGATGGGATGGATAAAGGGTCGACTCAACCTGATCGATCCGAAAAAAGTTTGGCACGGGAAAAAGAGGAATTAGTTCGGGTTGATGAGGAGCCCTAAGGCTAGGTCACCCGTGGGCCATAGACCTAAGTTAGTTTTACCTAAAGCGGATGGTTGAGGGAGACAGTCTAACCTACTTACCCGAAAATTAGAGGAAGAGGCGTTATGCAACAGCTTAGGAGACCCCACACAATATTCCAAGGAGCCTTCGTTCCTCATATCTGTAACAGAATGATTCTCTAGGTGAAGGTGGTGACCACGTGTACGATGGAGACAACCCACGATGTCACGATGGAGGAAAAGAAGAAGATAAAAGGGAGGAAGAAAGAAGAGGAAGGGGATCCGCAATCATTCCAACCCAGCAAGAGAGAAGAAGGCACAAGAGGAGAGGGAGAGCGACAGCCACCTCGCCGGAGAAGAAGGATAGAGATCTGTTGTTGTTACATCTCTTGTATTTTTTCTCGTCTTGTGATATCACTGTAAGAGGTTTTTCTCCTCCACCTCCGGAAACTTCTTTTCCGTAAGGGAGCACCTTCATAGTGAAAGTGCTTAGGCGCTGCACCCGGTGAGAAAGCTCACCTCCGTGGAGTAGGAATCCTCATTCCGAACCACGTTACATCATGTGTCTGAGTTTCGATTGCTGGTACTGGTTTTCGCGTTTCATCTACTTCATCTTCTTATTCTTTACTGATTGCGGCCTGTGAGAACCCCCTGAGATCTCCCTCAGTGCTTCACTGCATTGAAAATGAGTGAACAAATTTTCCTCGTCGCATCAGTTGGCGCCGTCTGTGGGAACATTGAGCTGGACGTCTAGATGCAACCTGAAGAGGTACAATAACCCGCTACCTCTGCAGCGGAGGAGCACCCTATCACCCTTCTACCATCACAGCTGAAGGCCCTGATGGATGACGCTATTACAGAGGTCCTTGCTAGGGAAAGGAGAAGGATTGGATATCTGCATCCGCATTCTAGTAAACCATCTTCCCGAGGCCCACCCCCAGAAATGCCTCCCCCATCTCGTACAGCCGTTAATGTTGAAATATTACCTGGAGGGGGACTTGGGGGAAGAACACCTCAGAACACTATGCCCTTCACCCAAACACGCAGGGAAGAACAGGGCGAAAGTCAATCAACCAGACCTCCGGAAGTATATGAGCTCAGTCCCTTTACAATGGACATTCTCTCTGAAGTCCCTCCGTCCTACTTCCGGAATCCTCAGATCGATAAGTATGATGGTTCGACGGATCCCAAAGAGCACATATCTCAATTTGACGGAGCGGCCTCGCTCCACTATTATACTGATGCTCTCAAATGCCGAGTTTTCCGGACCACCTTAATCGAATCAGCACAAAAGTGGTTTAATACTCTGCCCCCAGGATCCATCACTTATTTCGCTGATTTCCGGGGAATGTTTAGTCGGGAGTTTGCCAGCTTCAAGGCGTATAAACATGATGCCTCCATATTAATGCATATCACCCAGGGACCCTCAGAATCCCTTAGAGGGTATCTCCATCGATTCACTTCTGCAACTAGGGGAATCCCCTCTGCCAGATCAGAAGCTTTCAGAGGTGCCATTCAGCACGGGTTGAAGGAGGGCCCCTTCCTCAGTTCTTTGTTAAGACAACCTGCGGATAGTTATGAGGATCTACTAAGCCGTGCGGAGCAATTTATCCGCGAAGAGGAAGGATTAAAGGTGCAGAGAGCTGAACAGGCTGCCGCAACAGTCCCAACTGAAAGAGCTCGTCCCGTTGCTCCCTAAGCGCCCCCTCGGCGGGAATATGTGTGACCTTTTCGACATGAGGCTCCGAGGCCTCATGCAATGTTGCAGGGTGTTCGCCCCATACCGCCGTTACAAATCATGGCCGCTAAAGCACTTCCTTCTGCGAGAACTTGGAAGGAACGGGAGATGGAATTTTATGACCAACAGGGTCTGCTGCAACGACCCTTAGGATACAGGGGGATCTCACGTAACCCCCCTGCCCTATTCTTCTGCCAATATCATACGGAATATGGCCACACTAGTGGCCGATGTTTCAAGTTACAGGGGGAATTGGATCGCCTCCACACCGCATATCCGCAAGTGCAGTTTCAGGCGGGAGGACCGGCACGGCGAGGCCCCCGACCCAATATAGCCCATCTAGGGCCGTATAATCAACAACCTCAAGTCACTTTCCCCCAAACGCCATCCCAAGAGGTTGTCTCTCAAGAGGGCCCATCAGGTGAGGGCCCCTCGTCCAATCTAGATAATGCTCCCACACGGGGAGTTATTCATGTGATAGCTGGAGGACCTACTGACGGGGTCTCTAACCGGGCGCGGAAGTCATACGCCCGTCTCATGAAGAGTTTAGCCATCATCACCGACCAAACTATTCAAATAGCACCACCCGTTTCGTTCGGGCCGGAGGATCTACAAGGTGTCCTGCTGCCTCACACGGATGCCTTAGTTATTCGTATATCCTTGGCCAATTATGAAGTGGCCAGGGTGTTAGTTGATTCGGGAAGCTCCGTCAATATCCTTTTCTAGGAAGCTTTCAGACAGATGCAGCTGGGAAATGCCCAGCTAAAAGATGTTGCCACCCCCCTCTTTGGATTCACGGGGCATGTGGTCCACCCTACAGGGCAGATTTCATTGCCTCTGACTCTGGGTGTAAAGCCCAGCCAAAAAACCAATATAATCCCTTTCCTTATCGTGGATGCTCCGTCCACTTATAATGCTATTCTTGGGCATCCTTTCCTTACCCTTTTTCAGGCGGTAGCTTCCCCGTACCACCAGAAGCTGAAATTTCCAGTGGGACAATTGGTGGGAGAAGTTCGTGGAGAACAGAAGGCCTCCAGGAGCTGCTACGTACAAATGGTTCGGGATGATCAAAAGAAAGCCCGAACCGATGACCTCAAAGGCAAAGCTATCATCATTTCGGACGTCTGCGTCCTGGAAGAATCCCCCCCAAGGCTGGCAAAATAGAGGAAGGAGAGCTGGTGGAAATCGCTCCGGGAAAGGCTACACGGATAGCACAACAGCTGGAAACCAAGGAAGAGCTGGTGGCTTGCTTGAAGGAGAATGAAGACATCTTTGCGAGAGATGTGCATGATCTTACTGGGATCAACCCTCGAGTGGCTGAACACCATCTCAATATCACTAGAGGAGCCCGACCCGTCCAACAGAAGAGGCGACATTTTGGACCGGAAAAGGACAAGGTCATAGCCGAAGAGGTGGAAAAACTGCTAAAAGCGGGTCATGTAAAGGAAATCCAGTTTCCCGAGTGGGTTTCCAATGTAGTCTTGGTCCCCAAGCCCTCGGGGCAGTGGAGGATGTGTATCGATTTTCGTGATTTGAATAAAGCGTGCCCTAAAGACTGCTACCCCTTGCCTCGTATTGATCAATTGGTAGATTCTACTGTGGGATATGAAGTGGTGTCCCTAATGGATGCATATCAAGGATATCACCAAATACCTTTGGCCAAAGAAGATCAAAAGAGGGTTAGCTTTGTGACTGCGGGAGGGTTATACGCTTATGTGGTAGTGCCGTTCGGATTAAAGAACGCAGGGGCCACCTATTAGTGCCTTATGGACAAGAATTTTGCAAAACAGAAAGGGAAAAATGTGGAAGTTTACGTGGATGACATATTAGTCAAATCAAAGACCACTCGGGATTTAGTCAGGGACTTAAATGAAACCTTCGCTACATTGAGACGGTTTAATATGAAGCTAAACCCTAACAAATGCCTGTTCGGGGTAAAAAGCGGCAAGTTCTTGGGGTATATAGTGACTGAGAAGGGGTTGAAAGCCAACCCTGAAAAGGTGCAGGCACTATGCAACATGAAATCATCCGCTAATCTGCGAGAAACCCAGAAGTTGGTGGGCAGGATTGTTTCTTTATCCCGATTCATAGCCAGATCGGCGGACAAAGGGCTGCCTTTCTTCAAGATCCTGCGCAAGACTACTAAATTTCAGTGGGACGATCAATGTGAACAGGCTTTCCAGGAGTTGAAGAAATATTTGGCTAGACTCCCACTGCTAGCCAAACCAATAGCCGGAGAACCATTATGGATGTATCTGGCCGTCTCGGAAGGAGCTATTAGTTCGATTTTATTGAAACAAGAAGGCTCTCATCAGCAGCCTATTTATTATACCAGCCATATCCTAAAGGGGGCTGAATTCCATTATACATAGCTAGAGAAGCTAACATATATCCTAGTGTTAACCGCCCGCAAATTGAGACTGTACTTTTTGGCTCATCCCATCACTGTTCTAACTCACAGCGAATTGGGCAAGGTCGTCACTAAGCCCAATTTTTCAGGAAGATTGGCCAAATGGGTGGTAGAACTAAGCGAGTATGATATTCACTACCAACCCTGAACGGTTATCAAGGCCTAAGCGCTCGTTGATTTTCTAGCAGAGGTACCTTGCGACCCGGAAGATGGTTCGTCAGCAAAAGAGGAGGGATCAGATGCATGAAATATATTCGTGAAGCGGTTCTTGAGATCTGAGCGTGGCGTCGGTGTTCTATTAATTTCCCCTGATAAGGAGGAGACCCGTATAGCCGTTCGCCTGGGATATCGGGCCTCCAATAATGAGGCGGAATATGAAGCCATTCTAGTGGGATTGTAGGCTGCTAAAGTGGTAGGGGCTTATTCAATTGTAATCCATTCGGATTCCCAGTTGGTAATATCCCAACTTCAAGGTTCTTTCGCGGTTCGGGAGGAAAGGCTGCATAAGTACTTAAAGGCTTTTGAGAAAGAAAAAACTCAATTCCGTCAAGTCCTCTTAAAGCAAATCCCGCGGGAGAATAACGGGAAGGTAGATGAATTGACTCGAATGGATAGCGTTATGGAAGGAGTGAAGTCCTTGGAAACGGTCCATGCGGAAATCCATACTTCCTTAGCAATATGCAACGTGGAGGAAGACGCGCCCAAATCAAGCCTAATTCCTGATTGGAGGACTGACATCATAGCTTATCTACGGCACAGGAAGGTCCTTGAAGAAAAAGCAACGGCATCCGCTTTAATAAGCTGAGCCAAACGGTTTACCCTTTTAAATGGGGACTTATACAAGACTTCTTTCGGACGACCCTTATTGAAATGCTTGGGAAGTGAGGATGCGGAATGGGTACTCTGGGAGATTCATGAAGGTTGCTGCAGCAATCATTTAGAAGGGAGAGCTTTAGCAAGGAAGGCCCTATTAGCAGGATATTTTTGGCCTACTCTTCAGTAAGATGCTGCTCGTATAGTGCAAGCTTGCCCCGCTTGTCAGAAGCATGGCAACCGTTCCTAACGGCCGGCTGAGTTAATGAAAGTCGTGGTCTCTTCATCTCCTTTTGATCAATGGGGAATGGATATAGTGGGTCCGATGCCAGTGGCACCTTTACAGAAGAAGTTTTTGTTGGTGACCGTAGATTATTTCTCCAAATGGGTGGAGGCAGAGCCCCTAGCCAAAATGCGAGAATCTTTGTAATCTGATTCTTATGGAGGAATATTATTTGTCGATATGGTATTCCGCGGAAAATAGTCAGTGACAATGGACGACAGTTCCAAGGAAAAAAGATCAAAGAGTGGTGCCAAAGTCTCCACATTCAGCAGGCTTTCACTTCAGTAGCTCACCCTCAAGCTAACGGGCAAGTGGAAGTGACTAACAGAATTCTCATTCAAGGATTAAAGACCAAATTAGGGGCTCAGAGGGGAAATTGGGTAGAAGAATTACCAGGAGTCCTGTGGGCCTACCGAACTACACCAAAGACTGCAACAGGAGAAACTCCCTTCAGTTTAGTGTACGGGACGGAAGATGTTATTCCGGTCTAAGTTCTCTTAAGTAGCGCTCGGATAAAGGCGTACGAACCAAATCAAAACCAACTTATCCGAAGCGCTGAATTGGACTTGGTGGAGGAAAAGCGGAAGATGGCACGAAGGCGAGTGAAATTTTACAAGCAAAGAGTGCAGCGAGCCTTTAATAAGAAAGTGATGCCTCGAAGATTTCAAGAGGGGGATTGGGTTTTGCGAAAAGTTAATCCCGCTGGAGACCCTGGAAAGCTAGCTCCAAACTGGGAAGGACCCTATGAAGTAATGCACTGTGTAGCGGGGTCAGCATATTATCTGAAAGATGACCAAGGCAAAGAACTTCCACGACCTTGGAATGCCATTCATTTAAAACTTTTTCACATTGTATGAGAAGTGGGGAATAGAAGAAGAGGAATTATGAGACTTCGAAGGGGTGTACTTCCTAACTTGATTGCATTAATTAGATGCAAAGTACCCTTCAGATTTCATTAATGAGTCATTTACAAGTGTAATACGGTACTGTTAATAAATCTTGCAAAAGAGAAAGAAAATGGAAAGGAAGCTCCCGTTTTGAAACAATATATCGAATTATAGCTTAAATCGGTCGGGAGGATAACGTCGAAAGCCAGCCTCCCAATTTAAACAGAATGAAGGATAAGTTGGAGGAGGTAATCCATGATCAGCATATTGCCGAACCGCTTCATTAAATCTGTCCTGATAAGTGGCGCGCAGCAAAATGATGAGTCTCTCCTCGCGGTTCGGGCGGTCAGGGCTCCGATCTCGATGAAGCCTATGGCATTTTTCTTGTTGATCTTGAAGCTTTCGGCGTACGTCAACATAGCTTCGTGACACCTCTATAATAGCATCGGCTAGGATGGAAACATCGTCGGCTCAGGAATTTTGGTCCTATTGTACAAGGTGTGTCATCTCCATCATATTTTGACGCATTGAAGCTGAAATTCCCTCCACTGCTTCAGAATAAGATATGGTTCGGGCGAGTACAGTGTTCAGCCTCTGGAGGGAAGTCTCTTGCCTACGTAGATGGGCGTGAGCATGCGCCCTGGAATTTATAAGGGATGAGTTTTCTTGTACCTCCTTGCATAAGCGGGTACAGAGGTCTCCTATTTTATCTTGGGCTTGCCGGTGTTGAACCTGAAGACGAGCGATGGTGTCAGAGTCCTGTTGCTTCCCCTGGAGGAGCTCTGCTACCTGCTTGCCGGTGTGGAGCCACCCGTTCCCCAGCGGGAAGTCCAACTGGCTCCTCTTGAGGAGGGATCTTCCTCTAATCGAATGTTGCAATGGTATCAGCATCCTTTCGAATTTGTTGGCGAGCTTCGACTAATTGCTCCTGGCATAGGTGCAGTTGTTGCAACAGGAGCCGTTCTTGATTCTGAGCATTTGCCAAATCTTCCCGTTGTTGCCGCTCCCATTTCAGAGCTTGAGCTCGATATTGATGAAGGGAGCGATCCAACTCTTGATGGTTGGTCAGGGCCTGCATACCGGTCGTGGGAAAGAAATTGGTTAGTAAGATAAAGATAAGGAAGCTAATTGAGAAAACCTACCAAATCCAGAGCATGACATAGGCTTTCCATGCGAGGAACCACTTCCTCTAAGTTTAGGATCCGAAGACTCCTGGGAGAAAGGGAAGAAGATGGGACGGATGGACTGGGGTGGGAAGTTCGCTTATAATGGGGGGAGTGGGGGTGATATCTATGGGAGGAGAAGGGCTCTTCAGGCGATGAGTGGAGGGGGAAATTGGCAGTGAGGGGATATCAACCGCCATGAGTTCGGAGGAGGAATAATATTCAGGGGAAAGAGAAGGCAGGGGTGAGCCAGCCTCTGTTATTTGCTGACATGGGGGTACATCTTCCCCAAGTGCATCCTTAGGTTGCAGGGAAGGAGAAGGCGACTTCTGAACATTGGTGGCAGAAGGAGAAAAAGTAGGAGAGCTAGGGTTTGTAAATGTCGGAGGAAGTGAGGAAGGACTAATTACCCCGGTTTCCTCCGGGGTGGAGATAACAAGGGTTGCAAGAAGAGGAGAGGAAGAAAGACGAGATGAAGCATGTGTGGTGGTGATCGGGGAAGGTGAAGAGGAAGATGAAGTTGGCGGCTGACCGGCACCCCTCTTGCGGTGAGGATAACGGCCCGCTATCTCCTGGAAGAAGGTAGAATGCATTTTGAGGGTCTGAGAATAAGGAAAAAGGGCTGAAAAAAGGGATTAAGGCAACGGAGTGTGGCGGCGGAGGAACGAACAGGAAAAGAAGGAGGAGACGAAAAGCCGAAAGGATAAAGATAGCAAAAGAGACGAAGACAAAGGATCCCCTATAAAAGGAGGGAAGAATGGGCTTATAACCATTATTGGGCTCCTCGTCTGTGGTGAAGGAGGCCCTCAGTGAAAGGGAAAGAAGGGTTTATCTTTCTAAATGACCCATTATGTACTAAAGCCCTCATTTGCATGGGAAGGGGCGGATATAGGTGTTCCCCTTCAGGAGAAAAGCCAAAAGAGGGATGATATGAAGGCGTCACCTCCTTTATGATGATGGCCTTTGAGCAATATATACTTAATATTTATCCCCGCGAAGCAGAAGATATCCCCATGTGGTGGTGGAACGGAAGAACCGAGATTCCTCGGTTATATATTATATATAAATTTTTATCCCCGCGAAGGTTTGAGGAAGAGCCGCCACCCTGGAGGAAAGCTCATGATATTTCTCTATACAGGATTTCTTGGTAGCTTCCCAAGCTTGACGCTCCAGTTTAAGCGGTTGGCGTTCTTGCTGAAGCTGTAGAATTGTAGTCGAGGAGTCAGCATCTTTGATCATGGCGTCCCCAAGATACCCTTTATATTCCTTCAGTTCACGGGTCAGGACGTCTACCTGTTGCAGTTCACTGGATTGTAAGAAGATGCGCTGTTCAAGTTCTTCATTTTTTCGCTGCATCTCCTCCTTCTCGCTTTGGACCAGGGCCAGTCGCATCATTGCATCTTCACACTGGCCCCTTAGGTCCGCTTCCTTCGCCTCTTGCTCGCTTAATTGTCGAATGACCTCTTTTTGTTGCGCTATGGCGGCAAAGTGGCGGGTCTCCATGCTGGATTGGAACTGAGCCAGCTGGACTACCATGTTGTGATGTTGGGATGAGGCCTGGAAGAAGGAAATCAACGTTAGTATATGCCGATGTATAGAGACATATATTAAAGATAAGGAAGAAATAGTAGATACCTCCGCCAACAGCTTGCCCACTTGCTCACAGGGGCCTTGTATGCCCGACTGATTGAAAATTTTCATCTCTGAGGGGTGCCGGATCTTCAGCAGGGACCCCAATGTGGCCCTCGGAGGAACGGGAAGGGAAGGATCCTCCCCTTCAGAAGAAAGTGGGGTCGATGCGAAGGGGAGGAGAAGCTCTTGCGACGGAGGGGATAGGAGCTTGGGGAGATTCAGTATGAGAAGGTGTGGGTGAATTCTGTGCAGATGGGGAGGAATGGAGAAAATGAGAGGGAGAGTCCCCTCCTTGAGGAGATGGAGAAGGGGCAAATGAGGTATTGCCTCTTCTTCTCGGCTCATAAATGGTTAGGGACTGAGACCCTGGCTGGTCGGAAGATGAGGGGAGAAGAGCAGATGAATTTTAGGCTCCTTTCTTAGTGAACCACAATTTTTTCCGAGGGGATGACGGAGCTGCTACTGATTTACCTCTTTTAGTTGAGGTTTTCTTCTTTTTGGCAGCCTCAATTGCCTCTCCTTCCACCAAAGCCTTCTGCATTAGGTTATCTGCAAAGTGTACTGGTGAGAAAGATGAATAATATAGAAAGGAAGTCATACTGTAGGGTAAATATCACCCTACCTACAGCAACCGAAGTCGTCAAAGGTAGAGGAGACAATCTAAAGTGGCTCAAAATGGGAGTTTCTATTAGGTAATTTGAGCAGTAATGTAACTCTCCTAATACTCTATAAACCTCCGGGAAGGGGCATTTAGTCCTCATTTCTCGAAAGGGAGGCAGCTCGGGAAGGTCTACCTTCCAGGTATCAGAATAAGGTAGAGATTCTGGAAGTTGTACAAAGAAGTATAATTCTTCCCATCCCTTGTGGGAAGTAGGCAGGTTCACTAAGAATTGGCAGTCTGAACGGCTAGATAGATAGAAGAGACCTGCCTTGGAAGATTTTAATTGGAAAAAGCAATGGAATATTTCGGGGGTTAAAGAGAGGTTTAAGTGTTGGAACACTATATGGGCTCCCGACAGAATCCGAAAGGAATTGGGGGTGAATTGGTTCAGGGGTAGTCCATAGAATTCTAGAAGGTCCAAATAGACCGCCGGTACTGGCAGGGACAGGCCGTTAAGAAATTGTTCAGAGAAGAAGCAAGTCAGACCGGGAGGAGGACTATGGGGCCGATGCATCTTGGTAGTAAAACAACATTTTATAGAAGGGTCTATATATTTGTCCTTAAGATTAAAGAAATAATGATTGTAATCTAGTTGAGTTATGGTATGTTCATACCATGCGGGTGAAGGGATGGTCTTAGGAGCCATGGGTGTGAACAAGGCAGAGTACTTACTCGGAGGTTAAGGAAGAATCGTGGGGAAAAGGAAGGACTGGGTCGCCGAAATGCCGCCGGTGAAAATCACGGAAGAAGTAGAACGGACAGGATTGTTAAACACGCTAGGTGATACCTAAAAGAAGAAGGAGGGCGTTTATATAGGGTTTTTCGTGACGGTTCGACTGCACGAAAGGAGAAGGAGAAGCGGGGCCCATCGACCCATCGGGCCGCCTCAAGTATACATAAGGGAGCTATAAGGGAAAGAGTGAGTTTAAGTTAAGAAATAAAACATAGGGCAGAAACTTTATATACATTTGGAAAGTCAAGCTTATAACTTCGCTTGACTATTTTTCGGGGTTGACTAATGATACTACTGGTACCTTTTCTATATACTCCAGATAGAAGGGTTAGCATGTAACACGTGATCCGAGCCAAAATATTCGGCTCAGCGAAGGGAGAAAAGGAAGAATGGTTCGGGCGCAAATATCCGAAGCAATTGGCACGGGAGAATTAGCAGAAGCAATTGGCACGGGAGAATTAGCAGAAACAATTGGCACGACAAAGGAGAGACGGAAGGCACTTCACCAAGGGCGGAACAGGAATTGATTCAGCTAGATAATTTCAGAAGCTGATGGGATGGATAAAGGGTCGACTCAACCTGATTGATCCGAAGGAAGTTTGGCACGGGAAAAAGAGGAATTTGTTCGGGTTGATGAGGAGCCCTAAGGCTAGGTCACCCGTGGGCCATAGACCTAAGTTAGCTTTACCTAAAGCGGATGGTTGAGGGAGACAATCTAACCTAGTTATCCAAAAATTAGAGGAAGAGGCGTTATGCAATAGCTTAGGAGGCCCCACACAATATTCCAAGGAGCCTTCGTTCCTTATATCTGTAATAGAATGATTCTCCAGGTGGAGGTGGTGACCACGTGTACGATGGAGACATCCCACGATGTCACGATGGAGGAAAAGAGGAAGATAAAAGGGAGGAAGAAAGAAGAGGAAGGGGATCCGCAATCATTCCAACCCAGCAAGAGAGAAGAAGGCACAAGAGGAGAGGGAGAGCGACAGCCACCTCGCCGGAGAAGAAGGATAGAGATCTGTTGTTGTTACATCTCTTGTATTTTTTCTCGTCTTGTGATATCACTGTAAGAGGTTTTTCTCCTCCACCTCTGGAAACTTCTTTTCCGTAAGGGAGGACCTTCATAGTGAAAGTGCTTAGGCGCTGCACCCGGTGAGAAAGCTCACCTTCGTGGAGTAGGAATCCTCATTCCGAACCACGTTACATCTTGTGTCTAAGTTTCGATTGCTGGTACCAGTTTTTGCGTTTCATCTACTTCATCTTCTTATTCTTTACTAATTGCGGCCTGTGAGAACCCCCTGAGATATCCCTCAGTGCTTCACTGCATTAAAAAGGAGTGAGCAGATTTTCCTCGTTGCTTCACATGGCCTTTGGGTAAATGACCAATATGTATTTGTCCGATTGCAGCAGTATCAGAACTATGCTAGTAACAACAGCAACCTTTCCTATATGTGCAACCCAATCTCAACCTCAGCCTGGCATGGAGCTCCAGTTGAATGAAGAATTCTATACATCTCTAGCAGTTCCACGGACACTGGGGGTTAATTCATCTGCACATATACTCATGAACATGATAATTATGGGTCTCGAGAGATTTTTTCTGCAACTGGTACATCTGGAGAAACATCAAGATAATAAGAAAGTGGGAGTTGAAGAGGATCCTTGGGGAAGTAAACTGGGACAATGGACAGAAATCTGATCCTTGGGCTAGTAAGGTGCACACGGCTAAACAGATGGCATGTAGCTCTGGTGAAGCTCTAGATGGATGGGACAAGGTAACAGACTCATTCACTGAACCTGGAGCTGATTCTTGGAATAGTAAAGTGACATATGCTGACAAAATAGAAGATGGTAGGGGAAAGTCATCTAGTTCTCGTGCTCATGAAATAAAAAGAAAAAAAAATTAACTTTTGATAATGGTATTGTAACAGATGATCAGATGGGAAACTGAAAAAAAAAATCTCAGTAATGCAGGTGGAAGCTGCTATATGGAAGGTTCTGATTTAGAGCTTCTGCATTGATATCGCCGTTACCTCTTCTCTATGAGATCACAGGCAAGGTGTTACGCAAACCAATGAGAGGGTTCGGTGGAAAAAAAAGAGAGGAATGGTTCGGGCGCAAGCGCCTTAAATAATTGGTACGGGAAAGTTAGTGAGGGTAATCGACACGGCAAAGCGAAGAGGCACTTCGTGGGGAAATAAGCCAGAATCGGTTCGGCCAGATAAGCCTAGAGGCAGACGGGACGGATAAGAATTGGTTTGGCTAGATAAGCCTAAAGGCAGACGGGACGGATAAGAATTGGTTCGGCCAGATGAACCCAAAGGCTATACCATCCGTGAGCTATAGACCTAAGTTAGTTTTACCGGAAGTGGATGGTTGAGGGGGACAGGCTAACCTAGTTTCCTGAAATATAGATGAGGAGGTGTTATGTAACAGAAGGAGAGGTCCCCACATAATATTCCGAGGAGCCTTCGCCCCTCGTATCTGTAACAGAATTATTCTCCAGGTGGACGTGGTGGACACGTGTACGATGGGGATAGTCCGCGAGGTAGCGATGGATCAGAGAAGGAGGATAAAAGGGAAGAGGAGGACAGAAGAAAGAGGATCCGCAATCATTCCATCAAGCACGAAACGAAGACGCAGGAGGAGGAGAGTTGTCATTACTTCACCGGAGAAGGAGAGTAGCGACCCCGGCTGTTGCGTCGCGTGTACTTTTTCTTGTATTGGAACTAAATTGTAAGAGGTTTTCTCCTCCGCCTCGGGATGTTTCCTTTCCGGAAAGGAGGATATTCATAGTGGAAAGTGCTTGGGCATTGTCTCCGGTGAGAGAGCTCACCTCCGTGGAGTAAGAATACTCATTCTGAACCACATTACATCCTGTGTTCTAAGTTTCGTTACCATTGTTGGTTTTGCATTTCTGTGCTTCGTCTTCTCATCCTTTACTGTTGCGGCCTGCGAGAACCCCCAAAGCTTCCTTCGTGCCTTCGTCGCATCGAAAGGAGGTAAACGAATTTTCCTCGCCGCATCAGTTGGCGCCATCTGTGGGATCTTTGAGCTGGACGTCGAGATGCAGCCGGAAGAGATACAACAGCCAGTTGCCTCCGCAGTGGAGGAACACCCCATTACTATCTTACCATCACAGTTGAAGGCTCTGGTGGACGACGCTATTACGGAGGCCCTCACTAGAGAAAGAAGAAGGACCGGATATCTTCATCCTCATTCCGGCGAACCTTCTTCCCGAGGCCCACTCCCAGAAATGCCTCCTCCATCTCGTACAACCGTTAATGTTGAAGTATTACCTGGAGAAGGACTTGGGGGGAGAGCACCTCAGAACACTATCCCCTTAACCCAAACTCGACGGGAAGAACAGGGTGAAAGTCGGTTGACCAGACCTCCAGAAGTTTATGAGCCCAGTCCTTTTACCATGGACATCCTCTTTGAAGTCCCCCCATCCTACTTCTAGAATCCCCAGGTAGATAAGTATGATAGCTCGACGGATCCCGAAGAGAATCTATCGAAGTTCGATGGAACAGCCTCGCTCCACTGTTATACCGATGCCCTCAAATGCCGAGTCTTCCGGACCACCTTAACCGGTTCGGCACAAAAATGGTTTAATACTCTGCCCCTAGGATCCATCACTTGTTTCGTTGATTTTCAGGGGATGTTCTGTAGGGGATCAATCGGCCGGCTAGAGGGGGGTGAATAGCCCTCTTTAGTTGAATGGTAGATTTTGCTCATCTACAAAACTAATTAGCGTAACGGAAATAACAAAGCAAGACAAGCAAATAGAAATGACAAGAAAACAAACGCTAACAAGATAGTATAACGTGGTTCACGGCTACACCGCTAATCCACGGTCCCTGATTCGTCCTCGGTGAATCACTCCGCCAAAACCAATCCACTAATGGTCTCTCCTTTGCACCAAGCTAGGTGGAGGTAACCTTTACAATCAAGATCACTCTTCTTACAATAAGAATGAAGTAAAAGCAAGCAAGAAGAGTGGGAAGATGTTTATGGCACTTTGGGAGAAGATTAGAGTTGAAGCATTAGCCCCCCAAAGCCCCATACCCTTCCTCTTTATAGAGGAAGAGGGTTTCTTTCCGTTGACACAGGATCAGTCGACTGATGCCCCGATTAGTCGACTGGTCCTGTAGCAGTTGCCCAATAACGGCCACTTTCCACGTTGGATTTCATCCAACGGCAACATCATCGATCGGCCCGATCTTACCATCGATCGGTGATGGACTCATCGATCGTGATGGACCATCGGATCAGTGCTCACGAGCTTGACTCCATTCTCGCTGCCCATGCGGTGCCATCGATCATTCGGTCATCCCTTAGCGATCGGCGGCCGATCGGCGCGATCGACTACAAGTCAATGGCAGTTGACTGCTTAGGCCAAATGCCCATGAGTCAGACACTAGTCGAACCCAATCACTCAGAGCAGTCGACTGCCATTTCATGGCAATCGACTGATGTCGGGAAAACTCATCCGACACTTAGCCAAATGGCCAAGTTTCACCTAGGAGCTACTACCCCTTTCCCGGGTTACATTCACTCACTCTCATCTCTCGGAGTCCCTCGCCTTCGAAGTTATCTTCGTCCGACCACGTCCCTCGGATGCGCCAAGCGCACAGCTCTGCAGCGCCATCCTTTGCGTCTCGCCCTGAAGTCTACTTCCTCCGGCTTCACTCCAAGCTCCTCGTCCGGCGGTCCCTCGGATGCTCTAAGCGCACGACTTCCGCAAAGCTATCCTTCACCGACTCAAGGACCGAGTCATGAGTTGTGAAACTCGCCTAGGCTCCATGTGCGAATTACTAAGTCCTGCAAGACTCCAACATACATATCAAATCATAATAATAACCTAACTTAAACCCATTGCAACACACATCAAAACCATATCACGGCAAGAGATTGCCCTAACAATCTCCCCCTTTTTGATGTGTGACAATTCGTTTAAGTTAGTTAAAACATTTGATAGAAATTTATAAGGTAAGAAAGCATGTAAACATAAACATGATATAACAACATGTAACTCCCCCTTAATCCGTGAAATTCCCCATACATATTTCTCCCCTATTTCTCCCCTTAAACATAATCATTTCTCCCCCTTTGACACCATAAAAAAGATCAATACTAAGTTAGAAACCCATGGCATCAAGTCTAATAGAAAGAAAATACCAAAAATTGGTTTAAAATCTGAATTTAACCTTTACTGTTCTGATTATCAGGCCACCAGTCGACTGGTTCAGACTACCAGTCGACTGACACACAATTTTCAGGAATTTCTGATTTTCGGACCGAAATTCAAAAATGCATTAAAAATTCCAGAAAATTTAAAAAATCATGAAATTTGAGAAACATATTTCTTGTAAGTATATCTATCAATGAAAAATAGTTTTTCATGAAAAATCATTGTATTTTTAAAGATTTGCCAAAAATCCAAAAGCTTTAAAAACCACTAGGTTTTTGATCATTCTAGTATCAAGTTTACTACCTAGTTTTGCATCCAATTGTTTCAAAACATGAACTCATAGATTTTAAAGTAAGAAATTATTTTGAAACCATATGAAATATCCATCCATGATCTTTGGGCAATATGTATATGAATTAAACATAAGTCTTCCCCATGATTGGTCTATTATTGCTATTTTGATACCTTAAATGACCATCTAAATGTCATAGGCTTTAGTGGACATTTGTATCATCCTAACATCTCACTCATGCTAAGTTTTCAATCAAGGTAGCCTATTGTGAGTGTGAGATGTATCCTAAAAGTATTTGTATGTACTTAACCATTATTTTCATGCAATTCTATCAAGGTTAAGTATCATCCTATCAATCCTCATGATCATAAAGACATATATGAACTAATTTCACATTATGATCATGAAACAAATATATTCATCAAATCGTTATCTTGGATTAGGTATTTCATAATGGTACTAAGCAAATATAACCTAAAGCATGATTTATATCCTTAAATCCCATGACTATGTGCCAAAAATCAAGATAATAAATCATGATAGCAAACATACATAGCAATTTAATTAACTATCATGACTTAAACATTAATATCTATTTATAGGCACATTATCATCACCTAACACTATTTTAAAAATGTTGTCCCGCCATCCTAAGTCAACCAAAATATGATATAGGTCAAGTCCATATGGTTGACTATCCTAGGGTTTTTCTAACCCTTAAAGATGGATTTTGGAACCCAATACAAATTCTTGCCTATGGGGTTCACTAGAAATTCCTTAGGAATCCATTTTCTAGCTATTACCTTCTTCTTATCTTGTCCCCTAGCAATTAGGCATTTATAGGCCTTTTCATTTTTCTTTTACTTATATCCTAGGCCTTTTTTGTTAAAACTTGCTCTTTGGCTCCCTATGATCATGTTCAAAGTGTTTGAGCCAATAGTGAATTTTTCTAGGGCTTTTGTCAAATAATCTACCTTTGCTCTTAGAGCCCTATTTTCTTCTATGCATGCATCATCAACATTGAAAGGCATATATTCATGTGAGCATGCATCATCATGACTAGAAGAAATATCATCATTTACATTTAAGCATGCTTTTTCTAGTTTATTTTCTAAATCCTTAATTTGCTCAAGCATGCTTTTATTCCTTTTCTTTGCTCTAAATAAATCCTTAGTAAGACTAGAAATCATAAAAACTATTTTACTAGGTGAAAGGTTAGTTACCATAGTTTCCATGTCCTCTTCTTCGGATGCGGAGGTAGAGGAGGCTTCCCCTTCACTTGAGCTCTCTCCACTTGAACTTGATCCTTCATTTTCGGAGGAGGAGCAATCTAAGTCGTCAAATGCCATCAATGCCAAGTTGGTGACAAATACATTTTCTTCCTCGGATGATGATGAGGAGGAGGAGGAAGGGTCATCCCAAGTCCTAGCTTTTAATGCTTTGGCCTTTCCCTTTTCCTTTGCCTTCTTCTCCTCTTCCTTTTTCTTCTTGCTCCCCTTTTTCTTCTTCTTTTCTTCCTTCTTTTTCCTTTCTTCCTTGCTCTTGTTTAGGAGAGGAAAATTATCCCTTATATGTCCTTCCCCTTGGCAATTGTAGCAAATGACTTTCCCTCTTGGTCTTTTCCTCCTATCATTAGATTTATTAAATTGAAAACCTTTTAAAGCACGCCTTACCCTCCTTACCATATACGCTTCTTCCGTGCTATACATGGAGGAGGAGGAGGATGCTTCATCATCGGAGGAAGAGGGGATCTCTATCTTCTTATTCCCCTTGTTTGCCAAAAATGCTACTCCTCTTGAAGGTTGGATTCTTGGATCTTCTTGTATTCCTTCAAGCCTCATTTCGTGGAGCTCCATTGTTGAAAAGAACTCCTCCAAGGTGCTCACTTCTAAGTTCTTGGAGATGTAAAATGAGTCTACCATGGAGCTCCATCTCGAGGACCGGGGAAAGGCATCTATGGCCTTCATTACCATATCCCGGTTGGAGAGCCTTTCACCTACACTTGTCAAACCGGTTAGAATTTCCTTAAATCTAGAGTGTATGGATTTTACCTTCTCTCCCTTTTCGAGTTTGATGTTGGATAATTGGGAGAGAAGGACATCTCTCCTTGCTAATTTCGCCTAGCACACTCCCCTATCCTATTTACTTCTTGTTGAAGGAGTACATTGTAGAGGTGGTGCTTGGCCTTTGAATTTGCCAAATATTCTTCTCTTTGCCTCTTGCTTCACCTTGATTTCTCCAATGGCTCCCCATTTTCGTTCCTAGGCAATTCAAAACTGTTTTCCATAATTAATAAAATTTTAAAGCCAGTTTCAACGAATACCTCCATTCTCTTTTTCCACAAAGAGAATTCGCCTTCGAATTTTGGTGGGTGAATGTTTGAGCCAGCCATTCTTGAATTTGCTTGTTGTGGCAGTTAGTCCTCGACAAGCTTTCCTTGGCTATGATTGTTGGGATGTATACTGAAATCCTAGCTCTTTTGTATGGACATCTTTATTTTGAAATAAGAATCACATGATCATTGTTTGCATGTTATATTTATATGTGTGCATATTGTCTAATATTTTACATTGTAGATAACATGGTGCCTGGGTGCGGCACAGAAGATCATGTTATCAGTCCCTTGTAGAATATAAGTAGAGGCTCACAACCAAGATGGTTTTGGACAAACCATTGGCATGGTTGTAGTGTCGCTTGGTATTGTTTTATCTTGAACATAGAGTTACACTAGTACACCTCGGTGTATTGAGCGGAGGTGATTCAATTTATTCGACTATATAATTGAATCGGACCTCGGATATTATGTTGTACATGCTCTTAATCCCGATATAATAACGGGCACATGTACTTAGTATTTATTTCTTTGATTTACCATAGGGTGAGATTTCTATGGATTAAATCAATATGCCCGGTAAGTTGGGAAGTGATATTATTTACATGGTGTGCCGTTGATTATAGGAGGAATCCGTGTCCTATATATTAGGTTGATGATGTCCCCTTGAGGAGCTCATAAGGTTCATCATGTAAACCCTGCAGGTTGACTTAGTCAACATGATGATAAGGTTGAGTGGTACTACTCGAGGAGTTAGATGTTAATTAATTGATGGTCAGTAAATCAATTAATTGGACGGACATTCGATATCTTAAACACGGAGATGGATGTACAAATAATATATGGAGCCCATATTAATTTATGGGGGTTGGTGAGTAGTTCGATGATGATCCTCTAGTGGAATGGAACATCATTGATGGATCAAGTTTGTGTGGTTCCGATCCATCGGGTGGCCAAGACCCAACTCCTCCTCATGGTCCCTATAGCCTTATATAAACCTCATGAAGTCTAGATCAAATGATGGAAAACAAATCTCTAGATCCGACGGTTGGGATTAAATTCCTAGAAGCAAGCGGTTGAGATTAAATCTCTAGATCCGGCGGTTGGGATTATTTCCTAGAACACGGTTGAGATTAAATCTCTAAATCCGACGGTTGAGATTAAAACCCTAGAACCGACGGTGGAGATTAAACCAAGGCCTAAACCTAACTCTATATAAAAGGGAGAGGAAAGGTTGGATAAGGTGGGCAAGAAAATTGGGAATTAGTTCCTATATTTTTGGCTACCTCATCAATAACCAATTTTCTCCTAAGTTCTATATAAGGGAGCATGGGTTGGGCAGCAACTAAAGTTTTTGGATGGTTCATGATGGATGCTAAGGAAATTAGGGTTTTGCCTAGCATTACTTGGGCGTGACAACAACTGAAGGAGGAAACCTAATTAGGGTTTTGGCTCCTTAGGTTGGGCGGCCAAGGTGGTGGAGAGAGAGAGGCGGCAACCTATGGATGAGCATGTCTTCTTCCTTGAGGTGGCTGGCTCTAGATCTCTCCTCTCCACCATGCTTAGGCGGCAAGAAACCTATGGAGAAACCCTAATTAGATTAGGGTTTGGCTCTTTGGATTAGGCGGCTAGGTTTGGAAGTTATGGTTGGGCGCAACTATAGGGAAGGGCTCATCTTCTTCCTTCTAAGGGTTGGCGGCCACTACCTTCTCTTCCTCTACCTTAGGCGCAAGAAATCCAAAGGAAGCTTGGTTAGGGCTAGGGTTTGGAAGGTAAGGTAGGTGGCAACTATAGGGAAGTGTTCTTCTTCTTCCTAGGGTGTTGGCGGTTCCTATCCTTTTCCTATACCTTTGGTGGTACCCAACCTATTCCTCTTTTCCCTTTGTTTTCCTCTTGGCAGTGGCACTAGGAGCTAGGGTTTGTCCCTAGTTCGGTTTCTTAGTTGTTTCCATTATGTTCTCTCTATTCTTGGGGCGGCATCAATCCTTTGTGGATTGGTGGTTGGCTCAAGCAAGAAGGGAAAGAGAGTTCTTCATTCTTTGGATTGAAGAAGATCTAAGAAGCTTCAACTTGTGGAGGATCTTCGCCCACACGAAGTCTACAAGGAGGTTAGGACATACGATAGAAGATCAAGAGGTATAAAAGTTTTATAACTTTTATTTATGATCTTTGCATGTTTCTATTCTTAATTGATATGCTAGCTTAAGTTCTTTAGGTTAGTATATGTTGATTATACTAGTTTGCATTTGCATGTATTTGTATAATCATGGACCCCGAATAAGAAACACAAAAACCGGCGATCCGTCCGTCGTCTCTTCCGCGGCTAACCGACTAGAAGAGTTGTGTTGCTTGAACAACTAGTTTGTTCAAGCGATCGCTCGAGTCGTTAGCACGATGACGAATTGGTTGTGGTTAGGAAACTCATCCCATCCGGATTAGTTTTCATTAGTGAAAATTTTAATCCGGGGACATGGGAGCCTATGAGCATTCCGAGAAATAGCACGGTTGCCAACACTGATACCACTTGTAGGGGATCGATCGGCCGGCTAGAGGGGGGTGAATATCCCTCTTTAGTTGAATCGTGGATTTTGCTCATCTACAAAACTAATTAGTGCAACGGAAACAACAAAGCAAGACAAGAAAATAGAAATGACAAGAAAACAAACACTAACAAGATAGTATAACGTGGTTCACGGCTACGTCGATAATCCACGGTCCCTGATTCATCCTCGGTGAATCACTCCGCCAAAACCAATCCACTAATGGTCTCTCCTTTGCACCAAGCTAGGTGGAGGTAACCTTTACAATCAAGATCACTCTTCTTACAATAAGAATGAAGTAAAAGCAAGTAAGAAGAGTGGGAAGACGTTTATGGCACTTTGGGAGAAGATTAGAGTTGAAGCATTAGCCCCCCAAAGCCCCATACCCTTCCTCTTTATAGAGGAAGAGGGTTTCTTCCCGTTGACACAGGATCAGTCGACTGATGCCCCGATCAGTCGACTGGTCCTGTAGCCGTTGCCCAATAACGGCCACTTTCCACGTTGGATTTCATCCAACGACAACATCATCAGTCGACTGATCTTACCATCAGTCGACTGATGGACCATCAGTCGAGTGCTCGCGAGCTTGACTCCATTCTGTGCCCATGCACAGTGCCATCAGTCGACTGCCGTCCCTTGGCAGTCGATTGATGTCGACAGCAGTCGACTACTTGGGCCAAATACGCTTGAGTCGGACACTAGTCAAACCCAATCAACTTAGAGCAGTCGACTGCCATTTCATTGCAGTCGACTGATGTCGGGAAAACTCATCCGACACTTAGCCAAATGGCCAAGTTTCACCTAGGAGCTACTACCCCTTTCCCGGGTTACATTCACTCACTCTCATCTCTCGGAGTCCCTCGCCTTCGAAGTTATCTTCGTCTGGCCATGTCCCTCGGATGCGCCAAGCGCACGGCTCTGCAGCGCCATCCTTCACATCTCGCCCTGAAGTCTACTTCCTCCGACTTCACTCCAAGCTCCTCGTCCGGCGATCCCTCGGATGCTCTAAGCGCATGGCTTCCGCAAAGCTATCCTTCATCGACTCAAGGACCGAGTCATGAGTTGTGAAACTCGCCTAGGCTCCATGTGCGAATTACTAAGTCCTGTAAGACTCCAACGCACATATCAAATCATAATAACAACCTAACTTAAACCCTTTGCCACACACATCAAAACCATATCACGGCAAGAGATTGCCCTAACATGTTCAGCCGGGAATTCGCCAATTGCAAGGTGTATAAGCATGACGCCTCTATCTTGATGCACATCATGCAAGGGCCCTCGAAATCACTCAGAGGGTTTCTTCACCGATTTACCTCTGCAGCTAGGGGTATTCCTTCTGCAAGATCAGAATCTTTCAGAGTCATCATTTCGCACGGACTGAATGAAGGCCCCTTCCTCAGTTCCCTTTTGAGACAACCTGCTAACAGCTATGAAGAGTTGTTAAGTCGTGCAGAACAATTCATCCGCGAGGAGGAAGGACTGCAAGTGCGGAGAGCTGAACGTGCTGCCGCAGCAGTCCCAGCCAAAAGAACTCGCCCCGTCACCCCTCAAGTACCCCCTCGTCGAGGTTATGCGCGACCCTTTTGACAGGAGGCTCCTAGGCCTCGGCTATTGTTACTGAGCGCTCGCCCTGCGCCGCCATTACAAATTATGGCCGCTAAGGCACCCCCTCCCGCAAGGACTTGGAAGGAGCGGGAGATGGAATTCTATGATCAGCAGGGTCTACTGCAACGACCCTTAGGATATAGGGGGATACCACGTAACCCCCCCCCCCCCCCGCCCCATTCTTCTGCCAATATCATATGGAGCATGACCACGCTAGTGGCCGATGCTTCAAGCTACAGGAGGAACTGGAGCGCCTCCGAACCGCATACCCACAATTGCGGTTTCAGACAGGAGGGTCAGCACGACGAGGGCCCCGACCCAATATGGCCCGCTCAGGGCCATATAACCAACAACCTCAAGTTACTTTCCCCCAAACGCTGTCCCAGGAGGTTGTTTCTCAAGAAGGCCCGTCAGGGGAGGGCCCCTCATCCAATCTAAATAACTCTCCCACACGGGGGTTATCCATGTTATAGATGGAGGACCCACTGACGGGGACTCCAACCGGGCGCGGAAGTCATATGCTCGTCTCATGGAGAGTCTGGCCATCATCACTGACCAGACTATTCAAATCGCATCGCCCGTTTCATTCGGGCCGAAAGATCTTCAAGGTGTCCTACTGCCCCACATGGACGCCTTAGTTATCCGAATATCCCTAGCCAATTATGAAGTGGCTAGGGTATTGGTCGACTCGGGAAGCTCTGTCAATATCCTCTTTCAGGAGGCTTTCGGACAGATGCAGCTGGGGAATGCCTAGCTAGAAGATGTGGCTACACCCCTCTTTGGGTTCGCGGGGCATGTGGTCCACCCCACATGGCAGATTTCGTTGCCCCTGACTCTGGGCATAAAGCCCATCCAAAAAACCAATATCATACCTTTCATCATCGTGGATGCTCCATCCACTTATAATGTCATTCTTGGTCATCCTTTCCTTACTATTTTTCAGGCGGTGGCTTCCCCGTACCATCAGAAGTTGAAATTCCCAGTTGGACCATTGGTGGGAGAAGTCCGAGGGGAACAGTAGGCCGCCCGAAGCTATTATGTGCAAATGGTTCGGGATGACCAGAAGAAGGTCCGAACCGATGATCTCAAAGGGAAAGCTATCATCATTTTGAAGAATCCCCCCCCCAAAGCAGACAAAATAGAGGAAGGAGAGCTGGTGGAAATAGCTTCGTAAAAGGCCACACGGGTGGCGCAGCAGCTGGTGGCCTGTTTGAGGGAGAACGAAGACATCTTTGCGGGAGATGTGCATGATCTCACGGGGATTAACCCTCGTGTGGCTGAACACCATCTCAACATAACGGAGGAGCTGACTCGTCAGCGAAGTCTGACACGCCCGGACACAGAAGGACAAGGTCATAGGTGAAGAAGTGGACAAATTATTAAAAAGGTCATGTAAAGGAAATCCAATTTCGAGTGGGTTTCAATGTAGTCTTGGTCCCCAAGCCTTACAGGCGTGGAGGATGTGTATCGATTTTATTGATTTGAATAAAGCGTGCCTAAAGACTACCCCTTGCCTCGTATTGACATTTTATTTCGAATAAGAATCACATGATCATTGTTTGCACTTTATATATTTATTATATGTGTATATTGTCTAATATTTTACATTGTAGATAACATGGTGCTTGGTGTGGCATGTAAGATCATGTTATCACCCTTGTAAAATATAAGTAGAGGCTCACAACCAAGATGGTTTTTGGACAAACCATTGGCATGGTTGTAGTGTAGCTTGGTATTGTTTTGTCTTGAACATAGAGTTACACTAGTACACTTAGGTGTATTGAGCAGACTGACATAGAGGTGATTCAATTTAGTCGACTACATAATTGAATCGGACTGATATTATGTTGTACATGCTCTTAATCCCGATATAATAACGGGCACATGTACTTAGTATTTATTTATTTGATTTACGATAGGGTGAGATTTAGATGGATTAAATCAATATGCTCGTTAAGTTGGGAAATGATATTATTTACATGGTGTGCCGTTGATTATAGGAGGAAACCGTGTCCTATATAATAGGTTGATGATGTCCCCTTGAGGAGCTCATAAGGCTCATTATGTAAACCCAGCGGTTGACTTAGTCAACATGATGATAAGGTTGAGTGGTACTACTCGAGGAATTAGATGTTAATTAATTGATGGTCAGTAAATCAATTAATTGACGGACATTCGATATCTTAAATACGGGGAGATGAATGTACAAATAATATATGGAGCCCATATTATCATATGGGGGTTGGTGAGGTAATTCAATGATGATCCTCTAGTGGAATGGAACATCATTGATGGATCAAGTTTGTGTGGTTCCGATCCATCGGGTGGCCAAGATCCAACTCCTCCTTATGGTCCCTATCGTAGCCTAATATAATCCTTGTGAAGTCTAGATCCAAGAATGTAAAACAAAACCTAGAACCAACGGTTGGGATTAAATCCCTAGATCCGATGGTTGGATGAAACCCTAGAACCACCGGTTGGGATTAAATCCCTAGATCCGATGGTTAGGATGAAACCCTAGAATCGACGGTTGGGATTAAATCCCTAGATCCGACGGTTGGGATAAAACCCTAGATCCGACGGTTGGGATGAAACCTTAGATCTGACGGTTGGGATGAAACCCTAGATCCGACGGTTGGGATGAAACCCTAGATCCGACGGTTGGGATGAAACCCTAGATCCGACGCGGAGATTAAATCCCTAGATCCGACGGTGGAGATTAAAGGAGGCTTAAGCCCAATTCTATAAATAGAGGCTTAGGTTGGGCGGCAAGATAATGGTTCAATTGGAGTTAGGGTTTTAGGCTCTGGGCGCTAGTTTGGGCAAGGTTTGGCAGCTGGCCCATCTTCTTCCTTCTAGTTGTTGCTGGCGCCCCATCTTCTCCATCAAGACTTGGCCGCCCATCCTCTCTCCTCTCTTATTCCTTGGCCAATGTTCTCCTTCCATTGGTGGCCGCACTTCCTCCATTCTCCAAGGTGGCCGTGGTTCTCCTTCATTGGTGGCTACGGCCATCCATTCATTCCTTGGCCAAGTGGTTACATCAAATTTTTTGATTGGTGGCGGTTCTAGAAAGGAAGGTTTTGTTTTGTTCTTCTCTTTGTTCGGCGGACAAGGAAGGGAAGAAGCGATCTAGAAGGCTTCTACTCGTGGAGGATCTTCGTCACACGTCCACGAGGAGGATAGGACATACTGTAGAAGATCGTGAGGTATAAAGTTATTTTAACTTTATTTTCTGATCTTAGCATGTTCTTTTATGTGTTGATTATACAATGTGTGCATTATGTATATATTTTGTATAATCATGGACCCGAGACAAACACAAAAACCGCGATCCGTCCGTCGTCTCTTCCTAACCAACTAGAAGAGTTGTGTTGCTTGAACAACTAGTTTGTTCAAGCGATCACTCAAGTTGTTATACGACGATCGAAATTGATTGTGCTAAGGAAACTCATCCCATCCGGATTAGTTCTTTCATTAGTGAAAATTTTAATCCGGGGATATGGGAGCCAATGAGCCTCCGAAGCAACTCCCTACAAGTGGTATCAGAGCCACGGTTTCCGGTTTTATGTGTTTTGGATTCGGTTACTTTCATGCACATATCATATATTGAGTATGCCGGATAATAGTAGGATGTGCGTAGGCTAACTTTTTGGTTGCAGGCATAAGATCCGACTATTATGACTATTTGGTTGTATGTGATTGTTTTGTGTGTGATTGTATGTATATTATTTGAATCCTCGGGGTTGATGAGGCTAGATTAGTATTTAATTTTTGTAATTAAATACGGCATTGTTTAGCCGCTCATTTTAGTTTACTTTCGATCTAGATTATTTGTACACTCCTTCATGGAGTATAGGATCGATGGATGTAAATTAAAATGATATATCTCAGCTCGGATCTCTTTGGTGACTTGCGCACGGGAAAAGGTGGAGCGGACGAGGTGGCGACACGACGGGATGCGTATTGGAGAACAATGCCATAATAGTTGGAAAAATTATATTTTTTCCATATTTATTTCTTATTTGTTTTATATGCATGTTGTGTATGCTTGAAAATTCCTCATTGTCAATTTACTAAGTGGGAGAGGGACATTTTAATTAATTCCCGTGGCCTCCATTACAATTTGACGTGTGATGCAACAAACTTGCGTGTTGGCTCTGAGTGCCTTCCTCCCCATCGGATGGGTTTGTTTGTGGATCACTAGGTCAAATAATGGTTATAGGAAATTATTTAGGAGGGTGTGTACTTCCCCATCGGTAAGACACATAATCCGAAATAATTCCCTTAGTATCGTGTAATGGTGCATATTTAGATGCAAATAAAAAGTATCCTCCCCATCGGAGTCACTGCTTTTATTTGTAGGGCTAAAGAGGAACCAACTATTAATTTTATTTGTCAAAAAGTAAGGTTGACAAGATAATAAAATTAATGGGTAAAACCTCCTCTTACAAATGTAGAATTTGTATACGTCCACACTATCGTGGCATGCGATATTCTCGGTGTTGGTTGATTTCGGAATTTTATTGTTTTGAGGAATCAATAATATTTGAAATCTAATGTTTTGATCATTGTGATTCTTAGGTTTTTCAAATGGCTTTCAACCCACTTTCTGTGATATTAAAAGAAAATAAACTTACTGGACCAAACTATATTGATTGGAAAAGAAACTTGGATATTGTCTTAACTGCGGAGGAGTACAAATTTGTACTCTTCGAGGTCTGTCCTCCTAAGCCCACCGATGACTCTGATGAAAAGGAGAAAGAAAGTTATAAGAAATGGATCAAGGCAGATGAGATGGCGCGGTGTTACATTTTGGCATCTATGTCAAATGTGCTGCAACATCATCATTAGGCCATGGCCACAGCTTATGACATGATGTTCAATCTCAAGGAACTTTTCGGACATCAGAGTAGGGCGGCTAGACAGGAGGCGATGAGAAACTTGATGACGACCACCATGATCGAGGGAACACCCGTTAGGGATCATGTTCTCAAGATGATGGCTCATCTTAATGAGATGGAAGTCCTCGGAGCTGAGATCGATGGGGAAACCCAGGTCGATATCATTCTCCAGTCTCTGCCTAGGAGTTTTGGCGATTCGCCTCAACTACAACATGAACAAGAGGTTGTATTAGTTGGAGCTTCGAGAACTCCCGGCGTGAGAGGGGCTTTTTCATCAAAGCGCTCAAGCCATGGTCGCTCAGAAGGTTTCTTCCTCTAAACCGAAAGGTAAGAAGAAGAAGAAGCAAGGTGGAGCGAAGAAAGTGGCAGTGGGACCTCAGGCAGGAGTGAAGAAGCCGAAAGGCAAGTGCTTCACTTGCAAGCAGACTGGACATTGGAAGGCGGACTATCCTCGCCAAAAGAACAAAGGTATATCTTCTTGTTTAGTTGTTGAAACATGTTTAGCGGTGTTATCTACCAGTGCCTGGTGTGTAGATACAGGAGCCACTGATCATGTCTGCAATACTTTGCGGGGTTCAGAAACCCGACGACTAGTGAGGAGAGATTCTAGTCTTCATGGGCAATGCTTGAAGGTGGCGGCTATTGCGATGGGAGGCGTTTATTTATCTTTTGATAGGAATAAAGTTTTGGTTTTGAGAAATTGTCTTTATGTACCTACTTTTAGAAAGAATTTAATTTCAGTTTCTAAATTGTTTATGGATGGATATTGTTTCTTTTAATGACAAAGTGGTTATAAAAGGAATAGGAGATTATCTTACAGTACATTGGTTGGCAATTTATATACTCTTGAACCGAAAACTCCCACGATGCATATAGAAGTCAATAACTCATCTTCTAAGTCTAATAAGAGAAAAGAACCTTCGCAAATGAACCAGACATATCTTTGGCATCTAAGGCTTGGTCATATTAACCTAAGCAGAATTCAAAGGTTGATAGCTGATGGACCTTTGGGTTCATTAGTGGTGGAGGATCTCCCAACCTGCGAATCTTGCTTGGAAGGTAAAATGACTAAGAGGCCTTTCAAGGCCAAGGGGTATAGAGCCAAAGATGTGTTAGAATTGGTTCATTCTGATTTGTGCGGTCCTATGTCTATCCAGGCAAGAGGTGGTTTTGAATATTTCGTCTCTTTTATAGACGATTATTCAAGATATGGATACATTTACTTGATGCGCCGCAAGTCTGAATGCTTTGACAGGTTCAAAGAATTCAAGGCTGATGTGGAGAACCGTCAAGGTAAAAGTATCAAGACATTACGATCTGATCGTGGTGGCGAGTACCTCTTGGGAGAGTTTAGGAGTTACTTATCAGAGGTCGATTCAATCCAATTGTCCACTGGCACACCCCAGAATGGTGTGGCGGAGGCGAAGGAATAGGACTCTTATGGAGATGGTCGATCGATGATGAGTTATTACGAGTTACTGATTCGCTCGGGGTTTGCTCGAAACAAAGAACACACATTCGAACTTGGTTCCATCTAAGTCGTACCTCTACTCCCTGTAGAGTTGTGGACTAGGCGAAGCCTAGTCTAAGACATATTCGGATATGGGGTAGTCCAAAGACATGTCTTTGAAGGGAGATCTTTGGTAAGTTGGAATCTCGTGCATGTCTTGTTTGTTGGCTACCCTAAGGGAGCGAAGGGTGGTTTATTCTATAGTCCTAGAGATCGGAGGTGATCGTGAGTATGAATGCCGATTTCTAGAGGAGGACTATGTAATGAACCACAGGCCCACGAGTAGGATTGTTCTTGAGGAGTTGACAGGGGAAGTCCCGACTTCAGTACCACCGGTACAAGAGGAGATGCCACAAGTCACTGCACCGTGTGTCACAGAGTATACACAAAAGGCACCTCGTCGTAGTGGGAGGGTTGTTAGACAACCCGAGAGATTCATGTTTTTGGGAGAGTCTTCGGACTTAGTCCCTGGTGAACATGAACCTGATCCCTGGACATATGATGAGACACTCCAAGATAGAGATGCGGTATCTTGGAAAAGAGCGATGAATTCAGAGATAGAATCTATAGATTCTAATCAGGTCTGGGAGCTAGTAGAGCCACCCGATGGTGTAAAAGCCATTGGATGCAAGTGGATCTACAAGAGAAAGAGAGGAGTAGACGGGAAGGTTGAGACCTTCAAAGCTAGGCTTGTTGCGAAAGGGTATACTCAGAAAGAGGGTATCGATTATGAGGAGACCTTTTCGCCGGTAGCTATGCTTAAGTCTATCCATATTCTCTTATCTATAGCTGCTCATATGGATTATGAGATTTGGCAGATGGATGTCAAGACAGCTTTCCATAACGGAGGTCTTGAGGAGAACATCTATATGCGGCAACCAGAGGGATTCATTGCTAAAGGCAAAGAGCATCTTGTATGTAAGCTTAATCGGTCCATTTATGGATTGAAGCAAGCTTCTAGATCTTGGAACATCCGCTTTGATGAGGTAATCCAGTCATATGGATTTATTCAAAGTCCGGATGAGCCTTGTGTATATAAGAGATGTGATGGAAACGTAGTGGTATTTCTTGTACTATACGTAGATGACATTTTGTTAGTTGGCAACAATATCAAAGTGTTATCGAGCGTAAGGTATGGTTGTCAAGCAGTTTGACATGAAGGACTTGGGAGAAGTGGGACACATCCTTGGGATCAAGGTTATAAGGGATCGCAAGAAAAGGATGTTGTGCTTATCTCAAGCTTCATACATTGACACTATCCTTGCTCATTTTAGCATGCAGAACTCCAAGAAAGGTTTTCTACCTTTTAGGCATGGAGTTCCTTTATCTAAAGAGATGTGTCCCAAAACATCAAAGGAGATAGAGGACATGAAGGCGGTTCCTTATGCTTCGGCAGTAGGAAGCCTTATGTATGTTATGCTATGTACGAGACCGGATATCTGCTTTGCCGTGGGCATGGTTAGCAGATATCAGAGTAATCCTGGGCAGGACATTGGATGCAGTAAAGCATATATTGAAGTACAGAAGGACTAGGGATTATATCTTTGGTTTCAGGCGGTCAATTAGTCCTATGGGTTACAGATTCGGATTTCCAATCGGATAGGGACAAGAGTAAGTCTACCTCGGGGTTTGTGTTTACTTTTGGAGGTGGAGCCATAGTATGGAGGAGTGTCAAGCGAAATGCGTGGCGGACTCTACCATGGAAAGGTGAGTATGTGGCGACCTCGAGGCAACCAAGGAAGTTATGGCTCAGAACTTCTTGATGGACTTGGATGTGATTCTGGTTTGCCGAACTATCACAATTTATTGTGATAATAAAGTGCAGTTGCAAACTCGAAGGAACCACGAGCCCATAAGGCGAGTAAACACATAGAGCGCAAGTACCACCTTATACGAGAGATCGTAAAGCGAGGAGAAGTAGCTGTCGCCAAGATTGTATCAGAGGATAACCTGGCGGATCCATTCACTAAGGCCCTTCCAGCGAAAGCGTTTGATAGGCATGTGGAGGACATGGGGATCGGATGTATGGCAGTGTGATGACAACATAGTCTTTTAGTATAAGTGGGAGATTGTTGGAATGTATACTGAAAGCCTAGCTCTTTTTGTATGAACATTTTATTTTGGAATAAGAATCACATGATCATTGTTTGAACTTTATATATTTATTATATGTGTGTGCATATTGTCTAATATTTTACATTGTAGATAACATGGTGCTTGGTGTGGCACAGAAGATCATGTTATCAGTCCCTTGTAAAATATAAGTAGAGGCTCACAACCAAGATGGTTTTTGACAAACCATTGGCATGGTTGTAGTGTAGCTTGGTATTGTTTTGTCTTGAACATAGAGTTACACTAGTACACTTAGGTGTATTGAGCAGGACCGACATAGAGGTGATTCAATTAATTGCTGACTACATAATTGAATCGGACCTGGGATATTATATTGTACATGCTCTTAATCCCGATATAATAACGGGTACATGTACTTAGTATTTATTTCTTTGATTTACCAGAGGGTGAGATTTAGATGGATTAAATCAATATGCCCGGTAAGTTGGGAAATGATATTATTTACATGGCGTGTCGTTGATTATAGGAGGAAACCGTGTCCTATATACTAGGTTGATGATGTCCCCTTGAGGAGCTCATAAGGTTCATCATGTAAACCCAGCTGGTTGACTTAGTCAGCATGATGATAAGGTTGAGTGGTACTACTCGAGGAGTTAGATGCTAATTAATTGATGGCCAGTAAATCAATTAATTGACGGACATTCGATATCTTAAACACGGGGAGATGAATGTACAAATAATATATGGAGCCCATATTAATTTATGGGGGTTGGTGAGGTAGTTCAATGATGATCCTCTAGTGGAATGGAACATCATTGATGGATCAAGTTTGTGTGGTTCCGATCCATCGGGTGGCCAAGATTCAACTCCTCCTTATGGTCCCTATCATAGCCTAATATAATCCTCCTGAAATCTAGATCCAAGGATGTAAAACAAAACTCTAGAACCAACGGTTGGGATTAAATCCCTAGATCCCATGGTTGGGATGAAACCCTAGAACCAACGGTTGGGATTAAATCCCTAGATCCGATGGTTGGGATGAAACCCTAGATCCGACGGTTGGGATGAATCCCTATATCCGATGGTTGGGATGAAACCCTAGATCCGACGGTTGGGATGAAACCCTAGATTCGACGGTTGGGATGAAATCCTAGATCCGACGGTTGGGATGAAACCCTAGATCCGACGGTTGGGATAAAACCCTAGATCTGACAGTGGAGATTAAATCCCTAGATCCGATGGTGGAGATTAAAGGAGGCTTAAGCCCAATTCTATAAATAGAGGGTCTTAGGTTGGCCGGCTAGGATGGTTCAAGTGCTCTTGGAGTTAGGGTTTTAGGTTGGGTGGCTAGGGTTTGGAAGCTAAGGCTTGGGCGGCAATTCTTGGAAAGTGGCCGGCGCCCATCTTCTTCCAACAAGTTGTGGCCGGCGTCCATCTTCTTCAAACAAGTTGTGGCCGGCGCCCATCCTCATTGTTTCCTCTCTTATTCCTTGGCCGGCGGCAACCTCTCTTCAAGGTTGGCCGGCGTTCATTCCTCCATTCTCTCCAAGGTGGTCGGCGGTTCTCCATTCATTGGTGGTCGACGCTTCATCCATTCATTCCTTGGTCGGCGGTTACATCGAGCTCTTTTGATTGGTGGTCAGTTCTAGAAAGGAAGAGTTTTGTTTTGTTCTTCTCTTTGTTCGCAGCGAATAAGGAAGGGAAGAACGCGATCTAGAAGGCTTCTACTCATGGAGGATCTTCGCCCACACGTCGTCCACGAGGAGGATAGGACATACGGTAGAAGATCGTGAGGTATAAAAGTTTTACAACTTTATTTTCTGATCTTAGCATGTTCTTTTATGTGTTGATTATACAAGTGTGCATTTGTATATATTTTGTATAATCATGGACCCCGAAGACAAACACAAAAACCGGCGATCCGTCCGTCGTCTTTTCTGTGGCTAACCAACTAGAAGAGTTGTGTTGCTTGAACAACTAGTTTGTTCAAGCGATCACTCAAGTTGTTAGCACGACGACGAATTGGTTGTGCTAAGGAAACTCATCCCATCCGGATTAGTTCTTTCATTAGTGAAAATTTTAATCCTGGGATATGGGAGCCAATGAGCCTCCGAAGCAACTCCCTACAGAGACTCCTTTCAGTTTAGTATACGGGACGGAAGTTGTTATTCTGGTCGAGGCTCTTTTAAGTAGCGCCCGAGTAGAAATGTATGAACCGGAGCAGAACCAAATTATTCGAAGCACTGAGTTGGACTTAGTGGAAGAAAAGCAGGAGACGACAAAGAGGCGAGCGGAGTTTTACAAGCGAAAAGTGCAGCAAGCCTTTAATAAGAAGGTGATGCTTCGAAGATTTCAACAGGGGGATCTGGTTCTGCGTAAAGTTAATCCTGCTGGAGATCCTGGAAAGTTAGCTCCAAACTGGGAAGGACCCTATGAAGTGATGCGTCGTGTAGCTGGATCGGCGTATTATTTAAAGGACGATCAGGGCAAGGAATTTCCCCGACCATGGAACGCTATTCACTTGAAACCTTTCTACACTATATAAGAAATGGCGGATAAGAGAAGAGGAGTTGGAGAACCCTCGAGGGGATGTACTTGATAATTTGTTGTGTTGATTCAATATGTAGTACATATGAGTTTGATTGATTCACAATGATACCATAGTTCTTATAGAGAACTCTGAAGAAGAAAAGAAGATAACAAAGGGACTACGTCCCGAAATAATATATCAGGTTATAACCTAAACCGCTCGGGGGGATAACGTCTGAAGTCGGCCTCCCAATTTAAGGAAAAGGTAGGATGGTTCACCGGAGGAAGCCCTTGGTTAGCATATTGGCGAACCGCCTCATTAAAACCATCCTGATAAGTGGCGCGTAACAGGATGGTTAACCGCTCCTGGCGGTTCGGACGGTCCGGGCTCCAATCCCGATGAAGCCTGCGACATTTCTCTTGTTGTGTTTGAAGGGTTCGGCGTATGTCAACATAGCGTAGGGATACCTCCATAATAGCATCGGCTAGGATGGAAATATCGTCGGCTCGGGAAGATTGATCTTGCTGGATAAGATTCATCATGTCCATCATATTCTGGCGCATCGAGGCCGAAATTCCCTCTATCGCCTCAGAGTAAGATCTGACGCGGGTAATCTCAGTGCCTTGACCTCACGAAGGAGGTTTCTGCACTGCGTATCACAGTGTGAGCATGCGCCCTAGAAGTTATGAGGGAGGAGTTTTCTTGTACCTCCTTGCACAGGCGGGTGCGGAGGTCCCCTATTTTATCCTCCGCTCTCTGGTGCTAAACCCGAAGACGGGCGATGGTATCTGAATCCCGTTGCTGCCCCTGAAGGAGCTCCGCTACCTGGTCTCGAAGACTTATCAATTCTTGAGAGGATGGAGACTCCTGGTCAGGATGTGCCGGCTGAATGTTTAGCGGGAGTGAAGATGGTTCCGTGCCAGTTCGCTGTTGTTCTTGTAATGCTGCTATCATATCGGCATCTTTTTGAAGTTGATGGCGAGCTTCTATTAGTTGCTCCTGACATCGTTGCAGTTGTTGAGATAGGAGGTGTTCTCGATGTAAAGCAGCCGCCAGATCCTCCCGTTGTTGTTGTTCCAACTGTAGAGATTGAGTTCGATATTGTTGGAGGGAGCGATCTAACTCTTGGTAGTTGGTCAGGTCTTGTACGCCGGTTGTTGAAAGGAAATCATACAGTAAGAAAATTAAGGAAGTCAATTGAAGAAACATACCAATTCCAGGGCATGGTGCAAGCCTTCCATCCGGGGAGTCAGTTCTTCTAAATTCAATATTCGAAGACTCCGAGGGGAAAAGGAAGAAGAAGGAGCGGACGATATTGAAGGTGGAGGTTCACTGATAAGAGGAAGAATAGGGGTAGTAACCATAGGTTGAGGCGGGGGTTCGAAGGGCAGAGAAGGAGGAGCGCTAGCCAGAAGGTTCATCGGGGACGACGTCGGGAGAAAAGAATCAGGAGCAGGAGGGGGAGAATACACTACGGCTGGTGGTGAGGTGGGCACATCAGAAGTTGTGAAAGGGAAGTGATTTGGCGAGGAATCCGGAGAGGATGATAAGATGAGCATAGGGCTGGAGGAGCCTTTGTTGGGAAGGCGAGAAGTAGAAGGAGGTGGGTTAGTGCTCATAGGAGGTGAAGAGCTCTTCAGGTGAAGGGAGGAAGGGGAAATAGGCAGTGGGGAGATGTCAATTACCATGGGCTCAAAGATGGAAGCGTGTTCTAAGCAAAATGAAGGCAAGGATGCACCAGTATCTGCGGTTGAATGGCATGGGCGCACGGTTTCCCCAGAATCATCTTCGGGTTATGATGAGGGAGGAGGCGATGCCTGCATACCCGAGGCGGAGTGGAAGGAAAGGGGAGAGTTAGGGTTTGTCAGTTGCCTAGGGGAGGAGGATGGGCTGATTATGGTAGTTTCGCACAGGGTGGATGTAGCAGGGGTTTCAGACGGAGGCGGAGGAGAAAGTAGAGGTGTGACAAGGGGGACGATGGTAGACAGGGCGAAGGAGAAGATGAAGATGGCGGCTGACCATCACCCCGTTGGACCTGTGGGTAACGGCTTGCTATTTCGCGGAAGAAGGAGGAATGCATCCTGTCTGTGGGAGAAGGAAGGAAAAGGCTAAAGGGGATGATTGGGGGCGCCGGAAGATGGCGGCGGAAAGAAGAACAGATGCAGGAAAGGGAGATGAGAAGGCTAAAAGGATGAAGATAACTAAAGAGAGGAAGATGAAGCATCCCCTATAAAAAGAGGAAGAAATGGGCTGATAATGGCTATTGGGCTCCTAGTTAGTAGAAGGAGAGGCCCTAAGCAAAAGGGTAACGAAGATTTATTTCTTTGATGGCCCGCTATACAATAAAACCCTTGCTTTCAATAGAGAGGATGGATGAGGGTGTTCTCTTCGGGACGAAAGAAGGAGGAGTAGCGGTGGAGAAGCAGCTCACTTTTTATGCTGAAGGCCCTTGGGCAACTACACATTATTTTATCCCCGTGTGATGGTGAAACGGAAGAACTGAGGTTTCCTCAGTTATATATCATTTTTATCCCCGCGAAGTGGAAGAAGTTGAAGTTATTATTCAACTATATATTATTTTATCCCCGTGCATTGGTGGAACAGAAGAACTGAGATCCTCTCAGTTATATATCATTTTTATCCCCGCGAAGCGGAAGAAGTTGAATTCATTATTTCTACTATATATTATTTTATCCCCGTGCGGTGGTGGAACGGAAGAACCGAGATTTTCTCAGTTATATATCATTTTTATCCCCGCGATGCGGAAGAAGCTGAAGTCATTATTATTTTATCCCCGTGTGGTGGTGGAACGGAAGGACTGAGGTCTCCTCAATTATATATCATTTTTATCCCCGCGAAGCGGAAGAAGTTGAAGTTATTATTCAACTATATATTATTTTATCCCCGTGTGGTGGTGGAATGGAAGAACTGAGGTCTCCTCAGTTATATATCATTTCTATCCCCGTGAAGCGGAAGAAGTTGAAGTTATTATTCAACTATATATTATTTTATCCCCGTGCGGTGGTGGAACGGAAGAACTGAGATCTTCTCAGTTATATATCATTTTTATCCCCGCGAAGCGGAAGAAGTTGAATTCATTCTTCAACTATATATTATTTTATCCCTATGTGGTGGCGGAACAGAAGAACTGAGATCTTCTCAGTTATATATCATTTTTATCCCCACGAAGCGGAAGAAGTTGAAGTTATTATTCAACTATATATTATTTTATCCCCGTATAGTGGTGGAACGGAAGAACTGAGATCCTCTCAGTTATATATTATTTATATCCCCGCGAAGTGGAAGAAGTTGAATTCATTATTTCAACTATATATTATTTTATCCCCGTGTGGTGGCGGAACAGAAGAACTGAGATTTTCTCAGTTATATATCATTTTTATCCCCGCGAAGCGGAATAAGCTAAAGTCATTATTATTTTATCCCCGTGTGGTGGTGGAACAGAAGAACTGAGGTCTCCTTAGTTATATATATCATTTTTATCCCCGCGAAGCGGAAGAAGTTGAAGTTATTATTCAACTATATATTATTTTATCCCCGTGTGATGGTGGAACGGAAGAACTGAGGTCTCCTTAGTTATATATCATTTCTATCCCTGCGAAGCGGAAGAAGTTGAAGTTATTATTCAATTATATATTATTTTATCCCCGTGCGATGGTGGAACGGAAGAACTAAGATCTTCTTAGTTATATATCATTTTTATCCCCGCAAAGCGGAAGAAGTTGAATTCATTCTTCAACTATATATTATTTTATCCCCGTGTGGTGGCGGAACGGAAGAACTGAGATCTTCTCAGTTATATAGCATTTTAATCCCCGCGAAGCGGAAGAAGTTGAATTCATTCTTCAACTATATATTATTTTATCCTCGTGTGGTGGAGGAACGGAAGAACTGAGATTTCCTCAGTTATATATCATTTTTATCCCTGCGAAGCCGAAGAAGTTGAATTCATTATTTCAACTATATATTATTTTATCCCCGTGTGGTGGTGGAACAGAAGAACTAAGGTCTCCTCAGTTATATATTATTTCTATCCCCGCGAAGCGGAAGAAGTTGAAGTCCTTATTCAGTTATATATTATTTTATCCCCGTGTGGCTGTAGAGCAGCAGAGTCGGGTCATTTAGCGACTCTACATTATTATATTCCTAGCAAGATAAAAGGGCATAAGCGCCGAAGTAGGCCCCAGCTATGTGTCATCTTATTTGGGTATGAGAAAGGTGAAATGGGGCATAACTCAAGAAATGCTGGAAGAAGAAGACAAGTGGAAAAAGTTCATTTCTTTAGAAAGGGTTACACATTCTGATTCTTTTTGCAAGAAGAAAATAAGAGACCCTTATATATATAGGGTATTACAGTTCTTTATTAGGAGGGGCTGACGGAGGTTGGCACATTAGTTGCCGAAAGTAAGATTGCTGCAGGAAGATCTGCTTAGATAGTTCCTTCTGGGACCCTGCTAGCTATTGGCGCAAAGAGCAGTTGCTGGCAAAAACCTCCCTCAACCGCTGCTGCAAATACCTCACTTGTTCTTCCAGGTTGGCAATATAACGTTGCTCGTCCACCTTTTCTTCAAAAGGAAAGGAACTGCTGCCCTGTTCAGACATTTTGTCCATGGCTAAGGGAAAAGAGGGGAAAAGATGGATGTTATACAGCCAGGGTTGGAGGTCCTTATAACGATGGAGGAGGAGGGTGCATTTATTAGCAGAGAAAGTAAGGATAATGAATGTTGGTAAAGAAGGGGAAACGTAACGACAATAGGTGAAAAGTCGCTGGTATAGTAATTGTAAGAAAAAAGGTTCGAATCCCCTGGAGATGGTAAAAGAAAGTATGTTCAGGCCAGATTACAGTCTTTCTGATGACAGAAACCTTATTTCTACAGGAAAACGACAAAAACAAATACCAATTCCCTCCTTCATTTTTATTATCATACGTAAAATGATTACATCATTTAAGCTATGAAGATTTTCTATGATTGCTCTTAACAGAAGAAGCGTTGGAGGGCTCCTCGGGGGGGGGGGGGGGGTAGGTGCCAAGGTGACCCTGTAGAGCTCGCCTTGAGCAGAAGGAAGAACTGGTGGACCTTCATCAAAAGGAGGCTGACGGATCCCCGCCGGGGAAACTGGAATGAAGGCCAGAGACGGTGAAAGTGGGGGAAGTTCGGCAGAGGCCCGGGGATCTCCCACTGTGTACTCCCATGTTAAGGGAGGGTTTCACACCCAATTGCGGAACGAAGGAAAGGGTGCTCGATAAGACCTCCCCACGGGAGGGGAGGGAGCTGTGGTGTGGGGCGGAAAAGGAAGGGGGCGAAAAGATGAGGTCGCTATTAAGCGGGTTTCAGAATCTTCAGCGTCCCAGGAAGGCCAGTCCCACAGCTCGAAAGATTCGGAGTCTGAAAAAATCTCAATGGGATGTCCTGCTGAATCCATGAGAGTAAGATGGAAGGACGAAGACATGAAGGGTGATAATTTATAGTTGGGGGAAAGGAACTGCAGTAGTTCTTGGGAAGGGGAAGAAGGTGAAGAGACTAACATCGTAATGGTAGCAGCATAGGTACTCCTCGAGATATCGTTTCCGAAGCAGTGAGAGAGACGGTGAAGATCAATAGGCGAAAGTCATTTAATTTTTGACCGACCCAAAATTGGGTCGGATATGAATAAGACCATCCGAGACCCTCTGAGTAAGTTCCCGAACAAATAAGGTAATTGCGCTATGCGACACGAGAAAAGAAATGTCAGCGTAAAAAGAGAAAATCGCAAAATTGGTTCGGAATTCCTGACCCGCAAGGAGGCATGCAGGGAGAACAACAAAAAGCTATGTTAACATAATTACTTTTCAGCACTAAGAAAAAAGTCTTTACAAGGAATAGGATGTTGGAAGTTATAATTCAAATAGTTCGGGAGGACATTTAGATAAGGCATCTACGGGATTTAAATAGCTGGTGTCTGTGCTGGGGGGCGGATATCCCCGTTCAGCATTCAGAGCCGAAGATTCATCAAAGCCTAGTATGAACAGGTCCACCCCCTTCTTGACATATCGCCCTTTTAGATCAGCTTCTGCTCTCGCACTGACATGTGTTAGTTGATGAACTGACAGATTCGCCCTGGGTTTGGCTTTGGTCAATTTGGGCCTAAGGCATCCTTCTCCGTGGCTGCCTGTATGGCTTGTCATCCCAGAGTTGAAAGGGCTTCGGAGTATTCTTTATGGAGGGCAAACTGTTGCCGAGCCGCTGCCGACAGAGCTTGAGGGAGAGCAACCACTATGGAGGAGAGTTCTTGGCACTTCTCTATGCAAGATTTCCTAGTGGCTTCCCAGGCTTGTCATTCCAGTCGAAGCATTTGGCGTTCTTGCTGGAGCTGTTTGATAGCAGATGAAGAATCGGCGGCTTTAATGATGGCGTCTCCAAGCTGCCCCTTATATTCTTTTAGCTCATGGGCAAGGATATCCACTTGCTGCAATTCACTAGACTGGAGGAAAACTTGCCGCTTGAGGTCCTCATTCCTTCGCTGAAGCTCCTCCTTTTCGCTTTGGACCAGGGCCAATTGTGTCATAGCATCTTCACATTGGCCCCACAGGTCAGATTCCTTCGCCTCTCTCTCGATCAACAGCTGAACGAGCTGTTTCTATTGCGCTAGAGAGGTGAAGTGGCATGCCTCTACGCTGGATTAGAATTGAGTTGCGTATTGCTACCATTTTTACATCTTTGGATTGGGCCTAGAAGAAAGGAAGCAATATCGATATATCTTGACACACAGATCGTCTGATAAAGAGGAGAAAGGGATAGTAGGTACCTCAGCCAACAATTTGCTTACTTATTCGCAAGGGCCTTGCATGCTTGATTGGTTGAAAAATTTGTAGCGATTTTTTTTATGCAAAATAGCATATACGCAATGAAAAAAATAGGATCCCTTCCAAGTGATCCTTGCGAAAGAAAACCTCATACAAAAAATAAAATAAATTTCTCTAAAAGAAAAACCTATCTTATAGGAGAATATTACCTTTGTTGCGTGCCCTTTTTAATCCCGCTTCTCCTTGGGTTTGTTGGATCTTTTAGCACGTTCAATTGTCCGTTCCTCTATATGTATCCACACGAGCAAGCTCTTGTCTCACAAAAGAAACTAGAAGAGCTCTCCTTTACTTCTTGCTAGAGAAGTCCCTAAAGGAGAGGAAGGTAGGGAAAAAGAGAAAGGAAGAAGAAGACCACTCTTCTTGCTAGCCTACACTCACAAAAGCCACACAACCAAAGCCTCTCACCACCAAGATCTCTCCAAGCCTCAAGCTTCCACCACATTGGCCGACCACCCCATGGAGTGTTTTATAGGATTGAAAAAACCTTTCACCTCCTATCACATTCAATGCAATCATTTGCATTGTACACTCCTTGTTTGGCCGGCCACATGTGGAGAAATTCCAAAGGTCAAAACCCTTTGTCTCCTTCCACCTCATCAAGCTTAGGTGGCATACTTATGTGGCATGCTTAGGTGGCATGCTTATGTAGCATTCATGCATGTTGAATTAATCTTATTAATTCAATAAGCTTATGTTATCATATTGAATTAATCTCATTAAATCAATAAGGTAACATATTGAATTAATCTTATTAAATCAATTAAGCTTAGGCTATCATGATAACATATTTATTTAATCTTATTAAATTAATAAGCTTAGCATATTGAATTAATCTCATTAAATCAACAAGCTAAAATTCTCATTAAGCTTAAAGTCCAAAAACCATTTTGTACTTAAGCTTATTCCCAAATTATTCTAGTCAAACTAGAATGCACTAATTCTTCTAATCATCATGCTCTTTGTGTGTGACCCTATAGGCTCTCATAACGTTGGCAGTGGATCTAAACCCTTTTAGATAGACAAGCAATGAGCGGCATCTAGCAATACATCATTGCTACCCAAGTTACGAAATAAGTCAAGATCCGACTAACCTTTCCGTGACTACTATAATGTATGACCGTGTCCTTCTATCCTTGATATCAGATTGACCGATGAGGCATAGACCATGTCATCCTCGATCAATCTATGTGTTTCTTGATCCCTGAGTAAACTAACTCAAACAAATGAGCTCAATATCTCATATTGACTCATTCGAGCATGACCATGCGTTTTAGTAGTTCTACTCAATCAAGGGGCCCACAGATATCACTCCCGTCATATGGGAGGGATAGATCTCATCTACATCACTCACATCCCTCCCCATAATTTGTTATATACCCAGTAATCGCCTTTATGGTCCACCCTCTTACGGGTGACGTTTGACGATACCAAAGTACATAACTCCTTATGTAGGGAACCATAGTGACTTCAAGTTTGAGGACTATTCATACCAATAGTCACATGAGAAAGTTTATGACACTCATATGACGATCCATGAAACTTTCTCATGGCGGGTCAGTTCAGTATATATTCTCTAATATATACCCATGTGTCAACTTGATATCATATATCCATGACTTGTGAGATCAAGTCATCAATTGACCTACATGCTAGTCTTTATGTATTAATATTGCCCTTGCATATTAATACTTGACTAGGAACATTTAGGAAAGTGTTCTCTACAGCCTCTCATAATCAATTCTGCCAATTGATGTGCTGTAGATAAGAACCTACTTTTCTAGGGCATTATTATATTTAATTTAGCTAGCACAAGCAAGACGTAAATATAATAACCAATCCTTTTCCTTTATAGAATATGATACAAAATGTTCCCTATTCAACCATCACATGATTGGTTCTAGGGCTATAACTAACAATCTCCCACTAGCACTAGTAACAATCACAATAATATCTAATACCTAGTGACCTAGTGTGACCATCAAGCTTCCTCTATGCCAAAGCCTTGGTCAATGGATCTGCGATGTTAGCTTCTGTCGGTACTCTGCATATCCTCATATCTCCTCTATCGATGATCTCTCGAATGAGATGGAAGCGCCGCAGTATGTGTTTGGTCCGCTGATGTGATCGAGGTTCCTTAGCCTGTGCAATAACCCCATTGTTGTCACAATAGAGGTCTATTGGATCTGCAATGCTAGGAACTACCCCAAGTTCACTGATGAACTTGCGGAGCCAAATAGCCTCCTTTGCTGTATCAGACGCAGCAATATACTCGGCTTCTATTGTAGAATCAAGAAAGCGTCTGCTTGAACTCTTCGACTCCACTCCACCATTCAGCAAAACACGTTACCCGATTGCGATCTATAGTCATCCTTGCCGGTTTGGAAGCTTGCATCACGTAACCATTTCTGATTAGCTCTCATTGCCTCCAAATATCAGGAAATATTCTTTCGTTCTTCGTAAGTATTTAAGAATATTTTTGACTGCTATCCAGTGACTTTGACCTGGATCCGACTGGTATCTACTCGTCATGCTCAAAGCATACGAGACGTCAGGACGAGTACAAAGCATGGCGTATATGATAGACCCTATAGCAGATGCATAAGGGATCTTATCCATGCGATCTCTCTCCTCCTTAGAAGAGGGACATTGAGTCTTCGAAAGACTCACACCATGTGATAAAGGCAGAAATCCTTTCTTGGAATTTTGCATAGCAAAACGATCTAGCACTTTATCAATGTATGTACTCTAACTTAGGCCAAGTAATCTTTTAGATCTATCTCTATAGATCTTGATGCCTAGAATATAGGCAGCTTCACCTAAGTCTTTCATCGAGAAACAATTCCCTAATCACATCTTCACAGACTGGAGTGAGGGAATATCATTTCCGATGAGAAGTATGTCATCTACATACAAGATAAGAAATACAACTGTGCTCCCACTATTTCTCTTGTAGACACAAGGTTCATCTTCATTCTTGATGAAACCATACTCCTTGATTGCATCATCGAATCGAAGATTCCAACTTCGAGAGGCTTGCTTTAGTCCATAAATGGACCTTTGCAGTTTGCATACCTTTCCAGGATGCTTTGGATCTTCAAAACCCTCAGGCTGTGTCATGTACACATCCTCGAGTAGCTTTCCATTCAGAAAAGTGGTTTTGACATCCATCTGCCAGATCTCATAATCGTGGTAGGCTGCAATAGCAAGTATGATCAGAATGGATTTAAGCATCGCAACTGGTGAAAAGGTTTCATCATAGTCAATACCATGAATTTGTTTGAATTCTTTAGCCACCAATCTACCTTTATAGGTATTGCTTATTACCATCCATGTCAGTCTTTACTTTAAAGACCCACTTACACCCAATGGGTTTTACCCCTTCAGGTGGATCAACCAAAGTCCATACTTGGTTAGTGTACATAGATTCCATTTCGGATCTCATTGCCTCTAGCTATTTCTCGGAATCTGGGCTCATCATAGCTTCTTGATAGGATGTAGGCTCATCAAGATCGACAAGCAATACATCACCGTTGTCAGTCAAGAGAAAAGAATATCTCTCGGGTTGACGATGGATCCTATCAGATCTACGAAGAGGTTGGTCTACTTGAACATGTGTTTGCTCCACAACTCTTTGGGCAACAATTTCCTCATCCACAACACTTTGTGGTGCCTGTTCATTTTCCATCAAAGCCTTAGTGTTATCTTCATTTTGAATTTCTTCAAGATGAATTTTACTCCCACTAGTTTTTCTAGAAATAAATTCTCTTTCTAGAAAGACAACATTTCTGGCAACAAACACCTTGCCATGTGTGGGATTGTAAAAGTAATATCCCTTAGTTTCCTTGGGATATCCTACAAAATAACACTTATCTGATTTGGGTCCTAGTTTATCTGAGACTTGACGTCTAACATAAGCTTCACAACCCCAAATCTTTATAAAAGACATTTTGGGACTCTTCCTAGTCCATAACGTATATGGTGTCTTTTCTACGGCCTTTGATGGGACGCGATTAAGTGTGAAAGCGGCTGTCTCTAGAGCTAAACCCCAAAAGGAAGTAGGTAGATCAGTCTGGCTCATCATTGATCGTACCATATCTAATAGAGTACGATTTCTCCTCTCAGATACACCATTCCATTGTGGTGTTCCAGGTGGAGTGAGTTGGGATATTATCCCACACTCAGCCAGGTAATCACGAAACTCTTGACTAAGGTATTCACCACCTCGATCTGATCGAAGTAGCTTAATACGCTTACCAAGTTGGTTTTGTACTTCATTCTTGAATTCTTTGAACTTTTCAAAGGATTCTGACTTATGTCTCATCAAATATAAGTAGCCAAATCTACTCATATCATCAGTGAAAGTAATAAAGTACTTATAGCCTCCTCTGGCTTCGACATTGAAAGGGCCACATACATCAGTATGTATGAGTCCTAACAAGTCTGTCGCTCTCTCGCCATGTCCACTAAATGGAGTTTTAGTCATCTTTCCTAAAAGACAAGATTCGCATACCTCATACGATTCAAAATAAAATGAGTCCAATAATCCATCTTTATGGAGTTGGGATATGCGTTTTTCATTTATGTGACCTAGGCGACAATGCCAGAGATATGTTTGGTTCAAATTATTCGATTTGAACCATTTGGTATTTACGTTATAAATTGGGTTTTCTAAATCTAGAACATAGAGACCATTCATAAGTGGTGCATTACAATAGAACATTTCATTCAAATAAATGGAACAACATTTGTCCTTTATTATAAAAGAAAAGTTTTTCTTGTCTAAACAAGATACAGAAATTATGTTCTTCGTTAATGCAGGTACATAAAAGCACTCCTCTAGTTCTAAGATAAGCCCAGTGGGCAAAGACAAAGAATATGTTCCTACAGCTACAACAACAACTTTTGCGCCATTGCCTACTCGTAGGTCCACTTCGCCCTTTGCCATTAGTCTACTATTTCTCAGTCCCTGCACATTAGTACAAATGTGAGATGCACATCCGGTATCTAATACCCATGTAGAAGAAATAGATAGATTAACTTCTATAACGTGTATACGAGGCAAGTCCCACTTCTTTTCTTCTTTACTTCCTCAAGGTAGACTTTGCGGTTCCGCTTCCAATGTCGATCTCACCACAATGGAAACAATCCCCTTCCTTAGGTACTTTACCTTTACCCTTTGAAGTGGATGAATTGGCCTTGCCTTTGGCTTGGGTCTTACCCTTGCCTTTGCGCTTACCTTTGCCCTTCTTGACCATTAGTACGTTACTAACTTTCTTCTTGAGATTCGGTTCAGCAGTTCTTAACATCTTTGAGAATCTCGAGCAAACTTATCAATTTCATTCATGTTATAATTCATGTGAATTGATTATATGTTTCACAATGATTGCGAGGATAACATCGGTTGCCAATTCTTGGCTCGATGGAAAACCTAGTCTTTCAAGGTTCTCAAGCGTACCTATCATTTTAAATCGTGAGTTTCTACAGGTGTTCCTTCTTGCATCTTGCATGCAAAAAGAGCCTTAGACACTTCAAAACGCTCGTGCCTAGCTTGTCCTTGATATAGTTGTTTCAAATGCTCAACCATACCATAGGCATCCATGTTCTCATGTTGCTTCTGAAGCTCAGAGTTCATGGTGGCAAGCATAAGACATGACACATCTAATGCGTCATCTTGATGCTTCTTATAAGCATCCTTTTCAGCACGAGTGCCCACAGGGGCGGGTGTTTTAGGGATAGACTGCTCTAGGACATACAGTTTACGTTCTTGCTTGAGGATAATCCTCAAGTTCCTATACCAATCTAGAAAGTTAGCTCCATTGAGCTTGTCTTTCTCAAGGACAGATCGCAAGTTGAGGGGGTGTGTCGTGTTAGATGACATGGCGATCTACAACATTAAAATGCAAAATTAAGTATCATACCTAAGTCATTTAATTAGGCCTTTAATTAAATGAGGCTCCCACTAAATTCTCATAGCTTTGATATGAGCTAATCATTGATGTAGGCAAACACATTTTGCTTACATCATTAGCTTCTATTTAGCTATAAATTTATATGGGATAAAGATCCACATCATACTTCGTCTTGAGTTAGCTTTGGCTAATCGCCCAAGATGTAGTATGATTAGGTAGGCAATATTTTGCCAATTACATCTGATGTAACTCTTTAATAGCTTTGGTTAAGTTTAGATTAGTTTAGTGTTTATTCCTAAACCAGCTTCCAGGCCGTGGCAAGGCACAGAGGCCTTCTTTGATATCGGAGCAACGACCACTTTCTAAGACAAATCTGATGTTCGAAAATCACACAAAACTAATTTTTAAAACTTATGTTCAAAGCTAATATATGCCTCTACTTTCTTAATTAATTAAGAAAAACCTAATTAAGTCTTAACCAAGTTTGATAGCGGGACATCACGATTGTCCACTCGCACTCTTCCAAGATAAAATGCATTGCTTTGCTTTGGCAAACCCAACAACAAATGATCGAGGAAGTAGTGAGTACCAAACTTTGGTAGGCATATCGTTTTTGACTTATTAAGAAATAAACTTAAACATGCATCACATACATATTAGCATACATCACATATAAGCTAAATTAACATGCATCACATACATATTAAACTAAGCGTGTCATGGTTATGACCCTTATTCTACAATCTTCTCAAGCCAATGAAAAGATTGATTGGTCAACCTAGGGATAGCATCTTCTCCCAAGTGCTTCCTTTTGGTTGTCTTGTGTTGTTGACTTCCTCCTTGTAACGTCATCTTCCAATGGACCCTCCATCTTTATTTTGTATATTACAAAAAGAGAAATACTCGAGTTACATTCGAGTCTAAAACTAATTTTACAACAAGAATTTTAGGAGAAAGGCACGACACGCAGGTCATATTAAGAATTACAACACACACATTCACAAACGTTTTGGGACTAGGCCATAACCATGCACCATGTCAATTTTAACTTTTAAAAGACATCGGATATTTTATTATGTTTGAAAAATTGCTAATGCAATTATCAACTCATAATAAAATTTATCCTACTTCTATATCATATATAAAATAGAGAAAACCTTTTTTTTATACGATCTTTCGCAAGTGGATCTGATACCACTGTAGGGATTTTTTTTATGCAAAATAGCATATGCGCAACGGAAAAAATAGGATCCCTTCCATGTGATCCTTGCGAAAGAAAACCTCGTACAAAAAAAAATTCTCTAAAAGAAAAACCTATCTTATAGGAGAATATTACCTTTGTTGCGTGCCCTTTTTAATCTCACTTCTCCTTGGGTTTGTTGGATCTTTTAGCACGTTCAATTGTCCATGCCTCTATATGTATCCACATGAGCAAGCTCTTATCTGACAAAAGAAACTAGAAGAGCTCTCCTTTACTTCTTGCTAGAGAAGTCCCTAAAGGAGAGGAAGGTAGGGAAAAAGAGAAAGGAAGAAGAAGACCACTCTTCTTGCTAGCCTACACTCACAAAAGCCACACAACCAAAGCCTCTCACCACCAAGCTCTCTCCAAGCCTCAAGCTTCCACCACATTGGCCGGCCACCCCATGGAGTGTTTTATAGGATTGAAAAAACCTTTCACCTCCTATCACATTCAATGCAATCAATTGCATTGAAAAATAATCAAACACACTCCTTGTTTGGCCGGCCACATGTGGAGAAATTCCAAAGGTCAAAACCCTTTGTCTCCTTCCACCTCATCAAGCTTAGGTGGCATGCTTATGTGGCATGCTTAGGTGGCATGCTTATGTGGCATTCATGCATGTTGAATTAATCTTATTAATTCAATAAGCTTATGTTATCATATTGAATTAATCTCATTAAATCAATAAGATAACATATTGAATTAATCTTATTAATTCAATTAAGCTTAGGCTATCATGATAACATATTTATTTAATCTTATTAAATTAATAAGCTTAGCATATTGAATTAATCTCATTAAATCAACAAGCTAAAATTCTCATTAAGCTTAAAGTCCAAAAACCATTTTGTACTTAAGCTTATTCCCAAATTATTCTAGTCAAACTAGAATGCATTAATTCTTCTAATCATCATGCTCTTTGTGTGTGACCCTATAGGCTCTCATAACGTTGGCAGTGGATCTAAACTCTTTTAGATACACAAGCAATGAGCGGCATCTAGCAATACATCATTGCTACCCAAGTTACGAAATAAGTCAAGATCCGACTAACCTTTCCGTGACTACTATAATGTATGACCGTGTCCTTCTATCCTTGATATCAGATTGACCAATGAGGCATAGACCGTGTCATCCTCGATCAATCTATGTGTTTCTTGATCCCTGAGTAAACTAACTCAAACAAATGAGCTCAATATCTCATATTGACTCATTCGAGCATGGCCATGCATTTTAGTAGTTCTACTCAATCAAGGGGCCCACAGATATCACTCCCGTCATATGGGAGGGATAGATCTCATCTACATCACTCACATCCCTCCGCATAATTTGTTATATACCCAGTAATCGCCTTTATGGTCCACCCTGTTATGGGTGACGTTTGACGATACCAAAATACATAACTCCTTATGTAGGGAACCGTAGTGACTTCAGGTTTGAGGACTATTCATACCATTAGTCACATGAGAAAGTTTATGACACTCATATGACAATCCATGAAACTTTCTCTTGGTGGGTCAGTTCAGTATATATTCTCTAATATATACCCATGTGTCAACTTGATATCATATATCCATGACTTGTGAGATCAAGTCATTAATTGACCTACATGCTAGTCTTTATGTATTAATATTGCCCTTGCATATTAATACTTGACTAGGAACATTTAGGAAAGTGTTCTCTACAGCCTCTCATAATCAATTCTGCCAATTGATGTGTTGTAGATAAGAACCTACTTTTCTAGGGCATTATTATATTTAATTTAGCTGGCACAAGCAAGACGTAAATATAATAACCAATCCTTTGCCTTTATAGAATATGATACAAAATGTTCCCTATTCAACCATCACATGATTGGTTATAGGGCTATAACTAACAAAATTTTACCTCTGAAGAGCGGCGAATCTGCAGCAAAGACCCCAATGTAGCCTTTGAGGGGGTCGGAAGGGGAAGATCTTCTCCTTCGGAGGGAAGCGTGGGTCCGACGCGCTGAAGAGGGGCAGGAGAAGTAAGTGTGTCGGAGGGGATAGGAGCAGAGATGGACTCGGTACGGGAAGGTAAGGGAGAATCATGTGCAGAGGGGGATGAATTGGGAGAATGGGAAGGAGAGTCCCCTCCTTGAGGAGATGAAGATGGGACGGATAAGGTAATATCTTTTCTCCTCGGTTCGTAGATGGTAAAGGATCGTGAACCATGTTGACCGGAAGAGGAAGGGGTAAGAGCAGATGAACTCGGGGCTCCTTTCTTAACGAGCCGCAGTTTCTTCCGAGGAGACGAAGGAGCTGCCACCGATTTACCCCTCTTGGTTGAGGCCTTCTTCTTCTTGGCAGCCTCAATCTCCTCTCCTTTCACCAACGCGTCCTGTATTAGATTATCTGCAAGATGTATTGGTGAGAAAGATGAATAATGCAGGAAGAAAATTATATTAAAAGGTAAGTATCATCCTACCTACAGCAACCGAGGTCGTCGAAGGGAGAGGGGATAGTCCGAAGTGGCTCAGAAGGGGAGTTTTTATCAAGTGATTCAAACAGTAATGTGACTCTCCCAATATTCTATAAACTTCCGGGAAATGACACTGGGTCCTCATTTCCTGGAAGGAAGGCAGTTCGGGAAGTTCTACCTTCCAGGTATCGGAATAAGGTAAAGGTGCTGGAAGCTGTATAAAAAAGTACAGTTCTTCTCATCCCTTATGGGAAGTAGGCATATTCACTAGGAATTGGCAGTCTGGACGGTTGGACAGATAAAAAAGGCCTGCCTTGGAAGATTTCAATTGAAAGAAGCAATGGAATATTTCAGGGGTTAAAGAGAGGTTTAGATGTTGAAACACTATATAGGCTCCCGACATAATCCGAAAGAAATTGGGGGTGAATTGGTTCACGGGTAGTCCATAAAAGTCTAAAATGTCTAAATAGATAGAAGGTGATGGTAGGGACAGGCCATTAAGAAACTGTTCAAAAAAGAAACAAGTTAGACCAGGAGGAGGACAATTTGGTCGGTGCATCTTGGTCGTAAAGCAGCATTTTAGGGAAGGGTTTATAAACCTGTCCTTAAGGTTAAAGAAATAATGATCACGGTCTAGTTGGGTTATGGTATGCTCATACCACGCAGGTGAGGGGATGGTCTTAGGGGCCATAGGTATAAAGCAGGACAGAGTACTTACTTGGGGGGTTAGAAGAAGAACGTATAAGAAGGAGAGGGTTGGGTCACTGAAACGCCGCCGGTGAAAATCGTAGGAGAAAAGAAGTGGAAGGGACGGTATTGTTGAGCACGCTAAGTAATACCTAAAAGAAAAAGGCAGAGGTTTATATAGGGTTTTTCGTGACGGTTCGATTACAAGGGAAAAAAGAGGAGCGGGGCCCATGGGCCCATTAGGCCGCCTCAAGTATATTCCGTGGAGCTATAAGAGAAGGGTAAATTTGAATTAATAAGCCAAGGATGGAGTAAGAACTTTATATAGTTGGAAAGTCAAGCTTATAACTTCGCTTGACTATTTTTTGGGGTTGACTAATGATACCGCCGTTACCTCTTCTCTATGAGATCACAGGCAAGGTGTTACCCGAACCAATGAGAGGGTTTGGTGGAGAAAAAAGAGAGGAATGGTTCGGGCACAAGCGCCTGAAATAATTGGTACGGGAAAGTTAGTGAGTGTAATCGACACGGCAAAGCGAAGAGGCACTTTGTTGGGAAATAAACCAGAATCGGTTCGGCCAGATAAGCCTAGAGGTAGACGGGGCGGATAAGAATCGGTTCGGCTAGATAAGCCTAAAGGCAGACAGGACGGATAAGAATCGGTTTGGCCAGATGAACCCAAAGGCTATACCATCCGTGAGCTATAGACCTAAGTTAGTTTTACCGGAAGTGGATGGTTGAGGGGGACAGGCTAACCTATTTTCCTGAAATATAGATGAGGAGGTGTTATGTAATAGGAGAGGTCTCCACATAATATTTCGAGGAGCCTTCGCCCCTCGTATCTGTAACAGAATTATTCTCCAGGTGGACGTGGTGGCCACGTGTACGATGGGGATAGTCCGCGAGGTAGCGATGAATCAGAGAAGGAGGATAAAAGGGAGGAGGAGGACAGAAGAAAGGGGATCCGCAATCATTCCATCAAGCACGAAATGAAGATGCAGGAGGAGGAGAGCTGTCATTACTTCGCTGGAGAAGGAGAGCAGCGACCCCGACTGTTGCGTCACGTGTACTCTTTCTTGTATTGGAACTAAATTATAAGAGGTTTTCTCCTCTGCCTCGGGAAGTTTCCTTTCCGGAAAGGAGGACGTTCATAGTGGAAAGTGCTTGGGCATTGTCCCCGGTGAGAGAGCTCACCTCCGTGGAGTAGGAATACTCATTCCGAACCACGTTACATCCTGTGTTCTATGTTTCGTTACCGTTGTTGGTTTTGTGTTTCTGTTCTTCGTCTTCTCTTCCTTTACTGTTGCGGCCTGCGAGAACCCCCAAAGCTTCCTTCGTGCCTTCGTCGCATCGAAAGGAGGTAAATGAATTTTCCTCGCTGCATCATGCATCTTTCTGGAGATGTCTATATCTGCAAACATTTTGTGGTTGGAGATAGTGTACGTGTTCACTTCATCTGGAGCTAGAATCATTTGCATGTTCACTTCATCAAAATTGGCAGAATGTCAAGGATATGTAAACTTTGAGAGGATATTCATGTCTGCCCGATCAAACCGCTTGAAGTTCTCCAACTGGAGCTGTTGCCCTGTTAATTTAATTGCAGATTTATAGATATTTTTACTGATCTGAATAGAATCGATCAGTTAACTCTTTGTTGGGTTAAAATGCATAGAATTTTCATTTGAAGCTTGTTGTAGACTATTTTCATATAGCAGAGAATGGAAGATATTTAGTTTTGTATAGCTCCAGTTGTATTGATAGTTATCGATCTAATTTGGGAAGAACATTTCTGTAAGCATGCATGTGTTGGAGCAAATTCCTAGCTGCTTGAGCTACCTGCATTGCCATCAGTAGCTAATAGAGCTAAGTCCCAACTTTGTGCCAAGTTTTCAGAAACATTCTCTCTTTTGAATGGTTTTCTAGATGTTGTTGTGTTATTTGCTTGGATCGTATTAGAAATCTCCCTGCACACTCCTAATTGCAACTAGTTAGGTTTATTCTTCCAATTATTCCATTGTTGTCCTGTTCATTGTATCTTGATCTTCTTTGTATGTCTCTGTTGCATTCTACTTTTGATCTTGTTATGATCTTGATAAATCCTTTTGATTCATGTATGAGATGTATTGATAACAGTGGAGAGGTAGATGATAAGCAAGCATATGGTAGGACGAGATTACATGTTGTTTTGAGGGCGCCCCACTCCTATGGTTATTATGTGAGCATCAGTGCATTTATCCATTTTGGGAGGTTTTGTATCAAGCTTGATTTATTTGATTGGATTAGAAATCATCATACATGTTGACTATTGTAGGAGTCGGATCTTTTGAATACTTGGGATCCAGATCAATTTAGTGATCCTAAGTAACTTATTTTTTTTGTCCCTGAATTATTGATCTGGGTATTGTTTGAGGAATGAGTTAGGGAGTCAGTGTTTCTTTATTGATATTATTGCTCGGAACACACAAAAATAAGTGTGGGGGAATTTGATAGTTGCATTTTTATTGTGCTATTTTTAGTTACAGATTGGATATTTTAGGCTCTTTGATGGGGTAATTATTGTTATTCAGTATGTTTTTACATATTGAGTTTATTTGTGATTAATTACATTAATTCCTATAATTTCAGTATTTTTCACGAATTTCATGTGATTTTGTAGGAAACATGTAAAGAGGACCTAATTAGAGCAATCACAGTCATCAATTCGGATCAGATCGATCGCAGTCGTCGGATATGATTGATCAGCTTACCTAGGGTGAGATTAATTGGATTCATTAAACCCTAGATCTAAATGGATGGTTGTGATCAGAGGGGGCATGCAATCGGATGGCTAAGGAAATACAGCTTAATAAAAACCAACAACTTCTCATCGCGGAATCAGAAGAGAACAGACGACACGATCTTCTTCTTCCTCTCATGCACGTCGATTAGAGATTCATCCACAGCAATTTCGGCGATGATTCCGACAGCTCCAGCAGTGTCCCCTTCATCTCCATCGATCTGAAGTCTCCTTTCCTTGGTCCAGCGGAGTTGGGTTCTGAAGTTGGGCAGTGACAGCTTCGACGATTGAGAACTTGGATTTCGGCCATCTTCACCGGTGCTCCTCTCACACCTGGCGATCAGAGCTGAGATGACTCAGTTGGACGTGATTTTAGAAGGTTGGGTTTATCTTCTACTGTCGTAATTTTGGCAGCATGGTTTTCCAGCTCCGGTAGCTCGCAATTCTTCCATTTCTGGCATCATATCATCAATCCAGCAACTGGTGAAGATCTATTGACGTTCACAGCTTCGGTCCCTTCCATTTTTGCGGTCGTGATTCGTGCCGATTCGCCTTCACTAATCCATCCACCAACTGACGTGATTCGTCATCCCCCAAGTTTATCACCGGAGTAGTGATCCGTGACCATTGATTTCAGCTTTCGTCGAAGGAATAGTCGGACAAGAGATCCATGCCACTGAAGCCGTAGGAGCTGTCCAATACTGTCATAGGTCACCGGAGAGGGTGGTTCCTTTTTGGTGATTGTGGATAATTGTTGGTTAATTTTTATTCTATTGTTTCACTATCATTTCAGTATTATTTCAATATTGTTTTAGTATTGTTTCACTATCGTTTCAGTATTGTTTCAGTTATGTTTCAGTCGTGTTTTAGCTGTGTTTTAGTTGTGTTTAATTTGTGTTATGTTGTTGATAATTTATTGTGTTTACCTTGTGGTTGGTTTTATTTCCTACAATGTTAATGGTTCTTTCTAGTTTTCAGTTAATCTTTAACCACTGTGTCGTATAGTGACAGTGCGGTGCTTGGTTGAATTGCTTAGGTTTATTTTGTTTAGTTTTCAGTTAATCTTTGACCATTGTGCCGTATAGTGACAGTGTGGTGCTTGGTTGAATTGTTTAAGTTTGTTAGTTCAGTTTTTAGTTGATATTTGATGATTGTGTCATATAGTGACAATGCGGTGCTTGGTTGAATTGTTTGAGTTTGTTCAATAATCTTTGATCATTGTACCGTATAGTGACAGTGTGGTGCGTGATTTACTTGCTTTTGCACATTAGGTTAGCTTCTAAAAAATTGTTAGTTGGTAGTTAGGTTTATTTCTTTCATGGTTAATTTTCATGTCTGTTAACCAGAATTATTTGACCATTGTATCGTATAGTGACAGTGCGGTGCATGGTTGAATCGTTCTTTCATTAGGGTGGCTTTCAAATAATTGTTTTGATAAGTTGTAGGAACCCCCAGTGTTAATAATGTTTACAAACAAATGTTCAACCATTGAGTTCCATGGGAGACGACCCGAGTTATTTTATACTGCATTAGTGTAGTTAGGGAGTTTGGTAAATAATTTGGGAACGGTACAGCGACACAAAAACTGTTTCAATATCAAACACTCAAAGTGTACAATACATCGGGCCTAGTACATGACATTAACATACATGATCGTTCCTATAGCTGACGCATACGAGATCTAACTCATGCAAATCCTTTCATCTTCTATGCTCAGGCATATAAACTTCGAAAGATGAATCCCATGCTTGATGAGGATGAAGCCTTTCTTAGATTCAGATATTAGCACTCTATCTATGTATGTAGACTACGAAAGACCAAGAAACCATTTTGATCTATTTCTATAGATCTTGATCCCCAAGATATAGGTTGCTTCTCTCATGTCTTTCATGGAGAACATTTTGGAAAATCAAACTTTAATCGACTATAGAACCAAGACATCATTTACTTTGAGAGTATATCACTAACATACAATACAAAGAACACTACTACACTCCCACTAGCCTTCTTGTACACATAGGGTTCGTTAGGACTTTACGAGAAATCAAACTGGTTTATTGTCTCATCAAAATGAGCATTCCAATTCCTAGATGCTTGCTTCAATCCATAAATGGATCTCCGAAGTTTGCATACCTTCTTCGTGTCGACAGTTGTGAAACCCTCAAGTTGTATCAAATATACATCCTCAGACAGGTTCCCTTTAGGTAAAGTTGTTTTCACATCCATCTATCATGTCTCATAATCATAATTAGCTATTATGGCTAGGAGTATCGGAATGAATTTAAGCATGACTACTAGTGAAAAAGATTTCATCACAGTCAACACTTTGTCTTTGGCGATATCTTTTTTCCAGTAATCTTTCTTTATAGGTAATTACATTATCATCCATGTCAGTTTTCTTCTTGAAAACTCACTTGCACCCTAGAGGCGTAATGCCTTCGGGTAGGTCTACCATGTTTCAAACTTGATTTTCATATGTGGAACCCATTTCTTATATCATGGCTATAAGCCATTTATCCCTATCTAAACTTTTCAGAACTTTTTCATAACTAGTAGGCTCATCACCTTTGATGATCAATACGTCATTCTATTCACTTATGAGAGATCCATATTTCTCAAGAACATAGCGCATTCTACTATAACTATGAAGAGGTTGTGTTTCCAAAGGTTCAGCTGTTACCTCATCTCTATCAGTAATAGGTTGTGGTTATTGACTAAGTATCTCTTGTGTGTCTATTGAAGTCTCTTGAACTACACTTAGTTCATCCTTACTCCCACTATGTTTCTATAAGATAAACTCCTTCTCTAGGTATGCAGCATGCCTTGAAATAAATACCTTTTGTTCCAAGGGATAATAGAATTGATAACCCTTAATTTCCTTAGGTTAACCAATAAATAGACACTTATCAGACAACCTCCAGCTTGTCTGATCTTGCCCTCTTCATATAAGCAGGACAGCCTCATATCTTAGTCAGGACTTTATTTAGCAAGTAAATAGAGGTCTTGAGTGCATAATCCTAAAAGATTTTTGTAGACTTACATAAAGCATCATCAACCTAACCTTGTCCAATAAGGTTGGGTTTCGGCTTTCAACTACACCATTATGCTGCAATGTATAAGGCAGAGTCTTTTTGGGAAAAAATGTCATTGTCCTTAAGTTAATCGTGATTGGCTTAAGTATTCTCCACCTTGATCAAATCGAAATTCTTTGATACTTTTCCCAAATTGTTTCTCTACTTCATATATAAATTCTTTAAACCTTTCAAAGGCCTCAGACTTGTATCTCAATAGATACACATATCCAAATCATGAACAATCATCGATATAGGTAATAAAGTAGCTATAACCTCTTCGTTCTTGAGTTGACATCGGTCCATATACATCAAAATGTACAAGACCCGAAACACCAAGCTCTAGTTCACCTTTTCCCTTAAAAGATAACTTTGTCACCTTCCCTTTTAGACATGAATTGCATGTGTCATATGAATTCAATTCAAAAGACCCCAAAATTCCAAACATGTGCAATTTGGTCATGCGATCCTTACTAATATGGCCAAGATGACAATGCCACATATAGGAGGTCAATTGATTATCTATTTTAGCATGTTTGCTACTCGATTCGATATTGAATACTTTGTTGGATATATCTAACATGTAGATTCCATTGTTTAATAATCCCATTTCATAAAGAACACCATTCAACATTAAGTAACAACAATTATTACTAAAAGTAAAATGAAAAACATTTCTATTTAAACAAGAAATAGAAACTATATTCTTTATTAACTAAGGAACATAAAACAAACATCCAACTCTGAAACTAATCCTAGGAAGATGCAACAAAAAAAGTCCCTATGGCTATAGCAACAACATTTGCTCCAGTCATCTACTATTCTTCGATCCCTGTATGTCACTACATATGTGGGAAACACACCCAATATCCAATACATGGTATGAAATTGCACAAGATTGGCATTTAACCAGTCGATTTGAATTAGATTCATATGACACATGCGATTCATGTCTAAATGGCAAGATGACAAAGTTACCTTTTAAGTAAAAAGGTGAATGAGCAGTTGAGGTATTGAGCCTTATACATACCGATGTATGTGGACCAATGTCAACTCATGCCATGGGAGGTTATAGTTAATTCGTTTCCTTTATCGATGATCACTCATGATATGGGTATTTATGTCTGTTGAGATACAAATCTGAAGTCTTTGAAAAATTTAATGATTTCATAAATGAATTAGAAAAATAACTTGGGAAAAGTATTAAAGTACTTCGATCGGATCGAGATAGTTAATACTTAAGCCAAAAGTTTCAAGTTTACCTAAAGGACAATGGAATCTTGACCCAAAGGACTCCACCTTATATGCCACAACATAATGGTGTGGCCGAAAGAAAAAATCGAACCTTGTTGGATATGGTTAGGTCAATGATGCAACTCGCAAGTCTATTCAAATCTTTTAGGGTTACACACTGGAGACCGTTGTTTACTTGCTAAATAGAGTCTCGACTAAGGTTGTCTCTACTACTACATATGAGGTATAGAATAGTAAAAAACCTCATTTATCTTTCTTAAAGATATGTGATTGTCCTACTTATGTGATTGTCCTCTAATGAAACGAAGGGTTACCAATTCTATCATCTCTTGGAACAAGGAACAAAAAGGTGTTTGTTTCAAGGCATGCAACATTCCTAGAGGAGTTTCTCTTATAGGAAAACAGTGAGGGTGAGGCTAAACTAAGTGTAGTTCAATAGACTCTAATAGACACACAAGAGATGCCTAGTCAAGAACCACAACATATTACTCATAGAGATGAGGTAACGACTGAACCTTTAGAAACACAACCTCTTTGTAAATCTAGTAGAATACAATGTGTGCCTGAGAAATATGGATTTCTCGTAAGTGAATCGAATGGCATATTAATCATCAAGGGTGATGAGCCTACTAGTTATAAAGAAGTTTTGAAAAGTTTAGACAGGGATAAAAGGCTTATAGCCATGAAATTAGAAATGAGTTCCATGTATGAAAAACTAAGTTTGGAACATGTTGGACCCACTCGAAGGTATTACGCCTAAAATGTGCAAGTGGTATTTCAAGAAGAAAATCGACATGGATGGTAATGTAATTACCTATAAACAAGATTTGTGGCAAAAGGATATCATGAAAGACAAAGTGTTGACTGTGATGAAACCTTTTTCACTACTGGCAATGCTTAAATCCATTCGGATACTCCTAGCCATAATAGCTCATTATGATTATGAGATATGGCATATGGATGTGAAAATAATTTTCCTTAATGGGAACTTGTCTGAATATGTATATCTGATATAACCCGAGGGTTTCACCTCTATCGATACAGATAAGGTATGCAAGCTTTAGAGATCCATTTATGGATTGAAGCAAGCATCAAGGATTTGGAACGTTTGTTTTGATCAGGAAATCAAACAGTTTGATTTCTCACGAAATACTATGTGTACAAGAAGATTAGTGGAAGTGTGGTAGTGTTCCTAGTGTTGTATGTCGGTAACATACTACTCATAGGAAACGATGTCCTTGTTCTAAAGTTGGTAAAAAGATTGATTGTCCAAAATGTTCTCTATGAAAGACATGAGAGAAGCAACCAATATCTTAGGGATCAAGATCTATAGAGATAGATCGAAATGGTTGCTTGGTCTCTCGCAGTCTACATACATAGATAGAGTACTAAAATGGTTTAGCATGTCTAAATCTAAGAAAGATTTCATTCTCATCATGCATGGGATTCACCTTTCGAAGACTATGTGCCCGAGCACAGAAGATGAGAGGATTCGCATGAGTAAGATCTCATTAGCGTCAACTATAGGATCGATCATGTATGCTATGTTATGTACTAGGTTCGATGTATCATACACTTTAAAGTGTTACAAGTAGATACCAATTAGATCCTAGTAAGGATCATTGGGTGGTTGTCAAGGCAATCCTTAAGTACTTGGGAAGAACTAAGGATTTGTTCTTAGTATTTGGAGAAGGTGATATGGTATACTGATTTCAGCTTCCAGATGGATAAGGATGATTCTAAATCCTAATCTGGATACATATTCACCTAGAATGGGAGTGTGATGAGTTGGAAATGTTCCAAGACATTACTATTAAGTCTACCATAAAGGCAGAGTACATTGCGGCTTCTAAAGCAGCAAAAGAGGTAGTTTAGATCAAGAAGTTCATTACTAAACTTGGATTGGTTCCAAGTGTTGTTGAAGTAGTACTGGTCTACTACGACAATAATGACACAATTGCACAAGCAAAGGAACCACATTCTCATAAGAAATCCAAGCACATACTTCATCGTTACCATCATATTAGAGATATCATAAGTAGAAGAGACAAACAAATAGAGAAAATTTTCACCGATAGAAATCTAGTAGATCCCTTGACAAAATCTCTTCCCCAAGAAAATTCGAGAGGCATATAGAGGTCTATGGTATTAGATACCAAAATGATTGTTTGTAGGCCAAGTGCGAGTATATTGTAATAGAGTGGTGTCCTAAGGAAATCGCCTTAGATGTTAATACTATTCGCTATTTGAGTGTAAATTCTATATGTATTTGATTGGATCTTAAACTCATTTATTGAAGTCCACAATATGATGCATAGCATGAGAGAAGTCATGATTGGATCATGATTAGTGAGTATCTCATCATGTGTAATTATGTAAGTATTAAAACAATCCCTAGTCAATAAATTGACGAGCTTGGGCATCATCAATTATGTGAGACTAGCACATGTTATGCTCCTTGGTTTATCCAAACATTCGGTACTCGTTGAATGGATGCATAGGGATGCTGAGAGTGAACATGTGGATGCTAGTTAGGGTAACTAGTTCATTGGAGTGACCTGCTATGAGACTTTATATGGTTCTTTATGTCGTTGAAGATCTCATTGCAACTCGAGTGCGAGATTCCATAGACTTTAGGTATTCAAGTCATCTTGATCATGACGCCTTATACTTTGACTTCTTTGCAACCATCTCCATACCAGGTGTAACTCCGGGTTGATTGGGTGTAAGGCAAAGTGATAGAAGATGTTTGAATAGCCAATAGAAGATTCATCACTCATGTTATAAGGAAATGTATACACTAGTCCCCTTGTCATAATTGAAGTCTTTGGCCACAACACACATGTCAAGAAGAATGGTCTTCTTAGACATATGTAGGGAGTAACTTGAATCCACAGGACAAGGATTAATACTTGGGATAGGTGTGACGTAGTCAGCCTAGTGGGGATGAGCATATAGACGATGTTCTGAACCAAGTGGGTATAGGTTGAGTGAAAAGAACAAGACAAAAAATAACTGTATCTACTAAAGGGTTCAAAAATATTATGAAGTCAAATAGATTTTTTGGTCAATTAGGGGTCATGATGTACTACTAGATGTCACTCATGATCTATTCATAATTAATGGGTTAATTATGAATGTCCAATATAGCCGGAAACCTATTGGGTCACACGTAATACAGGTGATCTAGAGACGTAAAACAAGTCTGAGAATGAGATTCTCAAAGAGAGAGGTTATACCTGGTTGGTCCAAGCCATAGCGGTGCAAAACGGGGGCTATTGAACCTCCCATGACTGTGTTGGGGTTTAACACAACTATATCACACTTAAACGAAGTTAAACAGACAATACAGAGCTTGACACGACTGTGCCTAACTAGACACTGGCCATGCCTAGCTATGGTAAAAAATGGCCAGAGCTGAGGTCGTGCCCAGAGGGACACACGACTGGTTGTGTGTTCAGGCACGTTCATGCCCATGACACATGGTTGGCCGTGTGTCCCACACATAGTCATGTTGCAGAATGCCGATTTTTGGCACGTTGATAAATGGAAATTTCCTAGATTTTTTTGCCTTAATTATTGGATAATTATGATAAGATAGGTTCCGTTTAAGCCTCCTAAGATGACCTAATCAAGAGAACTATAAATAAATCTCTTGATAATCTTTGGAGAGGATGAATCTTGGTGAGTGTCGTCACCATCTTCTTCCTCTCTCTTGCTCTCTCATCTCCGTCGATTGGCTAGCACCAACTGGAGATGAAGACTTGTTGCTCGTGGAGTTGTCTAAAGTGATCCCGGCATGGATACTGATAAAGGCATGTCATATTGGTCTTGTTCTTGGTTTTAATGGATTCGAAAGAATCTCGAAGGTACGATCTCTATTTCCTTAACTCTATTTTTTATAACTATGTTAAAAGCAAGTGTTCCTTGTCTAAAAGGATCTATGAGACATGTTTTTAATTGTTTCTATATTTGCACTATGTTCACATCCCTGGGATTCCGAGAAAAGGGATCGGAAGCATTGTGAATGCCCTCCGTAAATCCCAACACACCAAGGTGGAGGAAACCTTCTTACAACAATGATCTCTTCTTCTTACAAGATTTGATGAATTAGCTTTAGAAGAAGAGATTGAATTGAGAAAGCCTTAGAGATTGCTTGAAGAGCTTTAGAATATTTCTGTGACAAATTTGGACCCTTCTCCAAGCTCTGAGACTCCTCTTATATAGAGTTTTGAAGTCAACTTTCGGGTTTAACCATTTTCCCCTTCGCCAGTCGACTGATAAACATTAGCAATCGACTAGTGCTTCTCCAATCGATTGGTAAAGTACACCAATTGACTAGTAGGACTGTTGAATGCCTCCAATGGCTTCTGACATAACTATGGTTTTTGAAATTCGGACATTACAACTCAACGATCATTCTACTAGTCGACTGGTCTTTAGAGTCAATTGGCCTCAAACCAGTTGGATGACCAGTCGACTACCAAACATTATGTATGTTCTTTTAACTCATTAGTTGAATGGTCAAACTCATCAGTTGACTGGTCTAATTCATCAATTGACTGGTCTAATTCATCAGTCGACTAGTCTTTAGATCAGTCAATTGATCTCAACCCAATCAATTGATCAGTCAACTCTTAGCCGTTCTATGCAGTTTTTAACTCATCAGTCGACCGAAACAAGTCATCAGTCAACTGATCTTTAGATCTGTCGACTAGAGCAAATTACCAGTCAACTGGTATACCTCAAAACTGAGATCTAATGCATCAAGTATGATCCTCTCATACTTGACACTTTCTCTTAACCTAGACCTAAGCCTTCAAACTTCTTCCATCAACCTCACACCTTTTAGATGCATCCGAGTCCATGACTCCTCAACCTTTGTGCTTGCCTTTAAGTGTTTCCTTCGACTTTATCATACTTTTAGGTCTTCCTTTGCCAAGAGCCTGTGCCTCCGAGACTTCCATCGCCAAGTTACATCTAGACTTATGCCGCCAAGACTATATACTTAGACTTACACCTCTAAGTCTCTAGACTTAGACTTTCCTTGAGAAGTCTCCATACTTGAACTTTCCTAGTACCTATCACTCAATATTCACATTAGATCATTAACATTGCCTAACTTAAACTTGATTGTTCAAACAGTGAAAGTTATTAATGATTGGAGTAAGATTGAACCAATAATCTCCTCCCTTTTTGATGTTTGGCAAACATTTAAGTTAGATCTTTAAAAATGCAATAAGACATAATATGAGAGCACAAATGAAAGCACAATATGTCTTTTTTCCTTAACATAAAAGTTCTAACATAAATTTTCATTTCTCCCCCTTTGACATACATAAAAAAGAGAAAGAAAATACCCTTAAGGCTCCCTCTTAATTCAAGACACTTTCTAAGGTGAAAATGATGAACCAATCGACCTTTGAAAGATAACATCATTATGGTAGGGAAAATTATTGAAACATGAATGAAATCATTGTTAGTGATCGTTTGAAAGCTAGAGGGGGAGTGAATAGCACTTTTTGTTTCTACAAGAGTAATTAGCGGAAGTAAACACAAATAATATATGTAAAAACAAAAAGCAATGCTAACAAAGCCTTTACATGGTTCGGAGATAACGCTCCTACTCCACGGCGATCCTTAAGGTGGATCAACCCAAGCAATTCCACTAAGAAGCTTTCTCTTTACAAAGACCTCCTCTTCTTACAAAAGATGACAATGAAGATTTGAGAGGAGGAGGGAGATTAATACACTTAGAAAGCTTGGAAAACTTGTGGGAGCTTAGAAGAATGATCAGAATATAAGCATTAGCCTCTTCTTGCTCCCCTTGGGCTCTTTTTATAGGAAAGAGCCCCTTTTTCCCGTTGGAGGTCTATCAGTCGACTGATGACTTACATCAGTCGACTGCCGCCGATTCTAACGGCTTCAACAATGGATTCGTGGGATTTGCCGTCATCATCGCCAACGGGAAGACTATCGATCGATATCAATAGTGCGATTCAACGATATTGCTCAGAGCCGATCGCCACGCAGACGGGCTATTTGTGGCGTCGGCGCCGATTAATCATTTGCCCGGCTTATGCGATCAGTGCGGTTCGACTCTCACCCGATTCACCAGGATAACCCCGATCGCTAATGCCTTCAACCTCTAATGCTACATTTTAAGGGCCAGTTCGACCGACACCATGTTCCAGTCGACTGGCACACCCCAAGTATGACTAATTCATACTTGAAAACATAACCTAAGCCTAGACTTAACCTTCTAGCTTCTCCATCAGCCTTGCGCCTCTAGGATTTCTCTGAGTCCACGACTTCATCCATGCGCTTGCCTTCAAAAGCTTCCTTCGGTTTCGTCATGCTTTGGGTTTCTTCTTTTCCAAAGTACGCTTGGACTTTACGCCACCAAGACTACATGCTTGGACTTACGCTGCCAAGACCTTTCCTTTGACTTCTCTTTGCCAAGATCACACTTGGACTTATCATTTACCAAGTCTTCATACTTGGATTTTCCTGTCACTTAAACATGTTTACAATTAGATCACAAAATATTGCCTAACTTAGATGATTATCCAAACATCAAAATATATAAATGCTTGGGGCATTGTTGCACCAACAATCTCCCCCTTTTTGATGTTTGGCAATCATTTAAGTTAGGTCTTCTTCTACATACATATAAACATATTTCAATATGAATTCTAACTTAAATATCCCTTCTCCCCCTTTGACATACAACAAAAAGAGAAGAGTTTATCCAATAAGTGCAGGAAAGAATTATAATTGACACATCTTGAACAAAGGTATAAAATTGATATGAAGCTCCCCCTAAATCCAAGACATATTTCATGATGTGGAAATAACATGTGAAGCAAAGCAGAAGCAATAGAATAGGCAAATATGTCCTAGCCTTGCACCAACAATTATAGAAATAAGGGATGTAGCTCCCCCTAAACCAGTGCACCAAGAAAATCTGCCTTTCCATACAAGTTATCATGTATATACTGTGGAAATCATATAATGTCCAAAATTTAACCTTTTAACTGATGAAAAACCATTTTCTATTCCAAAACAGTGTCACCGGTTCGACTGGAATAGGCATCAGTCAACTGCCAGCCTTGGCAATCGACTGCCAATAACGACAGTCGACTGATATCAGACAAATCTGAAATTCAAATTTTTCAGTCAAGGTTTGAAAATGCGTAGAAAATTCCGTGGATGTCCAAAAATCACGAAACTCGTCATACACATTTTATTCGACTAATATAACATATAAAAAATATTAGACGAAAAACATGCTCATCAGATTAATGGATTGATACGATATTCAAAATAACAAAATTATGACGAAAAAAGTGTAATTGTATCGTATAAATATTCATAACTTCATACTATATGCTCAACTTCTAAACTTGACAAATAACAAGTTGTAGGCACTGTTAGAAGTGAACTAAACAAAAACACAATTTCATTTCATTAATCAAAAGTCATTACACAAGTAGGAGTTTATGCCGTTCATACGGCCAAAAAGAAAATAACAAAAACATGCTAGCTAACGATCGTCGTCCTCAGCATCCATCGGTGCAGATGACGAACCATCGTGAGGAGGTGGGTGTCCAGGTGCAGTAGGGCGGAGAATCACCAAAATGTTCTGCTGCTGCCGATGCATCCCTCTCACAAGGGAGAGGATCTCCTGATGCTCCTAGTGAAGCTCCTGTTGGCCCAAGCGCAGCTCCTCAAAATGTGTACCCGCTCTGCAAAAGCATCGAAGCGGGTAATGAAGGATGTGTCTGGCAGAACAGTATCGCCTGTAGCAGTCTCCTTCGCATCGACTCCCTCAGCAACACCCTCTGCAACACCCTCAACATCTCCTCCCGCAGCGGCATCCTCTGGTGCCGGAGCGCCACCTGCTGGCCGTCGTGCAGGGTCCCAGAAAATGGACCCTCTGTGGGCCTTCAAGCTCGCCAAGGAGATGCTCCGACGAGTCATCTGGTCATATTTTCTATTCATGATTTTAATGACTCCTATGTTGACATCAATGCCTACGGAGCTAAGCCACTGAGTAAGGACATTTCCAAAAGGTATATGAACCTTCCCATTGTTTGGCCTTATGAAATGAGTGATGCAGTGGAATGTATTGAGACCAATATTAATGTCTAAGTATTGACAAAAGATATGCATGAGAAGGAAGTGTGTAGGTCGAACCAAGGCCAAACCACGGGTAACTATAGGGAGAAGACAATGAGTAATGGCCTTATAAAGGACATTGTCAGAGGCAGAAAGTTCTTGTGATTGAAATAGATTGGTGTTCAAAGGTCGAGGAGAGTGATAGAAAGTAGTATGAAGGGAATCTAAAGAAATCTCCTCAAAGGGAGGTGGAAGAGGTTCACTCCAAGATGGATACAAAATGAAATCATTCTCGGAAGAGAGACATCCGAGAAAATCGGTCCAGATCTGGGGGCTGAAATCCAGATCGCACTGAGCAACGCGAGTCCGGTATCTCAGCCCATCTCCAACCGGTCGCAAGTTGTTGAAAAATTCAGAAAGAAGAGTGATATTTACATGATGTTCACAAAAAACTAATGATTCAAGTTTGTAGTGTTGGATAATTTGAACAATATCAAAATAGTAGTCTTTAAGAAACTTGGGATCCATTGATCTAGGTGGAATAAGTTGGAATTTATTTTTATTAAAGGCACTTTCAAGTGCGGAGTTTGGAAATCGAGGATCAACTGAGGGTCGAGGGTTTGATGGGCCCTCGTTGGTCGGAGGTGCCTGGGCATGCTTAGTAGCAAAATGCTTAAGTCTAAATGGGCGAAAAGATAACAAAACAAGTATGCACAATGTAGGTTAAGGATGATGCATGGACAAAGACAACAAAACAAGCACCGGTTAGTGAAACAAAATTATAGGAACAAACAAACCGTGATCAGGGATGAGAATTTACCTAGGCAGCATGGTGAAAAATCAAAGAACAGTGTCGGACGCGAGTGTCCACGGAACCCTAGCCGAGTGAGCGATCTTCAGTGGAAACTAGGGTGTGAACGGGGTGACAAGGGGAGGTCCTCGAGTCGGAGAGCACTCCAAATGGGAGCACCGGTCGGTGAAGTCGCCGGAAAAATGAGGGAGAACGGCTAAGAGGTGCAGTGGAAGTTCGTCGGAAGAGGAAGAGGAGAGAAAATCGGGAAGTTTTGGCGAGTCGAACCGGTGGAAAGCCCTAAAAACCGTGACATCGATCATTGCCGTTAGTCGTGATCAGCCAACTGATGGTGATCGATCAACCGGCAATCGCATACGAACGATTACATGCAGATGCGCCTGCAATCATCGGCTATAATGATACCGAATCGAGCCGAACGGGCCACGTGATACGAACGCTATAAGCGGCGTGAATGATCGTATAAATGGCGATAGGCCGAAAATTCATAATTAATTCAATAAGGATCAAAAAATTATGAAATTTTGTGGTTAATATTGTTAGATCATTTCCTATCAAGGAAAAATTATTTTAAAATTATATCACCTCTTGATTTTGATATTGACACAATCTTGAGATTTTGCAAAAGTTATGATATTTTTGTAAACTTTGTATCACTTTGGCTTATCAATAGAAAATTGTTTCTCAAGGTTTGATAGACATAGTTTAAATCTTATTTTATTTTACATTTCCAATCATATTCTTGGAGCTATATGCACATTAATTATACATAGGTCTTCCCAATGATTGGTCTAATGAAGGATTAATGTCTCTAGATGACACTTTGGCTCATGATAATGCATCATAACAAGCATGATGAACCAAGTGCATCTTCCTAACATCTCACATGATTTCTAAGTGGCTAAAAACACAAATCATGGTTTCTTAGGTCTATTGTGAGATGGTTAGAGGTATAAAACCTAGATTTTTATGGGATCATGCAAACCTACATTTCTATTCTACAAAGCACATTCCAAGTTCTCTCCTAAGTGATGAAAATTCTATTTCGGGGAGAGGCTTGGTAAAGATGTCGGCTAGGTTGGACTTAGATTCAATGTAATTAAGCTCAATGTCTCCCTTAGCCACATGATCTCTAATGAAGTGATGTTTTACTTCAATGTGCTTAGTTCTAGAATGATGCACCGGATTTTTGGTCAAATTAATGGTGCTCACATTATCACAAAATACTTTCATGTTGGAGTAGGATAGCTCATAATCTTCTAGGGTATGTTTCATCCATAGTAGTTGAGCTACACAACCACCCATAGCCACATATTCGGCCTCGGTGATAGATAATGCAACGCAAGGTTGCTTCCTACTACTCCAACTAACTAGGGAGGACCCAAGGAATTGACATCCACCACTAGTACTCTTCCGATCCAATTTGCAACCGGCATAATCGGAATCGATGTACCCAATCAAATCAAACGACCTAGTCCTAGGGTACCATAATCCTACATTTATTGTGCCTTTAACATATCTTAATATTCTCTTAACGACAACTAAATGAGATTCTTTAGCACATGATTGATACCTAGCACACATACCAACCGCAAATAATATGTCCAGTCTACTAGCGGTTAAGTACAAAAGACTACCAATCATGCTCCTATAAAGTGTAAGATCTATTTGTTTTCCTTCATTATCACTATCTATTTTAGTATTGGTTGCCATTGGGGTTGAAACTACCTTAGCATTTTCCAAACCAAATTTCTTGATCATTTCCTTAGCATATTTGGTTTGATAAATGTAAATTCCCTCACTTGTTTGTTTAACTTGCAAGCCTAGGAAGAAATTTAATTCCCCAACTAGACTCATTTCAAACTCTTTCTCCATATTTTGAATAAAGTCTTGAAGGAGTTCATCATTTGTTGACCCAAAGATAATGTCATCAACATATACTTGGGCTACAAAGATGTCCTTAGATATTGACTTTATAAAGAGAGTTTGATCTATACTACCCCTTTTAAAATCCTTAGAAATTAAGAAAGATGATAATCTTTCATACCAAGCCTGGGGAGCTTGTTTCAAACCATACAATGCTTTCCTAAGCTTGTATACATGGTTTGGATAGTTCATATTTTCAAACCCGGGAGGTTGTTCTACATATACCTCTTCCTTAATAAACCCATTTAGGAATGCCGATTTGACATCCATTTGATGGAGTTTGAAACACATATAGGAGGCATATCCTAAAAGAATTCTAATGTACTCTAACCTAGCAACCGGGGCATATGTTTCATCATAATCAAGTCCTTAAACTTGATTAAAACCCCTTGCAACTAATCTTGCTTTATTTCTAGTGATATTTCCTTGGTCATCTAGTTTGTTCCTAAAGACCCATCTTGTAGTAATAATAGTGTTTTCACTTGGTCTAGGAACTAACTCCCACACTTGACTCCTTTCAAATTGAGCCAATTCATCTTGCATTGCTAAGATCCAATCCGGATCAAGTAATGCATCTTTAATTATTTTGGGCTCAATTTGAGAAATTAGAGCTATATGACTAATTGGATCCCTATGGAATGACCTAGTCCTAACTCCTTGAGATAATTCACCCACAATTTGATCTAAGGGATGACTTTGATGAACTCTTATGGTTCTAGGAGGTGTACTAATTTGGTTTTGATCATGATCAACCTCAATCCTATGCTCATCATCGGAATCATCCCTAACTCCCCCTTGATTAAATCCTCCCCCTTGATCATTACCCCCTAAGTTTAAATCTTGAAATTGTTTGGTAATTTCTTGATTTTCATTATTTATATCATCATCAATAGGGGATTTCTTAGGGTATGTATTGGAAGTTTCATCAAATTGAACATTTGAAGATTCTTCAATCTTTTGAGTCCTTTTATTGTAAACTCTATATCCTACACTAGTGGATGAGTATCCAACTAGGATTCCCTCATCCTCTTTGGACTCAAACTTACTTAGGTTGTCTTTGGTATTTAAGATATAAACTTTACATCCAAAGACCTTAAAATAATGAATTGTTGGAATTGTACCATTCCACAATTCAAATGGAGTTTTTCCTAAAAACCTATGAATCAATACCCTATTTTGGATATAGCAAGCGGTATTAACCGCTTCCGCCCACAAGTAGCTAGGTAAGGAGTATGCATTAAGCATTGTCCTAGCCGCTTCTTGTAGGGCACGATTTTTCCTTACCACAACCTCATTTTGTTGAGGTGTTCTAGGACAAGAAAATTCATGCTTGTACCCTTGTTCTAAGCAAAAAGTTGAAAAGTTAGAATTCTCAAACTCTCCACCATGATCACTACGGATCCGGTTGATTTTGAGTTTTCTTTCATTTTCTACTCTTTTGCTAAATCCTATGATTATTCCTAAGGTTTCATCTTTATTTTTCAAGAAAAATACCCAAGTAAACCTAGAAAAATCATCTACTATTACCAAGCAATATTTACTACCAATTATAGAGGGGGTACTATGGCAATCAAATAAATCCATATGTAGTAATTCTAACGGTAAAGCGGTACTAAGTAAATTTTTATCTTTGTGTGATGTTTTTGATTGTTTCCCTTCTTGGCATGCATCACACATCATGTCCTTGAGAAATTTGACTTTAGGCAATCCTTTGACTAGCTTCAATTTCGCTATTTTGGCTATATTCTTCATATTTATGTGTCCTAGCCTCCTATGCCAAAGCCAACTTTCTTCCTCTTTTGCAATAAGACACTTAGTGGAAGCATTAGTAGCATAGGATAAATCAACATAATAAATATTTGATTTCCTAAAACCTACTAACATGCGATCATTTATAGTTTTGTGTCTTATAAAACATTTTGAGGAATCAAATTTAACATCAAAGTTTGCATCACATAATTGGCTTACACTAAGTAAATTAAATTTCATATTTTTAACTAATAGCACTTTATGAATGGCAAGATTGGGAGATACCTCAATGGTGCCCTTTCCTAGAATCTTAAGTTTGCCGCTATTACCAAATAACACTTTTCCTTTGCTAGTGTGGTTGATAGTGGAGAATTTTCTCTCATCCCCGGTCATATGCTTTGAGCATCCACTATCAACTATCCACAAGCTTGGTTCTTATACCTATATCACATAAAAAAACACAATCCTTAGGTACCCAAATCTTAGGACCACTAGCATCAATTATAAATTTCTTTGGTACCCATGCCTTTCTCCCCTTGCTTTTAATTGTTGATTTTCTACTCACAAGAGATGTAAATTCTACCTCTTTTTCTTTAGGCCTATATCCTAATCCGGCCTTGTTGTAGATAGCCCTTTGATCCTTAATAATCATGTCTAGGTATTTTGACCCATTGGTGAATTTTTCTAAGCATGCTCTTAATTTACCTATTTCTTTTCTTAACTCATCATTTTCATCCCTAAGAGTACAATCATCATTATCACTAGATGGTTTACCACATGATAAATTTACACTCTTAAATGATTTGATCTCTAATTTTAGATCCTTAATCCTAGTTTTCGATCTATTTAAAGCATTTTGTAAACATGCAATAGTCTTATAAAGTAAATCTACTTTGGGTGAGTTTTTTACCTCATCATCATCACTTGATGATTATTCATCGCTTGAAGAGGAGGATGAAGACTCCTCACTTGAACTCCCGGTTTCTTCCTCTAAAGCCATGAGGGCTAGATTTCGGGTGGCATGGCATACATCTTCATCATCGGAAGTGTCTTCCATGCTTAGGGTGTCCCAAGTTTGAGCCACCATTGCTTCTTTCTTCTTCTTTTCCTTCTTTTCCTTCTTCTCCTTATGCTTCTTTTCTTTCTCCTCTTTCTTCTTTAGTTCCGGACAATTTAGCTTGATGTGCCCTTTCTTATTGCAACCATAACAAGTTACATTAGATGAAGAATTTGAATTATTTGAAGATTTACCTCTTGAGGATTGGAACATCCTCTTCACATCTTTCTTGGTGAGTCTCCTTGACTTCCCACCAAACTTCTTGACGTAATGTGCCACCTCGCTTGCCGATAACTCATCTTCACTACTTGATGAGTCTTCCTCAGATTCGGATGAGGAGGACACTTCCTTCTTCTCCTTCTTCTTCTTCTCCTTCTTCTTCTTCTCCTTCTTTCCTACAAAAAGAGCTATACCCTTCTCTTTGGATGAAGTGTTAGCTTGTTCATGTAATTGAAATTCACAAAATAGCTCATCTAACTTAACTAATGAAAGATCCCTAGAGACATTATAGGCATCTACCATTGAAGCCCATAAGGTGGTTCTAGGGAAAGCTTGTAACACATACCTTACAAGGTCTCGGTTGTCGACCTTCTCACCTATAACATGTAGTCCGTTGACTACTTCCTTGAAACGCCCGTGCATTTGGCTCACGGTCTCGTTTGTCTTCATGGTGAAGCTTTGGAGTTGGCCAATTAGAAGATCTCTCTTGGCCCTTCTTGTTTCTTTGGATCCTTCGTTGAGTTCGATGAGCTTCTCCCAAAGCTCTTTTGCGGAGTTAAAAGGCCCGACTTTAGAGAGTTGCTCCTTGGATAGACCACATTGAAGGGTGGTCATTGCTTTTTTATTTGCTTGTGCTTTCTTGGCCATCTCTCTTGTCCAATCTTTTGTCGGTAGTGGTGCTCCGAATTCGTCGATCGGCTTTTTGAATCCATCTACAATACTAAACCAATTTTCTATGTCATTCATGAGATAGTATTCCATCCTACCTTTCCAATAGCCGAAGTCATTGCCGTCGAAGAACGGAGGCCTCGCCGTGCTATATCCCTCTTGAAATGCCATGCTTCGGTTGATGGTTAGATCCTCTGATGCGATCCGGGCTCTGATACCACTCGTTAGTGATCGTTTGAAAGCTAGAGGGGGGTGAATGGCACTTTTCATTTCTACAAGAGTAATTAGCGGAAGCAAACACAAATAATATATGTAAAAACAAAAAGCAATGCTAACAAAGCCTTTACGTGGTTCGGAGATAACGCTCCTACTCCACGGCGATCCTTAAGGTGGATCAACCCAAGCAATTCCACTAAGAAGCTTTCTCTTTACAAAGACCTCCTCTTCTTACAAAAGATGACAATGAAGATTTGAGAGGAGGGAGATTAATACACTTAGAAAGCTTGGAAAACTTGTGGGAGCTTAGAAGAATGATCAGAATATAAGCATTAGCCCCTTCTTGCTCCCCTTGGGCTCTTTTTATAGGAAAGAGCCTCTTTTTCCCGTTGGAGGTCTATCAGTCGACTGATGACTTACATCAGTCGACTGCCGCCGATTCTAACGGCTTCTGAACAGCCGGATTTGCGGGATTTGCCGTCGTCATCGCCAACGGGAAGACTATCAGTCGACTGCCAACAGTGGCAGTTCGACTGATACTGCTCGTAGCCGACTGGCCAGTCGGCTACGGGCCATTCTGTTTGTGGCAGTCGACTGCCAATAATGGCAGTCGACTGCCAGCTTGTATGCTGCAGTCGAGTCGGAGTCGACTGTCACCAGTTCGACTGGGATAACCCCCAGTCGACTGATAACAGCCTTCCAAACTCTAATGCTATATTTTAAGGGCCAGTTCGACCGACACCATGTTCCAGTCGACTGGCACACTCCAAGTATGACTAATTCATACTTGAAAACATAACCTAAGCCTAGACTTAACCTTCTAGCTTCTCCATCAGCCTTGCGCCTCTAGGATTTCTCTGAGTCCACGACTCCATCCATGCGCTTGCCTTCAAAAGCTTCCTTCGGTTTCGTCATGCTTTGGGTTTCTTCTTTGCCAAAGTACGCTTGGACTTTACGCCGCCAAGACTACATGCTTGGACTTATGCCGCCAAGACCTTTCCTTTGACTTCTCTTTGCCAAGATCACACTTGGACTTGTCTTTTACCAAGTCTTCATACTTGGATTTTCCTGTCACTTAAACATGTTTACAATTAGATCACAAAACATTGCCTAACTTAGATGATTATCCAAACATCAAAATATATAAATGCTTGGGGCATTGTTGCACCAACAATCATTGCCTAACTTTGCACCAACAATAAAAGATTTAAACTTATGCCTTGAGTTTATATATTTTAGCATCTCACTAAAGGTTTTCTCCCCCTTAACCATTTCACTAACATTAAAGATTCTTCCTTTTGGAGAGATCCTAAGCCTATAGGAAATCTAAGCTCGAAACACACGGGCAAAAGGTCATCCTTGAACCTTAACATCCTTTTAAAGTTTGATTCTCACCCTAATTAAATCTCCTATTTCTTGTCACATGAAAATCTTACCTTTTTAATGCTTCTCTAAGTATATCATAGAATTAGAAGAAGTTAAACTAATTGGATTGTTGTAAGATGGCTAAATCAGACCTATTTAGCCAAAATCAGTCCTAAAAGTTGACTAAGAGGAAAAATCAGTCGACTGTTACAATATCAGTTGATTGGTATCTGATGCAGTCGACTGATATCAGCTGAAATTGACACTTGGTTTTTCGGACGATGTTTAGAAATGCATAACTAAATCTATAAGCATAAAAAATTCATAAACATTTGCAAACACATTTATCAATCCATTCCCTATCAAGGAAAAATAATTTGAAAATTAAGTGATTTCTAGATTGACACAATCTTGGAAATCAACAAAAACTTCAATGATTTTCAAAAGTTTGTATCAATCTTGCTTGACTAATAAGAACTATTTTTCCAAGCATAATAAATACATTTTGTAAAATATTTTGTTTGACATTTTCAACCATATTCTAAGAGTTATGTGCATTTTAGTTATACACAAGCCTTCCTAATGGTTGGTTCAATTAAGAATTCATGTGTCTAGATGACATTTTGGCTCAAAGTAATGCATCATAACAAGCATGATGAACAAAAAGCATCTTTCCAACATCTCACATGATGTCAAAGTGGCTAAATATAAAAATCAAGGCTTCTTACATCTTTTGTGAGACGTTTGATGTATAATCCTAAATTTTAGCTATGGGATCATGCAAGACATACCCATTACTCTACAAAGCACATTCAAAGTTCTCTCCTAAGTGACATAAACTCTACTTTGAGTAAAGTCTTGGTGAAGATGTCACAAGCTTAGACTAAGATCCAATATAATTGAGTTCAATGTTTCATTTGGCCACATGGTCTCTAATAATGTGATGTTTCACCTCAATATGCTTTGTTCGAGAGTGATGTAGTGGATTTTTTTTTGTCAAATTGATGATACTTTAATTATCATAATAAACTATGAATTTGGAGTAGTGGAGTGCATGATCCTCTAGAGTATGTCTCATCCAAAGTAATTGAGTCACACAATCATCCATGACCACATATTCGGCCTCGGTTGTGGACAAAGCAATATAAGGTTGTTTTCTACTATTCCAACTTACTAGGGAGGATCCAAGAGAATTGGCATCTGATAACAATATTTTAATATATTATTTTGGTCCTTAATTTCGATATTTTTAGTTTTGTTGTGTGACTATTTACGATTTATATTATGTTTTACGAGTTTGGATTATTTTGGATCTTATTATAAATTCTCCTAAATTTTGGACTTATATGTAAATTTTACATCTTGTTTGTAGGAGATTGAGATGAGCCAATGGACTAGACTCAAGTTGGATCAAATATGACTTCATCTAGGGTAATAAGGGGCATTTCAAGCTAGATTAATCTGGACCCTTCATGAAAATTTGAAGCAAATTAATCAAGGAACAAGATCTGATCAATTTGGACCATCCAATGAGATCGGCTTGATTCTGAGCCATCTATCTAGATATGGAGAGATCCTATCCATACACTTAGATCTAGACATCTTAACCCTCCATTCAGATTAGGTCAATCATGATCATCCATTTAGATCTGATCAGATACGTTAATTCTAAATCGAACAAATCTAGATTGTTGGATCAGATATAGTATTTAATTATAAAAGGAGGCAATTCATTTTCTTCTTTCAAATCGCAGATCACGCACCGCAACTACTTCTTCATCAATCTCTGCCAACTCCTCACCTCCATCCACCGTCGGTCGATCATCCTCTCCTCCACCAAGGTCGACGGTGGCATTCCATTCCTCCACCAAACCTCCGATCGCCATCTCTTCATCACTGGCAGCCCTTTCTTCCCCCTCCTTCCAACACTGGCAGTCACCTCCATCTTCACTGACAATGGCGGAGCCAGCTCCGGACATTAGCCTGGGCTAATCATCCCGGCTAATGTCTAGGTAAATTTTTACCCTAGGCTAAATGGTAAAAAAAAAAAATCTCCGTGCTACAATGATTTTTTTTTTACCCGAGCTAAAGCCCAGGTACTCTAGAAGGTGGCTCCGCCCTTGTTCACCGATAGCCATTGGAGAAGGGGATTTCCCTCCAAATGGCCAATCTTCCTCAGCAGGAATCGGAGAAGGGGTTTCCCCTCTGATTGCCAAATCCACCACTTCTTCCACCTTGCTCCGATCGGTAGTGATCTGCCACTCCATCTCATCACCGCAACTAAAGAGGAGAAGGGGATTCCCCTTCTCTTCAATCGTGCCATCACAGTTCTTTCGGACAACCACAAAGCAACTTCTTTCAGCCAATTCTAGTATCTTTTCAGCCTTCGATAGATTCCGGTGCATCCTTACCTCTTCCTTCGGCAACACCATCACACCTCCTACATCATTTCAAGACTCCAATGTGTTGATGTGTTGTGTTGCTTGCTTCTTTACTCTTATTTGTTGAATGTTTGTAATCAAATTTGTTTCCATGTTTAAATTCCACGCACTTGATTTAATTTCTTTCATGCTTACATAGTATTCGCTGAAATGCTTCTTTTTGTAATTAGGTTAAAGTGATTGTATTTAGTTAGTTAAATGCCTCGCAATTATCATTTTAGTTGAATGTTTGAGTTTATGTTTATTGATTAGATGCAAATAGATTAGGATGCTTAGTTTATGTTTCCTTTAATTTCATCGCAATTATAGTTTAGTTAGATTAGAGTTTTGATTAATTGCATTGTCTTTCGTTCCGTAGGATTAGTCTTTTAAATTCCAAATCCCCCTTTAAAATAGAAAACCCAAAGCAATAATTAGCGATCCTAAGATTACTATTCTACCGATAACACTAATTGGGAGACGACCCGAGTCATCTCTATACTATAGTAGTGTAGAGGGAGTTCGGTTACTTATAAATCTTATTTTGTAATGGCGGTGCGACACACTGCTATCAACATCCACCACTAGTACTTTTTTGATCTAATTTGCAACCTGCATAATCAAAATCTGCGTACCCAAGCAAATCAAAATTTTGAGATCTAGGATACCAAAGACCTACATTAAGAGTACTTTTGATATATCTTAAGATCCTCTTGGTCGCTACTAAATGAGACTTTTTCGCATAAGATTGATATCTTGCACACATGCCTACTACAATAGTATATCCAGTTTACCAGCGGTTAGGTATAATAAACTACCAATAATACTCCTATAATGTTTTGGATCTATTGATTTTCCATCTAGATCACTATCTATTTTAGTATTGGTTCCCATAGGAATATACACTATTTTAACATTCTCTAAAACAAATTTCTTAATAATTTACTTAGCATATTTGGTTTGTAGACATGGATTTCTTTACTAGTTTGTTTGACTTGCAATCCTAAGAAGAAAGTAAATTCTCCTACTAGACTCATCTCAAACTCATTTTCTATGTGTTTGATGAAGTCTTGAAGAAGTTCATCATTTGTTGACCTAAATATGATGTCATCAACATAAACTTGAGCAACAAAGATGTATTTTTCCTTGGACTTTAGATATAAAGTTTGGTCAACTTGGCCTCTTCTAAAGTTTTTAGAAATTAAGAATGATGAGAGTCTTTCATACCATGCCCGAAGAGCTTGTTTTAACCCATATAAAGTTTTCTTAAGTCTATAAACATGGTGTGGGTAATCTACATTTTCAAATCCGGGTGGTTGTTCCACATAAGCTTCTTCCTTAATGAACCCATTTAGAAATGCATATTTTGTAGGATCGGAGATTTCCGAGAGAGGAGGGTGAATCTCAGAATTATAAAATTTTATTTTTACTTTTAAAAAAATAAGAGTATGCAACAGAATTAGAAATAAGATAAGACAAGCATTTTTTTACTTGGTTCACAACCTGAGTCAGGTTGCTACTCCAAGGTCGGTAGCTCTCCGAGAGCTACCTCGATGGGAAATCCAGTAAAAGGCCCTCTGATTCAAAACTCTCGAACTCAGATGATATTCACATTTTACAAAGTATAGAGAGAAAGGTAACATGCTACCTTCTCTTGAATTAAAGTACAAGAGAAATTAAATACAAGGAAAATAAAGTAGTATAGATACTTATAAAGATGAAAAGGTAACTCAGAGTGTCAGTCTTGCAAGATGTCGGCGTGTCAAAGCTTTTGCATATAAGGGTTGATGGTGACAACATTTGGACATGTTTGAATTGTTATTTTAGGAGTTGGTCGTCCATTTCTTTTATAAGCACTTTTTAGTCGACTCCAAATTGGCCCGTCGATTTGGTACATCAGCCTTTCCAGTTGACTTGACCTAGTCCAGTCGAATCCAGATCACCTGCCTCCGCATCGGGAAATTTGCCTTTCCAATCGACTAGAGCTCATGCCATCTTGGTTGCCAAATCTCTGAGTGATCAATAGCTATCTTGCCAATTCGGCATCATAGTCGACTGGACCTCAGTCGACTGGAAACCAATCAGTCAACTGGATACTTGCAACATGTGATTAGCACAAAATACAATATGAAATTAAATAGAAATTGTAAAACTGTCCAATCTCGACTTCTTAGTCCCACATGGACTATCTGACGGATCGATGTCTAGTTTTGTCCACCTACAGAAGACTCGACCTCACCTCTTCACTCGAGGCTTACTTGTTGGCTTTCCAGTTGGACTTACCATGCTTGACATCCAATCTGACCCACCAGGGCTTCCCACTAGTTCTATCTCCCTGACCTAGCTAAACTTCATATTGATTGTCTGGCCTCCTGATCCAACCAGTCTACATGTCAAATGTCCGGTCTCTTGATCCATCTGGACTTCCTACTTGGTGTCCGATCCTCTTGATTTGTCAAGTCTTTTGCCTAGTATCTGGTCAACACGACCTACTATGACTTTCCATGCTTTGCCTAGTATCCGGTCTGCTTGACCTACTAGGGCTTTCCTGTTAAGCCTTCACACTTAACATGCATATTAAAACACATATAAATATTAACATTGACTATGGTTCAAACATTAAAACTAAGAAGTGATGCTCCCTGCATCAACAATCTCCCCCTTTTTGATGTATAACAACACATCAGTTAAAGTTAGGAGAATCAATTTACAATATTCAAGTTTAGCATATGTTGGAGGATCGGTGGCCGGCTAGAGGGGGGATGAATAGCCCAATTCTTGTATACGATGGAAATCGTTCGTTCTTGCACGTGCTTGTCTACAATACTCGTTTATACACAGCGAAAATAATAGTAATGAAAACGAATACACAAGCACACACACAATACACGGCAATATACATGGTTCGGAACCTTAGGGTTCCTACTCCACGGGGTGAGCTCAACAAGCTTGTGTTATGAACACGACACTAACAAAACTCCTTCTCGACTATAAGTCGGAGGTGGAGAAATGTCGTACAAGCAATTACATGGTAATACAAAAGTACAAACAAATACAAATACAATACTAAAGAAAACTTTACACAAATGGCTTTGATCACTTTTGCTTGTTGCTTGCTTTGGTTTGGCTCTTGAAGGTCTGGAATGCAGTAGTAATTCCCCTCCAAAATTGCCCCAAAAACTATTGCAAAATCCTCCATCTTGAGCTCCATTTATAACCTGCATCGAGCTAATTTCGCGCCAATTAATAGACTGATCATGACCATCAGTCGAGTGCTCCTGTAGCCGTTGTCTCACAACGACTCGATCGATGATGGACAAGTTCCAACGGATCCATCATCAGTCGACTAATCATTCCCATCAGTCGACTGATCAAGCCACCAGTCGAGTGCTCGACATGATCACTCGACTGGAAAACCTTCTTGGCCCGAATTCACCTTGATCAGTCGACTGCCATCCCTTGGCAGTCGATTGATGGTGTCATTAGTCGACTGCCAACCCTTGGCAGTCGACTGTTTGGCCAAAAGCACATTAGTCGAACACCAATCGATTGTTATTGACCTGGAGTAGTCGACTGGCACTTATGTCAATCGACTGATATCGGATAAAACCTCAAACACCAAGTTGTTTGAGCATCTAACCATCAGTCTTAGTCACTTGTCCAAGTCCACCTCATCCTCTCATGGAGTTCCCCACCGAAGCTCTCTTCCCTCAGCCTACGTCCCTCGGATGCACCAAGCGCACGACTTCGTAATGTCATCCTTCGCACCTCTTGCCCTCGAAGTCTGCTTCCCTTGGGCCTCACTCCTTCTCTCCCCGTCCGACGGTCCCTCGGATGCACCAAGTACACGACTTCGCAATGTCATCCTTCACCAACTCAAGGACCCCGAGCCTATGAGACTAGTGACCTTGCCAAGTCCTCAAGACTTCCCATTACCAAGGCTACACACTTGGACTTACCAACACCAACCCCTATGCTTGGATTTTCCCAACACCAAGCCCCATGCTTGGACTTTTCACCACCAAGGCTACACACTTGGATTTACGTGGCCAACCAATGTTGGAATTCCCATGACAATCCCATGTCATACGTTTTGTCTAACATCAAAATACAGTTCGAGTCAAACTCGAGTCCGGTCAATCGTAACATGGGTCGATTGCACCAACAATCTCCCCCTTTTTGATGTTTGACAAAACCTCAAACTCAAGTCTACCAATTATCCCCAATTGGCAATTCTCACATCCCAATGAGAATTCCAACTAACCCCAATTGGTAACTTCTCCCCCTTTTTGACATACATCAAAAAGGTCCTCCTCAAGGGTGTCAATGTCTCATATCCCAATGAGATCTTACAATCTTCCCCTTGGTACACAAACATCTAGGATGCCTTCAATCTTTCTAGTGATAAGTCTCATATCACTTAAGAGAGGCAATCCCCCAATTTTCCTCCCATGAGGAAAAATACACATCCATCTTCCCATGATGGATACCTCCCCATAAAGGCTTGCTCCCCCTTGACCATTGCACCAACAATGTCCTTGGAGAGTCCCTAAGCCAATATAAACACTTAAACAATCAAAATTAAGGCACAAGTTCAACATTGAACTTCCATACACCTTAAAATTGATACTCACCCTAAACACTTCTCTTAATCCATATCCAATGGATTTCCACCCTTTCTAATGCTCTCCAAAGCATGTCCTAGGTTTAGGAGTAGTTAGTGTTGGATCGAAAGCGTCGCTAGAGGGGGGTGAATAGCGAGCGTAGAACATTTCTTTCTGTTCGATCGATATACGAGCAAGCAGAGCGGAAAAATAAATAAAACAAGTTTATTTTTACTTGGTTCATAGCCCACAGACTGCTAATCCAAGGCCCCACGATTCTTGACCGTGTACGAAGGGGCAATCCACTATAAAGTCTCTGAAGGTTTTGCGGAACCGAAGCTCTAATACCACTTGAAGGTGGAAACTTTGCTTCCCACTTCAACTCGGTCACTTATTCATGGCAATCCCGTCTACATCCCCGGATAAAAAAAATTATCCTTGACAAAGATGGATTACCCAAGCAACTGTTCCATCGTCGTGTTATTCGATTAGAGTGGTCACTTGAACAAACTTGTTGTTCAAGCAACCTACCTCTATTCTTTGAATAGATGCGGAATAGACGATGTACGGATTGTCGATTTTTGTGTTTGTATTCAGGGTCTAAGTAAATTAGCCACATAACAAAACATACAACATGCATAGAATAAGAAAATATTCATAAACAAGAATTATACCTCTTGTTATACCTCTTAATCTTCTATTGTATGTCCTTCCTCCTTTTGGACGTTGTGTGGGCGACGATCTTCCAAAAGTCGAAGCCTCCTAGAACATGTTCTTCCCTTCCTTGCTCGCTCCGAACAAAGGGAAGAATGAAATGAAACTCTTCTCCTATCTAGGATCGACCATCAAGCTCCAAGCTTGATGTTTGCCGCCGGCCCAAAGAGAGGAGTAGGGAGTATGGGCGCCGGCCAAAAGCTCCAAGGGAAAAGACCCTAGCTCTTGCTTCCACCGGCCAAGGAGAAGAGGAGGAATAGGTTGAGCACCGGACAAGGTAGAGGGGAAGATGGAGTGGGCGCCGGCTACACCTTAGGAAGAGAAAGGAAGCAAACCCTAATCTCCCACCTTGTTGCTGCCCACCCCTTAAGCCATATTTATAGAGTTAGGCTTAAGCCTCCTTTAATCTCCACCGTCGGATATAGGGATTTAATCTCAACCGTCGGATCTAGGGATTTAATCTCAACCGTCGGATCTAGAGATTTAATCTCCACCGTCGGATCTAAAGATTTAATCTCCACCATTAGATCTAGAGATTTAATCTCCACCGTCGGATCTAGAGTTTCATTTTCCATCATTGGATCTAGGCTCCATGAGTGTTTTAATAGGCTACAATAGGTTGGATCTTGGCCACCCAATGGATCAAGCCCACATAAAGTCCGATCCATTAATGATAATCCATTCCACTAGAGGATTATCATTTATCTACCTCACCAACCCCCATAAATTAATATGGGCTCCATATATTATTTGTACAAAAGTCTCCCCATGTTTAAGATCTTGAATGTCCGTCAATTAATTAATTTACTAACAATTAATTAATTAACATCTAACTCCATGAGTAGTACCACTCAACCTTATCATCATGCCGGACCAAGTCCACCTGCAGGGTTTACATGATGAACCTTATGAGCTCCTCAAGGAGATATCATCATCCTAATATATAGGACACGATTTCCTCCTATAATCAACGGCACACCATATAAATAATATCATTTCTCAACTTACCGAGCCTATCGATTTACTCTGTAAATCTCTCCCATTGGTAAATCAAAGAAATGAATACTAAGTATATGTGTCCATTATTATATCGGGATTAAGAGCATGTACAACATAATATCCGAGGTCCGATTCAATTATGTAGTTAGTAATAAATCGAATCACCTCTAAGTCGGTCTAACTCAATACACACAAAGTGTACTAGTGTAATTCTATGGTCAAGACAAACTAACACCAAATCATGCTATAACCATTCCAATGGTTTGTCCATAACCATCTCGGTTGTGAGCCTTTACTTATACTTCACAAGGAACTGATAACATGATCTCTTGTGTGACACTACACACCATGTTATCTACAATGTAATGTATTAGACAATATGCATAACCATAAATATGCAAATAATGATCATGTGATTCTTATTTCAAAAATAAAGATGTTCATACAAAAGATAGACTTTTCAGTATACATCCAAATAATCTTCCACTTATACTAAAAGACTATGTTGTCCTCATACTGCCATACATCTGATTCCTATTCCCTCCACATGCCTATCAAAGCTCTCGCTAGAAGGTCCTTAGTGAAAGGATCTACCATGTCATCCTCTTATGCAATCTAGGCGACAGCAACTTCTACCTCCTTTATGATCTCTCATATCAGGTGGTACTTACGCTCTATGTGTTTACTTTCCTTTTGGGCTCGTGGTTCCTTCGAGCTTGCAACTGCACCATTGTTATCACAATAAATTATGATAGTTCTAGGCAAACCAGAAATCACATCTAAGTCCATTAAGAAGTTCCTGAGCCATACAACTTCTTTGGTTGCCTCAGAGGTTGCCACATACTCAGCTTCCATGGTAGAATCCGCCATGCATTTCTGCTTGACACTCCCCCATACAATGGCTCCACCTCCCAAAGTAAACGCAAAACCTGAGGTAGACTTACTATTATCCCTATCTGATTGGAAGTCAGAATCTGTGTAACCCACAAGGAGTAATTGATCTTCCTGGTAAACTAGCATATAATTCCTAGTCCTTCTCAGGTACTTCAATATATGCTTTACCGCAGTCCAATATCCCTATCCTAGATTACTCTGATATCTGCTAACCATGCCAACAACAAAGAAGATATCCGGTCTCGTACATAGCATGGCATACGTGAGGATTCTTACTGTCGAAGCATAAGGAACCGCCTTCATCTCCTCTATCTCCTTAGATGTTCTAGGACACATCTCCTTAGATAAAGGAACTCCATGTCTGAAAGGTAGAAAACCTTTCTTGGAGTTTTGCATGCTAAAATGATCCATAATGGTGTCTATGTATGAAGCTTGAGATAAGCACAAAATCCTTTTCCTGCGATCCCTTATAACCTTGATCCCAAGGATGTGTCCCACTTCTCCCAAGTCCTTCATATCAAACTATTTGGACAACCATACCCTTACGTCCAATAACACCTTGACATTGTTGCCAATTAACAAAATATCATCTACGTATAGTATAAGAAATACCACTACGTTTCCGTCACATCTCTTGTATACACAAGACTCATCTGAACTTTGAATAAATCCATAAGACTAGATTACCTCATCAAAGCGGATGTTCCAAGATCTCGAAGATTGCTTCAATCCATAAATTGACCGATTAAGCTTGCACACAAGATGCTCTTTGCCCTTTTCAATGAATCCCTCTGGGTACTTTATATTGATGTTCTCCTCAAGACTTCCATTAAGGAAAGTTGTCTTGACATCCATTTGCCACACCTCATAATCCATATGAGTAGCAATACATAAGAGATTCCGGATATACTTAAGCATGGCTACCGGTAAAAAAGTCTCCTTATAATCGATACCCTCTTTCTGAGTATACCCTTTCGCAACAAGCCTTGCTTTGAAGGTCTCAACCTTCCCGTCTATTCCACTCTTTCTTTTGTAGATCCACTTACATCCAATGGTTTTTACACCATTGGGTGGTTCTACTAGCTCCCAAACCTAATTTGAATCCATAGATTCTATCTCAGAATTCATTGCACTTTGCCAAGATACTGCATCTTTATCTTGGATTGCCTCGTCATATGTCCAGGGATCAGGTTCTTGTTTGCCAGAGATCAAATCAGAAGATTCTCCCAAGAACATAAATCTATCAGGCTATCTAACAACCCTCCCACTACGATGAGGTATCACCTGTGTATCCTCTATGACATGCGGTGCAGTCACTTGTGGTATATCCTCTTGTACCGATGGTACTGGAATAGTGACTTCCCCTCTCAATTCCTCCAGAACAATGGGCTTATGGTTCAACACATAGTCTTCCTCTAGAAATCTGGCGTTCGTGCTAACGATCACCCTTTGATCTCTAGGACTATAAAACAAACCACCTTTCGTTCCTCTAGGATAGCCAACGAACATGCGCACTTCTGTACGAGATTCCAACTTACCAGCATCTGCCTTCAGCACATGTGCTGGACTCCCCCAAATCCGAATATGTCTCAGACTAGGATTTTGCCCAGTCCACAATTCTGTGGGAGTAGAAAGCACTGATTTAGATGGTACCATGTTCAGAATATACACTACCGTATCCAGAGCATACCCCCAGAACGAATTTAGCAACTCAGAATAACTCATCATCGATCTAACCATTTCCATAAGAGTCTTATTCCTTCGCTCCACTACACCATTTTGCTGGGGTGTGCCAGGTGCAGACAATTGGGATTGAATCCCAGTCTCTGATAAGTAATTCCTAAACTCTCCCAAGAGGTACTCACCACCACGATCAGATCGTAGTATCTTGATACTTTTACCTTGACTTTTATCCACATCAGCCTTGAATTCTTTGAACCTGTCAAAACATTCAGACTTGCGGCGCATCAAGTAAATATATCTTTATCTTGAATAATCATCTATAAAAGAGATGAAATATTCAAAACCACCTCTAGCCTAGATAGACATAGGACCACACAGATCAGAATGAACCAATTCCAACACATCTTTATCTCTATACCCCTTGTCCTTAAAAGGCCTCTTAGTCATTTTACCTTCCAAGCAAGATTCACAGGTTGGGAAATCTTCCACCACTAATGAACCCAGAGGTCCATCAGCTATCAACCTTTGAATTCTTCTTAGGTTAATATGACCTAGCCTTAGATGCCAAAGATATGTTTGGTTCATCTTCGAAGGTTCTTTTCTCTTATTAGATTTAGAAGATGAGTTATTTACTTCTATTTGCATTGTGGGAGCTTTTGGTTCAAGGGTATATAAATTTCCTATCAATGCACCAGAACAGATAATCTTCCTATTCCTTTTTATAACAACTCTATCATTAAAAGAAATAGAATATCCATCCATAAACAATTTAGAAACCGAAATCAAATTCTTTCTAAATAAAGGTACATAAAGGCAATTTTTCAGAACCAAAATTTTATTCCTCTCAAAAGACAAATAAACATCTCCCACTGCAACAGCCGCCACCTTCGTGGGATTGCCCAAGTAAATGGTAATCTCCCCTTTAGCTAGTCGTCTGGTTTCCTGGAACCCCTGCAAAGTATTGCAGACATGATCAGTAGCTCCCATATCTACACACCAGGTGCCGGTAGATAACACCGCTAAACATGTTTCAATGACTAGACCAAAGGATATACCTTTGTTCTGCTTCCGGTTGGGACAGTCCTTCTTCTAATGTCCAGTCTGCTTGCAAGTGAAGCACTTGCCTTTCGGCTTCTTCACTCGTCCCTGAGATCCTCCCACCACCTTTGCTCTACCTTGATTCTTCTTCTTCTTGCCTTTCGGCTTAGAAGTAGAAACCTTCTGAGCAACCATAGCCTAAGCTTGAGCAAGCCCTTCTGCTGCCTGGAGTTCTGTCAGAAGCTCCACCAACGAATACAACCTCTTATTCATGTTGTAATTCAGGCGAAACTGCTCAAAACTCCTAGGGAGAGACTGGAGAATGATATCGACCTGAGTTTCCCCATCGATCTCAGCTCCAAGGACTTCCAGCTCATTCGCAGGCTTAGGAGGACACTCTTCGAAAAGTACATACTTGTACTCCTCAGCAGTCAAGACAATATTAAGATTCCTTTTCCAATCAACATAATTGGGTCCAGTAAGTTTATTCTCTTTTAGTAACATAGCAAGTGGATTGAAAGTCATTTTTGAAAAAAAAAACTAAGAATCATATAGATCAAAACATTAGATTTCAAAAAATTATTGATTCCTCAAACAATAAAATTTTAAAATCAACCAACACCTCAAAACACCGAGAATATTGTATGCCACGATAGTGTGGACGTATACGAATTCTACATTTGTAAGAGGAGGTTTTACCCATTAATTTTACTATCTTGTCAACCTAACATTTTGACAAATAAAATTAATAGTTAGTTTTTCTTTGGCCCTACAAATAAAAGCAGTGACTCCGATAGGGAGGATACTCCTATTTGCATCTAAGTGTTCACCATTACTCGGTACCAAGGTAATTATCTCGGGTTATGTGTCTTCCGATGGGGAAGTACACACGCTCCTTAATAATTTTTTATAACCATATTCGACCCTGTGATCCGCAAAACAAACTCATCCAATGGGGAGGAAGGCACTCAGAGCCGACGCGCAAGTTTGTTTGCATCACATGTCAAATTGTAATGGAGGCCGTGGGAATTTAAAAAAATATCCCTCTCCCACTTAGTAATTTAAAATTGAGGAATTTTCCTATCCTACGACATGCATATCAAACAAGAAGCAATAAATATGAAAAAAATATTTTTCAACTATTATGGCTTTTGTTCTCCAATATGCCTCCCGTCGTATCGCCATCTCGTCCGCTCCTCCCTACGCCATGTACAAGCCATCCGGAGATCCAAGCTAAGAAAAAACTATTTTAATTTATATCCATCGATCCTATACTCCACGAAGGAGTGTACATGAAATCTAGATCAAAAGTAAACTAAAATAAAAGGAGTGGCTAAACAATGTCGTACTTAATTACAAAAATTAAATACTAGCCTCGTCAACCCCGAGGATTCAAATAATATACAATTACACACATACAATCACATACACACATATGGCCATAATAGTTGGATCCTATGCCTGCAATCAAAAAGTTAACCTACGCACATCCTACTATTATCTGACACATATAATATATGAAAAGTGCATAAAAGTAATCGAATCCTAAACACACAATACCGAAAACCGTGGCTCTGATACCACTTGAAGGTTTTGCAGAACCGAAGCTCTGATACCACTTGAAGGTGGAAACTTCGCTTCCCACTTCAACTCGGTCACTTGTTCATGGAAATCCCGTCTACGTCCCCGGATAAAAAAAATTTATCCTTGACAAAGATGGATTACCCAAGCAACCGTTCCATCATCGTGTTATTCGATTAGAGTGGTCACTTGAACAAACATGTTGTTCAAGCAACCTACCTCTATTCTTTGAATAGATGCGGAATAGACGATGTACGGATTGCCGATTTTTGTATTTTTATTTGAGGTTCAAGTAAATTAGCAACATAACAAAACATACAACATGCATAGAATAAGAAAAGATTCATAAACAAGAATTATACCTCTTGATCTTCTATTGTATGTCCTTCCTCCTTTTGGACGTTGTGTGGGCGACGATCTTCCAAAAGTCGAAGCCTCCTAGAACATGTTCTTCCCTTCCTTGCTCGCTCCGAACAAAGGGAAGAATGAAATGAAACTCTTCTCCTATCTAGGATCGACCATCAAGCTCCAAGCTTGATGTTTGCCGCCGGCCCAAAGAGAGCAGTAGGGAGTATGGGCGCCGGCCAAAAGCTCCAAGGGAAAAGACCCTAGCTCTTGCTTCCACCGGCCAAGGAGAAGAGGAGGAATAGGTTGAGCACCGGCCAAGGTAGAGGGGAAGATGGAGTGGGCGCCGGCTACACCTTAGGAAGAGAAAGGAAGCAAACCCTAATCTCCCACCTTGTTGCCGCCCAAGCCAAAACCCTAACCCTAGCCGCCCAAAGCCAAAGCCTTAATCTCCAATTCTTCTTACCGCCCACCCCTTAAGCCATATTTATAGAGTTAGGCTTAAGCCTCCTTTAATCTCCACCGTCGGATCTAGGGATTTAATCTCAACCGTCGGATCTATGGATTTAATCTCAACCGTCGGATCTAGAGATTTAATCTCCACCATCGGATCTAAAGATTTAATCTCCACCGTTGGATCTAGAGATTTAATCTCCACCGTCGGATTTAGAGTTTCATTTTCCATCATTGGATCTAGGCTCCATGAGGGTTTTAATAGGCTACAATAGGGACCATGAGGAGGATTGGATCTTGGCCACCCAATGGATCAAGCCCACATAAAGTCCGATCCATTAATGATAATCCATTCCACTAGAGGATTATCATTGATCTACCTCACCAAACCCCATAAATTATTATGGGATCCATATATTATTTGTACAAATGTCTCCCTATTTTTAAGATCTCGAATATCCGTCAATTAATTAATTTACTGACAATTAATTAATCAACATCTAACTCCATGAGTAGTACCACTCAACCTTATCATCATGCCGGACCAAGTCCACCTGCAAGGTTTACATGATGAACCTTATGAGCTCCTCAAGGGGACATCATCATCCTAATATATAGGACACGATTTTCTCCTATAATCATCAGCACACCATATAAATAATATCATTTCTCAACTTATCGAGCCTATCGATTTACTCTATAAATCTCGCCCATTGGTAAATCAAAGAAATGAATACTAAGTATATGTGCCCATTATTATATCGGGATTAAGAGCATATACAACATAATATCCGAGGTCCGATTCAATTATGTAGTCAGCAATAAATCGAATCACCTCTAAGTCGATCCTACTCAATACACACAAAGTGTACTAGTGTAATTCTATGGTCAAGACAAACCAACACCAAATCACACTACAACCATTCCAATGGTTTGTCCATAACCATCTCAGTTGTGAGCCTTTACTTATACTTCACAAGGAACTGATAACATGATCTCCCGTGTGACACTACACACCATGTTATCTATAATGTAATGTATTAGACAATATGCATAACCATAAATATGCAAACAATGATCATGTGATTCTTATTTCAAAAATAAAGATGTTCATACAAAAGATAGACTTTTCAGTATACATCACAACAGTCTCCTCCTCGTTAGAGGTAGGAGACAACGATCACAAAACCGAAAGTACAAGGATGAGGCAACAAGCCTACCTCACCTCGTTATGATTAAAACCACGATTGAATACACTAAATAAAAAATACTTGCTGCTACTGTCGATGAAGAAGATGAAAGCTTGGCGTCGCGTTGGCGTTATGACGATGTTGGAGCTTTGGCGTTGTAGGAGCACTTAAGAATAATCTTGATAGATGTTTGGGTTGGAGTCTTCCCCTCCTTTTATAGAGTTTTGCCTTGGAATAAGTCTCCTTATCTTTTGGAACCGATCACGAGGTGGTACCATATTTTATTGCAAAGTGGCCATGTCAAACATTATTTGTTTTGACCTAGCGCAAAAGGCTGATTTGTCTCCATCAGTCGACTGATGCCTTCCATCAGTCGATTGATGTGCATCAGTCGACTGCCTAATGACCAGCAGTCGACTGCCAGCCTGGCCACTTCCCTGCAGTAAGAGGTTAACATGGAAAATGGTAAATATGACGGTTCTTTACCGTCTGATATCAACTTAGACCTTCCACAGGAAGTCTTAGTCAGATCGCCGCCTACGGTTGTCCTCGTACAGAGGACACGACCTTACCATCTCTCACTCACTTGAGCTTACCTCTAGTCCTTTATGACCTGTCGCTTTACTTTCGGTCTTCCACCTAGGTTCTTCGACTCCCACGAAGTTCCCCTGGTGTCGCCCGACCACCATGGTTTCCTGACTCGGGATTCTCCGAGTGTCGCTGACCTTCAGCTTAGCTTAACCATTTTCTGCACACTTAATTCAGCTCATGAGATAATAATAAGACCTTAACTTTGGATCTTTGTCATAATCAAAACATAAGTTCGATTATCTAGTGCCCCTGCACCAACAATCTCCCCCTTTTTGATCTATGGCAAACCAATACAAAGTTAAGGGAAAAATTAAGCTATAAAACAAGTAGAGTAAATGATGAATGCCATTTTCAAAAACCCCCCCTTATCCCTAGGTGAGTTTTGAAAGAGATAATTTAATTTTCAAAATTAAATTTTGTCTTACTCCCCCTTAACTTTTACTCTTCTCCCCCTTTTACCATAAATAAAAAAAATTGAGGTATTTTATATAAAATAGGGGTTTAAAAACAACATCGTATATGCATGCATCTAAATAAATTAACTATGAGTCCAAGCATGTGTCTAGCAGTAGTTAGATAGATTGCTTCAATGTGTGTCCCTTTGCACCAATAATCTAAAGGTTTGTAATATAACCCTTAGGGTTAGTTTGCTCTCCCCCTTAGTCAAATATATGAAGTATAAGAGATGTCGGGGGCACTAAACTTTGACCTAGAGAGTTGTAAATAGTCGTTAAGTACAATAGTTGAGAAAATAAGTAGCATTTTGAAAAGGTTATATTTCAATTATCCTTAACATCTCACCCATTTTATGTGTCTCATAATTTGTTCATCTTATATGTTTTGTGAGATGATTTGAAATTAATTAAAGATAGTCAACCTTGGGTTAGATTCGGATTTAACCTTTAGATCGTTAAGTAACTTTTCAAGAAATTGACTTCCAGGTCGTGATGAGGCACAGGGGCCTTCTTTGATCGGAACAACGACCACTTCCTTAGACAAAGACAAATTAAAGAAAATATCACGTAAGTCACTGAGGGTTACTTCCTGGTCTAACTAGTTTAGGATACGGCGAGGTAGTTTCAGCTAGTTCCACTCGGTCACGTGCACCAAGCTAGATACGCCTTATCTAGCTCGAATACACGAGACTTTGTTTTCCTAACATACTATCATCTCGCTGCGTCCTGATACTATGTTGTCAAGAGTTGACTAACTATTTTCCCTATCTAGCCATTTTAAAAATTAAAATAAAATAACTAATCATGCAATGGTTTTGCTAAGGAGGCGGGTATACTATTTTAGTGTTAGCTCCCCCTGGACCATTGAACCAATATGGTCTATTCAAATAATGAATTTGATCCTGGAGAATCCAATACTTATTAGTCCTTATATGTGAGTTCAATAAAACCTTTGGGACCCATGTTTGGACTCTTTGATGACTACGATTCACAATAGACATGTAAGATATATTCGTAGTCGTTGACCTAAATCCGAGTCCGGCTTTGTTGTACACAGCTCTTTGGGTTCCAAGTAGCCGGTTAAGGTTCTTAAATCCCAACGTGAATCTTTCCAACCTAGCCTCGACCTCTTGAACTCAGTCTTTCAAGAGAGAATTCTCCTCCTCAAGTTTTTCAACTTGGGTTGAGTTTCCCTCTTGAACTTGACTAGTTGAAGAGGTTAGAGTAGTCTCTTGCTTGAGGGTTTCAACCTCCTCAAGTAACGACTCAACCCTAGACTCAAACTTAGTTAATTTCCTAGTAAGCATTTTAATTGTAAGGTAAAGTGTACTAATTAAAGAGCGGCTAACCTTGACTTTCCCTTTTGGTCCGGCTTTGAGTATCCTTAACTTGAATTGCTCTTGGTTCTTGTTCTTTAATTGCCTTCTCTCTTGTCGAACTATTCTCCGCACCATGTTGACTATTGTAGCCTCCTCTTCGGATTCGGATTCGGGTTCATCCTCGGGTTTGGATCCATCTTCTTTCTCGGGAGGTGGCTTGCTCTTCTCCTTTCTTCTTCATCCTGCAAGTAGAGCAACACCTCTCTCGACCGAGACCGCGTTAGTTTGTTCATGTAACTCAAATTCCGAAAACAATTCGTCTAACCTAATCTTAGATAAATCTTTAGATACCTTGTAGACATCAACCATGGATGCCCACAAGGTGGTCCTAGGAAAAGCATTAAGAGCGTACCTTATTATATCCCGATTGTCTACCTTTTGTCCGATGGCATGTAGGTCATTCAAGATGTCTTGGATCCGCGCATGGAGTTGTGAAGCGGTCTCGTGATCCTTCATCTTTAGATTATACAGTTTATTTAAAAGTAAATCTCCTTTACATACCTTAGCATCAGACGTCCCTTCATGTAGATCAATTAATTTGTTCCAGAGGTCTTTGGCACTAATGAATGTTGGATCGAAAGCATCGCTAGAGGGGGGGTGAATAGCGAGCGTAGAACTTTTCTTTCTATTCGATCGATATACGAGCAAGCACAGCAGAAAAAAAATAAAACAAGTTTATTTTTACTTGGTTCACAACCCACCAGCTGCTAATCCAAGGCCCCGCAATCCTTGACCGCGTACAAAGGAGCAATCCACTATAAAGTCTCCTCCTCGTTGGAGGTAGGAGACACCGATCACAAAATCAAAAGTACGAGGATGAGGCAACAAGCCTACCTCACCTTGTTATGATTAAAACCACAATCGAATACAGTAAATAAAAAATACTTGCTACTACTGCCGACAAAGAAGATGAAAGCTTGGCGTCGCATCGGCATTATGACGGTGTTGGAGCTTTGGCGTTGTAGGAGCACTTAAGAATAATCTTGATAGATGTTTGGGTTGGAGTCCTCCCCTCCTTTTATAGAGGTTTTCCTTGGAATAAGTCTCCTCATCTTTGGGAATAGATCACGAGGTGGTACCATATTTTATCGCGAAGTGGCCACGTCAAATATTATCTGTTTTGACCTAGCGCAAAAGGCTGATTCATCGCCATCAGTCGACTGATGCCTTCCATCAGTCGATTGATGTGCATCAGTCGACTGCCCAATGACCAACAGTCGACTACCAGCCTGGCCACTTCCCTGCAGTAATAGGTTAGCATGGAAAATGATTAATATGACGGTTCTTTACCGTCCGATCTCGACCTAGACCTTCCATAGGAAGTCTTAGTCAGATCACCGCCTACGGTCGTCCCCGTACAGAGGACACGACCTTACCATCTCTCACTCACACGAGCTTACCTATGGTCCTTTATGACCTGTCGCTTTGCTTCCGATCTTCCACCTAGGTTCTTCGACTCCCATGAAGTTCCCCCGATGTCGCCCGACCACCACGGTTTCCCGACTCAGGATTCTTCGGCTGTCGCTGACCTTCAACTTAGTTTAACCATTTTCTGCACACTTAATTCAGCTCATGAGATAACAATATGACCTTAACTTTGGATCTTTGCCATAATCAAAATATAGGTTCGATTATCTAGTGCCCCTGCACCAACAGTTAGGGAACCAAAATATAGCTGAACATGGGTCTAACAAGCATTGTTTACCCAAAATCGACAGCGATCGACTCGACAATAATCGATCATTGCCCACCCTATCTGTTGGCGGTCGTGATAGCGCAAATGCATAAATCAGGTTTTACGTATTGCTAAAGCTTAGGTTAGGCGAATCTATTTTCCGGAAAATCTTGGGACAGATAAATATGCATAATACTTATAACAATCAATATGGGTGAAAAATGTTTGAAAAATATTTTAACCACAAACTAGTGAGATTGACACAAAGTTCAAATCCATTGAAATTTTCAATGTTTAGTCCTACTTTGTATCACCTCATTCAATGGTGATTGCTATCAAAAAATAGACTTCACCAAGGTTTTTCAAAACAATTTTGAAATGATTTAAAACCTTTAAATTCATTTTCCTAAACATATCACTTGTATCTAAGTGTATGAAGCACATACAAGTCAAGTATTTTAGTGAGATGTGAATTTTGGTTAATTAGGGTCTCATGCATTTATCTAGGCAACACTATTTGACTCCCTTATGCATGGGACTTCAAATCATGTCATAGTCATTAAATCCATTTTATTTATGCATGAATGATGATTATGGCATAATGATAACAAGAATAAGAGCATGCACCAAAATCATGATGTCATGGCATGTGATATATACTTAAGCATACATGACATTTAACAATAAACCCTAAGCATGATCATGATATTTTATATGATAAAAATAAATATGATGTCATGACATGGCAAGGCAAATGAAGCATGGCAAGTATAAAATACTAAGGTATAAGATACTTAAGTGTTAAGCCCAAATTTTCATTTCTAAGATTAAATCCATTTTGCCTTAATGTCAACTATCCCCCTAGTGTGACAAAAATCCAAAATGGCACACCATGACTTCTAAGATCTACTTGTGCCAATTTAATCAATTTTCATCTTCTCAAACCACATTGGCATATCCTAAGGTGTCAACTCTACCATGGCTAGGTTAACTACCCATCCACTTAGGGTTGACACACCCTAACCCATCTAGCGTGAATCGATCACGCTCCAAGGAACCCAATACCTATTGGAACTCCTTGGGTTAACAAGGTATTCACTATAGATGACTTCCCTAGATATCTTCCTAATGACCCTTTTTGGCTTTGAAGCCTTAGTCATTTGGGACTTTCCTAGGTCAACTCTAGAGGTAACTCTCCCTTTGACCTTCTTAGTGGCCACCTTAGATTTTCTTGAATTTTGAGCCACTAGACACTTACCATGGTTAGTCTTAGGGATGACTTCCCTATTAACCTTGGTTTTGCTAGACCTAGATTTAGTTCCATAATCAAATGGAACATTGTGATAGGACTTAGGTTTGTGACTCAAACCTTTCTTGCCCTTAACCGGTTCTTGTCTCCTAGGTCTTAGATTTTGATCCTTTGACCCCATAATTGAGTTTGTCATAATTTTGAGGGTCTTTTCCAATTTTTCAAGCCTTGACCTCAAGGCTCGATTTTCTAATTCTAATTTTCCCAATTTTGATTTTTCATTTATCTTTTGGGAATGACTCTTCCTAGGCATATGTCTATGATTTTTGGGATTAATGCCTAGGTGATTTTCTACCTTCCTAATGGACCCTCTAGGTAACATAGGTCTAGTGTTATTAGTCCTAGGTTTGTCCTTAGGTAAATTTACATGCTTGGCACCTATATAATAGTATTTATTCCTACTAGAATGCTTTTCATTAACAATAGATAGAACTAAAATAATTTCTAGCATGCTTGTTACCCTTAGAAATTGAAGGTGCATTAAATTTTACCTTAGGGTTTGCTTTAAAGGCTCCCCCTACTTGTGTAGCTCCTTCTTGCCCATTCTTCCTCCCCCTAGGGCATTGACTCCTATAATGTCCCTTTTGATGACATTTGAAGCACACCATGTGCTCCTTGCTTCTAATTATGGGGACACCGGCATCTTTCACCTTTGGCACTGGTTAAGCCTTCTTAATCTTCATGGGACACTTGATTTTATAGTGTCATTTCCCCCTACACTCAAAGCATATGATGTGACTTTTATTTTTAAGTACAATGCATGAGTTACCTAGGGAGGTGGAAGCCTCTTGATCTTCACTTCTCCTGGATGTAGATGTTTCTTCTCGTTCTTTTTCTGGGATGGAAGACCTCTCCTCCCTCTCAATGCTAGAGGTGGAGGTTTCCTCCAATTCTTCAACATCCTCGGATCCAGATGTTGATGGACATTCTACTTCGACTTCCTTCTCTACTTGTGTCGGTTCGGAATTTTCATGGAATTTGACCACCTTATCTCACAATTCCTTGTCATCCCCATATTCACCTATCTTGCACAAGATATGGTTAGGTATTAATTTAATTAATATTTTTGTTACCTTAACCATTGTCTTGAATTGTTGTCGTTGCTCATCGGTCCACCTTGATTTTACCAACGGCTTGTTGTCTTCACCCCTAGGTACTTCAAAACCGTTTTCAATTGTTAGCATCATATCGAAATCAGTTTCGAAATATACCTCCATCCTTTTCTTCCACCAAGAAAAATCTCCTTTGAATTTCAGTGGACGGATGTTGATGTCACCATCTTGTCGTGCTTGTGTTGGCGATGAGTCTGCGACAAGCTCCTCGCTCTGATACCACTTGTTGGAGGATCGTTGGCCGACTAGAGGGGGGTGAATAGCCCAATTCTCGTATAAGATGGAAATCATTCGTTCTTGCGCGTGCTTGTCTACAATACTCGTTAATACGCAATGGAAATAATAGTAATGAAAACGAATACACAAACACAAACGCAATACGCGGCAATATACGTGGTTCGAAACCTTAGGGTTCCTACTCCACGGGGTGAGCTCAACGAGCTCGTGTTATGCGCACGACACTAACAAAACTCCTTCTCGACTACAAGTCGAAGGTGGAGAAACATCGTACAAGAAATTACACGGTAATACAAAAGTACAAGGAAATACAAAGACAATACTAAAGAAAACTTTACACAAATGGCTTTGAGCACTTTTGCTTGTTGCTTCCTTTGGTTTGGCTCTTGAAGGTCTAGAATGCAGCAGCAATTCCCCTCCAAAATCGGCCCAAAACTGTTACAAAATCCTCCATCTCGAGCTCCATTTATAACCTACATCAAGTTGATTTCGCGCCAATCAGTCGACTGATAGTGACCATCAGTCCACTACTCCTGTAGCCGTTGTCTCACAATAATTCGATCCACGCTAGACAAGTTCTAATGTATCCATCATCAGTCGACTGATCATGCCCATCAGTCGACTGGTCAAGCCACCAGTCGAGTGCTCGACGTGATCACTCGACTGGAAAATCTTTTGTGCCCGAATTCACCTTGATCAGTCGACTGCCATCCCTTGGCAGTCGACTAATGACGTTGTCAGTCGAATGTCAACCCTTGGTAGTTGACTATTCGGCCAAAAGCACATAAGTCGAACACCAGTCGATTGCTATCGACCTGGAGCAGTCGACTAACACCTATGTCAGTCGACTGATGTCGGGTAAAACCTCAAACACCAAGTTGTTTGAGCATCCGACCGTCAATCTTAGCCACTTGGCCAAGTCTACCTCATCCTCTCATGGAGTTCCCCACCGAAGCTCTCTTCCCTCAGCCTACGTCCCTCGGATGCACCAAGCGCACGACTTTGCAATGTCATCCTTCGCATCTCTTGCTCTCGAAGTCTTCTTCCCTTGGGCTCACTCTATTTGCTCCCGTCCGGCGGTCCCTCGGATGCACCAAGCGCAAAGCTTCGCAATGTCATCCTTCACCGACTCAAGGACCCCGAGCCTACGATATTAGTGACCTTGCCAAGTCCTCAAGACTTCCCATTGCCAAGGCTACACACTTGGACTTACCAACACTAAGCCCTATGCTTGGATTTTCCCAACACCAAGCCCCATGCTTGGACTTTTCACCACCAAGGCTACACACTTGGATTTACGTGGCCAACCAATGTTGGACTTCCCATGTCATACGTTTTTTCTAACATCAAAATATAGTTCGAGTCAAACTCGAGTCCGGTCAATCGTGACCTAGGCCAATTGCACCAACAACATATTCTCATGCATGAATTCATTAAATGCTTTCTTACTTTAAATCTCTCTAACTTTAAACCTCTCTCTCTCTCTCTCCCCCCCCCTTGGTATACAACAAAAATACTATTAATTACCAAATGACAAAATTCAAAGGTGAGTTTTAAGTATTAGTCTTTCAAAACAGGCAAGGATTGGGTTAAAATAAAAGGATATCACCTATTTCTTAACCTTTTCAAAAGACTTAAGATTGTTAAAGTTAAAAAGCATTTTGATGTATTTAAATAATTTTAGAATACTGTAGGAACTTTATAAGGAATATACATAAGCTTATCAAAAGTTTAGGTATTATAAGCTTTTCATAAGTACTTAGTCCTTTTCAAGTTAAGCTAAAATGAGCTTGTCAAAATAAGTTATGTAAGGTTTTAGAAAATAAGATTTTCAACCAAATCATATGAACTTCTAGAGAATAGGATTCTGAAGGTAAATAATCTTTAAGCTTTTTAAAATTTTCAAAATAAATTAACATTTTTAATCTTAAAATACTTAAGCTTTACAATGAGCATTTCAAAATTAATCTATTCAAAGTAAGCTTTTTACAATAAGTTATAAAACATACAAGTTTTTCAAAGAATATTAGTGTTCGAAATTACTCAAAATTTAAAGTATTTCAAAGTTTTTTCTCCCCCTTAATTTAAGCTTTTAAATTTTCAAAACTTCCCCTTAATTTAAGATTTTAAAATTTTAAAACTCCCCCTTAATTTAAGCTTTTAAATTTTCAAAACTCCCCCTTAATTTAAGCTTTTAAATTTGAAATTATTTTCTCCCCAAAATTTTAAGGCAATGCAAATGAAATAAGAGATGTCCAAGCATGAATTCCTATTCATTATTGAGTAAATAATATATTGAAAATAAACATCTAAAAATTGTCCTTAAAGTAAATTTCCAACTTTTTAATAACTCGAATGATATGAGCGTATCATCAAGTTTAGGTAGGAGTTAGTCACCGAAGTGATCAATTTGCTTAAAACCCCTTTTTTGGTTTATGTTGATGCACTGAGTCTACATCTAGAACCAGGGGTGTAGTCCTAGCATCTCACACCCATCTTCATGGGTCAATACACAAACAGGTAGTCCTAGGTGTTTGTGAGATGGGAAGACTTACCTAGGTCTATAGGATAATGAAATCTAAACTTGACCTAGGCTAGATCAATTTTTAATTTTCCTTTAAGAAAATAATATTACTTAGTAGAAAAATAAATTTTGAATAATAAAACATTAAAGAAGCCTAATCTACTAAGTATAACCCAAATTATGTTTAAGAATAACCAAAATTTTTAAAAGTTAACATGTTAACTACATAAGTTCAAACTACATCAACTAGTGTATCTAATAAAGTTCTAATATGAAGAAGGAGGTGGAGGAGGTTGATGGCTCATGCTCCCTGATCGAAATAATTCCATCATCTCTCGATGATCATCCCTCTATGTCTGGAGCACCTGCATCAACTCTCTATGATCATCTCTCTACGTCTGGAGCATCTGCATCATCTCTAGATGACGTGCCTAATGTTGCTGCTCCTGACACTGCATCGCATCCTCCAATCTAGATAATCTCTCTGCTACTGTGGGAGGTGCAGGAATCCCAAGAAAGGGAGATAGACTATCAAACCCTGGTGCCTCTTGATGCTCAGATTGAGGATCAGAATGATGCCCTAGGTCAAGCTCAAGCTGAGGCTGGGGTTGAGGCTGAGGGTCATCTCTCCTCCAAGTCAAGACATTATTTTCATCTAGACCTATCTTAGCTAATGCAAATTGTCTAGATCCTATCATGTCATACTCAGTGAGTGTTCAGTTACGTATTGCTCACAGATGCAGACTCGATATGGCACATGTGGCAATAGGGCAGATGTGCCCAACCACTAGTAACTACCCTAGAATGATGAATGATAGAATGAAACATCTGTAGACTAAAATATAAGTTTAATTTATGACTAAGTGCATAGAGTAAAAATGAATGATAAGGACACATCATGGCGATGTCCCTAGTGGTGAGTGGCAAAATATAGTTCACTATGACTCTGTATAGGGCATAGTCCTGTACTCTAAGTCTAGTGGAACTGAAAATACTCACTGATGGAGTCCTCTCCTCACCAAAGAAATGAAAATGTATCCTATCTAATGTGATGTGAGAGTAGGGATCACCATAAGATAATTCCCTAGAGGGAAAAAACACTATTGGGCATGATGAATGCATAAGTCCTAAATGATCTCTCAATAAGGATGGGGTAAAGATAAAATCTTTACCCTGTACTCTAGTAGAGTATGCAAGTTCATTAATCCTAATGAAGTTATTCCAAAACTCAGAACATAAGTCTATGTTAACAGAGTTCTTACAATAAACTAGTTTATCTAAGCCATAATGTGCTATGACTTCAATGCTAGGTATGCAAGACCTACTCAGATACCTAGTAGGCATGGGAGTATAATTAGTACTATTAAACCTAATCCTATGTCCCTCGGTGGAAAATCTAATGTTCATACTGGGAGTAGAGGATGACTCCGCCTCAATTGCTCTTCTTTTACCCATAATTAAATTACAAGAATTTAATATTTATACAAAAATAATTGAAAAAGAGTTTAGAATCATTACCTAGGCATCTAGACTATTTATAGATAAGATTTGAAGATCTAAACACTTAAAATGGCTAAACACAACTATTTTTTGGGGGTTTAAGGGTGGATGGATTTGACTTGGCATTGTCTCAGCGCTAGTTTTATAAATAGAATACAGTCGACTGGAAATATTTTAGTCGACTGAGTTTGAGTTGACTAGACTTGGTCCAGTCGATTGTTATAGGTTTACCATTTACTGTGTTTGCTACCCAATCGACTGTATGGCTTTAAGTCGACTGGGTTAGTCTTATCACTTAACTATGGTTGTATTTCAGTCGACTGTATTAGTTTCAGTTGACTGGAGTTGAATTTTTACCGTTCTGAGGTTTTGAGGCAATTGGACATGGTCCAGTCGACTCTAGTTAGTCAGTCAATTAGAATCGATACTTTTCAAAACATTTTATTGATTATTTTCTTAACCATTAGACTTAAAGGTTTAGGTTGAATTCATTACAATTGATTTGATTAACAATTGAGTTGATTAAGTTGAGTTGTGTTAATTTGATTGAGTTGAGTTGAGTTGAGTAAATTGTGTTGAGTTGAGTTGGTTAAAATTGAATTTATTAAGTTGTTCTGAGTTGATTAAGTTTATTTGAGTTGGTTAGTTTTAGTTGTGTTGATTTGATTAAAATTGAGTTGAGTAAATTGAGTTGAAATAGAATTGAGCTTAATCATCTCACCCAATTTATATTTTCAATACACGTTAATCCTATGTGTTTGTGAGATTAGGATTCATTTTTTATCTTGATTAATTTTAATAATTTTTTTTAAACTTGTGTTAGATTCAAGTTTAGCTTGAGCTAATCAAGTAGGTTTTCCCAAAATTGACTTCTAGATAGTGGCGAGTCATATAAACTTCTTGGATATTAGGTGGACCACTTCCTAAGACAAAGTCAATGAAGGAATCAAGTATTTGACTCACTTTAGACTAAGCTTTGTTCTAACTAGTTAAAGACTTAGTAAGTTAGCTTCGGTTAGTTCCACTCAACTTAGTGCACCAAGTCGTGGCGGGGCATATAACCTTTGGATATTAGGTGGTCCACTTCCTAGACATGCACTTCGAAGAGTTTCCCTAATGATGCACGCAAACGCAACCTCAAATCTCACGATGGAGACCATCCAGGAGTCGAAGTGTGCGCTCACCCTCAACGCCCGCAAGTGCATGGATATCGTCAAGTAATAAAGAATATCGATCCCACAGGGACTGAGATTTCGAGTATCGGTTGGTCCAGTGGATGTGTTGTTGTTCGTATTGGTAATTCTAGGGTTCATGAATGAGAGGTCATCGGTGGTCCTGTTGGGTTTCTGGCACCGCGGCGTGTGTGTGTTCGATCATGTTTCGTAAACATGAGCACAGCGGAAGCAATAAAAATAATAAATACTCCTATTTATTACAACACACACAACACACGCATGCTATTACAACAAGTGTAGACATAACCGTAAATTAAAATTGCAATAAAAGAAATTAAACTACGTTATACCTTCCGTATGACGTGTAGCGGGAACGGCATCAACCGGAACGATCCTCGTAAGAATCGTCTCTATCCGTATCCACGCCGAGCTCCTCGGGATGACTTCGCTAAGTCACGAGCTTCGTCTTCATACGGGTTACTAGCCTCGTGTTGAAGACGACGTGATCGAGAGATGATCACGATCCGAATCCAAATTCGGATCCAAAACGAGTTCTCAAAACTCGCTTCTCCGGAGAGGTGTTCGTCAACCGTTTGACGAATCCTTCGTCCTCCACCTCAGAGGATTACCGGAGATCAAATCCCCGGTATGTTAGCCGCTGTCGGAGCACTAACCGTCGTCCAAACGACGCTCCGACGAGAGGAGGAGAAGCTGTCCAGAAAACTGGACAGCTTGGTGGAGGAGTAGGCGCCGGCCAAAACAAGGAGAGAAAAGCCTCACCTTGATGACAAACCTATAGGAGATCACCGGAGGGTCGCCGGAGGTTCACCGGCTGAAGCTTGGTCGCCGGCAATGACTTGGACGGCGGCACAAAGGATGGGCGGCGGCCACTTAGGGTTGGGCGCCGAATTCACCAACAAGGGTGGGCGGCAACTCTATGTTGGGCGGCAACTCTTCATTGTGTTTTTGGGTTAGGGTTTAAGCCCTATTTTATAGAGAACTAATTCTCTTAATGGTTAATGGATCATATCCATAAAGCCCGTTAACCCGCTCCATTAAGATAAGTTAAAATAAACCAAACCATGATGGTTTATTTTAAGTTAAAACGAACCGAAACAACTTTTGGTTCATTCGTTTAAAATAAACCAAACCCTTTGGTTTATTCTTATCCATTGGATTAGAACCAAACCATTTTGGTCCATCCATTACGTCTTCATAAGACACAGCCCATCAACGTTTCCATTGCGACTGAAACAATTTCATGCTCGCTTTATGTTTGGTCCAACCAAACATAGTTTCTCTCGGTCTGAGAATCCCATTCTCAAGCTCGTTTTAAATCCTTTGGATTACACTCGTTGTGAGTGTGACCAAATAGGTTCTCGGTTTATGTTGGCCGTCTATAATTAACCATTAATTATAGAACGATAATGAGTGGCACCTAGTAGTACATCATGATCCCCAATTAACCGAAAAGATCAACGGTTGATCGAACTATTTACGAAACCCTTGATGCTCGAATGAATCGTGCCCCATTCCCTTCACTCATCTTATACCCACTTGGTTGGGACATGGTCTATTGTGCCGATCCCCACTAAGTGACTCGTCACACCTAGCCCAAGTATCATTTCCTCAGTCCTCACAGTTCTAGTTACTCCACATGTATCGAAGAGTACCTTACTCTAAACATGTAATGCTTTGGCCAAAGACTTTAGTAACAATCCGACGAGAGGCCATGGGTATACATCTCCTCGCAAGGAGTGGTGAATCCTTTATAGGCTATTCAAACACCTTCGATCACTTCGACTTATACCCAATCATCCAGGGTCCACATCTCCTTAGAGATGTTTGCTTAAGATGTCAAAGCATAAGTCTCCATGATCAAGATGACTTGAATACCGCAAGTCAAAGGAACATCGCACTTAAGCCACAGTAAGAACTTCATTGACATATCTATATATGCAGAGAACCATATGAAGTCTTACGGCTGGTCACTCCAATGAACTAGTTACCATAACTAGCATCCACGATTAACTCCGGACATCACTATGTCTCTAGCCAGTGAGAATCAGCTGCTTGGATACACCAAGGAGTATACCTCGTGCTAGTCTCAACAGAATTGATGGTGTCTAGATTCATCAATTCATCGACTAGGGATAATTCCGATACATCACAATTACACATGTAGAGATACTCACTAGTTGTGATCCAATCACAAATTCTCTCATGCTGTGAATCGTATCGTGGACATTCAGTAAATGAGTTTAAGATCAATCAAATACATTAAACATGTATACTCAAATAGTGAATCTTCATTTATCATATAAATGGTTCATACATAAAGCGATTGCCTTAGGACATCTCTCATATATTACTAACAGACTCCCACTTGGCCTAATGCCAATCGCTACGGTATCCAATACCATAAGCTCTAACATGACCCTCAAACTTACTTTGAGGTAATGCCTTAGTCAAAGGATCCGCTAAGTTCCTTTCGGTGGGAATTTTCTCGATTTGTATTTCGTTCCTACTGATGATCTCTCTGATAAGATGATAGCGGCGAAGCACATGTTTGGATCGTTGATGAGACCTTGGTTCTTTCTCCTGTGCAATTGCTCCATTGTTGTCGCGATGGGATGTAGGTATTGCTTCAACAATGGCGGAATCACACCAAGTTCATGAGCGAACTTTTTTGATCCAAACGCTTCCTTTCTTTGCTTCGAAGGCTGCAATATATTACGCCTCGATGGTAGAATCCGCTCTGATCTCTTGTTTGGAACTTTTCCAACTCACTGCGCCCCATTCAAGGTGAACACGTATCGGTGAGACACGGAATCATCCTTATGCATGCGGAAGGCGGCATCCGTATACCCTCGTATCACCATGTCCCCTTCTCCATATATTAGGAACACATCCTTAGTTCTTCTCAAGTACTTAAGGATTGTCTTAACAGTCGCCCAATGATCCATCCCTGGATCGGATTGGTATCTGCTCGTGACACTCAGAGCGTATGATACATCGGGCCTCGTACATAACATAGCATACATGATAGATCCTATTGCGGATGCATAGGGAACCTTACTCATGCAAATCCTCTCATCTTACGATGCGCGGACACATAGACTTTGAAAGGTGTACCCCATGCACGATGGGCGATAACCTTTCTTGGATTCCGACATGCTAAACCTCTTTGCTTTCGGTCTATATATATGTAGGCTATGAAAGACCAAGCAACCGTTTGATCTATCTCTATAGATCTTAATCCCAAGGATGTAGGTTGCTTCTCCCGAGTCTTTCATGGAGAATGTCTTGGATAACCAAACCTTAGCGGTAAGATTGACACATCGTTTCCTATAAGTAATATGTCATCGACATACAATACTAGGAACACGACTGCACTCCCACTAACCTTCTTGTACACACAAGGTTCGTCTGGATTTTGTGAGAAATCAAACTTTTTGATCGTCTCATCAAAACGGATATTCGACTCACGGATGCTTGCTTGATCCATAAATGGATCGTCGCAATTTGCATACCTTGGTTTTATCAACCGATGTGAAACCCTCAGGCTGTATCATATACACGTCCTCGAGCAGGTTTCCATTAAGGAAAGCTATTTTCACATCCATCTGCCATATCTCATAATCATAATGAGCCACTATGGCCAGGAGCATCCGAATGGATTTAAGCATAGCTACAGGCGAATAGGTTACGTCATAATCAACACCTTGCTTTTGACGATATCCTTTCGCCACCAATCTAGCCTTATAGGTAATCACATTACCATCCATGTCGGTTTTCTTCTTGAAAACCCACTTGCACCCTATAGGCTTTATGCCTTCAGGTGGGTCGACGAGTTCCAAACTTGGTTTTCGTACATGGAATCCATTTCGACTTCATGGCACCAAGCCACTTATCCCTTTACGAACTTGTCGGCACTTCTTCATAAGGGTAGGCTCCTCATCATCAATGAGTAACACGTCGTTCGATTCACTACGAAATCCATATCTCTCGGGAATGTTGCGTGTTCTACGGATCTACGAAGATGTGGTGTTACAATAGTCGACCCGATTGCTCATCACTATGAGTTGTCATTATTGTGCTCACCGAGTATCTCATTAATGTCTATTTGAGTCTCTCGAGCCTCCTCAAGCTCGGCGAACCTCCCCTTTGTTTTCTTGCAAGAGAAACTCTTTCTCTAGAAACATAGCATGCCTTGAAACAAACACCTTTTGTTCCACGGGATGATAGAATTAGTAACCTTGTTTCCTTAGGGTATCCAATAAATAGACATTTATCGGACTTAGCATCCAATTTGTACGTCTGATCCTTCACATAAGCGAGAAAACCCCATATCTTCAAGTAAGATACATGAGGTTTCTTACCATTCCATATCTCATATGGAGTAGTTGAGACTACCTTGGTAGGCATTACATTTAACAAATGCTATGCGAAGTGCATAACCCCAAAAGGACAAGGGAAGAGTTGCATGATTCATCATTTACCTGACCATGTCCAACAAGGTCCGGTTACGCCTCTCAGATACACCATTATGCTGTGGTGTATAGGGCGGAGTCCATTGAGACAATATGCCATTGTCTCTTAGATAATCAAGAAACTCTTGACTTAAGTATTCACCACCTCGATCCGATCGATGTATTTTAATACTCTTGTCATGTTGTTTCTCTACTTCATTTCTGAATTCTTTGAACCTTTCAAAGGCTTCAGACTTGTGTTTCATCAAGAACACATACCCAAACCGTGAGTGATCATCGGTGAAGGTAATGAAGTAGCTATAGCCTCCTAATGCTTGAGTTGACATAGGTCCACATACATCAGTATGTACTAAACCTAGTAACTCTCCCACTCGTTCACCTTTTCCAGTAAAAGGTAACTTAGTCATCTTGCCTTTTAAGCATGATTCGCATGTATCGTATGAATCCAATTCAAACGATTCCAGAATTCCACATCGGTGTAATTCGGACATGCGTTTCTTGCTTATATGGCCAAGACGACAATGCCACATATAGAGTCTATGTGATTATCCTTTCGAGCACGCGTGTTGCTCGCCGATATTGAAAATGTCCTTTGGAATCGTCCAGCGTATAAATGCCATTACTCAAAGTTCCGATTCCATAAAGTCGCCATTCAAAGTTATATAACAACAATTGTTACTAAGCGTTAAATGGAAACCATTTCTATTTAAGCGAGGAAATAGAAACAATGTTCTTTATTAGAGAAGAAACATAATAGCAATTGTCGTTCAAGACTAGTCCACTAGGAGCTTCAGCAAATAAGTTCGATGGCGACCGCAGAACCTTTGCTCCATTGCCAACTCGTAATTTGACTCCCCTACAAGTCTTCTTCTATTCCTTAGCCCCCTGTATGTCATTACATATATGTGAGCTACACCCGTATCCAATACCCAAGTGTCTAAGGAAATAGAATGACAATCAATAACGAAGATACACGAAGAGGATGGGGCATCGGATGCCTTCTTCTTCTTCATGGACTCAAGATAAATCTTGCAGTTTCTTAGCGTTGGCCTTCCTTACCACGCTGATGATGGCAAGTGCCCTTTGCTGAGTTCCGCCTTCTTTGCCTTTTTCTTTCCTTTCTTACATTCTTTTGTCTTCCTCTTAGAACCTTTCTTTGAGAATCAACTTATGAACCGCCTTCTCCTCATGCTTCACGAAGGCTCCACAGTCTTGACATATTGAGGAGCTCGGGAATGGTGGATTCCAATTTGTTCATCCAGATAGTTCATCACAAATTGCGAGAAACTCTTGGGCAAACAATGCATTAAGTCAATACTTAACTCATGATCCATCACAAAACCGAGGTAGCTAGCGCTCGATGTACCCGTTCATCTTTAGCACAAAGCTGCACTATAGGCGAACCTTCTTGCATCTTCGTGGTGAAGAGGAGCCTAGAGACCTCGAACCTTTCGGATCGCTTGCTCATGAACAACTCATGAAGATGGAAGACCATAGTGTTAGCATCCATATGCTCATGCACTTCTTGCGGCTCGGTACCATCGCCCGCTAGCATGATGCAACTCGCCCTCGAGAATCGCCACATGCTTACGATAGACCAACATTTGATGCAGGTTGCATCGTCCTTAGGGCCGGTCGGAAGAGGCTCTTGAGGACATATGCAAGCTTTTCCGCCTTGAGAACAATTCTCGGGTTTCTAAGCGATCTAGGAAGTTAGGCCCGATCGGTTTGTTCGAATCAAAATAGTCGCCAAATTCAAAGGCGTCATGATCAATTTATTGACCTAGAAATACAAAGCGAGCATATATGAGAAAATGATTTTAAAATGCATCAATATACATTTATAAATCCCATTCATTTTTTAATTTCAAAAACCCCAAAATCACTTGGAGATTGTAGGTCCATCTCGAATGGGTGATATCCATCATAGTTATGAACAACCTTGGAGAGAGTCAACAAGCCATTCATAACTTCTGACGGTAGGTATCATCTATACCGATTGCATATCACGTATATGCAACTATCACAATGTGCTATCAACTAATTGAATGTTCACACATACATCGGGTTGTTAACACATTAACAAGTATGCATCATATGCATAGCACCCAACTTCACCTCCCTTTACATCGACCTTGGAGAGAGTCCAACAAGCCGATGCTCCAGGTTAAAGCCAACCCATTAATCGGGACATAGTTTTAATATGGTTAGAGTGCATTCAACCAATTAGCCCAGCTTGGAGAGAGTCCAACAACCAAAGCTAACGATTGACCTCTGACTCTTACCATATTAGTATTAAACTATTCCATGGTTTGAACATATTCAGGTTCGAGCCGGGCTTGGAGAGAGTCCAACAACCCAAACAAGAAATAGAACTCTGGTTCTAACCATATTAATGGAAGGTGTAGGCTTTAATATTGATTAAGGGTTTTTATGTCTCATCCTCTTTGCATGCAAATAACTATTATCTACATGGCATGGCATACATGGCATACATCTACATGTCATGACACGCATGGCATAATGTTATGCATCTAATGCAATTACATGGCATACAATTATGTCATGTCTATATTTCCTTATATGTCATAACTATTTATGGAAATAAAATATGTTTAAGATTTGATTCTCCAAATCAAATCATAATTAAATTAGGAAACAAATTTCCAAATCTAATCACATATTTTATTCATGGAATTATTTTATTAAGGAAAATCTATTTAGGAAACCAATTTCCTAAATCATTAAAACTACTTATGGAAATAAAATATTTTAAGATTTGATTTCCCAAATCAAATCATGATTAAATTAGGAAACAAATTTCCAGAATCTAATCAAATATTTTATTTATGGAAAATATCAATTTCAATAAATACTTCCAACTTTCCAAAAGTGGAAGATTTCCATAAATACTTCTAGACTTTCCAAAATTGAAAAATTTCCATAAATACTTCTAAATTTCCAAAATTAGAAAATTTCCAGAAATACATTATAACTATATAAAACCATTTTACGATTATGTGAAACACAACACAGGCTCACGATACCCTTTGTTGGGTTTAGCTTGCATGGCGTGTGTGTGTTCGATCATGTTTCGTAAACATGAGCACAGCGGAAGCAATAAAAATAATAAATACTACTATTTATTACAACACACACAACACACGCATGCTATTACAACAAGTGTAGACATAACCGTAAATTAAAATTGCAATAAAAGGAAATTAAACTACGTTATACCTTCCGTATGACGTGTAGCGGGAACGGCATCAACCGGAACGATCCTCGTAAGAATCGTCTCTATCCGTATCCACGCCGAGCTCCTCGGGATGACTTCGCTAAGTCACGAGCTTCTTCTTCGTACGGGTTACTAGCCTCGTGTTGAAGACGACGTGATCGAGAGATGATCACGATCCGAATCCAAATTCGGATCTAAAACGAGTTCTCAAAACTCGCTTCTCCGGAGAGGTGTTCGTCAACCGTTTGACGAATCCTTCGTCCTCCACCTCAGAGGATTACCGGAGATCAAATCCCCGGTATGTTAGCTGCTGTCGGAGCACTAACCGTCATCCAAATGACGCTCCGACGAGAGGAGGAGAAGCTGTCCAGAAAACTGGACAGCTTGGTGGAGGAGTAGGCGCCGGCCAAAACAAGGAGAGAAAAGCCTCACCTTGATGTCAAACCTATAGGAGATCACCGGAGGGTCGCCGGAGGTTCACCGGCTGAAGCTTGGTCGCCGGCAATGACTTGGACGGCGGCACAAAGGATGGGCGGCGGCCACTTAGGGTTGGGCGCCGAATTCACCAACAAGGGTGGGCGGCAACTCTATGTTGGGCGGCAACTCTTCATTGTGTTTTTGGGTTAGGGTTTAAGCCCTATTTTATAGAGAACTAATTCTCTTAATGGTTAATGGATCATATCCATAAAGCCCGTTAACCCGCTCCATTAAGATAAGTTAAAATAAACCAAACCATGATGGTTTATTTTAAGTTAAAACGAACCGAACCAACTTTTAGTTCATTCGTTTAAAATAAACCAAACCCTTTGGTTTATTCTTATCCATTGGATTAGAACCAAACCATTTTGGTCCATCCATTACGTCTTCATAAGACGCAGCCCATCCACGCTTCCATTGCGACTGAAACAATTTCATGCTCGCTTTATGTTTGGTCCAACCAAACATAGTTTCTCTCGGTCTGAGAATCTCATTCTCAAGCTCGTTTTAAATCCTTTGGATTTCACTCGTTGTGCGTGTGACCAAATAGGTTCTCGGTTTATGTTGGTCGTCTATAATTAACCATTAATTATAGAACGATCATGAGTGGCACCTAGTAGTACATCATGATCCCCAATTAATCGAAAAGATCAACGGTTGATCGAACTATTTACGAAACCCTTGATGCTCGAATGAATTGCCCCATTCCCTTCACTCATCTTATACCCACTTGGTTGAGGACATGGTCTGTGTATCGATCCCCACTAGGTACTCGTCACACCTAGCCCAAGTATCATTTCCTCGTCCTCACAGTTCTAGTTACTCCACATGTATCGAAGAGTACCTTACTCTAAACATGTAATGCTTTGGCCAAAGACTTTAGTAACAATCGACGAGAGGCCATGGGTATACATCTCGCAAGGAGTGGTGAATCCTTTATAGGCTATTCAAACACCTTCGATCACTTCGACTTATACCCAATCATCCCGGGTCCACATCTCCTTAGAGATGTTTGCTTAAGATGTCAAAGCATAAGTCTCCATGATCAAGATGACTTGAATACCACAAGTCAAAGGAACATCGCACTTAAGCCACAGTAAGAACTTCATTGACATATCTATATATCACGAAGAACCATATGAAGTCTTACGGTGGTCACTCCAATGAACTAGTTACCATAACTAGCATCCACGATTAACTCCGGACATCACTATGTCTCCAGCCAGTGAGAATCAGCTGCTTGGATACACCAAGGAGTATACCTCGTGCTAGTCTCAACAGAATTGATGGTGTCCAGATCCATCAATTCATCGACTAGGGATAATTTTGATACCTCACAATTACACATGTAGAGATACTCACTAGTTGTGATCCAATCACAAATTCTCTCATGCTGTGAATCGTATCGTGGACATTCAGTAAATGAGTTTAAGATCCAATCAAATACATAAAACATGTATACTCAAATAGTGAATCTTCATTTATCATATAAATGGTTCATACATAAGGCGATTGCCTTAGGACATCTCTCATATATTACTAACAGGTCCGAACTCAGTACGGTGTCACATGGAAGAAGAGAAGGGTTGCTACGAGGATTTGGATGAATTCTAGGACTTTGGTTTCGTTTGTGTGTTGCAGAACATGCTATCAATTGAATGTATCCAGATTTTCTAGCTAAGGTTTTGTGGAAAGGACATCATACACTATGGTATGAGGATGCCAAATCGATCCCTGCGACGAGCCAAAAATGAGACACATTACCGACTCTATCGCATCCTTCTATCCACAGTTGCAGGCGATGAGGCCAACATCTAGGTGTTGGGAGTATGGGGAATACAATCAAAGTCCCACATTGGTAAGACATGGAAAAGATCATGTGCTTATAAGAAAAAAGATATCTCCATTGGTATGAGGCCTTTTGTGTAAAGCCCAAAAACAAAACCATGAGGGCTTGGGCCCAAAGTGGACAATATCATACCATTGTGGAGATATGTGGATATTATAAGCACTAACAATTGGTATCAGAGCCATGGTCCATGTCAAGCCATGAACCTCGAACGAAGGAAGTTGAGCTCCCACGTCCGGATCAAGAGAACCAGACATCAGGAAGGAAGTCTAGTTGGGTCGGGGGGACCGAACAACTGGCAGGAAGTCCTGGTGGGTTGAAGATCGGACATCAAGCAGAGAAAATCCTTCGAGGAGGGATAGGCTTGAGGGGGGGCCCAATGTGGTCCTTCGTGTGAGGGGGGGATTGTTGGGAGTATGGGGAATACAATCAAAGTCCCACATTGGTAAGACATGGAAAAGATCATGTGCTTATAAGAAAAAAGATATCTCCATTGGTATGAGGCCTTTTGGGTAAAGCCCAAAAACAAAAACCATGAGGGCTTGGGCCCAAAGTGGACAATATCATACCATTGTGGAGATATGTGGATCTTATATGCACTAACACTAGGTTCCTCCTAATATCTCCTAAATCTTAGATACGAGGACTGTCACCCCTCGTATCATCTACGCACAGAAGATAGAAAACCAAAACCAAAGCTATAGATCTAAACAATCATTCAACTGCAAATACGATTTCAAGAAAGGAAACATATTTGAAATAGCAATGTTCTACTCAACACAAACTACTCCCTAATCCTAGAATCGGAGAATCTACTCCATGAATATAAGAAGAGAATCAAAAAACATTATAGAATTCATGAATATAATGATAAACGTGTAAGAAATATGAATTATAATGTAAATGCAGCTCTTCCCTCTGGCGTTGTGGTGAAGATCTTGATCCTCAAGCGGCTCTCTTCCTCCCCGATGCGAGTTCCCGAAGCTTTTTAGGGCTTCAGAGTGTCATTCCGGCTATCATGCCGCTCCCTAGGGTTTGGGCATATCTTTCCTTATATAGACATCATGTCGGATCTTCGCAAAATCTGGAAAAAAAACCCTGATCGCGTCAAGTTGTCTGGCCACCACACTGTCATGTGAAAACACATGGTCAGGCCATGTGTAAGGTTGTGGCAGCCATTTTCGAACTCTAGACATAGTCGTGTGTAGGCATATGCCCAGGTCATGTCCCACTCTGTGTCCAGCTGCCAAATGCCTCCTTTTTTCTCCGAAAGCGCCCGTTTTCCTCATGGAATGCTATCCTGCACACAAAAGTACAAAGAGCATATCTCCAAACTAGAAAATAGGAAATGCATGCAAAATAAAATAGAATATGCATGAAACAAATATAAAACTAAACGAGATGTGAGCAAAAACTACTCCTAAAATCCTATATGTTTTGCTCACATAAATTCCCCCAGACATAAATCTTTGCTTGTCCTTAAGCAAACCTCAGTGCCATGAAATTTTAAAAAGGTATTGTTCAATACTTAGCATGTTAACTAGATTTATCAAGTGGTATTTGCAATCAAAACAAAATATATATGTTCTAAAAATTCACTAAGTTAGCTCCTCGTGCTCGTGCTAAGCGAATCTTCTTAAGGGACACTCGTTCCATGGTGAGTTAAGTCGTCATCCTATAGTTTTCCTAAGGTCTCTGACTCTTAGGCACTTACCTGCCCAAAGCGAGGGTCGTTCCCTAGATCTAGCACAAAGTCTCAAAGGTGTGCTTGGTATTGAGAGAAATTGGTAGGTGTTTCCCCAGTAACCTAACTCGATCTCAAAGGGGCACCTAACCATTTCCACCCACGACAACTATTTTTTTATCTCTCATAATCTTTTTTTCTTCTTTCTCCTCTTTTTCATTTCTTTTTCTCTCTCCTCTTTTTTAATTCTATTTTTCGGCTCACTGGGATTTTGATTTTTCCGAATTGGCTTACACAATCCAAGCATCTCCAGTAATTAAAATGCTAAACCTAGGGTCACCTGTGGATTCCAAAGTACTAGACTACTGAGATGAATCATAACTAGATACGTACAAGATTCTCCCTTTCAGAAAGTTCATCATGTGTATGTGTAAAATAAAGGTCAACCAATTTAAAACTAAAACATTCATTAGAGAAAATAAAATAACACGAGGTAAATAAAGTTAAGCTACCCATGGAAACAACTCATAAAAGAAAACTCTAAAAATTCTACTGAGGTAGCTTAAAGATAGCAAAAATTAAGTACTAACGAAACTAAAAACCCTATGTATGAACAAATGAATACTAACTAAAACAAATGCAAATGATAGGAAAGAAACTACTACTAGAAGCAAAATAAATCAAAATTAGGTCCCCCCCAGAGTTAAGCGAAGCATACCTCTAGTATGGTGGACGAGGTGGAAAGTCCGGTAGCCTCGGCATCTCGAGGTCCTGGCAGAACCTGCTGTTGAGCCGCTGATGCCACATGTACATGTGGTCGATCTGAGAGCTGGTGGATGTAGTGGTTGCTCAGTGCTCCTCCTCCTTAGTCCACTGCGCTTGCTGGGCATGCATGTGCTACCGCATCTCCTGACGGTAGGTGGTTTCCTCCTGGCGATGGGCAGCCTCCTTCTGGAAGTAAACACTGGTCTCGTCGTAGAACTCCTCGGCTCGCTGGAAGTGCTTCCGAAAGCTCTAAAACTCTGGCTACGTGTAGGCGCTTTACTCCGCCCATCGCTGCCTCTGCGTCTACTGCTTGGCATATATGTCGTCGAGGCACGATTGGAACTCCAAAAAATCATAGGTAGATGTACCTGCATCCTGCTCAAAAGTAGAAAAAGGTGGCGGTGCATATGCAAGATCATGTCGACGTGGACTAGGTGGGCTCCTATACATGTGTGGACTGGAGGGAGAGTGATGTAAAGGGGAGAGATGGGTGCCAATGTGGATGGTTCCTCATATGGCAGGGACTCCATTATCAGGTCTAAGTGCTAGTTGGTGTGTGTGGTGATGGTGGTACGATTGGGGATGGGGAGTCTAAGGGTCATCAGGTTTTTCCTTACAAAGCATAGGGAGTGTCCCTCTCTTACAATCATCTTCATAGCCATACACACTCCCAGGTCGATCCTAGGACTCCCCTCTACTATCTAGTGCAGTATAGTCATACCCCATCCTATGGAAAATGTGGGTAAGTAGTCCCCCCACAATGATCTATCCTCTCGCTGCTTTGCCCATTTTCACTAGGTGTCTATTGTAATGGGACCCTACATCAATGCTACTCCTTTCTTGTAACATGCCCCACAAGCAAAGCAGCTCACTAGCTCGCACTACACTGTCACTCTCCCCACGACCAAAAATAGTACTTGCTATGATTCGGTGGAGGTATGGGAAAATGGGGTTTTGGAGGCACGACGCTTTGGCCCTAGACAGGTCATAAGTGCGCTCTCCTGTCAGTTCGGTCCAAAAGATCCGAGAGTTAAACCCGATAGGGGTTCTTTTCTCTCCCCCACTAGGTAAGCCAAAGCATGTGTTCCATTGGTGTAGTGTCCATTCATACTCAATGTTAAATATTCTAAAGGTAATCCTACCCTCTTCGCTCTCTCTTCCCGTTAAGATTTCCGCTTCTAAGGAACTCAAAAATTCTAAAACTATCCTAGGGTATGTTGGGTGTCTTATTCCCATTATCTCTTCCCACCCCAATTTTGCAAATAGGGATTGAATGTCACCAAACAAACCTAGGGATTCTAAGGGATCTTCGTCAAGATACCTAGTAGTGGTGATTTTTCTAGTAGAAAACATATCAAATCTTTCCCTACCTTCCTCTGGAGTTTGAGGGGTGTCCATTCTCCTTGCTCTTTGCTCCGAGGTAGTAGATCAGGGCGCTACTTGCCTTGTCCTCCTCATACTTGCTTCTTTTGGCTTCCTTGAAGGTTGGAAAAGCTTCTAGGTGGTGGGGAAGAAGGATCCACACTGCTAGGGTAAGAGAAATCAAAACACACGGTGCATTTGGGGTGGAAACTGTTGGGTTTCCGGCCCGCGGCGAGTGTGTGTTCGAACATGTTTCGTAAACATGTGCACAACGGAAGGAATAAAATAATAAATCTATATTTATTACAACACACACATCACACGCATGCATAGTACAACATGTGTAGGCATAACCGTAAATTTAAATTTTGCAATAAAAGGAAATTTAACTACATATACCTTTCGTATCACGTGTAGCGGGAACGACATCAACCGGAACGATCCTCGCTCGAATCGTCTCTATCCGTATCCACGCCGAGTATCTTCAGGATGACTTCACAGAGTCACGAGCTTCATCTTCGTACAGGTTACTAGCCTCGTGTTGAAGACGACGTGATCAAGAGAGGATCACGATCCGAATCCAAATTCGGATCCAAAGACGAGTCCTCAAAACTCGCTTCTCCGGAGAGGTATTCGTCAACCGTTTGACGAATCCTTCGTCCTCCACCTCAGAGGATTATCGGAGATCAAATCTCGTAAGTTAGCCGCTGTCGAGCACTAACCGCCGCCCAAACGACGCCCGACGAGGAGAACAAGCTGTCCAGAAAAAACTGGACAGCTTGGTGGAGGAGATAGGCGCCGCCAACCAAGGAGAAAAGCTCTCACCTTGATGCCAAACCTAAGGAGATCACCGAGGGTCGCCGGAGGTTCACCGCTGAAGCTTGACGCCGCAAGGAGTTGACGTCGCACAAGGGTTGGGCGCAACACTAGGTTGGGCGCCAACAAGGAGAGGGAGGTTGCAAAACTTGATTAGGGTTTTGGATTAGGCTTAATTATCCCTTAAGCCCTTTTATAGAGAACTAATTCTCTTAATGGTTATTGGATCATAACCATAAGGCCCGTTAACCCGCCTCCATTAAGATAAGTTAAAATAAACCAAACCATGATGGTTTATTTTAAGTTAAAACGAATCAACCAACTTTTGGTTCATTCGCTTAAAATAAACCAAACCCTTTGGTTTATTCTCCTCCATTGGATTAGAACCAAACCATTTTGGTTCATCCATTATGTCTTCATAAGACACGGCCCATCCACGCTCCATTGCGATCAAACGATTTCATGCTCGCTTATGTTTGGTCCAACCAAACCTAGTTTCTCCTTGCCGAGAATCCCATTCTCAAGCTCGCTTTTAAATCCTATTACACTCGCCAGCGTGTGACCAAATAGGTTCTCGGTTTATGTTGGCCGTCTATAATTAACCATTAATTATAGAACGATCATGAGTGGCACCTAGTAGTACATCATGATCCCCAATTAACCAAAAAGATCAACGGTTGATCCAGAACTATTTCTGAAACCCTTCAGTAGCTCGAATGAATCGTGCCCCATTCCCTTCACTCATCTTATACCCACTTGGTTCAGGACATGGTCTATTGTGTCACCCCTCACTAGGTCGACTACGCCACACCTAGCCCAAGTATCATTTCCTCGCCCTACGGATTCTAGTTACCCACATGTATCAAGAGTACCTTACTCTAAACATGTAATGCTTTGGCCAAAGACTTTAGTAACAATCCGACGAGAGGCCATGGGTATACATCTCCTCGCAAGGAGTGGTGAATCCTTTATAGGCTATTCAAACACCTTCGATCACTTCGACTTATACCCAATCATCCCGGGTCCACATCTCCTTAGAGATGTTTGCTTAAGATGTCAAAGCATAAGTCTCCATGATCAAGATGACTTGAATACCGCAAGTCAAAGGAACATCGCACTTAAGCCACAGTAAGAACTTCATTGACATATCTATATATGCAGAGAACCATATGAAGTCTTACGGCTGGTCACTCCAATGAACTAGAGAATCAGCTGCTTGGATACACCAAGGAGTGTACCTCATGCTAGTCTCGACAGAATTGATGGTATCCAAATCCATCATTTCATCGACTAGGGATAATTCCGATACATCACAATTACACATGTAGAGATACTCACTAGTTGTGATCCAATCACAAATTCTCTCATGCTGTGAATCGTATCGTGGACATTCAGTAAATGAGTTTAAGATCCAATCAAGTACATGAAACATGTATACTCAAATAGTGAATCTTCATTTATCATATAAATGGTTCATACATAAGGCGATTGCCTTAGGACATCTCTCATATATTACTAACAGACTCCCACTTGTCCTAATGCCAATCGCTACGGTATCCAATACCATAAGCACTAACATGACCCTCAAACTTACTTTGAGGTAATGCTTTAGTCAAAGGATCCGCTTAGTTCCTTTCAGTGGGAATTTTCTCGATTTGTATTTCGTTCCTACTGATGATCTCTCTGATAAGATGATAGCGGCGAAGCACATGTTTGGATCGTTGATGAGACAACATCAAGTTCAGAGATGAATTTCTTGATCCAAACCGCTTCCTTTGCTGCTTCCAAAGCTACAATGTATTCTGCCTTAGTGGCAGAATCCGCTATAGTGTCATGCTTGGAACCTTTCCAACTTATTGTGCCTCCATTCCAGGTGAATACATACCCAGACTGAAACATGGAATCATCCTTGTCTGTCTGGAGCTGGCATCCGTATACCCACGTATCACCATGTACCTTTCTCCATATATTAGGAACACATCATTAGTTCTTCTTAAGTACTTAAGGATCGTCTTAACAGCCACCCAATGATCCATTCCTAAATCAGATTGGTATCTGCTCGTGACACTCAGAGCATATGATACATCGGGCCTCGTACATAACATAACATACATGATAGATCCTATTGAGGATGCATAGGGAATCTTACTCATACAAATCCTCTCGTCTTCTGTGCGCGGACACATAGACTTTGAAAGGTGTACCCCATGCCTGATGGGTAGGAAACCTTTCTTGGATTCCGACATGCTAAACCTCTTTAGCACTCGGTCTATATATGTAGACCGCGAAAGACCAAGCAACCGTTTCGATCTATCTCTATAGATCTTAATCCCAAGGATGTAGGTTGCTTCTCCCAGGTCTTTCATGGAGAATGTCTTGGATAACCAAACCTTAATCGATCAGAAGATTGAAACATCATTTCCTATAAGTAATATGTCATCGACATATAATACTAGGAACACGATCGCACTCCCACTAACCTTCTTGTACACACAAGGTTTGTCGATTTTGTGAGAAATCAAACTTTTGATTGTCTCATCAAAACGGATATTCCAACTCGGATGCTTGCTTCAATCCATAAATGGATCGTCCGCAATTTGCATACCTTGGTTTTATCAACCGATGTGAAACCCTCGGAGTTGTATCATATACACGCCCTCGAGCAGTTTCCATTAAGGAAAGTTGTTTTCACATCCATCCGCCATATCTCATAATCATAATGAGCCGCTATGGCGAGCATCCGAATGGATTTAAGATAGCTACAGCGAATAGGTTTCGCCATAATCAACACCTTGCTTTGACGATATCCTTTCGCCACCAATCTAGCCTTATAGGTAATCACATTACCATCCATGTCGGTTTTCTTCTTGAAAACCCACTTGCACCCTATAGGCTTTATCCCTTCAGGTGGGTCAACCAAGTTCCAAACTTGGTTTTCATACATGGAATCCATTTCCGACTTCATGGCACCAAGCCACTTATCCCTTTCTGAACTTGTCAGCACTTCTTCATAACTGGTAGGCTTCTCATCATCAATGAGTAACACGCTGCTCGATTCACTTACGAGAATCCATATCTCTCAGAATATTGCGTGTTCTACCAGATCTACGAAGATGTGGTGTTAATAGGTCCAAATGATTGCTCATCACTATGAGTTGTACAGTGCTTCACTGTATCTCATCAATGTCTATTTGAGTCTCTCGAGCCTCCTCAAGCTCGACGACACTCCCACTGTTTTCTTGCAAGAGAAACTCTTTCTCTAGAAACACAGCATGCCTTGAAACAAACACCTTTTGTTCCACAGGATGATAGAATTGGTAACCCCTTGTTTCCTTAGGGTATCCAATAAATAGACATTTATCAGATTTAGCATCCAATTTGTCTGATACAGTCCGCTTCACATAAGCAGGACAACCCCATATCTTCAAGTAAGATACATGAGGTTTCTTACCATTCCATATCTCATATGGAGTAGTTGAGACTACCTTGGTAGGCATTCTGTTTAACAAGTAAACAGCTGTCTGAAGTGCATAGCCCCAAAAGGACTTGGGAAGAGTCGCATGATTCATCATTGACCTGACCATGTCCAACAAGGTCCAGTTATGCCTCTCAGATACACCATTATGCTGTGGTGTATAGGGCGGAGTCCATTGAGACAATATGCCATTGTCTCTTAGATAATCAAGAAACTCTTGACTTAAGTATTCACCACCTCGATCCGATCGAAGTATTTTAATACTTTTGTCATGTTGTTTCTCTACTTCATTTCTGAATTCTTTGAACCTTTCAAAGGCTTCAGACTTGTGTTTCATCAGGAACACATACCCAAACCGTGAGTGATCATCGGTGAAGGTAATGAAGTAGCTATAGCCTCCTAAAGCTTGAGTTGACATAGGTCCACATACATCAGTATGTATTAGACCTAGTAACTCTCCCACTCATTCACCTTTTCCTGTAAAAGGTAACTTAGTCATCTTGCCTTTTAAGCATGATTCGCATATATCGTATGAATCCAATTCAAATGATTCCAGAATTCCACATCGGTGTAATTAGGACATGCGTTTCTTGCTTACATGGCCAAGACGACAATGCCACATATAGGAGTCTAATTGATTATCCTTTCGAGCATGCTTGTTGCTCGCTTCGATATTGAAAATGTCACTGGATACGTTTAATGTATAAATACCATTGCTTAAAGTTTCAGTCCCATAAAGAACTCCATTCAAAGTTATGTAACAACAATTGTTACTAAAAGTCAAATGGTAACCATTTCTATTTAAACAAGAAATAGAAATGATGTTCTTTATCAATGAAGGAACATAAAAGCAATTATCCAGTTTTAAGACAAGTCCTATAGGGAGTTTCAACAAATATGTTCCAATGGCGAGTGCAGCAACCTTTGCTCCATTCTCAACACGTAAATTTTGACTCTCCCTTGACGAGTCTTCTTCTATTCCTTAGCCCATGTATGTCATTACATATATGGGAGCCACACCCAAGCGATATCCAATGCCCAAATTATACGAGGAAAAAGAATGACAATCAATAACGAAGATATCTGATGAAGATGGGGCATCCGATGCCTTATTCTCCTTCACAGACTCAAGATAAATCTTACAATTTCTTCGCCAATGCCCTTCCTTTCCATAATGATGGCAAGTGCCTTTTGAGCTAGTTCTGCCTTTTTAGCCTTTTTCATCTTCCCCTTCTACTGTTCCTTTGACTCCCTCTTAGAACCTTTCTTCGAGGAATCAACTAATAGCATTGTCCCCTGCTCATGCTTCTCAGAAGGCTCCACAGTCTTCAGCATGTTGAGCAGTACCATAAATAAACCTTCTTACATCTCAGAGGTGAAGAGGATCTTGGAGACTTCGAACCTTTCGAATCTCACTTGCTCATCAACCAACTCATAAAGATGAAAGACTATGGTATGAGCATCCAAATGCTCATGCTGCTTCCGCAGCTCAGGTACCATCGTGGCTAGCATGATGCAACTCACCATTTCAGAATCAATCACATGTTTCTGATAAGACAACACTTTGTCCAGAGTTGCATTGTCACTAGGATGGGCGGGAAGAGGCAATTCAAGGACATTTGTAAGCTTTTCAACCTTGAGAACAATTCTCAAGTTTCTAAGCCAGTCCAAGAAGTTCGGCCCAGTCAATTTATTCGAATCCAAAATGGAACGCAAATTCAAAGACATCATGATCAATCTTAGAAATATAAAACGAGCATATATGAGAAAATGATTTTAAAATGCATCAATATACATTTATAAATCCCATTCATTTTTCGAATTTCAAAAACCCCAAAATCACTTCGGGAGATCGTAGGTCCATCTCTGAATGGGTTGATATCCATCATAGATATGAACAACCTTGGAGAGAGTCCAACAAGCCATTCATAACTACGATGGTAGGTATCAACTATACCGATTGCATATCACGTATATGCAACTATCACAATGTGCTATCAACTAATTGAATGTTCACACATACATCGGGTTGTTAACACATTAACAAGTATGCATCATATGCATAACACCCAACTTCACCTCCCTTTATATCGACCTTGGAGAGAGTCCAATAAGCCGATGCTCTAGGTTAAAGCCAACCCATTAATCGAGAAATAGTTTTAATATGGTTAGAGCGCATTCAACCAATTAGCCCAGCTTGGAGAGAGTCCAACAACCAAAGCTAACGATTGACCTCTGACTCTTACCATATTAGTATTAAACTATTCCATGGTTTGAACATGTTCGGGTTCGAGTCGGGCTTGGAGAGAGTCCAACAACCCAAACAAGAAACGGAACTCTAGTTCTAACCATATTAATGGAAGGTGTATGCTTTAATATTGTGTAAGGGTTTTTATGTCTCACCCTCTTTGCATGCAAATAACTATTATCTACATGGCATGGCATACATCTATATGTCACGACATGCATGGCATTATGATATGCATCTAATGCAATTACATGGCATACAATTATGTCATGTACAAAATTTCCTTATATGTCATAACTATTTATGGAAATAAAATATGTTTAATATTTGATTCTCCAAATCAAATCATGATTAAATTAGGAAACAAATTTCCAAATCTAATCACATATTTTATTTGTGGAAATAGTTGATTAAGGAAAATAAATTTAGGAAACCAATTTCCTAAATCATCAAAACTACTTATGGAAATAAAATATTTTTTTAAGATTTGATTTCCCAAATCAAATCATGATTAAATTAGGAAACAAATTTCCAAAATCTAATCAAATTTTTTATTTTTGGAAAATATCAATTTCCATAAATACTTCCAACTTTCCAAAAGTGGAAGATTTCCATAAATACTTCTAGACTTTCCAAAATTGAAAAATTTCCATAAATACTTCTAACTTTCCAAAAGTAGAAAATTTTCAGAAATATCATTATGACTATCGCAAAATAATTTTACGATTATGTCGAAACACAACCTGGGCTCTGATACCACTGTTGGGTTTCCGGCACCGCGGCGAGTGTGTGTTCGAACATGTTTCGTAAACATGTGCACAACGGAAGGAATAAAATAATAAATCTACATTTATTACAACACACACATCACACGCATGCATAGTACAACATGTGTAAACATAACCGTAAATTTAAATTTTGCAATAAAAGGAAATTTAACTACGTATACCTTTCGTATCACGTGTAGCGGGAACGGCATCAACCGGAACGATCCTCGCTCGAATCGTCTCTATCCATATCCACGCCGAGTATCTTCGGGATGACTTCAGAGAGTCACGAGCTTCGTCTTCGTATGGGTTACTAGCCTCGAGTTGAAGACGACGTGATCGAGAGAGGATCACGATCCGAATCCAAATTCGGATCCAAAGACGAGTCCTCAAAACTCGCTTCTCCGGAGAGGTATTCGTCAACCGTTTGACGAATCCTTCGTCTTCCACCTCAGAGGATTACCGGAGATCAAATCCCCAGCAAGGCTACCGCTGTCGGAGCTCTAAACGTCGTCCAAACGATGCTCCGACGAGAGGGAAACAAGCTGTCCAGAAAACTGGACAGCTTTGGTGGAGACCTTGCGCCGGCCAAATAAGGAAAGAGACTTGCTCACCTTGTCGCCGGAGCCAAGGAAGATCACCAGAGCTCCTCCGGCAGCAGCTCGACGCCGGCAATGGGAGAAGACGGCAGCAGCTGGTCGCCGGTTGGAGCTTCAAGGTGTGCGACGGCAAGGAGGAGGGTTGGCGCCGAAAATCTCCAATGAGATGAGGTGGGCGGCAACTTAGGTTAGGGTTTTGGATTAGGGTTTAACAACACCTTAAGCCCTCTTTTATAGAGAACTAATTCTCTTAATGGTTATTGGATCATAACCATAAGGCCCGTTAACCCGATCCATTAATTTAAGTTAAAATAAACCAAACCATGATGGTTTATTTTAAGTTAAAATGAACCGAACCAACTTTTGGTTCATTCGTTTAAAATAAACCAAACCCTTTGGTTTATTCTCCTCCATTGGATTAGAACCAAACCATTTTGGTTCATCCATTATGTCTTCATAAGACACGGCCCATCCACACTTCCATTGTGACTGAAACGATTTCATGCTCGCTTCTTATTTGGTCCAACCAAATCTAGTTTCTCTCGGTCTGAGAATCTCATTCTCAAGCTCGTTTTAAATCCTTCGGATTACGCTCGTTGTGCGTGTGACCAAATAGGTTCTCAGTTTATGTTGGCCATCTATAATTAATCATTAATTATAGAATGATCATGAGTGGCACCTAGTAGTACATCATGATCCCCAATTAACCGAAAAGATCAACAGTTGATCCAGAACTATTTCTGAAACCCTTCAGCAGCTCGAATGAATCGTGCCCCATTCCCTTCACTCATCTTATACCCACTTGGTTCAGGACATGGTCTATAGTGTCAGTCCCCACTAGGCTGACTACGTCACACCTAGCCCAAGTATCATTTCCTCGTCCTACAGATTCTAGTTACTGCACATGTATCGAAGAGTACCTTACTCTAAACATGTAATGCTTTGGCCAAAGACTTTAGTAACAATCCGACGAGAGACCATGGGTATACATCTCCTCGCAAGGAGTGGTGAATCCTTTATAGGCTATTCAAACACCTTCGATCACTTCGACTTATACCCAATCATCCCGGGTCCACATCTCCTTAGAGATGTTTGGTTAAGATGTCAAAGCATAAGTCTCCATGATCAAGATGACTTGAATACCGCAAGTCAAAGGAACATCGCACTTAAAGCTACAGTAAGAACTTCATTGACATATCTATATATGCAGATAACCATATGAAGTCTTACGGCTGGTCACTCCAATGAACTAGTTACCATAACTAGCATCCACGATTAACTCTGGACATCACAATGTCTCCAGCCAGTGAGAATCAGCTGCTTGGATACACCAAGGAGTGTACCTCGTGCTAGTCTCGACAGAATTGATGGTGTCCAAATCCATCATTTCATCGACTAGGGATAATTCCGATACATCACAATTACACATGTAGAGATACTCACTAGTTGTGATCCAATCACAAATTCTCTCATGCTGTGAATCGTATCGTGGACATTCAGTAAATGAGTTTAAGATCCAATCAAATACATGAAACATGTATACTCAAATAGTGAATCTTCATTTATCATATAAATGGTTCATACATAAGGCGATTGCCTTAGGACATCTCTTATATATTACTAACAGAAATGCACGGTGTACCCTATTTAACCTCACGCTACATGACCGTGTGAAAACACATAGCCAGGCTGTGTATGCCTCGGGTTAGATGGGCACGACCATGTGAAAACACACTGCCAGGTCGTGTGCCCCCCATTTTTCTCCTTTCATGCACAACAGTCTGAATTCTCTCACACGCTTTACTGTGTAAGCTAAAATTGATTTTTATTTTTACCTAGCAAGTTCTTTCTGGTCCTAATGCTAAACAAAATGGAAATCAAAGTTCAAACTAACCAAATGAATGCAATACAATAAAAAGGAAACCTAAAAACTAAACTTGGGTTGCCTCCCAAGAAGCGCTTTGTTTAAGGTCTTTTAGCTCGACCCCACACAATTATCAACTTGGCTCCGGAGGTTCTGTAAACCTCCATTCATCTATCTCGGGATTGATGTTCGGTGGGCTTGGCTTTACCCTACTGAAAGTGAATCCGTCTAGGAAGGGAGTTCTGCACTCTGACAGATTGAAGAGGATGATCTCCCCGTCTACTTCCAATGAGATCTTGTGCGCTTTTACATCTATGCATGCCCCCACAGTCGCCAGAAAGGGCCTTCCCAAGATGATAGGATTCATGGGATCTGGTCCTGTGTCGAGTATAATAAAATCCGTATATATCACGAAGTTCTCGACGACTACAGGCACATGTGCTAGCATGCCGACAGGTTCCTTAACTGAGTCATCCCCCATACGAATACCAAGGTTCGCTAGTTGGAGCCCATTCAGTCCCATCTTCAAATATATGCGTAGGGCATCACACTTACTGATGACCCCAAGTCGCACAGTTCTTCATCGAAGCTTTCCCCATAAATCGAGCAGGGGATAACAAATTCACCAGGGTCCTCAAGCTGGGGTGGAATCTTGTTCTCAATTTCGGCTTGGTCAAGTAGGGTGGAAATCATGGCTACACACCCCTTGGCGAATTTGTTTCTTTGTGTTACTTTCTCGCTGCACACTCCTTCTTCCTTAACTTTACTTAGCTCGGGTAATGCTGGAGAGCTCTCCATTGGTTGTGACATGGTTTGGGCTATCTGAGCCACCTGTGTCTCCAACATCCTTATGTGACTTGCAAGACCGACAACAGTGGCCTTCAAGTCTCTGAGTGACTCCTCTGTTTTCTGATGTTGGCGACGGAACTCTTCATTGACCTTTGTTTGGGTAGCAATGAAGTCTTCCATCATCAATTCTAACTTAGACTTCTATGGTTGTTGTTGCCCATTGCCCTGCTGCTGCCCATACCCTCCTGATAGTTGGAAGTTCCTCGAGTTATTCCGATAGAAAAAGTTCGGGTGGTTCTTCCATTCGGGGTTGTAAGTATTGGAGTATGGGTTGTTGGGCCTTTAATTATAGTCCTCAACTGCATCGACATGCTCAATCTATTCTTCTAAGCCACCCTGCCTTCCATAGTAGTCCTCCCGATACACTGCTACTCCTTCTCCAAAGTCAATGGTCGCACATGCAGATGCAGGATTTAAAGAGTCGAACTGTCTGTTAAGTGCGTCCATCCTCGCTGCTAGGTGGTCCACTGAGTTGACAGCATATCGTCCCGTGGAAGGAGCTGGGGGACTACATTTGGAAGCCCATTGATGGTGGTTCTGGGCCACCTCTTCTATCAGCTCCTCTGCTTCCTCGATAGTATTGTTCATAAGTGCTCCTTCTACGGTAGAATTGAGGGACATCTTTGTGGTGTACGTGATCCCATTATAGAAGATGTGGATCACCATCCACCTTTCCAGTCCATGGTGGGGGCATTGGTAAAGTAACCCTTTGTAGCAATCCCAAGCTTCAAATAGGGACTCCCCTTCCTTCTGACAGAAGCTTGTGATTAGATGGCGCGTGTGAGCAGTCTTGCTTGGTGGAAAGTATTTGTTCAAGAACTGCTGCTCACATTGCTCCCATGTAGTAATTCTTCCCGAAGGCAGGGAGTAAAGTCATACCTTAGCCTTATCCCGCAATGAGAATGGGAATAGGCTCAGGCAGATCGCGTCTACAGGGACTCCATTTATCTTCATCATCGAGTAGATTTCCAAGAATGACTCCAAGTGTCGGTTCGGGTCTTCAGTCGTAGCTCCTCCAAATTGACTCTGCTAGACCATGTGTATGAGCGCCGATTTCAGCTCAAAGTTGTTTTCCGAAATGGACGGTCCAGCTATACTCAGCCTAAATCCTCAAGCGTTAGGGGCTGCATAATCCCTCAAAGGTCGACTACCTATATTCACTTCAGATGCAGCTTGGCCCTCCATCCTCTTCTGTTCAGCTCTCCGACGATGATAAGTTCGTTCGATTTCTAGATCGATCAGAATTAGGCCTTTCGATCCTAGGTATTTAAGCATACGAAGAACCGAGCCACAAAATTAGGAGTATTTACCTAATGTTTAGAAACGAGAAATAAACTAATCTAGCTAACTAAATCGAGGAGCAAATAAGAAAATGTAGAACTACTGCTAAAATAAAAATTAAATCTAGATATGTAAAATCTAAAACTTAAGTAAATAAAATAAAAGTAAAAATAAAAGAAAGTAAAGCAATTAAATAAATCTAATCCTAAGTCTGATCCAACTATCCACTTCTTGATTCGATATCGAATCAATCAGTCTCCGGCAACGACGCCAAAAACTTGATGCACGCAAACACGACCTCAAATCTCGCAATGAAGACCGTCGAGGACTCGAAGTCCATGCTCGCGCTCAACGCCCGCAAGTGCACAGATGTCATCAAGTAATAAAGAATATCGATCCCACAGGGACTGAGATTTCGAGTATCGGTTTGTCCAGTGGATGTGTTGTTGTTCGGATTGGTAATCCTAGGGTTCACAAATAAGAGGTCGTCGGTGGTCCGAACTCAGTATGATGTCACACGGAAGAAGAGAAGGGTTGCTATGAGGATTTGGATGGATTCTAGGACTTCGATTTCATTTGTGTATTACAAAACATGCTATCAATTGAATGTATCCAGATTTTCTAGCTAGGGTTTTGTGGAAAGGACATCATACACTATGGTATGAGGATGCCGAATCGATCCCTGCGATGAGCCGAAAACGAGACACATTACCGACTCTATCACATCCTTCTATCCACAGTTACAGGCAATGAGGCCAACCTCTTGGTTCCTCCTAATATCCCCTAAATCTTATATACGAGGACTGTCACCCCTCGTATCGTCTATGCACAGAAGATAGATAACCAAAACGCAAAGCTATAGATCTAAATAATCATTCAACTGCAAATACAATTTCAAGAACGGAAACATATTTGAAATAGCAATGTTCTACTCAACACAAACTATTCCCTAATCCTAGAATTGGAGAATCTACTCCATGAATACGAGAAGAGAATCACAAAACATTATGGAATTCATGAATATAATGATAAACGTGTAAGAAATATGAATTACAATGTAAATGTAGCTCTTTCCTTTGGCATTGTGGTGCAGATCTTGATTCTCGAGCGGCTCTCTTCCTCCCCGATGCGAGTTCTCGAAGCTTTTTAGGGCTTCGGAGTGTCATTCTGACCGTCATTCCTCTCCCTAGGGTTTGGGCATAGCTTTCCTTATATAGACATCATGCCGGATCTTCACGAAATCTGGAAAAAAAAAACCCTGATCGCGTCAAGTTGTCTGGCCGCCACACGACCATGTGAAAACACACGGCCAGACCATGTGTAAGGCTGTGGCAGCCATTTTTGAACCCTGGACACGGTCGTGTGTAGCCACACACCCAGGTAGTGTTCCACTCTGTGTCCAGCTGCCAAATGCCTCCTTTTTTCTCTGAAAGCGCTCATTTTTTCCATGGAATCCTATCCTGCACACAAAAGTACAAAGAGCAGATCTCTGAACCAGAAAACAAGAAATGCATGCAAAATAAAGTAGAATATGCATGAAACAAATATAAAACTAAACGAGATGTGAGAAAAAACTACTCCTAAAATCCTATATGTTTTGCTCATATCACCTAACTTACTATCAGTTCACTAGGTTGTTCAAGTTTAAACTATTTTGTTTCCTATCTAGTCCATTCTAAATTAAGCAAGTAAAGAAAACTAAACATGCAAGAATTTAACTACTTAAAGAAACAAGCAAAGTGTTAGCTCCCCCTAAGTGATAACTGAGTTGAGTTTTTTTCACTTAGTGAACTTGGCTCTTGGTAACCCAAAATTGGTTCGGTCTAATTTGTTTGACTAAGCTAGACTTAGGAACCCATGCTTGGACTCGACTCTTAGCATTTCGAATAAGTAATGACATGTATGATTTGTATGAAGATTTAGCCTTGTATCCGAGTATGGACTTGTTGTACACAACTTGTTGAGACCGAAGCATCATGTTGAGATACTTGGAGCCCGAGGTGAACCTTTCCAATATTCTGGTGAGATCTCCTACTTGCCTTTTTAGGACTGAGTTCTCTTCCTCAAGCTTTGCAACTTGAGTTGAGTCTCTATCCTTAATTTGGAAAATCTAAGTCTTCGAGTTGACTTTCTCCTTAAGTACTTGGACTTCCTTAAGAACTAAGTCGACTCGATTCTCGAACTTGGCTAGTTTCCTACCTAAGCATGTTATTATGTTATATAGTTTATCTTCTAAGAGAGAAGTTATCTAGTCTAGTCCTTCGGAAATAGATGCAGATCTATGGCTTCTCTCGGGCTCGGACTCGAACTCAGAACTTGATTCGGCCATGAATGCTATGAAGCTACTCTTCGTTTCTTCTGTGTCCGACTCCTCCGAAGATGATTCGTCCCAAGTCTCTTTGAGTGCCTTCTTTTCCTTTTAAGGGTTTTCTTCTTTTTTTTTAGATTTGCAAACTCCGACTTGTAGTGACCTTTCCCGTTGCACTCCGATTATTGGTGCAGGGGCACTAGATAATCGAACATGTGTTTTGATTATGGCAAAGATACAAAGTTAAGTTTACATCGTTATCTCACGAGCTAAATCGAGTGTGCAAAAAAGTACTATAGCTAGAGCTGAAGGCTAGCGACACCCGGAGGAAGCCGCGGTGGTCGGGCGACACTCGAGTGACTTCGGAGGGAGCCGAAGGAATCGAGTGGAAGGTCGGAAGCGAGAGCTACAAAGTAAGTATCGAGGTAAGCTTGTGTGAGTGAGAGATGGTAAGGTCGTGTCCTCTTTACGGGGATGACCATAGGCGGCGATCCGAATAAGACTTCCTGTGGAAGGTCTAGGTCGATATCGGACGATTAGAAACTATCGTATTTACCATTTTCTGTGCTAACCTCTTACTGCAGGGAAGTGGCGGTGTGATCATTGTTGGACATGGGGGATCGGTGATGCTCATCGGTCGGTGATGAGAACATCGATCGGTGGTGGCGGCAATCAGCCTTTGCACTTGGTCAAAACGAATAACGTTTGACGCGGCCACTTCGCGATAAAATTTTGTACAACTTCAGGATCTATTCCAAAATATTAGGAGGCATATTCAGAGGCCAAAATATATAAAAGGAGGGGAGGATTCCAACTCCAAATATCATCAAGTTTATTCTCAAGTGCTCCTACAATGCCAACGCTCCAACGCCGTCATAATGCCGACGCGACGACAAGTTCAAATCTCCTTCGTCGGCAGCAGTAGCAAGTAATTGTTTTTATTGTATTCTTTATTTTAATCGTAACGAGGTGAGGTAGGCTTGTTGCCTCATCCTCGTACTTTCGATTTTGTGATCGTTGTCTCCTACCTCCAACGAGGAGGAGACATTATAGTTCTTTGCCCTCCGTATGCGGTCTAGGACCGTTAGGGCCTTGGAGTAGCAACCGTTGGGTTGTGAACCAAGTAAAAATAAAATTGTCTTCTTATTTTTCCACTGTGTCTACTCGAGTTTTAACGAACGTAAACGAACGAAAAAAAAAAATTCTACGCTCGCTATTCACCCCCCCCTTCTAGCGATGCTTCTTGATCCAACAGATTCGTCCCAAGTCTCTTTGAGTGCCTTCTTTTCCTTTTTAGGGTTTTCTTCTTTTTTTTTTTTTAGATTTACAAACTCCGAATTGTAGTGACCTTTCCCGTTGCACTCGTTACAAGTAACTTCCGATCTAGGTCTTGGCTTGTTGTCGACGACCTTTATGACATCTTTCTTCGTAAACCTCTTTTTCCAGTTGAACATCTTCTGAACCATGTTTACAATTTCTTCCTCTCCGTTTAGGTCCGACTCTGACTCGTCTTCAAACTCACTCTTAGTTTTCCTTTCTTTTTTGGTCAAACCTGCCACTAAAGCAATATCATTCTCGATTTGACCAGAGTTAGCTTGCTCATGTAGTTCAAGTTCGCAGAATAGTTCATCTAGTATAATTAAGGAAAGATCCCGGGAGACCTTAGGCATCGACAATGGATGTCCATGAGGTGTTTCGAGGAAATGCCCTAAGGGTATACCTAATTATATCCCTATTTTTAATTTGATGACCTATCAAGTGGAGTCCATTTAGCATGTCCTTTATCCTAGTGTGAAGTTGACTTGCACTTTCATTTTCAAGCATTTTACAATTAAATAGCTTATTAAGTAGCATGTCTCTTTCAGCTATCCTAGTATCATTAGTTCCCTCGTGTAACTCAATTAATTTATCCCAAAGTTCCTTAGAATTTTCTAAGGGTCTGACTCTATTGAGCTCTTTTTTGGTTAGTTCGCATTGCAAGGTGTTAAGAGCCTTGTAATCGACTTGGGCTCATTTCCTTACGTCCGTGGTTCATTTCTCCAGATCTAACAACTCTCCCGAGTCATCTACCGGAGGAATGAAGTCTTTCCTAATTGAAAACCACACCTCGAGGTTGGTTTTCAAGAAGCACTCCATTCGCCTTTTCCAATAGGAAGAGTCCTCTCCGTTAAAGAGAGGAGGGTGAATGGTGCTATACCCCTCCAAGTGTGACATAATTTTTTATTTATAAAAGTAGTTTTTTTTTTTAATTTTCAAAAATATTCCTCGAGTTACACAATTAGAGTAAGATTGTGCTAGTGCAAAAGTTGAACTTATACTAAAGCAAGATAGACAAATATTAGAAAATTTATTCTAGTGCAAAAGCAAAAATTAATCTAAGATAAGAATAATAAAATTAAAGTAAATTTTCTAGATTCTCTCATTGGTGGTTGCACCAAAATCGGAGAACCTCCGCTCTGATACCAATTGTAGGATCGGGGATTTCCGAGAGAAGGGGTGAATCTCAGAAATTATAAAATTTTCTTTTTACTTTTAAATAAAAAAAAAGAGTATGCAGCGGAATTAGAAATAAAATAAGATAAGCTTTTTTACTTGATTCACAACCAGAGCTGGGTTGCTTCTCCAAGGCCCGTAGCTCTCCGAGAGCTACCTCGATGAGCAATCCACTAAAAGGCCCTTCGATTCGAAACTCTCGAACTCAGAGGGTATTCTATTTTTACAAATCATAGAGAGAAAGGTAACATGCTACCTTTTCTTGAATTAATGTACAAGCAAAATTAAATACAAGAAAAGTAAAGCTATATCGACACTTATAAAGATGAAAAGGTAGCTCGGAGTATCGGTTTTGCAAGATGTCAGCGTGTAAGAGCTTTTGCAGATGAGGATTGATGGTGATAGCAATTGGATGTGTTTGAATCGTTGTTTTCGGAGCTACTCATCCATTTCTTTTATAAGCACTTTCCAGTCGACAGGAACACCCTCCAGTCGAATTCAAATCAGCCCATCGATTTTGTACATCGGCTTTTCCAATCGACTGGACCTAGTCTAGTCAACTCCAGATCACCTGACTCCCCATCGAGAAATTTGCCTTTCTAATTGACTGGACCTCCCCAGTTGACTGGAGCTCTTGCCATCTTGGTTGCCATATCTCTGGTTGATCAACAACTGTCTTGCCAATTAGGAATCCCAGTCGACTAGACCATACCCAGTTGATAGGACTTCAGTCAACTAGAAACAAATCAATCGACTAGATACCTGCAAAACATGATTAGCATACAATACAGTATGAAATTAAATAGAAGTAGTAATACTGCTCGATCTCGATTTCTTAGTCCCACACAGACTATCTATCGGATCAACGCCTTGCTTTGTCCCCCAACAGAGGACTCGGTCTCACCTCTTCACTTGAGGCTTACCTACCAGCTGCCCAGTCGAACTTACCATGCTTGACATTCGATCTGACGTACCAGGGCATCTCGCTAGCTATCCGATCCCCCCTGACCTAATTCTACTTCATACTGATTGTCTATTCTCCTGACACAATCGGTCTTCATGCCAAATGTTCGATCTCTTGACCCATCTCGACTTTTTGCCCTGTGTCTGGTCCTCCTGATCTATCAAGTCTTCTTCCTAGTATCCAGTCAACATGAACTACTAGGACTTTCTATGCTTTCCCTCGTATATGGTCTGCCTGACCTACTAGGGCTTTCCTGTTAAGCCTGCACACTTAACACACATATTAAAACACACATAAATCCTAACTTTGACTATGGCTCATACATCAAAATTAAGGAGTGATGCTCCCTGCATCAACATATTTCACATCCATTTGATAGAATTTAAAACCCATGTGAGCGACATATCCAAATAAGATTCGGATAGATTCTAACTGAGCTACCAGAGCATAGGTCTCATCATAATCAAGTTCTTTAACTTGATTGAACCCACGAGCTACCAACCTGCCCTTGTTTATTGTGACTCTACCTTGATCATCTAATTTGTTCTTAAAGACCCATTTTGTTGTAACAATTGTGCCATAATTGGGTCTAGAGACTAACTCTCATACTTGACTTTTTTCAAATTGGGTTAATTTTTCTTGCATTGCTAGTATTCAATCCTGATCAAGCAAGACATCATTAATCGATTTTGTCTCAATTTGAGAGATTAGGGTAACTTGACTAGTAGGATTTAGTCATTACTCTTTGTGAGAGTTCTCCTACAACTTGTTCTAGAGGATGATTTTGATGAATTCTTAAGGTCCTAGGAGGTGAGGGTGAATCACATTCAAATTGATCATCATTAGCCTTCCTTCTTTCATCATCAAAATCTCCTCTTCCTCCCCCCTGATCATTTCCTCCTAAATTTAAATTTTGAATCCCTTGGGTAATGTCTTGATTTCTTACATTGATATCCTTATCAATGGAGGATTTCTTAGGGTAGGTACTAGTAAACTCATCAAATTCAACATAATAGAATTCTTTAATCTTTTGAGTCCTCTTGTTATATACTCTATATCCCCTACTAGTAGATGAGTATCCAATTAAGATTCTTTCATCCACCGTAGACTTGAATTTTCCCAAATTATCTATGGTATTTAAGATATAAACTTTGTGACCAAAGACTTTGAAATAGTGAATTGTAGAAAATGTGTCATTCAATAATTCAAAAAGTGTTTTTCCTAAAAACCTATGGATTAAGACACATTTTGGATATAACAAGCAGTATTAATCGCTTCCATCCACAAATAACTAGGTAAAGAATATGCATTAAACTTAGTCCTAGCTACTTCTTGTAGAATATGATTTTTCCTTTCCACTATCTCATTTTGTTGGGGTGTTCTTGGACAAGAAAACTCATGCTTATATCCTTTTTCTAAACAAAATTTAGAGAACTTAGAATTTTCAAATTCTCCACCATGATCACTTCGAATCCGGTTGATTTTTAGATTCTTTTCATTTTCTACCCTTTTTCTAAAGCCTATGATTATTTCTAAGGTATCATACTTTTGTTTCATGAAATAGACCCAAGTATATCTAGAAAAATCATCAACTATTGCTAAGCAATATTTATTACCTTCTAATGATGGATTACTATGACAATAAAAAAGATCTAAATGTAACTAACTCTAAAGGTAAATAAGTGTTGGTTAGAGTTTTACCTTTGTGTGATGACTTAGATTGTTTACCCTCTTGGCATGCATCACACATCTTGTTCTTGATGTACTTGATCTTTGGTAGTCCCTTTACTAGCTCCAAGTCTTCTATGCAATAGTCATTCTTCTTCTTTTGATATGAGACAATTAGTAGAAATGTTAGAAGCATAAAAAAGATCAACATAGTAGAGATTTATTTTCTTATGCCCAACTAACATAAAATATTCTAGACTATTATGTTCAATCAAGTACTTAGTGGATTGAAACTCTACATTATACCCGTTATTACATAGTTGACTTATGTTATGAACGTTGGCATCACTAGAGGGGAGGAGGGGGGAGGTGAATAGCGATTTTGCTTCATCGCTTGGAATTCGATTGCGTTCGTTCGATTGCTTGTCTACAATGATGTTAGTGTGCAGTGGAATATACAACAAATACAAATGCACAACAAGAATACACAAGCACAACACAAGATATAACATGGATTGGAACTCTATGGGGCGAGCTCAATAAGAAAACACTCTAGAGGTGGAGAAACCTCTTACAATGTGTTTGTTGGAGATTCTGTGAGCGCTAGAGGGGGGTGAATGGCGCGTTCGTTCGCTTGATGGAATTTGTTCAAGTTTGTCTCTACACAATCGTTAGTATGCAGCGGAATATAGAAATACAAATATAGAGATAAATACAAACACAAATACACACACTACGCACGATATACGTGGTTTGGAACCTTAGGGTTCCTACTCCACGGGGCGAGCTCAACGAGCTCTAGTGATGTACACACCACTACTCAATAAACTCCTTCTCGACAACACGTCGGAGGTGGAGAAATCTTGTACAAGTGATCTTACAACAATAAGAAAGAAATACAAGCAAATGCAAGTAAACTACACAAATACAAGGAAAACTTTACAAATGTGAACTAGGATACTTGCTTGTTGATTTCTTTGGACCGTACTTGAAGACCCTAATTTGCACTAGCAAATCGCCTCAAATTGCTCAAGAAATCGCTGCGAAAATTCTCCCATTCGTGCTCCTTTTAAAGCTGCAACTCGAGCTAATTTCCTCCTAGCAGTCGACTGCTCATACCCATCAGTTGACTACTTCTATAGCCATTGTCTCACAATGACTTAATCCATGTTGGAAAAACTTCAATGGATACCTCATGAGTCGACTGCCCTTACCAGAAGTCGACTGATGCTTCAGTAGCTGACTAATCAGTCGTTAACCGAAGGTTCTGAGTCCGTGACAACCAGCAGTCGACTGCCCTCCATGGCAGTCAACTGCTCAAGGGCAGTCGAGACACCTTGCATCTACTCGGTTGTAGTTGAGGCCCGTCGAGGCACCGCCTCGACTTGGACTCCATTCGAGGTTCTAATCGAGGCACCTTGCATCTGTGGCCACAACTCGGTCGTAATCAATCGATAGTCGACTCCCATCAGTCGACTGGTAATAATCCTAGTGGATTGCTCGCTCGTCGACTCTACCGCCAAGTGTCAAAACGTCCATGACCCCCATGAGGTTTACCCCAAGTATGATGCCCTCATACTTGCTAGACCACCCTTAGCCTAGACCTAAGCCTTCTAGTCACCTCTATCAGTCTCACGCCTATCAGATCCCTCTAAGTCATCCATATGCTAGCCTTCAGGTGCTTCCACTGGTTATTGTCATGCTAAACTGGTCTACACCGCTAAGGCACATTGGGCTTACGCTACCAAGACACGCGCTTGGACTTTACGCCGCCAACCATTGGACTTATGCTGCCAAGACTCCACCCTTGGACTTTATGCCGCCAATATCAACCCTTGGACTTTCCTTGCCAACCCATGTTGGACTTTCCAATTGCCAAGACTCAAGCTTGGACTTTCCATGCCAAGTACTCAAGACTTGGACTTTACTATTGCTAAGACCCATGCTTGGACTTTGCATGCCAAGTGTCCCACTTGAACTTCTCCATCATATGGTCAACCCTATGTCAACCATATAGTCAACCCATTGTCAAATAATGGTCAACTCATCGTCAAACATCAAAACACAAACATCAAAACACTACTCGAGTCAAACTCGAGTCTGGTCAATCGTGACCTGGGCCGATTGCACCAACAATCTCCCCCTTTTTGATGTTTGACAAAACTTTTGAGTTAGGGCACCTAACTCAACCTATCAATTCTCTCCGTTTTTGACATACAACAAAAAGGCTTTCCCAAGGGTTTCAATTTCTCATATCCCAATGAGATCTTAAAATCTCTCCCTTTGTCCAAAAACATCTAGGATGCCTTCACTCTTACTAGTGATAAGTCTCATATCACTGAAGAGAGGTAATCCTTCAAACTCTAAACTTTCTCCCAATACTCTCCCTCATGAGGAAGAACACATCCATCATCCCATGATGGATAACCTCCCCCTAAAGGCTTGCTCCCCCTTGACCATTGCACCAACAATGTCCTTGGAGAGTCCCTAAGCCTATAAGAACACTAAACCCTCAAAATTAAGGGCAAAAGTTCAACCTTGAGCTTTCACACACCTTAAAATTGATACACACCCTAAACAACTCTCCTAATCCATATCAAATGGATTTTCACCCTTTATAATTCTTTCCAAAACATATCCTTAGGTTAGGAGCAGTTAAGGTAGCCTAACATAACTGAAATCAGGGTAAACACACCTTGTTTACCCGAAATCAGCATTTGCAGTCGACTGTTTCAGTCAATAATCGACTGCCCTATGCATCAGTCGACTAAGAAAGCTTCCAGTCAAGTGATAGTAGCTCCAATCGAGGCACCACCTAGACTGGTTTCTGACTTTGTCGAAACTAAATTATCAGACCATCGTTAGAAATGCATAAATAAATCTAGAAAATTCAAAAAATCGAGAAATTTTGACCACACATTACTTATGCCAAACACTATAGGGGAAAAATAGTTTTCTATGAAAATAACTTTTAATATCAAAGAATGATACAAAGTTCAAAAGCATTGAAACTTTCAATATTTTTAGCCAACTTTGTTTCAATCTTTTCAATGGTGATTGCTATCAAAAGATAGGCTTCACCAAGATTTTTCAAAATGATTTTTAAATGTTTTAAAAACATTATATTGAACCATGGTCTATGGGCTTAATGCACATGACTTGTACATAAGCTTTCCTCATGATTCATCCATGGTATAAGATGAGTTTCTAGATGCAAGAACTATGCACCTTGAACTTAACTCATTTTTTAGCATCTCACATGTGTCTAGGGTGTATGAAAACACACATATGTCAATGTGATGTGAGATGTGAATTTTGTTCATCCTAATCTAAGGTCTCATGTATTTTCTAAGGCAACTCTATTTGATTCCCTTATACATGGGACTTCAAATCATGTCATTTGTCCTTGAATCAATTTTATTAATGCATGAATAATGATTATGGCATAAATGATAGCATAATTAAGAACATGTGCCAATAATCATGATGTCATGGTAAAAATCATAAACCTAAATATACATGACATAAACCATAACCCTAAACATTATCATGACATATTAAATGATTAAAATAAGATATGATGTCATGACATGGCATATGACAAACAAAGTATGACAAATAAAAAGTAAAGGTATAAAATACCTAAATTTTAGTATTAATTGTCATTTGTTATGATTAAATTCATTTTTGCCATAATACTAACTTATCTCCCAAGTGTGCCAAAACCCAAAAATGACACACCATGACCTCTAAACTTAAGTTGTTCTAATTTGATCAATTTTTCAATACTTCTAAAAGTTATTGACACATCCTAAAATCTTTTAGGATTCAAATTCATACTTATTTCCAAAGTGTCAAATTTGCTATGGTTGAGTTAACTACCCCACCAATTCAAGTTAACACAACCTAACCCATTTAGCGTGAATCGATTACGCTCCTAGGAATCCAATACCTATTGGATCTCCTTGGGTTAATTAGGTATTCACTAGGGATGACTTCCCTTGATACCCTCCTAATGACCCTCCTAGGCTTAGAAGCCTTGGTAATTTGGGTCTTACCTAGGTTAACTCTAGGGGTAACTCCCCTTGTAACCTTCTTAGTGGCTTCCCTAGGTTTCCTTAAAACCTTAACCACTAGGAATCTACAATGGTTAATCTTAGGGATGACCTCCCTATTAACCTTGGTCTTCCAAGACCTATGAATGGTTCCATAATCGAATGGAACACTATGATAGGTCTCCTTGGGCTTAGGTTTGTGACCCAAACCTTTCTTGCCCTTAGGTGGACCTTGCCTCCTAGACCCTAGGTTTTGACTCCTTGATCCTAAGTTTTGACTAATTGACCCTTGAATTTGATTTTTCATTTTTCTATGGGTCTTTTCTAATTTCTCAAGCCTTGACCTCAAGGCTTTATTTTCCAACTCTAAATGCCCAATCTTTGAATTTTCATTTAGTCTTTGGGCATGGTTCTTCATTTTAGGCATATGGCTACCCTTCTTAGGGTTAATGCCTAAATGCTCCTTTACCTTCCTAATAGTTTCCCTAGGTAGGATTTTTTTAGGGTTATTAATCCCAAATTTCTCCTTGGTTCTAAAATCACATGATTTGGCACCTAAACAATAGAACCTATTTTTAGCATGCTCTTTATGAACAATAGCAAGATTACTCCTAGCATGCTTTTTATTATAAAATAGGGAAGATGCATTACTAAATTTTACCTTTAGGGTTTGCTTTACAAGCTCCCCCTACATGTGATGCTCCTTCTTATCCCTTGGTTTGCTTTCTCCTAGGGAATTGGCTTCTATAGTGCCCCTTTTGATGGCATTTGAAGCAAATGATATGATCCTTGCTCTTTTGACTTTGGGCACTAGTTTCCTTGGTCTTTGACATGACTTGTGTCGTCTTCTTGACCCATTTAGGACACTTACTCTTGTAGTGTCATTGCTCCCTACACTCAAAACATATTATATGATCTTTATTTTTAATTAAATTGCTTGAGTTACCTAGGGTGGTGGTGGCGATATGGAAAGATTCTTCACTTCTTTCAAATATTGAGGCTTCCTCTTGTTGCTCCGGTATTGGAGATGGCCTAATCTCCTCCCCCTCGATCCTAGAGGTGGAAGCCTCCTCCGATTCTTCTACTTCTTCTTCCTTCTCGGATGTCGAACACCTCTCGACCTCCGACTCCTCACTCTCTTGTAAGGACGAGCTTGCATCTTTGGTCTCCCTATCCAATTGACTCGATGATGGGTTTTCATGATATTTTGCCAACTCGCTCCAATGCTCTTTGGCATCCTTATATTCACCTAACCTAGAAAAAACATCATTAGGAATTAAATCACTTAAAAATTTTATTACCTTTCTATTATTCTCGAACTTTTGGAGTTGTTCCTCGGTTCATTTCTTCATCTTGAGGAATCCTCCCTTTGGCCCTCTTGGATACTTGAATCCTTCCATCAAGGCGGACCAATCTTCGAAGTCCTTCATCATTATAAATTCTTCAATCCTCGTCTTCCATTGATTGAAGCCTTCTCGTCCATAGAACGCGTACGGGATTGGAGTGTTGATGTCCCATCCAAGTCCATCTTTTGGCAACTCCATCCTCTAGCACTTTTGCTTCCGGTTGTTAATCCGTAGAAGAGCCCCGAGCTCTAATACCACTTGTTGGAGATTCGGTGAGCACTAGAGGGGGGTGAATGGCACGTTCGTTCGCTTGATGGAATTTGTTCGAGTTTATCTCTACACAATCATTAGTACACAGTGGAATATAGAAATACACATATAGAGACAAATACAAACACAAACACACACACTATGCACGATATACATGGTTCAGAACCTTAGGGTTCCTACTCCACGGGGCGAGCTCAACGAGCTCTAGTGATGTACACACCACTACTCAATAAACTTCTTCTCGACAACATGTCGGAGGTGGAGAAACCTTGTACAAGTGATCTTACAACAATAAGAAAGAAATACAAGAAAATACAAGTAAACTACATAAATACAAGTAAAGAAAACTTTGAAAATGTGAACTTGGATGCTTGCTTGTTGATTACTTTGGACCGCACTTGAAGACCCTAATTTGCACCAACAAATCACCTCAAATCGCCCAAGAAATCGCTACGAAAATTCTCTCCTTTGTGCTCCTTTTAAAGCTACATCTCGGGTTGATTTTCGCCTAGCAGTCGACTGTACATACCCATCAGTCGATTGCTCCTGTATCCATTGTCTAACAACAACTTAATCAATGTTGGAAAAACTCCAACGGATAGCTCATTAGTCGACTGCCCTTACCAGCAGTCGATTGATGCTTCGGTAGCCGACTGATCAATCATTTACTGAAGGTTCTAAGTTCGTGACCATAACCAGCAGTCAACTGCCCTCTATGGCAGTCGACTACTCAAGGGCAGTTGAGGCGCCACCTCGACTGGGTCTCCAGTCAAGGCGCCTTGCGTCTGCTCGGCCGCATTCGAGGCCAGTCGAGGCACCGCCTCGATTGGGACTCCAGTCAAGGCACCTTGCGTGTGTGGCCACAACTCAGTCGTAGTCGATCGCCAGTCGACTCCCATCAGTCGACTAGTAATAATCCCAATCAACTGCTCAGTGTCGACTTGACTGCCAAGTGTCAAAACACTTGACCAGTCGAATGGTCCATGACCCCAGTCGACTGATACACCTTAACCATGAGGTTTGCCCCAAGTATGATGCCCTCATACTTGCTAGACCACCCTTAGCCTAGACCTAAGTCTTCTCGCCACCTTCATTAGCCTCATGCCTATCGGATCCCTCCAAGTCATCCATGACTTGTTCATCTATACGCTAGCCTTCAGGTGCTTCCATTAATTATTGTCATGCTAAGCTAGTCTACACCGCCAAGGCACATTGGGCTTACGCTGCCAAGAAACATGCTTGGACTTTACGCCACCAACCATTAGACTTATGCTGCCAAGACTCCACCCTTGGACTTTACGCCGCCAATATCAACCCTTGGACTTCCCTTGCCAACCCATGTTGGACTTTCCAATTGCCAAGACTAAAGCTTGAACTTTCCATGCCAAGTACTCAAGACTTGGACTTTACCATTGCCAAGACCCATGCTTCGACTTTCCATGACAAGTGTCCCACTTGGACTTCTCCATCATATGGTCAACCCTATGTCAACCATATAGTCAACCCATTGTCAAACAATGGTCAACTCATCGTCAAACATCAAAACACTACTCGAGTCTTGTCAATCGTGACGTGGGACGATTGCACCAACAGTGTTTACAACAATAAATAATAAGATACAAGTAAATAAAATACTTTACAAATGTGAGCTTTTGAATGCTTGATCTTTTGTTACTTTTGGAATGCCTTGAAAATCTGGAATACAACATCAATTCCCCTTCAACTTCCTCAAGAAACGCTGGCTCCGACCCTCCTCAATCTCCTTATAAAGCTACAACTCGGGCTGATTTTTACCTAGCAGTCGACTACCAAAAGGCCCCAGTCGACTGCTCTCCTATCCATTGTCTCATAACGACACCATCCACGCTGGAACTTGCTCAATGGATACCCTAGCAGTCAACCATCCTTACTATCAGTTAACTGCTGCCCGATAGTCGACTACAAAGCATTCTGTGCTCATGTCCACTAGCTCTAGTCGACTACCCTCCATGGCAGTCAACTACTTTAGGCCAGTCAACTTCCCATACAAGTAGTTGACTGCCTGTGGCACACGGTAGCAATCGAGCCTCCAGTCGACTGTATTGGGTTTCCCTGGCACCGACGTGTTGTGCGTTCGAACATGTTTAGTAAACATGGACAACAGAAGAAAATAAAATGAGTAAAAACTAACTTATTATAACACACACACCAGACGCATGCAAGGATACATCAAGTGTAGACATAATCGCTATTTCAAAATTTTGCAATAAAGAAACTAATCTAGGTATACCTGACGAATTACGTGAAGTGGAAATGACTTCAACCTTAGCAACCCTCATAAGTTTTGCCTCTATCCATATCCATGTCAAGTATCGTCGGGATAGCTTTACAAAGCTATGAGCCCCATCTTCTCACGAGATACTAGTCTCGAATCGAAGACGTTGTGATCGAGGGATGATAACAATCCGAATCAAATTTGGATCCAAAAATCGAGTTCCACGAACTCTCTTCTCGAAAGCGGATTTCGTCAACCAATTGACAAAACCTTGGTCCTCCACCAAAGGGAATTGTCAGAGATCCAATCCCCGGCAAGTAGGTCACTGTCGGAGTGCAAAACGTCAACCAAACGACCTCTCCATGAAGAGGAGAAATAGTTGTCCAAAACTGGACAACTTGTTGTGGAGGAAGGGATGGCTGGCCAAAGCTTGGTTGGCTGCCCCTTGGTCACCAGCGACCAAGGGAGGATCACCGAAGGAGTCATCGGCGGTTGGTGGATGGTCGGCGTCAAGGAGGAGGTGGCGACAACACCAATGGGCAACAGTAAAGGGGATGGACGGCAGCTCCTCTCCAAGGTGGGCGGCAACTCCTCTCCAAGGGGTTTGGGCGGCCACACAACAAGATTAGGGTTTCAAAAACCCTTAATCCATGGTTTATAGAGAGCATATTCTCCTAACGGTTATTGGTTCATAACCGAAACCCGTTAACCCGCTCCAATAACTTAAGTTAAAGTAAACCAAACTGCGTTGGTCTATTTTAAGTTAAAACAAACCGAACCAATTTCGGTTCATTCGTTTAAAACAAACCAAACGCCTTTGGTTTATTTTCCACCATAGGATTAGAACCAAACAGATTTGGTTCATCCATCATGTCTTCATAAGACTTTGCCCATCCTAGCTTCCGTTGCAACTAAAACAATTTCATGCTCGCTCTTTGTTTGGTCCAACCAAACCAAGTCTTACTTGATCTGAGAATCCTATTCTCAAGCTCATTTTAAATCCTTCGGATTACACTCGTAGTGCGTGTGACCAAATAGGTTCCCAGTTTATGTTGGTCGTCTATAATTAACCATTAATTATAGAACGATCATGAGTGGCACCTAGTAGTACATCATGATCCCCAATTAATCAAAAAATCAACTGTTGATCCCAAAACGCTTCTGAAATCCTTCAACAGCTACAATAAATCGTGCCCCATTCCCTTCACTCATCTTATACCCACTTGGTTCAGGACATGGTCTATCGTGTCAGTCCCCACTAGGTTGACTACGTCACACCTAGCCCAAGTATTACTTCCTCGTCCTACTGATTCTAGTTACTGCACATGTATTCAAGAGTATTATACTCTAAACATGTAATGCTTTGGCCAAAGACTTTAGTAACAATCTGACAAGAGGTCATAGGGCATACATCTCCTCGCAAGGAGTGGTGAATCCTCTGTAGGCTATTCAAACACCTTCGGCCACTTCGACTTATACCCAATTATCCTGGGTCCACATCTCCTCGGAGATGTTTGCTTAAGATGCCAAAGCATAAGTCTACATGACCAAGATGACTTGAATACCACAAGTCAAAGGAACACCATACTTAAGCTGCAGTAATAACTTCATTAACATATCCATATATGCAGAGAACCATATGAAGTCTTACAGCTAGTCACTCCAATGAACTAGTTACCATAACTAGCATCCACGATTAACTCCGGACATCCCAATGTCTCCAGCCAGTGAGAAATAGCTGTTTGGATAAACCAAAGAGTATAACTTGTGCTAGTCTCAACAAATTGATGGTGTCCGAATACATCAATTCGTCGACTAGGGATAATTCTAATACATCACAATTACACATGTAGAGATACTCACTAATTGTGATCCAATCACAAATTCTCTCATGTTATGAATCGTATTGCGAACATTCAATAAATGAGTTTATGATCCAATCAAATACATGAAAACATGTATACTCAAATAGTGAATCTTCATTTATCAAATAAATGATACAACCATAAGGCGATTGCGTTAGGACATCTCTCATATATCACTAACAAGCTCCCACTTGGCCAAATGCCAATTGCCATGGTATCCAATACCATAATCTCTAACATAACCCTCAAACTTACTTTGAGGTAAGGCCTTAGTTAAAGGATCCGCTAAGTTCCTTTCAGTGGGAATATTCTCAATTTGTATTGCTTCAACAATGGTTGGAACCACACCAAGTTCAGAGACGAACTTATTGATCCAAACCGCTTCTTTTGTTGTTTCCAAAGCTACAATGTATTTTGTCTCAGTGGTAGAATCTGCTACAGTATCTTGTTTGGAACTTGTCCAACTTATTGTGCCTCCATTCAAGGTAAATATGTACCCAGACTGAGACCTGGGATCATCCCTATCTATTTGGAAGCTGGCATCCGTATACCCGTGTATTACCATATCACCCTCTCCATATATTAGGAACTCATCCTTAGTTCTTCTTAAGTACTTAAGGATTGTCTTAACAGCCACCCAATGATCCATTCCGGGATTAGATTGGTATCTGCTCGTGTCACTCAGAGCATATGATACATCGGGCCTTGTACATAACATAGCATACATGATAGATCCTATTTCGGATGCATAGGGAATCTTACTCATGTAAATCCTCTCATCTTCTATGCGCGGACATATAGACTTTGAAAGGTGGATCCCATGCCTGATAGGAAGGAAACCTTTCTTGGATTCAGACATGCTAAACCTCTTTAGCACACGGTCTATATTTGTAGACTGCGAAAGATCAAGCTGTTAGTGAAAGCCCTAGGGTCAATCATGTGATGATTGTTGTATGGACTTTATTGTATCATATTCCTATTTATAAAGGCATGGTTATTATATTTACTTGTATTAGTGTCAAATAACTAAATATAATAATGTCCTTGAGTAGTAGGTTCTTATCTATATCAATCGATTAGTTGAATCGATAATGAGATGATATAGAGAACACTACTCTAAATCATTCCTAGTCAAGCATTAACATTCAGGGACAATGTTAATGCGTAGAGACTAGCATATAGGTCAACACGATGACTTGATCTCACAAGTCATGGATATGAGATATCAAGTTGACACATGGGTATGCATTGGAGAATGTATACTGAATGACCCGCCATGAGAAAGTATCATGGATCGTTATATGAGTGTCATATACTTTCTCATGTGGCTATTAGTATGACTATTAGTCCCTAGACCTGAAGTCACCATGGTTCCCTACATAAGGAGTTGCATACTTTGGCTTCGTCAAACGTCACCCGTAAATGGGTGGACTATAAAGGCGATTACTGGGTATGTAACAAATTATGCGGAGGGATGTGAGTGATATAGATGGGATCTATCCCTCCTATATGACGAGAGTGACATCATTATTCTTGATAGAGTGAGACCACGAAGTGCATGGCCATGCCCAAATGAGCCAATATGAGATATTGAGCTCATTTAATTAGAGTGAGTCTACTTGGAGTTCAAGATATAGATTGTACCGAGGATGACACGGTCTATACCTCGATTGGTCAATCTAGATGTCAAGGATAGAGGGACATTGTCACATATTGTGAGAGTCACAATTAGTAGTCACAAAGGTGATGTTGGAGCTCAACATTCTTGTAACTTGGGTAGCAATGATGTGTTGCTAGATACCACTTATTGCTTATGTTCCTAAATCGGTTTAGGGACATTACCAACGTTACAAAAACCTATAGGGTCACACACAAAGGGCAATTAGATGGAGATTAGGTTCATATGATTAACCATGAGGATTAGGTTCATGTGATGAACCAAATTGGATTAAGAGTAATCCTAATTAGACTAATTGAGTTGGACTCAATTTGATTCAAGTGTTGAATGAGTCTAATTTAGATTTGATTCATCAAATCAATTTAAATTAATGAATAGAGATTCATTAAATTAAATTGACTTGAATCAAGTGGTTGGATTTGATCAACCATGGGAGATAAGAGGTCAAGTTTTACTTGACTTGAAAGGGAAGATCAAAGGTCAAGTTTGACTTGACCAAATGCCATGTCATGATGATGACTTGGCATGGCCGGCCAATGATGATGCTCCACATCATCATTGACTTATCATGTGGTGCCACCTCATGAGGGAGACCAAGAGACATTGGCTCTTGGAGTTACATGCATGCATGTAACCCCCCAAATCATGAAGTTGTCGGCCACTTATTCCATTAGATGGAATTGATTTTGTGAGTTACTCCAACTTCATCTTCCTCCTTGGATCATCCACTCAAGCTCCCCTCTCCTCCTTGGCCGAACCATCCATAGGGTGCTAGCACACTCAAGGGTGTGTTTTCTCCACCTATTTCTTGTGTGGATACCAATAGAGGAGTGTACACTTGACACTCTAGAGTTCCGACAAGCTATTTGGACGAGCGGGATTTGCGAAGGGCATCACACGAGGGTAACACTCTCAACTTCTAGATCTAAGGTAGATCTAGGTTTACTTAGCACATACATGTTTTATTTTAATATATCTTTGCACGGATCTGTGGCTGGACTTTCGGGGTTTCCGCAATGCAAAAAGCGGTTTTTGCGGCTCAGAAAGTCCAACAGTGGTATTGGAGCCACGTGCGAAGCATGTATGTGTTTCGTTTTTGTAGTTTTTTTATTAGATATAAAAATTACAGATTTTTATGTTTCTGTAAATTTCCTATTTTTATAAAAAATTTGGGTATTTTTCTCGAAGAGTCGAAGCAACGTGTGTTGGGACACTTGTAGGCTTCAACCATCGAGAAAAACTCTCCGAAAAGGCGAATTCTCACTTTAGGGTTTTGGGACAGCGACTTAAGTCGCTGTAAGATCATAGTAGGGACACTCGCAAAGTTTATTTTGCGAGTAGGGGCGCTGCCCCTATCCCCCGAAAGGGGCCTTGTCCCGCGATCGCGCCCAGAAACCGCTGAGCGAGACCGTTACGGAGAGGTGACTCATAAAATTGAAAAACAAATGGGAAAAATTATAGAAATTTTCTGTAAAAAATACATAATTTAGAATTATGTATAATTTTGTGATTATCATGGGCCAAGAACCCCAATTTGATTGGACGTTAATGTGTTATAATTCATAATACGGCCTGCGTGTCATTTTTGTGGTTTGTGCGTGTTGTATAGTGTATGCAACCTGCGCGTCGTGTCTCTTCTTTTGAAATTCTAGTTGTAAATAGTTTTAGACTCGAATGTAACTCGAGTTTCATATTTGTAATGTACAAAATGGAGCAGTGGAAAGTCCACATGTAGACGAAGTTACGAGAAGGGTGCTGACGACACATGGCGGTCAAAGGAAGCGCTTGGAGAAGCCGCTAGCCCTAGGTTGACCGTTCGATCTTCTCATTGGCTTGAGAAGATCGTAGTAGGGCCATGACCACATCACAGTTAATTTTATATATATATATATATATATATATATATATTTGATTTTGCTTGTATGTATGTGATGCATGCTAGTAGAATAATGCTTGTATGTATATGATGCATGCTAGGATATTTTTCTTGTATGTATATGATGCATGCTAGAATAATGCTTGTATGTATGTGATGCATGCTAATATAGGATAATAAAGGTCTTAATGCGTATATGATACACATTACGATTAGATTAGATCTTAATCGAATCAACTCATAAATGCCTACCAAGTCCTTGATACCCATCACTACCTCGATCATTTGTAGTTGTTGAATCTGCCAAAGCAGAGCAATGCATATTATCTTGGCAGGGTGCGGAGGGACAATCTTGGTCCCGCCTATCACGGTCTGGGTTAGAGTAAGCTCAATTAGATTGAGTAAAACTACTTAACTCAATTGGATCGAGTAGAACTATAGGCATATTCCAACCATTGGAAAGATATGATAAGATCGCATTTACACTAAATCTTGGGCGATTTAGCCAAAGCTAACTCAAGGTCTTTTGTAAATGTGGGTCTTGATCCTATAAATAAGAGTTGCATAGAGATGTAATCGGTAATGTGTTACCCACCGATCGTACTAAGTCTTGGGCGATTTAGCCAAAGCTAACTCAAGGCTTAGTATGATGTGGATCTTGTCCCGTAAGAATTATAGCTAGTTTGTATGAATCTAGTAATGTGGTTTGACCACATCCATAACTCGATTCTACAAAATTCCTATAATTCAGTAGGAGCATCATTTGATTAAAGGCCTAATTAAATGATAAAAGGAATATGATATTAATTCTCTGCATTGTATGTTGTAGATTACTATGTCGACAAACACGAACACTCTCTCTCTGCGTTCTATCCTTGAGAAGGACTGTAACGCCCGTAAAATTCCTAGCAATTTTACAAGAATTTTTGGCTTGATGATAATGGGCTTTATGTGGGCCTTTTCAAAAATAAAAGAAAATAAGCCAAAAAGGGATGCAAGGCCTAGGAATTGAACCCCAAACCTCTAGAGATAGCCAAGCCCTATAGATGCACCCACTAACCATAAGCCCAATTGGATATTATCATTAGAGGAATAGGGAAAATTATGGTTAAGTGTAAGGGAGATCAAGGGACTCTCTAAGTGAATAAATAGGGGAAATGAGGGGGCATGAGTTAGCAAATTTGTTTTCTCCTCTTCTCTTCTTCTTTCTCACCGAATCCTAGAGCTCTCCCTCCCCATTTTCACCCCTTGGCCGAACCTCATCCAAGCAAGAAAGCAAAGGCTAGGTTTGGTTCCTTAGGTTATCTTCACACTACAAGCAAAGCGAAGGATGTAAGTATCCCTCACCTGCATACGAGTAGCTTCGATTGATGGTTGTAAAAGAGATCTATATGTTATATTCGGCCAAGCTATGTTTTTGGTTTATCAATGAAGTTATATGCTATGTTTAGTAAGTATATGATGATGTTAAGATGGAAAAAGGGATTAGGACAAAAGCTAACCCTAATAGCCACCAAGATCCATTCGGCCAAGCCATGTTTTAAGGTTTCAATAAAGTTCTATGCTATGTTTTTGTAACTATATGATGATGTTAGGATTTAAGATGGATTAGGACAAAAGCTAACCCTAATAACCACCAAGGTCCATTCGGCCAAGCCATGTTTTTTTAAGTTTTCAATGAAGTTCCATGCTATGTTTTTGTAACTATATGATGATGTTAGGATTTAAAATGGATTAGGACAAAAGCTAACCCTAATAGCCACCAAGGTCCATTCGGCCAAGCCATGTTTTTAAGGTTCCAATGAAGTTCCATGCTATGTTTTGTAACTATATGATGATGCTAGGATTTAAAATGGATTAGGTCAAAAGTTAACCCCAAAAGCCAACAAGGACCATTCGGCCACCCCTATATTTTGATGATTCAATGAAGCTTTATTCCATGTTTGTATGCTTATGATGTTGTTAGTATGTTAATCGAATTAGGGTAAAGGACTAGCCCTAAAAACCTATAAAGACATTGGCCACCTATATTGTGGTGATTCAATGAAGCTTTTGCATGCTTATGATGTGGTTAGTATGTTAAATGAATTAGGTTAAAAGATAACCCTAGAAACCCCTATGGACCATTCGGCCATCATGTATTTTTGAGTGATTAAATTAAGTTTTAATTCAAGTTTTATATGCTTATGAAGTTGTTGTTATGTTAGATGAATTAGGTTAACATGTGTTTATTGTTGGGTGAATTCATGTTGACTTGTGATATTAAATGATGCTAGATGAAGATAACATGCCTTAGGTTAGTGTTTACTTACTTTTGATGCCATGCCTTATGCCATGCCTATGTGTATGTGATATTTAAGATATGTTATGAAATGGAAAACGATAAGATTATGAAATGAAACAAAACGATATGTTCACGACATGAGTATGATATGATGATGAAATGAAGAATGATATGTTATGAAATGAAGTATGGTATGTTTATGAAATGAAAGATGATATGTTCACGAAGTGAAGCATGATGTGTTATGAAATGAAGTATGCTATGTTTGCAAAATGAAATAAGCTATGTTATAAAATAAGCATATAAGTATTTTATCTTCTGCATGGCTTGTACCAAGACCTTAACAAGGTCCAAGAAGGTATGGGCTCCTAAGATGCCCTAGGTCGATGGAATAAGACTCGGGCCTAGGACGAGCTTCTATGTATGATTGCCCCTAGGTCGATGGAATAAGACTCGGGCCTAGTACGGGATGGGCTCCAAGATGCCTTAGGTCGATGGAGTAAGACTCGGGCCTAGGATGGGCTTCTACGCTATGACGATTGCCCTAGGTCGACGGACTAAGATCGGGCCTAGTAACCTATTAGGTTCGAGACTTGCTACCTCGGGCCTATTTAGGGATGCGCGCTATGATAATGAAGAAGTGGTACAATGCCGGGCCCAAATATGTTGAGATTTATGTTTACGTACCTAAAATATATGTTTTCAAAAGCATCCTGCATATGTTTACCTGATTGATTGTTATGTTCTCATGTTATGATTGAAATGTCATGTTTACGCCATTATGTTACATAGGTTGTATGTTATGTTGATATGTCAGGTACATGTTGCTATGTTACATATGATGCATGTTATGTTTGATTAAGTATATATTCATGTTATGCCGCTAAGTTATGGATGATACATGTTATGTTTACTCATGTTACTTATGCTATATATTAAGTTGATGATGCCATGTATGTTACATGTTATATTGCAGTCATATATATATTCATGTTATGCTGCTAAGTTATGGATTATGCATGTTATGTTTACTCATGTTACTTATGCTACATGTTAAGTTGATTACGCTATGTATGTTACATGTTATATTGCTTATATGTTATGAATGTTACATGCCATGATTAATGCTGATGTATGGTTTTTGTGAGTAGGACAGGATCTTACTAAGCCTATGTGCTTATAGTTTATCTTTCCTCATCGCGAGATAAGGGTAAGGGATGGATAAACTAAAGGGAGCAGCAGGAGGGGCCAATGTGTGTGGTAGTGGCATGGTGGAGAGGATTCGTTAGGTCTATATATATATATGTTTACCTATGATGATGATGTCTATGGATGTCCTTACTTATGTCTCCTTATGACGATAATGTTTATGAACCTGAACTAAGCACTAAGTATCTATATATATGATGCATGCTCTATGTTGATAAGAAGAAGTAAAGAAGAAGTAAGAAGAAGTATCTATACATGTTATGAAGCATACTCTATGTTAAAAAGAAGAAGTATATATATATATATATATATATATATATATATATATATGTATATATATATGTCAATGCATGTTTATGTTTTAAAAGAAAAAAAAATAGGTCTAAAGTCTTCCGCTGTAAGAATTAAGAAGTATGTATAAAGTCTTCCGCTGTATGTAATGTATGTATGTACGGTCGCGTCACGCGCCGCCCCTCCGGGTTCTGGGTCCGAAAAGGGCGGGCGTGACAAGGACAAGCTCAACGGAGTAAATTTCTTGGACTGGTACAAAAACCTGAGAATTGTTCTCACCCAAAAAAGGAAACTGTACATCCCGGAGCAGCCCATTCCGGAGGCACCTCCTGCCACTGCCTCGCGAGCTGACAAAGATGCTTACAAGAAGCATCAAGATGATGCATTAGATGTGTCATGTCTAATGCTCACGACCATGAACTCTGAGCTTCAGAAGCAACACGAGTTCATGAATGCTTATGATATGGTTGAACATCTTCATCAACTATATCAAGGACAAGCAAGGCATGAGAGATATGAAGTCTCTAAGGCATTGTTTGGTTCCAAAATGCAAGATGGGACTCTCGTAGGTCCATATGTACTCAAGATGATTGGGTACGTAGAAAACCTACAGAGATTGGGATTCCCCCTTGGCCAAGAGCTGGCTACTGACTTGATCTTGCAGTCTTTGTCGCAAAGCTACAATCAATTTGTCATGAATTACAACATAAATGAAATTGATAAGCCACTGCCTGAGATGCTCAGCATGTTGAGAATGTTGGGAGTCGCTTCGGAGGCTCATTGGCTCCCATGTCTCCGAATTAAAATTTTCACTAATGAAAGAATTAATCCGAATGGGATGAGCTTCCTTAGCATAACCATTTCGTCGTTGTGCTAACAACTTGAGTGGTCGCTTGAACAAACTAGTTGTTCAAGCAACACAACTCTTCTAGTTGGTTAGCCGCGGAAGAGACGACGGACGGATCGCCGGTTTTTGTGTTTTGTCTTCAGGGTCCATGATTATACAATATATTTACTAATTCACACATGCATAATCAAAACATAAAAGAACATGCTCAGATCTATAAATAAAGTTAAAATAACTTTATACCTCACGATCTTCTACCGTATGTCCTATCCTTCTCGTGGATGACGTGTGGACGAAGATCCTCCACGAGTAGAAGCCTTCTAGATCGCTTTCTTCTCTACCTTGTCCGTTGCGAACAAAGAGAAGAAACAACAAATACCTTCCTATCTAGAACCGGCCACCAAATTAGGGAATTTGGTGCAACCGCCGGCCAAGGAACAATTGGATGATGCGCCGGCCAACTTCAAGAAGTGTTGCCGCCAGCCACTCTAGGATGAAGGGAGGAAGATGAATGTCGGCCACCTATGGAAGGAGAACCGCCGGCCAAGGAAGAAGGGAGAGGGCTCTAGGATGGGCGCCTGCCAAGTGTTGATGGAAGGAAGTGGGCGCCGACAACAATTTATGGAAGATGGTTGCCGCCCACTTTTGCTCCAAACCCTAGCCGCCCACCTTTGCTCCAAACCCTAATCCCAATTCAAAAATCCATTCTTTTCGTCCAAGCCTAAGCCCCCTATTTATAGAATTGGGCTTAAGCCTCCTTTAATCTCCACCGTCGGATCTAGGGTTTTATCCCAATCGTCGGATCTAGAGTTTCATCCCAACCGTCGGATCTAAGATTTCATCCCAACCGTCGGATCTAAGGTTTCATCCCAACCATCGGATCTAGGGTTTTATCCCAACCGTCGGCTCTAGGGATTTAATCCTAACCATTGATTCTAGGGTTTCATCCTAACCATCGGATCTTAGGGATTTAATCCCAACCGTTGGTTCTAGGGTTTCATCCTAACCATCGGATCTAGGGATTTAATCCCAACCGTTGGTTCTAGGTTTTGTTTTACATTCTTGGATCTAGACTTCACAAGGATTATATTAGGCTACGATAGGGATCATAAGGAGGAGTTGGGTCTTGGCCACCCGATGGATCGGAACCACACTAACTTGATCCATCAATGATGTTCCATTCCACTAGAGGATCATCATTGAACTACCTCACCAACCCCCATAAATCAATATGGGCTCCATATATTATTTGTATATTAATCTCCCTGTGTTTAAGATATCGAATGTCCGTCAATTAATTGATTTACTGACCATCAATTAATTAACATCTAATTCCTCGAGTAGTACCACTCAACCTTATCATCATGTTGACTAAGTCAACCAGCTGGGTTTACATGATGAATCTTATGACCTCCTCAAGGGGACATCATCAACCTAATATATAGGACACGGTTTCCTCCTATAATCAACGGTACACCATGTAAATAATATTATTTCCCAACTTACCGAGCATATTGATTTAATCCATCTAAATCTCACCCTCTGGTAAATCAAAGAAATAAATACTAAGTACATGTGCCCATTATTATATCGGGATTAAGAGCATGCACAACATAATATCCAAGGTCCGATTCAATTATGTAGTCAGTACTAAATTGAATCACCTCTATGTCGGTCCTGCTCAATACACCTAAGTGTACTAGTGTAACTCTATGTTCAAGACAAAACAATACCAAGCTACACTACAACCATGCCAATGGTTTGTCCAAAACCATCTTGGTTGTGAGCCTCTACTTATATTTTACAAGGGACTGATAACATGATCTTCTGTGCCACACCAAGCACCATGTTATCTACAATGTAAAATATTAGACAATATGCACACATATAATAAATATATAAAGTGCAAACAATGATCATGTGATTCTTATTTCAAAATAAAATGTTCATACAAAAAGAGCTAGGATTTCAGTATACATTCCAACAATCTCCCACTTATACTAAAAGACTATGCCATCATCACTCTGCCATACATCTGATCCCCATGTCCTCCACATGCCTATCAAACGCTTTCGCTGGAAGGGCCTTAGTGAATGGATCCTCCAGGTTATCCTCTGATGCAATCTTGGCGACAGCAACTTCCCCTCGCTTTACGATCTCTCGTATAAGGTGGTACTTGCGCTCTATGTGTTTACTTGCCTTATGGGCTCGTGGTTCCTTCGAGTTTGCAACTGCACCATTATTATCACAATAAATTGTGATAGTTCTGGACAAACCAGGAATCACATCCAAGTCCATCAGGAAGTTCCTGAGCCACACAGCTTCTTTGGCTACCTCATAGGCTACCACATACTCAGCTTCCATGGTGGAGTCCGCCACGCATTTCTACTGGGCACTCCTCCATACAATGGCTCCACCTCCTAAAGTAAACACAAAACCTGAGGTAGACTTACTGTTATCCCTTTCTGATTGGAAATCGCAATCCATGCAACCCACAGGGAGTAATTGGTCTGCCCGGTAAACTAGCATATAATCCCTAGTCCTTCTCAGGCACTACAATATGTTGGATCGATCGGATCGCTAGAGGGGGGGTGAATAGTGATAGAAACTTTTTAGTATGAATTCATTTTTAAAAAAAACTTATATGCAGCGGAAAGATAAACAAAACAAAAAGTAAAGGAGACAATAGACACAAGAGATTTACTTGGTTCGTAGCCGAAGGCTACTACTCCAAGGCCCTAGTGGTCCTTGATCACGTACGGAGGGCAAACTACTAAAGAACTCCCCCTCGTTGGAGGTAGGAGTTAGACGGATACAAAAAGTCCGAGGTAGAAGGACACTCCCCCTCTCCTCGTTATAATGAAAGCTTTACTAAAAGGAATAAACTGAAATACAATTTAGAACTTTCGTTACCGACGACTTTAAAGGTTGGAGGTTGAAGCTCTAGTCGTCGTCTCGGCAGCGCTTCGTCGTAGGGATGTCGGAGAGTCAGAGCGTATCGGAAGCACTTGGAAGCTTTTGAATTCATGAAAACCCTAGGTTTGGCCCTCCTTTTATAGCCTTTGAGCCCCTCATTGAATGGGTCTTTAGCCAATCACAAATGGGCACAAAACCCCTTGAAAAATGGTGATAACTCTTGACTACTCGAGGCTGATCCTTTGACCAGTAGTCGACTGATGGCCATCATCAATCGACTGATGGCCCGATCATCGATTCTAGCAGCCGATCGTTTGACTGGCAATGAGTCCTCCAAGGCGGTCGATCGATGCTAGCCGCAGCAAGGTTAGCTCAACAAAAACATAATTTCGATGGTCGTCGACCATCCGATCTCGACCTAGACCATCTATAAGAAGTCTTTGGTCGGATCTACGCTTAAGATCATCCCCGTAAAGAGGATACGACCTTACTTACGCTCGCACACACGAGCTTACCTCAGTACTTACGTGTTGCTTTTGCTTCCGGCCTTCCACTCAATTCCTTCGACTCCCTCCGAAGTCTCTTGAGTGTCGCCTGACCACCGCGGCTTCCTCCGGGTGTCGCTAGCCTTCAGCTCCAGCGTTGAGACTTTTCTGCACACTTGATTTAGCTCATGAGATAACAATATATTCTTAACTTTGTATCGTTTGTTATAATCAAAACTTAGGTTCGACTTAGGTGCCTACTGCACCAACAATCTCCCCCTTTTTGATTTATGGCAAACCCACATACAAAGTTAAGTAAATAGCAAGCATGAAGAGTAATAATGTGCATGAGAAACAAAAATATGAAGATTAAGTTGGAGTAGTAAGGATTTTCTTCAAGTACTCCCCCTTGAGGAAACCTCCCCCTTGACCGAGGGTGAGTCTTGAAGAAAGACCTTAATCCTCCCCCTTGAGGGTTGCTTTAAGTAATTAACATTACTTAAAGTTGGCCTTAGTAAAACGTTTTAGTTAATCCCTTTCTCCCCCTTAAGTAAAACATTAAGGACATAAAAAATAAATTTAAGTAAAATGTAGACGGCACAAATAAGTTTAAGTTAAGAATTCTTTGGTCTTTTGGTAAAAGTTAACTAAGTTTTAACTTTTGGTTTAAATATGAAGTAAGAGTTAAGTTATCAAAAAATTTTGACCCCTTAACTTTGGCCTTTTTCTCCCCCTTTTGCCGTATATCGAAAAGAGTAAGGGGTGTGTGGAAAACAAAATAAGTGTTAAATTTAAGGTCCAAGCATGTTCCCCATTTTTTATAAAAAAAATATACTGAAAATAAGCTCATCTATAAAATGTGCGACTCATATTTGGCTTGATTGATATGTAAGATCAACCAATCCTGGTCAGAGTCGGTTAGTATGTATGATTATACTCCGTGGTTCATAGCGATGCACTAGCTCTACATCTGGAACCAGGAGTAAGGTCCTAACATCTCACGCCCATCTACGTGGCTAAGTACACAAACACATTAGTCCTATGTGTTGTGAGATGTACTGGCTCCTTAAATCTATAGGTGCATGATATCTAAGGTATGTCCTATGCTAGTTCCATAAAAATGAAATTAAAGAAATAGTAGTAAGAACATATAATTTGCATGTACCTATTCTATTACACACATGCCCAATTTTCGTCTTAATAGACTAAATTCGGCTTCGGGTAGGGGTTTAGTAAATAGATCTGCCAAGTTAGACTTCGATTCGACGTATTCGAGGTGTATGGATCCGTTGGCCACATGTTCTCGAATGAAATGGTGTTTGACCTCTATATGTTTGGTCCTAGAGTGACATATCGGATTCTTTGTAAGATTAATTGAACTAATGTTATCTACGTGAAGTTTAGTATTCGTAAAGTCTAACTTAAAGTCGTGGAGAGTGTGATTCATCCAAAGAAGCTGCGTGACACACTCACCCATCGCGATGTATTCGGCTTCGATGGTAGATAAAGCAACACAGTGTTGTTTCCTACTGCACCAACTCACTAGACTCGAGCCGAGAAGTTGACAACAACCACTCGTGCTCTTTCTATCGATCTTACTACCGGCATAATCCGAATCGGAGTAGCCGATTAGTTTGAACTCCGTAGATCTAGGGTACCAAATACCAACGTTAAGTGTACCCTTAAGATATCTAAGGATATGCTTAACTAGGGTTAGGTGAGACTCCTTAGCACAGGTTTGAAACCTGGCGCACATACTTACTGCGAATAGGATGTCAGGTCGACTCGCAGTTGAGTATAGGAGACTCCCTATTACGCTCCTATAGTATTTTAAGTCAATGGACTTACTTTCTAGGTCTTCTCCTATGTTAACATTTATCGCCATTGGGGTGTTTATTACCTTAGCGTCTTGCATTCCAAATCTTTTAATTAACTCCTTAGTGTATTTTTGTTGATATAGGTATATATCATCCTTAGTTTGTTTAATTTGTAGACCTAAAAAGAAACTCAACTCGCCTACCAAGTTCATTTCGAACTCACTTTCCATGAGTGAAACGAACTCGTTTAGTAAGGCTGAGTTAGAGGTTCCAAAAATTATATCGTCTACGTAAATTTGAGCTATGAATATTTCTTTACCTAAGGTTTTCACGAAGAGAGTTGGGTCAACTAAGCCTTGGTTAAACCCTTTTGACTTAAGATGGATTGAAAGTCTCTCGTACCAAGCTCGAGGAGCTTGTTTAAGTCCATAGAGAGCTTTCTTAAGTTTTAGAACATGGTCGGGTTTATCTAGATTTTCGAATCTGGGGGGTTGGCTAACATAAACTTCTTCTTTAATGTATCCATTTAGGAATGCCGACTTAACATCCATTTGAAACAGCTTAAATCCTCGATGTGCGGCATAAGCTAGCAACATTCGAATGGATTCGAGTCTAGCTACTGGGGCATAGGTTTCGTCGTAATCTAAGCCTTCGACTTGGCTAAACCCTTTGGCGACTAACCTAGCCTTGTTTCTAACTACTTCACCTTTATCATCAAGCTTATTTCGAAACACCCACCTTGTTCCAATTATCGTTTTGTCTTTAGGTGGTGGTACTAATTCCCACACTTCATTCCTAGTAAATTGAGCTAGCTCTTCTTGCATTGCAATAATCCAATCGGGATCAAGAAGAGCTTGTTCAATTGATTTGGGTTCTATCTTTGAAATTAAGGAAATTTGACTAAGGTTCCTATAGGATGCTCTAGTTCGAACTCCTAGATTAGGATCTCCTATCACTTGATCGATAGGGTGGTTAGTCTGAATCCTAGATTGGGTTGGGTTTGTATCACCTAATGCTTGATCAATGGGGTGACTTGGTTGAACACTAGTTTGACTCGGATCACTTGTCACTTGGTCGACAAGAGAAGTTGGTTGATGTGGATTAGACTCGATCTCAGGGTCGGAGACGAGTTTGGTATCAGTGGGCTCAACACTTGGGGTCATTAAGAGTTTTGTAGGTTTGGGTACTTCATCAAATACTACATTGATAGTCTCCTCGATTCTAAGGGTGTTGTGGTTATATACTCTATAAGCTCGACTTGTAGTCGAGTATCCTAGAAAGATTCCGGTCGTGGTTTTGGATGTAAATTCCACTAGGCCATTTTGCTGAGGGGTCCTAGGGCAAGAGAATTCATGGTGGTATCCGTTTAGGTTACAGAAGTCGGTGAACCTTTAATTTTCGAATTCACCACCATGATCGCTTCTAAGTCTTTTAACCTTAAGGTCTTTTTGATTCTCGATTAATTTGAATAGATTGATTAATTGATCTAGGGTATCATTTTTATGTTTGATGAACCTAACCCAGGTAAACCTGGAGTAGTCGTCAATTATGACTAAGCAATATTGACATCTATTGAGTGACTTGGCTCCATGTGAATCGAATAGATCCATATGCAGGAGCTCAAGTACACTTGAGGTTCGTTCTTGGTTAGTTAACTTGTGTTGTGTCCTAGGTTGTTTTCCTTGTTGACAAGCATTACAGATTTTATTAACCAAGTTGTTGAGGTTGGGTAAGCCTCTGACTAAGCCACTCTGACTCATCTTGTGGACGAGTCTTGGGTGCGAGTGACCGAGTCGTCGGTGCCACAACCATGATTCCTCTTCCTGTGTCATAAGACATTTGGCTGAGGATTTGATTAAGTTAATTGTGTAAATGTTATTTGTCCTAGTTCCTTTGAGTATTGTTTTAGCTATTTTATTTGTTTTAATTACACATTCATTTTCTAAAATTACGACCTTATAGTTATTGTCACATAATTGGCTTACGCTAAGCAGGTTATATTCAAAATTCTCTACAAGTAATACATTTTTAATAACAAAATTTGAGTTAAGCTCGATATCACCTGATCCGATGATTTTGAGCTTGCCGTTATTCCCAAAGGCTACCGATCCTTGTCGTTTGAATCGAAGCTTTGTGAATTTGAGTTGATCCCCGGTCATGTGTCGGGAGCAACCGCTGTTCAACATCCATTGATCCTACACACAAGGTGGTTGGATTGGATGTTAGAATTTTTTTAAAAAAAAAAATTGGTTGTAAGTTGTTAAACCTAGGTCATCTCACCTGTGTCTATATGATCAATCATGTTATACTCATGTGTTTTTTGTGAGATGACTTCCAATTAAGTTAATTAAGTGCATTTAGGTTCAAGTAATTTTATGTTAGATTTGGATTTAAACCTAGGCTTGTCAAGTTTACCTTTTCAAGATCATGGCTTCCAGGTCGTGGCGAGGCACAGGGGCCTTCTTTTATCGGATCATCGACCACTTCCTTAGATAAAACCATTTTCAAGAAAATGATGACTTGACTCACCTAAGACTATCTCCTAGTCTAACTGGTTATTTTTGAAAAGAGGCTCCCCGAGGCTCAATCTTTTCGAAGAATTTTAGTTGGTTATGTTTTTGAAAAGAGGCTCCCCAAGGCTCAATCTTTTCGAAGAATTTTAGTTGGTTATGTTTTTGAAAAGAGGCTCCCCGAGGCTCAATCTTTTCGAAGAATTTTAGTTGGTTATGTTCGTGTTCTAAGTGAGTTCACAAGTTTTAAAGCACAAATTTTCTAAGTTAAAGCATGCAATTTCTAAGTTAAAGCACACACTTTCTAAGTTAAAACATGCAATTTCTAAGTTAAAGCACAAACTTTCTAAGTTAAAGCATGCAATTTCTAAGTTAAAGCACAAACATGTTTTGTACTGGCTCCCCCTAGACCGTTGAATCGGTTCGGTCTGTCCACATAGTGTATTTGGTCCTTGGGAACCCAGTACGGGTTGGATCCTAGAGTTGAAATCAAAAAGTTCTTAGGGACCCATGCTTGGACATGTTTCCTATGTCGACTTACAATCGACATATACGACCTATTAGTCGTGTTTGAGTTAAACCCTAGTCCATCCTTATTGTACACGGCCCTTTGAGAACCAAGTAGGAGCTCAAGTCCATAGGATCCCGTAGTGAACCTTTCCAACGTGTTCCTAAGATCTTCGACTTGACTTTTCAAGAGAGAGTTCTCAACTTCGAGCTTTTCAACTCGAGTTGAGTCCTTCTCTTGAACTCGACTAGTCGAAGAGGTTAGGGAGACCTCGTGTTTGAGGAGTTTAACCTCCTCAACAAGGGTCTCGACCTTGGACTCGGACTTAGCTAACTTCCTAGACAAAAACCTAACCGTATTATGTAAAGTATTAAATAAAGTTCGACTTACTTTAAGGGTATCTTTTGAACCGGATGCGTATCCGTGGCTTGACTTGAAGGTAGCTTCGTAGTCCGAGTCATCCTCAGGTTCCGACTCAAGTTCAGGTTCGGTCTCCGTGTCTGACTCAATCGATTTCGCCATGAAGACGTGGTCTTCGTCTTCTTCGGATGACGCTCTTCCCATGTCGCTGAGGGCCTTCTTGTGCTTAGGTGCTTGGTGGTTGAGCTTGGGGCACTCGGACTTGATATGTCCAAACTCGCTACACTCATAACACCTAATATTAGAACTTTTAGGCTTACCTTGGTTGGGTTGAGTTGTGGTTCGCCGTCCCCTTGGCTATCCTTCGAGCTAGGTTCATTAGTTCACCAACTCCGGTCAACTTTATCTTCTGACTCATCTTCCTCCTCGGTTGGTGGTGGCTTGCTTTGCATTTTCTTCTTCTTTAGTCCTGCAAACAAGGCTATACCCTCTCGGGTTCCGGAAGTTGGATCGCTTCATGTAATTCAAAATCGAAAAGAGTTCATCTAACCTAATTTTAGAAAGATCCTTGGAGACCTTGTAGGCATCGACCATGGATGCCCACAAGGTAGTCCTCGAAAAGAGTTTAGAACATACCTTATAAGGTCGCGGTTTTGACCTTTTGCCCGATTGCATGTAGGTTGTTGACTATGTCTTGGACTCGTGAAGTTGGGTCACTGACTCATGTTCCTGCATTTTTAGGTTATATAGTTTATTGAAAAGAAGATTACGCTACATACCTTGGCTTCATGGGTCCTTCGTGTAGCTCCACTAGTTTTCCAAAGATCTTTGCGCTTATGAAGGGGCCGACGCGATTTAGCTCCTCCTTGGATAGGCCGCATTGAGGATTTGTGTTGCCTTGGCGTCGGCGACTTGTCGCTTTTGTCGCAATGGTCCATTGATCATAATCCAAGGAGTCACCCACTTCATTAGTCAAGTGTGAAACCCGCTTGGATTATGATCCACATCTCGATTTGGGTTTTGAGAGCATTCCATCCGACCTTCCAATAACGGAAGTCATCTCCATTGTAAAATGGAGGTCGACGGGTGCTAAAACCTCGAGATGGGCCATTAGAACAAAAGACAAAGACGAAGAAACTAACAACGACAAAAACACGAAAAACAAGTACCAAGACTCGCCTTGGATTAGTAGGAGAAAAACTTAACAAAGCAAAATAAATAAAAAACAGAATTAAAAGAAAAATAAATCTGTAAAAGGCTAGATTGGTGGTTTCACCAAATCTTAGCAACCCCGCTCGATACCAATTGTTGGATCGACGGATCGCTAGAGGGGGTGAATAGCGATAGAAACTTTTTATTTAATCGCTTTTAAAAAAACTTATATGCAGCGGAAAGATAAACAAAACAAAAGTAAAGGAGACAATAGACACAAGAGATTTACTTGGTTCAGAGTCAAGGCTACTACTCCAAGGCCCTAGTGGTCCTTGACCACGACGGAGGGCAACTACTAAAGAACTCCCTCCTCGTTGGAGGTAGGAGTTAGACGGATACAAAAGCCCGAGGTAGAAGGACACTCCTCTCCTCATTATAATGAAAGCTTTACTAAAAGGAATAAACTGAAATACAATTTAGAACTTTCATCGACGACTTTAAAGGTTGGAGGTTGAAGCTCTAGTCGTCGCTCCCTGGCCTGGCTCGTAGGGATGTCTGAGAGTCCTGAGCATATCGAGAAGAACTTGGAAGCTTTTGAATTGATGAAAAACCCTAGGTTTGGCCCTCCTTTATAGCCTTTGAGCCCCTCATCGAATGGGTCTTTAGCCAATCACAAATGGGCACAAAACCCCTTGAAAAATGGTGATAACTCTGACTACTCGAGGTGATCTGATCAAGAATCGATCGATGGACATCATCACCGATCGATGGCAAGATCACCAATTGCGACCTTCGGCAATGATCGATTGACGGCAATGAGTCCTCCAAGGGCAATGATCGATGCTAGCCGCAAGGCAAGGTTAGCTCAACAAAACATAATTTCGATGGTCGCCGACCATCCGATCTCGACCTAGACCATCTATAAGAAGTCTTTGGTCGGATCTACGCTAAGATCATCCCCGTAAAGAGGATACGACCTTACTTACGCCGCACACACGGAGACTTTATTTAGCTATGAGATAACAATATATTCTTAACTTTGTATCGTTTGCTATAATCAAAACTTAGGTTCAACTTATATCAATGTCCCTATCGGATTACTCGATATTCGCTAACCATGCCGTATATCTTGTCTTAGCATACATGAGGCTTCAAGAATAAGGAACTCCTTTATCACCTCGGATGATCTAGGACACATCTAGATAAAGGAACTCCATACCTGAAAGGTAGAAAACCCTTCTTGGAGTTCTGCATGCTAAAACGATCCAAAATCATGTCTATGTATGAAGCTTGGGATAAGCACAACAACCTTGATCCCAAGGTTGTGACCCACTTCTCCCAAGTCCTTCAAAACTGTTTGGACAACCATACCCTTACGTCTGATAACACTCTGATATTGTTGCCAACTACCAAAATATTATCTACGTATAGTACAAGAAATACCACTACGTTTCCATCACATCTCTTGTATACACAAGACTCATCCGGACTTTGAATAAATCCATAAGTCTGGATTTACCTCATCAAAGCGGATGTTCCAAGACCTCAAAGCTTGCTTCAGTCCAAAAACGGACCGATTAAGCTTACATACAATATGCTCTTTGCCCTTAGCAATGAATCCCTCTGGTTGCTGCATATAGATGTTCTCCTCAAGACTTCCATTAAGGAAAGCTGTCTTGACATCCATCTGCCAAATCTCATAGTCCATATGAGCAGCTATAGATAAGAGAATCCGGATAGACTTAAGCATAGCTACCGGCGAAAAGGTCTCCTCATAATCGATACCCTCTTTCTGAGTATACCCTTTCGCAACAAGCCTAGCTTTGAAGGTCTCAACCTTCCCGTCTACTCCTCTCTTTCTCTTGTAGATCCACTTGCATCCAATGCTTTTTACACCATCGGGTGGTTCTACTAGCTTCCAGACCTGATTAGAATCCATAGATTCTATCTCTGAATTCATCGCTTTTTGCCAAGATACCGCATCTCTATCTTGGATTGCCTCGTCATATGTCCAGGGATCAGGTTCATGTTCCCCAGGGACTAAGTCCGAAGACTCTCCCAAAAACATGAATCTATCGGGTTGTCTAACAACCCTCCCACTACGACGAGGTGCCTCCTGTGTATGCTCCGTGACATGCAGTGCAGTGACTTGTGGTGTCTCCTCTTGTACCGGTGGTACTGAAGTCGGGACTTCCCCTGTCAACTCCTCAAGAACAATCCTACTCTTGGGCTTGTGGTTCATTACATAATCCTCCTCTAGAAATATGGCGTTCGTGCTAACGATCACCCTCTGATCTCTAGGATTATAAAACAAACCACCTTTCGTTCCCTTAGGGTAGCCAACAAACATGCACACTTCTGTACGAGGTTCCAACTTACCAGCATCAGCCTTCAGCACATGTGCTGGACTCCCCCATATCCGAATATGTCTTAGACTAGGCTTTCGCCCAGTCCACATTTCTACAGGGGTAGAAGGTACTGATTTAGATGGAACCAAGTTTAGAGTGTACATTGTCGTATCCAGTGCATACCCCCATAGCGAAATAGGTAACTCAGAATAACTCATCATCGATCTGACCATCTCCATAAGAGTCTTATTCCTTCGCTCCGCTACACCATTCTCTGGGTGTGCCAAAGTGCAATTGGGATCAATCCCACTCGACGATAAGTAACTCCTAAACTCTCCCAAGAGGTACTCGCCACCACGATCAGATCGTAGTGTCTTGATACTTTTACCTTGACGGTTCTCCACATCAGCCTTGAATTCTTTGAACCTGTCAAAGCATTCAGACTTGCGACGCATCAAGTAAATGTATCCATATCTTGAATAATCGTCTATAAAAGAGACAAAATATTCAAAACCACCTCTTGCCTGGATAGACATAGGACCGCACAAATCAGAATAAACCAATTCTAACACATCTTTGGCTCTATACCCCTTGGCCTTGAAAGGCCTCTTGGTCATTTTACCTTCCAAGCAAGATTCGCAGGTAGGGAGATCCTCCACCACTAATGAACCCAAAGGTCCATCAGCTATCAATCTTTGAATTCTGCTTAGGTTAATATGACCAAGCCTTAGATGCCAAAGATATGTTTGGTTCATTTGCGAAGGTTCTTTTCTCTTATTAGACTTAGAAGATGAGTTATTGATTTCTATATGCATCGTGGGAGTTTTTGGTTCAAGAGTATATAAATTGCCAACCAATGTACCAGAACAGATAATCTCCCTATTCCTTTTTATAACCACTTTATCATTAAAAGAAACAGAATACCCATCCATAAATAATTTAGAAACTGAAATTAAATTCTTTCTAAAAGTAGGTACATAAAGACAATTTCTCAAAACCAAAACTTTATTCCTATCAAAAGATAAATAAACGTCTCCCAATGCAATAGCCGCCGCCTTTGAAGCATTGCCCATGAAGACGGTAATCTCTCCCTCAGCTAGTCGTCGGGTTTCCTGGAACCCCTGCAAAGTATTGCAGACATGATCAGTGCCTCCTGTATCTACACACCAGGCACTGGTAGATAACACCGCTAAATATGTTTCAACAACTAAACAAGAAGATATACCTTTCGGTTTAGAGGAAGAAACCTTCTGAGCAACGATGGCTTGAGCACTTTGACGAAAAAGCCCCTCTGCCACCTGGAGTTCTGTCAGAAGCTCCGCCAACGAATACAACCTCTTGTTCATGTTGTAGTTGAGGCGGAACTGCTCAAAACTCTTAGGCAGAGACTGGAGAATGATATCGACCTGGGTTTCCCCATCGATCTCAGCTCCGAGGACTTCCATCTCATTAAGATGAGCCATCATCTTGAGAACATAATCCCTAACGGGTGTTCCCTCGACCATGGTGGTCGTCATCAAGTTTCTCATTGCCTCCTGTCTAGCCGCCCTACTCTGATGTCCGAAAAGTTCCTTGAGATTGAACATCATGTCATAAGCAGTGGCTATGGCCTGATGCTGATGTTGCAGCACATTTGACATAGATGCCAAAATGTAACACCGCGCCATCTCATCTGCCTTAACCCATTTCTTATAACGTTCTTTCTCCTTTTCATCAGAGTCATCGGTGGGCTTAGGAGGACAGACCTCGAAGAGTACAAATTTGTACTCTTCTGCAGTTAAGACAATATCCAGGTTTCTTTTCCAATCAATGTAGTTTGGACCAGTAAGTTTGTTTTCTTTTAAAATCACAGCAAGTAGGTTGAAAGCCATTTGAAAATCCTAAAAATCACAATGATCAAAATATTAGATTTCAAATATTATTGATTCCTCAAAAACAATAAAATTCTGAAATCAACCAACACCTCAAAACACCGAGAATATCGTATGCCACGATAGTGTGGACATATACAAATTCTGCATTTGTAAGAGGAGGTTTTACCCATTAATTTTATTATCTTGTCAACCTTACTTTTTGACAAATAAAATTAATAGTTGGTTCCTCTTTGGCCCTACAAATAAAAGCAGTGACTCCGATGGGGAGGATACTTTTAATTTGCATCTAAGTGTGCACCATTATACGATACTAAGGGAATTATTTCGAATTATGTGCCTTACCGATGGGGAAGTACACACGCTCCTTAATAATTTCCTATAACCATTATTTGACCTAGTGATCCGCAAACAAACCCATCCGATGGGGAGGAAGGCACTAACTTCCAGGTTAAGACAATATCCAGCTATCTTTTGTGATGGTACTTGGTGTGGCACAGAAGATCATGTTATCAGTCCCTTGTAGAATATAAGTAGAGGCTCACAAGAAAGATGGTTTTGGACAAACCATTGGCATGGTTGTAGTGTAGCTCGGTATTGTTTTGTCTTGAACATAGAGTTACACTAGTACACCTTGGTGTATTGAGCAGGACCGACATAGAGGTGATTCAATTTGTTGCTGACTACATAATTGAATCGGACCTCGGATATTATGTTGTACATGCTCTTAATCCCGATATAATAACGGACACATGTACTTAGTATTTATTTCTTTGATTTACCAGAGGGTGAGATTTCTATGGATTAAATCAATATGCCCGGTAAGTTGGGAAATGATATTATTTACATGGTGTGCCGTTGATTATAGGAGGAATTCGTGTCCTATGTATTAGGTTGATGATGTCCCCTTGAGGAGCTCATAAGGTTCATCATGTAAACCCTGCAGGTTGACTTAGTCAACATGATGATAAGGTTGAGTGGTACTACTCGAGGAGTTAGATGTTAATTAATTGATGGTCAGTAAATCAATTAATTGACGGACATTCGATATCTTAAACATGGGGAGATGGATTTACAAATAATATATGGAGCCCATATTAATTTATGGGGGTTGGTGAGGTAGTTCGATGATGATCCTCTAGTGGAATGGAACATCATTGATGGATCAAGATTGTGTGGTTCCGATCCATCGGGTGGCCAAGACCCAACTCCTCCTCATGGTCCCTATCGTAGCCTAATATAAACCTCATGAAGTCTAGATCAAATGATGGAAAACAAATCTCTAGATCCGACGGTTGGGATTAAATCCCTAGAACCGACGGTGGAGATTAAATCTCTAAAACCGACGGTTGGGATTAAATTCCTAGAACCGATGGTAGAGATTAAATCTCTAGATCCGACGGTTGGGATTAAAACCCTAGAACCGACGGTGGAGATTAAATCTCTAGATCCGACGGTTGGGATTAAAACCCTAGAACCGACGGTTGAGATTAAATCTCTAGATCCGATGGTTAAGATTAAAACTCTAGAACCGACGGTGGAGATTAAACCAAGGCCTAAGCCTAACTCTATATATATGGGCTTAGGCTTGGGCGGCAAGATGATGGAACATGGAAAACCTAATTGAGGGGCTTTGGCTTTGGCGTGAAAGTGGAGGAGCTAGGGTTTTTGGGTGGCCACAAAAGGAGAGGGAGCTTCTTCTTCTTCTTCACAATGGTGGCCGGCACCCTTCTTCCTCCTTCCTCCATGGTTTGGCCGGCGCCCATGCTTCTCCTTTTGATCTAGGTTGATGATTTGGTTTTGGAGATTTGGGTTTTGCCAAACCTAAAGTGGGCGGCAAGAAACCCTAAGGGAGTTAGGGTTTTGCCTATCTTTGGTTGGGCGGCAAGAAACCCTAGGTGGTTAGGAGGTTGGGCGGCTAGGTTATGGAAGCTAAGGTGGGCGGCAAATATAGGAGGAGGGTTCTTCTTCTTCCTAAGGTGTGGCCGGCTCCTACCTCCTCTTCCTTCTACCTTGGTCGGGGCTCAACCAATTTCCTCTTCTCCTCTTCAATCCATCTTTGCCGGCAGCACAAGAAGCTAGGGTTTGTCCCTAGTTCGGTTCCTTGGTTGTTTCATTATGTTCTCTCTATTCTTGGGGCCGGCGGCATCAATCCTTTTATGGATTGGTGGTTGGCTCAAGCAAGAAGGGAAAGAGAGTTCTTCTTTCTTTGGATTGAAGAAGATCTAGGAAGCTTCAACTTGTGGAGGATCTTCGCCCACACGAAGTCTACAAGGAGGTTAGGACATACGATAGAAGATCAAGAGGTATAAAAGTTTTACAACTTTTATTATTGTTCTTTGCATGTTCTTATTGATATGCTAACTTATGTTCTTTATGTTAGTATATGTTGATTATACTAGTTTACATTTGCATGTATTTGTATAATCATGGACCCCGAATAAGAAACACAAAAACCGACGATCCGTCCGTCGTCTCTTCCGCGGCTAATCAACTAGAAGAGTTGTGTTGCTTGAACAACTAGTTTGTTCAAGCGACCACTCAAGTTGTTAGCACGACGATGAATAGGTTGTGCTAAGGAAACTCATCCCATCCGGATTAGTTTTCATTAGTGAAAATTTTAATCCGGGGACATGGGAGCCGATGAGCATTCCGAGGATTAGCACATTGCGAACAATTGGTATCAGAGCCAGGTTTCCGGTTTTGTGTGTTTTGGATTCGGTTACTTTCACTCACTTATCATATATTGTGTATGCCAAATAATAGTAGGATGTGCGTAGGCTAACTTTTTGGTTGCAGGCATAAGATCCAACTATTATGGCTATATATGTGTGTATGTGATTGCATGTGTGTGTGATTGTATATTATTTGAATCCTCGGGGTTGACGAGGCTAGATTAGTATTTAATTTTTGTAATTGAATATGATATTGTTTAGACACTCTTTATTTTATTTTACTTTCGATCTAGATTTCATGTACACTCCCTCGTGGAGTATAGGATCGATGGATGTAAAATAAAATAGGTTTTATTCTCGGCTCGGATCTCCGGATGGCTCGTACATGGCGTAGGAGGAGCGGACGAGGTGGCGACACGACGGGAAGCATATTGGAGAACAATACCATAATAGTTGAAAAAATTCTGATTTTTCCATATTTATTGATGATTTGTTTTATATGCATGTTGTGTGTGCTTGAAAATTTCTCATTTTCAATTTACTAAGTGGGAGAGGGATATTTTAATTAATTCCCGCGGCCTCCATTACAATTTGATGTGTGATGCAACAAACTTGTGTGTCGACTCTGAGTGCCTTCCTCCCTGAGGACGGGTTTGTTTGCGGATAACTAGGTCAAATAATGGTTATAGGAAATTATCTAGGAGCATGTGTACTTCCACAGAGGTAAGGCACATAATCCAAAATAATTCCCTTAGTATCGTGCAATGGTGCACACTTAGATGCAAATAAAAGTATCCTCCCCATAGGAGTCACTGCTTTTATTTGTAGGGCCAAAGAGGAACCGACTATTAATTTTATTTGTCAAAAAGTAAGGTTGACAAGATAATAAAATTAATGGGTAAAACCTCCTCTTACAAATGTAGAATTCGTATACGTCCACACAGAGTGGCATACGATATTCTCGGTGATTTGAGGTGTTGGTTGATTTCGGAATTTTATTGTTTTGAGGAATCAATAATATTTTGAAATCTAATAGAATGATCTATGTGATTCTTAGGATTTTCAAAATTGACTTTCAAATTCTTTGTGATACTAAAGGAAATAAACTTACTGTACCTAAATAATGTTGATTGGAAAAGATTCTAGATATTGTCTTATCTGCTAAGGAGTACAAGTATGCACTCTTCAAAGAGTGTCCTCAAGCCATCATTGCTCAAAAGGGTTTCTACTTCTAAGCCGAAAGGCAAGAAGAAGAAGAAACAAGGTGAAGCAAAGATGGTGGGAGGATCTCAAGGAAGAGTGAAGAAGCCGAAAGGCAAGTACTTCACTTGCAAGCAGAATGGATATTGGAAGAAGGACTGTCCCAATCCAAAGAAGAACAAAGATATATTCTTTGAACTAGTCGTTGAAACATGATTAGCGGTCTTATCTACCGGCACCTGGTGAGTAGGTATGGGAGCCACTAATCATGTCTGCAATACTTTGCAGGGGTTCCAAGAAACTCGACGACTAGCTAAAGGGGATATTACCATTTACTTGGGCAATGTCATGATGGTGGCGGCTATTGCAGTGGGAGAAGTTTTATTTATCTCTTAAGAATAATAAAACTTTGGTTCTGGAAAATTCCCTTTATGTACCTTTATTTAGAAAGAATTTAGTTTCAGTTTCTAAATTATGATGGATGGATATTCTATTTCTTTTAATGACAGAGTTGTTATAAAAGGAATAGGGAGAATATCTGTTCAGGTACATTGAAAGGAAATTTGAACCAAAACATCCCACGATGCAAATTGAAGTTAATAACTCATCTTCTAATTCTGATAAGAGAAAAGAACCTTCGAAAATGAACCAAACATATCTTTTGGCATCTTAGGCTTGGTCACATTAACCTAAGCAGAATTCAATAGGTTGATAGCTGATGGACCTTTGGGTTCATTAGTGGTGGAGGATCTCCCAACTTGTGAATCTTGCTTGGAGGGTAAGATGACCAAGAGGCCTCTCAAGGCCAAGGGGTATAGATACAAAGATGTGTTGGAATTGGTTCATTCTTATTCGTGTGGTCCTATGTCTATCCAGACAAGAGGTAGTTTTGAACATTTCATCTTTTTCATAGATGATTGTTCAAGATACGGATGACACTACGATCTAATCGTGGTGTTGAGTACCTCTTGGGAGAGTTTAGGAACTACTTATCGTGAGGTCGATTCAATCCTAATTGATCGCACTTGGCACACCCCACAGAACTGTAGCAGAGCAAGGAATAGGACTCTTATGGAGATGATTAGATCGATGATGAGTTATTCGACTTATCGATTCGCTCTAGGGATATGCTCTAGATACGACGCAGATACATTCAACCCGGGTTCCATCTAAATGCTGCCTTCTACTCCCACAGATTGTGGATCGGGCGAAAAGCCTAGTCTAAGACATATTTAGATATGGGAGTACAGACATCTCAAGGCGACATCGGTAAGATGGAACCTCGCATGTAATACGCATGATGTTCGCTGACTATCCTGAGGAACGAAGGGTGGATTGTTTTATAGTCCTAGAGATCGAGGGTGATCGTTAACACGAACGCCTTGATTTCTAGAGGAAGACTATGTGATGAGCCACAAGCCCAAGGGTAAAATTGTTCGAGGAGTTAAAGGGAAGTCACTTCTTTAGTACCACCGTACAAGAGGACATACCACATGTCATCGCACCGCTGGTCACTGAGAGGATACAGGTGATACCTCGTCGTAGTGGGAGGGTTGTTAGACCGAGAGATTCATGTTCTTGGGAGAATCTTTTGATTTGGTCCCTAGCAAACATGAACTCGATCCTAGACATACGACAGAGGCAATCCAAGATATAAATACAGATCTTTGCAAAGTGCAATGAAATCGAGATTGAATCTATGGATTCAAGTCAGTCTGGGAGCTCTTGCACCGCAATTTCATATGGATTATGAGTTGTGGCAGATGGATGTCAAGACAGCTTTCCTTAATGGAAGTCTTGAGGAAAACATCTATATGAAGCAACCAGAGGGGTTCATTGCTAAGGGCAAAGAGCATATTGTATGTAAGCTTAATCGGTCTGTTTATGGACTGGAGCAAGCTTTGAGGTCTTGGAACATCCTCTTTGATGAGGTAAATCCAGACTTATGGATTTATTTAAAGTCCGGATGAGTCTTGTGTATACAAGAGATGTGACGGAAACGTAGTGGTATTTCTTGTACTATATGTAGATAATATTTTGGTAGTTGGCAACAATATCAGAGTGTTATCAGACGTAAGGGTATGGTTGTCCAAACAGTTTTGAAGGACTTGGGAGAAGTGGGTCACAACCTTGGGATCAAGGTTGTTGTGCTTATCCCAAGCTTCATACATAGACATGATTTTGGATCGTTTTAGCATGCAGAACTCCAAGAAGGGTTTTCTACCTTTCAGGTATGGAGTTACTTTATCTAAGGAGATGTGTCCTAGATCATCTGAGGTGATAAAGGAGCTGAAGGTGGTTCCTTATGCTTCGGTAGTAGGAAGCCTCATGTATGCTATGTACGAGACAAGATATCCGCTTCCGTGGTTAGCATGATATCGAGTAATCGATGTGACATTGGATGCAGAAAGCATATATTGTAGTGCTTAAGAAGGACTAGGGATTATATGCTAGTTTACCGGGCAGACCAATTACTCCCTGTGGGTTGCATGGACTGCGATTTCCAATCAAATAGGGATAACAGTAAGTCTACCTTAGGTTTTGTGTTTACTTTTGGAGGTGGAGCCATAGTATGGAAGAGTGTCAAGCAGAAATGCGTGGTGGACTCTACCATGGAAGCTCGGTATGTGGCAGCCCCCGGGCGGCCAAAGAAGTTGTGTGGCTCAGGAACTTTCTGATGGACTTGGATATGATTCCTGGTTTGCCCAGAACTATCATAATTAATTGTGATAATAATGGTGCAGTTGCAAACTCGAAGGAACCACGAGCCCATAAGGCTAGTAAACACATAGAGTGCAAGTACCACCTGATACGAGAAATCGTAAAGGAGGTAGAAGTTGCTGTCGCCTAGATTGCATCAGAGGATGACCTGGTAGACCCTTTCACTAAGGCCCTTCTAGCGAGAGCTTTGATAGGCATGTGGAGGGAAGGGAAATCAGATGTATGGCAGTATGATGACAGCATAGTCTTTTAGTATAAGTGGGAGATTGTTGGGATGTATACTGAAAGCCTAGCTCTTTTATATGAACATCTTTATTTTGAAATAAGAATCACATGATCATTGTTTGCATATTTTTATAATTATGCAAAATTGTCTAATATTTTACATTGTAGATAATATGGTGCTTGGTGTGGCACAGAAGATCATGTTATCAGTCCCTTGTAGAATATAAGTAGAGGCTCATAACCAAGATGGTTTTGGACAAACCATTGGCATGGTTGTAGTGTAGCTTGGTATTGTTTTGTCTTGAACATAGAGTTACACTAGTACACCTCGGTGTATTGAGCAGGACCGACATAGAGGTGATTCAATTTATTGCTGACTACATAATTGAATCGGACCTCGGATATTATGTTGTACATGCTCTTAATCTCGATATAATAACGGACACATGTACTTAGTATTTATTTCTTTGATTTACTAGAGGGTGAGATTTCTATGGATTAAATCAATATGCCCGGTAAGTTGGGAAATGATATTATTTACATGGTGTGTCGTTGATTATAGGAGGAATCCGTGTCCTATGTATTAGGTTGATGATGTCCCCTTGAGGAGCTCATAAGGTTCATCATGTAAACCCTGCAGGTTGACTTAGTCAACATGATGATAAGGTTGAGTGGTACTACTCGAGGAGTTAGATGTTAATTAATTGATGGTCAGTAAATCAATTAATTGACGGACATTCGATATCTTAAACATGGGGAGATGGATGTACAAATAATATATGGAGCCCATATTAATTTATGGGGGTTGGTGAGGTAGTTCGATGATGATCCTCTAGTGGAATGGAACATCATTGATGGATCAAGATTGTGTGGTTCCGATCCATCAGGTGGCCAAGACCCAACTCCTCCTCATGGTCCCTATCGTAGCCTAATATAAACCTCATGAAGTCTAGATCAAATGATGGAAAACAAATCTCTAGATCCGACGGTTGGGATTAAATCCCTAGAACCGACGGTGGAGATTAAATCTCTAAAACTGACGGTTGGGATTAAATTCCTAGAACCGATAGTAGAGATTAAATCTCTAGATCCGACGGTTGGGATTAAAACCCTAGAACCGACGGTTGAGATTAAATCTCTAGATCCGACGGTTGAGATTAAAACCCTAGAACCGATGGTGGAGATTAAACCAAGGCCTAAGCCTAACTCTATATATATGGGCTTAGGCTTGGGCGGCAAGATGATGGAACATGGAAAACCTAATTGAGGGGCTTTGGCTTGGGCGGCAAGAAAGTGGAGGAGCTAGGGTTTTTGGGTGGCCACAAAAGGAGAGGGAGCTTCTTCTTCTTCTTCCCAATGGTGGTCGGCACCCTTCTTCCTCCTTCCTCCATGGTTTGGCCGGCACCCATGCTTCTCCTTTTGATCTAGGTTGATGATTTGGTTTTGGAGATTTGGGTTTTGCCAAACCTAAAGTGGGCGGCAAGAAACCCTAAGGGAGTTAGGGTTTTTCCTATCTTTGGTTGGGCGGCAAGAAACCCTAGGAGGTTAGGAGGTTGGGCGGCTAGGTTATGGAAGCTAAGGTGGGCGGCAAATATAGGAGGAGGGTTCTTCTTCTTCCTAAGGTGTGGCTGGATCCTACCTCCTCTTCCTTCTACCTTGGTCGGGGCTCAACCAATTTCCTCTTCTCCTCTTCAATCCATCTTGGCCGGCGGCACAAGAAGCTAGGGTTTGTCCCTAGTTCGGTTCCTTGGTTGTTTCATTATGTTCTCTCTATTCTTGGGGCCGGCGGCATCAATCCTTTTATGGATTGGTGGTTGGCTCAAGCAAGAAGGGAAAGAGAGTTCTTCTTTCTTTGGATTGAAGAAGATCTAGGAAGCTTCAACTTGTGAAGGATCTTCGCCCACACGAAGTCTACAAGGAGGTTAGGACATACGATAGAAGATCAAGAGGTATAAAAGTTTTACAACTTTTATTATTGTTCTTTGCATGTTCTTATTGATATGCTAGCTTATGTTCTTTATGTTAGTATATGTTGATTATACTAGTTTACATTTGCATGTATTTGTATAATCATGGACCCCGAATAAGAAACACAAAAACCGGCGATCCGTCCGTCGTCTCTTCTGCGGCTAATCAACTAGAAGAGTTGTGTTGCTTGAACAACTAGTTTGTTCAAGCGACCACTCAAGTTGTTAGCACGACGACGAATAGGTTGTGCTAAGGAAACTCATCCCATCCGGATTAGTTTTCATTAGTGAAAATTTTAATCCAGATTAGTTTTCATTAGTTAAGACAATATCCAGGTTTCTTTTCCAATCAATGTAGTTTGGACCAGTAAGTTTGTTTTCTTTTAAAATCACAGCAAGTGGGTTGAAAGCCATTTGAAAATCCTAAAAATCACAAGGATCAAAGTTATAAGGGATCGCAAGTAAAGGAGGAAGGCACTCAGAGCCAACACGCAAGTTTGTTGCATCACACGTCAAATTGTAATGGAGGCCGCGGGAATTAATTAAAATGTCCCTCTCCCACTTAGTAAATTAAAATTGAGGAATTTTAAAACATACACAACATGCATATAAAACAAATAAGCAATAAATATGGAAAAAAATAGAATTTTTCCAACTATTATGGCATTGTCCTCCAATATGCATCTCGTCGTGTCGCCACCTCGTCCGCTCCATCTTTTCCCGTGCGCAAGTCACCAAAGAGTTCCGAGCCGAGATAAAATATTTTAATTTACATCCATCGATCCTATACTCCACGAAGGAGTGTACAAATCATCTAGATCTAAAGTAAACTAAAATGAGCGGCTAAACAATGTCGTATTTAATTACAAAAATTAAATACTAATCTAGCCTCGTCAACCCCGAGGATTCAAATAATAAATTTTTACACACATCCATTCACATACATTCACATGGCCATAATAGTCGGATCTTATGCTTACAATCAAAGAGTTAAACTACGCATATCCTACTATTATCCGGCACATATATATATGAAATATGCATAAAAATTTAACCGAATCCAAAACACACAAAATCGGAAACCGTGGCTCTGATACCAATTGTAGGGAGTCGTTTCGGAGGCTCATTGGCTCCCATGTCCCCGGATTAAAATTTTCACTAATGAAAGAATTAATCTGGATGGGATGAGCTTCCTTAGCACAATCATTTCGTCGTCATGCTAACAACTTGAGTGGTCGCTTGAACAAACTAGTTGTTCAAGCAACACAACTCTTCTAGTTGGTTAGCCGCGGAAGAGACGACGGACGGATCACCGGTTTTTGTGTTTTGTCTTCGGGGTCCATGATTATACAATATATTTACTAATTCACACATGCATAATCAAAACATAAAAGAACATGCTCAGATCTGTAAATAAAGTTAAAATAACTTTATACCTCACGATCTTCTACTGTATGTCCTATCCTTCTCGTGGACGACGTGTGGACGAAGATCCTCCACGAGTAGAAGCCTTCTAGATCGCTTTCTTCTCTACCTTGTCCGCTGCGAACAAAGAGAAGAAACAACAAATACCTTCCTATCTAGAACCGACCACCAAATTAGGGAATTTGGTGCAACCGCCGGCCAAGGAACAATTGGATGATGCGCCGGCCAACTTCAAGAAGTGTTGCCGCCGGCCACTCTAGGATGAAGGGAGGAAGATGAATGCCGGCCACCTATGGAAGGAGAACCGCTGGCCAAGGAAGAAGGGAGAGGGCTCTAGGATGGGCGCCGGCCAAGTGTTGATGGAAGGAAGTGGGCGCCGGCAACAATTGATGGAAGATGGTTGCCACCCACCTTTGCTCCAAACCCTAATCCCAATTCAAAAATCCATTCTTTTCGCCCAAGCCTAAGCCCCCTATTTATAGAATTGGGCTTAAGCCTCCTTTAATCTCCACCGTCGGTTCTAGGGATTTAATCTCCACCATCGGATCTAGGGTTTTATCCCAACCGTCGGATCTAGAGTTTCATCCCAACCGTCAGATCTAGGATTTCATCCCAACCGTCAGATCTAAGGTTTCATCCCAACCGTCAGATCTAGGGTTTTATCCCAACCGTCGGCTCTAGGGATTTAATCCTAACCGTTGATTCTAGGGTTTCATCCTAACCATCGGATCTTAGGGATTTAATCCCAACCGTTGGTTCTAGGGTTTCATCCTAACCATCGGATCTAGGGATTTAATCCCAACCGTTGGTTCTAGGTTTTGTTTTACATTCTTGGATCTAGACTTCACAAGGATTATATTAGGCTACGATAGGGACCATAAGGAGGAGTTGGGTCTTGGCCACCCGATGGATCGGAACCACACTAACTTGATCCATCAATGATGTTCCATTCCACTAGAGGATCATCATTGAACTACCTCACCAACCCCCATAAATCAATATGGGCTCCATATATTATTTGTACATTAATCTCCCCGTGTTTAAGATATCGAATGTCCGTCAATTAATTGATTTACTGACCATCAATTAATTAACATCTAATTCCTCGAGTAGTACCACTCAACCTTATCATCATGTTGACTAAGTCAACCAGCTGGGTTTACATGATGAACCTTATGACCTCCTCAAGGGGACATCATCAACCTAATATATAGGACACGGTTTCCTCCTATAATCAACGACACACCATGTAAATAATATTATTTCCCAACTTACCGGGCATATTGATTTAATCCATCTAAATCTCACCCTCTGGTAAATCAAAGAAATAAATACTAAGTACATGTGCCCGTTATTATATCGGGATTAAGAGCATGCACAACATAATATCCGAGGTCCGATTCAATTATGTAGTCAGTACTAAATCGAATCACCTCTAAGTCAATCCTGCTCAATACACACAAAGTGTACTAGTGTAATTCTATGGTCAACACAAAACAATACCAAGCTACACTACAACCATGCCAATGGTTTGTCCAAAATCATCTTGGTTGTGAGCCTCTACTTATATTTTACAAGGAACTGATAACATGATCTTCTGTGTCACACCAAGCACCATGTTATCTACAGTGTAAAATATTAGACAATATGCACACATATAATAAATATATAAAGTGAAAACAATCATCATGTGATTCTTATTTCAACAACTAAAGGTAAGGGAAAGTCCAAACCCAAAGGAGGGGTGGCGGAGTGTAGCAAGGCATACCTAGAAGATCTTAAGAAGAAGAGAAGTGAGACTTCTACTTCAGGTATAAATGTTATAGAAGTCAATCTATCTATTTCTTCATCATGGGTATTAGAGGATATGCATCACATTTGTACCAATGTGCGGTAAAAAAGAGGCATTGACAAAGGCGAGATGGACCTCAGTAGGCAATGGAGCAAGGGTTGTCATTCAACTTATGATCTATCTCTACCCTCTGGGCTTGTACTAGAATTAGATGAATGTTTTTATGTGCCTGCCTTAACTAAGAACATCATTTCGGTTTCTTGTTTGGACAAGAAAGGATTTACATTTATAATAAAGAACAAATGTTGTTCAGTTTATTTTAATGATATGTTCTATTGTAGTGCACCTCTAATGAACGGACTCTACTTTCTAGACTTAGAGAGCCCTATCTATAACATAAGTACCAAAAGGTTCAAGTCAAATGAGTTGAACCAAACCTATCTCTGGCATTGTCGCTTAGGTCACATAAACGAGAGTCGCTTATCTCAGCTCCATAAGGATGGGCTGCTAGACTCATTTGATTTTGAATCATATGAGACATGTGAGTCTTGGCTTTTAGGCAAGATGACTAAGACTCCCTTTAGTGGACATAACGAAAGAGCAACAGACTTTGTTAGGACTTATACATAGTGATGTATGTGGCCCTTTCAATGTTGCTGCTAGAGGTGGTTACAGGTACTTTCATTACATTTACTGATGACTTCAGTAGATATGGTTATGTGTATCTTATGACACATAAATCAGAATCCTTTGAAAAGTTCAAAGAATTCAAGAATGAAGTACAAAACCAGCTTGCCAAGAGTATTAAGATACTTCGATCAGATCGAGGTGGTGAATACCTTAGCTATGAGTTTCGTGACTATCTAGCTGAGTGTGGGATTTTATCCCAACTCACTCCTCCTGGAACACCACAGTGGAATGGTGTATCCGAAAGGAGGAATCGTACCCTATTAGATATGGTACGATCTATGATGAGTCACACAGATCTTCCTATATCCTTTTGGAGATATGCTCTAGACACAGCAGCCTTTACCCTTAACTGTGTACCATCCAAGGCTGTGATAAAGACACCATATACGATATGGACAAGGGGAAATCCCAAGATGTCTTTCATGAGGATTTGGGGTTGTGAGGCTTACGTTCGATGTCAAGTCTCAGACAAACTGGGACCCAAATCCGATAGGTGCTATTTTGTTAGATATCCCAAGGATACAAAGGGATATTACTTCTACATTCCCAGTCAGCCCAAAGTGTTTGTGGCAAAGACTGGGGTTTTTCTAGAAAGAGATTTTGTTTCTAGAAAAACTAGTGGGAGTACATTCGATCTTGAAGAAATTCAAGATAAAGACCATAGCACTGAGGCCTTGATGGAGGTTGAACAGGAACCACAAAGTGTTGTGGGTGATGAGGTTATTGCACAAAGAATTGTGGAACAACCACCTATTCATGTAGACCTACCTCTTCGCAGGTCTGATAGGGTACGTCGTCAGTCTGAGAGATATTCATTTCTCTTGTCTGACCATGATGATGTTATGCTCATTGAGAATGAGCCTACCTCCTATCAGGAAGCTGTGATGAGCCCAGATTCTGAGAAATGGCTAGAGGCCATGAGATCCGAGATGGAATCCATGTACACCAACCAAGTATGGACTTTGGTTGATCCACCTGAAGGGGTCAAACCCATTGGGTGTAAGTGGGTCTTTAGGAGAAAGAATGACATGGATGGACTTACGCATACTTATAAGGGTCGATTGGTGGCTAAAGGTTTCAAGCAAATTCATGGTATTGACTATGATGAAACATTTTCTCCAGTGGCGATGTTTAAGTCCATTCGGATCTTGCTTGCTATTGCAGCATACCACGATTATGAGATCTAGCAGATGGATGTCAAAACCACATTTCTGAATGGAAACTTACTCGAGGATGTGTACATGACACAACCTGAGGGTTTTGAAGATTCACAGCATACTGGGAAAGTATGCAAGCTGCAAAGGTCCATTTATGGGCTAAAGCAAGCCTCTCGGAGCTGGAATCTTCGATTCAATGATGCGATCAAACAGTTTGGTTTCATCAAGAATGAAGATGAACCCTGTGTCTGTTAGTAATATATGAGAGATGTCCTAAGGCAATCGCCTTATGTATGAACCATTTATATGATAAATGAAGATTCACTATTTGAGTATACATGTTTTATGTATTTGATTGGATCTTAAACTCATTTACTGAATGTCCACGATACGATTCACAGCATGAGAGAATTTGTGATTGGATCACAACTAGTGAGTATCTCTACATGTGTAATCGTGATGTATCGGAATTATCCCTAGTTGATGAATTGATGGATTTGGACACCATCAATTCTGTCGAGACTAGCACGAGGTATACTCCTTGGTGTATCCAAGCAGCTGATTCTCACTGGCTGGAGACATAGTGATGTCCGGAGTTAATCGTGGATGCTAGTTATGGTAACTAGTTCATTGAGTGACCAAATCGTAAGACTTCATATGGTTCTCTGCATATATAGATATGTCAATGAAGTTCTTACTGTGGCTTAAGTGCGATGTTCCTTCGACTTGCGGTATTCAAGTCATCTTGATCATGGAGACTTATGCTTTGACATCTTAAGCAAACATCTCCGAGGAGATGTGGACCCGGGATGATTGGGTATAAGTCGAAGTGATCGAAGGTGTTTGAATAGCCTATAAAGGATTCACCACTCCTTGCGAGGAGATGTATACCCATGGCCTCGTTGATTGTTACTAAAGTCTTTGCCAAAGCATTACATGTTTAGAGTAAAGTACTCTTCGATACATGTGGAGTAACTAGAACTGTGAGGACGAGGAAATGATACTGGGCTAGGTGTGACGAGTCACCTAGTGGGGATCGACAATAGACCATGTCCTGAACCAAGTGGGTATAAGATGAGTGAAGGGAATGGGGCACGATTCATTCGAGCCATCAAGGGTTTCGTAAATAGTTCGATCAACCGCTGATCTTTTCGTTAATTGGGGATCATGATGTACTACTAGGTGCCACTCATGATCGCTTCTATAATTAATGGTTAATTATAGACGGCCAACATAAACCGAGAACCTATTTGGTCACACGCACAACGAGTGTAATCCAAAGGATTTAAAACGAGCTTGAGAATGGGATTCTCAGACCGAGAGAAACTTTGTTTGGTTGGACCAAACATAAAGCGAGCATGAAATTGTTTCAGTCGCAGAGGAAGCGTGGATGGGCCGTGTCTTATGAAGACATAATGGATGAACCAAAATGGTTTGGTTCAAATCCAATGGATGAGAATAAACCAAAGGGTTTGGTTTATATTAAACGAATGAACCAAAGGTTGGTTCGGTTCGTTTTAACTTAAAATAAACCATCATGGTTTGGTTTATTTTAACTTATCTTAATGGAGCGGGTTAACGGGCTTTATGGATATGATCCATTAACCATTAAGAGAATTAGTTCTCTATAAAATAGGGCTTAAACCCTAACCCTAATACCTAATCAAGAGTTGCCGCCCAACATAGAGTTGCCGCCCACCCTTGTTGGTGAATTCGGCGCCCAACCCTAAGTGGCCGCCGCCCATCCTTTGTGCCACCGTCCAAGTCATTACCGGTGACCAAGCTTCAGCCGGTGAACCTCCGGAGACCCTCCGGTGATCCCCTATAGGTTTGGCATCAAGGTGAGGTTTTTCTTTCCTTGGTTGGCCGGGGCCTATATCCTCCACCAAGCTGTCCAGTTTTCTGGACAGCTTCTTCTCCTCTCGTCGGAGCGTCGTTTGGATGACGGTTAGTGCTCTGACAGCGGCTAACTTACCGGGGATTTGATCTCCGGTAATCCTCTGAGGTGGGGGACGAAGGATTCGTCAATCGGTTGGCGAATACCTCTCCGGAGAAGCGAGTCTTGAGGACTTGTTTTTTGGGTCCGAATTTGGATTCGGATAGTGATCATCTCTCGATCACGTCGTCTTCAACACGAGGCTAGTAACCCGCATTTAAGACGGCTCGTGACTTAGCGGGTCATCCCGAGGAACTCGCGTGGATACGGATAGAGACGATTCTTACGAGGATCGTTCCGGTTGATGCCGTTCCCGCTACACGTCATACGGAAGGTATAACGTAGTTTAATTTCCTTTTATTGCAAATTTTAATTTACGGTTATGTCTACACTTGTTGTAATAGCATGCGTGTGTTGTGTGTGTTGTAATAAATATAGATTTATTATTTTTAATTGCTTCAGCTGTGCTCATGTTTACGAAACATGATCGAACACACACACGCACGGCGCGTAAACCCAACAAAGGGTATCGTGAGCCCAGTTGTGTTTCACATAATCGTAAAATTGGTTTTATGCGATAGTCATAATGTATTTCTGGAAATTTTCTAAATTTTGGAAATTTAGAAGTATTTATGGAAATTTTTCAATTTTGGAAAGTCTAGAAGTATTTATGGAAATCTTCCACTTTTGGAAAGTTGGAAGTATTTATGGAAATTTATATTTTCATAAATAAAATATTTGATTAGATTCTGGAAATTTGTTTCCTAATTTAATCATGATTTGATTTGGGAAATCAAATCTTAAAATATTTAATTTCCATAAGTAGTTTTAAAGATTTAGGAAATTGGTTTCATAAATAGATTTTCCTTAATCAAATAATTCCATGAATGAAATATGTGATTAGATTTGGAAATTTGTTTCCTAATTTAATTATGATTTGATTTGGAGAATCAAATCTTAAACATATTTTATTTCCATAAATAGTTATGACATATAAGGAAATTATATACATGACATAATTGTATGTCATGTAATTACATTAGATGCATAACATTATGCCATGTCGTGACATGTAGATGTATGCCATGTATGCCATGCCATGTAGATAATAGTTATTTGCATGCAAAGAGGATGAGACATAAAACCCTTAATCAATATTAAAGCCTACACCTTCCATTAATATGGTTAGAACCGAGTTCCGCTTTTCTTGTTTGGGTTGTTGGACTCTCTCAAGCCCTCGAACTGAATATGTTCAAACCATGGAATAGTTTAATACTAATATGGTAAGAGTCAGAGGTCAATCGTTAGCTTTGGTTGTTGGACTCTCTCCAAGCTGGGCTAATTGGTTGAATGCGCTCTAACCATATTAAAACTATGTCCCGATTAATGGGTTGGCTTTAACCTGGAGCATCGGCTTGTTGGACTCTCTCCAAGGTCGATGTAAAGGTAGGTGAAGTTGGGTGCTATGCATATGATGCATACTTGTTAATGTGTTAACAACCCGATGTATGTGTGAACATTCAATTAGTTGATAGCACATTGTGATAGTTGCATATACGGGATATGCAATCGGTATAGATGATACCTACCGTCGTAGTTATGAATGGCTTGTTGGACTCTCTCCAAGGTTGTTCATAACTATGATGGATATCAGCCCATTCGGAGATGGACCTACGATCTCCCGAAGTGATTTTGGGGTTTTTGAAATTCGAAAAATGAATGGGATTAATAAATGTATATTGATGCATTTTAAAATCATCTTTCTCATATATGCTCGTTTTGTATTTCTAAGATTGATCATGATGTCTTTGAATTGCGTTCCATTTTGGATTCGAATAAATTGACTGGGCCGAGCTTCATGGACTGGCTTAGAAGCTTGAGAATTGTTCTCAAGGTTGAAAAGCTTGCAAATGTCCTCGAAGCGCCTCTTCCCGCCCGTCCTAGTGACGATGCAACTCTGGACCAATTGTTGGCCTATCAGAAACATGTGAGTGATTCTGAACAAATGAGTTGCATCATGCTAGCCGCGATGGAACCCAAGCTACGAAAGCAGCATGAGCATATGGATGCTCATGTCGTAGTCCTTCATCTTTGTGAGTTGGTTGATGAGCAAGTGAGATTCGAAAGGTTCGAAGTCTCAAAGCTCCTCTTCACCTCTGAGATGCTAGAAGGTTCATCTTGTTGGTGCAGTGAGGCACCGAAATCGAACCTGTGTTTTGATTATAGCAAAGACACAAAAGTTAAGTCTATTTTGTTTTCTCACGAGCTGAATCGAGTGTGCAGAAGATTGATATAGCTGGAGCTGAAGGCTAGCGACACCCGGAGGAAGCCGCGGTGGGCGATACTCGAGTTACTTCGAGGGAGCCAAGGAATCGAGTGGAAGGCGGAAGCAAAAGCGACACGTAAGTATCGAGGTAAGCTCGTGTGTGAGAGTAAGTAAGGTCGTATCCTCTTTACGGGATGATCTTGCGTAGATCCACCAAATACATCTTATAGATGGTCTAGGTCGAGATCGGATGGTCGACGACCATCGAAATTATGTTTTATTGAGCTAACTTTGACTTGCAGCAAGCATCACCGATCGCTACTTGGAGGACTCGACCGTGTATCGATCCGAAGGTTATCAATCGACCGATGATCTTATCCATCGATGATGATGCCATCGACGATGGTCAATGATCGATTCGAGGAGTCAAGGCTTATCACTCCACCTCAAAGCGGTTTGGTGTCCATTTGTGATTGGTTGAAGACCCACTCGAAAAGGGGCTCAAAGGCTATAAAAGGAGGGCCAAACCTAGGGTTTCATCAACAATTCTAAGTGCTCAAAAGCCTCGCATACGCAACTCTACGACAACGAAGTCCTTCCATTCCGACGTCCTAGGTTTAACTTTCTTTATTATTGTTCGGTCTTAGTTTTTGTTATCAGTTTGTCATTTATATTTTCTGAGCTTTTATCGTGATAATGAGGAGAGGGGAGTGTCCTCTACCTCAAGTTTTTGTATCGATTAACTCCTACCTCCAACGAGGAGGAGTTTGTTTAGTGATTTTCCCTCCGTGCGTGGTCAAGGACCACTAGGGCCTTGGAGTAGTAGCCTTCGGCTACGAACCAAGTAAATATCTTGTTTCTATTGTCTCCTTTACTTTTTGTTTTGCTTATCTTTCCGCGATATTACTTTTGAAACGAATTCAAAAAAGTTTTTTTCTTTCGCTATTCACCCCCCCCCCTCTAGCGAACCACATTGATCCAACAATTGGTATCAGAGCCGGGGGCGCTTAGATTTGGTGAAACCACCAATCTAACTTTTTCACAGATTTATTTTTCGCTCGCTCAAATTTTTCTCCCAAGACTACTAATCCAAGACGAAGTCTTGGTACTCTCGCTTGATTTTGTTTTGCAAGTATTCGCTTTTGAGTAGCCGACGGTCAAACGGGCATAACTTTTCGTACAAGTTGACCGACACGGTCTACCTACCAAATCGAAGCTCTCAGAGATCTACACTTCTTATGAGGTTTACCGTAACAAGCTGTTTTCATCCTCAAAAACGACATTTAGTATCCTTTGGGGACATCAAGGTTGTGAGTACTTACTTTTATTTAGTTTCTTATTTCTTTGCTTAACTTTCTATTTTCGCTTATTTCTTTCTATTTCACTACTAATCCAAGACGCAAGTCTTGGTACTTTTGTGTTTTTGTTGTTGCTAGATTTTCATTTTAGTCTCCTTGTTTTTTGTTCTAATGGCCCATCTCGAGGGTTTTAGCACCGTCCGACCTCCATTTTACAACGGAGATGATTTCGCATCGAAAGGTCGGATGGAATGCTTTCTCAAAACCCAAATCGAGATGTGGATCATAATCCAAACGGGTTTCACACTTCCGACTAATGAAGTGGGTGACTCCTTGGATTATGATCAATGGACCATTGCAACAAAGCGACAAGTCAGCGGCGCCAAGCGACACAAATCCTCAATGCGGCCTATCAAGGAGGAGCTAAATCGCGTCGGCCCCTTCATAGCGCAAAGGATCTTTGGACAAAACTAATCGAGTTACGAAGGATCGGATCAAGCTAAGGTTTGCAAGCGTGATTTGTTATTCAATAAATTGTACACACTAAAAATGCGAGGAACACGAGTCGCGCGCAACTCCCCCCGTGTCAAGACATAGTCAACAACCTACACTTAATCGGGCAAAAGGTCGAAAACCGCGACCTTATAAGGTATGTCCTAAACTCTTTTCGAGGACTACCTTATGGGCATCCATGGTTGATGCCTATAAGGTCTCAAGGACCTTTCTAAAATTAGGTTAGATGAACTCTTTTGGATTTTGAATTACATGAACAATCCAACTCGGAACCCGAGAGGGTATAGCCTTGTTTGCGAGGTTGAAGAAGAAGAAAATGCAAGCAAGCCACCACCACAGGAGGAAGGCGAGTCAGAAGAAGAAGTTGACCGGAGTTGGTAGAACTAATGAACCTAGCTCGAAGGATAGCCAAGGGACGGCGAACCACACTCGACCCAACCAAGGTAAGTCTAAAAGTTCTAACATTAGGTGTTATGAGTGTAAGCAGGTTTGGACACATCAAGTCCGAGTGCCCCAAGCTCAACCACCAAGCACCTAAGCACAAGAAGGCCCTCAGCGACATGGGAAGAAGCGTCATCCGAAGAAGGCGAAGACCACGTCTTCATGGCGAAATCGATTAGTCGAACGGAGACCGAACTTGAGTCGAACACGAGGATGACTCGGACTCTGAAGCTACCTTCAAGTCAAGCCACGGATAGGCATCGGTTCAAAGATACCCTTAAGGTGAGTCGAGCTTTATTTAATACTTTACATAATACGGTTAGGTTTTTGTCTAGGAAGTTAGCTAAGTCCGAGTCCAAGGTCGAGACCCTTGTTGAGGAGGTTAAACTCCTCAAACACGAGGTCTCCCTAACCTCTTCGACTAGTCGAGTTCAAGAGAAGGACTCAACTCGAGTTGAAAAGCTCGAAGTTGAGAACTCTCTCTTGAAAAGTCAAGTCGAAGATCTTAGGAACACGTTGGAAAGGTTCACTTTGGGATCCAAAGGACTTGACCTCCTACTTGGATCTCAAAGGGCCGTGTACAACAAGGCTGGACTAGGGTTTAACTCAAACACGACTAATAGGTCGTATATATCGATTGTAAGTCGACATAGAAAACATGTCCAAGCATGGGTCCCTTAGAAACTTTTGATTTCAACTCTAGGATCCAACCCGTTCTGGATTCCCAAGGACCAAATCCACTATGTGGATAGACCGAACCGATTCAACGGTCTAGGGGGAGCCAGTACAAAACATGTTTGTGCTTTAACTTAGAAATTGCATGTTTTAACTTAGAATGTTTATGCTTTAACTTAGAAATTGCATGCTTTAACTTAGAAAGTTTGTACTTTAAAACTTGTGAACTCACTTAGAACAAAAACATAACCAACTAAAATTTCTGAAAGATTGAGCCTCGGGAGCCTCTTTTCAAAAACATAACCAACTAAAATTTTTGAAAGATTGAGCCTCGGGAGCCTCTTTTCAAAAATAACTAGTTAGACGAGGAAATAATTTTAGGTAGTCAAGTCATCATTTTCTTGAAAATGGCTTTGTCTAAGGAAGTGGTCGATGATCCGATAAAGAAGGCCCATGCCTCGCCACGACTGGAAGCCATGATCTTGAAAAGGTAAACTTGACAAGCCTAGGTTAAATCCAAATCTAACATAAAATTACTTGAACCTAAATCCACTAATCAACTTAATTGAAGTCATCTCAAAAAAAACATAAGTATAACATGCTTGATCATATAGACTCGTGAGATGACCTAGGTTAACAACTTACAACCAATTTTCTTAACAAAAATCTAACATCCAATCCAACCACCTTGTGTGTAGGATCAATGGATGTTGGACAGCGGTTGCTCCCGGACACATGACCAGGATCAACTCAAATTCAAAGCTTCGATTCAAACGACAAGGATCGGTAGCCTTTGGGAATAACGGCAAGCTCAAAATCATCGGATCGGTGATATCGAGCTTAACACTAATTTTGTTATTAAAAATGTATTACTTGTAGAGAATTTTGAATATAACTTACTTAGTGTAAGCCAATTGTGTGATAATAACTATAAGGTTATATTTCTAGAAAATGAATGAATAATTAATACAAACTAAACCTCTAAAACAATTCTTAAATGAACTAGAAATAATAACATTTATACGATCAATTTAACCAACTCCTCAACTAAGTGTCTTATGACACGGAAGAGGAATCATGGTTGTGGCACAAGCGACTCGGTCACTCACACCCAAGACTCGTCCACAAGATGAGTCGAGTGGCTTAATCGAGGTTTACCCAACCTCAACAACTTGGTTAATAAAATCTGTAATGCTTGTCAACAAGGAAAACAACCTAGGACACAACACAAGTTAACTACCCAAGAACGAACCTCAAGTGTACTTGAGCTCCTGCATATGGATCTATTCGATTCACATGGAGCCAATTCACTCAATAGAAGTCAATATTGATTATTCATAATTGACGACTACTCTAGGTTTACCTGGGTTAGGTTCATCAAACATAAAAATGATACCCTAGATCAATTAATTAATCTATTCAAATTAATGAGAATCAAAAAGACCTTAAGGTTAAAAGACTTAGAAGCGATCATGGTGGTGAATTCGAAAATCAAAGGTTCACCGACTTACGTAACCTAAGCGGATACCACCATGAATTCTCTTGCCCTAGGACCCTCAAAAAATGGCCTAGTGGAGCGGAAAAACGCTACAAGAAGCCGCTAGGACCATGTTGAGCGAATACGACCTACCCGATAGGTTTTGGGCGGAAGCTAGCACTATGTCCAAAATAGGATCCTTATGGTAAGAGGCATCTTAAGACCTCGTACGAGATTTATCACGATAAAATACCTAACATCAAGTACTTTAGGGTATTTGGGTGTAAGGTACATATCCTAAACACTAAGGATTACCTAGGGAAATTTACATCCAAAACCACGACCGGAATCTTTCTAGGATACTCGACTACAAGTAGAGCTTATAGAGTATATAACCACGACACCCTTAGAGTCGAGGAGACTATCAATGTAGTGTTCGATGAAGGACATGAACCTACAAAACCCCGACAACCCCAATTAGCAAGCCGATTCATACTAGACCTTACTCGATCCGAGATCAGGTCTGAGTGTTAATCTAACCTAAGTCAACCTAGTCACTCTATTGATCAAGTGATAGATGACTCACACCAAACTAGTGTTCAACCAAGTCACCACATTGATCAAGCATTAGGTGACACAAACCCAACCCAATCTAGGATTCAGACTAACCACCCTATCGATCAAGTGATAGGAGATCCTAATCTAGGAGTTCGAACTAGAGCATCCTATAGGAACCTTAGTCAAATTTCCTTAATTTCAAAGATAGAACCCAAATCAATTGAACAAGCTCTTCTTGATCCGATTGGATTATTGCAATGCAAGAAGAGCTAGCTCAATTTACTAGGAACGAGTGTGGGAATTAGTACCACCACCTAAAGACAAAGCGATAATTGGAACAAGGTGGGTGTTTGAAATAAAGCTTGATGATAAAGGTGAAGTAGTTAGAAACAAGGCTAGGTTAGTCGCCAAAGGTTTTAGCCAAGTCGAAGGCTTAGATTACGATGAAACCTATGCCCCTGGCTAGACTCGAATCCATTCGAATGTTGCTAGCTTATGCACTTTATCGAGGATTTAAGCTATTTCAAATGGATGTTAAGTCGGCATTCCTAAATGGATACATTAAAGAAGAAGTTTATGTTAGCCAACCCCGGATTGAAAATCTAGATAAACCCGACCATGTTCTAAAACTTAAGAAAGCTCTCTATGGACTTAAACAAGCTCCTCGAGCTTGATGCGAGAGACTTTCAATCCATCTTAAGTCAAAAGGGTTTAACCAAGGCTTAGTTGACCCAACTCTCTTTGTAAAAACCTTAGGTAAAGAAATATTCATAGCTCAAATTTACGTAGATGATATAATTTTGGAACCTCTAACTCACCTTACTAAGCGAGTTCGTTTCACTCATGGAAAGTGAGTTGAAATGAACTTGGTAAGCAGTTAAGTTTCTTTTAGGTCTACAAATTAAACAAACTAAGGATGGTATATACCTATATCAACAAAAATACACTAAGGAGTTAATTAAAGATTTGGAATGCAAGACGCTAAGGTAATAAACACCCCAATGGCGATAAATGTTAACATAGAGAAGACCTAGAAAGTAAGTCCATTGACTTAAAGTACTATAGGGCGATAGGAAGTCTCTATATTTAGCTGATCGACGACATCCTATTCGATGAAGTATGTGCGAGTTTCAAACCTTTGCTAAGGAGTCTCACCTAACCCTAGTTAAGCGTATCCTTAGATATCTAAAGGGTACACTTAATGTCGGTATTTGGTATCCTGGATCTACCGAGTTCGAACTAATCGGCTACTCCGATTCGGATTATGCCGGTAGTAAACTCGATAGAAAGAGCACGAGTGGTTGTTGTCAACTACTCGGCTCGAGTCTAGTGAGATGGTGCAGTAGGAAGCAACATTGTGTTGCCTTATCTACAACCGAAGCCGAATAAGTAGCGATGGGTGAGTGTGTAACTCAGCTTCTTAGGATGACGCACACTCTCCGAGACTTTAGGTTGGACTTCACCAAAACTAAAATTTTGTAGATAACATAAGTTCAATTAAATCTTAACTAAGAACCCTATATGTCACTCTAGGACCAAAGCATATAGAGGTAAAACACCATTTCATTCGAGAACATGTAGCCAACGGCTCCATACAACTCGAATATGTTGACTCGAAGTCTAACCTAGCAGACATATTTACTAAACCACTACCCGAAGCCGAATTTAGTCTCTTGAGACAAAAATTAGGCATGTGCGTAATAGAATAGGAACTTACAAATTATATTTTCTTACTACTATTTCTTACATTTTGATGGAACTAGCATAGGACATACCTTAGATATCATGCACCTATAGATTTAAGGAGCCAGTACATCTCACAACACATAGGACTAATGTGTTTGTGTACTTAGCCACGTAGATAGGCGTGAGATGTTAGGACCCTACTCCAGGTTCCAAGATGTAGATCAAGTGCGTCAATATGAACCTCGGAGTATAAATATGCAACTAATATTAACCAACTCTAATCAGGACTTATTGATAATATCATTTCAATCAAGTCAAACTAGAGTTGAACATTTAGATGAATTATTTTCACATACTATTTTTAAAATCATCATGCTTGGACTTAGGGTTTTCTTAAACCCCCCACTTTTCCTTGATTTATGTCAAAAGGGAGAAAAGGCCAAAGTTAAGGTTCAAGAAAAGGCCAAAGTTAAATTTCAAATTTTTGAAATTGATAACTTAACTTAAAACTTTGATTACGCCTAAGTTAAGGGAGTAAGGTTTAGGTTTCAACTCTTGAATTGAAAACTTTAAAGGCCCAAGTTAAGAAATCAAAAGTTAAACCTTTTGAATAATTAACCTTTGACTTAACTTTTGATTACTTAACTTGCACTTATTTTGACTCTAAGAAGCCTAAGTTAAGTAATGTCATTTACTTAACTCATTATCTTTGTGTTTGGAGAGCTAAAAGTCTTTTCAAGTACTCACCCTCGGTCAAGGAAGGGTTCCTCTAAGGAGAACTTGAGAAATATTTTTACTACTCCTACTTTTGCTTCTTGTCTTCTGTTTCATGCACTTAATTTCCTTAACTTTGTGTGTTTTTTCCATATATCAAAAGGGGAGATTGTTGAGTGCGATGAGGCACCGAAATCGAACCTGTGTTTTGATTATAGCAAAGACACAAAAGTTAAGTCTATTTTGTTTTCTCACGAGCTGAATCGAGTGTGCAGAAGATTGATATAGCTGGAGTTGAAGGCTAGCGACACGGAGGAAGCCGCGGTGGTGGGCGATACTCGAGTTACTTCGGAGGGAGCCAAAGGAATCGAGTGGAAGGCCGGAAGCAAAAGCGACACGTAAGTATCGAGGTAAGCTCGTGTGTGCGAGAGTAAGTAAGGTCGTATCCTCTTTACGGGGATGATCTTAAGCGTAGATCCGACCAAATACATCTTATAGATGGTCTAGGTCGAGATCAAATGGTCGACGACCATCGAAATTATGTTTTTATTGAGCTAACTTTGACTTGCAGCAAGCATCGACGATTCGACTTGGAGGACTCATTGCGTATCCGATCATTGCTGAAGTTATCAATCGATCGATCGCCATCGATCGTGATGATGGCCATCAGTCGACTGATGGTCAATGATCGGATTCGAGGAGTCAAGGCTTATCACTCCACCTCAAAGCGGTTTGGTGTCCATTTGTGATTGGTTGAAGACCCACTCGAAAAGGGGCTCAAAGGCTATAAAAGGAGGGCCAAACCTAGGGTTTCATCAACAATTCTAAGTGCTCAAAAGCCTCCGTTACGCTGCAACTCTACGACAACGAAGTCCTTCCATTCCGACATCTAGGTTTAACTTTCTTTATTATTGTACGTCGGTCTTAGTTTTTGTTATCAGTTTGTCATTTATATTTTCGGAGCTTTTATCGTATACGAGGAGAGGGGGAGTGTCCCTCTACCTCAAGTTTTTTTGTATCGATTAACTCCTACCTCCAACGAGGAGGAGTTTGTTTAGTGATTTGCCTTCCGTGCGTGGTCAAGGACCACTAGGGCCTTGGAGTAGTAGCCTTCGGCTACGAACCAAGTAAATATCTTGTTTCTATTGTCTCCTTTACTTTTTGTTTTGCTTATCTTTCCGCTGCGTATATTTCTTTTGAAACGAATTCGAAAAAGTTTTTTTCTTTCGCTATTCACCCCCCCCTCTAGCGAACCGCATTGATCCAACACATCTGTGGTACTGCTTAATATGCTGAAGACTGTGGAGTCTTCTGAGAAGCATGAGCAGGGGACGGTACTGTTAGTTGATTCCTCGAAGAAAGGTTCCAAGAGGAAGTCAAAGGAACAACAGAAGGGAAAGAAGAGAAGGGCTAAGAAGGTAGAACTAGCTCAAAAGGGCACTTGCCATCATTATGGCAAGTAGGGCTATTTGCGAAGAAAGTGCAAGATTTATCTTGAGTCCGTGAAGAAGGATAGGGCATCGGATGCCTCATCTTCTTCAGAAATCTTCTTTATTGATTGTCATTCTATTTCCTCAGACACTTGGGTATTTGATACTGGGTGTGGCTCACATATATGTAATGACATACATGGGCTAAGGAATAGAAGAAGACTCGTCAAGGGGAGAGTCAAATTTACGTGTTGGGAATGGAGCAACGGTTGATGCACTCGCCATCGGAACGTATTTGTTAGAACTCCCTGTAGGACTTGTCTTAGAACTGGACAATTGCTTTTATGTTCCTTCGTTGATAAAGAACATCATTTCTATTTCTTGTCTAAATAGAAATGGGTTCCATTTGACTTTTAGTAACAATTGTTGTTACATAACTTTGAATGGAGTTCTTTATGGGATTGGAACTTTAAGCAATGGTGTTTATACGTTGGACATATCCAGTGACGATTTCAATATCGAAGCGAGCAACACGCGTGCTCGAAAGGGTAATCAAATAGACTCCTATATGTAGCATTGTCGTCTTGGCCATATAAGCAAGAAACGCATGTCCGAATTACACTAATGTGGAATTCTGGAATCGTTTGAATTGGATTCATACGATACATGCGAATCATGCTTAAAAGGCAAGATGACTAAGTTACCTTTTACTGGAAAAAGGTGAACGAGTGGGAGAGTTACTAGGTCTAATACATACTGATGTATGTGGACCTATGTCAACTCAAGCTTTAGGAGGCTATAGCTACTTCATTACCTTCACCGATGATCACTCACGGTTTGGGTATGTGTTCTTGATGAAACACAAGTCTGAAGCCTTTGAAAGGTTCAAAGAATTCAGAAATGAAGTAGAGAAACAACATGACAAAAGTATTAAAATACTTCGATCGGATCGAGGTGGTGAATACTTAAGTCAAGAGTTTCTTGATTATCTAAGAGACAATGGCATATTGTCTCAATGGACTCCGCCCTATACACCACAGCATAATGGTGTATCTGAGAGGCGTAACCGGACCTTGTTGGACATGATCAGGTCAATGATGAATCATGCAACTCTTCCCAAGTCCTTTTGGGGCTATGCACTTCAGACAGCTGTTTACTTGTTAAACAGAATGCCTACCAAGGTAGTCTCAACTACTCCATATGAGATGTGGAATAGTAAGAAACCTCATGTATCTTACTTGAAGATATGGGGTTATCCTGCTTATGTGAAGCGGACAGTATCAGACAAATTGGATGCTAAGTCTGATAAATGTCTATTTATTGGATACCCTAAGGAAACAAGGGGTTACCAATTCTATCATCCTGTGGAACAAAAGGTGTTTGTTTCAAGGCATGCTTTGTTTCTAGAGAAAGAGTTTCTCTTGCAAGAAAACAGTGGGAGTGTCGTCGAGCTTGAGGAGGCTCGAGAGACTCAAATAGACATTGATGAGATACGGTGAAGCACTGTGGCAACTCATAGTGATGAGCAATCGGCTGGACCTATTGTAACACCACATCTTCGTAGATCTGGTAGAACACGCAACATTCCTGAGAGATATGGATTTCTCGTAAGTGAATCGAACGACTTGTTACTCATTGATGATGAGGAGCCTACCAGTTATGAAGAAGTGCTGACAAGTTCAGAAAGGGATAAGTGGCTTGGTGCCATGAAGTCGGAAATGGATTCCATGTATGAAAACCAAGTGTGGAACTTGGTTGACCCACCTGACGGCATAAAGCCTATAGGGTGCAAGTGGGTTTTCAAGAAGAAAACCGACATGGATGGTAATGTGATTACCTATAAGGCTAGATTGGTGGCGAAAGGATATCGTCAAAAACAAGGTGTTGATTATGTGAAACCTATTACAGAGCTATGCTTAAATCCATTCGGATGCTCCACATAGCGGCTCATTATGATTATGAGATATGGCGGATGGATGTGAAAACAGCTTTCCTTAATGGAAACACGCCGAGGACGTGTATATGATACTGACCTGAGGTTTCACATCGGTTGATAAAACCAAGGTATGCAAATTGCGGCGATCCATTTATGGATTGAAGCAAGCATCCAGAGCGGAATATCCGCGTTTTGATGAGGCGATCAAAAAGTTTGATTTCTCACAAAATCGAGCGAACCTTGTGTGTACAAGAAGGTTAGTAGGGAGTGCAATCGTGTTCCTAGTATTGTATGTCGATGACATATTACTTATAGGAAAGCGATGTGTCAATCTTACTGATCGATTAAGGTTTGGTTATCAAGACATTCTCCATGAAAGACAGGGAGAAGCAACCTACATCCTTGGGATTAAGATCTATAGAGATAGATCGAAGCGGTTGCTTGGTCTTTTCGCAGCTACATATATAGACCGAGTGCTAAGAGGTTTAGCATGTCGGAATCCAAGAAAGGTTTCCTACCCATCGTGCATGGGGTACACCTTTCAAGTCTATGTGTCCGCGCCTAAGAGGCGAGAGGATTTGCATGAGTAAGATTCCTATGCATCCGCAATAGGATCTATCATGTATGCTATGTTATGTAAGGCCCGATGTATCGTATGCTCGAGTGTCACGAGCAGATACCCGATCGATCCAGAATGGATCATTGGGTGATCTATTAAGACGATCCTTAAGTACTTGAGAAGAACTAAGGATGTGTTCCTAATATATGGAGAAGGGTACATGGTGATACGCGTGGGTATACGGATGCGACTCGACATACAAGGATGATTCCATGTCTTTGTCCGGGTATGTATTCACCGAATGGAGGTGCAATAAGTTGGAAAGGTTCCAAGCTTGACACTATAGCGGATTCGCCACTAAGGCGAGAATAGATTGCGACTTTGGAAGCGAAAAAGGCGGTTTGGATCAAGAAGTTCATCTCTGAACTTGATGTGGTCTCATCAATGATCAAACATGTGCTTCACCGCGATCATCTTATCAGAGAGATCATCAGTAGGAACGAAATACAAATCGAGAAAATTCCCACTGAAAGGAACTTAGCGGATCCTTTGACTAAAAGCATTACCTCAAAGTAAGTTTGAGGGTCATGTTAGAGCTTATGGTATTGGATACCGTAGCGATTGGCATTAGGCCAAGTGGGAGTCGGTTAGTAATATCTGAGAGATGTCCTAAGGCAATCGCCTTATGTATGAACCATTTATATGATAAATGAAGATTCACTATTTGAGTATACATGTTTTATCTATTTGATTGGATCTTAAACTCATTTACTGAATGTCCACGATACGATTCACAGCATGAGAGAATTTGTGATTGGATCACAACTAGTGAGTATCTCTACATGTGTAATTGTGATGTATCGGAATTATCCCTAGTCGATGAATTGATGGATTTGGACACCATCAATTCAGCCGAACTAGCAAAGGTATACTCCTTGGTGTATCCAAGCGGTGATTCTCACGGGCCGAGACATAGTGATGTCGGAGTTAATCGTGGATGCTAGTTATGGTAACTAGTTCATTGGAGTGACCAGGTAAGACTTCATATGGTTCTCTGCATATATAGATATGTCAATGAAGTTCTTACTGCGGGCTTAAGTGCGATGTTCCTTTGACTTGCATTATTCAAGTCATCTTGATCATGGAGACTTATGCTTTGACATCTTAAGCAAACATCTCCGAGGAGATGTGGACCCGGGATGATTGGGTATAAGTCGAAGTGATCGAAGGTGTTTGAATAGCCTATAAAGGATTCACCACTCCTTGCGAGGAGATGTATACCCATGGCCTCTCGTCGGATTGTTACTAAAGTCTTTGGCCAAAGCATTACATGTTTAGAGTAAAGTACTCTTCGATACATGTGGAGTAACTAGAATCCGTAGGACGAGGAAATGATACTTGGGCTAGGTGTGACGTAGTCAGCCTAGTGGGGACTGACACTATAGACCATGTCCTGAACCAAGTGGGTATAAGATGAGTGAAGGGAATGGGGCACGATTCATTCAAGCTACTGAAGCGTTTCAGAAACAGTTCTTGATCAATCGTTGATCTTTTCGGTTAATTGGGGATCATGATGTACTAATAGGTGCCACTCATGATCATTCTATAATTAATGGTTAATTATAGACGGCCAACATAAACCGAGAACCTATTTGGTCACACGCACAACGAGTGTAATCCAAAGGATTTAAAACGAGCATGAGAATGGGATTCTCAGACCGAGAGAAACTATGTTTGGTTGGACCAAACATAAAGCGAGCATGAAATTGTTTCAGTCGCAATGGAAGCGTGGATGGGCCGTGTCTTATGAATACATAATGGATGGACCAAAATGGTTTGGTTCTAATCCAATGGATGAGAATAAACCAAAGGGTTTGGTTTATATTAAACGAATGAACCAAAGGTTGGTTCGGTTCTTTTTAACTTAAAATAAACCATCATGGTTTGGTTTATTTTAACTTATCTTAATGGAGCGGGTTAACGGGCTTTATGGATATGATCCATTAACCATTAAGAGAATTAGTTCTCTATAAAATAGGGCTTAAACCCTAATCCAAAACCTAATCAGGATTTGCCCAACCTGGTTGCGCCCACCCCTTGTTGGTGATTTGGCGCCCAACCCTAAAGCCTGCCGCCCAGCTTTGTGCCGCCGTCAAGTCACGGCGACCCTCCGGTGATCCCCTATAGGTTTGGCATCAAGGTGAGGTTTTTCTTTCCTTGGTTGGCCGGGGCCTATATCCTCCACCAAGCTGTCCAGTTTTCTGGACAGCTTCTTCTCCTCTCGTCGGAGCGTCGTTTGGACGACGGTTAGTGCTCCGACAGCGGCTAACTTACCGGGGATTTGATCTCCGGTAATCCTCTGAGGTGGGGGACGAAGGATTCGTCAATCGGTTGACGAATACCTCTCCGGAGAAGCGAGTCTTGAGGACTTGTTTTTTGGGTCCGAATTTGGATTCGGATAGTGATCATCTCTCGATCACGTCGTCTTCAACACGAGGCTAGTAACCCGTACGAAGACGAAGCTCGTGACTTAGCGAAGTCATCCCGAGGAACTCGGCGTGGATACGGATAGAGACGATTCTTACGAGGATCGTTCCGGTTGATGCCGTTCCCGCTACACGTCATACGGAAGGTATAACGTAGTTTAATTTCCTTTTATTGCAAATTTTAATTTACGGTTATGTCTACACTTGTTGTAATAGCATGCGTGTGTTGTGTGTGTTGTAATAAATATAGATTTATTATTTTTAATTGCTTCCGCTGTGCTCATGTTTACGAAACATGATCGAACACACACACGCCGCGGTGCCGGAAACCCAACAGTGTCTACAAGAGGGTTAATGGGAACACAATTGTCTTTCTTGTATTGTATGTGGATGACATACTACTCATTGGGAATGACATCTTTTCGCTACAGTCTATGAAGACTTGGTTGGGGACGTGCTTCTTAATGAAGGACTTAGGTGAAGCAGCCTGTATTCTAGGCATCAAGATCTATAGAGATAGATCTAAGAGATTTCTTGGCCTAAGTCAGAGTACATACATTGACAAGGTATTACTACAGTTGCTGAATCTACAACAATGGCCGAATATATCAGTGCTTCCATCTCATTCGAGAGATTATCGATAGAGGAGATGTGAAGATTTGCAGAGTGCCCACAGAGGCTAACATCGCAGATCCATTGACCAAGGCTTTGGCACAAAAAAAGCATGATGGTCACACTAGGTCATTGGGTATTAGATATTACGGTGATTGGCACTAGTGCTAGTGGAAGATTGTTAGTGAAAGCCCTAGGGCTAATCATGTGATGATTGTTGTATGGACTTTATTGTATCATATTCCTATTTATAAAAGCATGATTATTATATTTACTTGTATTAGTGCCAAATAACTAAATATAATAATGTCCTTGAGTAGTAGGTTCTTATCTATATTAATCAATTAGTTGAATCGATAATGAGATGATATAGAGAACACTACTCTCAATCATTCCTAGTCAAGCATTAACATTCAGAGGCAATGTTAATGCGTAGAGACTAGCATGTAGGTCAATACGATGACTTGATCTCACAAGTCATGGATATGAGATATCAAGTTGACACATGGGTATGCATTGGAGAATGTATACTGAATGACCCGCCATGAGAAAGTATCATGGATCGTTATATGAGTGTCATATACTTTCTCATGTGGCTATTAGTATGACTATTAGTCCCTAGACCTGAAGTCACCATGGTTCCCTACATAAGGAGTTGCATACTTTGGCTTCGTCAAACGTCACTCGTAAATGGGTGGACTATAAAGGCGATTACTGGGTATGTAATAAATTATGCGGAGGAATGTGAGTGATGTAGATGAGATCTATCCCTCCTATATGATGGGAGTGACATCGTTATTCTTGATAGAGTGAGACCACGAAGTGAATGACCATGCCCAAATGAGTCAATATGAGATATTGAGCTCATTTGATTAGAGTGAGTCTACTTGGAGTTCAAGATATAGATTGTAGCGAGGATGACACGGTCTATGCCTCGATTGGTCAATCTAGATGTCAAGGATAGAGGGACATTGTCACATATTGTGAGAGTCACAATTAGTAGTCACAAAGGTGATGTTGGAGCTCAACATTCTTGTAACTTGGGTAGAAATGATGTGTTGCTAGATACCGCTCATTGCTTATGTTCCTAAATCGGTTTAGGGACATTGCCAACGTTACAAGAACCTATAGGATCACACACAAAGGGCAATTAGATGGAGATTAGGTTCATATGATGAACCATGAGGATTAGGTTCATGTGATGAACCAAATTGGATTAAAAGTAATCATAATTAGACTAATTGAGTTGGACTCAATTTGATTCAAGTGTTGAATGAGTCTAATTTAGATTTGATTCATCAAATCAATTTAAATTAATGAATAGAGATTCATTAAATTAAATTGACTTGAATCAAGTGGTTGGATTTGATCGACCATGGGAGATAAGAGGTCAAGTTTGACTTGACTTGTGAGGGAAGATAAAAGGTCAAGTTTGACTTGACCAAATGTCATGTCATAATGATGACTTGGCATGGACGGCCAATGATGATGCTCCACATCATCATTGACTTATCATGTGGTGCCACCTCATGAGGGAGACCAAGAGCCATTGGCTCTTGGAGTTACATGCATGCATGTAACCTCCCAAATCATGAAGTGGCCGGCCACTTGTTCCATTAGATGGAATTGATTTTGTGAGTTACTCCAACTTCATCTTCCTCCTTGGATCATCCTCTCAATCTCCCCTCTCCTCCTTGGCCGAACCATCTATAGGGTGCTAGCACACTCAAGGGTGTGTTTTCTCCAAGCTATTGCTTGTGTGGATACCAATAGAGGAGTGTACACTTGACACTCTAGAGTTCCGGCAAGCTATTTGGATGAGCGGGATTTGCAAAGGGCGTCGCATCGAGGGTAACACTCTCAACTTCTAGATCTAAGGTAGATCTAGGTTTACTTAGCACATATATGTTTTATTTTAATATATCTTCGCACAGATCCATGGCCGGACTTCCGGGGTTTCCGCAACGCAAAAAGCGGTTTTTGTGGCTCGGAAAGTCCAACACCAGCAACAGTTTCGATCTATCTCTATAGATCTTGATCCCAAGGATGTAGGTCGCTTCTCCTAGGTCTTTCATAGAGAATATTTTGGATAACCAAATTTTGACTGACTGTAAGACAGATATATCGTTTTCTATAAGTAATATGTCATCGATATACAACACTAGGAACACGACTGCACTCCCACTAACCTTCTTGTACACACAGGGTTCGTCTGGATTTTGCGAGAAATCAAACCTTTTGATTGTCTCATAAAAATGGATATTCCAGCTCCTGGATGCTTGCTTTAGTCCATAAATGGACCGTCAAAGTTTGTATATCTTGGTTTTATCAACCTATGTGAAACCCTCAGGTTGTATCATATACACGTCCTCAAGAAGGTTTCCATTAAGGAAAGTTGTTTTCACATTCATCTGTCATATCTCATAGTCATAAGGAGCCTCTATGGCTAGGAGCATCCGAATGGATTTAAGCATAGCTACTGGTGAATAGGTCTCGTCATAATCAACACCTTGCTTTTGACGATAGCCTTTCGCCACTAATCTAGCCTTAAAGGTAATCACATTACCATCCATGTCGGTCTTCTTCTTGAAAACCCACTTGCACCCTATAGGCTTAATGCCTTCAGGTGGGTCCACCAAGTTCCAAACTTGATTTTCATACATGGAATCCATTTCAGACTTCATGGCTTCAAGCCATTTGTCCCTTTCTGAACTTTTCAGAACTTCTTCATAATTGGTAGGCTCCTTATCTCACTTACGAGAAATCCATATTATTCAGGAATGTTGCGTGTTCTACCAGATCTATGAAGATGTGGTGTCACAATAGGTTCAGCCGATGGCTCATCACTATGAGTTGTCAATTGTGGTGCTTGACCAGGTATCTCCTCAATGTCTATTGGAGTCTCTTGAACCTCCTCAAGTTCAACGATGCTCCCACTGTTTTCTTGCAAGAGAAACTCTTTCTCTAGAAACACAGCATGCCTTGAAACAAACACCTTTTGTTCCACAGGATGATAGAATTTGTAACCTCTCGTTTCCTTGGGGTATCCAATAAATAGACATCTATCAAACTTAGCATCCAGTTGTCTGATACAGTCTGCTTCACATAAGCAGGACAACCCCATATCTTCAAGTAAGATAAATGAGGTTTCTTACTATTCCATATCTCATATGGAGTAGTAGAGACTACCTAAGTCGGAACTCTGTTTAACAAGTAAACAGCAGTCTAAAGTGTATAGCCTCAAAAGGACTTAGGAAGATTCGCATGATTCATCATCGACCTAACTATGTCCAACAAGATTCGATTTCTCCTCTCAGATACACCATTAAGCTGTGGTGTATACGCTGGAGTCTATTGAGACAATATACCATTGTCCCTTAGATAATCTAGAAACTCTTGACTCAAGTATTCACCACCTCAATTCGATCAAAGTATTTTAATACTCTTGACAAGTTGTTTCTCTACTTCATTTCTGAATTCTATGAACCTTTCAAAGGCTTCAGACTTGTGTTTCATCAAGAACACATACCCAAACCGTGATTGATCATCAGTGAAGGTAATGAAGTAGTTATAGCCTCCTAGAGCTTAAGTTGACATAGGTCCGCATACATCAGTATGTATTAGACTAAGCAACTCTCCCACTGGTTCACCTTTTCCAGTAAAAGGTAACTTGGTCATCTTGCTTTTTAAGCATGATTCGCTTGTATCGTATGAATCTAATTCAAATGATTCCAGAATTGCTCACATAGCCAAGACAACAATACCACATGTAGGAGTCTAATTGATTATCTTTTCAAGTATGCTTGTTGCTCGCTTCGATATTGAAAATATCACTAGATACGTCCAACATATAAATACCATTACTTAAAGTTCCAGTCCCATAAAGAATGTCATTCAAAGTTATGTAACAACAATTGTTACTAAAAGTTAAATGGTACCCATTTCTATTTAAACAAGAAATAGAAATGATGTTCTTTATCAATGAAGGAACATAAAAGCAATTGTCCAATTCTAAGACAAGTCATGTAGGGAGTTTCAACAAATATATTCCGATGGCGAGTGCAGCAACCTTTGCTCCATTCCCAACACATAAATTTGACTCTCCCTTGACGAGTCTTCTTCTATTCCTTAGCCCATGTATGTTATTACATATATGTGAACCACACCCGGTATCCAATACCCAAGTGTCTAAGGAAATAGAATGACAATCAATAATGAAGATACCTAAAGAGGATGGGGCATCAGATGCCTTCTTCTTCTTCACAAACTCAAGATAAATCTTGTAGTTTCTTCGCCAATGGCCTTCCTTGCCACAATGATGGCAAGTGCCCTTTTGAGCTAGTTCCGTCTTCTTAGCCTTCTTCTTCTTGCCCTTGCGCTATTCCTTTGATTTCCTCTTAGAACCTTCCTTAGAGGAATCAACTAATAGCGTTGTCTTCTCCTCATGCTTCACAGAAGGCTCCACAATCTTCAGCATGTTGAGGAGCTCAGGAATCATGGTTTCAATTTTGTTCATCCGGTAGTTCATCATAAACTGTGAGAAACTCTTGGGAAAACAATGTAGAATCAAGTCAATACTTAATTCATGATCCATCACAAAACCGAGTGTTGCTAAACGCTCGATGTACCCATTCATCTTTAGTACAAATTGTATCTCGCTTGCTCTTAGAGGTGAAGAGGAGCTTGGAGACTTCGAACCTTTCATATCTCGCTTGCTCATTAAACAACTCTTGAAGATGAAAGAATATAGTATTCACATCCATATGCTCATGCTGCTTCTGAAGCTCGGGTACCATCGCCGCTAGCATGATGCAACTCGCCAGTTCAGAATCATTCACATGTTTCTGATAGGCCAACAATTGGTCCGGAGTTGCATCATCTTTAGGGCAAGTGGGAAGAGGCTCTTCGAGGACATACACAAGTTTTTCCACCTTGAGAACAATTCTCAGGTTTCTTATCCAGTCAAAGAAGTTTGGCCCAATCAATTTATTCGAATCCAAAATAGATTGCAAACTCAAAGACGTCATGGTTAAGAATTTAACCTAGAAATATAAATCGAGCAAATAAGAGAAAATGATTTTAAAATGCATCAACATACATTTATAAATCTCATTCATTTTTCGAAATTAAAACCCTTAAAATCAATTCTGGAGATCGTAGGTCCATCTCCGAATGGGTTGATATCCAACATAGATAAGAACAACCTTGGAGAGAGTCCAACAAGTCATTCTTAGCTACGATGGTACGTATCAAGTATACCAATTGCATATCACATATATGCAACTATCACAATGTGCTATCAACTAATTGAATGTTCACACATACATCGGGTTGTTAATTCATTAACAAGTATGCATCATATGCATAGCACCCAACTTCATCTCCCTTCACATTGACCTTGGAGAGAGTCCAACAAACCAATGCTCCAAGTTAAAGCCGACCCATTAATCGCGAAATAGTTTTAATATGGTTAGAGTGCATTCAACCAATTAGCCAGTCTTGGAGAGAGTCCAACAACCCAAACTAATGATTGACCTTGACTCTTACCATATTAGTAATAAACTATTCTAATGGTTTGAACATGTTCAAGTTCGAGCCGGGCTAGGATAGAGTCTAACAACCCAAATAAGAAACGGAACTCTGGTTCTAACCATATTAATGGAAGGTGTAGGCTTTAATATTGTATAAGGGATTTAAGGTCTCATTCTCTTTGCATGCAAATAACTATTATCTACATGGCATGGCACACATGGCATACATCTACATGTCACGACACACATGGCATATTGATATGCATCTAATGCAATTAAATGGCATACAATTATGCATGTACAAGTAGTTTCCATATTTGTCATAATTAATTTTGGAAATAAAATATGTTTGAGATTCGATTTCCCAAATCAAATCTTGATTAAATTAGGAAAAAAAATCCAAATTTAATCACATATTCTATTTATGGAAAATATTAATTAAGGAAATTCAAATTTAATTTAGGAAACAAATTTCCTAAATTGTAATTTCCTAATCTTGAAGGTAGGAAACTTCGCTTCCCACTTCAACTTGGTCGCTTGTTCATGGTGATCCCATCGATGTCCCCGGATTAAAAAAAAATTAATCCTTGACAAAAGGGATCACCCAAGCAACTGTTTCATCATCGTGCTTTTCGATTAAAGTAGTCACTTGAACAAACTTGTTGTTCAAGCCACCAACCTCAATTCTACGAATAGCCGCGGAATAGACGATGTACGGATCGACAGATTTTGTGTTTATATTCGGGGTCCAAGTTATTTTAGCCATAAAAACAGAATACTACATGCATATATAATTGAAAAACAATTATAGACATGTTACAAAAGAAAATAGACAATCGATATACCTCTCGATCTTCTATTGTATGTCCTTCCTCCTTTTGGACGTCGTGTGGGCGACGATCTACCAAAAGTCAAAGCTCCTAGATCACCAATATTCCTTCCTTGCTCGCTCCGAACAAGAGGAAGAATAAGAAACAAAGCACTTCTCCTTCTTTCAACCAACCACCAAGCTCCAAGCTTGGTGCTTGCCGCCGGCCAAGAAGGAGAACAAGGAGATGAAGAAGAGGGACGGCCAAAAGCTACAAGGGGAAGACCCTAAGCACCGGCCAAAGATGAAGGGGAGAAGGTTGGATGCCGGCCAAGCCAAGGGGAGAAGAAGAAGGAAGGGCGCCGGCCACCTAAGGAAGAAGAAGAAGAAAAGGAAAAAACTTCCTTATTTGTGGCCGCCCACTCCAAAACCCTAGCCTCCAAGCTCCTTGCCGCCCAACCCTAATCCTCTCTTGTTTCTAATTTTTCTTGCCACCCACCCTAGCCTCTCCTTTTATAGAGTTAGAGATAAGCCTTGTTTTAATCTCCACCATTGGTTCTAGGGATTTAATCTCAACCGTCGGATCTAGAGATTTAATCTCAACCGTCGGTTCTAGAGATTTAATCTCTACCTTTGGATCTAGAGTTTTGTTTTCATCCATTGGATTTAGGCTTCATGAGGTTTTAATAGGCTACAATAGGGACCATGAGAAGGAGTTGGATCTTGGCCACCCAATGGATCAAGCCCACATAAAGTCCGATCCATTAATGATAATCCAATCCACTAAAGGATTATCATTGATCTACCTCACTAACCCCCATAAGTTAATATGGGCCCCATATATTATTTGTACATTTTTCTCCCCGTGTTTAAGATCTCAAATGTCCGTCAATTAATTAATTTACTGACCATTAATTAATCAGCATCTAACTCCATGAGTAGTATCACTCAACCTTTTCATCATGCCGGACCAAGTCCACCTGCAGGGTTTACATGATGAACCTTATGAGCTCCTCAAGGGGACATCATCATCCTAATATATAGGACACGGTTTCCTCCTATAATCAATGGCACACCATATAAATAATATCATTTCTCAACTTACCGAGCCTATCGATTTAATCTATAAATCTCACCCATTGGTAAATTAAAGAAATGAATACTAAGTATATGTGCCCGTTATTATATCGAGATTAAGAGCATGTACAATATAATATTTGAGGTCCGATTCGATTATGTAGTCAGCAATAAATCGAATCACCTCTATGTCGGTCCTGCTCAATACACACAAAGTGTACTAGTGTGATTCTATGGTCAAGACAAACCAATACCAAATTACACTACAACTATACCAATGGTTTGTCCAAAGTCATCTCGGTTGTGAGCCTATACTTATACTTTACAAGGAGCCGATAACATGATCTCTCATGTGACACCACACACCATGTTATCTACAATGTAATATATTAGACAATATGCATCACCATAAATATGCAAACAATGATCATGTGATTCTTATTTCAAAATAAAGATGTTCATACAAAAGATAGACTTTTTAGTATACATCCCAACACTAATCACATTAGAAATTTTCCAATTTGAATTTCTTTACTAATTAAAATTTCCATAATTATTTATAAACTTTCCAAAAGTAGAAAATTTCCAAAAATACAATTATGACTATCGTAAAACAATTTTACGATTATGTCGAAACACAGTCAGGCTCTGATACCACTGTTGAGTTTCCCCGGCACCGACGTGGGTGTGCATTTGAACATGTTTTGTAAACATGCACAGCGGAAGCAAATAAAATGAGTGATAACTAAATTATTACAACACACACCACACGCATGCAAGAATATATCAAGTGTAGACATAATCGCTATTTCAAAATTTTGCAATAAAGAAACTAATCTAGGTATACCTAATGAATTACGTGAAGCGGAAATGACATCAACCTTAGCGACCCTAGTAATTTTTGTCTCTATCCGTATCCACGCCGAGTATCATCGGGATAGCTTCACAAAGCTATGAGCCCCGTCTTCTCACGAGATACTAGTCTCGAATCGAAGACGTTGTGATCGAGGGATGATCACAATCCAAATCAAATTCGGATCCAAAAATTGAGTTCCATGAACTCGCTTCTCGAAAATGGGTTTCATCATCTAATTGACAAAACCTTGTGTTAGGGCAATCAACCCATGTGATATGGTTTTGATGTGTGTGGCAAAGGGTTTAAGTTAGGATGATTGGATTTGATATGTGCGTTGGAGTCTTGCAAGACTTAGTAATTCGTACATGGAGCTTTGGCAAGTGTCACCACTCACAACCTCGTGCTTGAGTCGGTGAAAAAACATTGCAGAGCCATGCACTTGATGCATCTGAGGGACCGCCGGACGAGATGACTTGAAGCGAAGCCAAGGAAGCAGACTTCGAGGGCAAGAGACGTGAAGGAGCATTGTAGAGTCGTGCGCTTAATGTTGCCGAGGGATGTGGTCGCGAACGAAGAGAGCTTCGACGAGGGACTTCAAGTGAGATGAGAGAATGAGTGAAATGTAAGTAGCTCATTAGGTGAACTTGGCCGAATGGATGAGTGTCGAAGGCTCGACCGTAAGGGTTGAGTTTACCCGACCGTCAAATGCTTAAATGGATGTTTAAGTTTGAAGTCTACCTGGCACACCGGTCGCCATGTCATGGCAATGATCGCCCAATCGATCGTCGATCGATCGGTGTGGTGATGAATCAAGTCGACATCGATCTTAAGAAGCGATCGTGATCGCCTGCGCATGAGCACGATCTTGATTTTATTAGGTTTTGTTTGGTTTTTGGTATTTTTCCTTCTTAGAGATGATGCCATGTGTGTATAACATTTGAAAAATGTTTTTGATGGTGTCAAAGGAGGAGAAATAGGGAAGTTTAAGTTAATCATGCTAAGAGGGAAAATTTAGCATGTCTTAAGGGGGAGTTGCATGTTTAAGGGGGAGTTGTTATACTCATGTTTTTACTTACATGCTTTCCTTGCTTATGTTATTGTTATTTGTTTACCTAACTTAAACGGATTGCCACACATCAAAAAGGGGAAGATTATTTAGGGCAATCAACCCATGTGATATGGTTTTGATGTGTGTGGCAAAGGGTTTAAGTTAGGATGATTGGATTTGATATGTGCATTGGAGTCTTGCAGGACTTAGTAATTCGCACATGGAGCTTTGGCAAGTGTCACCACTCACAACCTCATGCTTGAGTCGGCGAAGGAGCATCGTAGAGTCGTGCGCTTGATGCATCCGAGGGACCGCCGGATGAGATGACTTGAAGCGAAGCCAAGGAAGCATACTTCGAGGGCAAGAGACGCGAAGGAGCATTGCAGAGTCGTGCACTTGATGCTGCCGAGGGATGTGGCCACGAACGAAGAGAGCTTCAGCGAGGGACTTCAAGTGAGATGAGAGAATGAGTGAAATGTAAGTAGCTCATTAGGTAAACTTGGCCGAATGGCAGAGTGTCGGAGGCTCAACCGCAAGGGTTGAGTTTACCTAACCGTCGGACGCTCAAACGGATGTTTAAGTTTGAGGTCTACCTGGCACCAGTCGACTGCCATGTCATGGCAGTCGACTGCTCCAAGTCGATTGTCGATTGACTGGTGTGGCTATTGAATCAAGTTGACATCAGTCAACTGCTTAAGGGAAGCAGTCGACTGATCGCACTGTGCACGGGCACAGAAGCGAGTCGTCACTCGACTGAAAGTCGACATCAGTTGACTGATGATACCATCAGTCGACTAATCATATGACTGTTGGAGAAAGCAGCCACGGATCCCATGAATCCGGCCTAGTCAGGAGCCGTTGGAGTCGACATCAGTCGACTGATAGTGCTCAACGGGAAGATTTGCTTCCTCTCTATAAAAAGAGAGGGTGAGGACTTTTAGAGGGTTAATGTTCATGCTCTAAACATCCTACTAAGTGCCCCACAAAGCTGAAAATCCTTCTTCTAGTTTTCTTTCATATTTATTGTAAAAGAAGGAGTGCTCTCATTGGTGTAAAGGTTTACCTCCACCTTGCTTGGGCTAAAGGGAGAGACCAATAGTGGATTGGTTTCGGAGTGATTCACCGGAGACAAATCGGACCGTGGATTAGCGGTGAGGACGTGAACCATGTTATATCATGTGTTAGCATTGATTTTGTTTTTACTTATCATTATTGCTTGTTTAGTTTTGTTTCCGTTGCACTAATTATATTTGTAGACAAGCAATTCCTTCATACGACGAAAGAGGGCTATTCACCCCCCCCCTCTAGCCGACCACCAACGCTCCTACACCTTGGTCCTCCACCAAAGGGGATTGCTGGAGATCCAATCCCCGACAAGCAGGTCGCTGTCGGAGCGCAAAACTTCGACCAAATGACCTCTCCATGAAGAGGAAAACAATCTGTCCAAAACTTGACAGCTTGTTGTGGAGGAAGGGATGGTCGGCCAAAGCTTGGCCGGTTGCTCCTTAGTCGTCAGCGGCCAAGGAGGGATCGCCGAAGGAGTTTCCAGGGGCTGGTGGATGGCCAATGTCAAGGAAGAGGTGGCGGCAACACCAATGGGAAGCAGCAAAGGGGATGGGTGGCAGCTCCTCTCCAAGGTGGGCGGCAACTCCTCTCCAAGGGGTTTGGGCGGCCACACAACAAGATTAGGGTTTCAAAAACCCTTAAGCCATGTTTTATAGAGAGCATATTCTCCTAACGGTTATTGGTTCATAACCAAATCCCGTTAGCCCACTCCAATAACTTAAGTTAAAATAAACCAAATCGCGTTGGTCTATTTTAAGTTAAAATGAACCGAACCAATTTCGGTTCATTCGTTTAAAACAAACCAAACCCTTTGGTTTATTTTCCACCATAGGATTAGAACCAAACCAATTTGGTTCATCCATCATGTCTTCATAAGACTCGGCCCATCCTCACTTCCATTGCGACTGAAACAATTTCATGTTCTCTCTTTGTTTGGTCCAGCCAAACCAAGTCTCTCTCGATCTGAGAATCCTATTCTCAAGCTCGTTTTAAATCCTTCGGATTACACTTGCAGTGCATGTGACCAAATAGGTTCACGGATTATGTTGGTCATCTATAATTAACCATTAATTATAAAATGATCATGAGTGGCACCTAGTAGTACATCATGATCCCCAATTAATCGAAAAATCAACGGATGATCCCAGAACACTTCTGAAACCCTTCAACAACTATAGTAAATCGTGCCCCATTCTCTTCACTCATCTTATACCCACTTGGTTCAGGACATGGTCTATCATGTCAGTCCCTACTAGGCTGACTATGTCACACCTAGCCCAAGTATTACTTCCTCGTCCTACGGATTCTAGTTACTGCACATGTATCCAAGAGTATCATACTCTAAACATGTAATGCTTTGGCCAAAAACTTTAGTAACAATCCGACGAGAGGTCATAGGGTATACATCTCCTCGCAAGGAGTGGTGAATCCTCTGTAGGCTATTTAAACACCTTCGGCCACTTCGACTTATACCCAATCATCCTGGGTCCACATCTCCTCGGAGATGTTTGCTTAAGATGTCAAAGCATAAGTCTACATGACCAAGATGACTTCAATACCGTAAGTCGAAGGAACATCGCACTTAAGCTGCAGTAAGAACTTCATTGACATATTCATATATGCAGAGAAACATATGAAGTCTTACAACTAGTCACTCCAATGAACTAGTTACCATAACTAGCATCCACGATTAACTCCGAACATCTCAATGTCTCCAGCCAGTGAGAAACAGTTGCTTGGATAAACCAAAGAGTATAACTCATTCTAGTCTCAACAGAATTGATGGTGTCCGAATACATCAATTCGTCAACTAGGGATTATTCCAATACATCATAATTACACATGTAGAGATACTCACTAGTTGTGATCCAATCACAAATTCTTTCATGCTGTGAATTGTATTGCGGACATTCAGTAAATGAGTTTAAGATCCAATCAAATACATGAAAACATGTATATTCAAATAGTGAATCTTTATTTATCAAATAAATGGTACGACCATAAGGCGATTGCCTTAGGACATCTCTCATATATCACTAACAGACTGGTCTTTGTCATGCTACTCTAGGTATACCTGACAGATTACGTGAAACGGGAATGTCATCAATCGAGCGACACTTGCAAGTCTCGTCTCTATCCGTATCCATGCCGAGTATCATCGGGATAGCTTCACAAAGTCACGAGCCCCATGTTCTCATGAGATACTAGTCTCAAATCGAAGATGTTTGTGATCAAGAGATGATCACAATCCGAATCAAATTCGGATCAAAAATCCGAGTTCCACGAACTCGCTTCTTGAAAGCATTTTTCATCAACCAATTGACGAAACCTTGGTCCTCCACCAAAGGGGATTGCCAGAGATCCAATCCCCAACAAGTAGGTCACTACCGGAGCATGAAACAACAACCAAATGACCTTTCCACGCAAGGGACAACAAGCTGTCCAAAACTGGACAGCTTGTTGTGGAGGAGTTGGTGCCGGCAAAAGAAGATGGTCGGTTGGTCCTTGGTCACCGGAGCCGAGGGAGGATGGCCGGAGGATGGATGGCGGTATGTGGAGGCCACCGGCAGCTAGGGTGGTCCGGCCAAGGAGGGCGGCGGCAACAAGGTTGGGTGGCAACCTTGTTGGGCGACAACTCTAGAAAAGGAAGAGGAGAGGAGGCTAGGGTTTCCAAAACCTTGAACCAATTCATTCGTTCACAAAACCCTTAAGTTGTGTTTTATAGAGAACATATTCTCCTAACGGTTATTGGTTCATAACCAAAATCCGTTAACCCGCTCCAATAACTTAAGTTAAAATAAACCAAACCACATTGGTCTATTTTAAGTTAAAACGAACTAAACCAATTTTGGTTCATTCGTTTAAAACAAACCAAACCCCTTTGGTTTATTTTCCACCATAGGATTAGAACCAAGCCGATTTGGTTCATCCATCTTGTCTTCATAAGACACGGCCCATCCATGCTTCCGATGCAACTAAAACAATTTCATGCTCGCTCTATGTTTGGTCCAACCAAACCAAGCTCTCTCGATCTGAGAATCTCATTCTCAAACTTATTTTAAATCTTTCGGATAACACTCATAGTATGTGTGACCAAATAGGTTCTCAATTTATGTTGGTCGTCTATAATTAACCATTAATTATAGAATAATCATGAGTGGCACCTAGTAGTACATCATGATCTCCAATTAACCAAAAAATCAACGGTTGACCCCAGAACAACTTCTGAAACCTTTCAGCAACTATAGTAAATCGTGCCTCATTCTCTTCACTCATCTTATACTCACTTGGTTCAGGACATGGTCGATGTGTCAGTCCTCACTAGGCTGACCACGTCACACCTAGCAGTATTACTTCATCGTCCTACGGATTCTAGTTACTTCACATGTTTCCAAGAGTACCATACTCTAAACATGTAATGCTTTGGCCAACGACTTTAGTAACAATCTGATGATAGGTCATAGGGTATACATCTCCTTGCAAGGAGTGGTGAATCCTCTGTAGGCTATTCAAACACCTTTGGGCATTTTGACTTATACCCAATCATCCCGGGTTCACATCTCCTCAGAGATGCTTGCTTAAGATGTCAAAGCATAAGTCTCCATGACCAAGATGACTTGAATACCGCAAGTCGAAGGAACATCGCACTTAAGCTACAGTAAGAACTTCATTGACATATCCATATATGCAGAGAACCATATAAAGTCTTACAACTAGTCACTCTAATGAACTAGTTACCATAACTAGCATCCATGGTTAACTTCGGATATCCCAATGTCTCTAGCCAGTGAGAAATAGCTGCTTGGATAAATTAAAGAGTATAATTCATGCTAGTCTCAACAAAAATGATGGTGTTCGAATACATCAATTCATGGACTAGGGAAAATTCCAATACATCACAATTACACATGTAGAGATACTCACTAGTTGTGATCCCATCACAAATTCTCTCATGTTGTGAATCATATTGCGGATATTCAGCAAATGAGTTTAAGATCCAATCAAATACATGAAAATATGTATACTCAAATAGTGAATCTTCATTTATCAAATAAATGGTACAACCATAAGGCGATTGCCTTAGGACATCTCTCATATATCACTAACAGAAAGTCCGACATGGAGTTGGCAAGGGATGTCAAAGGGTGTGATATTGGCGGCATAAAGTCCAAGCTGTAATCTTGGTGGCATAAGTTCAATGTTTGGAGACGTAAAGTCCAAGCGTATGTCTTGGCAGCATAAGCCCAAATATACCTTGGTGGTGTAAACTCGGTTAGCATGACAATAGCCGATAGAAGCACTTGAAGGCTAGCATATGGATGAATAAGTCATGGATGACTTGGAGGGATCCGATAGGCATGAGGCTGATGAAGGTGGCTAGAAGGCTTAGGGCTAGGCTAAGGGTGGTCTGTCAAGTATGAGGGCATCATACTTGGGGTTAAACCTCATTGTTGAGGTTTATCAGTCGATTGGGATATTGGGCAGTCGACTGGCCGAGTATTTAACACTCGGAAGCCAAGTTGACTCAAGAACAGTCGACTAGGATTATGACCAGTCGACTGCTCAATAGTTGACTAGAGGCTAGACTGTTGAATGTGCTCTGGCAATCGACTGGAGGGATATCCAATCAATTGGCCATGGGGCAGTCGACTGCTGCTTGCAGACATGAGTACACAAAGCTCGGTAGTCGACTGAGCAGCCAACTACGGGCTTGGCAGTCGACTCCTGGTAATGGCAGTCGACTGTCAGTGTATCTGTTGGCTAGAATACCAACATGAATTAAGTACGTTGTGAGACAACGACACTGTAGGCAATCGACTGGTGCCTTTAGACAGTCGACTGCTAGGCAAAAATCTAGGTCGCACGGAGGCATAAAAGGAGTAGTTCGTTGAGGATTTCAGCCATGGTTTCTTGAGCGGTTCTAGGGGATATTTGAGACGAAGTGTTGGTGCATTTCAGGGTCCTTCAAGCTCATCAAAGCAACCAACAAGTAAAGCATTCAAAGCAACCTTGTGTAAAGTTTTCTTTACGTTGTTTGTTGTATTTCATTTGTATTTGCTTGTATTTTCTTCTTATTATTGTAAGAACTAATGTAAGAGGTTTTCTCCACCTCTGGAGTGTTTTCTGAGAAGGAGAGATCGATTAGTGGTGGTTTGCATCACTAGAGCTCATTTGAGCTCAACCCGTGGAGTATAAACTAGGGTTCCGAATCACATTACATCTTGTGTCTTTGTGGTTGTGTATTCGTGTTTGTATTTGTATTAGTATTTCTATTTCTGCTGCGTACTAATGAATTGTAGAGACGAACACAAACGAATTCCATCGAGCATCGAAATCGCTTTTCGCCCCCCCCCCTAGCGTATCGCCAACAGTTCTACAGGTCTCTAGAGATCTTTCTTTGGTTAATTTTGATGAATTGTTATGTGAATTTGAGTTTCATGAGCAAGATAACATGTCATCAAAGGAGAAAGGTCAAGCTCTTTTTGTAGAAAAGAAGGAGTAGAAGTATCATCTTCATCCGAATCGGAGGATGAACCATTAAGTAGTCACGAAGAGATGTTTGCAAATGAAATGGTGCATTATGCCAAGAAATTGATGGGAAGATCAAAAGATTTAGAAGAAAGGATGTGAAGAGGATGTTCCAATCCTCAAAAGGTAAATCAAGTAGTAATTCAATTTCTAATACTAATTTTACTTGCTATGGATGCAACAAAAAAGGGCACATCCGGAGTTCAAGAAGAAGGAAGAAATGGAAAAAAAAAAAGAAGAAAGAAAAGAAGAAGAAGAAGAAGAAGAAGAAGGCCATGGTGGCACAAGCAATATGGGACACTCAAAGTATTGAGGACTCATTGAATGAGGAGTAGCTATGTCACACCACTAGACACATGGCATTCATAGCCTTGGAGGATGATACCGAAGGCTCAAGTTAAGAAGAATCCTCATCTAGCATCAAATCGTCGTCTAGTGATGATGAGGTAAAGGATTCCCCCCAAGTAGAATTTTTATATAAAACTATTTCTTACCTTAAGAATGCATTGGATAAGTCAAAATCTAAGGTTAAGGATTTGAAGGTAGAAATTAAAGCAATTAGAAATGACACATCTTTATCTAGTGATTCATGAATGCTTAAGGAGGAGAATGAACATTTAAGGAATCAAGTTGTTGAATTAAGGGCATGCTTATAGAAGTTTAGTAATGGCTCAAAATACCTTGATATTCCTTAGAGACCAAACAGTGTTTACAACAAGGTCGGTATAGGATATAAGCCTAAGGATAAAGAAGTTGCTTATATTTCTCCAATAAATAGAAAGGAACCCATTAAGGGTAAGGAAGGCTTGGGTACCAAAGCCATTTTTAAATGATGTTTCTAGTCCAATCATTTGGGTACCAAAGAAGTTCGTTTTTCATGTTGTTTAGGTAGGTGAGCAAAGTATGTGGATTGTGGATAGCGGTTGCTCAAGACACATGAACGGAGATGTGAGCAAGTTCTCCACAATCAACTACATTAAGAAGGGGACCGTGTCATTTGAGAATAGTGGAAAGCTCAAGATTTTTGGTAGAGGTACAATTGAGGTATCACATAAAATCATCATTCATAAAGTTTTACTAGTCAAGAGCATGAAATTTAACTTGCTTAGTGTTAGTCACCTTTGTGATGTGAGCTATAATGTTGAGTTTAAATCCTCTAAATGTTTGATTAGACATAAAAGCCTAGAAGATTGCATGTTAGTTGGATACAAGAAATCAAATATTTACTATGTTGATCTTTCATATGCTTCTAACATTTCTACTAAGTGTCTCATGTCAAAAGAAGAAGAATGTTGGCTATGACATAGGAGGCTTGGTCACATCAATATGAAGAACATTGCCAAAATAGCCAAGTTGAAACTAATGAAAGAACTACCAAAAGTCAAGTACATCAAAGGCAAAATGTGTGATGCACGCCAAGAAGAAAAACAATCTAAATTATCACACAAGAGTAAAACTCTAACTAGCACTTCATTACCATTAGAATTATTGCATTTAGATCATTTTAATTGTCATAGTACTCTTTAATTAGATAGTAATAAATATTGATTGGTCATAGTTGATAATTTTTCTTGGTATACTTGAGTTTACTTTATGAAACATAAGGATGACACCCTAGAAATAATCATAGGATTTAGCAAAAGAGTTAAAAATGAAAAGAATCTCAAAATCAACCGGATCCGAAGTGATCATGGATGAGAGTTTGAGAATTTTTTCAAAATTTTGCTTAGAACAAGATATAAGAATGATTTCTCTTGTCCTAGAACATCCCAACAAAATGGGGTAGTGGAAAGGAGAAATCGTGCCTAATATGTGCAAATCATATAGGATTTTAGGAGTAGTTTTAGCACACATCTCATTGTATTTCATACTTGTTTCATTCATATTTCCCTTTATTTTGTACTTATTTACTATTTTCTAGTTCGGAGATTTGCTTTTTCTATTTTTTATGTGCAGAGCGGCATTTTAGAGCTCATTCGATTGATGGTCCCGATCAGTCGACTGATCGACTTTTTCCAGCACAGGTTGAAGCTTTATAAGGAGCTCGTGATGGAGGAAAATAGCATGGTTTCTTGAGAGCTTTTGGGGTGATTTGCTGCTGCAAATCAGGGTCTCCAAGTTGATATCAAGCAACCAAGTGATCAAGCATTCAAGAACATTTGTAAAGTGTTTCCTTTACGTGTATTGCTTTGTATTTCATTGTATTTGCTTGTAGCTTTTTGATTATTGTTGTAATCATATTGTACGAGGTTTCTCCACCTCCGGATTGTTTCGAGAAGGAGTGTTTATTAGTGGTTGTGTGTGCATCACTAGAGCTCATAGAGCTCGATCCGTGGAGTAGGAACCTTGAGGTTCCGAACCACATTAAATAATTATGTTTGCGTGTTTGTCTTGCTTTTCGTTATTACTATTATTCTGCTGTGCATAACGAGTTTTATAGAGACGAATGCGAATAAATTCCATCATCGAACAAGCACGTCGCTATTCACCCCCCTTCTAGCAGCCTCAAATATCCTACAATTGGTATCAGAGCCCGAGGCTCTTCTACGGATTAAACGTCGAGAGCTAAAAAGCTAGAGGGAAGATGGAATTCCAAGAACAACTCGGATGGGATATCAACACACCTATCCCCTATACCTTCTATGGACAAGAAGGTTTTAGACAATGGAAGGCGAGAATTGAAGACTTCCTAATGATGAGGGACTTCGAAGAATGGTCTATCTTGATGGAGGGTTTTAGCTATCCAATAGGACCAAAGGGAGGGTTCCTCAAGAAGAAGAGATGGACAGAAGAGCAAGTCCAAGCATCCGAGAAAAATGATAAGGTGATAAAAATTTTAATTGATTTAATGCCTAACAATATCTTGTGTATGTTAGGTAATTATGTAGATGCTAAAGAGTTATGGAGTCAAGTGGCAAAGCTCCATGAAAACTCATCATTGGTCCAAGAAGAAGAAGAAGAAGAGGAGTGCTCACCCTCTCAAGCTCAAGCAAGTACACCGTCATCTAAAGAGTTTGAGGATTTGGAAGTTGATAGGGAATCAATTTCCGGATCGGTGGAAGAAGTGGAAGAAGTATTCACTTCTAGGATTGAAGAGGAGAGACCATCCTCCACACCGGAGCAATCTCAAGAGGAGCCATCCATCTCCGGAAGAGATAAAGAATCCACTCCAGCGCCTACAACCACTCTAGGTAACTCAAGCAATTCGGTTTTAAACAAAAATCATATAACTTACTTTGAGTGTAGGGAATCCGGGCACTACAAGAGTAAGTTCCCAAAAAGGGTAAAGAAGGCTCAACCGGCTCCAAAAGTCAAGGATGTCGGTCCCTCAACGCATAAAAGCAAGGAGGAAGTCGTTTGCTTCAAATGCCGACAACCGGGACATTACCGGAATCAATGCCCGAAGGGGGAAAAGAAGAGGCAAAACGGAGCATCACAAGTAGGGGGAGATACTAAGGCAAACCCTAAGGTATATCATGGTAATAATGCTTTTTCTTTAGTTAAAAGTCAAAAGAATGCTAGGAAATTTAATTCTCTTACAATTCACCATGAAAAGCATGCTAAAAATAAATATTTATGTTTAGGAGCTAAAAGTGTCCACATAGGAAATAAGGAGAAATTTGGGACTAATGTCCCTAAAAATACCTTACCTAGGGAATCTATCAAGAAAATACAAGAGCACCTAGGTTTGAATCCCAAGTGGACTAGGCATATGCCTAGGAAATCCCATGCCCAAAGACCAAATCAAAATTCTAAAATTGGGCAATTAGAATTAGAGAACCAAGCCTTGAGGTCAAGGCTTGAAAAACTAGAAAAAACCCTCAAGATTATGCAAAATCAAATGCAAGGGTCTAATGGTCAAAGTCAAGGGTCAAAACCTCAAGGTCAACGTCTAGGACCCAAGAAAAAAAAGTCAACCAAGGACAAGAATGGTTTGGGTCACAAACCTAAGTCTAAGGTGGCTTACCATAGTATTCCATTTGATTATGGAACACAAACTAGGTCTAGGAAGACCAAGGTCAATAGGGAAGTCATCCCTAAGGTTGACCAAAGGTTGTGCCTAGTGGCTAGGGTTTCTAGGAAACCTAGGGTGGCCACTAAGAAGGTTGCAGGGGGAGTTACCCCTAGAGTCAACCTAGGTAAGACCCAAATGACCAAGGCTAACAAGCCTAGGAGGGTCATTAGGAGGGTATCTAGGGAGGTTATCCCTAAGGAATACCTAATTAACCCTAGGAGCTCAAATAGGTTTTGGGTTTCTAAGAGCGTGATTGACTCACGCTAGATGGGTTAGGGTGTGCCAACCTTGATTGGATGGGTAGTTAACTCAACCATGAGCTTTAATCCTAAAAGATTTTAGGATGTACCTTGGTTATTTTAGAGGCAAAATGGCACAATAAATGGAGCTCAAGAAAGGCAAACATGCTATGTTCATGTCCTCAAGACATAGGCATGCTTTGGACAAAAAGATGGCATCCACTCAGAGTTCCAGAGGAAGACACGACCGACCGTGTGAATTTCATGTGGTTGTGCCTTTGCCAGACCCATGGTTCAGAGCACGCATTCTAGAGTCCCATACGGCCGATCGTGTGGAATTCACACGGTCGTGTGGCGCCATCGCAACTTATGAAGATCCGTTTCTGTGGGCAATTAAGGAAAGTTGGTTTCACCCCTATAAAAGGGAAGGCACATCTAAACCTAAGGGAAAAGGCATGATGGTTGGGACAAGCAGTGGGTGGCCTAAAAAGCACCGCAGGCTCGTAACAGGGAGAAGGAAAAGGGACCAAAGGGTGGTGTTGGTGCAATCGGCCCAGGTCACGATTGACCAGGACTCAAGCTTGGCTCGAGAGATGTTTTGATGTCAGACAAAAACATATAACAATGTAATTGTCATGGTAAAGTCCAAGTCATGAGTACTTGGCATGGAAAGTCCAAGTGGGACACTTGGCATTTGGGAAAGTCCAAGTCTTGAGTACTTGGCACAAGGAAAGTCCAAGCATGGGTCTTGGCATGGAAAGTCCAACATGGGTTGGCAAGGGAATGTCCAAGCATGGGTCTTGGCATGGAAAGTCCAACATGGGTTGGTAAGGGAAAGTCCAAGCTTAAGTCTTGGCATTTGAGAAGTCCAAGGGGTTTGATATTGGCGGCGTAAAGTCCAAGTGGAGTCTTGGCGGCATAAGTCCAATGTGCCTTGGCGGTGTAGACACCGTTAGCATGATATAGCCGATGGAAGCACCTGAAGGCTAGCGCGATGGATAAATAAGTCATGGATGACTTGGAGGGATCCGAGAGGCGTGAGGTTGATGGAGGTGGCTAGAAGGCTTAGGTCTAGGCTAAGGGTGGTCTAGCAAGTATGGGGGAACTATACTTGGGCTAAAACCTCATGGTTGAGGTGTGCCAGTCGACTGGTGTCATGTGGCAGTCGACTGGACTAAGTCAACTAGGGTTTGACTGCGAGAATTACTCTAGCAGTCGACTGCCATAGGTGGGCAGTCGACTGATGGGCTCAGCAGTTGACTGATCTTGTGATCACCGATCCGTGCCTCGAAATCGGGCATGTATCGGAGTCGAGACTGATCGTCGAGTAAGGCTCCATCGGTCGACTGATGGGTATCATCAGTCGACTGATGATGGATCCGTTGGACTTATCCAACGTGGATCTAGCCGTTGTCTCACAACAACAGTGGCATCAGTCGACTGATGGTCCCGATCAGTCGACTGATCGACTTTTTCCAGCACAGGTTGAAGCTTTATAAGGAGCTCATGATGGAGGAAAATAGCATGGTTTCTTGAGATCTTTTGGGGCGATTTGCTACTGCAAATCAGGGTCTCCAAGTTGATATCAAGCAACCAAGCGATCAAGCATTCAAGAGCATTTGTAAAGTGTTTCCTTTACGTGTATTGCTTTGTATTTCATTGTATTTACTTGTAGCTTTTTAATTATTGTTGTAATCATATTGTACGAGGTTTCTCCGCCTCCGGATTGTTCTGAGAAGGAGTGTTTATTAGTGGTTGCGTGTGCATCACTAGAGCTCATAGAGCTCGATCCATGGAGTAGGAACCTTGAGGTTCCGAACCACGTTAAACAATTGTGTTTGCATGTTTGTCTTGCTTTTCGTTATTACTATTATTCCGTTGCGCATAACGAGTTTTGTAGAGACGAACGCGAACGAATTCCATCATCGAACAAGCACGTCGCTATTCACCCCCCTTCTAGCAGCCTCAAATATCCTACAGGTGGGATTGCACTCCGACATGCAAGAAAGCAGCCAAGACATCTCCAGAAAGCATTCAGGGCATATATTTTATTGTTTCTATTTGAATTGTAATGCTTAAGGATTCAATGTCTTGTGCGTATCTTTTCATATCTAAGGAGTAGATTTCTCGATTTTAGGATTAGGAAGTAACTTATGCAAGTTGAACATGCTAGTTCAAATATATTTCAACTTTCCTTGATTATATTTGCAGTTTATGATATCTAAGTTTAATGATAATTGCATCTTAGTTCTATTCCTACTGTGCTTAGTCGATATAGAGGACGAAAGCCTCTATATCGAAACCTAGGAGAATCAAGGAGGAACCTCTCGGTCATCCTCCCACCCAAAACCGTAGGAAATGTTGGAATGTCGATGATCGCTAGAGGGGGAGGTGAATAGCACATTTGTCGTTGCTTGATGGAATTCGATTGTGTTCTTGTCTATGATTGTTAGTACACAGCGGAATACAAAAATGATACATACAAATATACAAGACAAACACAAATACAATCCACAAGACCAAATATAACGTGGTTCGGAACCTTAGGGTTCCTACTCTACGGATTGAGCTCAAATGAGCTCTAGCGATGCCAAACACCACTAATAATCAAATACTCCTCAACAACAAGTCGAAGTGGAGAAACCTCATCCAAAAGTTTTTACAACAATAAAAAACAAATACAAGTAAACTACATAAATACAAGTAAAGAAAACTTTACACAATGTGAACTTGAATACTTGCTTTTGGTTGCTTGAGAAGAGCCTTGAAGGTCTGGATTGCAGCGGCAAATCCCCTCCAAATAGCCTCAAAAACCATGCCAAAATCCTTCTCTACGAGCTGCTTTTATAACCTGCATTCAGATTGGATTCCGCCTAGCAGTCGACTGCTCGAGACCATCAGTCGACGGCTTATGTAACCATTGTGAGACAACGACTCTATCCACATTGGATAAGTTTTAATAGATAGACCATCAGTCGACTGATCGTGCCTTCACTAGACTGCCAAACCCTAGCAGTCGACTAAGAATTATTCTGTGCCCATTTCCTTGACTATCAGTCGACTGACCTCCACGTCAATCGACTGTTGAAGCCATCAGTCGGCTGCCAAGGCCTTTTACTGCAGTCGAACCCTAATCCACTCATGGTAATCGACTAGTCATAATCCCAGTCAACTGCTACAAGTCGACTCGGCTGCCAAGTGTCAAAACACTTGACCAATCGACTGGTCTAAAGCCTCAGTCGACTGATAAACTCAACAATGAGGTTTAACCCCAAGTATGATGCCCTTATACTTGCTAGACCACCCTTACTCTAGACCTAAGCCTTCTAGCCACCTCCGTCAGTCTCACGCCTATCGGATCCCTCCAAGTCATCCATGACTTGTTCATCCATGCACTAGCCTTCAGGTGCTTCCATCGGCTATTGTCATGCTAAGCTGGTCTATACCGCCAAAGCACATTTGGGCTTATGCTGCCAAAACTACCGCTTGGACTTTACGCCGCCAAACCATTGGACTTATGCTGCCAAAACTCCCACTTGGACTTTACGTCGCCAATATCAACTCTTGGACTTCCCAATTGCCAAGTATTCATGACTTGGACTTTCCTTGCCAACTTATGTTGGACTTTCCATTTGCCAAGACTCAAGCTTGGACTTTCCCTTACCAAGACCCATGCTTAGACTTTCCATGCCAAGTACCCAAGACTTGGACTTTCCCTTGCCAAGACTCATGCTTGGACTTTCCATGCCAACCCATATTGGACTTTCTAATTGCCAAGTCTCAAGCTTGAGCTTTCCCTTGCCAAGACCCATGCTTAGACTTCTCCATCATGGTCAACCCCAAGTCAATCATCTAGTCAACCCATTGTCAAACAATGGACAACTCATTGTCAAACATTAATGTCAAACATCAAAACACTAAGATCAAACCACTACTTGAGTCAAACTCGAGTCTGGTCAATCGTGACCTGGGCCAATTTCACCAATAATCTCTCTCTTTTTTATGTTTAACAAAAACCAAAATCTTTTAGTTAGAACACTAACTCAATCCTGAAGGGAGAAACTTCGCTTCCCACTTCAACTCGGTCGCTTGTGCATGGCGATCCCATCTACATCCCCAATTAAAAAATTAATCCTTGACAAAGAGGGATTACCCAAGCAACCCATCCATCGTCGTGCTATACGAATAGACTGGTCACTTGAACAAACTTGTTGTTCAAGTAACTTACCTCTTTTCTTCGATTAGTGGCGGAATAGACGATGTACGAATCGCCGATTTTTGTGTTTGTCTTCGGGGTCCAAGTAAATTACCCACATACAATTGTAAACAATTATATACATAATACAAAATAACACTAATCAAAGTAAACAAGCTTATATCTCTTGTTATACCTCTTGATCTTCTATTGTATGTCCTTCCTCCTTTTGGACGTCGTGTGGGCGACGATCTTCCAAAAGTCGAAGCCTCCTAGATCACGTTCTTCCCTTTCTTGCTCGCTGCGAACAAAGGAAAGAATAAAACAAAACTCTTCTTACTATCTAGAACCAGCCACCAAGTCAAGGTGTTGGTGCAATCGGCCCAAGTCACGATTGACCAGGACTCGAGTTTGACTCGAGTGATATTTTGATGTTTCAACAAAAACATATGACAATGTAATTGTCATGGTAAAGTCCAAGTCATGAGTACTTGGCATGGTAAGTCCAAGTGGGACACTTGGCATTTGGGAAAGTTCAAGTCCTGGGTACTTGGCACAAGGGAAAGTCCAAGCATGGGTCTTGGCATGGAAAGTCCAACATGGGTTGGCAAGGGAAAGTCCAAGCTTGAGTCTTGGCATTTGAGAAGTCCAAGGGGTTTGATTTTGGCGGCGTAAAGTCCAAGCGGAGTCTTGGCGGCGTAAGTCCAATGTGTCTTGGCGATGTAGACACTGTTAGCATGACATAGCCGATGGAAGCACCTGAAGGCTAGCGTGATGGATGAACAAGTCATGGATGACTTGGAGGGATCCAAGAGGCGTAAGGATGATGGAGGTGGCTAGAAGGTTTAGGTCTAGGCTAAGGGTAGTCTAGCAAGTATGGGGGAATCATACTTGGGTTAAAACCTCATTTTTGAGGTTGGAAGTCGACTGGCATTATGGCCGGTTCGACTGCCACGAGTTGACTTGAGTTCGACTGCCATTTAAGAGATAAAATTGCTCTGGCAGTCGACTGCTCATTGGAGCAGTCGACTGATGTCGACGGTAGTCGACTGCTAAGAGAAGGCAGTTGACTACCAGTTGAGTTGCGAGCACAGAATGCTCCGTAGCCGACTGGGAAGTCGACTATGGGTGTTGGTAGTCGTCTGCCAATATTGGCAATCGACTGCCAAGAGTCCCGTTGAAACTTGTCCAACATGGATTGAGTCGTTGTCTCACAGCTACAGTGTTGGCAGTCGACTGCCAGGGGGAAATCCAGCCCGACACAAGATAAAAAGAGGAGCTCGTGGAGGATTTCATCATCAGTTCTTTGGGAGCTTTGGTGAGGCGATTTGCAAGTGCATTTTAGGGTCCTTCAAGCTCATCCAATCAACCGACAAGCAAGCGCTCAAAACCCTAATTTGTAAAGTGTTCTTTACATTTTCACTTGTATTTGCTTGTTTACTTTGTATTACTTGTTATAACTCATTGTACGAGGTTTCTCCACCTCCGACTTGTTGTCGAGAAGGAGTTTTATTGCTTAGCGGTGTTTGTGGCATCGCTAGGGTTCGTACGAACACAATCCGTGGAGTCGGAACCATTTTGGTTCCGAACCACGTTATATCGTGCGTGTTGTGATTGTGTCTTGTGTTTGTATTTGTTATTGTTTATTCCACTGCATACTAACAAGATTGTAGACAAGCAATGCGAACGAATTCCATCATCGTATGGTCACGCGCTATTCACCCCCCCCCCCTCTAGTGGCCTCAAATCTCCTACATTTGGTATCAGAGTCCGGGGCTCTTCTATGGATTAACAACCCGGAGTCAAGACGCTAGAGGAACAAGATGGAATTCAAGGAGAGATTGGGTGACGACATCAACGTTCCGCCTTCCTTCGACCGTGAAGATTTCGCGTATTGGAAAGGTAGAATGATGCATTTTCTAATGTGTGATTTTGATAATTGGATTAGTGTCTTAGTAGGTTTTGACACTCCAAAAGATGAAGAAGGAAGAAAAATCAAGAAGAAGAATTGGAGTCAAGAACAACTCCGATACTATAACATCAACAATAAGGTAATGGGTATTTTGCTTAATATAATCCCTAATGATATTTTGATCAAGATAGGGGATTGTAAAGACGTCAAGGAGGTATGGAACAAATTGAAAAAATTCCATGAAGAGCCTCACTCAATCCAAGAAGATGAGGAGGATGAGGAAGAGAGCTCATCCTCAAAAGAAAGTGAGGATTCGGAGGTCAAGGAGTGTTCGACATTGGAGGAGGAAGAAGTGGTCGAAGAGGTAGAATTAGAAGAAACCTCAACCTCTAGGATTGAGGGGGAGGGGATTAGAACATCTACACCGGAGCAACCTCAAGAAGAAGCTTCGACATCCGGTCAAGATGAAGAAGCTCAAAATCCGATTCCGGCACCTACAACCACCCAAGGTAACTCAAGCATATGTGTTAATAATAAAATGCATATAATATGTTTTGAGTGTAGGGAAACCGGGCACTACAAAAGCAAGTGCCCAAAGAAGATTAGGAAAGCTCCACCGGCACCAAAAGTCAAGGATGCTGATTCCCCAACACCTAAAGGCAAGGAGCACATCATATGCATCAAGTGCAATTCAAAAGGACATTATAGGAATCAATGTCCTAGGGGGAGCAAAAAGACCCAAGAAGGAGCATCACAAGTAGGGGGAGCTACTAAGACAAACTCTAAGGTATATCATGTTAATAATGCTTTTTCTTTAGTTAAAAGTCAAAAGCATGCTAGGAAATTTAATTCTCTTGCAATTCACCATGAAAAGCATGCTAAAAATAAATATTTGTGTTTAGGAGCTAAAAGTGTCCACTTAGGAAATAAGGAGAAATTTGGACTAATGTCCCTAAAAATACCTTACCTAGGGAATCTATCAAGAAAATACAAGAGCACCTAGGTTTGAATCCCAAGTGGATTAGACATATGCCTAGGAAGTCTCATGCCCAAAGACCAAATCAAAATTCTAAAATTGGGCAATTAGAATTAGAGAACCAAGCCTTGAGGTCAAGGCTTGAAAAACTAAAAAAGACCCTCAAGATTATGCAAAAACAAATGCAAGGGTCAAAACCTCAAAGTCAACATCTCGGACCCGAGAAACAAAAGTCAACCAAGGGAAAGAATGGTTTGGATCACAAACCTAAGCCTAAGGTGGCTTACCATAGTATTCCATTTGATTATGGAACACAAACTAGGTCTAGGAAGACCAAGGTCAATAGGGAATTCATCCCTAAGGTTGACCAAAGGTTGTGCCTAGTGGCTAGGGTTTCTAGGAAACCTAGGGAAGCCACTAAGAAGATTGCAAGGGGAGTTACCCCTAGAGTCAACCTAGGTAAGATCAAAATGATCAAGGATACCAAGCCTATGAGGGTCATTAGGAAGGTATCTAGGGAGTTCATCCCTAAGGAATACCTAATTAACCCAATGAGCTCAAATAGATTTTGGGTTCCTAAGGGCGTGATTGACTCACGCTAGATGGGTTAGGCCGTGTCATCCTTGATTGGATGGATAGTTAACTCAACCATAGCAAAGTTGACATTTTAGATCATTTCCAAGGTTATGGATATCTTGGAAATAGATTTGATTATAAATCCTAAAGGTTTTTAGGATGTGCCAATATTAATTATGAAGTTTGATAAATCAATCAAATTGGCACAACTTAGGGTTTAGAGTCATAGTGTGTCATTTTGGGTTTTTGACACACTTGAGAGATCAATGGGAATATGGAAAAAATATACTTAATTATCTCAAAAGGCAATTGATATTATAATTTAGGTATTATTATACCTATACTTTTTATTTTCCATGACTTGATTTGCCATATGTCATGTCATGACATCATACTTATCTTTAATCTTTTATATGTCATGATCATGCTAAGGGTTAGGATAAATGTTATGTGCTTTATTTTTATATCATATGTCATGACAACATGATCATTGGCCATGATTTATTTTTGCTATTATTATGCCATGATCATTTCATGCATTTAATTGATTAAAATTGATTTAAGGACAATGACATAACTTGGAGTTCCATTTATAAGGGAATCAAGTAGAGTTGCCTTAGAAAAATGCATGAAACCCTAGTTTAGGGAGAACAAAATCAACATCTCACATTACATTGACATGTATGTGTATTTTATACACCCTAGATACATGTGAGATGTTAGGATAAGAGTTGAGTGTTAGGACCTGTGCGCCCGCTAGAGGGGGGTGAATAGCGCGTTGTCCGTACGTAGATGGAAATCGTTTGTGATCGTCTCTACAAAACTCGTTATGCGCAGCGGAATAGTAATAATACAAGTAATAACGAATTGAAATAACCACGAACACAAAGATATAACGTGGTTCGGAACTGAACGATTCCTACTCCACGGATCGAGCTCTAATGAGCTCTAGCGACGCCAATGCAATCACTAATCAATAAACTCCTTCTCGACAATAAGTCAGAGGCGGAGAAACCTCGTACAAACGTTTACAATAATAAACGAAAGAAATACAAGCAAATACAAAAGAAATGCAAAGAACACTTTACAAAACTAGGGTTTGAGCGCTTTGCTTGTTGGTTGCTTGGATGAGGTTGAAGGGCCCTGAAATGCACCTGTAAATCGCCTTCAAATTGCCTCAAGAAAGCTCCCTAAGAACTGATCATGAAATCCTCCACGAGCTCCCCTTTTTATCTTGCGTCGGGCTGGATTTCCGCTTGGCAGTCGACTGCCATAAGTCCCCAATCGACTGCCGACACTGTAGCTGTGAGACAACGGTTCAATCCACGTTGGACAAGTTCCAAGGGAACATTGGCAGTCGACTGCCAACACCCGTAGTCGACTGCCCAGTCGGCTACGGAGCATTCTGTGCTCGCAACTCAACTAGCAGTCGACTGCCATCCCTTGGCAATCGACTGCTCCAATAAGCAGTCAACTGCCAGAGCCATTTCAGCTCTTAAACGGCAGTCAAACTCAAGTCGACTCACGACAGTCAAACCGGCCATAATACCAGTCGACTGCCAACCTCAAAGATGAGGTTTTAACCCAAATATGGTGTCTCCATACTTGCTAGACCACCCTTAGCCTAGACCTAAGCCTTCTAGCCACCTCCATTAGCCTTACGCCTCTCGATTCCCTCCAAGTCATCCATGACTTGTTCATCCATTGCGCTAGCCTTTACGTGCTTCCATCGGCTATGTCATGCTAACGGTGTCTACACCGCCAAGGCACATTGGACTTACGCCGCCAAGACTCCACTTGGACTTTACGCCGCCAATATCAACACCCCTTGGATTTCTCAAATGCCAAGACTCAAGCTTGGACTTTCCCTTGCCAACCCATGTTGGACTTTCCATGCCAAGAGCCATGCTTGGACTTTCCATGCCAAGTACCCATGACTTGGACTTTACCTTGCCAAGACTCATGCTTGGACTTTACCATAATCACATGGTCAACCCTAGTCAACCATCAAAGTCTCTCTCGAGTCAAACTCGAGTCCTGTCAATTATAACCCGGGTCGATTGCTCCAACAATCTCCCCAACATATTAACCGACATCAATGTCAAGCATACTATGTCAAACATCAAAACATCACTCGAGTCAAACTCGAGTCTGGTCAATCGTGACCTGGGCCGATTGCACTAACAATCTCCCTCTTTTTTATGTTTGACAAAACAAACCTTGAGTTAGGCCCCTAACTCAAATTTCGTTACCAATTATCCCAAATTGGTAATCCCAAACATTCTCTAAAACTTCTCCCCCAAACATTCTCCCCCTTTTTGACTAACATCAAAAAGGTTATCTCTCCAAGGAGGTCAATGTCTCATGTCCCAATGAGATCTTACAATCTCCCCCTTGGTCCAAAAATACCTAGGATGTCTACCATCTTCCTAGTGATAAGTCTCATATCACTCAAAAGAGACAATCCTATACTCTCTCCCAATTTCCATATTGGGTCTCTCAAAAACCCATCAATTTTCCCAATTGATGATACTCTCCCCAAAACTTCTCCCCCTTCAAGAAGAGAAACACATCCATCATCCCAAGATGAATAACTCCCCCTAAAGGCTTGCTCCCCCTTGACCATTGCACCAACAATGTCCTTGGGAAGTCTCTAAGCTAATATGAACTCTAAACCATCAAAATTAAGGTTCTAAGTTCAAACATGAACTCTCCTCACCTTAAATTTGATACACTACCCTAGTACCTCTCCTAATCCATATCCAATGGATTTTCACTCTTTCTAATGCTTCCCAAAGCATATCCTAGGGTTAGGAGTGATTAGGAATTTTTACCATAGCTGAACACGGGCTAAACAACCTTGTTTTTCCCGAAATCGACAGCGATCGACTACTTACGATGTCGAATCGACTACCACTCACATCATCGATCGCGCCACCAAGAGGCGTCGGTGATATCAAATTCTCGAATTCCAACTATCAGAAATGAATTTTGAAAAGTCATAAGTAATTCTACGTATATCGAAAAATCACGAAATTTGATACGTATATTACTTATAGTCAATACAATGGGTGAAAAATATTTGAAAATTATTTTACCCATAAAACATCGAAATTGATACAAAATCTAAAAGTGAAGAAAAACTTCAAAGTTTTAGCTCACTTTGTATCAATCTCATCAATGGTGATTGCTATCAAAAGATAGGCTTCACCAAGGTTTTCTAAAGTGATTTTAAAATATTTTCAAAACCTTATTTTGGATCATGTCCCTTGGGCTCTATGTACATGACTTGTACACAAGCTTTCCCAAAGATCCACCATTGAAATTAGATGAGTTTTAGTTCATCTAGATGCAAAAACTATGCACCTTGAACTCAACTCATATCCTAGCATCTCACATGTATTTAGGGTGTATAAATACACATACATGTCAATGTGATGTGAGATGTGGGTTGTGTTCTCCCTAATCTAGGGTTTCATGCATTTTTCTAAGGCAACCCTACTTGATTCCCTTATAAATGGGACTCCAAGTCATGCTATTATCCTTAATTCAATTTTAATCAAATGCATGAATGATTATGGCATTAATGATGATATAAATAAGCATATGCTCATAATCATGATGTCATGACATAAAATGAAATCTAAAAACACATGACATTTAATGACTTAATCCTAAACATGAACATGACATATAAATGACAAAAATAAACATGATGTCATGACATGTTATATGACAAATACAACATGGAAAATAAAATACATAGGTATAATGATACCAAAATTTTAATATTAGTTGTCATTTCATATTATCAAGTATATTTTGCCATATTATCACTAATCTCCCTAGTGTGCCAAAAACCCAAAATGGCACAATATGACCTCTAAACCTAAAATGTGTCAATTTGATCACTTTATCAAACTTCTCAAATAATATTGGCACATCCTAAAATCTTTTAGGATTAAAGCTCAAAAGTATTTCCAAGGTAACCATAACCTTGAAAATAACCCAAGGTGCCACCTTTACCATGGTTGAGTTAACTACTCATCCAATCAAGGTTTGCACACCCTAACCCATCTAGCGTGAGTCAATCACGCTCTTAGGAACCCAAAACCTATTTGAGCTCCTAGGGTTAATTAGGTATTCCTTAGGGATAACCTCCCTAGATACCCTTCTACTGACCCTCCTAGGCTTGTTAGCCTTGGTCATTGTGGTATTACCTAGGTTGACTCTAGAGGTAACTCCCCTTGCAACCTTCTTAGTGGTCACCCTAGGTTTCCTAGAAACCCTAGCCACTAGGCACAACCTTTGGTCAATCTTAGGGATGACTTCCCTATTGACCTTGGTCTTCCTAGACCTAGTTTGTGTTCCATAATCAAATGGAACACTATGGTAAGCCACCTTAGGCTTAGGTTTGTGACCCAAACTATTCTTGCTCTTGGTTGACTTTTGTTTCTTGGGTCCTAGATGTTGACTTTGAGGTTTTGACCCTTGACTTTGACCACTAGACCCTTGAAATTTATTTTGCATCTTCTTGAGGGTCTTTTCTAGTTTTTCAAGCTTTGACCTCAAGGCTTGGTTTTCTAATTCTAATTGCCCAATTTTAGAATTTTGATTTGATCTTTGGGCATTGTCCTTTCTAGGCATATGCCTAGTCCATTTAGGATTGAAACCTAGGTGTTCTCCTATTTTCTTGATAGATTCCCTAGGTAAGATATTTTTAGGGACATTAGTCCCAAATTTCTCCTTATTTCCTAAGTGGACATTCTTAGCTCCTAAACAAAAATATTTATTCCTATTAGCATGCTTTTCATAAATTACAAGAGAATTAAAATTCCTAGCATGCTTTTGACTTTTAACTAAAGAAGGAGCATAATTAAAATATACCTTAGGGTTTGCCTTAGTGACTCCCCCTACTTGTGATGCTCCCTTTTGGGTCTTCGTCCTCCCCTTAGGACATTGATTCCTATAATGTCCTTTTGAGTTGCACTTGAAGCATATAACATGCTCCTTGCTCTTTTGACTTGGAGAACCGGCATCCTTTGACCTTTCTTGACTTTTAGGTGCCGGAGGAGCTTTCTTAACCTTCTTTGGGCACTTGCTCTTGTAGTGACCGGCTTCCCTACACTCAAAACATATGATATGATTTTTATTACAAATTGATATGATTGAGTTACCTAGGATGGTGGTGGAAGGTGCCGGAATCGGATTTTGAGCTTCTTCATCTTGACCGGATGTCGAAGCTTCTTCTTGATGTTCCGGTGTGGAAGTTCTCTCCTCCCCCTCAATTCTTGAGGTGGATGCCTCTTTCACTTCCTCCACCAATCCGGAAGTTGACTCCCTATCGACCTCTGAATCCTCAAGCTCTTTAGATGGTGATGTACTTGCTTGAGCTTGAGAGGGTGAGCACTCCTCTTCTTCTTCTTCTCCTTGGATTGATGAAGGATTTTCATGAAACTTTGCCACTTGGCTCCATAACTCCTTAGAATCCATATAGTCCCCTACCATACACACAATATCATTTGGGACCAAATCAAGAATAAATTTTACTACCTTCATGTTTTTCTCGAAGGCTAGGAGTTGATCTTCACTCCACTTCTTCTTCTTCTTGAGGAAACCTCCCTTTGGTCCTGTTGGATAGCTATATCCCTCCATTAAAATTGACCATTCTTCAAAGTCCCTCATCATCAAGAAATTTTCAATTCTCGCCTTCCAAGAATTGAAACCTTCTCGTCCATAGAAGGCATACGGGATGGGTGTGTTGATATCCCAACCTAATTGTCCTTCCAACTCCATCTTCACCCTCTAGCGTCTTTGTCTTAGCTCCCGGCGGTTAGTCCGTAGAAGAGCCCCGGGCTCTGATACCACTTGTTAAGGCCTGTGCGCCCGCTAGAGGGGGGTTGAATAGCGCGTTGCCCGTACGTAGATGGAAATCATTCGTGATCGTCTCTACAAAACTCGTTATGCGCAGCGGAATAGTAATAATACAAGCAATGACGAATTGAAATAACCACGAACACAAAAATATAATGTGGTTCGGAACCGAACGGTTCCTACTCCACGGATCGAGCTCTAACGAGCTCTAACGATGTCAATGCAATCACTAATCAATAAACTCCTTCTCGACAACAAGTCGGAGGCGGAGAAACCTCGTACAAACCTTTACAACAATAAAAGAAAGAAATACAAGCGAATACAAAGGAAATGCAAAGAACACTTTACAAAACTAGGGTTTGAGCGCTTTGCTTATTGGTTGCTTGGATGAGGTTGAAGGGCCCTGAAATGCACCTGTAAATCGCCTTCAAATTGCCTCAAGAAAGCTCCCTAAGAACTGATCATGAAATCCTCCACGAGCTCCCCTTTTTATCTTCTGGATTTTACTTTGTGATCGCCATAAGTCCCGATCATTGCCAACAACGTAGTTTGTGAGACAACGGCTCAATCCACATTGGACAAGTTCCAACGGGACTCTCACCAGTCGACTGCCAACATTGGCAGTCGACTGCCAACGCCCGTAGTCGACTGCCCAATTAGCTACGGAGCATTCTGTGCTTGCAACTCAACTAGCAGTCGACTGCTCCAATAATCAGTCGACTACCAGAGCCATTTCAGCTCTTAAACGGTAGTCGAACTCAAGTCGACTCACAGCAGTCGAACCTGTCATAATGTCAGTCGACTACCAACCTCAAAGATGAGGTTTTAACCCAAATATGGTGTCCCCATACTTGCTAGACCACCCTTAGCCTAGACCTAAGCCTTCTAGCCACCTCCATTAGCCTTACGCCTCTCGTATCCCTCCAAGTCATCCATGACTTGTTCATCCATTGCGCTACCCTTTAAGTGCTTCCATCGGCTATGTCATGCTAATGGTGTCTACACCGCCAAGGCACATTGGACTTACGCCGCCAAGACTCCGCTTGGACTTTACGCCGCCAATATCAACACCCCTTGGACTTCTCAAATGCCAAGACTCAAGCTTGGACTTTCCCTTGCCAACCCATGTTGGACTTTCCATGCCAAGAGCCATGCTTGGACTTTCCATGCCAAGTACCCATGACTTGGAATTTCCATGACAAATACCCATGACTTGGACTTTACCTTGCCAAGACTCATGCTTGGACTTTCCCATAATCACATGGTCAACCCTAGTCAACCATCAAAGTCTCCCTCGAGTCAAACTCGAGTCCTGTCAATTATAACCCGGGTCGATTGCTCCAACAATCTCCCCAACATATTAACCGACATCAATGTCAAACATCAATGTCAAGCATACTATGTCAAACATCAAAACATCACTCGAGTCAAACTCGAGTCTGGTCAATCGTGACCTAGGCTGATTGCACCAACATTGAGTTCAAGGTGCGTAGTTTTTGCATCTAGATGAACTAAAACTCATCTAATTTCAATGGTGGATCTTTGGGAAAGCTTGTGTACAAGTCATGTACATATAGCCCAAGGGATATGATCCAATATAGGTTTTCAAAAACATTTTAGAATTCTTTTAGAAAACTTTGGTGAAGCCTATCTTTTGATAGCAATCACCATTGATGAGATTGATACAAAGTGAGCTAAAACTTTGAAGTTTTTCTTCACTTTTGATTTTTGTATCAATTTTGATATTTTATGGGTAAAATAATTTTCAAATATTTTTCACCCATTGTATTGACTATAAGTAATATACGTATCAAATTTCGTGATTTTTCGATATACGTATAATTACTTATGACTTTTCAAAATTCATTTCTGATAGCTGAAATTCAAGAATTTCATTCACCGATCGCCTGGTGGGTCGGTGATCGATGGAGTGGCAATGATCGACATCGTAAGTAGTCGACTGCCAAGCTAATTTCAGGAAAAATAAGGTTGTTTAGCCCGTGTTCAGCTTAAGTAAAGGTTCCTAATCACTCCTAACCCTAGGATATGCTTTGGGAAGCATTAGAGAGGGTAAAAATCCATTGGATATGGATTAGGAGAGTTATTTAGGGTTTGTATCAAATTTAAGGTGGGGAGAGTTCATGTTGGAACTTTTAACCTTATTTTTGATGGTTTAGAGTTCCTATTGGCTTAGGGACTTCCCAAGGACATTGTTGGTGCAATGGTCAAGGGGGAGTAAGCCTTTAGGGGGAGTTATCCATCTTGGGATGATGGATGTGTTTCTCCTCTTGAAGGGGGAGAAGTTATTGGGAGAGTATCATCAATTGGGAAAATTAATGGGATTTTGAGAAACCCAATTTGGAAATTGGGAGAGAGAGTATAGGATTGCCTCTCTTGAGTGATATGGGACTTATCACTAGAAAGATGGTAGGCATCCTAGGTATTTTTGAATCAAAGGGGAGATTATAAGATCTCATTGGGACATGATACTTTGACCTCCTTGGAGAGATAACCTTTTTGATGTATGTCAAAAAGGGGAAGAATGTTTGGGAAAATGTTTGCGATTACCAATTTGGAATAATTGGTAAGAGTTTTGAGTTAGTGTTCTAACTCAATGGTTTGTGTGGTTTTTGTCAAACATCAAAAAGGGGGAGATTGTTGGTACAATTGGCCCAGGTCACAATTGACCAGGACTCGAGTTTGACTCGAGTGATGTTTTGATGTTTCGACAAAAACATATGATAATGTAATTGTCATGGTAAAGTCCAAGTCATGAGTACTTGGCATGGTAAGTCCAAGTGGGACAATTGGCATTTGGGAAAGTCCAAGTCCTGGGTACTTGGCACAAGGGAAAGTCCAAGCATGGGTTTTGTCATGGAAAGTCCAACATGGGTTGGCAAGGGAAAGTCCAAGCATGGGTCTTGGCATGGAAAGTCCAACATGGGTTGGCAAGGGAAAGTCCAAGCTTGAGTCTTGGCATTTGAGAAGTCCAAGGGGTTTGATTTTGGCGGCATAAAGTCCAAGCGGAGTCTTGGCGGTGTAAGTCCAATGTGCCTTAGCGGTGTAGACATCATTAGCATGACATAGCCGATGGAAGCACCTGAAGGCTAGCATGATGGATGAAAAAGTCATGGATGACTTGGAGGGATCCGAGAGGCATAAGGCTGATGGAGGTGGCTAGAACATTTAGGTCTAGGCTAAGGGTGGTCTAGCAAGTATGGGGGAATCATACTTGGGTTAAAACCTCATTTTTGAGGTTGGCAGTCGATTGGCATTATGGTCGGTCGACTGCCGTGAGTCGACTTGAGTTTGACTATCGTTTAAGAGCTAAAATTGCTCTGGCAGTCGACTGCTCATTGGAACAGTCAACTGATGTCGACGGCAGTCGATTACCAAGAGATGGCAGTCGACTGCAATTGAGTTACGAGCACAGAACGCTCCGTAGCCAACTGGGCAGTCGACTACAGGCGTTAGCAGTCGATTGCCAATATTGTCAGTCGACTGCCAAGAGTCCCGTTGGAACTTGTCCAGCGTGAATTGAGTCGTTATCTCACAGCTACAGTGTTGGCAGTCGACTGGGGACTTATGGTAGTCGACTGCCAGGCGAAAATCCATCCCGACGCAAGATAAAAAGAGGAGCTCATGGAGGATTTCATCATCAGTTCTTTGGGAGCTTTGGTGAGGTGATTTGAAGGCGATTTGCAGGTGCATTTCAGGATCCTTCAAGCTCATCCAAGCAACCGACAAGCAAGCGCTCAAAACCCTAGTTTGTAAAGTGTTCTTTACATTTTCACTTGTATTTGCTTGTTTACTTTGTATTACTTATTGTAATTCATTGTACGAGGTTTCTCCACCTCCGACTTGTTGTCGAGAAGGAGTTTTATTGCTTAGCGGTGTTTGTATCATCGCTAGGGTTCGTACGAACCCAATCCGTGGAGTAGGAACCGTTTTGGTTCCGAACCACTTTATATTGTGTGTGTTGTGATTGTGTCTTGTGTTTGTATTTGTTATTATTTATTCCACTGCATACTAACAAGATTGTAGACAAGCAACGCGAACAAATTCCATCATCGTATGGTCACGCGCTATTCACCCCCCCCCCCCTCTAGTGGCCTCAAATCTCCTACACAAGGGACTTGATGTTGCCGCCGGCCAAGGAGAAGAATAGGATCGCCGGCCAACCTTGAAGAAAGGTTGCCGCTGGCCAAAGGAGAGAGAGAGAGAGGGAGGAGTTGCCGGCCAATCTAGAGAGAGAGAGGGTGGAGTTGCCGCCGGCCAAGAAGAGCCCAAACCCTAGAATCTCTTGCCGCCGCCTAATAGGAAGAGGAAACCCTAGGGTTGCCGCCCACCTCTCCTCTCAAGCCAACTCCAAAACCCTAACCCTTATTTGGATGATCCCTCTCCTTGCCGCCCAAGCCCTTATTTATAGAGTTGGGCTTAAGCCTCCTTTTAATCTCCACCGTCAAATCTAGAGATTTAATCTCAATCGTCGGATCTAAAGATTTAATCTCCACCGTCGGATTTAGAGATTTAATCTCAACCGTCGAATCTAGAGTTCCATTTCCCACCATCGGATCTAGGCTTCATGAGAGTTTTAATAGGCTACAATAGGGATCATGAGGAGGAGTTGGATCTTGGCCACCCAATGGATCAAGCTCACATAAAGTACGACCCATTAATGATAATCCATTCCACTAGCCCCATAAATAATTATAGGCTCCAAATATTAATTGTACAAATATCTCCCCATGTTTAAGATCACGAATGTCCGTCAATTAATTAATTTATTGACAATTAATTAATCAACATCTTGTAGGGGATCGGTTACGGCCAGCTAGAGGGGGGTGAATAGCCCTCTTCAGATGGATGTCGGAATTCTCTCGTTCGTTTGCTCGTCTACACAATCGTTAGCGCAAGCAGAAGCATAAACAATAAAGACAAAGCAATAAATGAAAATACAAACGCTAACAAAGAATGTAACGTGGTTCACGGCTACGCCGCTAATCCACAATCCCGATTCGTCCGAGGTGAATCACTCCTCCAAAGCCAATCACTATTGGTCTCTCCTTTGCACCAAGCTAGGTGGAGGTAACCTTTACAATCAAGATCACTCTTCTTACAAATAGAATGGAGTAAAAACAAGTAAGAAGAGTTTAGAGCTTGTGGGGCACTAGGAAGATCACTTGGAGCATAAGCATTAGCCTCTAAAAGGCTCACACCCTCTCTTTTTATAGAGAGGGCTGATTTCTTCCCGTTGGCCGCCATCAGTCGACTACCGTCACTACAACGGCCTCCGAACACGTCGGATCCCGACCGTTGTAGTCCAACGGAACTCTTGGCAGTCGACTGATGGACCTCATCGATCATCGCCTCGTAGTCGCGATCGGCTATGAACGGTTCTGTGGCTAAAACCCTATTGACCGATCCCGCCCAGCGGTGATCGATGTCTTAGGCAATGATCGCCACGATGGCGATCACGCCACACTTCGATCGATCGTATACGGTCGAACTTTATTCGACTCGGATCGATACCGATTGCCATGACATGGCAATGATCGCGGTGTCGAAAATCCCATCCGACACTTGGCCAAATGGCCAAGTTTCACCTAAGAGCTACCCCTTCTCGGGTTACAATCGCTCACTCTCATTTCTCGAAGTCCCTTGCCTTCGAAGTTCTCTTCGTTCTCGGCCACGTCCCTCGGCAGCATCAGGCGCACGGCCCTGCAATGCTCCTTCGTGTCTCTTGCCTCAAAGTCTACTTCCTCCGGCTTCACTCCAAGCTTCTCGTCCGACGGTCCCTCGAATGCTCCAAGCGCACGGCTTCCGCAAAGCTATCCTTCACCGACTCAAGGCACGAGTCATGAGATGTGAAACTCGCCATGGCTCCATGTGCGAATTACTAAGTCCTGCACGACTTCAACGCACATATCAAATCAACATATCAAACTAACTTAAACCCTTTGCCACACCATCAAAACCATATTACGGCAAGAGATTGCCCAAACAATCTCCCCCTTTTTGATGTGTGGCAATCCGTTTAAGTTAGGTAAAAACATTTGATATAAATTTTAAGGTAAGAAAGGCATGTAAAGATAAACATGATTTAGCAACATGCAACTCCCCCTTAATCCATGAAACTCCCCATAAAAATATTCTCCCCCTATCATAAGCATAATCATTTCTCCCCCAAAATATATTCCCCTTTACTTAAACATACATTTCTCCCCCTTTGACACCATCAAAAAGATTAATCCTAATTTATACACTCATGGCATCAAGTATAAAGAGAAACATATATTAAAATCAGTCAAAACCTGATGAAATTAGGTTATTGTACTTGTTGATCCATTCATCACCGATCATATCGATGGCAATGATCGCACAAGGGAATCCGAATTTCTGATTTTCTGGATGAATTTTAGAAATGCATTATTAATTCCAGAAAATTCGAAAAATCATGAGATTTGGGGAACATGTTTCTTTTAAGTATATCTATAAGTGAAAAATAGGTTTTCATGAAAAATCATTATATTTCCATGTATTTGCCAAAAATCCAAAAGCTTTAAAAACTACTAGGTTTTTTATCATAAGAGTATCCATTTTAACACCTAGTCTTACTTTGAATTGTTTCAAAACATGAATACATAGATTTTAGATTAAGAAATTGTTTTGAAAACATATGAAATATTCAACCATGATCTTTGGGCAATATGTCTATGAATTAAACATAAGTCTTCCCCATGATTGGTCTATTATTGCTATTTTGATACTTTAAATGATCATCTAAATGCCATAGGCATTAGTGGACATTTGTATCATCCTAACATCTCACCCATGCTAAGTTTGCAATCAAGTTAGCCTATAGTGAGTGTGAGATGCATCCTAGGGGGAGTATTTGTATATACTTAACCAATATATTCATGCAATTCTATCAAGGTTAAGTATCAACCCAACAATCATCATGATCATAAAGGCATATATGATTTAATTTCACATTATGATCATTAAATACATGTATTCATTGAATAATAATCATACATTAGGTATTATATGATGATAATAAACAAAATATCACGTAAAGCATGATTCAACCCTATTTCTCATGATTACGTGCCAAATATCAAAATCATAAATCATGATTGTACATATGTGTAACAATTACATTAATCATCATGATTTAAGCAACATTATCTATTTATGGGCACGTTATCATCACCCAACACTATCAAAAAAATGTTGTCCCGTCATCCTAAGTTAACTAAAATATGATATAGGCTAGGTCCATGTGGTTGACTACCCTAGGGTTATTCTAACCCTTAAGGATGGATTTTGGAACCCAAAATAAGTTCTTTCCTATTGGGTTCACTAGATATTCCTTGGGGATCCATTTTCTAGCAATTACTTTCTTTTTATCTTGTCCCCTAACTATTAGGCATTTGTAGGCCTTTTCATTTTTCTTCTCTTTGTATCCTAGGCCCTTCTTATTGAAGCTAGCTCTTTGGCTCCCAATGATCATATTTAATGTGTTGGAGCCAATTGTGAATTTCTCTAGGGCTTTGGTTAAATAATCTACCTTTTCCCTTAATGCCCTATTTTCCTCTATGCATGCATCATTAACATCCAAAGGCATATAGTCATGTGAGCATGCATCATCATGGCAAGAAGAATTATTTTCATTTAAGCATGCATTTTCTAGCTTATACTCTAAATCCTTAATTTGACTAAGCATGCTTTTATTTTTATTTTTCATGCCAAATAAATCCTTAGTTAAACTAGAGATTATGGAAACTATTTTCTTAAGAGAAGCATTTGTTACCATAGTTTCCATGTCTTCTTCTTCTTCTTCGGATGATGAAGATGTAGAAGCTCCCCCTTCATTTGAGCTCTCTCCACTTGAGCTTGATCCTTCATTTTCGGATGAAGAGCAATCCAAGTCATCAAAGGCCATCAAGGCCAAATTGGTGACAAAGGCATTCTCCTCATCCGATAATGATGAGGAGGATGAGGATGGGTCATCCCAAGTCCTTGCCTTTAGAGCTTTGGTCTTCCCCTTTTCTTTTGTCTTCTTCTCCTCTTCCTTCTTTTTCTTGCTCCCCTTTTTCTTCTTCTTTTCTTCTTTCTTTTTCTTCTCTTCCTTGCTCTTGTTTAGGAGGGGACAATTGTCCCTTATATGCCCCTCTCCTTGGCAATTGTAGCATATGACCTTCCCCCTTGGTCTTCTATTCCTATCATTAGATTTATTAAATCTAAAATTCTTAAAAGCACGTCTTACCTTCCTTACCATATAGGCTTCTTCGGTGCTCTCCAAAGAGGAGGAGGAGGCTTCATCATCGGAGGAGGAGGGGATCTCTATCTTCTTCTTCCCCTTATTTGCCAACAATGCTACTCCCCTTGAAGGTTGAATTCTAGGCTCTTCTTGTATTCCTTCAAGCCTAGATTCATGTAATTCCATAGTGGAGAAAAATTCATCTAGAGTACTTACCTCTAGATTTTTTGAAATGTAAAATGAGTCCACCATTGAACTCCCCTTGGATGATCGGGGGAAAGCATCTATGGCCTTCATTATCATATCGCGATTGGAGAGCCTTTCTCCTACACTTGTTAGTCCATTTAAAATTTCTTTGAATCTAGAATGCAAAGAAGTTACCTTTTCTCCCTTTTCTAATTTAATGTTGGAGAGTTGGGAACGGAGAAGATCTCTCCTTGCTAGCTTTGCCTCGGATGTGCCTTCATGAAGCTCAATTAGCTTCTCCCACATCTCCTTGGCGCTTAGGCATTCTCCTATTCGGTTGATTTCTTGTTGGGGGAGCACATTGAAGAGATGATGCTTGGCTTTTGAATTTGCAAGGTGCTCTTCCCTTTGCCTTTTGGTCCACCTAGATTTCTCTATTGGCTTCCCCTCTTCATCCCTAGGCAAAACGAAACCGGATTCCATTGTAATCATAATGTCAAAATCCGTTTCGAAAAATACCTCCATTCGCTTCTTCCACCAAGCGAATTCTCCTTCAAACTTCGGAGGATGGATGTTGGAGCCGGTCATTTTGAAAGTTGCTTGTTGTGGTGGTTAGTCCTCGACAAGCTTTCCTCGGCTCTGATACCACTTGTAGGGGATCGGTTACGGCCGGCTAGAGGGGGGTGAATAGCCCTCTTTAGATGGATGTCGGAATTCTCTCGTTCGTTTGCTCGTCTACACAATCGTTAGCGCAAGCGGAAGCATAAACAATAAAGACAAAGCAATAAATGAAAATACAAACGCTAACAAAGAATGTAACGTGGTTCACGGCTACGCCGCTAATCCACGATCCCGATTCGTCCGAGGTGAATCACTCCTCCAAAGCCAATCACTATTGGTCTCTCCTTTGCACCAAGCTAGGTGGAGGTAACCTTTACAATCAAGATCACTCTTCTTACAAATAGAATGGAGTAAAAACAAGTAAGAAGAGTTTAGAGCTTGTGGGGCACTAGGAAGATCACTTGGAGCATAAGCATTAGCCTCTAAAAGGCTCACACCCTCTCTTTTTATAGAGAGGGCTGATTTCTTCCCGTTGGCCGCCATCAGTCGACTGCCGCCCTTGGCAGTCGACTGCCGTCACTACAACGGCCTCCGAACACGTCGGATCCCGACCGTTGTAGTCCAACGGAACTCTTGGCAGTCGACTGATGGACCTCATCGATCAATCGCCTCCGTAATCGGCCGCGATCGGCTACGAGCGTAATGGCTAAAACCCTATTGACGGGCCGATCATTGCGCAGCCGATCGGCGCTACGTATGGCGATGATTGCTACCACACTTGATCGGCGTATACCAGTCGAACTTCATTCGACTCAGATCAGTCGACTGCCATGACATGGCAGTCGACTGGTGTCGGGAAAACCCATCCGACACTTGGCCAAATGGCCAAGTTTCACCTAAGAGCTACCCCTTCCCGGGTTACAATCGCTCACTCTCATTTCTCGGAGTCCCTTGCCTTCGAAGTTCTCTTCGTTCTCGGCCACGTCCCTCGGCAGCATCAGGCACACGGCCCTACAATGCTCCTTCGCGTCTCTTGCCTCGAAGTCTACTTCCTCCGGCTTCACTCCAAGCTTCTCGTCCGGCGATCCCTCGGATGCTCCAAGCGCACGGCTTCCGCAAAGCTATCCTTCACCGACTCAAGGCACGAGTCATGAGATGTGAAACTCGCCATGGCTCCATGTGCGAATTACTAAGTCCTGCACGACTTCAACGCACATATCAAATCAACATATCAAACTAACTTAAACCCTTTGCCACACCATCAAAATCATATTACGGCAAGAGATTTCCCTAACACATCTAACTCATGAGTAGTACTACTCAACCTTATTATCATGTCAGACCAAGCCCACCTGTAGGGTTTACATGATGAACCTTATGAGCTCCTCAAGGGGACATCATCATCCTAATATATAGGACACAGTTTCCTCCTATAATCAACGGCACACCATGAAAATAATATCATTTCCCAACTTACCGAGCCTATCGATTTACTCTATAAATCTCACCCATTGATAAATCAAAGAAATAAATACTATGTACATGTGTCCGTTATTATATCGGGATTAAGAGCATGTACATCATAATATTCGAGGTCCGATTCAATTATGTAGTCAGCAATAAATCGAATCACCTCTAAGTCGGTCCTGCTCAATACACACAAAGTGTACTAGTGTAATTCTATGGTCAAGACAAACCAATATCAAATCACACTACAACCATACCAATGGTTTGTCCAAAACCATCTCGGGTGTAAGCCTTTACTTATACTTTACAAGGAACTGATAACATGATCTCCCATGTGACACTACACACCATGTTATCTACAATGTAATGTATTAAACAATATGCATAACCATAAATATGTAAACAATGATCATGTGATTCTTATTTCCAAAATAAAGATGTTCATACAAAAGATAGACTTTTCAGTATATATCCTAACAATCTCCCACTTATATTAAAAGACTATGTTGTCCTCATACTGTCATACATCTGAATCTCATTCCCTCCACATGCCTATCAAAAGCTCTCGCTGGAAGGGCCTTAGTGAAAGGATCTGCCAGGTTATCCTCTGATGAAATCTTAGCCACAACAACTTCTCCTCGCTTTACGATTTCTCGTATCAGGTGGTACTTGCGCTCTATGTATTTACTTGCCTTATGGGCTTGTGGTTCCTTCGAGTTTGCAACTGCACCATTGTTATCACAATAAATTGTGATAGTTTTGGGCAAACCAGAAATCACATCCAAGTCCATCAAGAAGTTCCTGAGCCATACAACTTCTTTGGCCACCTCAGAGGCTGCCACATACTCAGCTTCCATGGTAGAGTCTGCCACGTATTTCTGCTTGACACTCCTCCATACAATGGCTCCACCTCCCAAAGTAAACACAAAACCTGAGGTAGACTTACTGTTATCCCTATCTGATTGGAAGTCGAAATCTGTGTAACTCATAGGGAGTAATTTATCTACCAAGTAAACTAGCATATAATCCCTAGTCCTTCTCAGGTACTTCAATATATGTTTTACCACAGTCCAATGTCGCTGTCCTAGATTACTCTGATATCTGCTAACCATGCCAACGGCAAAGCAGATATCTGGTCTCGTACATAGCATGGCATACATGAGGCTTCCTACTGCCGAAGCATAAGGAACCGCCTTCATCTCCTCTATCTCCTTTGATGTTCTAAGACACATCTCTTTAGATAAAGGAACTCCATGCCTAAAAGGTAGAAAACCTTTCTTGGAGTTCTGCATGCAAAAACGAGCCAAAATGGTGTCTATGTATGAAGTTTGAGACAAGCACAACATCCTTTTCCTGCGATCCCTTATAACCTTGATCCCAAGGATGTGTCCCACTTCTCCCAAGTCCTTCATATCAAACTGTTTGGACAACCATACCCTTACGTCCGATAACACCTTAACATTGTTGCCAATTAACAAAATGTCATCTACGTATAGTACAAGAAATACCACTACATTTTCGTCACATCTCTTGTATACACAAGACTCATTCGGACTTTGAATAAATCCATAAGACTGGATTACCTCATCAAAGTGGATGTTCCAAGATCTCGAAGCTTGCTTCAATCCATAAATGGACCGATTAAGATTGCACACAAGATGCTCTTTGCCCTTTTGCCCTTTGCAATGAATCCCTCTGGTTGCTTCATATAAATGTTTTCCTCAAGACTTCCATTAAGGAAAGCTGTTTTGACATCCATCTGCCACACCTCATAATCCATATGAGCAACAATACATAAGAGAATTCGGATAGACTTAAGCATGGCTACCGGCGAAAAAGGTCTCCTCATAATTGATACCCTCTTTCTAAGTATACCCTTTCGCAACAAGCCTTGCTTTGAAGGTCTCAACCTTCCCATCTATTCCTCTCTTTCTTTTATAGATCCACTTTCATCCAATGGTTTTTACACCATTGGGTGGTTCTACTAGCTCTCAAGCTTGATTTGAATCCATAGATTCTATCTCAGAATTCATCGCACTTTGCCAAGATACCACATCTTTATCTTGGATTACCTCGTCATATGTCGAGGCATCAGGTTCATGTTCGCCAGGGACCAAATCAGAAGATTCTCCTAAGAACATGAATATATCAGGCTGTCTAACAACCTTCCCACTACGACGAGGTATTACCTGTGTATCCTCTGTGACACGTGGTGCAGTCACTTGTGGTATATCCTCTTGTATCAGTGGTACTGAAGTAGTGACTTCCCCTCTCAATTCCTCTAGAACAATCTTACTCATGGACTTGTGGTTCATCACATAGTCTTCCTCTAGAAATCTGGTGTTCATGCTAATGATCACCCTCTGATCTTTAGGACTATAAAACAAACCACCTTTCATTCCTCTAGGATAGCCAACGAACATGTGCGCTTCTGTACGAGGTTGCAACTTAACAGCATATGCCTTCAGCACATGTGTTGGACTCCCCCAAATTCAAATATGTCTCAGACTAGGCTTTCGCCTAGTCCATAATTCTGTGGGAGTAGAAGACACTGATTTAGATGGTACCAAGTTCAGAATATATACTGTCGTATCCAGAGCATACCCCTAGAACAAATCTGGCAACTAAGAATAACTCATCATCAATCTAACCATCTCCATAAGAGTCCTATTCCTTCGCTCCGCTACACCATTCTGCTGGGGTTTGCCAGGTGCAGACAATTGGGATTGAATCCCAGCCTCTGATAAGTGATTCCTAAACTCTCCCAAGAGGTACTCACCATCACGATCAGATCATAGTGTCTTGATACTTTTACCTTGACATTTCTCCACATCAGCCTTGAATTCTTTGAACCTGTCAAAGCATTCAGACTTACGGTGCATCAAGTAAATGTATCCATCTCTTGAATAATCATCAAAAGAGATGAAATATTCAAAACCACCTCTAGCCTGGATAGACATAGGACCACACAAATTAGAATGAACCAATTCCATCACATCTTTGGCTCTATACCCCTTGGCCTTAAAAGGCCTCTTGGTCATTTTACCTTCCAAGCAAGATTAGCAGGTTGGGAAATCTTCCACCACTAATATGTAGAGAACCATATGAAGTCTTACGGCTGGTCACTCCAATGAACTAGTTACCATAACTAGCATCCACGATTAACTCCGGACATCACAATGTCTCCAGCAAGTGAGAATCAGCTGCTTGGATACACCAAGGAGTATACCTCGTGCTAGTCTCGATAGAATCGATGGTGTCCAAATCCATCAATTCATCGACTAGGGATAATTCCGATACATCATAATTACACATGTAGAGATACTCACTAGTTGTGATCCAATCACAAATTCTCTCATGTTGTGAATCGTATCGTGGACATTTAGTAAATGAGTTTAAGATCTAATCAAATACATGAAAACATGTATACTCAAATAGTGAATCTTCATTTATCATATAAATGGTTCAAACATAAGGCAATTGCCTTAGGACATCTCTCATATATTACTAACACTCTATGTCGGTCCTGCTCAATACACACAAAGTGTACTAGTGTGATTCTATGGTCAAGACAAACCAATACTAAATCACACTACAACCATTCCAATGGTTTGTCCATAATCATCTCGGTTGTGAGCATTTACTTATACTTTACAATGAACCGATAACATGATCTCCTGTGTGATACTACACACCATGTTATCTACAATGTAATGTATCAGACAATATGCATAACCATAAATATGCAAACAATGATCATGTGATTCTTATTTTAAAAATAAAGATGTTTATACAAAAGATAGACTTTTCAGTATACATCACAACAATGACCCAGTCGACTGGTCGAGTAGTTGACTACAGTTCAACTGCTGAACTATGCTCTAATAGTCGATTGATGCATTAGACCAGTTGACTGGCCACTATCAGTTAACTGGATTAAGTGGACAAAAGCACAGATTATTTCATAGTTGACTAATGGCTGAGTAATCGACTGGTGATATGAGCAATCGACTGATCGAGTATCCGTTGAGTGGTGACGATCGTGATTAGCCTTTGTCAGAAGTCATTGGATGTGGTCAACAGTGCTATCAGTCGACTGCTGGTATGCAACAGTCGATTGGCGAAACCCTTAATGGATAGAAACGGGCAAACACTCGTTCCTCTATAAAAAAGGAAGCTTGGGGTTTGAAGAGACTAATGTTCTTACACGAAATTCTTGCTCTCTAAGCTCCCAAGTCTTTAAGCTTCTAATATCTTCTTCCTAAGCTTACTTCATCCATCATTGTAAGAAGAAAAGATCATCTGTCCCCACGGGGATGGCGGGTTGGTTAAGGCAGAGGGTGCTTGCCGATGAAAGTGGGGTTCGATCCCTGGGGTGGCGGGATTAACCCTCCCCCCAGTCGTAGCAAGGCCCCCCCTCTGCTGGTACCAGCCCGCCAAAGGCCATAGGCTCTGTCCATGGGGGTATCGTCCCCCGTGGGCCTGCCCCGTGATTTACCCCTTCGCGAATTCCTCTTGGGACGGGGAGCTGGAGGTTGCTAGGTTGGCAGTTCCAACCTTTTGCCGAAGAAGAAAAGATCATCTTGTAAAGACAACTTCTCCACCTTGGTGTACTCATCAAAAAGATATTTTAGTAAAGGCTTGTAGAAGTGATCCACTTTAAGGACCACCATGGAATAGAAGCTTCATCTCCAAATCACATTACATCTTTGAGTTAGCATTGTTATTATTGTCATTTCATTTCTAGCTTTCAATTTGTTTTTTGCTTCCACTAATACTTTGTGTATACTACAAAAAAACAGAGCTTCAGAGACGAAAAAATCTATCTCTAAAAGTCATTTTTCCATTTCTAAAGATAATTTGAGACGGAATACTCTGTCTCAAAAATCCATTAGTGAAAGCCCCATAGCTAATTTTGAGACAAAAATATTCCGTCTCTAATTTCAAAAACAAATTAAAATACCGTTTATAAATTTGTTTTTAGGTTGACATATAAAATTATTTTCAAATACAAATTCGGTCTTTAATTTTATTTTAAATCCGTTAATGATCTATTTCAAATAACACGTCAAATATAATTTTAATTTGTTTATAAATCTATCTACATTTTTATTTATTAATTCGTATATAATTTCATTTTTAAATATATCACTAAATTTTTATTATATTCCATTTTTTATATTTCTCATCTACATAATACTTTACAAAAAATAATAACACATTTCAAATAAATTAAAAATATTTAGAACAACCATGATTTGTCTATTCCACCTCTTTGCCTTGAAATTTTCTTCTCTTTGCCTACTTCTCCATAGCTCTTTCATATCTCTATTCGTAAAATCCTCCTATTTATATCTCATAAAATCCTCCTATTTATATCTCAACTGCATCAAATCCAATAAAAAATAAATGATTATAAACAATATCAAAGTTGAATTAATTGGTACAAAATATTTGGCAAAAGAGAACTAAAAAGTAAATGAGAGGAGACTTTAACCGAAGGCAACTTTACATCTAAACCAAGTGTATAACCCATATTGCATAAGCTACTAGTATATAAGAAATTATATATTAACTATAATTAATAATTGACATAGGTAAATCAACATCATGATAGAGTTTGCCTTCTAGACTTCCTACCTAACACAGATTGATCATTCAAAATGATAACCAAACCTTGCACACACATTTAGCATATAGAGTTCAAACAGCTCACAAAAAAGGAGGAATGAACATGCTCATTTATATATAACTTAACACTTAGAAAGAAAAGCTATCAGTAGGTTTACAACTTATTCATCACAGTGAACTTCAGTAAAATAAAACCAAATATAGCAAGTATTTTAATAAAGAACTTATTGTTTCTCCATGTTGAAGTGCATTTGCTATTCTCCTTTTTATTTTTTCCAACATCATCTGAAGATAGATCATCGTATTCCTCCTCTGTAGATGCTTTTGGTTTAAACTTTCCTATCAACTTGGTATCAACTACAACACTATCTAGAACTATTCTGAATCAAAGCCAAGATGTATAAAAAAAGTTGTAGAGAAATAATTATGGTTTCAATCTCAATCGAAGCCAAGATGTATAAATAGGTAGATTATCTAAGTGAATCATTCATTTTTACAACTCTAGCACAGAAATTAATAAGGGAGAAACCATCTCAAAAGTATAATAAACTCGACAGTTGATATTGATCTCGACAAGTTCCTCGACAAGGAAGAAAAGAGATGCATTACAAGTGAACTTGGATAGTTCTTATTTCGAGATTATTCCCGAGTTGCCTTCAATTAGCTTTGATCGGTTAATTCACAATGAAAGTTTCCACATAAACTGGTTCACCAACAAAGAGGCGCATTGCCTGCAAGAGGAGTTATAGAGATGACAATAGAGTGGAGCATATTATGTGTACTTCATAAATCAAAGAATGAACACACAAAACAATAATAATAAATGGTAGAAACAACACACACTTCAAATCTAAATGGATAATGAAAAATTCTGCCAGTGAACAAACTACATGCTCATTTGGCATCAAAACCTCTATGCGCAGAATTCACAGACTGCTTTCGAAGTCTACCCCTACTGTGAAGCAAGCCATTGTTGCACTCGCAGTTAAATAATAAGTCAATATCATTGCATATTGTTGTTTACATACAGTAATACAAATCTTTTGGGTAACACACTAGAACTGGTCACTTGGTATCACCCTCTTAGAAGTTAGAATTAGTTCACATAGCCATTGAAAATAAGTAATTTATTTCTTTGTCAATTGTTCTCCGAGATTCCTTAGAAGCTCAGAGTGTGGAAAATTCTCAAAACAAAATAAATTCAAACTCATTCAACCCCTTGTACTTGTCATCTCAGCAAGCTAATTACCAAGTGTGCCGAAAATAACTACAGCAAGAATCCTCTTACCAAAACAGACATACACACACACTAGGTGCATAGCTATTGGAGAAGTAAATCCATTTCCTGCTACAGCAAATGCACAAGAAAACAACATATTCGGTGAACAAACTTCATAGATTGTGTAATACCTTGATATAATTGTTTGAGTCAAGGATAAAACGATGATAAATTCCAGCATGTAAGACAATCATGCCTCCTTTCTTCACTGCTATCCTTATCCAACGGTCATTTTTGTATCTCGCATCGAAATATCCTATCAAAAAGATGAATAAATATCATGTAACCAGCAAAATACCAACCAAACATCCAATTACTATTCGTATCATATGTAGGGAATCTAAGCACGCTCGGAAACATTTTGCAAGCACTAATCAGTGGAAAAATAAGATCCCTCCAGAGATCTATGAGAAAAACCATACTTATTTAATCGATTTTATCCTATGAGAATCGTAGTTACCTTCGATGTGTGCCCTTCACTATCCCGTCCGCAACACTTGCATTCAAGGTGTCCGGATCTCAGCGCGGTCAGGATGTCTGCGCCTCCATGGTATCCACATGAACCGTGAGATGGAGAGGAACCAAACTATGGTGCTAGCCACAAGGTTGGTTCGGCCAAGAAGGTAGAAGAAGAAGAAGAGAAAGATCACACGAAAAGCACACCTCCAAAAGTCTCATCAAATCTCTTTTATATTCAACCATTGAATATGAAGAGTTTGTGACTCTTGGTTTCCATGGAATTAATATCTCATTAATCCCATCTTAATGATCATGCAACCCTTCTTTATGGTGAGTATCACTCAATCCGAATTGGACTTGAGTCTAACTCGAATCAAGTTCATTGGATATACTTTGAGTCCTACTCGATCTGAATTTGACTTGAGTCTAACTCGAGTTAAGTTCATTGGATATACTTTGAGTCATACTCCATCCAAATTTGACTTGAGTCTAACTCGAGTCAAATTCATTGGGTATACTTTGAGTCCCACTCATTGAGTCTAATTTACATTAGACTCAACTCGATGGCCCAATGGCTCATCACATGAGTCATCTCCAACTCACATGTCCTAAATGTGTGACCCAATAGGTTCTCGTAACGTTGGCAATGTTTATAAAACCCTTTTAGAGACATAAGCAATGAGAGGCATCTAACAATACATCATTGCTATCCAAGTGACGAGAATGTCGAGATCCGACATAACCTTTCCGTGACTACTATCATATATGACTCAGTCCTTCTATCCTTGATATCTAGATTGATCAATGAAGCATAGACTGTGTCATTCTCTTATCAATCAAGAGTTTCTTGATCTCCAAATAGACTACTCAACCAAATAAGCTCAATATCTCATATTGACTTATTCGAGCATGGTCATGCATTTTAGCAGTCCTACTCTATCAAGAGGCTCATAGATATCACTTTCGATATATGAAAGTGATAAACCTCATCTACATAACTTACATCCCTCCGCATAACTTATTGTATACCCAGTGATCGCCTTTATAGTCACCCTATTACGGGTGACATTTGACGAAGCTAAAGTATACAACTCATTATGTAAGGAACCGTAGTGACTTCAGGTATAAGGATTATTCATACCAATAGTCACATGAGAATATTTATGACACTCATATAACGATCCATGAAACATTCTCATGGCGGGTAAATTCAGTACATAGTCTTTAATATGTACTCATGTGTCAACTTGATATCACATATCCATGACTTGTGAGATTAAGTCATCAATTGACCTATATGATATTCTCGGCACATTAATATTGTCCTTGCATATTAATACTCGACTATATATATATATATATATATATATATATATATATATATATATATATATATATATATATATATTTATTTATTTATTTATTTATTTATTTATTTATTTATTTATTTATTTATTTATTTACAGACTCTCACTATCAATTCAACCAATTGATATGCTGTAAACTTGAACCTACTATTCAAGGACATTGTTATATTATTCGTATATCACATATAAGAAATAATATAATAAACAAACCTTGTATGTTGTTTAATGAAATATGATACATAAGATCCCTAATCATTCATCTCATGATTGACACTAAGAGCTGACACTAACATCATACCACTCCCTTTCAAGCAATAACGTATTTATTAATCAGTGTATAGGTGAAGCGTTGGCTACCGTTCCGTCAGAGACACCGGGTTGAGCCGAGATCACCGGCAGCGTATTTTGGATCCACTGAGGCTTCGGACGACAAGGAACACTCGGACCTGAAGGTAGGACATGTTCTGTTCCGTTAAGTCTTGATTCATTTGTAAAAAATCTTTAAATTTTCTTGTTTCAAAATATGTTCAAAAAAATGGAAAGTCAAATCAATGCAGTATCCCTTCTTGGAAAAGTACCTAAAGAACAAAAAACACACAAAGGATTCTCGGAATGGACTTCAGAGATGACATCCAAGAATCATCACCCTATCGTTCAGGTGCATTAAATCGCTTTAATTGCCAGATTACTAATTCCTCTCAAAAGAAAACACTACTTAATTTCCTTTGAAGTCTATTTTTCTTTCCAAATTATAATTGATAGTAGAGAGGAAACCTCAGTCGACGTCGATGGAACTGTACTACCTACCCTGGTGTACATGGCACGGGAGAAGGTGGGTTGTGGCGGAGGAGCGCTAAGGAAGTAGGGAGAGGGTGGCGCTCCTCGTTGGCTGACGACGATCGAGGGAGTCAAACGAGTGCGATGGCTGCGATCGACGTGGGTGAGGGAAGGGAAGGAGGCAGAGCCGCAACACACGGCAGGAGCATGCGACTGATAGCAGTGACACCACACATGTGATAGGTGTGCGTGGTCAGCAGCCTCGATGCAGTGGCATGCGGCAGCGCACTCGAGGTGGAAACACCGGTGGAGACGGCGACAATCGGTGCATCGAGAAAAGAAAAAGGAGCGGTGGCGGAAGAAGGGATAGGAACATGAGGGAGATGGGGAAAGAAAAAATGAGACCAAAATATTTAAACCTTGTGTTAATTAACTTCTCAAATAGTCCAAATAGATTTTACCCTATTTGGTTTATCCCATAAACTGCCAACAAATTTCGAAAAAATCTTTAAAAATTCTTAAATTATTCTTATAAGATAATTTTCCAATTAAAAAATATTATTTTATATTTATTTAATTCGACGTTGTGACATAGAATAAGCACGTAGATGGGCCATCAACGGAGGAGAATGAACCTAACTTTAGGATAAAATTTTAGATTAATAATTTCCATCGCACTAAATAAACTAAATAAAATTTAATAGAATGAGCTTTAAATTTATTTATATATTTTATTAGAAAAGTGATTATATAAATATAATATTTTAAGAAAATAATATTAGTGAAAATAATTTTATTTTATTTTTATAATCTTATATTTTTTATAATTTTAAATTACTTATTTTCAATATTTTTAAAAGAATTAATATTAATAATAAAATAAAATATTTTTTATTTGTGTTATCGTCTAAGTAAACCTCTTATAACACTATTTCATATCACAAATTTTTAATGTAAAACTATTAAAAATAATAATTTTTTTAGATAGGTAAGATTACTTAAATTATAAGATTTTGGATTGACTCTTTTTTATCCTCAAACCGTCAAAAGAAAAAGAAGATAAAAAAAAATAGATAATAAGATTTTAATTATCAAAAATTAATAAATTTATAATTATTTAATAAATTCCTTTTTAATTTATATAAATCATAAATAGAATTCTTTTTATGTTTATAATTATTTCAAATGAATTTTGTGACCAATATAATTTTGTATCAAATTTCATTTATAATCTGTATTTATTTTTGTTTATAAAAAAATATTTTATAAATTTATTTTTAATTCATTTTAAATTCTGTCTTAAATTTTTTACATATAATATATTTTATTTAAGTGAAACAGATTAGTAATTCCATTGTAAATCTATCTCTAATTTATAAATTTTATAAACAAATTTAAATTCCGTTCTTAAAATTTGTTTCTGAAGCCCTATTTACCCATAAGATAGACTATTCATCCTCCTTTAGCCATTACAATGATCCCCAATAAGATCAACGATAGAAGTTATTCATCTGCTTAGACGATTAAAAAGTATTAGGAAAAGAGTCAAGATTTGCACATGATATTTATTAACCAAGAAAAAAAACTTATGATAGAGTCTAGAGGAAAATTATGTTAAGAATTTTAGAAAATAAAAGTGTTAACATATATTGAAATAATTAAAAGTAGGTTGAGAATGTAATGATAAAAGTGAATACTCTATATGGATTAATTAAAATATTTTCTACAAAGATAGGATTACCTTAAGAATCAACTTTAAATCAACATCTTTTTATAATAGTCTCAACACACTTGATGCATCTAAGACATATTACCATTGTGTATGTTATGAGTAAATGTCATTCTTTTATTGATGAAACACGTGAATAAATAAATGTTAAGCTCAATCTTGTAAGGAAATATTAAAAATAAAAGGTTTTAACTTATAGAGTAAAGATAAAAAAAAATATAATTTAAGTATAATAATAGTGGACATAACAATATAATTGTTAAAATAGAAAATGACAGAGTTATCTGTAAACTTTAAGTATGATCATTTTTATAAAAGGACGAAAGAGTTAATAAAAATATTTTATATAAATATAAACAAGATGATTAAATGAAGGAGTACATCATGTGTCCTTTATTATTGTAAGATATTTTTAAAGATTATGAGAAGTTTTATAAAATATATTATGTTATATGAATTTGAATACTAAACTATAAATTTATTATGCAAGTAAAAGATGAAAGTCATAAAGTTGAGAATGTTAAAATAAATTTGTGGATATATAAAGATGAATAGGATAAAAAAGAAAATATTAAAGAGGAAGTTAAAGTTGTATCTATTGAAAAAAATTCGAATAGATGTATTTAAAATGATACGAATATATATTTAAATGATCAATTAATATTCAAAATAGGTGTTGTGACACTATGTTAAATAGATATATTACTTAAAGGGGAGGAGATCAAAGAATATTTAATTAAGAATGATAAAATAAAATAAAATTTATTTAAATATATATAAAAATATAGCAAAATATTATATACACAAAAGGTTTATATAACTACCATGCTTGACGAGATAAAAAGTTATTTATTATTATTTATATTCATTAAATATTATACAAATCAATGTAATTTTTTTCTTATATAATTATTAGTCACATTGCTTCGTAATCTCTTACTAGTAAATTTATCTCTCTGTGAATTTTTAATTTTATTTAAATTATTAAATTTAAAAATTAAATTTATATTTATATTAATTACTTCTAGGTTTTTTATTAGTTTGAATGAATCTATTTTAATTTCATTCGTATTGTTAAAACATATCCCTCATTTAAAATTTATCAAAATAATAATACAATAATATTATATACACAAAATACAACTACACATATAACGTAGTAAAAAGTTATTTATTATTATTTATATTCATTAAATATTATACAAATCAATGTAATTTTTTTCTTATATAATTATTAGTCACATTGCTTCGTAATCTCTTACTAGTAAATTTATCTCTCTGTGAATTTTTAATTTTATTTAAATTATTAAATTTAAAAATTAAATTTATATTTATATTAATTACTTCTAGGTTTTTTATTAGTTTGAATGAATCTATTTTAATTTCATTCGTATTGTTAAAACATATCCCTCATTTAAAATTTATCAAAATAATATTTTATTCATAATTTAATATCTAAAATATTTCTTTATGGCATTTTTTGTTGGATTTTCGGTGAGCGCTAGAGGGGGGTGAATGACGCGTTCATTCATCGATGATGGAAATCATTCGCGTTTGTCTACAAAGCTTGTTATGCGCAGCGGAAATAATAATGACAATAATAAAATAGACAAACACAATCACAACACACAAATATAACGTAGTTCGGAACCTTAGAGTTCCTACTCCATGGATTGAGCTCAAATGAGCTCTAGTGATGCAAATACCATCACTAATTAAGTATTCCTTTTCGGTGACACACCGGAGGTGGAAAAAACCTCTTACAAGCGATTACAAAAGTAAAACAACGAATTACAAGCAAATACAAAGAACTACAACTGAAATATAAAAAAAAAACTTTACAAATTAGGGCTTTGAATGCTTTGCTTGTTGGTTGCTTGGATGATCTTGAAGGATTCTGAAATGCGCATGTACTTTGCCTTCAAATCGCCTCCACAACCTCTCAAAGAACTGATGGTGAAATCCTTCATGAGCTGCTCCTTTGATGTCTGCATCGGACTGATTTCGCGCTTGTCAGTCGACTGTCATAAGGCCCCAGTCAACTGTCAACAGTGTCGTTGTCTCACAACGACTTAATCCACATCGACATTCCAGCCAACATATAGCGACAATCATTGTCATTCCGTGATCGACTACTCGTAAATGTAAGCTTAGTCCAAGCATGTCTGCCTTCACGATCAAAACTTACAATCCGATCGCCATGGAGGGCAATCGATTCATGTAATCATGCCCAATCTTTGGCGGATCGATCGCAATACCTCTTCTGCATGATCGAGCGCTAGTCGATTCGGCGGTCAATGTCATAATCCTAGTTGGCTGCTCAGTGTCGACTCGACTGCCAAGTGTGAAATACTTGATCAGTCAACTGGTTCATACCCCCAGTCGACTGTTAAACCTCATCCATGAGGTGTTAACCCCAAATATGATGTCCTCATACTTGCTAGACCACCCTTAGTCTAAACTTAAACCTTCTAGCTATCTCCATCAGTCTCACACCTATTAGATCCCTCCAAGTCATTCATGATCCTGTTCATTCATACGCTAGTCTTCAGGTGCTTCTATCGGCTATTGTCATGCTAAGTTGGTCTACACTGCCAAGGCACATTGGGCTTATGCTGCCAAGACACATTGAGCTTACGCTGCCAAAGATACACGGTTGGACTTTACGCCATCAACCATTGGACTTATGCTGCTAAGACTCCACCCTTGGACTTTACGCCGCCAATATCAACTCTTGGACTTCCCAAATGTTAAATACCCATGACTTAGACTTTCACCGTTAAGACTATATACTTGGACTTACATGGCCAAGACTACACCCTTGGATTTTTCATGTCAATCCATGTTGGACTTTCCAATTGCCAAGACTCAAGATTGGACTTTCTTTTGGCAAAACCCATACTTGGACTTTTCATGTCAAATACTCAAGACTTGGACTTTACAATTTCCAAGATCCATGTTTGGACTTTCTATGCCAAGTGTCCCATTTGGACTTCTCTATCATATGGTCAACTCTATGTAAACCATATAGTTAAACTCATAGTCAAACAATAGTTAACTCATCGTCAAACATCAAAACACTACTCGAGTCACATTCGAGTCTGGTCAATCGTAACCTGGACCGATTGAGCCGATTGCACCAATATTTTTATCAAAATTATTTTGAAATGATACAATTTTATTCAAAATTGTAGGTCTAGAATGATGTATCTTTAAGATATGGAATAACTTTAATTAGACTTATTTTATTTCGTAGTAATTTTGATAAATTTATTTAAATAGAAATGTTATCTTATATATACTATTATTATTTATCATCCACTTCTTCTAAATTTTAAAAATTAAATTATAGTACATGAATAATTGAATGATAAATAATTAAAATGTTTATTATTATTTACATATAAATTGTATATGATAATATTTTTTTTATTTAAAATGATATAATTTAATAAAAATTAGTTCGCAATTTTAATAAATAATGTTGTAGATATTAAACTACTAATAAAATATTAGTTTAATAATTTTTTGAGAAAAAAAAAAGTGTTCACGGAAACGCTGTTTATAATTTATTTTGATAGAATGGATGGATCCATAAATTAGTGCTTCGGTACTGCACACTTCTCGTGTTGGATTCGCGACGCAACTTCCTCTTCGTTCACACAGGTGGGTCCTACTCCCAAGTGCTGCCTCGTCACCTTCACTTGCCCTCGCGGGTCCTACTTTTCTCCGTCCTCAAGCCATATAAATAATAAATAATTTTATTTATTTATTTTATTTTATTTTCCACGCCTTCCGTCTCCACTTCTTCGTCTCTTTCCTCCTCTCCTTCCTCCCGAAGCAATCGAAGTCCGCTGTGCACTTTCGCATCAAAAGTACATAAAAAAAAAAATAAAAAAAAATCCCACCTTTCCTTCGTCTAGTTCGATTCGGAGGCCTCATCCTCCTGCTCTCCGCCAGTTCGACACTCAGGGAGCATGGAGAACGACCGACGGAGCCACTCGCTCCACGCCTTCGCCCGCCGCCGGCCCACCCTTCAACCTATCTATGGTCAGAATGCGCCGACCTTGGATTATTTCTTTCGAGGAGTTTTGGATCTTGATTTCTTTTTGCCTCCTTGGTTGTTCTTGGTAGACGCGTGTCTTGGTCTGGAAGAGTTCCATGGAGCGGCAGAGGACGCCTACGACTCCCAGATGGAGTTCCCTTGCCCCTTCTGTTCTGGGGCGTTCGATGTCATAAGCTTGTGCTTTCATATCGACAAGAAGCACCCATGGGAGTATAGGAAAGGGGTAATTGCCATTGATTATTTTATGATGAAAAACAAGGTTTGGGTATTGTTTGTATTGGAAAAATGGTTCGGGTATCGTTACTAACTTATGTAATGTTCTCATTAGAAACTGTTTTTGAGTTATCTTCTTTAGGATTACAGCTTTCTAAGGTTCTAAATCAGATTTTACATGTCGAAAATTTTTCGTTGGTGGATTCTGGTCTGTGATGATACTCATGTTAAAAACCTGAAGCATACTACTTTGCTCCTTCAAGCATGGTGCCATGGTGGGATGGTGATTCTTCCATTTCTGCCAGCACACACGAATTCATTTTATTTTTAAGGCATCACTCCTCAACTGCACTATGAATTCATTGATAGTAGTTGGGAAAACGCCTTTCCATATTAATTTCCAATAATGTTTCAGACTTTCCTAAAATTTGCAAGTTTTTGTGGTCAATCGTTTTGTATATTGCTACAACATACCTATCCATTTTTATCAAGATTGTCATCATCAAACTCTGCCGGTCATACGTGCAGATGACTCAGACGGTATCCATTCATTTTTTGAATATGTTTCAGCTTAAAATTTCTTGCTTGCTGTTTTTGTTTGGTTTCGTGATTACCTGATTAACCCTGCTTTGCGCTTGGGCTATAATTTGAACCATATTATTCATTATAAGAATGACAGAGTGCTTTGAAAAGGCATCAACCAGATTTTTTATCTTAAGAAAGATGATTTATGATTTAATTGATAATATTGGTGAGCATTTTTCTAACAATATGCTCTTCTAACAGTTGAACACATGGTTATCTTTATTTGGATATATGCATGTTGATGATGTTGGTTATTGTGAAAGTAAGTTTATTTTTTTTTGCAGACATGCCCTATTTGTCAAACTAGGATTGAATTTGACATGGTTGATCACTTAGAAGTGCAACACGGGGATTACTTTAAGGTATCCGTAATTCTCACAATAGAATCTTTTAGTATTAACTAATAGAAATTTACTTTAGGAGCTGAACATTTGTTTATTGGCTTGTTTTGCATGGTATAACATGTTGTACATTTGATTAGCAACTTGAATTCCTTAATGTGAACTTGCATGCCACAGAAGAGTCGATTCTACAAAGATTCCTTGGACTTCCACTCCATGCTGAGAAAGTTGTGTGATAGCAGTGATCAATCTTTTCTCGAGGAATCTTCTTGCTTAAATTTTCCTTCCAACACAGCACCTGATCCATTGTTGTCAACATTCATGTGGAATTTTCCCATGGCTGATGAATTGGAAGTTACACCATTGGAGTCTTCAAACAGAGAAACTATGACTGATAAGTTATCAGATGAAAAGGTAGTTGAAAGGTAAGAGACCCTTTTGGTTAAAAATGATCTCTTCTCTAGGAAATAACGAGGTCATGCTTGAAGATCCCATTCCGTGCTACTAACTTGAATCCTAAACCATAATTTACTACCTAATCTCCCTCTTATCTGTAATAATAATCAATAGCTGCTGTGTTGAAAGTTTTTCAATCTTCCTTATGCGGCACAAATTTTTCTCCTCAATGATGTGCTGTCGAGGAGGGGTTCTCTCCGACCACAGCAGTAAGAGTTTTCCTTGCTCCCTTCTTGTAAAAGTTAACACGCATTAGACCACTGTCGGTCTACCCGGTAGGGATCCTTCGATGCTTAAGTTAGAGCTTGTATGAGGAAGAGAAAATAAATAGTAACAGTAATAAAGAAGATAAATGTAGCAGAGAGTAGTAACATTGTATGTAGAATGAAATCAGATCCCTTCTTCCTTCTTCCTTTCTCCCTTTTATCCCCCTCTAACTCTAGAGCAAGTCGTTGCAAAACCAACTGCGATGGTGACCGTCCACGTGGAAAGGCCACATGGACTCAGGTGAGGCTCCTCTTTAGGCCGTTAGAGAATGATTCTTTTATGGAACCCCTGAAGAGTCCCAGATGGTTATCCTCAAGGATGGCAAGTATGCATTCGTTATAATGAACTGATAAAAGAATATTTTATGAGGTCCCCACCTCTTAACAACCTGATCGCTTCCTCTTTCGGAAAGAGGCCCCATGGCCGTTAGTATATTGTTCCCCTTTCTCATTATTTCTCCCATGAAGCTCAATAATCGAACATCTATCTAAGTAACTCTTAATCTACCGGCCGATCTGCCTTCTGAGTTATCCTCTTTTTGATGTCATTCATCTCGCTTTCCGAGCTATTCCCTTTAAGCAATGCCTTCAATCTGCTTCCTGAGCTGATCTTACTCAGCTTGACTCTCAATTTATTTTCCGAGCTAACCTTCTTCAGCTCAGCTCTCCACTTGTTCTCTGTGCTGACCTACCTCAGCTCGGCTCTCACTTTATTCCCTAAGTTGACCTTCTTCAGCTCAGCTCTCCACTTGTTCTTCGAGCTGACCTACCTCTGCTCGGCTCTCACTTTATTCCTTGAACTGACCTTTTTCAGCTCAGCTCTCCATTTGTTCTCCGAGCTGAGTGACCCAGCTCGACCCTCAACTTACTCTCCGCGTTGACTTTCCCCAGCTCAGTTCTCCACTTATTCTCCGAGCTGACCTTCCCAGCTTAGTTCTTCACTTATTCTCCGAGCTGACCTATCTCAACTCGATTCTTGACTTATTCTCCAAGCTGATCTTGACCTTTAGTCTACGCAAACTATCCTCTCAACTCCTTACCTCTCATGATTAGCTAGATTATGGTAGTATCATTCCTATTTAAATCCATCATTGATCACTATCTTAGGTCACATCATTATCAATACTCGTCGTTCATATCTCCTCTCTCCTCTTGAATGAAGTTCTTTTGCATCTCCTCTATAAACACCTTGAATTAATTTCCAGACAAAATTCTGCTTTATGTGTATAATATAAATATGATTTTTGGTGTACATTTGTTAGAGAAAATAAATCTCTCTCTACTGCCTGCCATGAATTCGAAACATTGACTAATTTTTATGCTGCCCGATCTTTTGTTTTCGTTTTTTCTCTATTATGTTTAACCTCAATCCTCATTGCAGTGCCAGGCCATCTTCTTCATTCGAGGACAAGGAACAAGTTCGGAGGACTGAGTTCTTGCAGGGCCTTGTTATTTCTACAATGTTTAATGACTTCTTTTGAGGGAGACCTGTGGCTGTTCATGATGGCATCAGTTGCCACAAGACATTGTCGAGCATCTCTGCTTCTTGTGGCTCCATTGACATCAGATAAGAACTTGTTCTGTATGTACGTAACATATTGATAGGAAAAATACTTTGATTGCACATTCTGTTTGTCATTTGCAAGATTCTTTTTCATAGTTGAAAGGGGAGATCCATTGAAGCTTAGTCAAGGCGGTGTGTGTTTTGGGCAAAAAGTATCTCATTTTGAAGGGTTATACATAATTATCTTTAGTCATTGGATGAAGCCTGGGGCTAGGGAAACAGGCATAATAGTTTGAGGGCGAAAAGCTTAAATTTTAATTATTTGATAATTTTTTAAAATGCCCTTAAGATTTTATTAATGTTAGAATCTCTTTTTAATGTTTTAAACTCTTGTCAAAATGTATTATATTCCTTCTCAAGTGATAATTTATAGAGGTAAAATAGGTATTTCAATCCTAGACTAAGAAATATTTTGATAGTAAATAGAAATTTTAAATGGTATTTTGATTTCCCAAATTTCTTACGTCAATAGTTTTATTATTGGATTCCTATTGTTCTAACAGTTGAAGTCGAGTAAACCTCCTCATTAGTGAATTAATCTCACCCCAAGCAACTGCCATGTCAAATAGACCACGATTGAAAACTTGATTTCGGTCAACTCCAAGGAGGTCTACTTGAAAAACCAAACACCGGGTAGCTCACCAAAATTTCCATTTACCCAATCTCGAAATTAACCTTGGGTTGTTAAGACTTTCAATATTTAAAATCTCATCTTTCAAGACTTTCACGTGTATAACATCCGGTTAATCTTAATTTATTTGGATTTTTATTGTCAACATCTATTGGATATTTCTTCTTGCAAACTCTCTATTAGACTTTCCATCTAATAATTTTTTATTGAAATTTTTATTTACGTACTCTAGCTCTATTGACATTTGTTAGGTTTTTCATTTGCTAACTTTTTTATTAGACTTACTATCCCGTTAATTTTCATTTGCTAACTCTTCCAACTTCCTATTGAACTTTCCATGGCTAACTCTTTTGTTGACCTTTATCATTTTTCAACACTTGTTGAATTTTTATATTGCCAAAGTGTTCGGTCAAACATAATCTACTTGGACCTTGTTTAATGTCAAGTACCGATCAACGTTGACTTCCTCGACATATTTCCCAAGCATGTTTGCACCAATATATTATTATCAATATATTTTCCAAATATCAAAATACCAATCTTTAGTCTAACAAGGTCATGGGATATGATTAGTTGAACATCTAAGCAACTTAACCACGAACAAAAATATTTTGTTCGATGGTTAATAAGCTTAAGTCAATTACTTGGTTGGCTCAATCACCAATCCATTGAAGTATATCTTCAAACAGTTAGATTGATGACTATGATCATCTAAGTATAGTATTTACCTAAGTTAATGATTACCCTCTCCTAAATACAAGTCTTTCAACTCAAGTAAGAGCTACCTTGTAGCTCATCTTTACCATGAGGTCGTCTCTCGTAATGCAAGTTGTTCTTTGAATGCACCAAGTCCTGGTCTTGTTCCATATGTTATCCTAAATACTTGTGTAGTTTGCCTCTTTCATATCAGATTCACATTGATGCTTCTCATTTTATAGTCCTTCAAATGTTTGATAACATCCTTCAGCGAATTTTAACATATCTCGAGTCATTTAGTCATCATCATCCTTTGCCATGCCATGTTGTCTCGGTGTGTATTTCAACTACATTATATAAGATACACATATCAAATACATAATTAATCATAACATAATTTTTCCTCAAAATATTAAAATTTGTGATCGATTCAAATATTGAGTATGATTGCACTAACATTGTTATCCTCCATGTAGATTAGAATACCACATTTAACATGATCACAAAATATGTCAAAAGGCCCCCAGGGCAACGACGCGTCGGTAAGAGCTTGAGGGGGGTTCTCTGGAGCAAGCCATGGTTCGATCCTTATCGGCTGCAGCTTGCGGAGGGAATTCCGTCATTTTTCACTCGCTTGCGGGTTGCGGAGGCGGATTCCCATTTACCAGCGGATTGGTGTGGGGTGCGGATTCTGATTGGCGTCATACCCCTCACGGCGACATGGTGGCGCATCTTCCTGATTTACCCTTGTGGGCCGGTGGAGACTCTTCGGAGGCCGTGGGACAGGGCCGGTTCGCCAAGTGGACTAGTCGGACGAAGCTTGGATACTACTTGTAAATCAAAAAAAAAAAAAAAAAAAATTGCCAAAAGTACCTTTTGAACTTTTTGACTCATTTTAATATATCAATCAATAAAATTAATATTTAATTGTATTTGTCAACTCGGTTCTAATTGTTCAATAATGTTAATTTTAAAAATGTCACATCAAGATGATGTGTATTTCAACTAAGTTATGCATAACTTCATACGATTATCAAATACATAATTAATCATAATTTTTTTTTTCAAAATATTAAAATTCATGATCGATACTAAATATTGAGTACATTGCACTAATATTGTTATCCTCTATATAGATCTAATGAATACCACATTTAACACGATCAAAAAAATATGTCGAAAGTACCTTTTTGAACTTTTTGCTAAACTCTAATCAACTCATTTTAATATATCAATCGACAAAATCAATATTTATGTGTTTGTCAACTCGATTCTAATTGTTTAATTAATTTTAAAAATGTCATATCGTCTCGATGTGTATTTCAACTAAGTTATGCATGATTTCATATGCATATCAAATACATAATTAATCATAATATACTTTTTTCCCCCAAAATATTAAAATTCATGATGATTCTAAATATTGAGTATAATTGCACTAACATTGTTATCCTCCATATATATCTAATGAATACGACATATCACATGATAAAAATCTAATGAATACCACATATAACATGATAAAAAAAACCTTTTGAACTTTTTGCTAAACTCTAATCGACTCATTCTAATATATCAATCAACAAAATCAATATTTAATTATGTCTATCAACTCGGTTCTAATTTTTTAATAATATTAATTTTAAAATGCAAAAATTATATAAACATCTAAAAAAATATAAAATTGTACTAGAGGTTTATTTATCATAGAAAAATCATCATAAAATTTAAATTGGATACAAAATTTAAAATTGGCTAAATGTTTCCGTAAGTTAAACTTTCAAGTGTTTTGAATCTTAGATTAGAAAAAACAATAAGCTTATGTCAAAACATACATTTTTTTTAAAAAAATAAAATTTCTAATTATAATATTTGAGCCAAATGTACACCGTCAATACATTGGTCCTTCCCAAAATTGTTCAATGATTACTATATAGATATTTATGGTCCAATATAATGCATAATAATTAACATGGTAAACCAAGAGTATCACCATAACCTCTCACTTGATATTTAAGTGTCTTGATACAATATCACCCTAACCAAGAGTGAGATGAAAATATGGTATTCCTAACTTTTCTATGTGGTCATGAAAATCTAATCATATATGTTGAGAAGATTGTTGGTGTAATCAACCTCAGGTCAAGGTTGACCATATTCGAGTATGACTCGAATAGAATTTTGATGTTTGACAATGTGTTTGATAATACGTATAACTAGATGACATGAGACATTCGTAGTCATATGGAGTTATTGATCGAGAAGTCAAGTAGGTCATAATTGATCAGAGACTTGACTGGGAAAGTCCAAGTATAGATATTTGGTAATGGAGAAGTCCAAAAATGAATTCTTAACAAAGGAAGTCCAAGTTTGGAGATTTGACAAGGAAAATCCAAGTATGGATACTTGACAATGAAGAAGTCCAAGAATGAATTCTTGACAAGGGAAGTCCAAGTTTAGAGACTTGGCAAGGAAAGTCTAAGTATGAATACTTAACAAGAGAAGTCCAAGTTATGAAAACTTGACAAAAGGAAAGTCCAAGTATGGAGATTTGATAATGAAAGTTTCGAAGGTACGACCTCTTGGCAAATGAAGACCCGTTAGCATGACGAAGCTGAAGAAAACACTTGAAGGCTAGCACAAAGGGTGAGGAGTTATGGACTCAACCTGAAGGCGTGAGGCTGATGGAAGAAGCTTGAAGGCTTAGGTCTAAGCTAAGGGTATCTGATGCACGTGAACGCGTCCCCAAATCTCACGACGGATGTCGTCGAGGATTCGAAGCGCGCGCTCACGCTCAATGCCCGCAAGTGCACGGATATTGTCAAGTAATAAAAGATTATTGATCCCACAGGGACTGAGATTCGAATACCGATATGTTCAGTGGTTGAAATTGTTTGGAAGTAAGCTCTAAGAGGTTTTGATTTGCAAGGGTTGTTGGTGGACTAAACTCTAATACGGTGTCACACGGAGGAAGAAGGGAGCATGCCGAGGTCTTCAAAAGGGATTCTAGAACTTCGGTTTCGCTTGTGTGTCGCAAAGCATGCTGTCAACTGGGCGTTGTCTAAATGTCTAGCTATGGTTTTGTCGAAGGGACATACATCATACACTCTCATGATGAGCCATCGCATCTACTGGGAGCTATCTCTGCCTTATAAGAACGGGATAGACGGTATGAGGATGTCGAATCAATCCCTGCGATGAATCATTTCTGGTTCCATCGCATCCTTCTACCCACGGTTACAGGAGATCAGGTTTACCCCTAGGTTCCTTGTATAAAATCTCCTAAATCTTAGATACGAGGGCTGTCACCCCTCGTATCGCCTAAGAACAGCAGGTAGAAAATCAAACACGCATAGATATGGGTATAAACAATTTCCAATTGCCAGATTGAACTCAAAAATAGAATTTAACGTGAACCAACATGTAATGCGCACACAAGCTACTCCATAATCCTAGAATCGAAGGAACTACTCCATGTATATAAGAGAGGAATCACAAAGCATGTACATGTTCGAATACATCAGAAATAAAGTGCAGGAACAAGGAATTACAATGCCTACGTGGTCTTCTCTCCGGCGTTGAAGTGCAAAGCGTGGACCTCCGACGGCGTTCTTCCTCCCCGTTGCGAGTCCCCGAAGCTTTTTAGGGCTTCGATGTGCCGTCCTAGCCGTCGTGCCTCCCCCCTAGGGTTTGGGCGGAACCATCCTTATATAGACATCACCTCGGACCGCTGCAAAATCAGAAAAAAACCCTAGTCGCGCAAATCTAGTGGGTCGCCACACGGCCGTGTGCGTCCCTGGGGTGGTTGATCTCACCCATTGGACATGGCCGTGTCCCATTCTACGTCTAGCTGCAAAATGTTCTTCTTTTGCTCCTTAAGTGCATCTTTTCCCCCCGAAACGCTATCCTGCACACAAAAGTACAAAGAGCAGACCTCCGAACCAGAAAATAGAAAATGCATGCAAAAATAGAGTGACATATACATGAAACTAACAAAAAATGTAATGAGATGTGAGTAAAAACTACTCCTAAAACCCTATATGTTTTGCTCACATCACTTCCCCCAGACTTAAATCTTTGCTTGTCCTCAAGCAAACCTCAGCGCCATAAAATTTTAAAAAGATATTGTTCCATACTTAGCATGTTAACTAAATTTATCAAGTGGTATTTGTAATCGAAGCAAAATAAATATGTTCTAGAAATTCACTAAGTTAGCTCCTCGTGCTCGTGCTAAGAGAATCATTCTTAGGGGATACTCGTTCCATGGTGAGTTAAGTTGTGATCCTATAGCTTTCCTAAGGTCTCCGACTCTTAGGCACTTACCTGTCCAAAGTAAGGGTCGTTCCCTAGATTTAGCACAAAGTCTCAAAGGCGTGCTCGATATTGAGAGAAATTGGTAGGTGTTTCCCCAGTAATCTAACTCGGTCTCAAAGGGGCACCTAGCCATTTCCACCCACGACGAATGTTTTTTTATCCCTCACAATCTTTTCTCTCTCTCTTCTTCTTTTTTTTTCGGCTCACCGGGATTTTAATTTTTCTGAATGGGCTTACACAATCCAAGCATATCCAGTAACTAAAATGCTAAATCTAGAGTCTTCTATGAATTCTAAAGTACTAGGCTACTGAGATGAATCATAACTAGGTATGTACTAGATTCTCCCTTTCAGAACGTTCGACATGTGAAGGTGTAAAAATAAAGCTAACCAGTGTAGTCTAGAACATTCATTAGAGCAAATAAAATAAAATACCACGAGATAAATGAAGTTAAACTACCTATGGGAACAACTCATGTAAGTAACTTTAAAAATACTACTGAGGCAGCTTTACAGATAACAAAACTAAGTACTGCAAGAAACTAAACAACCTATGCATGAATAAATGAATGCTAATAATAATGCAAATACCAGGAAAGAAACTACTGCTAGGAACTAAACAAAATAAAATTTGGGATCCCCCCAGACTTAAATGAAAGTATACCTCTAGTATGGTGGACGAGGTGGAAAGTTTGGAAGCCTTGGCATCTCGGGATCCTGGGAGAACCTGTTGCGGAGCCGCTGATGCCACATGTACATGTGGTTGATTTGAGAACTGGTGGATGCAGCGGCTGCTCGGTGCTCCTCCTTCCTAGCCCACTGCGCTTGCTGGGCATGCATGTGCTGCCGCATCTCCTGGCGGTAGACGACCTCATCCTGGCGACGAGCAGCCTCCTCCTGGAAGTATATGCGGGCCTCGTCATAGAACTCCTAAGCCCGTTGAAAGTGCTCCCGGAAACCCTGGAACTCCGCTTGTGTATAAGCGCTTTGCTCCTCCCATCGTTGCCTCTGCGTCTGCTGCTCGGCATATATATCATCGAGGCGCGATCAAAACTTCGAGAAATCATAGGTTGACGTACCTGCATCCTGCTCAAAAGTGGAAAAAGATGGTGGCACAGGTGCAGGCTCATGTCAGCGTGGACTAGGTGGGCTCCTATGCATGTGTGGACTGGAGGGAGAGTGATGTAAAAGGAGCAAGATGGGCACCGATGTGGGTGGTCCCTCATGTGGAGGGGACTCCACTATCAGGTCCAAGCGCCAGTTGGCATGTATAGTGATGGTGGTACGATCAGGGTCGGGGAGCCTAATGGCCGTCAAATTTTTCCTTACAAAGCATAAGAAGTGTCATTCTCTCACAATCATCTTCATGACCATGCACACTCCTAGATCGATCCTAGGGCTGCCCTCTATACTCTCTAATACAGTGTAATCATACCCCATTCTATGGCAAATGTAGGTAAGTAGGCCCCCCCACATTTATCTCTCCTCGTGCTACTTTGTCTATCTTCACTAAGTGTCTGATAAAGTGGGACCCTACATCGATGCTACTCCTTTCTTGTAGCATGTCCCAGAGGCAAAGCAGCTCGCTAGCTCTAACTACATCGTCACTCTCCCCACGACCAAATATGGTACTGGCCATGATGTGGTTGAGGTATCGGAAGACGGGGTTTTAGAGGCGCAACGCTTTGACCCTAGAAGGGTCATAAGCGTTCTCCCTTGTTAACTCGGTCCAAAATATCCGAGGGTTAAACCCAATAGGGGTTTTTCTCTCTCCCCCACTCGGCAAGCTAAAGCATGAATTCCATTGGTGAAGGGTCCATTCATGCTCAATGTTAAAAATCCTAAAAGTTATCCTACCCTCTTCGCTCTCTCTACCAGTTAAAATTTCCACCTCTAAGAAACTCAAAAATTTTAGAACTATCCTAGGGTAGGTTGGGTGTCTTATTTCCATCATCTCTTCCCACCCCATTTTTGCAAATAGGGCTTGAATATCACCCAACAACCCTAAAGACTCTAGCAAATCTTCATCTAGGTACCTAGTAGCAGTGAGTTTACGGGTAGAAAGAATATTATATCTATCTCTATGTTCATTATTGCGAAAAAGAAGAGTTGGTAGGGTGTTACCCTCATCCGGAGCTTGAGGGGCATCATCTCTCCTTGTTCGTCACTTCGAACCGCCAGATCGAGGTGCTACATGCTTGGTCCTCCTCATCCTTGCTTCTTTTGGCCTCCTTTGAGGCTAGAAGAGCTTTTAGGTGGTGGGGAAGATGAAACCACACGGCTAGGGCAAGAGCACTCGAAGCACACAACGCAAATGGAGTGAAAACACACAGCTCGCCCCTTTTAACCTTGCGTGACACGGCCGTGTGCGCCTCGGGTCAGTCGGGAACGACCGTGGGAAAACACACGACCATGCCGTGTGTCCCCATTTTTCTCCCCTTTTTGCGTAATGGTCCGAATTTCCTCATACACTTCGCCGTGTAGGCTAATATAGATTTTATTTTTACCTAGCGAAGTTCCTTTCTAGTCCTAACTCTAAATGAGATGAAAATCAAAACTCAAATTGAATAAATGCATGCAATACAATCAAAGGAAAATCTAAAAACTAAACTTGGGTTGCCTCCCAAGAAGCGCTTTGTTTAAGATCGTTTAGCTCGACCGCACTCCACTATCAACTTGGCTCTGGAGGTTTAGTGAACCTCCATTCATCTGTCTCAGAAGCTTCATCTAGTGGCTCCGGCTTCATTCTGCTAAACGTGAAGTCGTCGAGGTAGGGGGCTTTGTGCTCCGAAAGGCTGAAAAGGATGATCTCCCCATCTACCTCCAGGGAGATCTGGTGTGCCTTCACATCTATGCACGCTCCCACAGTTGCCAGAAAAGGTCTTCCCAGAATGATGGGATTCTGGGGATTGGGTCCTATGTCCAGTATGATGAAGTCCGTGTTAGGACCGTTGGCATCGCTAGGGGGGGGTGAATAACTTTTCGCGTCAAGTTCATTTGCTTGATGGATTTCGATCGTCGTGCTTGTCTACAATTGTTAGTACGCAGCGAAAACACAAATACAAATACAGATACACATACAAAACACACAGCAAGCACAACAAGAGGATTTTATGTGGTTCGGAACCCTAGTTCCTACTCCACGGACGAGCCCTAGTGGACTCTAGTGATGCACACCACCACTATATCACTTCTCCTTCTCGGTGAACACACCGGAGGTGGAGGAACCTCTCACAAGGCTCTTACAACAATAAGAACAGAATAAAACAAGCAAATACAACAAATACAAAAGCAAATGAATAGATGTTACAGATTTAGGGCTTTTGAATGCTTGCTTGTAAATCACTTTGGGATGACTTTGAAGACCCTGAAATGCAGCAACACCTCCCTTCAAATCACCCCTAAAACCTCCAACAGATCTCTTCTCGAAGATGCCCTCAACCCTCCTTTTATAAAGCTTCATCGAAGCTTCTGGAATTGCAACGGTCGTTTTGCTAGTCGAGGCGCCGCCTTGACTGGGCCTCCAGTCGAGACGCTAGTCGAGTCGCCTTGCTTCTGAGCAGCTGTCTTCATACCTGTGCTGGAACTAGTCAAGGCGCCAGTCGAGTGATCCAGTTGAGGCGCCGCCTCGACTAGCCTCCAGTCGAGGTGCTAGTTGAGTGTGCCTCGCTTCTATGCCACCATCCAGAACAACCAGTCGAGGTGCCAGTCGAGGCGCCGCCTCGACTATACTCTAGTCGAGTCACTGGTCGAGTGCTTCCATAGCACTATCTCGACTCCCCAAGTCTCACCGCTCAACTCTACCTTACTAGTCAAGGCGCCGCCTCGACTAGACTCTAGTCGAGGCGCTAGTCGAGGTCGCCTTGCTTCTATTTGCCTACAAATAAAGCCCAGTCAACTGATCCAACCTAGCAGTCGACTGTTATACCTCTACAATGAGGTTTAACACCCCAAGTATGATCCCTTCATACTTGGTACTCACCCTAAGCCTAGACCTAAGCCTTCAACCCACTTCTATCAGCCTCACGCCTCTCGGATCCCTCGAGTCCGCGACTCTTCATCCTTGCGCTAGCCTTCAAGTGTTTCCATCGGCCATTGTCATGCTCTAGGGTCTACCTTTGCCAAAAGGCCTCACTTTCGGAACTTCCCTTTTTCCAAGCTCGATCTCCCTGATCAACCGGGTCTTCCCTTGCCAAGACTCCTCGTCTGGGACTTCACTGCCAAGAGGCCACGCCTTCGGGACTTCACTGCCAAGACTCCTCGTCTGGGACTTCACTACTAAGAGGTCACGCCTCCGGGACTTCACTGCCAAGACTCCCCGTCCGGGACTTCACTGCCAAGACTCCTCGTCCGAGACTTCATTTGCCAAGCACGGTCTCCCAGACCTGTCGGGACTTCCCTCGCTAACTCCCCGTTAGTCTTTCCTACACCAAGTATTCGATCTCCCTTGATCGACTTGGATTTTCTCTTGTCAAGTATCCATACTTGGACTTCTCCTTGCCAAGTTACCAAACTTGGGCTTCTCCAATAGTCTCCCTTGGATGTCCCATACCATCCACTAGTCATGTGGTCACATTTGTAAACTACTGTCGAACATCAAAACTCTACTCGAGTCCCACTTGAGTCTGGTCAATCATGACCTAGGTCGATTGCACCAACAGTCCGTGGGTATCACGAAATCCTCAATCACCACAGGCACATGTGCTAGCAAGCCGACAGACTCCTTGACTGAGTCATCCTTCATACGAATACCAAGATTTACTGGTTGGAGCCCATTCAGTCCCATCTTCAGATAGTATACATAGGGCATTACACTGACTGATGACCCCAAGTCACATAGAGTTTCATCGAAGCTCTCCCCATAAATTGAGTAGGGGATAACAAATTCACCGAGGTCCTCAAGATATAGTGGAATCTTATCTTCAATTTTAGCTTGGTCAGGTAGGGTGGTAATCATGGCTGCACACCCCTTGGTTAATTTGCTACTCTGCCCCACTCCTTCCTCTTTAGCTTGACTCACCGGAGAGCTCTTCACAGGTTGCGACACGGTTTGGGCTATTTGGGCCACTTGCATCTCCAACATCCTGGTGTGACTTGCAAGGACATCAATGGTGACCTTCAAGTCTCCGAGTGATTCTTCAGATTTCTGATGCTGGCGATGAAATTCCTCATTGACCTTAGTTTGGGTAGCAATGAAGTCTTCCATCATCAGTTCCAGTCTGGACTTCTGTGGTTGCTGCCCATTACATTGCTGCTGCCCATACCCTCCTGATGGTTGGGAGTTTCCCGAGTTATTCCTATAGGAGAAATTTGGGTGATTCCTGCATCCGGGATTGTAGGTATTGGAGTATGGGTTGTTGGGCCTTTGATTATAGTCCCCAACCATGTCAATATGCTCAATCTGCTCCTCTAAGGTTCCCTGCCCTCCATAGTGGTCCTCTCGATACGCTGCCACTCCCTCTCCAAAGTCAATGGCTGCGCATGTAGATAAAGGATTCAAAGATTCAAACCGTCTGCTGAGCGCGTCCATCCTTGCTGCCAGGTGGTCCATGGAGTTGACAATGTATCATCCCGTTACAGGCATTAGTTGACCACGTTCGGAAGCCCATTGATGGTGGTTCTGGGCCACTTCTTCTATTAGCTCCTTTGCTTCCTCTATGATCTTGTTCATCAGTGCTCCTCTTGCAGCAGAATCTAGGGACATCTTCGTGGTGTACGTGATCCCATTGTAGAAGATGTGGATCACCAGCCACCTCTCCAGTCTGTGGTGGGGGAATTGGTAGAGTAGCCTCTTGTAGCGATCCCAAGCTTCTAATAAGGACTCCCCCTCCTTCTGACAGAAGCTCGCGATGAGATGGCGCATGTGAGCAGTCTTGCTTGGAGGGAAGCATTTGTTCAGAAACTACTGCTCACATTGCTCCCATGTAGTGATGCTTCCCGAAGGTAGGGAGTGAAGCCATGCCTTAGCCTTATCCCGCAATGAGAACGGGAATAGGCTCAGGCGGATTGTGTTAGTAGGGACTCCATTCATCTTCATTGTCGAGTAGATTTCTAAAAATGCCTCTAGGTGCCTATTTGGGTCTTCAGTCGCAACTCCTCCAAATTGACTATGTTGGACCATGTGTATAAGTGCTGGTTTTAGTTCAAAGTTGTTCGCCGAAATAGATGGTCCAGCTATACTTGGCCTAAATCCTCTAGCACTAGGAGCTGCGTAATCCTGCAGAGGTCGGCTGCCTATGTTCACTTCGGATGCGGCTTGATACTCCATCCTTCACTATTCTGCTTTCCGATGATGAAAGGTTCGTTCCATCTCTAAGTCGATCGGAATCAGGCCTTCCGATCCTAAGCTTCTAAGCATACGATGAATCGAACTACAAAAATTAGGAGTGCTACCTAATTCTAAGAAGCAGAAAATAAAACAATCTAGCTAACAAAATCTAAGATGCAAATAGAAATCTACTGCTAAAAAAAATATTAAAATCTAAAACTAAATCTAAATATGGAAAATTTTAGAACTAACATAAATAAGGCAAACTAAAAAGAAAGTAAAGCTAGTAAATAAATCTAATCCTAGATCCGATCTAATTTTCCACTATTCGATTCGATATCGAATCGATCAGTCCCCGGCAACGACACCAAAAACTTGATGCACGCGAACACGTCCCCAAATCTCACGACAGATGTCGTCAAGGACTTAAAGCGCGCACTCGCGCTCAATGCCCGCAAGTGCACGGATATCGTCAAGTAATAAAAGATTATTGATCCCACAGGGACTGGGATTTGAATATCGATATGTTCAGTGGTTGAAGTTGTTCGGAAGTAAGCTCTAAGAGGTTTTGATTTGCGAGGGCTGTTGGTGGACTAAACTCTAATACGGTGTCACAAGGAGGAAGAAGGGAGCGTGCCGAGGTCTTCAAAAGGGATTCTAGGACTTCAGTTTAGCTTGTGTGTCACAAAACATGTTGTCATCTGGGCATTATCTAAATGTCTAGCTATGGTTTTGTGAAAGGGACATCATACATTCCCGATGAGCCATCGCATCTACCGAGAGCTATCTCTGCTTTACAAGGACGGGATAGATGGTATGAGGATGTCAAATCAATCCCTGTGACGAACCATTTCCGATTCCATCACATCCTTCTACCCATGGTTACAGGAGATCAGGTTTACCCCTAGGTTCCTTGTATAAAATCTCCTAAATCTTAGATACGAGGGTTGTCACCCCTTGTATCGCCCAAGCACAGTAGGTAGAAAAACAAACACGCATAGATATGGGTATAAACAATTTCCAATTGCCAGATTAAACTCAAAAATAGAATTTAACGTGAACCAACATGTAATGCGCACACAAGCTACTCCCTAATCCAAGAATCGAAGGAACTACTCCATGTATATAAGAGAGGAATCACAAAGCATGTACATGTTCGAATACATCAGAAATAAAGTGCAGGAACAAGGAATTACAATGCCTACGTGGTCTTTTCTCCGGCGTTGAAGTGCAAAGCGTGGACCTCCGACGACATTCTTCCTCCTCGTTGTGAGTCCCCAAAGCTTTTTAGGGCTTCAGTGTGCCATCCTAGCCATCGTGCCTCCTCCCTAGGGTTTGGGCGGAGCCATCCTTATATATACATCACCTCGGACCGTTGCAAAATCTGGAAAAAGTCCTAGTCGCGCAAATCTAGCGGGCCACCACACGGCCGTGTGTTTCCACATGGCTAGGTTGTGTGCGGCCCTAGGGTGGCTGATCTCGCTCATTGGACACGACCGTGTGTAGCCACACGCCCTGACCATGTCCCATTCTGCGTGTAGCTACAAAATGTCCTTCTTTTGCTCCGTAAATGTGCCTTTTTCCCTCGAAATGCTATCTTGCACACAAAAGTACAAAGAGCAAACCTCCGAACCAGAAAATAGGAAATGCGTGCAAAAATAGAGTGACATATGCATGAAACTAACATAAAATGTAATGAGATGTGAGCGAAAACTACTCCTAAAATCCTATATGTTTTGCTCACATCAAGAGTCTACAACAAGAGAACACAAATAGTTGAGGAATTTTCAAATGTTCAATATGATGAAAACTCTACTACTTACCCTAGGAAATCCCCCATTTGTAATGATATCAATGACAAAAATTAAGACATTACCCATAAGCTTCAAACCTTGACCTTAGGGGGTAATGATCAAGGGGGAGGATTAGTGAGTAATAATCAAGGGGGAGTAAGAGGAGATTTCAATGATGAGAGGAGGATTGAGGATAGTCATGATCAAAATCAACTTAGTACACCTCCTAGAACAATAATAGTTCATCAAAATCATCCTCTAGACCAAGTTGTAGGAGAATTATCTCAAGGTGTTAGAACTAGGTCTTTTCATAGAGCTCCCTTTAGTCAAATAACTCTCATCTCCCAAATTGAGCCCAAATCAATCAATGATGCATTACTTGATCCGAATTGGATTTTAGCAATGCAAGATGAATTGGCTCAATTTGAAAGAAGTCAAGTATGTGAGCTAGTCCCTAGACCCAATGATAGCACCATTGTTACTACAAGATGGGACTTTAGGAACAAATTAGATGATCAAGGTAACATAACAAGAAATAAGGCTAGGTTGGTTGCAAGGGGCTTTAATCAAGTTGAAGGACTTGACTATGATGAAACTTATGCCCCAGTTGCTAGGTTAGAATCAATTAGGATCCTATTAGGATATGCCTCTTACATGGGCTTTAAACTCCATCAAATGGATGTAAAGTTGGCATTCTTAAATGGGTTTATTAAGGAAGAAGTATATGTAGAACAACCTCTTGGGTTTGAGAGTGTAGACTATCCAAACCATGTATACAAGCTTAGAAAAGCTTTATACGGGTTAAAACAAGCTCCCCAGGCTTGGTATGAAAGATTATCATCTTTCTTAGTTTCTAAGGGATTTAGAAGGGGTCAAGTAGATCAAACTCTCTTTATTAAGTCAAAGTCAAAGGATATCTTTGTGGCCCAAGTATATGTAGATGACATTATTTTTGGGTCAACAAATGATGAGCTCCTTCAAGACTTCATCAAAAATATGGAGAATGAGTTTGAAATGAGTTTAGCTGGAGAATTAAATTTCTTCCTAGGTTTACAAGTCAAACAAACAAATGAAAGAATTTATGTATACCAAACCAAATATGCTAAAGAAATGATTAAGAAATTTGGTTTAGAAAATGCTAAGGTAGTATCAACTCCTATGGCAACCAACACAAAGATAGATAATGATCAAGAAGGTAAATCAATTGACGTAAAGCTTTATAGACGCATGATGTTGGATCGATGCGGTTCGCTAGAGGGGGGGGGGGTGAATAGCGAAAAACCTTTTCTTTTTCTTTCGTTCGTTAAAACTCGAGAGATAATAAATTAATTGCAGCGGAAATGTAAATATAAAATAAAAGAGACAATCGACACAAGGGTTTTACTTGGTTCGTAGCCGAAGGCTACTACTCCAAGGCCCTAGTGGTCCTTGACCACGTACGGAGGGCAGAAGCACTAAAGGAACTCCTCCTCGTTGGAGGTAGGAGTTAATCGATACAAAAAAACTTTAAGGTAGAGGGACACTCCCCCTCTCCTCGTATACGATAAAAGCTCCGAAAAGTAGATGAACAACTGATAACAAAATAATACCGACGTACAAAGACAAATAAGAAAAATTAAACCTAGATGTCGGAAGGAAGGACTTTCGCTGGAGAATTGTAGCTTATGAGACTTTTTGGAGGCTTAGAATTGTTGATGAAACCCTAGGTTTGGCCCTCCTTTTATAGCCTTTGAGCCCCTTTTCGAGAGGAACCCTAGCCAATCAAATTTGAGCACATCTTCCCTTGAAATTTGGTGATAATCCTTGACTCCTCGAATCGATCATTGACCATCACGACCGATGGCCATCATCACGATCGATGGCGCGATCACGATTGTCGACCTTCTAGCCGATGATCGCTTGACTGGCAAATGAGTCCTCCAAGTCGGCAAATGATCGATGCTTGCAAGTCAAAGTTAGCACAAAAACATAATTTCGATGGTCGTCGACCATCCGATCTCGACCTAGACCATCTATAAGAAGTCTTTGGTCGGATCTACGCTTAAGATCATCCCCGTAAAGAGGATACAACCTTACTTACTCTCGCACACACGAGCTTACCTCGATACTTACGTGTCGCTTTTGCTTCCGGCCTTCCACTCGATTCCTTCGGCTCCCTCCGGTAACTCGAGTATCGCTCGCCCACCACGGCTTCCTCCGGTGTCGCTAGCCTTCACCTCTATATCAATCTTCGCACACTCGATTCAGCTCGTGAGAAAACAAAATAGACTTAACTTTTGTGTCTTTGCTATAATCAAACACAGTTTGATTTCGTGCCTCACCGCACAACAATCTCCCCTTTTGATCTATGGCAAAAACACACAAAGTTAAGGAAATTAAGTGCATGAAACAAGAAAGACAAGAAGCAAAAGTTGAGTAGTAAAGATATTTCTCAAGTTCTCCCCTTAGAGGAACCCTCCCCCTTGACCGAGGGTGAGTACTTGAAAAAGACTTTTAGTTCTCCAAACACAAAAGGTAACGAGTTAAGTAAATGACATTACTTAACTCCAAACACAAAAGATAACGAGTTAAGTAAATGACATTACTTAACTTAGGCCTTTAAAGTTTTCAATTCAGAAGAGTTGAAACCTAAACCTTACTCCCCCTTAACTTAGGCCAGAATCAAAGTTAAAATTTGAAATTGAACCTTAACTTTGGCCCTTTCTCCCCCTTTTGACATAAATCAATCAAAAAGTGGGGGGGGGGATTTAAGAAAACCTTAAGTCCAAGCATGATGATTTTGAAAATAGTATGTGAAAATAATTCATCTAAATGTTCAACTCTAGTTTGACTTGATTGAAATGATATTATCAACAAGTCCTGATTAGAGTTGGTTAATATTAGTTGCATATTTATACTCCGAGGTTCATATTGATGCACTTGATCTACATCTTGGAACCTGGAGTAGGTCCTAACATCTCACGCCCATCTACGTGGCTAAGTACACAAACACATTAGTCCTATGTGTTGTGAGATGTACTGGCTCCTTAAATCTATAGGTGCATGATATCTAAGGTATGTCCTATGCTAGTTCCATCAAAATGAAAAATACGAAATAGTAGTAAGAAAATATAGTTTGCAAGTTCTTATTCTATTACGCACATGCCCAATTTTCGCCTTAATAGACTAAATTCGCTTGAGTAGGGGTTTAGTAAATAGGTCGCTAGGTTAGACTTCGATTCGACGACGAGTTGTATGGCTCCGTTGGCCACATGTTCTCGAATGAAATGGTGTTTGACTTCTATATGCTTGGTCCTAGAGTGACATATTGGATTCTTGGTAAGATTAATTGAACTAATGTTATCTACGTGAAGTTTAGTATTCGTAAAGTCTAACTTAAAGTCACGGAGAGTGTGCTTCATCCAAAGAAGTTGAGTGACACACTCACCCATCGCGATGTATTCGGCTTCGGTGGTAGATAAGGCAACACAATGTTGCTTCCTACTGCACCAACTCACTAGACTCGAGCCGAGTAGTTGACAAAAATCACTCGTGCTCTTTCTGTCGAGTTTACTACCGACATAATCCGAATCGGAGTAGCCGATTAGTTCGAACTCGGTAGATCTAGGATACCAAATACCGACATTAAGTGTACCCTTTAGATATCTAAGGATACGCTTAACTAGGGTTAGGTGAGACTCCTTAGCACAGGTTTGAAACGGCGCACATACTTATCGCGAATAGGATGTCGGGTCGACTGAGCTAAGTATAGAAGACTTCTATTGCGCTCTATAGTACTTTAAGTCAATGGACTTACTTTCTAGGTCTTCTCCTATGTTAACATTTATCGCCATCAGTGTTTATTACCTTAGCGCCTTGCATTCCAAATCTTTTAATTAACTCCTTAGTGTATTTTTGTTGATATAGGTATATACCATCCTTAGTTTGTTTAATTTGTAGACCTAAAAAGAAACTTAACTCGCCTACCAAGTTCATTTCGAACTCACTTTCCATGAGCGAAACGAACTCGTTTAGTAAGGCTGAGTTAGAGGTTCCAAAATTATATCGTCTACGTAAATTTGAGCTATGAATATTTCTTTACCTAAGGTTTTTACAAAGAGAGTTGGGTCAACTAAGCCTTGGTTAAACCCTTTTGACTTAAGATGGATTGAAAGTCTCTCGTACCAAGCTCGAGGAGCTTGTTTAAGTCCATAGAGAGCTTTCTTAAGTTTTAGAACATGGTCGGGTTTATCTAGATTTTCGAATCCTGGGGGTTGGCTAACATAAACTTCTTCTTTAATGTATCCATTTAGGAATGCCGACTTAACATCCATTTGAAACAGCTTAAATCCTCGATGTGCGGCATAAGCTAGCAACATTCGAATGGATTCGAGTCTAGCTACTGGGGCATAGGTTTCGTCGTAATCTAAGCCTTCGACTTGGCTAAACCCTTTGGCGACTAACCTAGCCTTGTTTCTAACTACTTCACCTTTATCATCAAGCTTATTTCGAAACACCCACCTTGTTCCAATTATCATTTTGTCTTTAGGTGGTGGTACTAATTCCCACACTTCATTCCTAGTAAATTGAGCTAGCTCTTCTTGCATTGCAATAATCCAATCGGGATCAAGAAGAGCTTGTTCAATTGATTTGGGTTCTATCTTTGAAATTAAGGAAATTTGACTAAGGTTCCTATAGGATGCTCTAGTTCGAACTCCTAGATTAGGATCTCCTATCACTTGATCGATAGGGTGGTTAGTTTGAATCCTAGATTGGGTTGGGTTTGTGTCACCTAATGCTTGATCAATGGGGTGACTTGGTTGAACACTAGTTTGGTTGGAGTCATCTATCACTTGATCAATAGAGTGACTTGGTTGACCTAGGTTAGGATTAACACTAGACTGATCTCGGATCGAGTTAGGTCTAGGCTAATTGGGGTTGCTCGGGGGTTTTGTAGGTTCAGGTCCTTCATCAAATACTACATTGATAGTCTCCTCGACTCTAAGGGTGTCGTGGTTATATACTCTATAAGCTCTACTTGTAGTCGAGTATCCTAGAAAGATTCCGGTCGTGGTTTTGGATGTAAATTTCCTTAGGTAATCCTTAGTGTTTAGGATATGTACCTTACACCCAAATACCCTAAAGTACTTGATGTTGGGTATTTTATCGATAAATAGACGAGGTCTTAAGGTGCCTCTTTACCATAAGGATCCTATTTTGACATAGCATGCAGACTCACTACGGCTTCGCCCAAAACCTATCGGGTAGATAGTATTCGCTCAACATGGTCCTAGCGGCTTCTTGTAGAGTTCGGTTTTTCCGCTCCACTAGGCCATTTTGTTGAGGGGTCCTAGGGCAAGAGAATTCATGGTGGTATCCGTTTAGGTTACAGAAGTCGGTGAACCTTTGATTTTCGAATTCACCACCATGATCGCTTCTAAGTCTTTTAACCTTAAGGTCTTTTTGATTCTCGATTAATTTGAATAGATTAATTAATTGATCTAGGGTATCATTTTTATGTTTGATGAACCTAACCCAGGTAAACCTGGAGTAGTTGTCAATTATGACTAAGCAATATTGACTTCTATTGAGTGACTTGGCTCCATGTGAATCGAATAGATCCATATGCAGGAGCTCAAGTACTCTTGAGGTTCGTTCTTGGTTAGTTAACTTGTGTTGTGTTCTAGGTTGTTTTCCTTGTTGACAAGCATTACAGATTTTATTAACCAAGTTGTTGAGGTTGGGTAAGCCTCTGACTAAGCCACTCTGACTCATCTTGTGGACGAGTCTTGGGTGTGAGTGACCGAGTCGTCGGTGCCACAACCATGATTCCTCTTGCCGTGTCATAAGACACTTAGTTGAGGAGTTGGTTAAATTGATCGTATAAATGTTGTTATTTCTAGTTCCTTTAAGAATTATTTCAGAGGTTTCGTTGGTATTAATTACGCATTCATTTTCTAGAAATATAACCTTATAGTTATTATCACACAATTGGCTTACACTAAGTAAGTTATATTCAAAATTCTCTACAAGTAATACATTTTTAATGACAAAATTTGTGTTAAGCTCGATATCACCTGATCCGATGATTTTGAGCTTGCCGTTATTCCCAAAGGCTACCGATCCTGTTAGGGATCGTTTGGAAGCTAGAGGGGGGGTGAATAGCGTTTTTCGGTTTCTACAAGAAAATTAGCGGAAGCAAACACAATAATGTATGTAAAAACAATAACAAACGCAAACACGGCCTTTTACGTGGTTCGGAGATAGCGCTCCTACTCCACGGCGATCCTTGAGGTGGATCAATCCAAGCAAGTCCACTAATAAGCTTTCTTTACAAGACAACTCCTCTTCTTTACAAAGAATGAAGATCTAAGCTTAGAGAGAAGAGGAGGAGATTTAAATCACTTAGAAAGCTAGAAAATTCGTGGAGGCTGTTGAGAAAGATTGGAGAATAAGCATTAACCCCAAAACCTCCACCACCCTCTTTTTATAGAGAAGGTCGATTCGACCGATGACTTTCATCGATCAATCACCGGATTCGCGAGATTTGCCGTCGATCAAGAAAACTATCTCCATCGACCGCTGATGTCGATTCGGCCCGATATGGCTTCATCTTGGCCCGGCGATCGGCACGGCCATTTTATGTGATCGGCCCGCCAATAATGGCGATCGGTAGCTTGTATACGATCGAGCTTAGAGTCGATCGTCACCGGTTCACCAGGATAACCACCGATCGATAACGATCTTCCAACTTCTAATGCTATATTTTAAGGGCGATTGATCGATACCATGTTCCAATGATCGGCACATACCAAGTATGACTAATTCATACTTGGAAATACACCCTAAGCCTAGACTTAACCTTCTAGCTTCTCCATCAGCCTTGCGCCTCTAGGATTTCTCTGAGTCCGCAACTCCATCCATGCGCTTGCCTTCAAAAGCTTCCTTCGGTTTCGTCATGCTTTGGGTTTCTTCTTTGCCAAAGTACGCTTGGACTTTACGCCGCCAAGACTACATGCTTGGACTTATGCTGCCAAGACTTGCCTTTGGTCTTCTCTTTGCCAAGGTCACACTTGGACTTATCTTTTACCAAGTCTTCATACTTGGATTTTCCTGTCACTTAAACACGTTCACAATTAGATCACAAACCATTGCCTAACTTAGATGATTATCCAAACATCAAAATATATAAATGCTTGGGGCATTGTTGCACCAACAGATCCTTGTCGTTTGAATCGAAGCTTTGCGAATTTGAGTTGATCCTCGGTCATGTGTTGGGAGCAACCGCTGTCCAACATCCATTGATCCTACACACAAGGTGGTTGGATTGGATGTTAGATTTTTGTTAAGAAAATTGGTTGTAAGTTGTTAACCCTAGGTCATCTCACCGGAGTCTATATGATCAAGCATGTTATACTTATGTGTTTTTTTGAGATGACTTCCAATTAAGTTGATTAAGTGGATTTAGGTTCAAGTAATTTTATGTTAGATTTGGATTTAACCCTAGGCTTGTCAAGTTTACCTTTTCAAGATCATGGCTTCCAGGTCGTGGCGAGGCACAGGGGCCTTCTTTTATCGGATCATCGACCACTTCCTTAGACAAAGCCATTTTCAAGAAAATGATGACTTGACTCACCTAAAATTATTTCCTCGTCTAACTAGTTATTTTTGAAAAGAGGCTCCCCGAGGCTCAATCTTTTTGAAGGATTTTAGTTGGTTATTTGAAAAGAGGCTCCCCGAGGCTCAATCTTTTCGAAGGCTTTTAGTTGGTTATTTACGTGTTCTAAGTGAGTTCATGAAAAAAAAACAAAAAAATATAAGCATGCAATTTCTAAGTTAAAACACAAACATGTTTTGTACTGGCTCCCCCTAGACCGTTGAATCGGTTCGGTCTATCCACATAGTGGATTTGGTCCTTGGGAACCCAGTACGAGTTGGATCCTAGAGTTGAAATCAAAGTGGTCTTAGGGACCCATGCTTGGACACATTTTTTATGTCTACTTACGATTGACATATACGACTTATTGGTCGTGTTTGAGCTAAACCCTAGTCTGCGATCCAAGTAGGAGGTCAAGTCCTTTGGATCCCAAAGTAAACCTTTCCAACGTATTCCTAAGATCTTCGACTTGACTTTTCAAGAGTGAGTTCTCAACTTCGAGTTTTTCAACCCGAGTTGAGTCCTTCTCTTGAACTCGACTAGTCGAAGAGGTTAGGGAGACCTCATGTTTGAGGAGTTTAACTTCCTCAACCAGGGTCTCGACCTTGGACTCGGACTTAGCTAACTTCCTAGACAAAAACCTAACCGTATTATGTAAAGTATTAAATAAGGTTCGACTCACCTTAAGGGTATCTTTTGAACCGGATGCGTATCCGTGGCTTGACTTGAAGGTAGCTTCGTAGTCCGAGTCATCCTCAGGTTCTGACTCAAGTTCGGTCTCCGTGTCTGACTCAATTGATTTTGCCATGAAGACGTGGTCTTCGTCTTCTTCGGATGACGCTTCTTCCCATGTCGCGTTGAGGGCCTTCTTGTGCTTAGGTGCTTGGTGGTTGAGCTTGGGGCACTCAAACTTTATATGTCCAAATCTGTTACACTCATAACACCTAATATTAGAACTTTTAGGCTTACCTTGGTTGGGTCGAGTTGTGGTTCGCTTTCGTCCCTTGGCTATCCTTCGAGCTAGGTTCATTAGTTCTGACAATTTCGGTCAACTTCTTCTTCGGACTCATCTTCCTCCTCGGGTGGTGGTGGCTTGCTTGCGATTTTCTTCTTCTTTGAACCTGCAAACAAGGCTATACCCCTCTCGGGTTCCGAGTTGGACTGCTCATGTAATTCAAAATCCGAAAAGAGTTCATCTAATCTAAGTTTAGAAAGGTCCTTGGAGACCTTGTAGGCATCGACCATGGATGCCCACAAGGTGGTCCTCGGAAAAGAGTTTAGAACATACCTTATAAGGTCGCGGTTTTCGACCTTTTGCCCGATTGCGTGTAGGTTGTTGACTATGTCTTGGACACGGGCGTGGAGTTGCGTCGCGGACTCGTGTTCCTGCATTTTTAGTGTGTACAATTTATTGAATAACAAATCACGTTTGCAAACCTTAGCTTGATCCGATCCTTCATGTAACTCGATTAGCTTTGTCCAAAGATCCTTTGCGCTTATGAAGGGGCCGACGCGATTTAGCTCCTCCTTGGACAAGCCGCATTGGAGGATTTGTGTTGCCTTGGCATCGACTTCGACTTGTCGTTTTGTTGCAACGGTCCATTGATCATAATCCAAGGAGTCACCCACTTCATTAGTCGGAAGTGTGAAACCCGTTTGGATTATGATCCACATCTCGATTTGGGTTTTGAGAAAGCATTCCATCCGACCTTTCCAGTAACGGAAATCATCTCCGTTGTAAAACGGAGGTCGGACGGTGCTAAAACCCTCGAGATGGGGCATTAGAACAAAAAACAAGGAGACTAAAAAGAAGACCTAGCAACGACAAAAACACACGAAAGTACCAAGACTTGCGTCTTGGATTAGTAGTGTGGGAAATAAAAAGAAACAAACGAAAAATAGAAAGTTAAGCAAAGAAATAAGAAACTAAATAAAAAGTAAGTACTCACAACCTTCGATGTCCCCGAAAGGCTACTAAACGTCAATTTTTGAGGATGAAAACAACTTGTTACAGGGGTAAACCCAGGTAAGAAGTGTAGATCTCTGCGAGGGCTTCGATTTGGTAGGTAGAATGTGTCGTGGGTCAACTTGTACAAAAAGTTATGCCCGTTTGACCGTCGGCTACTCCAAAAGCGAATACTTGCAAAACAAAATCAAACGAAGAGTACCAAGACTTCGTCTTGGATTAGTAGTGCGGGAGAAAAATTTAAACGAACGAAAAACAAATCTGTAAAAAAAATGTTAGATTGGTGGTTTCACCAAATCTAAGTGCCCCCGGCTCTAATACCAATTGTTGGATCGATGCGGTTCGCTAGAGGGGGGGGGGTGAATAGCGAAAAACCTTTTCTTTTTCTTTCGTTCGTTAAAACTCGAGAGATAATAAATTAATTGCAGCGGAAATGTAAATATAAAATAAAAGAGACAATCGACACAAGGGTTTTACTTGGTTCAGAGTCAAGGCTACTACTCCAAGGCCCTAGTGGTCCTTGACCACGACGGAGGGAAGCACTAAAGGAACTCCTCGCGTTGGAGGTAGGAGTTAATCGATACAAAAAACTTTAAGGTAGAGGACACTCCTCTCCTCGTGATAATGATAAAAGCTCAAAAAGTAGATGAACAACTGATAACAAAATAATACCGACGCAAAATACAAATAAGAAAAATTAAACCTAGACGCTCGGAAGGAAGGACTGTTGTCGGAGAATTGTAGCTTTATGGAGACTTTTTGAGGCTTAGAATTGTTGATGAAACCCTAGGTTTGGCCCTCCTTTTATAGCCTTTGAGCCTTTTCGAGAGGAACCCTAGCCAATCAAATTTGAGCACATCTTCCTTGAAATTTGGTGATAATCCTGACTCTCGAACTGATCATCATTGACCATTAGTCGATCGATGGCCATCATCAATCGACCGATGGCGATCACCGATCGATTCGACCTTCGACGATCGCTTGACTCAAATGAGTCCTCCAAGTCGGGCAATGATCGATGCTTGCTGCAAGTCAAAGTTAGCACAACAAAAACATAATTTCGATGGTCGTCGACCATCCGATCTCGACCTAGACCATCTATAAGAAGTCTTTGGTCGGATCTACGCTTAAGATCATCCCCGTAAAGAGGATACGACCTTACTTACTCTCGCACACACGAGCTTACCTCGATACTTACGTGTCGCTTTTGCTTCCGGCCTTCCACTCGATTCCTTCGGCTCCCTCCGAAGTAACTCGAGTATCGCCCGACCACCGCGGCTTCCTCCGGGTGTCGCTAGCCTTCAGCTCCAGCTATATCAATCTTCTGCACACTCGATTCAGCTCGTGAGAAAACAAAATAGACTTAACTTTTGTGTCTTTGCTATAATCAAAACACAGGTTTGATTTCGGTGCCTCACTGCACCAACACATGATTGGTAGCCTTTTATACTTAACCTCTAGTAGACCCAACATTTTATTTGCAGTAGGTATGTGTGCTAGATAACAATCATGTGCCAAAGAATCCCATTTAGTGGTCGTTAAGAGAATTTTAAGATATGTCAAAGGCACACTAAATGTAGGACTTTGATACCCTAGGATAAAATCTTTTGATTTGATTGGGTACATCGATTCCGACTATGTGGGTTGTAAGTTGGATCGGAAGAGTAGTGGTGGATGCCAATTTCTTGGATCCTCTCTAGTTAGTTGGAGTAGTAGAAAGCAACCTTGTGTTGCTTTGTCCACCACCGAGGCCGAATATGTGGCTTTGGGTGGTTGTGTGACTCAATTACTTTGGATGAGACACACTCTAGAGGACTATGAGCTACAATACTCCAATGTCAAATTTTATTGTGATAATGTGAGTACCATAAATTTGACCAAAAATCTAGTACATCACTCTAGGACAAAGCACATTGAAGTAAAGCATCACTTCATTAGAGATCATGTGGTCAAGGGGGACATTGAACTCAATTACATAGAATCCAAGTCTAACTTAGCCTACATTTTCACTAAGGCTCTCCCCGAAGCGGATTATTCATCACTTAGGAGAGAACTTAGAATGTGCTTGGTAGAGTAGAGGTTTAGTCTTGCATGATCCTATAGAAACCCTAGGATTATACCTCTATAGCATCTAACAAAATACCTAAGAAACCATGATTTTTGTTTTGAGCCACTTAGACATCATGTGAGATGTTAGGAAGATGCACTTGGTTCATCATGCTTGTTATGATGCATTACTATGAACCAAGGTGTCATCTAGAGACATTGATCCTTAATTGAACCAATCATTGGGAAGGCTTATGTACAATTGATATGCATATAGCTCTAAGAACATGATTGGAAATGTCAAACAACACATAATTTAAACTATATTTATCATACTTTGAAAAATAGTTTTCAATTGCTAAGCAAAAGTGATACAAAATTTGCAAAATCCTTAAAGCTTTTGCTAGTTTTTAAATTTGTGTCATTTTCGAAATCTGGAAAACAAATATTTTTAAAATTATTTTTCCTTGATAAAGAATGATTTCAGAAATGTGTATACAAAATTTCGTGATTTTTCGATGATTCTGAAAATTTTCGTGCATTTCTGAAGTTAGATTGAAAAGGCTGAAATTGACATTTCAGGCTTGGCAGTCGACTGCTTCATATTTCAGTCGACTGCCACTCTGATTTTTCTGCAGATCAGCCCTATTTCGTTGTCTTGAGTATAATCTTAAGTATCCTTACCCTATGATATGGTAATTCAAGTAATTAAGAGGGTTTAGGACTGATTGATATATTGTTTTATGGGGAGTTTCATTGTGCAAACTTTTCATTCCCTAAGTCTATATCATGTTTATTGTCGGTGCAAAGTTAGGCTATACTTCCTATCTATTGTTTCATGCTTTTCTCAACATGTTCTTTACACATCATGAACCATGACTTGGATTAAGAGGGAGCCTTATATCTATCTTATACCTTAGTTCAAGACATAACCAATTTAATTCTTTCATGAAACTATTTTGTATGAATCCTTCTCTTTTTGATGTATGTCAAAGGGGGAGAAGGGAACTTTAAGTTAGAACTCATATTGGAAATATGATGTTTTCATTATGTGCATATTTTAAGACCTAACTAAATAATTGTCAAACATCAAAAAGGGAGAGATTGTTGGTGCAACAATGCCCCAAGCATTTATGTATTTTGATGTTTGGATAATCATTTATAGTTAGGCAATGTTTTGTGATCTAACTATGAATAATTCAAGTGACAGGAAAATCCAAGTGTGAAGACTTGGTAAAGGAAAGTGTAGGAGATTTGAGGCCGCTAGAGGGGGGTGAATAGCGCCGCGTGATGGTACGATGATGGAATTCTTTTGCATTTGATCGTCTCTACAAAACTCATTATGCGCAGCGGAATGATAATAATAAAAGCAATAACGAAGTAAGACAAACACGAACACACCAATACACAAATATTTAACGTGGTTCGGAACCGCACGGTTCCTACTCCACGGATCGAGCTCTAAAGAGCTCTAGTGATGCACACGCACTCACTAATCACAAATAACTCCTTCTCGACACAAGTCGGAGGTGGAGAAACCTCGTACAAGGATTACACTAAGTAATACAAAAGATACAAGCTAATACAAGTAAGAAATACAATGCAAGTAAAGAAAAACACTTTACAAGAGCACTTTGGTTGCTTGATCTTTGGTTGCCTTGAACTTGCCTTGAAGGACTAGAAGAGCACCAACAATTCCCCTTCAAATCACCCAAGAAAAACGTTGCTTGAGCCTTCCATTTTATCCTCCATCCTGTGAGACAATGATCAATCCACGCTGGACAAGTTCCACGTACTCTCACCATCTATCGCGCTCGTAGCATCGCCTACCATACACGGAGCATTATGTGCTTGTAACTCAATCGTAGTCGATCGCCATTCCTTGATCGTTGTTAACATCCCGATCGCTCCAATGAGCACCGATCGCAGAGCAATATCAACTCTTAAACGACAGTCGAACTCAAGTCGACTCACGGCAGTCGATCCAACCATAATGCCAATCGACTGCCAACCTCAAAAATGAGGTTTTAACCCAAGTATGGTTCCCCCATATTTGCTGGACCACCCTTAGCCTAGACCTAAGCCTTCTAGCCACCTCCATCAGCCTCACGCCTCTCGGATCCCTCCAAGTCATCCATGACTTGTTCATCCATCGCGCTAGCATTCAGGTGCTTCCATCAGCTATGTCATGCTAACTGTGTCTACACCGCCAAGGCACATTGGACTTATGCCACCAAGACTCCGCTTGGACTTTACGCCGCCAACCATTGAACTTATGCTGCCAAGACTTCACCCTTGGACTTTATGCCGCCAATATCAAACCCCTTGGACTTCTTAAATTCCAAGACTCAAGCTTGGACTTTCCCTTGCCAACCCATGTTGGACTTTCCATGTCAAGACCCATGCTTGGACTTCCCTTGTGCCAAGTACTTAAGACTTGGACTTTCCCAAATGCCAAGTGTCCCACTTGGACTTTCCATGACAAGTACCCATGACTTGGACTTTACCTTGCCAAGACCCATGCTTGGACTTTCCCATAATCACATGGTCAACCCTAGTCAACCATCAAAGTCTCCCTCGAGTCAAACTCGAGTCTGGTCAATTATAACCTGGATCGATTGTATAAACAATCTCCCCAAAACATTAACCGACATTAATGTCAAACATCAATGTCAAACATACTATGTCAAACCACTTTGTCAAACATCAAAATATCACTCGAGTCAAACTCGAGTCTGGTCAATCGTGACCTGGGCCGATTGCATCAACAATCTCCCCCTTTTTGATGTTTGACAAAACAAACCTTGAGTTAGGCCACTAACTCAAATTCCCTTACCAATTTTCCAAATTGGTAATTTAACCTTCTTCCCCTTTTTGACATACATCAAAAAGGTTATCTCTCCAAGGAGGTCAATGTCTCATGTCCCAATGAGATCTTATAATCTCCCCCTTGATCAAAAAATACCTAGGATGACTACCATCTTCCTAGTGATAAGTCCCATATCACTCAAGAGAGGCAATCCTATATTCTCTCCCAATTTCCAAATTGGGTTTCTCAAAATCCCATCAATTTTCCCAATTGATGATACTCTCCCAATAACTTCTCCCCCTTCAAGAAGAGAAACACATTCATCATCCCAAGATGGATAACTCCCCCTAAAGGCTTGCTCCCCCTTGACCATTGCACCAACAATGTCCTTGGGAAGTCCCTAAGCTAATAGAAACTCTAAACCATCAAAATTAAGGTTCTAAGTTCAAACATAAACTCTTCCACCCTTAAATTTGATACTTTGACCTAACACCTCTTCAAATCCATATCCAAAGGATTTTCACCATTTATAATGCTTCCCAAAGCATATCCTAGGGTTAGGAGTGGTTAGGGACCTTTACCATGGCTGAAAATGGGCTAAACAACCTTGTTTTTCCCGAAATCAGACAGTCGATATCGACTACTACGAGAATCAGTCAATTTCCACTCACATCACCGACTTCCATCGGTGGATCGTGATAACTGAAATTCTCGAATTTCAGCTATCAGAATCGAATTTTGAAAAGTCATAAGTAATTCTACGTATATCGAAAAATCACGAAATTTGATACGTATATTACTTATAGTCAATACAATGGGTGAAAAATATTTGAAAATTATTTTACCTATAAAATATTGAAATTGATACAAAATCTAAAAGTGAATAAAAACTTCAAAGTTTTAGCTCACTTTGTATCAATCTCATTAATGATGATTACTATTAAAAGATAGGCTTCACCAAGGTTTTCTAAAATGATTTTAAAATATTTTTAAAACCTTATTTTGGATCATATTCCTTGGGCTCAATGTACATGACTTGTACACAAGCTTTCCCAATAATCCACAAATGAAATTAGATGAGTTTTTAGTTCATCTAGATGCAAAAACTATGCACCTTGAACTTAACTCATATCCTAGCATCTCACATGTATCTAGGGTGTATAAATACACATACATGTCAATGTAATGTGAGATGTGTGTTTTGTTCTCCCTAATCTAGGGTTTCATGCATTTTTCTAAGGCAACTCTACTTGATTCCCTTATAAATGGGACTCCAAGTCATGCCATTGTCCTTAAATCAATTTTAGTCAATTTAAATGCATGAAATGATCATGGCATAATAATAGCAAAAATAAATCATGGCCAATGATCATGATGTCATGGCATATGATATAAAACTTAAACTCATGACATTCAATCCTAATTCCTAAACATAATCATGACATATAAATGATAAAAATAGGCATGATGTCATGACATGACATATGACAAACAAAGCATGACATATAAAATACATAGGTATAATAATATCTAAATTTTAATATTAGTTTCCATTTCATATAATTAATTATATTTTGCCATATTTCTACTTTTCTCCCTAGTATGCCAAAAACCCAAAATGACACACTAACCTCTAAACCTAAATCGTGCCAATTTAATTGATTTTTCATAATTCCAAAAATACATTGCCACATCCTAAAATCTTTTAGGATTATAATCAAAATCTATTTCCAAGGTATCCATAACTTTGAAAATAATCTTAAAATGTCACCTTTATCATGGTTGAGTTAACTACCCACCCAATCAAGGTTGACACACCCTAAACCCATCTAGCGTGAATCAATCACGCTCTTAGGAACCCAAAACCTATTTGAGCTCCTAGGGTTAATTAGGTATTCCTTAGGGATAACCTCCCTAGATACCTTCCCAATGACCCTCCTAGGCTTAGAAGCCTTGGTCATTGTGGTCTTGCCATGGTTAACCTTAGGGATTGCCTCCCTAATAACCTTCTTAGTGGCCACCCTAGGTTTCCTAGAAACCCTAGCCACTAGGCACTTACCATGGTTACTCTTAGGGATAACTTCCCTAGTAACCTTGGTCTTCCTAAACCTAGTTTGTGTTCCATAGTCAAATGAAACACTATGATAAGCCACCTTAGGCTTAGGTTTGTGACCCAAACCTTGCTTGCCCTTGGTTGACTTTTGACTCTTAGGTCCTAGGTGTTGACTTTGAGATTTGGATCCTTGACTTTGACCATTAGACCCTTTAAATTGATTTTGCATAATCTTGAGGGTCATTTCTAATTTCTCAAGCCTTGACCTCAAGACTTGATTTTCTAACTATAATTGCCCAATTGATTTTTGATTATATTCTTGGGCATGAGATTCCTAGGCATATGCCTAGTCCATTTAGGGTTGAGACCTAGATGCTCTTGTACCTTTCTAATGGTCTCCCTAGGTAGGACGTTTCTAGGGACATTAGTCCCAAATTTCTCCTTCTTGGAAAGGTAGACATTTTTGGCTCCTAAACAAAATTCCCTATGTCTAGCATGCTCTTTGTGATAAATAGCAAGATTGCTAAAATTATTTCTAGCATGCTTTTTACTATAATTTAAGGAACGAACATTGTTTAAATAAACCTTAGGGTTTGCCCTAGAGGCTCCCCCTACTTGTGATGCTCCATCTTGTCCCTTCTTCTTCCCCCCTTGGACATTGACTCCGGTAATGCCCCGATTGCCGACATTTGAAGCAAATGACTTGCTCCTTACTTTTCTTGGCGTTGGGAACACCGACTTCATTGACTATTTGTGCCGGTGGAGCTTTCCTAACCTTCTTTAGGCACTTGCTCTTATAGTGCCCAAATTCCATACACTCAAAACAGATAATATTATTTTTATTTTGAATTATGGTGTTTGAATTACCTAGGGTCGTGGTGGAAGCTTGAACTTGCTCTTTTTCTTGACCGAAAGTAGAAGCTTCTTCTTGACTTTGCTCTTGCTCCGGTGTTGAGGATAGTCTCTCTTCTTCAATCCTAGAAGTGGATGCTTCTTCCACCTTTTCCGATTCGGATGTTGATTCTTCTTCAACTTTCGAATCCTCACTTGCTTGTGAGGAAGAGCTTGCTTCTTCGACCTCTTCCGATTGAACCGATGAGCATTCTACATCTTCTTCTTCTTCTTGGACCGGTTGAGGGTTTTCATGATATTTTGCCAATTCATTCCAAAATTCCTTGGCATCCTTGTATTCACCTAGGCTACACAAGATATCATTAGGGATCAAACCACTCAAAAATTTGATTACCTTATTACTCCTCTCGAATTCTCGGAGTTGTTCTTTGGTCCACTTCTTCATTTTGAGGAACCCTCCTTTAGGCCCTCTTGGAAATTGGAACCCTTCCATCAAAACGGACCACTCTTCAAAGTCCCTCATCATTAAGAAGTCTTCGGTCTGTGCGCTCCATTGCCTAAACCCTTCTTATCCATAGAAGGTGTAAGGGATAGGTGTGTTGATATCTCATCCTAGTTGCTCTTGAACTTCCTTCTTCCCTCTAGCTTCTTTAGCTCTCGGCGGTTAGTCCGTAGAAGAGCCCCGAGCTCTGATACCAATTGTAGGAGATTTGAGGCCGCTAGAGGGGGGTGAATAGCGTCGTGTGATGGTACGATGATGGAATTCTTTCACGTTTGATCGTCTCTACAAAACTCGTTATGCGCAGCGGAATGATAATAATAAAAGCAATAACGAAGTAAGATAAACATGAACACACCAATACACAAATATTTAACGTGGTTCAGAACCGCACGATTCCTACTCCACGGATCGAGCTCTAAAGAGCTCTAGTGATGCACACACACTCACTAATCACAAATAACTCCTTCTCGACACAAGTCGGAGGTAGAGAAACCTCGTACAAGGATTACACTAAGTAATACAAAAGATACAAGCTAATACAAGTAAGAAATACAATGCAAGTAAAGAAAAATACTTTACAAGAGCACTTTGGTTGCTTGATCTTTGGTTGCCTTGGACTTGCCTTGAAGGACTGGAAGAGCACCAACAATTCCCCTTCAAATCGCCCAAGAAAAATGCTGCTTGAGCCTTCCACGAACAGCTGCTTTTATCCTCCATCGGGCTGGATTTCCGCCTGATCGCCATAAGACCCGATTGATTGCCAACATCGAGCGTGAGACAATGGCTCAATCCACGCTGGACAAGTTCCAACCGCAGATTCTACTACCGATCGCTAACATTGGCGCCGATCGCTAACGCCTGTAGAGTCGATCGCCTACTACCATGTAGCATTTTGTGTTTCGCATCTCAATTCGGGCCGATCGCTGCCCTGCAATGATCCGCGGCTGATATCGGGCCGATCGTTTAATGAGTAATGATCGCCAGAGTAATTTCATTTAAATGACAATGAACTCAACTGACTTCACAAAGAATGAACCGGCCATAATGCTAGTCGACTGCCAACCTCAAAAATGAGATTTTAACCCAAGTATGGTTCCCCCATACTTGCTAGACCACCCTTAGCCTAGACCTAAGCCTTCTAGCCACCTCCATCAGCCTCACGCCTCTCGGATCCCTCCAAGTCATCCATGACTTATTCATCCATCGCGCTAGCCTTCAGGTGCTTCCATCGGCTATGTCATGCTAATGGTGTCTACACCACCAAGGCACATTAGACTTACACCGCCAAGACTCCGCTTGGACTTTACGCCGCCAACCATTGGACTTATACTGCCAAGACTTCACCCTTGGACATTACGCCGCCAATATCAAACCCCTTGGACTTCTCAAATGCCAATACTCAAGCTTGGACTTTCCCTTGCCAACCCATGTTGGACTTTCCATGCCAAGACCCATGCTTGGACTTCCCTTGTGCCAAGTACTCAAGACTTGGACTTTCCCAAATGCCAAGTGCCCCACTTGGGCTTTCCATGCCAAGTACCCATGACTTGGACTTTACCTTGCCAAGACCCATGCCCTAGTCAACCATCAAAGTCTCCCTCGAGTCAAACTCGAGTCTGGTTAATTATAACCTGGATCGATTGTATAAACAATCTCCCCAAAATATTAACCGACATCAATGTCAAATATCCTATGTTAAACCACTTTGTCAAACATCAAAATATCACTCGAGTCTGGTCAATCGTGACCTGGGCCGATTGCACCAACAAAAATTCCAAGTATGAACTTGGCAAGGGAAGTCCAAGGGAAGGTCTTGGCGGCGTAAGACCAAATGTGTAGTCTTGGCGGCGTAATGTCCAAGAGGACCTTGGAAAAGGAAGACCAAAGGCAATGTCTTGGCAGCGTAAGTCCAAACATGTAGTATTGGCGGCATAAAGTCCAAGCGGTCCTTTGGCAAAAGAGAAACCCAAGACATGACGAAACCGAGGGAAGCTCTTGGAAGCAAGCGCAAGGATGAAGGAGTCGCGGACTCAGAGAGATCCTGGAGGCGCAAGGCTGAATGAAGAGCTAAAAGGTTGAGCCTAGGTCTAGGGAGTTGATTTCAAGTATGATTAAATCATACTTGAAGTATCCGATCGATCACCACTGATCAAGATGGTCGAAGTTCTATGACCATCCCGACTACTAGGGTTTGACAATGACCGGTCCACCATCACCCACTACTATACCCTAGCAATGATCGTTAATAATGGACATCCACGTAAGGTTTTCCAATGAGTGATTGCTTGAAACACTGACTAATTACTCAATCACCGATCGATCGAGTCCCGTTCAGCGCGATTTATCGCGGATCCGCTCTTGAAGCCGTTGGATGGCATCAACTAGTCGACTGATGTTGTACATTAGTCGACTGATGGAGGCTCAACGGGAAAATTAGTCCTCTCTCTATAAAAAGAGGGCATGGGGTGCTTGAGGAGGCTAGTGCTTACATTCCTAACATACTCTCAAGCTCCCCACGTTTTCTTAAGCTTTCTAAGTATTTTTAGTCCTCCTCTTCTCTAATCTTTATCTTCATCATTTGTAAGAAGAGGAGTATCTTGTAAGAGAAAGCTTTCTTAGTGGCAATTTGCTTGGATTGATCCACCTTAAGAATCACCATGGAGTATGAGCTTAATCTCCGAACCACGTAAAATCCTTCTTGTTAGCGATTGCATTTTTAACTCTTGTTTTCTTTAGTATTTGTATTTGCTTCTGCTAATCGAAATTGTAGAATTCAAGAGAGGCTATTCACCCCCCCTCTAGCCTTCCAAAGATCCCCAACATCAACATATATGGAATAAACTGAAACCATACCCCAAATAACTGATCCCTCAGCCCGCTGTGCCTCCTCTCTGGTTATAGCATATACACGTCCAGCCTCCACATTAGATGGTTGTGTCCCTGATGAAGTAATAGAGTGCCTCCACTCAGGATGAATCTAACTCTGTGATACCGAAGACTGAGTCAACTTTGGAGGCATAATATACCTCTGAGAGCTAGCTGGTAAATACTATTGTGTAGGTACCCCTGGATAGTAAATCACTAGAGCTACAGGATATTGAATAGCTGTCGGCATCACTGAAGAATCACCCCCCTTATGTGATATAGCTGTGCCTAAGGAAGTAATGACTGCTTTTGACCGAACGTCTATGTCCTTTGGGATGTCTTCTGCTGACGATGCTAGCTAGACTTCTTTCCCTTGTTGGAGTTATTTGAAAACTCCAACTGTGCTCTCAGTGTACACTCTCGATTGGTATGCCCTGGATGCTTGCAATAATAGAAAATAGGATGCTCTACGGGACACTCTGAAACTTTATGACTTTCAGACCCACATCTATAACACCCGATCTTGTTCTGGCTCTTACGATTCTTCTGAGGACCTCCAGAATACTCAGAAGTTGGATGCTTCCCTTTTTGCGATCTAGATGACCCCTCTGTAGCACCTCGAGTAGCTCCATTTCGATCTTGCTTCTTCTGAGTCTCATTTGTTGAACTCTGTTTCGGCTATTTACCCTGTGGCATCTGCTTCTCAACATCCTTCTCCATAGCAATCTGTTGAGAAGTCATCTCAATAAAAATAGCCTGATCCAATGCCTCTTTATAAGAGTTAATAGAAGACCCCGACATTCTGGCTCGAATATATGCAGCCAGACCCTGAGTAAACTGAAACATCCGATCTCCATCCCACGTTACCAGATGAGGGCAGAACTCTACAAGTCTAGTAAATTCTGCATTTTACTCCATAACAGACTTGTCACCTTGCTTAAGGCTCAATAAATCCTGGCGACGAGCCATAGAAAATGTAGAAGGAAAATATTGCCTCCAAAAAGCATCTCGAAAGACTGACCATGTAATCTCATGCTCCCCAATTAGGGTTTTCTGCATCTTCCACTAGGTAACTGCCTGATCCCGGAGGTGGTATGCAGCCAAGCCAACTTTCTCTTCGTCTATACAATTCACGTACTCGAAAGTATCTTTCAAATTATCCAGCCAAGCGCAAGTAATCCTTGGATCAGACTACCCTCGGAACAAAGTAAGTCGATCCTTGGCTAAACATGCCAATACAAGTATCCGACCTTTATCATTGAGCCAACTAGAATCCGTAGGTACTAGCATAGTCGGTGGTATATCCGAATTTTGAGACTCCAAACCTCTGATATGGGGTTGACAAAGCTATTCCTGATTAATAGGCTCACCCATAGCAGTCTCACATCCCACAACTCTAGCTGGTTGCTTTGGTGGATGATCCATGCTATGAGTTTGAATAGGTGCCATTACACCGTCTGTCAACACCTGCTGAACAATTTAAATAAGTCTAACCAGAATATAATGTATCAAGAATTCTTACTTCGTATTGCTCAGAGCTCATGTCGCTGTCAATCCCATCTCACAAAACCAAAGCCAAACCAAAGCAAAACAACTCCCAAGGTCCAAAACTTGACGAAAAACATTATTGTACGGCATCGCAACCTTAGCTATGATACCAATAAAATTGTCACGCCTCGGAGGTATACCCTGTCTGGCCAACGGACGAAACTCCCTTGTGACAATATAGAATACAATCGATACACATCCATTTAGTCGCAGCCAACACATCATGTATGACATATATAAGCAAAAAAATCAACAGTGGAAGACTATCACAATAGAGTTATAAACTCAACAAAAATGTATACCGGTATGAATGACCACAAAGTAAAGAAATACCATAATAAATGCGAGAAGGGTATATGTGAACTTTAACAAATAACCAACAATATAAACCACCATATGAATCCAAATTCGTAACATGAAACATATGATAATAAAAAATCAGGACCCTCAAAAGTGAGATGAGACAGAATCAACGGGCGATGCTCCAAGCCCATCACGAAGTGTTCTACCTGCCACCTAGGCGACAAGAAACCCAGGGTCTATGGTGGTGAGTATAAAACTCAGCGATAATATGAAAGATAGTGCATGCATATCATATATCATATGAAGGTCAACAATATACAGTCTAAAGATACAACAAATATCCACTAGTATAATTATAACTAATGCATATACCAACTGATCAACTGAACAACGTAAGGTATTGACATACCTGAAGATCTGCAATGATACAACTTATACAACCTGAATACATATACCATAATATAACACATATAACATAAAAGAACAATACTACACCTGTAATCAACACACCACCATACGAACATCCTATAAACAAATACATCAACGAACCTTGTCCATCCTATACAGTATCATGATACTGGTCAAATGCATACAACAGTCCAATCCAACTCGTACACTGGTATTACACACACAACAGTATAGAATATGTAAATAGCATGAAAAATGATGTACAAACAGATGCAACAAGCATATATAGACTATATCTATATATACTGATCACACACACACACACACACACACACACATATAGGCGTCATTATACATGGCAATGCAAATGCATGGTCATGCCTGAACACCCTGCTCGCTACCACAACCCCAGTGTGGCCTAGGTGGCACGACATGACAATTGTCCCAACTCAACAACTACCACCACTCTCGAGTGGTCGAGTGAGCAGTATGAATAAGTAGCTAGCCACGAGAGCTATACGCTACACAATCGGGGTCCCTACTGCTGGCAACTCTAACTTTCACTATCCATGAGTGCTCGAGTGCCGCACACAGGACAAACTACATGCAACTTCAACTACCACCATTAACAGTGGTCGAGTGCTACACAACAGATGATCTGCCCTCACACCAGCTACTACTACCACAAGTAACCGTAGAGGCAGGATGACTAATGACCCTCTCACCATAAGGGAGACTAAGTCGACAGTATGCATGGAAATGTAATGAATGCACAACCCCACACACATACATCTAAACACTCTCTTACTCAGAGAGTCATGCACAACTAGTAGTCAACCATGCTAGGACCTTCAGTCCGTAGTGATACACTATTGACCATCCATACAACCTTTCACAGATACATGATCCCTAACAGACACACAATGTAAAGGAATATGATACAACAAACAACTCCACATTTAAAACATCACCCACCCCCAGTGATTTATCCTGATGACACAAATCAAGTCTACAATCGTACTCAACTACATACACATAATTAAGCATCTATAGGCCCACACACCATAGCGTCTGTAATCCATAACAATGATGAACGAAATGTAAAGATAACAATAGAGCATCTCAAAGTTCAAAGACTAAGTATCAAGCAATGGAATAATATGAGTGGAGTCAAGGTAATGGTGTCATCATCAACATAAAATTTCATGCACCAAGATTAACCATCTACCTGACTAGGGTAGAAATTACCCACCTGATATGAAGCTCGTGAGAATAATCTTCACGCCCATGGACCTACTTCGTAACCAAGTCCTGCACATATCATAGACTACGGTTAAGTTCTAACATACAACAAAACATTCAAATTAACTTCTACATCATTCTCTTATCAATATCAATCTACCGAATATGAATTAACATCTTGATCACAAACCCTTCATAACCTTGGCTACATCTCCGTGGTATAACATGCTAGAACCCATTAGAGTCTTACACCAATTCACATTTCAGATCTACATTCATACCTCAACTCATACCCGCAAACAACTATCGCTTCAACTAAACCCAACACTCAACTCCCTGTTCACAACTCCACAATAGAGAATAAATAGAGCATATCCTAGATCAACTCGCTACCAACAATCCACACCAAGGAAAATAGGGGTCTGACCGAACCCTGGATGAGCACACAACTCACCCAATTCAGATTTCACCGATTCCCTAATGTGATTTCTCAATTCCATAGCCTATCAATAGGAAAATAATCTGTGATCTGTATCAACATCCCTTATCAACACAAACCCAGAAATCCCGTAATGCACATTTGTTGGTTGACCAACATCTACCATCCACTTGACAACAACGATCAACAGAAATTGAAATGGACAGAAGAGAAAGGGAAAGATCGAGATATACCAGCACTTGAAGCTACACCGATAGCACTCCTCCTCAATCCACTCTGTTCACAAGAAATTGTTGTTGCCCTTCTCCACAAGATCACCGACTGCGACCCGATGAGAAGAAGACAACAAGATCAAAATCAAGAACTATCCCACAACTTGATCTAATGAGGAAACCCAATGATTGAAACTCAACGAAAGACAATAATTGCAAGACCTGTGGCAGCAGATCTTTGCCCCAGTGACAATGTCGCTGATCATCTCGCACGAAAGGGTCTATGAGTGCCAAAGAGGAAGGAATCGAGATGACCTGTAGCAAGAGCAACAAGCTATGGTGGCGTCGTCGTCGAATCAATCACCTAAGGAGACTGACGAGAGATGGAATGGGAAGAAATCAGGATTTGGCCGATGAGAAGAAATAGAGTCGCAATGAGGAAGAGAAGAGAATTGCAATGAGGAACCGGTGAGGAGAGAAGTTCATCGGTTTGAGGCTTTATAAAGGTCGTTCGGATTTGGGGTTGAGCCAGCCTTGGGTTAAGGTCTAATCTGAGTTAATCCCAACCAACCAAATAGCTACTTAAGTATTTAATCCGCATACTTAATGTTTTTTTTAATCGTCATATTTTACTATAGCCCTTATGAAGTCCCAAATGATCAGGGCATTTCTAGAGTAGTGTATTCATTTCTCGAGTAGTATGTACATTTCCCTAGCAGTGTATTCATTTCCTGAGTAGTATATTCATTTCTCGAGCAATATATTCATTTCCTGAGCAGTATATTCATTTCCTAAGCAGTATGTTCATTTCCCAGCCACTTAGGGATTTCAGGGTTTCTTTCTGAATATAGTGGAATAAGGAGGATGGGGTATGCCAGAGGATGAGAAGTAGTAGGGGAAAGTTAAGGATGGTTAGTTTAAAATAACTGTATTTATTTTTGTATTAATATGTTGCAGGAAATATAAGGAGATATTTTGAATTGAAGCGGGAAAAACGATTATAGGGACAACTTGGAAAAGGGTATTAAAGTAAATTCATCTCAAAGAGAAGGCGGTTGATCCATCTATAAAAGAGGCAGAGGAGGACAAAGCGGGGGATGGTTGTTTCTTCGCTATTCGATACCTCAAAGATCTTCTCACTTCTTTTGGAGTATGGGGAATACAATCAAAGTCCCACATTGATAAGACATGGAAAAGATCATGTGCTTATAAGATAAAAAAGATATCTCCATTGGATGCAGCCTTTTGGGTAAAGCCCAAAAATAAAACCATGAGAGCTTAGACCCAAAGTGGACAATATCATGTCATTATGGAGATATATGAATCTTATAGACACTAACAATTGGTATCAGAGCCATGGTCCATGTCAAGCCATGAACCTCGAACGAAGGAAGTGGAGCTCCCATGTCCGAATCAAGAGAACCAAACACCAGGCAGGAAGTCCAGTTGGGTCGGGAGGACCGAACAATTGGCAGGAAGTCCAGTTGGGCCAGAAGAGTTGGACAACTAGCAAGAAGTCCAGCTGGGTCAGGAGGACCAGACAGTTGGCAGGAAGTCCTGGTGGGTTAAGGATTGGACATCAAGTAGAGGAAGTCCTTCGAGGATGAATAGACTTGAGTGGGGCTCAATGTGGTCCTTCGTTTGAAGGGGGGAGTATGGGGAATACAATCAAAGTCCCATATTGGTAAGACATGAAAAAGATCATGTGCTTATAAGATAAAAAGATATTTCCATTGAATGAGGCCTTTTGGGTAAAACCCAAAAATAAAACCATGAGGGCTTAGGTCCAAAGTGGACAATATCATATCATTGTGGAGATATATGAATCTTATAGATGTTGGTAGTATGGGGAATACAATCAAAGTCCCACATTGGTAAGACATGGAAAAGATCATGTGCTTATAAGAAAAAAGATATCTCCATTGGTATGAGGCCTTTTGGGTAAAGCCCAAAAATAAAACCATGAGGGCTTAGGCCCAAAGTGGACAATATCATGTCATTGTGGAGATATGTGGAGCTTATAAGCACTAACAATTGGTATCAGAGCGGGGGCGCTAAGATTTGGTGAAACCACCAATCTAGCACGTTTTGGTTTTATTTTCGTATTTTTCGATTCGTATATTTCTTAGGTTTTTGTTTCCCGCACTACTAATCCAAGACCAAGTCTTGGTACATAGTTTTTTTTGTTGTGTTTTTGCAAGTACTAATCTCCTTCGGAGTACCTCACGATCAAACGAGCATAACTTTTGATACAAGTGGACTCACGAAACGATCTACCCACCAAATCGAAGCTCTCTGAAAGATCTACACTTCTTACGGGGGGTTTACCCCCGTAACAAGCTGTTTCCAGCCCCAAAATCCAACGTTTAGTACCCTTTCGGGGACATCGAAGGTCGTAAGTTTCAAATTTTTGTTAGATTCTTATCCTCCTTATTTATTTCTGTTTTTTTCTATTATTTCCCGCATTACTAATCCAAGACCAAGTCTTGGAATTCTCTTTGGTTTTTATTTGTGTTTTGCAAGATACTTAATGGCTCACATTGAGGGATATAGCACCACCCGACCTCCGTTCTTTAACGGAGATGATTTCCGTTATTGGAAAGGTCGGATGGAGTGTTTCTTGAAAACACAAGTCGAGACTTGGATAATAATCCAAACCGGCTTTGCTTTACCCACCAATGATCAAGGAGAACCCTTGGATTTCAACAAGTGGACAAATGCAACCAAGAGGCAAATCGAAGCCGATGCAAGAGCAACCCAAATATTGCAATGTGGCTTGTCCAAGGAGGAACTCAACCGCATCGGACCATTCATTAGTGCCAAGGACCTATGGAATAAATTAATCGAGCTACGAAGGAACGTCCGATGCTAAGGTATGTAAACGCGTGACCTTCTTTTCAATAAGTTGTATAACCTCAAGATGGGAACACGAGACGGCAACGCAACTACACGCCGCCCAGGACATTGTCAACGGCCTACACACCATCGGACACAAGGTCGAAAACCGTGACCTACTAAGGTACGTTTAATTCATTTCTAGGACTACCTTGTGGGCATCCATGGTCGATGCCTACAAGGTCTCTAAGGACCTATCGAAGCTTAGGTTAGATGAATTATTTTCCGAGTTTGAACTTCATGAGCAAACTAACGTGATCCGGCCGAGAGAGTATTGCTCTACGGGACAAAGAAGCAAGCCACCTACTAGGCAAGTAGATGAACTCGAACCCGAAGATGAATCCGAATCCAAGAGGAGGCCATAATAGTCAATATTGTGCGGAGAATAGTTCGACAAGAAAGAAGGAAATTGAAGAATGAGAACCAAAGAAAAAGGGAGCAAGGAAAGCCTTCCATGCAACTTGGGACAACAGAGAGACATAGCTTACATGGCAAGAACGGAGGAGTCCGAGTCAATCCAAGCCGAGTCCAACTACAACTCCGACTCACCTCAAGATTATTTGAGAGAAAACTCAAAGCCGGACCAAAAGGGAAAGTTAAGGTTGATTTCTCTTTAATTAGTACACTTTACAAGACAATTAAAGCGCTTAATAGGAAATTAACTAAGTCCGAGTCTAGGGTTGAGTCGTTACTTGAGGAGGTTGAAACCCTCAAGCAAGAGGCTACTCTAATCTCTTCAACTAGTCAAGTTCAAGAGAGAAACTCAACCCAAATTGAAAAACTTGAGAAGGACAATTCTCTCTTGAAAGACCAAGTTCAAGAGGTCGAGGCTAGGTTGGAAAAGTTCACGTTGGGATCTAAGAACCTTAACCGACTACTTGGAACCCAAAGAGCCGTGGTACAACAAAGCCGACTCGGATTTAAGTCAAAGACTACGAATAGGTCTTATATGTCTATCGTAAATCGTAGTCATCAAAGAGTCCAAGCATGGGTCCCAAAGGTTTTATTAAATTCACATATTAGGACTAATAAGTATTGGATTCCTCAGATCAAGTTCATTATTTGAATAGACCTTATTGGTTCAATGGTCTAGGGGAGCTAACACTAAAATAGTATACCCGCTTACTTAGCAAAACCATTGCATGCTTAGAATTTCGTTAACTTGTGAACTTACTTAGAATACGCATAACCAACTAAAATCCTTCAAAAGATTGAGCCTCGGGAGCCTCTTTTCATAAATAACTAGTTAGTCAACTCTTGATAATAGTATCGGGCGGCGAGATGATAGTCGTTAGGAGACAAAGTCTCGTGTATTCGAGCTAGATAAGGCGTATCTAGCTTGGTGCACTTGACCGAGTGGAACTAGATTGAAGCTACCCGTATCCTAAACTAGTTAGACCAGAAGTAACCCTAAGTGACTTAAGTGATATTTTCTTGAATTTGGCTTTGTCTAAGGAAGTGGTCGTTGTTCCGATCAAAGAAGGCCCCTGTGCCTCGCCACGACCTGGAAGCCAGTTTCTCGAAAAGTTACTTAACGATCTAAAGGTTAAATCTGAATCTAACCCAAGGTTGACTATCTTTAATCAATTTAAAATCATCTCACAAAACATATAAGGTGAACAAATTATGAGACACATAGAATGGGTGAGATGTTAAGGATAATTGAAATATACTTGAAACAATCCTTCAAAATACTACTTATTTTCTCAACTATTGTACTTAACAACTCTGAGGCCAAAGTTTAGCGCCCCCTACATCTCTTATACTTCATATATTTGACTAAGGGGGAGAGCAAACTAATCTTAAGGGTTATATTATAAATCTTTAGATTATTGGTGCAGAGGGACACACCTCGAACCAATCTATCTAACTATTGCTAGACGCATGCTTGGACTTATATTTGATTTATCTAGATGCATTCATAAACGACATTGTTTTAAACCCCTATTTTATACAAAAACCCCAACACTCTTTTTTGATTTATGGCAAAAGGGGGAGAAGAGCGAAAGTTAAGGGGGAGTAACACAAAATTTCCATTTTGAAACACAAAATTTGTTTTTGAAAACTAAAGTATCTCTTTCAAAACTCACCTAGGGTTAAGGGGGAGTTTTGGTTAAGGGAGAGTTTTTGGGAATGGCATTCATCATCTACTATATGTGTTTTATGCTTTAATTTCCCTTAACTTTGTGTTGGTTTGCCATAGATCAAAGGGGAGATTGTTGTGCAGGGGCACTAGATAATCGAACCTGTGTTTTGATTATGGCAAAGACACAAAGTTAAGTTTATATTGTTATCTCACGAGCTAAATCAAGTGTGCAGAAAAGTACTAAAGCTGGAGCTGAAGGCTAGCGACACCCGGAGGAAGCCGTGGTGGTCGGGCGACACTTGAGTGAATTCGGAGGGAGCCGAAGGAATCGAGTGGAAGGCCGGAAGCGAGAGCTACTATCGAGGTAAGCTCGTGTGAGTGAGAGAGAGAGATTGTAAGGTCGTGTCCTCTTTACGGGACGCATCGTAGGGCGATGATTCGACTAAGACTTCCGTGGAAGGTCTAGGTCGAGATCGGACTCGAAAACCGTCGATTTATCATTTTCCGAGCTAACCTCTTATTGCAGGAAGGCTGGCGATCATGCTGGACACATAGCGATCGATCGATGCCCATCGATCGATCGATGGGAGTCATCGATCGATCGATGGCGGCGACTCACTTTGCGCTTAGGTCAAAAGCGGATAACGTTTGACGCGCGCCAGCGATAAAATTTGGAAAAATCCATGATCCGTTCCAAAGAAATAGGAGACAAATTCAGAGGCTAAAGTCTATAAAAGGAGGGGAGAATTCATCTCCAAATCACATCAATTATTCATCAAGTGCTCCTACAACGCCAACGCTTCAACACCATCATAACGCCGACGCGACGACAACCTCAGATCTTCTTCGTCGGCAGCAGCATCTAGTAATACTTTTTATTATTGTATTCGTTGTTTTTTTTGTAACGAGGTGAGGTAGGCTTGTTGCCTCATCCTCGTACTTCCGGATTTTGTGATCGTTGTCTCCTACCTCCAACGAGGAGGAGACGTTATAGTGCTTTGCCCTCCGTACGCGGTCAAGGACCGATAGGGCCTTGGAATAGCAACCACTGGGTTGTGAACCAAGTAAAATAAACGTGTCATTTTATTTTCCGCTGTGTTTACTCGTTTACTTTGCGTATCGAACGAACGAAAATGAAAGTTTTACGATCGCTATTCACCCCCCCCTCTAGCGACGCTTCTCGATCCAACAATTGGTATCAGAGCCATGGTCCATGTCAAGCCATGAACCTCGAACGAAGAAAGTTGAGCTCTCACATCCGGATCAAGAGAACCAGACATCAGGAAGGAAGTCTAGTTGGGTCGGGGGGACCGAACAACTGGCAGGAAGTCCTGGTGGGTTGAAGATCGGACATCAAGCAGAGAAAATCCTTCGAGGAGGGATAGGCTTGAGGGGGGGCCCAATGTGGTCCTTCGTTTGAGGGGGGGATTGTTGGGAGTATGGGGAATACAATCAAAGTCCCACATTGGTAAGACATGGAAAAGATCATGTGCTTATAAGAAAAAAGATATCTCCATTGGTATGAGGCCTTTTGGGTAAAGCCCAAAAATAAAACCATGAGGGCTTAGGCCCAAAGTGGACAATATCATGTCATTGTGGAGATATGTGGAGCTTATAAGCACTAACAATAGATACTAACAACTTCTTCTTCTCCATTCTATTCATGTTGTTATTTTCTTCATCCTCTTACTAACTTGAGCGTTGGAGTGGTCGCGCCGGGAAGTCAACCTATATCTAACGTTCCTTCTCCAAGTGGCAGATCTAACTCTACTTCCAAGATCCGGCAATCCACGAGAAGGGGGGAGATCTCGGTAGGCCGAAGAAGTGAACATCATCAAATTGGCGCCGCCTGTGAGAACCTGAATAAAAAGTCGTGATGGTGAACACTAGGAGGACGCAGAAAGAGTCGATGGAGGAGGAGAAATCTGTCTCTACTACTTCTAAAGGAGGTACCAACCGAAGGCGTCATGAGCTCGTCTATAGGGAGGATCTTATGCAAGTAGTGGTTGCTATGATGGATCAAATTTCACAACAAAGGGCCACCCTGAGGAAGGTAAAAGAAGATGATGTGTCTGAAGATGATTCTGAAGAAGAGGTGGTCCGAGTTTCTCGGCCGAAGAAAGGTTCCTCTCATGTTGGCAAGCATGCAAAGGGGAAAGAGGGGTGTGTTACTTCTCCAGAGAGAGCACAGTCTGAAGGGGATGTTCCCATTGTAAGTTATATTATAAAAATAGAGGAGTCAAGTCCCTTTACTGGGGATATATTGAATGAGGAGTTACCTCGGCATTTCAGAATGCCTCAAATGCCTGAATATGTTGGTTCCTTTGATTCTAAGGACCATCAAAATATATTTGAGAACTTCGCCTTGTTGTATCATTATACTGATGGGGTTAAGTGTCGAGTGTTCCTTACTACCTTTGTAGGACCGACACAATAGTGGTTTAGTGATTTGAAGTTGCATAGTATTGCATCATTCAAAGATCTTTCAACATTATTTTCAAGGCATTTTTCTAGTTTTAAAAAAATATTTACCTCAGCCACTAAGTCTTTTTGATCTTAAGCAGAGAGAAGAGGAAAGTTTACAGTAATATGTACAGAGATTTACATAGTCTACCTGAGAAATTCCTGCCATGGAGTCCGGTATGATGGTGGGAGCTTTTACTTAGGGGCTCAGAGAAGGGGATTTCTTTAAATCTTTAGCTAAGAAGTCGCCTACAATTTTTGATGATCTATTATCCCGGGTAGAAAAGTTTTTTAATCTTGAAGATGCTCAGAAATCTCAGCAAAATTCTCGGGATTATAGAATAGCAAAGATGCCATAAAGAAGAATTGATTGGGTAAGACCTGCTTAGCCTATAGAAGACAGATCTCCATATGTTTCCCAATTTCAGTTTTCTAAGGAAAGGGCTATGAATATTTGTATAGAGCAACAATTATTGAGAAGACCATTCGGAGCTGATAGAGGGCCTCGGAGATTATCGGCTCCTACTTTCTGTGCTTATCATCAGGAGTACGGGCATAATACTCAGACTTGTCAGCAGTTAGACTTTGAACTACAGAGAGTTATGGGTGCTCATCCTCGTGTGCAAAATTTGATTATGAATCCAGCTTCTTATTAGCAAAGATTTGGAGGAAGAAATTATGGTAGAGGAAATCCGGGGAGACCTCTTGTAAATCGACCTATACAGTCTGCTCAGATAAGGGAAATAGCTTTTAACCAGGTAGTGCCTGCTAATCATCCCCTGTAAGGGGTTCCATTAATATGATTTCTGGTGGTTCCACTAATGGAGATTCTAATAGAGCATGAAACAGACATAGTAGAGAAGAATGTGCAACTGCTACCACTCTTCCCAGAATAAGAAGACCCATGTTAGGGTTTGAATCTAATGACTTAGAGGGAGTAATGACTCCTCATACTGATGCCTTAGTCATCCGAGCTCTTATTGCCAATTTTGATGTGGGAAGAGTTTTTGTAGATTTGGGCAACTCAGTGGATATTTCATATTGGTCGATCTTGGAGCAAATGGGAGTTAGTGCATCTGATTTACAACTGCTCAGTACTTCTCTATTTGGGTTTTCTGGTCATGAGGTGCAACCCATGGGACATATCAAGTTGCCTTTATGTCACGCCCCGAGAGAATATCGTGCCAAAAATCAAACGGACGACATCTCCCCTGTACGTGGCAATATTTCAGATTAATACAAGGCTCGTAGGCTCACAATAACAACATAACATAAATATAACAACCACAGCAGAAACATAAACCACATACCCACAACAAACATACTAAAAACATACAGGTGTACACCACCTGACAAGTCCACAGTAATAAAATCGTACATAAAACATCGAATACAGAAATAAAGTCCACGATATCACAACCAAGACTATAATAAAACAAGTCCATAACATAATCAAAATCCAAGACATAAAATGGATTCCACGAGATACTCAAAAAACGGAGATGGGATGGATCATCGACGCAGCTCCAAGTCGTCACGAAGACTTCTACCTGTTACCTGTGCGACAGAAAAACCCAGGGTCTGTGGCGGTGAGTAAAACTCAGCAGGTAATAAGATAGAACATGTAAATATATGTATCAATATTACATGTCATTTAACAGTTTAATCTACTCGTACAACAGGTATACATCAGCATAACAAGTATACATGCATGCATACACTAAATAAACTGAACAACAAATGATGCTGACATATTTGACAGTCAGCTACTCTATCCTCATCCAACCTGGGCATATATCCACAACATAAGATATAAAGAATAATACTAACTCACACTACATCCTGGTATGGGTCGAGGGTATCACAGTGAATAACCAACAGGTATACAAGTACCGACCTACTACCATACAGAAAATGCAATAGCATGTATGAATATGTAAAAACAAATGCAACAAGCATAGTACATACAAATGCATCATCAAAGTGAGTATACATATAGACTGTATCTGTATGTATACTGATCACCATCATCCATGTATATATATATACAAGAATGTATGTATATATATAACCATATGCAAAACACCATATGATATGGCAATGCAGCATGCATGGTCATGCGTGCGCACCCCTACTCGCTACCACGACCCCAGTGTGGCCTAGGTGGCACGACATAACAATTGTCCCAACTCACACCAACCACTTCTCTAGAGTGGCCGAGTGGGCAGTATGATCAAGTAGCATATGAGCGTAAAGAGCTTGATACGCAACGGGGGTCCCTGCTGCTGGCCACTCCGACTGACACTACCAATGAGTGGTCGAGTGCCACGCACCCAGGACAACTGCATGCACTCCAACTACCACCGTCTAGTGGTAGAGTTCGGTACAACAAATGCTCTGCCCTCACACCAGTTACTCCTATGAGAGTAACCTGGGAGGCAGGATGACTGATGACTCTCTCAACTCTAAGGGAGACGATGTCGTCAGTATGCATGCAATGACATGAAGGTACTGTCTCACATACAGACATTTACCACAAACTCTCTGTTCAAAAGAGAGTCATGCCCATTTGATCAGTACACTCTCTATCCTATAGAGAGGCATACTCAACTGATCATGGCAAGCTAGGACCACTGATCCATAGCGACACATTATCCACGACTCACCTGACCATTTACTCAACACGTGGTTGGTAAATAAGCATATAACATATGAGTATTGGTATAACTCCTACTTTTAGGGCATTACCTACCCACGGATGCCCTTTTTGTCAATTTATAAATTTGGTCATCACCCGTACTCTAACATCCACACCCTACTAAATATCTAGGCCTATTTACATCACATCTATAACCCTAAATCATAATAAAGGAAATGTGATATCAACCTTTGAGTAAATATAGCCAACGACAAGTTCAAGCATAAGATAATAAGAGCAGGGTCAAAGTAACATGATCATATAAGATGATCATGTATCTAAATCATATGCATTAAAACTACCTGACCAGGGTAGGAATTACCCACCTGATTCGAAGACTTATCATCGAGGAATCTTCACATCCAAAAGACCGTCCTGAATTCAGGTCCTGCAATTTAACATACAAACATAACTCAACACTAACATAATCAATCCATAGGAGTAGGAGTCTAATCAAATCCTAATCCCTGGTCGATCAACTAAATCTCATAGTTGTACAATCTCATGCCATTCATTAATTACCAAATCAATTGTAATGACAGTATGCATCCATAAACATCTAAATATGGACTTACCAGGTTTAGCCTCTCCTGGTACAACTTCTTGATCCAATTTCCCTGTAATTCCACATAGTTATCCTATCCCAGCATTCACATAAATCCATCCATAATAATCCGAGTCCGGACTTACCAAACTTAGCTTCCTCTATAAAACTGTTTAGTATCAAGCCTACTCATCTGCTAAGCTGGAGGCAAAAGACCAATCAGATTCTCTAGCCCCCCCCAGCCCCCCCCCCCCCCGTAACTTGTAATTGTCATATGTATCACATGTATCATCAATCCATTATAGCTCCATCTCATCGCATAATCATAATCCAAGAACAGCTAATTGGATGAAGGTTTTTACCTGAATATGGAGGAGGAGAAACTAACATACACGGTAACCAAATTGGGTTGAAGGATCTGTTCGGCTGCCACTACACTAAATTAGGGAAATCCACTCCAAAATTAACCAATCCACTTTTCTCATAGCTCTATCATGAGTAGGAACAGCACATCACCGAAAATTCCCCTAACATCCACGCTTAAACCTAATAACAACCAACTTAACAGCAAGGCAAGGAAGCAACCGAGAGGTATACCTGAGGTTGTAGCTTCACAGATGACCTTTCCCCCTTTTCTTTCCCTTGTTCAATAGCTCCAAGCGTTGCCCAAATTAACATATCGTTCAACTAAGGAAAATCCACAGAAATTCTGAACATCACGTCTAGGGTGAGACAAAGGTAGACTCTTACGTACTCCGATGATAATCGGCCAAGCAGCTCACAACGACGTCGATTTGGGAAAATGACCAGTCGGTCCGACAGCGTGGCAGCGCCGGATGTCCAGTGTGGTTGAAGGCAGACCGGCTGGCGTTGCTGTTATCAACCAACGACTCCCTGCGGTGAAGACCTCCGACGGCAAAAGGTTCGATCGACGACGATGGAGCAGTGACTACTAGTGGGAGAGAAGGGACGACGATGGGGTGGTTCGATGGCCATGCAACGAGTGGCTTGTGGAGGTAAATCGATCAAGGAAGGAGCGACGACGGCGTTGTGGCGTGGCGACGAAGAACGGTGGAAGAGGAAGAGAAATCGGCTGGATCAGGAAAGAAGAGGAGCGGAATCGGGATGGAGAAGAAGAGTCGCGCCGTGAAAGAAATGAAATGATTCGGTTTTTAATAAAACGCATTAACTCTTCCGTAACGGGTAATCCAAACAAGCTTTGTAAAAGCCTATTAAATCTCTCCTTACACAGTATTATAAGAATTCCGTTTAAATCCAATTTTTTTTTAAAAAATTCATAAAAATTCCTAAAAAATTCTATAAGATAATTTATTAATTATTATTTTTTGATATTTTACACTTTATCTCTAGGGGAAGAACCAAGGGGAAGAACAATTCTTATTAATTTCATAATAGTTGACATGCCTTCTTCTTATAATGCTATCTTAGGCCGACCCGTGTTGAGTGGTTTTTAGGCTGTGGCTTCTCCTTATCATCAGAAGGTTAAGTTTCTTGTCGGAAATGAAGTAGGGGAAGTTAAAAGTTATCAGAAGCTCTCTCGAAGATGTTATGTAGATGCTATCAGAACCGGGCAGAAGGAAAAGTTCACTGATAAGTCTTTTCAGAGATTTAGTCAACATGAGGATATGGTATACATCATTCAGGAGAAAAGGGTTGAGTATAATTCTCGCAAGAAAGGGCTTCATTAACTAAAAGGGGTACTAGGGTGATTTTGTGATATCTTTGGGGTGACGATCAAATATTATATCGATGGTGATTTCCTTGCAAAAGACTGCGGTATTTTAGAAGGGGGTATGTTGTTGCCTCTTTAATTTTACCATTTGGTCAAAGAAAGGAGATGAGATCTTATCTTTTTCTGAATATATCAACCTATTTCATCAGTGACTTCAGGAAATTTATGGCCATTTTTTCTTATAGGGATTCTGAGTTGTTTGCGGATGAGTTAAAGGCATTTCATAATGTGACTCATACGATCATTGCTTTGATTTGGATATTCCGTGAGGATGTTTTTATATTTTTGTTGATTAATATTTCTTTTCTGTTTGTAACACTTAGCATGCATAAAAGGAGGAATCATGATTCTTTATAAAAGCCAACTGAAAATACAGGTGGGAACATTTTTATTTACATGGAACTAAGGGGAGAAGAATCCACAGAGGAGTCTCCTCCTAAGAAGGGTGGTGGAGCTATCAGCTAAAGGAAGAGGGGGGATTGGTCGGGGTTGTTGGAGGACGCCATAGACGATTGTCGAAGGAAGAGAACGGAAGGGTCCTATGGGGCAAGGAGTCACTATATTGGGAGGACCCATGAGGGGTAGGGGCGGTATGCAGAGGTTGTTGTAGAGTCTCTGAATCAGCAGTGGAATTTGTAGCTTAACTTATAAGAATAGGGTGTGAAGGGGAAGCTAGGACTCAAATAAGAAGAACCTTTCTGGGCGAAGAACCGAACAGGAGTAGGAGCTAGGACTCAAATAAGAAGAACCTTTCTGGGCGAAGAGCCAAACGGGAGTAGGACCTTATTATTTAAAGAATACTCATGGGAGTCTGTTAGCAGGACCATGGAATGTAAATCATTGGTGCCTTTGTTTCAATAGATTAAGCATTATAAAATCTATGTTTTGTTTTTAAAAGAATAGGGCAATAAAGACAAGTTATACATTATATTACAAGTTATGTTAAATACAAGTTACATTTTTTCATTGGAAGGGAATGGAAAAGATAGTAAATCGGGAGGAGTGAGGTCAATGGTAGTGCTGATATCCAAAAAGCTAGTAGAGTGTCAGGGGGCTGGATAGCTGACTGCTTTGAACTGGTTGGTACAGTCTTGAAAGTCCCATTGAAGGAAGGCAAAGCCTTTGTCTAAGAACATGTCATTGATGATAGCATAAGTCCAAGAGTTTTCGTGAGATGTGCTAATTCCTTCTTGAAGTGGTCGGGCTTTTAGAGTGTCCAGGGTATTCTATAGGAAGGTAGTTTGAAAATGAAGAGCTGATAATTCTGCCCGGTCGGCTTGTGCCTTTATAAGGGAAGCTTGCAGTTCCCTTTCAAGTCTTTTATAAGCTTGTTGTAATGATAATTCTCTGGCTTGATATTCTTGTAGTTCCTTTTTAAGGGTGTTAGTATATTAAATCCATTGATTGTTCAGGTGATTTATGCTTGTGATGCTCTGCAAAAATAGATATCAGTATTAAGAAAAGGGGGGAAGAGGAAATGATATTCTAACCTCGTTAATACTGGATAGTAAAGAATCTAGCATGTCGGGTATTGAGGGGGAAGAGAGAGGAGTTGGTGGAGTTTGATAAGTGGGAGGAAGCTGAAGGGTAAGTGTTGGTTGTCAGGGATGAAGTTAAATAGGATTAGTACGGGAAGATGGTGGGGTATGATCAGCAGCCTACAGTAGAAGTGACTCTAGAAAAAAGAAATGTAAGTAAAATTTACAAGTACTATAACAGTATACGGGGACATAGTTAAGGAAGATATTACCGAGCGTGTCAGTCGACTACAGAGGGTGGCCGACTCTGATTAGTGCTAGTGATGGTCGGAAAAATAGCTGGTTTAGGTTAAACTTCTCTTCTGATAATGATAGAACCATCATTTGATACTCTTCATTATCACGGTAAGAGCCTAGAGAAGGGTGGGGAGGAAGAGCAGTTAACCATGTAGAGGAAAAAGGAAAGGGAGAGGGAGAATGTACAAAGAAGTAATGCTCCTTCCATCCTTTATGTGAGGAAGGGATACCAGTAAGGAATTGGAAATTTGACCGAGCTTGGAAGTAGAAGATGCTTATTTTTGAGGATTTTATTTGGAAAAAGAAATGAAAAAGAAAGGATGAAGGGGTAATTGATAAAAAAGAGGTGATAAGGTTAAATCCTAGCATTAAACGGAATGAGTTGGGGCTTAGTTGATTTAGGGGGATGGAAAAGTATTCAGAAACTTCTAAGAGGAAGGGATGAATGGAGAAAAATAGACCAGCCTCTACTTGATAAGAGAAAAAAGCTTTGGTGCGGTCGGGAGGTAGGTGAGGATGCTTGGTGGAGTTAGTTGTGATAATGTGGTAATCAGAGGGAAGTTGTAAGCGGGAGGCAAGGGATCGACATTGTTCTCCTGACATTTTAGAGCTTGTGGAATCGAACCATGGACGAGGAATTGAGGTAAGAGGCTGCATTTTCTTGAAGGTATGGGATGGGGGTCTATCTTGAAGAGTTTCTTTTCAGCTTGAAAGGGAGGGGATTGCTTTTGTATTTATAGGGGAGAAAGGGGTTGAATTAGAGGGAAATAACAACTTTTCCCGCTCGATTTTGTAAAGTGGTATTGTAGAACTGCATGACATAAGTTTGTTAGGGTGAAAATGGTGGGTAGGTAAAGAATTCAGTTTTTAATAAGGTAAGATTGGGGTATAACAGTTTCTGATAGAAGATGATTGGTGGAGGCTATTTTTGAATGGCAAATGAGGTGTTAGTTTTTGTAAAGAATATGTGCAGGTGTTTTGTGGTATTATCAATCAGAATATTTTTTGATAAGTGGTTTCTCTTTAATTTTAAAGGAATTGTGATGAGAAAAGGAAGTACGGGGTTGTTTCTTGGATTCTGATTTGTTATGCTTAAGCGTGCCAGTTTGCTGAACTGATAATGAGGAGTTACCTGTTATAGTATATTTTTGGTTATCATAGGTTTTCTGTTTGGCATATCTATACAAATAAGGTGGAAACAAGTGGTATAATTTTTATGGTTGCTACCCCAGGAGGATATTCTTATGTTGTTATTACTTATTACTTCTTTCATATATAACACCTAATGTGCATATGTAGAAAATACTTCTCTTTATATATTTGTTGACAATACAAATAGTATGAGGAGAGCATTTTCATTAATAAAAAGGATTAATGGATCTATGCAGGGTAGTATAAAATAATAGACACAGTATGAAAGGTTAAACATTCATTGCGAAAATGTTTAGAAACAAACAAGTGTTACAAAGACAATTTTTCAGTATGAATGTTCAAAAATTATAAATTTCAGTTACAAGAATATAATTACTACTTGGAATCAGTTCCCAAGTCAATATTAAATGCTTCCGGAGGAAATTTCTTATAAGCCTCTTCAATGTTTAGCTCTTGGTTGGGTAGACCAAGTATAAAGTACTTCTTCTCATTGGCTATATGCAGAGCACCTTCAAATCCTCTTTGAAAATACTTTCTAAACTTTTTGGCTGTTCTAGTGAGAATTCTAGTTTGTTCAGCAACCCATCTCTCGACTTCTGTTTCTTTCAGTTGGGACAGCTCCTGGTTAAGGTGTTTGATGCGGGCACCATGTTCATTTGCAATATTGGCCAGGTTATGGAGGTGCTCTTTTAATATGTCAAAACTAAAATGGAATTCATTCAAGTTGTTGTAGGTGGTTTCCTTGAGCTCAGTGAAGGCGTCTATTAGGTTATCCATGGGTTGGAAGCAATCACCTAACTGAAGGTGCCAGTAACATTCCTTTTGCTTCCATTTGTGAAGTTTTGATTGTTGGAATGCTATGGTCTTATTTGATACTTCATCCTGCTTTTGCATCCGCTTTATGTGTTCATCTTTAAGAGAAAGTTGTTTCTTGTAATCTACTATTATTTGTTCCCGATCGGCATAGAAATTCTCAACTTGAAGTTGCAGCTAGTGTACTTTTTGTTGAAGCTCGGTTTCTCTTGCTGCTCAATTGGGGGAAGTGTGAGGATTGGTCTGTATGCCCAGATTATTTGTTGCAATTTCCTCAGGGTCAGTTTGGATGCCCTTGGAAGAAGTGGAGGGTGCAGTTAGTATTAGCAAAGGTGGTGATGGCTCTATGGATGAGGTGGAGGGTTTGCAGTACTGGCTTTGAAATTTTGTATACCACTGTTCGAATGATTGAATCTTCAAAGTACTCTGGGAGTTAGAAAATAAATATATCATAAGGTAAATTACTGACACAGGAAAATAGTCAAGAAGTAAGGATGCTTACTGTCAAGAGGCTATCTTGTAATTCTCGCAAAATTGGAGGAGTTTCAGAAGAAGGGAGGAAAGTGATCGGTAGAAGGGTGGACTCTGATACGAAGGGAGGAATAATAGAAGGGGTTGTAGTTGAAGGGAGTATAGGGGAAGAAGTTGAAATAGAAAGAGATATGGACATGACAGGGAGAGAAGAGAGGAGATGGCTAGGGTAGGATTCAGACACTACTTGTACTAGTAGGTCGAGGGGTGAAGATATGGTAGGTTCTGGGATTATAGGATTGGAAGTAGGTATGGGTTGTTGTTTCCTGGTGGGGAATAAAGAGGCTAAGGAAAGATCATCCGCGGAGGAGGAAGGGGAAGGAGAAGAAGTAAGTTTGATGGGCTCATTCGGGTTATCAGAAGGGGGGCTATGGATAGGATAATTAGAGGAGGGTAGAGATTCTGAGGGAAGACTTGAAGAAGATGGTTCTAAGGTAGAGGCAGGGACTAGGAAAGGGAAGAGGTTGGGGATTGGCTCTGGTAGAGGAGGAAGAAGAGGGAGATTGACAAAAGTAAGGGGAGGTTGGTCTGGCTCTGCAATAGTTATGATGGGGACTTGTGGGAGTTCAAGGGGGACTTGTGACATAGAAGTATAAGTGATTCTGTTAGAGATTGTATCAAGAAACTTACTATAAGCAATAGAGGTTGAGTAGGGGTTAATTACTGAAGTAGATGGCTCAGGAATGGTGGAGGAGGTAGCTAATGGATCGGTTCTCTTCCTTTTCTTCTATTGTTTAGCCAGAGTCCTGGCTATAGCTACACTCATCATTTCTTCTGCAAAATAAAATATGGGTGAACATTTTAAAGTGAAATTAGTTGATATACAGAAACTAGTGTCGAGTTATATTAGAAAATAGAAATTATAATTATTTGGCACAGGGTGGAAGTATCAGTTCAGGATATGTGCAGGTCGGATGATTAAGGAATATGCAAGAGTAGGCATTGTGGATATGTAAAATAGGATACCGGTACATTTTTAAGGTATGTAAGAGAGAGTTTTTAATGTAGGGTTCCAGATTGGCATAGTATATATGTATAGAGACAACTACAGTAAAAAAAAAGAGAAAAAGAGAAAACTTACCGATAGGGTGTGCATCCTGTGATGGAGTTGTTGAAAGTCCATAAGAGGACAGAATGGGTTCTTGTAGAAGCTTGTTAATGCTAAAATGCTTATTCTTCAGCTTGGCTTCAATGGAGGGGAAGTTGATTCCAACCTTGACGATTTTTAAGTTGGGGAGATCTTTAAGGGCGGTTCTCCAGCGGTAAGAAAATGGGAGGATGGGATCCATGGGGACAAAGAAGTAAAGTTCTTTCCATCCCTTATTTGAGGTAGGCATGTCAGTTAAGAATTGATAACCTTGATAGGCCATAAAGTAAAAAAACACCTGAATCATCCATCTTTAACTAGTAGAGGCAGTGAAATATATAGGGGATTGGGGGGATGTCAAGGTGTTGGAAGACAATGGTGGTGCCGACAAGAATGCAAATGGAGTTTGGGGTCAATTGGTTGACCGAGAGGCCATAGTAGGTGAGGAAATGGAAGAGAGACTTTGGAAGGGGAAGGCGGAGGCCTCCTTCTAGTTGCCCTATGAAAAGAGTGCTGGTGCCAGGCGGAGGAAGATGAGGGTGCCGGGAGCGATTAGGAATGATGACGGTGAAATCCTCGGGAAGGTATTTCGGTTCATGGTGAATGAATGAGTGGTTGAAGGTCAGTTGAATAGGTGTAGTTTCATACCAAGGAGCAGTAGAAGGAGATGAGGCCATGAAGAAGAGATGATTGCAGGGAGGTTGAAGATGTCGGAGAAGGGAGCTAGGGTTTTGGACGAGAATTGTAGTTGAACGATAAGGTATTAATGAAGGCAGGGGTCTTTAAAATGGGTTATAATAACTGTTGGTGTTGGGGCACTAGTTAATCAAACTTTGGTTTTGATAATGGAAAAAATTTAAAGTTAAGCTATTTTATTATCTCATATGCTATGTTAAATGACTGGTATACGCAAGAGGGGAGGGGGGGGGGGGAGTACCCTTTTTACAAAAAAAAAAAAAAATAAGAAGACGCAGCGGAAAATTTAACCTACGAAAGTAGTTAAAAGAAAAAGCACGAAGAATACAACTTTAACTAAAGTTCGACGAATACAAAAAACCACGACAGAGCAGAATATAAAGCAACGAGAAAGAAAGAAAGATGCAGTCGATTTTTTACTTGGTTCACAGCTCTCTCGTACAACTGTTAGTCCAAGGCCTAGCACTAATTTTCCCCTTTTCGAAGCTAAGCTTCGAGGGTGGAGAAACCTCTTAAACCTTTTACAGTTTATAGAGATTTTATGCAATAAAAGTAAGCAACAATTAATAAGCTTTTACAGATAATGAATTTACTGTCTTCGTCGTCGTGATCAGATCAGCTACAACTGTGACACAGGGAAGACGAGGATGACGCAATTGTGGACGTAGTAGCAGCACAGGAAGAAGGATTCTAGCACAAAGATGATGGAAGCTGAGGGCACAGAGCAGAGATTCCTAAGTTGTGGAGGAAGAAGAGAGCACCGGAATGAAGATTAGTTGAGCAGTATCACAGTGTTTCAGCGTAGCGAGGTTCCTGGTTTTGCGAGCACAGAGAGATCAAAAAGTTATCTTCTTGTTCATGGTATGTTGTTTTTAACGTTTGCATTGTCGCGTGAGTTTTATAGAACACCGCCCATCCAAAGCTTTCTCTCGACCGACCACGCGTAAGCTTGGACGTCCATTTCCTCGACAAAATCTCTAGTCGATCATTGGAGTTTGAATTCCTACCGTTTGAGCTCGTCCAACGTCGAAAATGTCCATGAGCCAAAAGATTAGGTCATCCACTCGAGCGGAAACCTGTCAAAATCAAACACGTGGAAGAACAGATAGAATTTTTCACCAGAATCACGAACTGGTTTCCCACCAGTCGAGGCACCAGTCGAAGCTCACTCGCTTCTGTCTGCAGCTGCCTAGTATCAGTCGAGGCGCTAGTCGAAGCTCACTCGCTTCTGCTCCTGCGCACGATCAGTCGAGGTGCCGCCTCGACTGCTCAGTAGGAAGAGCCTTCACTGTACAAGTGTATGTTGCACTTGCTCTAGTTCTCGTCTCTTCTAGGCAGTGAACTTCAGAGTTAATGGCCAACAACTATATACCCTAAGCTGATGACGAAAGGCTTTGTCTGAGAACAACCACCTTATCAAAGTTGTGCTCAGAGTTAATAAGTACGATAAGGGCAACAGTTGAGGTGTCAACTCATTGTTTTCCTTAAACCCAATGTTTCAGTCAACTCTAAGACCAAAACACGCCTAGTAAAGACTCTACCCATAGACCCTTTACTTGCCAAGACTCCAACCTCCAGCCATTCTTGGACTTTTCACCAAGGTTCCCCCCTTGGATTTCCCATCTGCCAAGGAATTACCCATCTTGGACTTTTCACCAAGGTTCCACCCTTGGATTTCCCATTTGCCAAGGAATTACCCATCTTGGACTTTTCACCTTGCCACTCCCGCAAGGAATTTTCACATGCCAAGGAATTATCCTTCTTGAACTTTTCACCTTGCCACTCCCGCAAGGAATTTTTCTTCACCAAGGCACTTGGATTTCTCACACCAAGATTCACCCTTGGATTTATCTTTCACCAAAGCACTTGGATTTCTCACACCAAGATTTACCCTTTGGATTTATCCTTCACCAAAGCACTTGGATTTCTCTCACCAAGATTTACACTTTGGATTTCTCACACTCTCACACCTACACTACTTAAACCTTTGTCAAACACCAAAACATAACTTAGAGCAATAGCTCCAACAACCTCTCCCATTTTGATGTTTGACAACCCGTTTAAGTTTAGGTCACTACTAGTAAAAACAATCAAAGTCACTTTACTCACAGATCTAAGATTAGGTTAAATCTGAGATATTAGTTCACTGAGATCACAGGTAATAGTTTAGTTAAATCAGAGATATTAGTTTACCAAGATCAAAGATAATAGTTTAGTTAAATTAGAGATATTAGTTCACTGAGATCACAAATATTAGTTCACTCACACATATAAACCACACCTAAACTATAAACTTTCTCTCCCCCTTTAGCAAACACCGAAAAAGGGTTAGTTAAATCAGAGATATTGGATCAATTCAGGGTAAATCAGGTAAATCAAGTAATCAGGTGTTAGTCAAATTGGATATGGGTCAGATCAGGGTAAATCAGAGATTTGGTAATGGTAAATCAGAGATTAGAGAGAGATCATGGATCATTGTGACACACCATACACCTAAATTAGAAATTCAAGAGAGATCACAGATTCTTGCATCTAACCTAAAAACATTTTCTCCTTCCCCTTTGATACCCCACTAAAAGTGGTTTTTGTAAAAATTAGATTTTGGATTTAGATATTAAACTGACGTTGACTAATATTAGGTAAATCAAGGATATCAGTTCAGATTAGACGATAAATCAAAGCTATCAGCTCAAGTTAGATTAGTTCATGAGACATCAGTTCATGATAAATCAGCTCAGGTTAGATCAGAGTAATCAACTGTAGGTCAAATGATCGAAAATCAGAAATAAGCCAGATGATAGTAAATTAGAAATAGATCACCTAAACTCCCCCTCAAAATTATCTTCCCTCATTCTCCTCCTTGATGCACTTTAATTTTCAAAATCACCTACCTCATGTATTCATATTTTATTATAAGATTGCCCTTGTAATGCATTTCAAACATTCTCTAGCGTTAGGAGTGGTAAACCAACCTTAAATGACCAAAAACAGACAAGGTGAGATCGAATGATAGATCCAGTCGAGGCGCTGATCGAGGTCTACTTGCGTCTGGAGTTTTGTGTTTAAGCCACACAGGGTATCAGTCGAAGTCCTAGTCGACTCTAACTCTATTTCATTAGATAGATTTGATATCAGTCGAGGTTGCACCTCGACTATCATTCAGTCGAAACCGGTCTGAATTTTTAAACCAGACTAGATTTTAAATCGCTCTGGATTTTGAACCGCCTTGAAATTTTAAACCGCCCTGAAATTAAACCAGTCTAAAATCTAAACCAGTCTGAAATTTAAACTGGCTTGGAATTAAAACCGACTTGGAACTAAACTAGCCTAGAATTTAACCTACCTGAAATTAAACCGGCCTGGAAATAAACTGGTCTAGAATTAAATCGGCCTAGAATTAAATCGGCCTAGAATTAAACCGGCCTAGATATTTCAAACCAGTCTGAAAATTCTTAAAATCGGTATGGAAATTTCAAACCGGTCTGGAAATTTTAAACCCGTCCGGATTGTAAATTGATCTTGATTTTAAACCGGTCTGGATTTTAAAAAACTGGTCTGGATTTTTGAAAATTGGTCTAGATTTTTAAAAAAATGGTCTGGATTTTCAAAAACTGGTCTGGATTTAGAAAAACTAGTCTGGATTTTGAAAAACTGGTCTGGATTTTCAAAAACTGGTCTGAATTTTTGAAAAATTGGTCGTTGAATTGTCCAGTTGAGGCGTTGGTCGAGCGCGCCTCGATTTTGTTCGTTGATTAAATTTTCTAATCGAGGCGCAAACTCGACTGTTCACTGATAAGTGTAACTGAGCAGTTTTTCAGATTGAAGTTCAGAAATCCATATTTAATTTAGAAAATTCAATAAATCTTGAGGTTTTTTGTATTCAATTCGTACATCATAATCTAACAAGGGAAAATACATATAGGCCATAATACCTAAGATTTCTTTAGATTGACACAAGTTTCAGACTTTCTGAAACATGAGTTTCTAAGAAGAAATTTGTATCAAAGTTCTCTGTAATGGATCCCATCACTAGATAGAATTTATGTAAAATACCACAGAAAAAAAATAAAAAATAAATATAAAATAAAATAAAATAAATGTTGGGCAATTGGGAGAATACCCTATGGATTTTTTTTTTAGAAATTTTTAAAAAATTTTCTAGACTTAAATGGAGATTTCCAAGACCCTCTTTGCTTATAAGGAGTTAAACGACTTAATGGGTCTGAAATCCGACCCGTTTATTTCCCAAAACCCGTTAATGGACCCGACCCGTTTTGGCTAAACCCGAGCATTTCGCTCGGGCGTTTCTTCAATTTTTCTTCTCTTCTGCGACCTTTTTCTTCCCCACCCGATTCCTATTCTTCAATTTTTCCCCGATTCCCGATCTCCTTTTCCCTATTTCGGTTCTTTGCCTTCCCCTCGTCCGATCCATTAGCAGCAGCCGCCTCTGCATCGAGCCTTGCCGGAGCAATCTGATGGTCGCTGCTCTTCACGCGCCTGACCAAGCCCAGCTGCTGATGGCCTTTGCTTTGCAGCCATCGCACACGCGCTGCCGCCCTTGCGCGCCGACCAGCAACCAGCAGTCGCGACCTTCGCATGCTCATCGCCTGGCCTCTCTTCTTCCCAATTTCGCCTTCGCTTGCTGTGCATGCCACCGAACCGTGGCCCCTGTTGCCCGCCGTCACGTGGTTGGACATCGGAGCCAGATCTGCTCTTCCCACTCGCCGCCAACCCCTTCGAATGTCGGTCGGTCGTGGCACCGTGGCAAGCCACGCGAGCACCATAGCGCCTTTCTCTTCTCTCGGTCTCGCTCGAGCACCAGCCACCCTCCTTTTCTCCAGAGCGAGCGCCTCTCACCAATTGCTGTCACAATGCTAGTCACCGTCGCTGTTCCTTCTCGCCGAGAGCTCTCTTCCATTTTTCCTCCTTCCACCGATCGGCGGCTCTCTCCACCAACGTCGCGCCTCCTCTCATAGCGCAGTCGCCATTGTGTCTTCCTCCTTCATTTCAAATAGCAAGGAGCACTGACCCCCTTTCCTTGCTCGCGTTCCTATCATCGACCAGCGACAACTTCATTTGCTGTGACCTTCTTGATCCGAATTGGAGCTGTTCCGCAAGATATTCTCAAGGAGCTGATAGTGTTGATCTAAATGGTAACTTGATTCGGAGTACATCACTTCTCATCACCATTGATCTGGGAGTTCAAAGGATTTTTGGTCGTGTTGTTGCTGCGACGAGGAAGAAGGCTACCTCTGATTCCTAGTAATGACTCTGTGATTCCCTTGTTTACCTAAATTATGGATTTTAGGTTAGGAGATATGAGATTTATTGGGTATATATCTGATATAATTCTAATTACAAGGGAGGAGACTTTAGTTGAACTGTATTTCATCGACCTTACGTTAAATTGAAACGATTAGGTCCTACCTCTTCTTCACCGTGAGCAAAAGAAATATGGCTAGTTGCTTCTAATTTGCCTCTTAGTGTGGGTGATGAAGACAAATGTGAGTAAACTTGCCATTTCCTATTTGGATTGAGCTATTTAGCAACTGTAACTAAGTTAGGTGAGTTTGAAGCTACGTTGTGAAGTTGATGTTACATCTACAGCTAGATTACTATTGGCTAGATGATTAATAGTAAATGGAAGAAGATGGTTAGTTATGTTTGTATGTTAAATTGCAGGACCTAAATACAGGATGGTCTTTTGGACGTGGAGACTAACAGCATAGTCTACACAACAGGTAGGTAATTCCTACCCTGGTCAGGTAGTTTTAATGCATGCAGATTTAGATGCATGATCATATTATATGATCATGTTATCTTGACTCTGTTCTATTTACTCTTGCGCTTGATACTTTATCGTTGGCTGTTAACTCCATTATTGCTATCATGTTTGATTTTATCATGATTAGGAGTTATATATATAGGTGATGTAAGTAACCTAGAATTTGTTTAGTTAAGTGCGAATAGTAAAGTCCGGATGACAACTTGACTATAAAATTGGGTAAAAAGGTCATCCGTGGGTAGATAAGGTCTTAAACCTAGGGTTAATTCTAGTACCCTTAGGTTGCATGTTTACCACTGACCATGTATTGTGTAAATGGTCAGGTGAATGGTACTTAGTGTGTCGCTACGGACCGGTGGTCCTAGCTTGATAATCGGTTTGAGTATGACTCTCTACAGGATAGAGAGTGCGTCGATTAGATTGGTATGACTCTCTACAGGATAGAGAGTGTTATGATCAGTTGAGTACGACTCTCTACAGGATAGAGAGTGTGTTGATCTGATTAGTATGACTTTCTGTAGAATAGAGAGTCTATGGTGGATGTCTGTATGTGAGACATTATATTCATGTCATTTGCATGCACGCTGGCGACGAGGTCTCCCTTATGGTTGAGAGGGTCGCCAGTCATCCTGCCTCCACGATTACTCATAGGAGAGTAACCGGTGTGAGGGCAGAGCATTGTGGTGCTGCAATCTACCACTATAGACGGTGGTAGTTGGATTTGCGTGTCGTAGTCCTGCGTGTGTGGAACTTGACCACTCATGGGTAGTGACTGTATGAGTGGCCAATGGCAGGGACCCCCATCGTGTAGCTTGCTCTTTACGCTTATATGCTACTCGATCATACTGCCCACTCGGCCACTCGAGAGTAGTGGTTGGTGTTGAGTTGGGACAGTTGTCATGCTCGAGCCACCGAGGCCACACTGGGGTCGTGGTAGCTTTAGGGTGAGCTGACATGACCATGCATGTTGCATTGTCGACTTATGACATTTTTGCATATTGCCATATATATACATATATGCATGTGTATATATATATATATATATATATATATATGGATGATTGTGATTAGTATACATATATAGATGCAGTATATATATATATGCTTATTGTGATGCTGCATTTGTATGTACTATACTTGTTGCATTTGTTTGTACATATTCATACATGCTATTGCATTTTTTGTATGGTAGTAGGTCGGTACTTGTATACTTGTTGGTTATTCACTGTGATACCCTCGACCCATATCAGGATGTAGTGTGAGTTAGTATTATTCCTTATACCTTATGTTGTGGATATATGCCCAGGTTGGATGAGGATAGAGTGAGTTGTCGTGTATGTCAAAGATCGTTGTTGTTCAGTTTACTTAGTATATGCATGCATGTATACTTGTTATGCTGATGTATATTTATTGTACGAGTAGATTAAACTGTTGAATGACATGTACTATTGATACATATATTTACATGTTTTCCTATTACCTGCTGAGTTTTACTCACCACCATGGACCTTGGATTTTTGTCGCCCAGGTAACAGGTAGCCAACTTCGTGATGGACTTGGAGCACCGCTGGCTGACATCGTCTCATCTCAACTCCGAGAGTCCGGATATTTTTGGGTTTTCATTGGTGTTCCGATATTATTTGGTTTATGTGATGTTTTGTAGCGATTGGACGCTGTAAAGGTTGTACCTTTCTTCTTCTGGTTTTGTTATGGTGTTCTGAGTCGGTATTAGTCATACCGGTATGCATGTGTGTAGTTTGTGATGTTGTATTATGTTTCCACTGTGTTTTGTATATGTTGTTGTTGTTGTGGCCTACGAGCCATGTATTAACACGAGATGTTGCCACGTACAGGGGAGATGCCGTCCGTTTGATTTTCGGACCGGCATACTCTCGGGGCGTGACAATTTACCACGGTAAAAAGCGCACATTTTCTACACCAGCTAAGAGTTTATCCTTAGGTCTGTAATTATTGTTTAGATTTTAAGGGATCCGACCAATTCTGCTCGGTTGGACTGCGATACAAGTTCCACTGATTTCACTTTTTATGGTAAGTTTGTCCTTATTATCAGTGAGGGTTTATTACTTACTCAGTATCACACATCCCTAGCACCCTTTATTTCTAAAGGATGATCTAGTCCTCACCCCTTGTTGAAGATTTGATTTTGGGGATGACTAGAGATTTGTCCTAATGGATCTTGGTGCTTGAGATGTGTCAAGTACTTGATCGTTTGATATACCTTCAAGCAATGACCTTTGTAACCTAGACTTTTCCTCAAAAAAATCAATCTCAACTCCCTCTACTTCAGTGTTTTCATGTAATCTAGTTTTTTTCAGTCCATATTCAACTCCATGATCACTTCTAATGAAGTTTTTCTCAATCTCAATTTTTTTACCAAAAGAAATAAAAATGTTTTAAGAAACAACATCCATGAATATCTAGAGTAATCATTAAATACTACTAAACAATATTTACTACCACTCAATTGATTTAACAGTGCTGCAATCAAATAGATCTAGATGTAACAAGTCTAAAGTTGTAGAGATACTTACAGAATCCTTGCTCTTGTGTGACATTTTCATTAGCTTACCTTAGTGACAAGCATCACACTACCTGTACTTCTAAAATTTAAGCAGTGGCAGTCTCCTTATCAAACCTTTTTCTAGTCAACAAACACTTTGACAGATATATATATATATCTTCTAACACAGTATCATTTTAGTTATTGTGTTTGGAGTATCCACCGTTAATATATTAGATTGATGGACACTCCCCCTTGACCGTTGCCTACTTGACATGGAAAATAGAGGTTTTAGGAACCCAAATCATGGGTCCTTTAGCTTCCAAAATATATTTCCTAGGTATCTAAGCCTTAGTTGTTTTAGTCTTCCTACCAAAATTCCTAGAGAATAATGAAATGAAGCTAAGTTCTTGTTGTTTAGGTCTATAACCTATCCCAACTTTGTTATAAATAGCTCGTTGTGAGTTTAGTATCACATTCAGGGTCTGAGAGCTAGAGGTGAATTTCTCAAGTGTGCACTTGAGATCTTCTACCTGTGCATTCAGAGAGTTGTTCTCATCTCTGAGTTTCTCAAATTGAGGAATGTTTGTACTAATTTCTACCGCATGCTCCTTAAGGTTTTATAATTGTCCTACTTCAGTTTTCAACAATTTAACCTTAGACTTGGTTTTCTCTAACATATCAAATAAATAAGCAATTGTTTTGTAACATTCTATAAGTTCAATAGAATTTACCTCCTCATCATCTGAAGACGATGATGTCGAATCTAAATCTCCATTTGTCCTTCTCCTTTCTGTTTCTATCTCAGAATCCTCCAGTGCCATCAGGGCAGTGTTTCGACTAGTCTTCTCCTCCTTGTCCTCTTCTGATGCCCCGGATGAAGACTCATCCCACGTGGCTCTCAAGGCTTTTCTTCTCCTTCTCTTTTCTTCTTTCTTCTTGAGCCGAGGACACTCAATTCTGAAGTTCCCCTTTTTGCTGCACTCATAGCAAACAATATTAGTTTTATCAATGGAATTGTCTGCTATCTTACCTTTCTTTTTGTTGGAGCTCCTGCTTCTTCTCATCATTCTTCTCACGAAGTTGGCCACCTCACTGGATGAGGGCTCATCATCTCCATCAGATTCTGTGGAAGAAGATGACTAATGTTCCTTCTTCTTCTCCTTTCTCTTCTTTCCTTCCCTATTTTGATCACCTACAATCAAAGCAATACCTTTCTCTTTTTGACCTTTATTAGCTTGTTCATGAAGCTCCATCTCACAAAATAATTCATCTATTTTCACAGTTGATAAATCCCTTGATACCTTATAGGCATCCACCATGGATGACCATAAGACATTTCTGGGAAATGACTTAAGGACGTACCTAACCAAATCTCGATTCTCAACAGTCTCCCGAATAGAGTGGAGACCATTAAGCAGCTCCTTGAACCTTCCATGAAGCTCACTGATAGATTCAGTGTCCTTCATAGAAAAGTTCTGGAGTTGACTTAGGAACAAATCCCTCTTGGCTATACGAGAGTCGCTGGTACCCTCGTGCAACTCAAGCAACTTATTCCATAGGTCTTGCGCACTGCTGAAAGGACCAACTTTATTAAGTTGTTCCTTTGCCAGGTCACACTGTAATGTTATAGTAGCTTTAGCGTTAGCCTGTGCCTTGCGCTTTTGCTCATTTGTCCAAAAAGCAGACCCTAAGACCTTACCTACTTCATCCACTGGAGTAATGAAGCCCTCCGTAACGGAGAACCACATTTCTATCTCAGTCATAAGATAGTACTCCATCCGACTTTTCCAGTACTGGAAATTCGTTCCATCAAAAAATGGAGGTCGGTTTGTACTGTAACCCTCTTGCATGGTTACGACTCTAGGGTTGTTAAATCGGATAATTAGAGCCCTCACTCTGATACCACTTGAAAGGACCAGTATACGCAAGAGGGGGGAATACCCTTTTTTTTAAAAAAATCAGAAGACGCAGCGGAAAATTTAACCTACGAAAATAGTTAAAAGAAAAAGCACGAAGAATACAACTTTAACTAAAGTTCGATGAATACGAAAAACCATGACAGAGCAGAATATAAAGCAACGAGAAAGAAGGAAAGACACAGTCGATATTTTACTTGGTTCACAGCTCTCTCCTAGAGCTTCTAGTCCAAGGCCTAGCACTAATTTTCCCCTTTTTGAAGCTGAGATTCGAGGGTGGAGAAACCTCTTAAAGATTTTATAGTTTACAGAGATTTTATGCAATAAAAGTAAGCAACAATTAATAAGCTTTTATAGATAATGAATTTACTATCTTCGTCGTGGCGTCATCATGATTAGATTAGCTGCAGTTGTGACACAGGGAAGACGAGGACGACGCAACTGTGGACGTAGTAGTAGCACAGGAAGAAGGAATCTAGCACAGAGATGATGGAAGCTGAGGGCGCAGAGCAGAGATTCCTCAGTGGTGGCAGAAGAAGAGAGCACCGGAATGACGAGTAGTTGAGCAGTATCATGACATTTCAGCATAGCGAGGTTCCTGTTTTTGCGAGCGTAGAGAGATCAAAAAGTTATCTTCTTGTTCGTGGTATGTTGTTTTTAATGTTTTCATTGTCGCGTGAGTTTTATAGAACACCGCCCATCCGAAGCTTTCTCTCGACCGACCATGCGTAAGCTTGGGCGTCCATTTCCTCGGTGAAATCTTTGGTCGATCGTTAGAGTTTGAATTCCTGTCGTTCAAGCTCGTCCACGTGTCGAAATTGTCCACGAGCCAAAAGATTAGGTCATCCACTCGAGCAGAAACCTGTCAAAATCAAAAACGTAGAAGAACAAATAGAATTTTTCACTAGAATCGCGAACTGGTTTCCCACCAGTCGAGACACCAGTCGAGGCACCAGTCGAGGCACCACTCGCTTCTGTCCGCAGCTGCCTAGTATCAGTCGAGGCGCTAATCGAAGCTTACTCACTTCTGCTCCTACACACGATCAATCGAGGTGCCACCTCGACTGCTCAGTAGGAAGATCCTTCACTGTACATGTAACGCCCGTAAAATTCCTAGCAATTTTACAAGAATTTTTGGCTTGATGATGATGGGCTTTATGTAGGCTTTTTTCCAAAACAAAAGAAAATAAGCCAAAAATGGATACAAGACCTAGGAATTGAACTCCAGACCTCTAGAGATAGCCAAGCCCTATAGATGTACCCACTAACCATAAGCCCAATAGGATTGTATGATTAAGGAAGGGGGGGAACTATAGATAAATGGGACTAAGGGTAAATGAAGAGGCATAGAAAAGAAAAGAGGAACTTCTCTTCCTCCTCCCTTTATAAAGAAGAGGGAAGATTGAAATTGTTTACTTCCTCTCTTCTTCTTCCTCCCTTCTCACCGAAATCCTAAGGTTTTTTCCTCTACATTCCCTCTTTTGGCCGAATCCTATCCAAGCTAGAGAAGGCTAAGTGTTGATCTTCTTTAGGTTATCTTCCCCACCCCAAGCAAAGCGAAGGATGTAAGTATCCCTCACCTGCATTTGAGTAGCTTCTGCTGACGCTTTATAAAAGAAATCTATATTGTTATATTCGCCAAGATATGATCTAGGGTTTCCATGAAGTTGTATGCCATGCTTTTGTAATTAGATGATGATGTTAGGGCTTAAAACGGATTAGGTCAAAAGTAAACCCTAGGAAACCCTATGGACCATTCGCCAACATGGGTTTTGGTGTTTTTGTTGAAGTTTATATCTTGCTTTACTTGCAAATGATGATGATAGCATGTTAGAGGGATTAGGATAAAGATCTAACCCCAAAGGTCTCCATGAACCATTCGCCAAGTCATGGACTAGGGTCTAAATGAAGCTCCATGTTATGTTTATGCTATGTTCTATAACTAGATGATGATGTTAGGGTTTTAAAGTGGGTTAGAACAAAAGCTAACCCTAATGAACACTATAGTTCTATTCGGCCAAACCCTACTTTTAGGGTTTCAATGAAGTTCCATGCCATATTATGGGAACTAGATGATGATTTTAGGGCTTAAAGTGGGTTAGAACAAAAGCTAACCCTAATGAACACTATAGTTCTATTCGGCCAAACCCCACTATAGGGTTTCAATGAGGTTTCATACTATGTTTTGTAACTATAGGATGAGGTTAAGTTTTAAAAGGGGATTAGGTCAAAAGTTAAACCTAAAGGCCCTACATGGACCATTCGGCCACCCTTGGTTCTTAGGTTACAATGAAGTTCATACCATGAATTTTATGGAATTTGTATGCATATGTATGTTACTTGAATTAGGTTAAAGGTCTAAACCCTAAAAAGCCTATAAGGGCCATTCGGCCACCATTGACCTCTTTAGGGTACAATGAAGTTCATACCATGAATTGTATGCTATGTTATGTTAATGAAATCAGTTATGTTGTTATGAAATGAAGCATGCCATGCTATGTTGATGAAATAAGTTATGTTGTTATGAAATGAAGCATGCCATGCTATGTTAATGAAATAAGTTATGTTGTTATGAAATGAAGTATGCCATGCTATGTTAATGAAATAAGTTATGTTGTTATGAAATAAAGTATGCCATGCTATGTTAATGAAATAGGATATGTTGTTATGAAATGAAGTATGCCATGCTATGTAAATGAAATGAAGCCTGATGTGTATGAAATGAATTATGCCATGTTATGAAAATGAAATGAAGCATGATGTGTATGAAATGAAGTATGCTATGCTATGTTAATGAAGTGAAGCATGAGGTGTATGAAATGAAGTATGCTACGCTATGTAAATGAAATGAAGCATGATGTGTTATGAAACGAAGTATGCTATGCTATGTTAATAAGACATGTAGTAAAGTAAGCATATAAGTATTTTACCTTCTGCATGGCTTGTACCAAGACCTTAACAAGGTCCAAAGAAGGGATGGGCTCCTAAGATGCCCTAGGTCGATGGAATAAGACTCGGGCCTAGGATGGGCTTCTATGTATGATTGCCCCTAGGTCGATGGAATAAGATTCGGGCCTAGTACGGGATGGGCTCCAAGATGCCTTAGGTCGATGGAGTAAGACTTGGGCCTAGGATGGGCTTCTACGCTATGACGATTGCCCCTAGGTCGATGGAATAAGACTCGGGCCTAGAAACCTATTAGGTTCGAGACTTGCTACCTCGGGCCTATTTAGGGATGCGCGCTATGATAATGAAGAAGTGGTACAATGCCGGGCCCAAATATGTTGAGATTTATATTTACGTACCTAGCGTATATGTTTCAAAAGCATCTTGCATATGTATGTCATGATTGTTAAGTTACATGTTATGTTAAATGATATGCCATGATTGTTAAGTTACATGTTATGTTAAATAATATGCCATGATTGTTAAGTTACATGTTATGTTAAATAATATGCCATGATTGTTAAGTTACATGTTATGTTAAACGATATGCCAAGAATGTTAAGTTATATGTTATGAAAGTTATGCTTTATGATATGCTATGAATGTTTACATGTTTACGTTAGATACATTACAAGTTATGTTGATGATACGGTGATCCATGCTATATTTCACTTACGTTACTTATGCTACATGTTAAGTTGATGACACCAAGTATGTTACATGTTATATTGCTTCTATGTTGTGAATGCTGCATGATTAATGATAATGTATGGTTTTAGTGAGTAGGACAGGATCTTACTAAGCCTATGTGCTTATAGTTTATCTTTCCCTCGTACTGCAGATAAGGGTAAGGGATGGATAAACTAAAGGGAGCAGCAGGAGGGGCCAATGTGTGTGGTAGTGGCATGGTGGAGAAGATCCGTTAGGTCTAAACATGTTTACCTATGATGAAGATGTCTATTCATGTCCTCACTTATGTCTCCTTATGATGATGATGTTATGAATTTACTAAGCACTAAGTATCTGCATATATGATGCATGCTCTATGTTAAGAAGAAGAAGTAAGAAGAAGTATCTATCCACGCTATGAAGCATACTCTATGCTAAGAAGAAGAAGTATGTATATATATATGTATATATGTGTTAATGCATGTTTATGTTTAAAAGAAAAACAAAAAAAAGTATTAAGAAGTATGTCTAAAGTCTTCCGCTGTGAGAATTAAGAAGTATGTATAAAGTCTTCCGCTGTTTGTAATGTATGAGCAGTGGCTCACGCGCCTCCGGACATTTAGGGTCCCGGAAGGGCGGGCGTGACAGGTTGGTATCAGAGCGGATCTGCCTTTCCACTACACACACATCAAGCTCCAAATCCTGCCGCTCCAAGTAAGAATTCTATGTCTACTCTAACTTAGCTTATTTTATTCATGTATGATATAAAATGCCTTAGCTTCTTTTGCTCATGTATGATATAAAATGCCTTTAGATTATTTAGTTCATGTATGATATGAAATGCCTTTAGTTTATTTCGTTCAAGTATGATTGGATGATATGAAATGCCTTAAGATTAAAATGACTTTATGATAGCTTTAGTCTAAGTATGCGTAGGACAACGAACGGGAACTTATACTAGTTTTACCTTAATGTATGAAGATAAACATGTCCGAAGACGCAGAGTAGAACCCGATGAGCTAGCACCCCCGCATGACCTTACACACATAGTCACAGAACTCCAACGACAAGTTACAGAACAACAACAAGTAATAACTACCCTAATGAATCAGCGAGGAAACCCTACTGCCCCACCAACGGGCCCCGGCCCGATGGTTCGACAGGAAGCTTACCTGATCCAGTGGCAGAGACTAAAGCCGGAAAATTTCTCTGGTACTGGTGAACCATGGGATGCCCAAGCCTGGTTCAAGACGGTGGAAAGCATCGTGGAGCTGCTGGACTGGCCCGAATGCGAGAAGATTAAGTGTGTATCATTCTGCCTGTCGGGAGATGCTCGGATGTGGTGGGAACGGGTTAAAACCAAGAGACAAGTAAATCAGATGAGATGGGCAGATTTCGAGTACGAATTCTTCGAAGAATTCTTCCACATGAGGGTGACCAACAAGCATTACGACGAGTTCACTGGGTTTTTGGCACACGTAGTTGATACAAGTCAAGATGAGGGCCAGAAGCTAGAGAATGTCAGAGTTGTATGCGACTACCCAGAGGTATTTCCAGATGAACTACCAGGGTTAGCCCCAGATAGAGAAGTAGAATTTGAGATCGAGTTGATTCCTGGTACTAACCCGATCTCTAAAGCACCTTACCGTATGGCGCCGGCTGAATTAAAGGAACTTCAGGGACAGCTACAGGAGTTACTCGACAAGGGACTTATTCGCCCGAGTCGCTCTCCATGGGGAGCTCCAGTGCTGTTGGTGAAGAAGAAAGATGGGTCTATGCGCATGTGCATAGACTACCGAGCGCTGAACAATGTGACGATCAAGAACCGGTATCCTTTACCGCGGATTGATGACCTGTTCGACCAACTAAAAGGTGCCGCCGTCTTCTCAAAGATTGACCTGAGGTCCGGCTATCATCAAGTAAAAGTAAAACCAGATGATATACCAAAGACGGCCTTCCGGACAAGGTATGGACATTACGAGTTCGTAGTTATGCCCTTCGAGTAACGAATGCACCTTGATGAATCGGGTATTCTCGGCATTCCTCGATAAGTTTGTGATCGTCTTCATAGACGACATACTAATATATTCGAGAACCCCGAGGAGCATGCGAACACTGAGCGTGGTATTGCGATTCTTCGGGAAAAGCATATTATTCGCAAAGTTCTCCAAATGCGAGTTCTGGCTTGAACAAGTATCGTTTTTGGGTCACGTAATATCCAAACACGGAGTGATGGTAGACCCAATAAAGATTGAAGCCGTGAGTAACTGGAACCGACCAAAGAATGCCAAATAATCGAAGCTTCTTGGGCTTGCAAGTTACTTCCGGAAGTTTGTAGAGAACTTCTCCAGGAGTGCCGCCCCTATGACAGTCCTCACCAGAAAGGACAAGAAATATGAGTGGACGGACACTTGCGAGAGGAGTTTCACAGAGTTGAAAAGGAGACTGACCATCGCTCCAATTCTTGCTCTTCCGACAAGAACAAGGCTTCGACATGTACAAAGGATGCTTCCAAGATGGGACTCGAGTCACTTATGCAGAATGGCAAGGTCATTGCCTCGCCTCTAGGCAACTCAAGGAACACGAAGGAATTATCCCACCCACGATTTAGAGCTAGCGGCCTGGTCTTTGCTCTCAAAACATGGAGGCATTATCTCTATGGAGCTCAGTGTAGGATCTATACAGACCACCAGAGTCTGAAATATTTCTTCACACAGAATGACCTGAACATGAGACAGCGCAGATGGCTCGAGCTCGTCAAGGATTATGACTGCGAGATTCTTTACCATCCGGGAAAGCTAACAAGGTGGGATGCACTCGCAGAAGTCTGCGCCACCTTGATGTCCCTCTCGATGCTATCTCGACCCTTAGAAAAGAGATTATGCGTTACGGGTGGAAATCATTTCCGGACTGACTCTCGACCCCGACGATAGCCGACATTGTTCGATGATATCGAAAAGCAAGCCCGTGACCCAAGCCTTGGAGGATCAAGCAAGAGGTCCTAGAGGGAAAAGGCGGGTTTCGGATCTCTCGATAGTGGAGTACTCTACCTCGGGGATCGCTTGTGTATTCCCGACGATCCGAGTGCGGAGGAGATACTTGAGGAAGCTCACGACTCCTTATGCGATGCATCCTGGAACCACCAAGATGTACCAAGACCGAAGCGAAAGTTTTGGTGGTTTGGAATGAAAAGAGATGTGGCTCAAGATGTCGATGCTTGCACGACCCGCCAAAGGGTTAAGCGAGCACCAAAGACACGGAGGAACAACTGCGGTGATCCGATTCGAATGGAAATGGGAGGACATTTCTATGGATTTCATCTCGGGATTGCCCAAGGCGACAAAGCGGTTATGATGCTATATGGGTGATTGTAGAGCAGTTGGCGAAGTCCGCCATTTCTTAGCAATCAAGATGACCTATGGCTCGATTATATGCTAGAAATTCATCGAGACTACATGGAATTCCTAAGACCATCATTTCGATAGAGATGGTCGCTTTATTTCCCATTTACGGGAATGTGTTGAAGGCCTTAGGCACAAGCTATTGTTGATCTTGCCTTCCATCCCGAGACGACAGACGAAAGAGTAAATCAAATCTTGGAAGATATGTTAAGAGCTGCATACTGGATTTCAAAGGTAGTGGTGTCGATACTTATGTTTGGCGGAATTAAACACAATAATAGCTACCAAGCTACTATTGGAATGGCACCCTCTACGAGGCTCTATCACGGGAGGAAATGTAGATCTCCCATATCTTTGATACGAGGTGGTGAAAAGAAGAGGATGGGACTCGACGGATTTCATCGATGACACCACGAGCTATCTGAACATCACTTGAGAGGAATTGAAGCGCCCAAAGCCGACAAAGAGCTATGCGGATAAGAGGCGTAGACCATTAGAATTGAGGTTGGGGACCTAGTATTCCTCAAAGTGGCTCCCATGAAGGAGTAATGAGGTTCGGAAAGAAAGGGTAAACTCGAGTCCACGTTACGTGGGACCGTATCCGATATCGCAGAGGATTGGCAATGTAGCTTACAAGCTAGAGTGCCTCAAGAGATGTCGGCTATTCTGGCGTGTTCCATGTCTCTGTGCTCAAGAAATGCATTTCAGTCTGGACCAGTGATCGAGCCACAAGCGGTACAAGTTCAAGAGGACCTAAGTATTGAAAGTCGGCCTATCAAATACTAGGCCGAGAAATCAAGAGGCTAAGGAACAAGAGGTGCCCTTAGTAAAGGTCTGTGGCGAGAATCAGCAGTGCGAGGAGGCTACACAGGAGAGCGAGGAGGACATGAAGAAGAAGTACCCTGATTGTTCTAAGTTTGAGGCGAAACTTTTAAAGGTATGAAGGATTATAGCCAGTAAAATTCCTAGCAATTTTACAAGAATTTTTTCTTGATGATGATGGGCTTTATGTAGGCTTTTTCCAAAACAAAAGAAAATAAGCCAAAATGGATACAAGACCTAGGAATTGAACTCAGACCTCTAGAGATAGCCAAGCCCTATAGATGTACCCACTAACCATAAGCCCAATAGGATTGTATGATTAAGGAAGGGGGAACTATAGATAAATGGGACTAAGGAGTAAATGAAGAGGCATAGAAAAGAAAGAGGAACTTCTCTTCCTCCTCCTTTATAAAGAAGAGGAAGATTGAAATTGTTTACTTCCTCTCTTCTTCTTCCTCCCTTCTCACCAAATCCTAAGGTTTTTTCCTCTACATTCCCTCTTTTGGCGAATCCTATCCAAGCTAGAGAAGGCTAAGTGTTGATCTTCTTTAGGTTATCTTCCCACCCCAAGCAAAGCGAAGGATGTAAGTATCCCTCACTGCATACGAGTAAGCTCATAAAAGAAATCTATATTGTTATATTCGAAGATATGATCTAGGGTTTCCATGAAGTTGTATGCCATGCTTTTGTAATTAGATGATGATGTTAGGGCTTAAAAGCGGATTAGGTCAAAAGTAAACCCTAGGAAACCCTATGGACCATTCGCCAACATGGGTGTTTGGTGTTTTTGAAGTTTATATCTTGCTTTACTTGCAAATGATGATGATAGCATGTTAGAGGATTAGGATAAAGATCTAACCCCAAAGGTCTCCATGAACCATTCGCCAAGTCATGGACTAGGGTCTAAATGAAGCTCCATGTTATGTTTATGCTATGTTCTATAACTAGATGATGATGTTAGGGTTTTAAAGTGGTTAGAACAAAAGCTAACCTAATGAACACTATAGTTCTATTCGGCCAAACCCTACTTTTAGGGTTTCAATGAAGTTCCATGCCCTATTATGGGAACTAGATGATGATTTTAGGGCTTAAAGTGGGTTAGAACAAAAGCTAACCCTAATGAACACTATAGTTCTATTCGGCCAAACCCTATAGGGTTTCAATGAGGTTTCATACTATGTTTTGTAACTATAGGATGAGGTTAAGTTTTAAAAGGGATTAGGTCAAAAGTTAAACCTAAAGGCCCTACATGGACCATTGCCACCCTTGGACCATTGACCTCTTTAGGGTACAATGAAGTTCATACCATGAATTGTATGCTATGTTATGTTAATGAAATCAGTTATGTTGTTATGAAATGAAGCATGCCATGCTATGTTGATGAAATAAGTTATGTTGTTATGAAATGAAGCATGCCATGCTATGTTAATGAAATAAGTTATGTTGTTATGAAATGAAGTATGCCATGCTATGTTAATGAAATAAGTTATGTTGTTATGAAATAAAGTATGCCATGCTATGTTAATGAAATAGGATATGTTGTTATGAAATGAAGTATGCCATGCTATGTAAATGAAATGAAGCCTGATGTGTATGAAATGAATTATGCCATGTTATGAAAATGAAATGAAGCATGATGTGTATGAAATGAAGTATGCTATGCTATGTTAATGAAGTGAAGCATGAGGTGTATGAAATGAAGTATGCTACGCTATGTAAATGAAATGAAGCATGATGTGTTATGAAACGAAGTATGCTATGCTATGTTAATAAGACATGTAGTAAAGTAAGCATATAAGTATTTTACCTTCTGCATGGCTTGTACCAAGACCTTAACAAGGTCCAAAGAAGGGATGGGCTCCTAAGATGCCCTAGGTCGATGGAATAAGACTCGGGCCTAGGATGGGCTTCTATGTATGATTGCCCCTAGGTCGATGGAATAAGATTCGGGCCTAGTACGGGATGGGCTCCAAGATGCCTTAGGTCGATGGAGTAAGACTCGGGCCTAGGATGGGCTTCTACGCTATGACGATTGCCCTAGGTCGATGGAATAAGACTCGGGCCTAGAAACCTATTAGGTTCGAGACTTGCTACCTCGGGCCTATTTAGGGATGCGCGCTATGATAATGAAGAAGTGGTACAATGCCGGGCCCAAATATGTTGAGATTTATATTTACGTACCTAGCGTATATGTTTTCAAAAGCATCTTGCATATGTATGTCATGATTGTTAAGTTACATGTTATGTTAAATGATATGCCATGATTGTTAAGTTACATGTTATGTTAAATAATATGCCATGATTGTTAAGTTACATGTTATGTTAAATAATATGCCATGATTGTTAAGTTACATGTTATGTTAAACGATATGCCAAGAATGTTAAGTTATATGTTATGAAAGTTATGCTTTATGATATGCTATGAATGTTTACATGTTTACGTTAGATACATTACAAGTTATGTTGATGATACGGTGATCCATGCTATATTTCACTTACGTTACTTATGCTACATGTTAAGTTGATGACACCAAGTATGTTACATGTTATATTGCTTCTATGTTGTGAATGCTGCATGATTAATGATAATGTATGGTTTTAGTGAGTAGGACAGGATCTTACTAAGCCTATGTGCTTATAGTTTATCTTTCCCTCGTACTGCAGATAAGGGTAAGGGATGGATAAACTAAAGGGAGCAGCAGGAGGGGCCAATGTGTGTGGTAGTGGCATGGTGGAGAAGATCCGTTAGGTCTAAACATGTTTACCTATGATGAAGATGTCTATTCATGTCCTCACTTATGTCTCCTTATGATGATGATGTTATGAATTTACTAAGCACTAAGTATCTGCATATATGATGCATGCTCTATGTTAAGAAGAAGAAGTAAAGAAGAAGTAAGAAGAAGTATCTATCCACGCTATGAAGCATACTCTATGCTAAGAAGAAGAAGTATGTATATATATATGTATATATGTGTTAATGCATGTTTATGTTTAAAAGAAAAACAAAAAAAAAAGTATTAAGAAGTATGTCTAAAGTCTTCCGCTGTGAGAATTAAGAAGTATGTATAAAGTCTTCCGCTGTATGTAATGTATGAACGGTCGCGTCACGCGCCGCCTCTCCGGACATTTAGGGTCCCGGAAGGGCGGGCGTGACAGTACAAGTGTACGATGCACTTTCTCTAGTTCTCGGCTCTTTTGGGCAGTGAACTTCAGAGTTAATGGCCGACGACTATATACCCTAAGCCGATGACGAAAGGCTTTATCTGAGAACAATCACCTTCTCAAAGTTGTGCTCAGAGTTAATAAGTACGATAAGGGCAACAGTTGAGGTGTCAACTCATTGTTGTCCTTAAACCCAATGTTTTAGTCAACTCTAAGACTAAAACATGCCTAGTAAAGACTCTACCCATAGACCCTTTACTTGCCAAGACTCCGGCCTTCGTCCATTCTTGGACTTTTCACCAAGGTTCCCCCCTTGGATTTCCCATATGCTAAGGAATTACCCATCTTGGACTTTTCACCAAGGTTCCACCTTTGGATTTCCCATCTACCAAGGAATTACCCATCTTGGACTTTTCACCTTGCCACTCCCGCAAGAAATTTTTACATGCCAAGGAATTACCCTTCTTTGACTTTTCACCTTGCTACTCCCGCAAGGAATTTTCCTTCACCAAGGCACTTGGATTTCTCACACCAAGATTCACCCTTGGATTTATCTTTCACCAAAGCACTTGGATTTCTCACACCAAGATTTACCCTTTGGATTTATCCTTCACCAAAGCACTTGGATTTCTCTCACCAAGATTTACCCTTTGGATTTCTCACACTCTCACACCTACACTACTTAAACCTTTGTCAAATACCAAAACATAACTTAGAGCAATAGCTCCAACACTATGCTAAATCTGTAGGTATTGTATTAGACTTTGCAAGGTCAACGACACTAGGAGAATCTCGGGACGAGAAACCTCGGTGGTAGGGTGACACCAGGAGAATCTCTGGATGAGACACCTCAGTGATCAAGTGACCGAAAGCTAAGTGACAGGTCAGGAGAACCAAAGGTAAGCTCCGAGTGTGGAGTGGTAGTAAGGACGCATCCTCAGTAAGAGGACAATCCTAGGCGTCGATCCGACCAAGGCTTCCAGAGGAATGCCGAAGTGGAGATCAGATAGTCAAAGGACTATCACACTGCATGACATTATGCATCTCTTATTCTAACCTTGTGTTGGAGGAATTCTTAAGTGCAGCAGTCGACCAGAGGTGTAAGCAGTCGACTGGAGGCAGTCGACTACTAAGAGGAACAGTCGACGGATGTCAACGAATCAGCCCAATGCACATGGTCAAAGAGATATAGATCGATGTCGCCACCTCATGATAAGATAAGCCTCCACCTCAAGATAAGATCCACGAGTTTTGGATCTGAATCTAGACATATTCCAAGGCGACATTCTATAAAAGGAGGGGAGGACTCAAACCCTACAAGATCATGATCATCAATTAATGAACTCCTAAGTGCACCGGCTCTCCGATCGGAATCCTTCGTGCTACAACGCTACTCCGACCGTGCATCGGCTACAAGTTATTTGTCGGTATCTTGTTGACTTCTTAATTATTATTTGCAAAGAGGAGATGTAAGATTGTTACCTTTTCCTCTACATCATTGTAATCGCTTGTCTCTTACCTCCAACGAGGAAGAGATTTTTAGTGTGTTGCCCTTCAGAAGCGATCAAGGATCACAGGGCCTTGGATTAGCAGCTGGTGGGCTGTGAACCAAGTAAAAAAATACTTGTGTTTTGTGCTTTAGTTTTCCGTTGCGTACTTTGTTTTAACCGACAAAAAGAAAAGTTTTACGAATGCTATTCACCCCCCTCTAGCATTTTTTCGATCCAACCATTCGGTGCAACCACCGGTCGAGCATTTTTTCTTTTCGATTTTTTTATTTTATTTATTATCTCTCGCACTACTAATCCAAGACCAAGTCTTGGGACGTGTTCTTTGTAATTAACATTGTAGGAAAATGGATAAATCAAGGATTCAGGAGGAGAGTTCACAAGGTAAATTTGATTTAAATTTTAAATTGCATATTATGTGTTTCAAGTGCAGGGAGAGAGGACACTATAAAAATAAGTGTCCTACTCATAAGACTCAAATGGCGCAACCGACGGTAAAGGAGAAACCAATGTCAGAAGTCTGGAGGAATAAGGAGCACATCAAGTGCTTCAGGTGTGAAAGATTTGGTCACTACAAAAATTGGTGCCCGGAGAAGAAGGTTAGTAAAATTAACAATTTTAAAATTTTAAGTTTTAGAATACTTGATAACTTAGATAAATTATGTATTAAAGCTAGTAAATTAGTTGATTGTTGTTAATTAATTAATACAATTAATAATTCAACTAATAAAAAAATTAATTAATTCAGATTTAATTAGTTTAAATAATATAATAATATCATAGAAGAAAATGATCAAATTAATCTTACATTTGATAAAATTAACCAAGAGCTTAATCAAATCTTTAGTTTAATCAACATAGATCTAGATCAAGTCAAGGATAAAACCGACCAAGGACTTAATCAGAATAATCAAAGCCTAGATGAGAATAATCAAACCTTAGGATAGAATCATCAAATCATGTTGGGTTTCCCCGACACCAACGTGGGTGTGTGTTCGAACATGTTTTGTTAACATACACACAGCGGAAGCAAAAAGAAGCAAAAAACTAATTTTATTATAACACACACACCACACACATGGAGGATACAACAAGTGTAGACATAATCACTATTTTAAATTTTTGCAATAAAAGGAAATTTATTCTAGTTATACCTGACGTATCACGTGTAGCGAGAATGACATCAACCGTAGCGACCCTCGCTAGAATCGCCTCTATCCATATCCACACCAAGTATCTTCGGGATAGCTTCACAAAGCCACGAGCCCCATCTTCGCAAGAGTTACTAGCCTCGTGTCGAAGACGTTGTGATCCAAGAGACGATCACAATCCGAATCAAAATTCGGATCTAAAAATAAGCTCCACGAACTCGCTTCTCGGAAGCGGTTTTCATTAACCAATTGATGAAACCTTGGTCCCCCACCTATGAGAATTGCCGGAGATCCAATCCTCAGCAAGTAGGTCACTATCGAAGCGCAAAACACCAACCAAACGACCTCTCTACGAAGAGAGAAATGACAGCTTGTGTTGGTGGAGAAGATGGTCGGCCAATCAATGGTCAGTTGCTCCTTGGTCGCCGACGGCAAAGGGAGGATGGCCTGAGGAGTCGTCGACGGCTGGTGGATGGCCAGCGGTAAGGAGGAGGAGCAGCAACTCCAATGGGTGGCGGAACAAGGTGCTTGGGCAGCCAATGAAGTGGGCGACAACCCTAGAGGAGGAAGAGGAGAGGAGGCTAGGGTTTCCAAAATCCTTGAACCAATTAATTCTCCACGAAAAACCCTTAAGCCATGTTTTTATAGATAACACATTCTCCTAACGGTTATTGGTTCATAACCAACACCCATTAATCCACTCCAATAACTTAAGTTAAAATAAACCAAACTGCATTGGTCTATTTTAAGTTAAAACGAATCGAACCAACTTTGGTTCATTCGTTTAAAACAAACCAAACCACTTTGGTTTATTTTCCACCATTGGATTAGAACCATACTGATTTGGCTCATCCATCATGTCTTCATAAGACTCAGCCCATCCATGCTTCCGATACGACTGAAATAATTTCATGCTCACTCTTTGTTTGGTCCAACCAAACCAACTCTCTCTCGATCTGAGAATCCTATTCTCAAGATCGTTTTAAATCCTTCGGATTACGCTCATTGTGCGTGTGACCAAATAGGTTCCCGATTTATGTTGGTTGTATATAATTAACCATTAATTATAGAACGATCATGAGTGACACCTAGTAGTACATCATGATCCCCAATTAACCAGAAAATCAACTGTTGATCCCAGAACCTTTTCTGAAACCCTTCAGCGGCCACAGTGAATAGTGCCCTATTCCCTTCACTCATCTTATACCCACTTGGTTCAGGACATGGTCTATAGTGTCAGTCCCTACTAGGCTTACTACGTCACACCTAGCCCAAGTATCATTTCCTCATCTTGCGGATTCTAGTTACTGCACATGTATCCAAGAGTATCTTACTCTAAACATGTAATGCTTTGGCCAAAGACTTTAGTAACAATCTGACGAGAAGACAAAGGTATACATCTCCTCACAAGGAGTGACAAATCCTTTGTAGGCTATTCAAACACCTTCAGACACTTCAACTTATACCCAACCATCCCGGATCCACATCTCCTTGGAGATGCTTGCTTAAGATGTCAAAGCATAAGTCTCCATGACCAAGACGACTTGAATACCGCAAGTCAAAGGAACATCGTACTTATGTTGCAGTAAAAACTTCATTGACATATCCATATATGTAGAGAACCATATGAAGTCTTACAGCTAATCACTCCAATGAACTAGTTACCCTAACTAGCATCCATGATTAACTCCAGACATCACAATGTCTCCAGCCAGTGAGGAACAGCTGCTTGGATAAACCAAGGAGTATAACTCATGCTAGTCTCAACAGAATTGATGGCGTCCGAATCCATCAATTCATCGACAAGGGATAATTCCAATACTTCACAATTACACATGTAGAGATACTCACTAATTGTGATCCAATCACAAATTCTCTCATGCTGTGAATCGTATTGCGGACATTTAGTAAATGAGTTTAAGATCCAATCAAATACATGAAAACATGTATACTCAAATAGTGAATCTTCATTTATCAAATAAATGGTACAACCATAATGCGATTACCTTAGGACACCTCTCATATATTACTAACAAACCCTAGATATGATTAATCAAGATAATTCAGAATTAAAAAAAATTCTGTTTTGAAAAATTCAACCATAAAAAATTCGAAATTAAATTTAAAAAATTCCAAATCTAATCTAAATAATTATAAAAAATAATAATAATTCTACTTTGAAAAAGTCTAATAATCTTATCTTAAAAAAATTCTATTAATAATTCTACTTTTAAAAAGTCTAATAATCTTATCTTTAAAAATTCTAATAATTCTATTAATAATTCTATTTTAAAAAAGTCTAATAATATTATCTTTAGAAATTATAATAATTCTATTAATAATTCTACTTTTAAAAATTCTAATCATCTTATCTTTAAAAATTATAATAATTCTACTTTTAAAAATTCTAATAATCTTATCTTTAAAAATTCTAATAATTCTACTTTTAAAAAGTCTAATAATCCTATTAAATCTATTTTAAATTCAAAATCTAACTTAATTAAAAATTCAAAATTAATTAATCAAACCAATAAAATTAATTAAAATAGAGTACCATTTGATTATACAAAAATTAATAATTTAGCAATTAAACCTTCAACTTTTAGAAATTCAACAAATAAAAATCTACCTAAGAAATAACCATTTCTTTGAATTAATTGAACATAACATTCTCATGCATACATATCATTTTAATTAATAACCATGCTTATTTTTGTCGTATCATACATACTAGTCTTAAATTAAATCTCATAGAACGATTAGATAGGAAATGATTAATTAACCTTGACAACATAGTATCAGGACGCAGTAAGATGATAGTATGTTAGGAAAATAAAGTCTCGTGTATCCAGATTAGATATCTAGCTTGGTGCACTTGGCTAAGTGGAACTAGTTGAAGTTACCTCACCACATCCTCGACTAGTTAGACCAGGACGTAACCCTAAGTGAATTAAGTGCACAATTTTTTAAGATTGATTTTGTCTAAGGAAGTGGTCATTGTTTCGATCAAAGAAGGCCTCTATGCCTCGCTACGACCTGAAAGTCATCTTTTGAAATGTTCACTTAACTAACTAAAGGTTAAATCTAAATCTAGCTCAAGGTTAATTAATTTCTAAGACATTAACATTAACTAAGTAAAATTAAATTCATCTCACAACACCTATAAGGATAACTTGGTTGATCATGTAGAATGAATGAGATGGTAATGACAACAAATTGAAAATAGTTTTGAAAATGATTTCAAAATTTATATTTATATATATATATATATATATATAAATTGATTCTTAAAACTATTTTTATTGGTTGCCATGATTGTTGTGTGTAGTTATACATAGTATTCAAAATAACTAGGCTTCTTAAAATGATGGTTAGTTGACCAATACTTAACATCTAGATCCTTAGGTCAACATTAAACACCTAGATCCTCTAGACACTTAGGTAAGCATTCCTTATGGCCAACAAGGTGTCCTAAGAGTTTGTCAGACAAAGGCGGAGGCCCTCTAGATAAGCCTTCCTTGTGGTTAATAAGGATGTTAGGTTAAGGGGGAGGTTCTAATTGGATAATCATCATAGAAGTTGTTAAAATATTATTTTTTTAAAAAAATCGCCAATACTTTAATATTTTAAAATCCTTCTTTTTTTTATAATATGCCAAGGGAGAGAGAAGACTTAAGTTAGACAAACTTAGTATCTCTAGCTACCTTTAGTTTGGCATAAACCTAATAAACATGAGCCCTTAATATCTTGTAAATATATTCTTCTCAAAATTCTATAACAATGTTAAAGGTTGGACGGTCACATCTTAACCTAGGATATACATTGTTGGTGCAGGATCTAGAAACCTAAGCTCATAAATGTTAAAGAGAGTTGAACATGTTAAGTCAAATTGATTATAATGTTTTAAAACAATTCTATTTTTGGTAAAGGGCTCATGCTTGAAATACTGTTCAAACATTAACCTTAAAAATGCACCTCTTATAAAGTCATTTTTGATATATGTCAAGGGGAGAGAGAGGTTAAAGTTAAGAGGTTACCTACTTTTTTTTTTCAAAAAGTAATTTTTTTTCAAAACTCACCTAGGGTTAAGGGGGAGGTACCCTTAAGGGGAGGTTTTGAAAAATGCTTGTTTAACCTCAGTGCTGAGATGATGCCAGGAGAATCTCGAAAGGAGAAACCTCGGTGATCAAGTGATCGAAAGCTAAGTGACAGATCAGGAAGACCAAAGGTAAGCTCCAGGTGAGAAGTAGTGGTAAGGATGCGTCCTCTATAAGAGGACAATCCTAGGCGTTGATCCGACCAAGGTTTCCAGAGGAATGCCGAAGTCGAGATCGGACAGTCAAAGGACTGTCACACTGATGTGAGCAAAATATATAGGGTTTTAGGAGTAGTTTTCGCTCACATCTCATTACATTTTATGTTTGTTTCATGCATATTTCACTTTGTTTTGCATGCATTTCATATTTTTTTAGTGCGGAGATCTACTTTTTATGCTTTTGTGTGCAGATAGCATTTCATGGCAAAACGGCACATTTTTGGAGCAAAAATGGAGCAATTTGTGGAGCACGAACCTTAGGGAACAAGCACTGGCCATGTCCCAAGAATTGGGCATGTTTTCGAAGCAAAACGGATCAAAATAGAGGCTCCAGGAAAAGACATGGCCAGGTCATGTGAAAACACACGGCTGTGCCTTTTTTCCAGCTCAATTTTCAACCGAGATTTCATCTATTTTCCAGCCTTGCACACGGCCAGGCCGTGTGAAATTCACACGACCGTGTGGTGGCGCCGCGAATTCAAGGAAATAGGGTTTTTCAAGCATTTATGGAAAGCCAGAGCCGCCTCTATATATAGGAAACTCATCCAAGAGGTGAGGATCATGAGGGAGCTACCTTAGGGCTCCCAAACCCTAGGGAGGAGGCACGACGGCTAGGACGACACACCGAAGCCCTAAAAAGCTTCGGGGACTCACAACGGGGAGGAAGAACGCCGCCGGAGGTCCATGCTTTGCACTTCAATGATGGAGAGAAGACCACGTAGGCATTGTAATTCCTTGTTCCTGCACTTTATTTCTGATGTATTCGAACATGTACATGCTTTGTGATTCCTCTCTTATATACATGGAGTAGTTCCTTCGATTCTAGGATTAGGGAGTAGCTTGTGTGCGCATTACATGTTGGTTCACGTTAAATTCTATTTTTGAGTTTAATTTGGCAATTGAAAATTGTTTATACCCATATCTATGCGTGTTTGGTTTTCTACTTGCTGTGCTTAGGCGATACGAGGGGTGACATCCCTCGTATCTAAGATTTAGGAGATTTTATACAAGGAACCTAGAAGTAAACCTGATCTCCTGTAACCGTAGGTAGAAGGATGCGATGGAACCAGAAATGGTTCATCGCAGGGATTGATTTGACATTCTCGTACCATCTATCCCATCCTTGTAAGGCAGAGATAGCTCCCGGTAGATGCGATGGCTCATCGGGAGAGTGTATGATGTCCCTTCCACAAAACCATAGCTAGATGTTTAGACAATGCCCAGTTGACAACATGTTTTGCGACACACAAGCGAAATCGAAGTCCAAGAATCCCTTTTAAAGTTCTCGGCACGCTCCTTTCTTCCTCTGTGTGACACCATATTAGAGTTTAGTCCACCGACAACCCTTGCAATCAAAACCTCTAGATTTTACTTCCGAACAATTTCACCCACTGAACAAATTGGTATTCGAATCCCAATCCCTGTGGGATCGATAATCTTTTGTTACTTAACGACATTCGTGCACTTGCGGGCGTTGAGCGCGAGTGCTCATTTCGAGTCCTCGACGACCTCCATCACGAGATTTGAGGGCGCGTTCGCGTGCATTAAGTTTTTGGTATCGTTGTCGGGGACTGATTAATTCGATATCGAATCGAGAAGTAGATAATTGGATCAGACTTAGATTAGGTTTATTTTCTTGTTATATTTTATATTATTTCAGTTTTATTTCATTTTATATTTTTTCTATTCAATTTGCAGTTTAGATTAATTACATCTTTCTTTCTTTCAATTTTTAGTAGTGCTCTAGTTTAAAAAAAAAAAAGGGAGACTCTTGCCAACCCACTGCTATTCCTTTCCTTACCTATAATTTCCTGTGTATAACGATGCATGCTTTTACTCATGATTATGGTCAATTTAATGCTGTAAGTTTTGGTAACATTTATTGTGAGCATTGTGGTGAAACATGACATACCATAAACGATTGTCCTGATATATTCGAACCTTCAAAATTTGAACAAGATGATGTCACCTACAATTACAACCAGTGGCCACAAGATGATTCCTATTCATATAGTTATGACTATGGGTACCTAAACCCTCAATATTGTTCGCCTAAATCCCGACTTGAGTAGATGATGGAAGATTTCATTCGAATAGAACAAGCGGCGAACGCTGAATTCCGACGGCGGCATTCGCAGACAGAGACTCAATATTGTTTCAAAAATGAGAACGAGAGCTATGAGTCACCATGCAAATTTTATCCATAACTAAGTCCCCACTTAGAATCCCCACTAGATAATTTTACTAGGGAATGCGAGGAGCATAGCCAACAATTTGCGGAGATTATGGAACGAGATCTAGCAAGAGAAGAAACCAAACGACTAGAAGGTGACTTTAATGACTGGATCATACCTAATAGGGTGGAGACTCACTTTGAGCGAATGGATGAGGAAGACGTAGATGACATTGGAAGTAAAGAACGACAATCCATTCAATCACTACTTGGAGAAGAACTTGAGAATTATATAATGGACACTTTAATCAAGGAGTGCATTGCTTCAATCAAAACACCTCATAACCTCAAGGATCTAGAAGAGCCTACCCTAACCCTCACTGAAACTTTAGTCACTAATAACGAAGCCCTTTTAGCGAATTGTGACGATAAAGTATCATTCGACATAATAGAATCTGCTAATCAATCTTTTGGTGAGGATATTTGTGGTGAGTTACATCATTTACAACATATGGATGAAATGAAATATTATGATCGGACTTTTGAAAATTTTTTGAGGCTAAGCATGCTCAATCTCGAGCCAAGGAAAGTAGCTAACAAGTATCTTGCCCCTCCACGAGCAAGATTTAAGGGATATAGTGATGTAGGAAAAAAAAAAGGCAAGAGGCGAAAAGTGAGCAAATATCTTGCTCCCCCATGAGCAAGATTCAAACACATCAAATGAAATGTAGGAATAAGGTCGAGCTAAAAGACCTTAAACAAAGCGCTTCTTGGGAGGCAACCCAAGTTTAGTTTTTAGGATTTCTTTTTATTGAATTTAATTTTTTGTAATTCGATCTTTGATTTATGGTATTTAGCATTTGTAGGTAAGGAAAGAACTTGATAGGTAAAAACAAAAGTAATTTTAAGTTTATGCGGTGAAGTGAGTGAGAGAAATCAGACCATTATGCACCACGAGAAAAGAAACAAATGGCGCACTACCAAGCTGTATGTTTTCACATGGTCGTGCCCTGACTTCCAGAGTCGTACACGGTTAGGCAGTGTGTTTTCACACAGTCGTGCCCTGACTTCCAGAGTCGCACACGGTCAGGCAGTGTGTTTTCACATGGTCGTGCCCTGACTTCCAGAGGTGCATACGGTCAGGCCGTGTGATTTCACACGGCCGTGTCACGCCCCCTAGTCCACGTGAAAAGCCTACACCTGCACCATTTTCTTTTCCTACTTTTGAGTAGGATGCAAGTACTTCTGCCTATGATTTCTCAGAGTTCCGATCGTGCCTCGATGACGTATACACCGAGTAGCAAATGTAGGGGCAGTAATGGGATGATCATAGCTCCTATACGCAAGCGAAGTTTATAGGCTTACGGGAGCACTTCCAGTGGGCCGAGGACTTCTACGACGAGGCCCATATTTACTTTCAAGAGGAGGATGCCCGACGCCAGGAGGAGGCCACCTACCGCTAGGAGATGCAGCAGTATATGCATTCCCAGTAGGCATAGTGGGCCCGGGAGGAGGAGCATAGATCGGTCGCTACATCCACCAGCTCTCAGATCGGCCACATGTACATGTGGCATCAGCGGCTTAGCACCAGGTTTTCCCAGGAGTCTGACATGCCGAGACTACCAGACTTCCCGCCTCGACCATAATATTAGAGGTATTGTTTCATATAAGTCTGGGGGAGGGACCCCAAGTTCTGATTTATTTTATTTCTAGCAGTAGTTTCTTTCATGATATTTTCATTTTAGTTAGTATTCATTTGTTCATGCATAAATTGTTCAGTTTCTTTCAGCACTTAGTTTTTGCTATCTATAAGCTGCCTCAATAGTATTTTTAAAGTTACTTACATGAGTTGTTCCCATAGGTATCTTAACTTCATTTATCTCATGGTATTTTATTTTATTTGCTCTAATGAATGTTTTAGACTTACACTGGTTAGCTTTTATTTTTACACCTACACATGTTGAACATTCTGAAAGGGAGAATCTAGTACATACCTAGTTATGATTCATCTTAGTAGTCTAGTACTTTGGAATCCATAGGTGACTCTAGGTTTAGCATTTTAGTTACTGGAGATGCTCGGATTGTGTAAGCCCATTCGGAAAAATCAAAATCCCAGTGAGCAGAAAAATAAAAGAGAAAAAAAGAGAGAGAGAAATGAAAAAAAAAGAAAAAAAAATAAATATTATGAGGGATAAAAAAACAGTTGTTGTGGGTGGAAATGGTGAGGTGCCCCTTTGAGACCGAGTTAGGTTACTGGGGAAACACCTACCAATTTCTCTCAATACCAAGCCCGCCTTTGAGACTTTGTGTTAGATCTAGGGAATGACCCTCACTTTGGGCAGGTAAGTGCCTAAGATCTAGAGACCTAGGAAAGCTATAGGATGAAGACTTAACTCACCATGGAACGAGTATCCCCTAAGAATGATTCGCTTAGCACGAGCACGAGGAGCTAACTTAGTGAATTTCTAGAATATATTTATTTTGCTTTGATTGCAAATACCACTTGATAAATTTAGTTAACATGCTAAGTATGGAACAATATATTTTTAAAACTTCATAGCACTGAGGTTTTCTTGAGGACAAGCAAAGATTTAAGTCTGGGGAAAGTGATGTGAGCAAAACATATAGGGTTTTAGGAGTAGTTTTTGCTCACATCTCATTACATTTTATGTTTGTTTCATGCATATTTCACTTTGTTTTGCATGCATTTCATATTTTCTGGTGAGGAGATCTACTTTTTATACTTTTGTGTGCAGGATAGCATTTCATGGGAAAACGATGCATTTTTGGAGCAAAAATGAAGCAATTTGTGGAGCACGGACCTTAGGGAACATGCACTAGCTATGTCCTAAGACTTGGGCATGTTTTTGAACTGAAACGGATTAAAATGGAGGCTCCAGGAAAAGACACGGCCAGGCCATGTGAAAACACACGATCGTGCCTTTTTTCCAGCTCAATTTTTAGCCGAGATTTCATCTATTTTCCAGCCTTGCACACGGCCAGGCCGTGTGAAATTCACACGGCCATGTGGCGGCGCCGCGAGTTCAAGGAAATAGGGTTTTTCAAGCATTTATGGAAAGCCAGAGTTGCCTCTATATATAGGAAACTCATCCAAGAGGCGAGGATCACGAGGGAGCCGCCCTAGGGCTCCTAAACCCTAGAGAGGAGGCACGACGGCTAGGATGGCACACCGAAGCCCTAAAAAGCTTCGGGGACTCACAACGGAGAGGAAGAACGCCGCCGGAGGTCCACGCTTTGCACTTCAACGTCGGAGAGAAGACCACGTAGGCATTGTAATTCCTTGTTCTTGTACTTTATTTCTGATGTATTCGAACATGTACATGCTTTGTGATTCCTCTCTTATATACATAGAGTAGTTCCTTCGATTCTAGGATTAGGAAGTAGCTTGTGTGTGCATTATATGTTGGTTCATGTTAAATTCTATTTTTGAGTTTAATCTGGCAATTGAAAATTGTTTAATCCCATATCTATGCGTGTTTGGTTTTCTACCTGTTGTGCTTAGGAGATACGAGGGGTGACAACCCTCGTATCTAAGATTTAGGAGATTTTATACAAGTAACCTAGGGGTAAACCTGATCTCCTATAACCGTGGGTAGAAGGATGTGATGGAACTGGAAACGGTTCATCGCGGGGATTGATTCGACATCCTCTTACCGTCTATCCCATCCTTGTAAGGCAGAGATAGCTCCCGGTAGATGCGATGGCTCATCGAGAGAGTGTATGATGTCCCTTCCACAAAACCATAGCTAGACATTTAGACAACGCCCAGTTGACAACATGTTTTGCGACACACAAGCGAAACCAAAGTCCTAGAATCCCTTTTAAAGTTCTCGGCATGCTCCTTTCTTCCTCCGTGTGACACCGTACTATATTTTAGTCCATCGACAACCCTCGCAATTGAAACCTCTAGATTTTACTTTCGAACAATTTCACCCACTGAACAAATCGGTATTCGAATCCCAGTCCCTGTGGAATCGATGATCTCTTATTACTTGACGACATCCGTGCACTTGCGGGTGTTGAGCGCGAGTGCGCGTTTCGAGTCCTCGATGTCCTCCATCACGAGATTTGAGGTTGCATTCCCGTGCATCACATACTGCATGACATTATGCATCTCTTGTGCTAACCTTGTGTTGCAGGAATTCTCAAGTGCAGTAGTCAACTGGAGGTGTCAGCAGTCGACTGGAGGTAGTCGAATGATGTCGACGAATCAGCACAATGCACATGGTTAAAGAGATATAGATCGATGCCGCCACCTCATGATAAGATAAGCCGCCAGCTCAAGATAAGATTAATGAGTTTTGTATTTGAATCTGGACATATTCCAAGGAGACATTCTATAAAAGGAGGGGAGGACTCAAACCTTACAAGATCATGATCATCAATCAATGAACTCCTAAGTGCACCGGCCCTTCGATCAGAATCCTTCGTGCTACAACGCTACTCCGACCGTGCATCCGCTACAAGTTATTTGTCAGTATCTTGTTGACTTCTTAATTATTATTTGCAAAGAGGAGAGGTAAGGTTGTTATGTCTCTTACCTCCAACGAGGAAGAGATTTTTAGTGTGGTGCCCTTCGGAAGCGATCAAGGATCACAGGGCCTTGGATTAGCAGCCGGTGGGCTGTGAACCAAGTAAAAAATACTTGTGTTTTGTGCTTTAGTTTTTTGCTGCGTACTTTATTTTAATCGATGAAAAGAAAATTTTTACGAATGCTATTCATCCCCCCCCTCCTTCTAGCATTTTTTCGATCCAACAATAACTAAGTAGGGTTTGTGGTAAAGGTAAAAAGGAAAGTTAAGGCATTTCTATTAGTCCTAATGTTTTCTTGAGAAAATTTTTCCTTGTAGAGGTATTTCTAAATTCTTTCTAAGGCATTTTGCACCTATTACAAAGCCTAGGGGCTAATGAAGGTGTTCTTGCGAGGGTTGTCAATTTTTCTAAGGGGTTTTAGGCTATCTAATGGGGGTTATCAAATTTTTCTAAGGCATTATATGTCTGGTATAATGCGGGATTATTTTACATTCTTATACAGAGGGCCATTGGTATTTTTGTATTTTCTCATACTCTTTGGCAATTATTAATGGCATTCATGCTGAAAGTTATTATGATTGATCGGAATTCCTCCTTTCTTATTTCAATGGTATTCTTTCTAAGGTATGACAAATTTGGTGTTATTTTTCTAAGTGTTAGAAACTAACTCAGGCTCCGCACCTACTATAATAGCCTAAGGGCTAGATAAGCTATTTTCCCCCATAGGGAACTATAACGCCTCTATATGGTATATGTAAATGTTCTCATGCCTCTCCTACAAAAAGTCTAAGGGATAGCTAGTTATTTTCCCCCACGGGGAACTATAACACCTCTATATGACATATGTAAATGTTCTCACGACTCTCCTATAAAAGCCTAAGGGTTAGATAGTTATTTTCCCCCACGGGGAACTATAACGCCAGCTATAATAGGCAGGTAACATGCTAACAAGGCTCAACGCCTCCAGTATTTTAAGGCATAAACGCCTCCTACAGTATTGTAAGGCATAAACACCTCCAAAAGTATTTTAAGGCATAAATGTCTCCTACAGTATTTTAAGGCATAAACGCCTCCTACAACATTTGAAGGTGTAAACGCCTCGTAACAACATTTACAGTATAAACGCCTCATACAATATTTTAGGCATAAACATCTCATATAGTAGTCAAGGTTCAGTGATTCATGCAGTGTTCAAGATATAGTATGCAAGGATCAATGCCTAGTATGTCAGTATGATAGATGTGGGTATTTGTAACGCCCATAAAATTTCTAGAAATTTTATGAGAATTTTTGCATGATCATATGGGCTTTTATGTGGGCTCTTCCAAAAAATAAAAAAAATAGAGCCAAAAAGGATGCATGGCCTAGGAATTGAACCCCAAACCTCTAGTAGATAGCTAAACCCTAAGATGCATCCAATAACTAGAAGCCCAGCAGGGTTGTGCTATTAGAAGGGTATGAGAAATGATAGATAAGGGTAAGGGAGGCTAAGGGACACCTTCAAGTGAATAAATAGGGGAATGAGGAGACAAGGAAAATCACATTTGCCATTCTCCACTTCTCTTCTTCTTCCTCACCGAAACCCTAAGCCCCTCTCTTCCATTTTTCCGAAAGCTAACCAAGCTAGGAGAAGGCTCTAATCTTGGCACAACCTAGCACTACAAAAAAATGAGGCATTTGGATCGGAAATTTAGAAGCGGTTGGGAAAATGATGGTAAAGGAGGGGCTTTTAGAAGCGGTTTTCTTAACCGGTGCTAATACCGCTTCAATTGATTTTTTTTTGAAGCGGATGATTTTTCGATTCTGTTGCGTATGTTTAGAATCGGTTAACAAACGACTCTATATAAATTTAATAGGAGCGGTTATTAACCGCTCCTATTGCTTTAGGAGCGGTTATAACCGCTTCTAATACCGCTTCAATTTACCATTTTTTGAAGCGGATAATTTTCCGATTCTGTTTAAGATATTTAGAATCGGTAATTATAACCGCTTCTAATAACGCTTCAATTGAATATTTTTTTTTATTTTTCTGATTCTGTTCAGTTTATTTAGAATCGATTTGTATAATAATTTTAGGATCGTTTAATAACCGATCCCAATTCTTTAGGAGCGGTTTATAACCGCTCCTAAAGGTTTAAAAAGAGGTATTGTCTATTATCTCAAAACCCTAAGCAGCCGTACGTCTTGGATTAGAGGGGTGGTCGTATCTTAGATTTTATTTTCCAAAAATCCTAGCTAGTTTGGATTTAAGGAGTGTATTATTTTCAATTTCATCTCTCTGTTTGAGTCTTCTCTATTCTAGCGGTCCATCAAATCGATTGCCCTAGTTTCATCCGGCCTTCTACTTCTTTGTCATAAGCCTTTGATTTTGTTTGGAGGTAATTTCTTTGTTTAATTTTTATTATGTGATAAATTTTTTAAGTATTAATGGTGACAAAATTATAATCGATTAGAGTTTGTCTTTTTTTATGAATCCTTTGATTTATCTTTTTTCAAGTTATTTGTATTGTTTTTCAAATTTATTATTATATTTTGTGTATTATATTTTGTTTATTATGCTAAGATTTATTTTCATATATTTTTTCCTCTAAATTGAATAATATAACAGATTTTTCATGATTTTTTTATTTTATGAAATCATTCTATTTATATATTTGAAAATTTATATTTAGGAATTGTATTTTTATGTTTGTTAAATTCCTTAAAATTGGTATGTTTTTATCTACAAATGTTTATTTAATTTTGATATATCATATTTCAATGTGTAAATGTTTAAAAATTATTGAACAGGATCAAATCATGCGTATGAATGGATGGTCCCACATGGCGCCTTCTTGAGTATCGAGTGGAATTCTATATTTTTACGTTATGCATTTGGTGATGCAACTCAAGAAGTGACAAGACCATGTCCTTGTTGCAAATGCATAAACTCATTGAGTCGATCGAGACAATACATGAGCATCTGATGATAAATGGTATCTTACAAGATTATCGAATATGGAATTTTAATGGAGAAAATCTAATTGTACAAGATCACGATAACAACCAACTTCGAGATTTAGCGCAACAAGTTCCTGAAGTAACTAGCCATGAACCCTTGGTACAAGAAATGTTGAATGATGCATTTGGAATGCATGAAGGATCCGCAAGTAATGAAAGCTGTATTGGAGCATCGACTAGTAATATACCGGAGTCTAGTGTGAAAGATTTTTATCGACTAATAGAGGAAGGGAAACAACAACTATATACCGGATGCACGAGTTTTCTAAAGACATTCCTTATTGAGTTATTTCAATTAAAAGTTAGTGGAAAATGGAGTGATAAGTCATTTACGATTGTTGACTTCCTTCGCCGAGTACTTCTGCGAAGCTCAAGTGCCTAAGTCTTTTTATGAAGCAAAGAAATTAATTTCTAGATTAGGACTTCATTATGAAAAATACACGCTTGTCCAAATGATTGCATGATTTATTGGGGGAAAGTGAGAATGAACAGCTTGCAAAGTGTGTAACCTTTCAAGATGGAAAAATTTAGTAAATCATCTAGGAGGTCATATAAAGGTGGAAAAACGCCTTGTGGTTAATATTCCACCAAAGTCTTTTGGTATTTTCCATTGAAACCAAGATTGCAACGATTATTCATGTCATCCAAGACGCGAAAGTATGCAATGGCATTTCAAAAGCGAGTTTTGGATGGAAATCTAAGGCATCCAAATTGATTCTCGAGCGTGGAAGGAATTTGATGAACGACATTGTGAATTTGCATCCGATCCTAGAAATGTACGCTTGGGACTTGGCGATGGTTTTAATCCATTTAAAAATCAAAGCACCGCACATAGTACTTGGCCTATTGTTTTGATGCCTTATAATTTGCCACCTTGGGAATGCATGAAGCCTCATTCTATTATTTTATCCACCTAATTCCAGTCCAAAAGCACTGAAATGATATCGATGTGTATTTACGCCTCTATCGATCAATTAAAAGATTTAGGGAAAATGGAATTGCCACATTTGATGCTTGTAACAAAGAAATGTTTCAAATGCGCGGCTGCATTAATTTGGACGATTAGTGACTTTCCGGTTTGGGATGTTTGTCCGATGGAATACATATGCCAAGAATGCATGTCCAACTTCAGCCGATAAGATGATGCAATGTACCAAGCATGGCAAAAGTGGTCATTCAGAGGCCATCGTGCTTTCTACCACTAGATTCAGAAATTCGAACAATGTTAAGTTATGGGCAACCAGAACAACGCGAGTTAGATTTGGCTCCATTATCTGGATCTGACGTTCTACGAATGACCTTAAACAAGAATGTGATTTTTGGTAAGAGTAATGCATCAAAACCAAATGTGAGAATGAAAATAGGGTCAATTGAACAAATGTGGAGAAAACAAAGCATATTTTTTAGTCTGCCATACTGGGAATTTAATTTGATCCGACATAATTTGGACCCTATGCATATTGAAAAAAATGTTTGTGACAACATTATTGGAACACTTTTAGATGATTCCAACAAGAGTAAAGATAATTATGCTGCACGTAGAGATTTAAAGATTTTGGGTATTATGAAACAACTATGGCCCCGAACACAATCAGATGGTAGAGAGTATTTGCCACCTCCATGTTATTCTATGTGTAAAGCTGAAAAAAAGATATTTTGTTCAGTATTGAAAGATATTCGTGTCCTGATGGTATGTCATCCGATATTTCAAAGTGTGTGGATGTTGGGCGTTGCAAGATTATGAGCTTGAAAAGCCATGATTGTCATATCATGATGGAACAATTCCTTCCAAGCCGTTCGGGTGTTCTAAAAAAAGGTAACTGTTCCACTTATTGTTTTGTGTGAATATTTTAGAACAGTGTGTGCAAAGTCCCTACAAGAAGAAGAATTACATAAGAAGGAGTTGTTTTGGTTTTATGTCAATTGGAGAGAATATTTCCACCATCTTTTTTCACAATAATGGTTCATTTGGTGGTACATTTAGCGATGGCCGAATTGCCGGGCTCAGACATTATCGATGGATGTATCCAATAGAAAGGTACCTGGGAAAACTTAAAAATTTTGTCAGAAATAAAGCACGACCAGAGGCCAACATTGCAGAGGCATATTTAGCAGATGAATGTGTTGTGTTTTGTTCACGTTATATAGAGGGTAACATCTCATTCAACAATCATGGAACACGACATAAAGAGACACCAAATATTGACTTTCCCACACTTTCGATGTTTCCACAAGTAGGGCGACCAACAAAAGGACTTCAAGTACTTACCTTGGATGACAAAACTTTAACTCAAGGTCATAGATATATTCTCTCTAATTATACTGACCTTGCAACCATATCGTGAGTAAGTATTACATGTTGAATACCATATTCTATCTCATTTTTTCATAATGTTTTAATTTTTCTAATTATATATTAGTGTTGACATTGAAAGGAATTAAAAATGAACTGAAGAGAAGACATAGATATGGTCGTCGCCCAAGTAATTCTCAATTAGATGATATGGTTAGAATGCAATTTCCAGAATGGTTTGCAAAACGAGTAAGTAATATTTGTTATTTATTTATTTTATTACAGATTCATAATAAATAGACTTGTGACTTTTTTCTTTACAAATTATATGTGTACCTTACAGGTTGATCGAGTAAATGAACGGATTGATGACTTAGATCTTAGGGTGCTTTCACGTGGTCCAAATCCGAGCATTTAGTTATCATGGATTCAACATAAATGGTTTTGCATTTCGCACGGTAGAATCTGAAAAAAACAAAAAAGTGCAAAATAGCGGAGTCATGGTGCCGGCGATGCATGATGATGATCATGAGTCAATCTATTATGGTCAACTAACTGATGTCATCTCACTTGATTATGGTGGTTGTGGACGAATTGTTCTTTTTCGATGTGATTGGATTAACACTATTACCGGTTTGAAAATTGATCCATTTGGATTTACAATGGTGAATTTTTCACGCTTGGTACATACGGGAGAACTTGATGGGCATGAACCTTTTATTTTGGCTACGCAAGCTCAAATGGTTTATTATGTTCGTGATCCAAAGGAGGAGGATTGGTATTGTGCCATTCGTCACACACCAAGAGATACGTACAACATTGGCAATGAAGATGATATGGATACAATGTGTTTTATTCATAATAATTTATATAATATGGAATCGATATTAAGTGATGTAAATAAAGTAGATGTTGAATTAATTAGAACATATCAGGGTTCAATAGTTGAGGTTCTTCGGTTGTAGAACAATGAAACAGATGATGAATACTTTGGTTGATTTTTGTATTTTCTTTCATTATGTTGAAACTATATTTAGAATTATGAAACTCTCAAGATGTTCAAGAAATTTTCATCCTCTATTTTTGTTATCTTGTATTGTTCGTATTCTTTGCAAACTCAATAAAGGCAAAGATGCTCTTTCTCCATTATCAGATTTAGATGAGTTTACGATTCTTCCACTCTTTTCAAGATGAGAAGAAGATTTTCGAAATTTGATAGGCTTGGATTTTAATTAGCACTACTGTCTTTTTTTCGTCCATTTAGAAAAAAATGGTACCAAAAATACAGGTTTGGAAAAGAATGAATCAAAGACCTTTAGAAGCAGTTTTTGACCACTCCTAAAGGCCGATCAAAAATACATCAAAGATTAACTTTTAGAAGCGGTCATTTATGATGACGGTTCTATTGGGGACCTTTAGAAGCGGTTTTTGACCGCTCCTAAAGGCCAGTACCACAGATACATCAAAGATTAACTTTTAGAACCGGTCATTTTTGACCGGTTCTATTGGGGACCATTAGAAGCGGTTATTGACCGCTCCTAAAGGCGACGGTTTGACAACCTTTAGAAGCGGTATAATTTGATCGTTCTATTGGTAATATTTAGAAGCGGTAAATTTTGACCGATTCTATAGGCAAAACCTTTAGAAGCGATATATTTGACCGATTCTATTGGAGACTTTTAGGAACGGTTTTGTGACCGCTCCTAAAGGTCTTTAGGTTAATTTTCTCGCCAGCCGCTCTAATTTATCAGACCGCGCCGTAAGCTCACTTATGTCTGTCTGCCCGCAAATTGACTATCTATCTTAACCGCTGTATCCGCCGCTGACTGCATTTATCCGCCCGCCCGCCAGCGGTATTCAGCCGCCAGAATGTGTATCACGCCGCCAAGAATGGTATCGCTGGCCGGGCCAATGATTGTCATATTCATCCGCCAAGCCGGTCTGCCGCAAGACCAGAGAAGAATTTATAGGTTTAACAAGCATGCGTGAACAGGCATATACTAAAGCAATACTACTATGTTTTAGGCTAGCATTTCTTGATGATTTCCATTATATATAACTTGTTCAACATAGTTTGATGATAAGAGGAGAGGGCGGGCTTGATGGAAAAACTTCATTTTCATAGTATGAATAAGCATGGGTAGAAGTTCAAATAATTCACATATCAATTACTTCTACGGATGCACAATACATATATGTTTAAGAAAATAAACTAAACAAAACTAGATAACCGATTACAATACATATATGCTTTTAAACCCAATTTCTATGTTTGAGGTTTTTTTAAACACGAAAAGCTCGTTTATCTGAGTTTATAAAAGATTTGTGTATACATATGTAATAGATATTGTTTGTATTTCCTTTATGTTCTTTTACAAATCCTGTTCTTTTAAGTTATCTATCTGAGCTTGGTAAGAACTCAAAACATTAGAAGGGGTTGATAACCTTTTTAGTAAACAAGCTTTAATACATACCTTTGAGCTTGATTGAGCTTAACTTGCGCTTTTATCTATTAAATTGCTTGAACAATGTTGAGCTTTTTACTTAGTTACAAGCCTACTTATTATTGTTGGATATGCCTACACCATGCCATGAGAAGCTTTTAATAAACATGATTGAATACTCAACTTTAAGTTTGATTGAGCTTTGTTCATTGTGTTTTCTCTAATAAACAGCTTGAACAATGTTGATCGTGGCTCACCGATTACAAGCTTGCTTATCATTGTTGGAGATGCTCCTGTCTTCTCACAAATATTATTCTCAATATTAAAAATTTTCACAATTAATCCTAATTGCACAAGAATAATAATAGCAAGTGACCAATCGATCTAATTGTTGCACGATATTACTGATTTTTGTTTCCATTTAAGTTTCAGTTCAAATTTGGATTGTTGGTATAAACTTTCATCCTTAGTGGGTGTGTGTGCTCACATTTTATTAACTATAGATTTTGTTAATTGTTCATCATGAAAATATCACCAGGTTGATTATGCTTTTCACCTTTTTGGCAATCTTTCAATTGTTGTCACTTTGATTTCTTATTAGTTTGTTTAGCTTACCATATTATATGCTACTCTTATGCTACCTATGCAATGGGAAATAGGATAATTTTTCTATTAGTTTGTAACTGATTTCTATATTATTTTTAGGTAACTTTCGAAAATGGCAAACAAACGAATGCGAAAGCTACTCCAAAATAGTCAAAGACGATCTAGGGGAGAAGAATCAATTAATAGAAGAGTTGATGATGAAAATGAATCACAAGACACAACATCCCATTCACCATTAGAGATACAAAATGATACACAAAATCATGAGGTTAATGAGCAAGGTGAAATTTTTTTTGGATATGAATAGTGATTAGTTTTTGCAACACCAAGTGAAAATTATATTTTCAGAGGAAAATGAGGCCATGTCTTCATCCCAAGCTCAACAAAGAAGACGTGGAAAGACTATTATGAGAGATATTCATGCTTTACATCCTGATCATGTGCTAGTAGTGAAATTCAATGAAAGGGGACAACCTTACGGTGATTTACAACCGACACTTGCAAATTTTATTGGGACTATTGCACGGAATGGACTTGTGTTGCCTCTAAACTTTTTAGATTGGAGAAAAATGCCGACAAATCGCTTGAATGATGCATGGGACCTTGTTACTGTAAGTTGACAAGTGTTAATTTCAAATTTGAATTTAAAGCATGCACATATTTAATTTTTTGTTTATAGGCACGTTTCTGTATCCCCAATCGCCATAGAAAAGTTATAATGCAAATGATGGGAACCGCATGGAGACGGTGGAGGACTGAAGTGAAAGCTACATCTTATGATTCTAATACTCCACTAGAAGAGCTTGTTGCAATACGACCCATTCCTCATGGGTTGACATTTCAAACTTGGGAAGTTTTATGTAACTATTGGAAGTCTACTGAGGTACAATTAGTATTAATTGTTTTTTACATATGTTTATAGATGTTATAATTTATTATAAATTTTTGTATCAGAAAACTTCAAAAATCAATAGAGAAAATGCAAACAAAAAGAAAGGGACCCATGCACAAGGACGCACTAGTATTCCATCGTTGGAATATAAGTTTGTAAGAATCAAAATTATTTTTTTTCTTCTTTACAGTTAATTTCTCACTGCTCATTTATTGTTTTAAACTTTAATTCTCTTATCCTTGGTGTTAAATGTGAATTTATTACCCTGTTAGTCTCAAGAGAATGGCAGAAAACCGAGTCGTATTGAAATACAACAATTAAGTCGAAGAAGTAAAAAGAAAGGAGGTGCTCCTATTGTGATGAGGCAATACGAGTTGAGGTAAGAATAATATATTTTACTCCTTAAGTTGGCTTTAAATTTTTTTTCATTCTATTAACATTTTATTTCCTTGTTAGAATTTACTTAAAGAGGCTGTGGATCGTCACCTCCAAGATAAACCTGAAGGAACACAACCAATAGAAGTACACGAGGAGGCATTTCGGTAACAATTTACTTATAATTTAATTTATTTTTTTATAGAAGTTAAATATGCTTCAACTTTAATTATGTTTTTTATATATAGTGAGGTTTTTTGGACCCGAGCACTGGGTCGAGTTAGATGTTTAGGAGTAGTGCGCTACCTAGCCAAGTGTTCCCGAGAGCAATGTAAACGCAACTCAATGTCTTCGCAAGATTATCACTCTAATTCAGATTTAACAGATAAATTTAGGAAATGGGAGAGAAAATTAAAGAAATGGAGTTGCGAGAAGCACAACGAATAGGAAATAGAGGAGATGAGAAGACAGATGCAAGAAAATAATCAGTTTCAAAATTTTGCGAGTAATGTTAAATATGATGTCCGGAAGTGTTGGGGGCTCTGTGGACTGAATTTTTACCAAGACAAAGTAATAACATTTCTCACACAAACAAAATAAAGGCAAAAAGGTATTTTTATAATTAAGTACATGATATCAAATTTATTTATTTTTGTAGATGGCAGCTATATTTACAAATATTATGCAACAACAATTTCCATCGACTGCGGAAGAAAATAGATATAGATCCTCCCCATCACCAGAACCAGATGACTAGAGATAATTTTGAATGCAATCGTTGAGGTTGGTTTTTAAATACATATGTTTCTATTAGAGTATTTAATATTTTTATTTTTTAAATACATATGTTTCTTGGTTCTGCTATTTTCTGCTATTTTCTATTTTCTGCTATTTTCTGCTACTGCTGGCAATGATCTGATGTCATTCCACAAAGGTTCTAGTTTGAAGGATACAATATATGAATATAACAACAAATTCGATAGGAAAAAATTATGCATGATAAATGTATACCAATGTATCAGAAATGGATTATTGAATACACTGAACATAATGGGAGGCTAGGAAAACATCAAAAATACTAGTTTTGCAGGCCTTCTATTTCATAGTACCTTAATGGACGACCCTTCTCCTTTTTTTTTTTTTCAAAATTCTTCTCGAAATGAAAAGAAAAAGTAAAGTGAAAGGAGGAATAGTTTATTGTATTTCAAAGGTATCTTCATTGCAAAACAGTCTGCTCTTGGACAATCACATACAACAGCAACACAGAGATCCTTGGTATATTTTTGTCAAGCACAACTAATCTGAAACTGTGGTGTCTGATAAGATCTAATTTATGCAGATGCTACAGATATGTTATTGTCTAAGCATGCTCATTAAACATAATCTTTTCTGGATGAAACAGCTAGCAAATATGGGCATCAAACTGGAAGCATAGTTATTAAATACAGTAATGAACATAAGAAGAAACATTTCTGAATGACTGGATTGATTTATTTTTAGGAGGCATAAGTAAGTTTCTAAGATTCAGCTTTAGGTTTCCACAATAATGCATCTTGTTTCTGAGTGTTATTAAAGTGGTACTTTGAATGCTTTATCCTGCAACTGGAAAATGTTATATGTCAATAAATAATTTTCTTTTGTTTCTTCTGTGTTTCAACCTGTTTTTTTTTTATCAACTTCCCTAGTCTCTAGTCTAGGAGTCTTCTTATCTTATTAAGTTTGTCACAACATGAGGATTTGGAACCTAGAAAAAAGAAAAAGAAGAAGAACTGTATCATACTTAAGTTGGAGAAGGAAATTTATGATTTGAAGGCTGAGATAGCTGCTTATCACCAACAGGAAACTAAAGCTCATGGTAAGATGCCTGATAATTGCATCTCTGAAAGGGATGTAGAGATAAAATTGTTGAAAGAACTTGTAAACGAGAAAGAAAGAGGTGATACTGAGAATAAGAGAGCTGAAGTTGAGAAAAAAAGTTGCAGAGGGAAGAAAGCTGCTTGAAATAGAGCAAAGGAAGGCTGAAGAACAAAGGAAGCTAGCAGAGACTGAGCGAAAGAAATCTGAGGAGCTTAAACTTTCTTTGGAGAGATTAAGAACTGAACTTACCGATGCCAAAACAAAAGTAACGACGGAAAAAAAGCTGCTTGAAACAGGGAAAAGAAAAGCTGAAGAACAAAGGAAGCAAGCAGAGACTGAGCAAAAGAAAGCTGAGGATGTTGCAAAAGGAATCCTTCATACAAGTTTTTATCAAAATCTGCCATTGAGATGTATTAACACTAGTGTGGAGTAAAATGTATTGAGATGCATTCCGAGTAAAATATAGTGTGGAGTAAAATTTTAATGAGATGTATTAAAATTTTGAACTTAAACATGAATATTATGTGTTAGTTTGATAATACAATAAATTTGTTTTGTGAAGTGAGATGTGAATATTGTAAATTAATTTAATTTGGTATTGTATCAATATGATATGAGATCATTGTTCAAATTCGATATTAGAAGCGCTTATAAACATTAGGAGCGGTTTTTAACCGCACCTAAACCTTTTGCCATACAAACACATTAGGAGCGGTTAAAACCGCTCCTAAAACTCTGTTTATTACATCGACAACAGACACATTAGGAGTGGTTTTAACCGATTTTAATGTGTGGTATTAACCGCTTTTAAAATGTATGTTTATAGATGCGGTCATAAGTGCTTGTGATGTTTGTATAATAGGAGCGGTTGCAAACTCTGTAGAATCGGTTTTTAACGGATTCTATAGGTCTCCAACACAAGCGGTCACAAGCGTTTGTGATGTTTGTACAATAGGAGCGGTTGAAAACTCTTTAGAACCGGTTAAAAACCGTTTCTATAGGTCTCCAACACAACCGGCTCTTTATTTTGAACCACCGGTTTATTTTACCGCTTCGGTTGTCTTTAGCATCGCCATTATCTACAACGGTTAAAAACCGATTCTAATTATTTAGAAGCGGTTGATAAGTGGTTCTAAAGGCTTTTTAAAACCGCTTCTAAAGGGTTTTTTTTTTGTAGTGTAGGGTATATTCCAACTAATAACAAAGCGAAGGAGGTAAGTATCCCCTCATATGCATACAAGTTGTTTCGATTGATGTTATTAAGTAAAACCCTTCATGAACTTTCGGCCAAGACCCTTCCTTGTGCTTTCCATGATGATCCATGCTATACCTTGTATGAATATGATGATGATAGGTTGCTAGATAGGTTTGGTTAAGTGTTTGATCTTAAAAACTCCAAGAACTTTCGGCCAAGACCATTCCTTGTGCTTTCCATGATGATCCATGCTATACCTTGTATGAATATGATGATGATAGGTTGCTAGATAGGTTTGGTTAAGTGTTAGATCTTAAAACTTCAAGAAACTTTTGGCCAAGACCATTCCTTGTGCTTTCCATGATGGTCCATGCTATACTTTGTATGAATATGAAGATGATAGGTTTCTAGATAGGTTTGGTTAAGTGGTTGATCTCAAACCCTCATAGAACTCTCGGCCAAGCCCCTTTGGACCCCTAATGGTTTTTCTATGCTATGCTCTAGTGAGTTCATGCCATGTTTTGATGTTAGATGAAGATAACATGTTCTATGCTATGCTCTAGATGAGTTCATGCCATGTTTTGATGTTAGATGAAGATAACATGTTCTATGCTATGCTCTAGATGAGTTCATGCCATGTTTTGATGTTAGATGAAGATAACATGTTCTATGCTATGCTCTAGATGAGTTCATGCTATGTTTTGATGATAGATGAAGATAACATGTTGTTATCTAAACTAAATTTAAGTGGTTGAACTTTAAAGCTCCTTGAGACATTCGGCCAAGACCCATTTAGGCCCCTAATGGTCTATCATGCTAGGACCTATAAGTTGCCATGCTATGTTTTGATTGTAGATGAAGATAACATGTTGTTAGCTAACCCAAATTTAAGTGGTTGATCCTTAAAGTTCCTTGAAACATTCGGCCAAGACCCATTTAGGTCTATCATGCTATGATCTATAAGTTGTCATGCTATGTTTTGAATGTAGATGAAGGTAACATGTTGATAGCTAAGCTAGATTTAAGAAATGGATCTTAGGATTCCTTGAAGCTCTCGGCCAAGACTCATTTAAACTCCTAAGTTCCTTCCATGCCATGATTTATATGTGATAGAATTAATATGTGGTTAGTTAGATCATGTACAAGTTGTTTAGGGTTTAAAATTTTGGTAGGACTCCATGAAGTTTAGATCACACCATGTTATGCTTATTCATGATGTTTATGCAATGCCCTATATGTGTGTGTTGTTAGCATGATGTTAAGTAGTCCTTGCTCAAGTTGTTTAGCATGATTGGTTTATGGCACTACCATATGTCCATGTTAATTGTAGGAATGCATGATTATGTTTTGCTCATTACCATGTTAAATGTATGATCATGTTATGCTCATTGCCATGTAAATTGTATGAATGTATGATATGTTATAAAGAAGGAACATGATATGTATGAAAAGAAATATAATATGTTATGAAGAAGGAACATGATATGTTCTGAAAAGCAATATGATATGTTATGAAGAAGAAACATGTTATGCTATGAAGAAGAAATATGATATGCCACGATAAGGAACATGATATGTTTATGAAAAGAAATATGATATGTTATGATAAGGAACATGATATGTTATTTTACTTTCTGCATGGCTTGTACCAGGACCCTAACAAGGTCCAAGGGATGGGCTCCTATGTGCCTGGTCGACTGTCATAGACTCGATGACGGATGGGCTCCCAGATGCCCTAGGCCGACGGTCATAAGTACGGGCTTAGGATGGGCTTCTATGTTATGTTGCCCCTAGGCTGATGGACATAGTATGGGCCTAGTACTCTAGTGGATTCGGGATTAGCTACCTCAGGTCTATTAGGGATGCGCGCTATGATGATGATGTATGTGGTACAATGTCGGGCCCAATATGTTGAGATTATGTTTAAGTACTTATAATATATATGTTTTCAAAGAGCATCTTTCATATACCTTTATTTCATGTCTAGATCCTTATGATGTTATATGCATGATATGCTTGCTTATGTTCTTGAATGTTTATATGAATGCTATGCTTATGTTCTGGTATGTTTATATGCATGTTATGTTTGTTTATGTTCTTGAATGTTTATATGAACACTATGCTTATGTTCTGGTATGTTTATATGCATGTTATGAATGCTATGCTTATGTTCTGGTATGTTTATATGCATGTTATGTTTGTTTATGTTCTTGAATGTTTATATGAATGCTATGCTTATGTTCTGGTATGTTATATGCATGCTATGTTTGCTTATGTTCTTGAATGTTTATATAAATGTTATGCTTGTATGAGCTTATATGATCATGTCACTACTCTATGCTTAATGCTTGACGTATGATTTTTGTGAGTAGGACAGGATCTTACTAAGCCTATGTGCTTATAGTTTTATGTTCCCTTGTACTGCAGATAAGGGTAAAGTATGGCTAAACTAAAGAGAGCAGCAGGAGGGGCAAAGTGTGTGTGGTAGTGGCACGGTGGAGGAGATCTGTTTATGTTTCCCATACTTATGCATGTTTCCTTTTAAGTTGAATGTCATGAACTTTAACTAAGTACTTATGAAATGATGATGCATGCTTATGTTTAAAAGAAAGGAAAAAAAAAGAAGTTTAAAGTCTTCCGCTGTAAGAAGTATATAGTCTTCCGCTGTAAATGCATGTATGTATGATCGCGTCGCGTCGCCCCCCGAACCCCTAGAAAGGGCAGGCGTGACAGTATTGGAGGTTCATATGATAGTGGTTGCATGTTCATGAATACTTGTAAAACTTATTCGACTTTTCTCTTTAGTTTTACTAAAGAGGGAGAACTTATGATGGGTGTAGGGTCTTTTTCAGCTAAGACAGAGAAATTTTTTATTGTAAACACTTGTAAAACTTCACTGGACTTCGCTCTTTAGTTTTACTAAAGAGGGGGAACTTATGATGGGGTCAGGATTTTGTCTGATCGGGGTGAGCTTTTTCTTGAGTAGTATGTTCATTTCCTAGGCAGTTTGGGTAGTGATCGAGCGGTCTATGAGATTCCCAGTCTCAGAAAGGAAGAACAGTTAAGCATTGTTCAACGACTAAGTGTGGCATTGGCAGAGTGGTCTATGTGTTTTCCCGAGCAGTTAGTGTATTTCCCGAGCAGTGTATGTGATTGCTGATCTCATAAAGGAAGAGTAGTGCAGAGCTGTTTAAGTATCAACATTGGCAGAGCAGTCTGTGTGTTTCTCGAGCAGTTAGTGTATTTCCCGAGCAGTGTACATGATTCCCGATCTCATAAAGAAAGAGTAGTGCAGAGTTCTTTAAGTATCAGCATTGGTAGAGCAGTCTGTGTGTTTCTTGGGCAATTAGTGTATTTCCTGAAAAGTGTATGTGATTCCTGATCTCATAAAGAAAGAGCAGTGCAGAGTTGTTTAAGTATTAGCATTGGCAAAGCAATCTATGTGTTTCCCAAGAAGTTAGTGTATTTCCTGAGCGGTATGTATGATTCTCGAGCACAATAGGGGTGAGTGGGGCAATATAGTTCAGTGGGGCATGACGAAACCGAGGGAAGATTTTGAAGGCAAGGCAAGGATGAAGGAGTCATGGACTCGGAGGAATCTTGGAGGCGCAAGACTGATGGAGAAGCTAGAAAGTTAAGTCTAGGCTTAGGGTATGGTTTCAAGTATGAATTAGTCATACTTGAGGTGTGTCAATCAACTGTCATGTTATACCAGTCGACTGGTCTCGAGTGTTTAGCACTCGAGGATTCGGAAGACTTGAGCAGTCGATTGGTCAGTATTCGACTACAGATCCAACTATAGAACATAAGCTTGACAGTCGACTGATGTATAACACCAATCAACTTATCTATATAACTCGACAAAGGTTCTCACCCTTAACAGACTTGAACTCAGGTCTAGAAGTCGAGTCAAGGTCTGGCAGTCGTCTGACATTATGGGCAATCGACTATCGCGGGCACATAATGGCTGATAGGCGACTGCTTAGTCGACTAGGGCGATACCAGTCGACTGATGATAATGACAGTCGATTGATCAAGTAGATGTTGAGCAGTGATGATCTTAATTAGGCTTCGTCAAAAGCCATTAGATCCGGTCAACAGTAGTAGTAGTCGACTGTTGTCATCCTCAACAGGCAAAAATAGCCATTCTCTATAAATATAAGCTAGGGATGGTTGGATGACGCTAATTCTTTCATTCTAAACGTTCATACTAAACTCCTCAAGTCTTCCTCTTAGCTTTCAAGTGTTCTAACCTCTTCTTTCCAAACTTAACTCCATCATCTTGTAAGAAGAAGAGTGTGATTGTAAGAAGGCTTCTCCACCTTGATGTTTGCATCAAAAGGAGGTTTTAGTGAAAGTTTGCTAGTGGTGATCCACCTTACGGATTATTGTGGAGTAGGAACGTCATCTCCGAACCATGTTAAATACTTTTGTCAGCATTGTTTTTATTGTCTTTTGATTTCATTTTTAATTGTATTATTTCTCTTTCTTCTGCTAACATCTTATATAAATCGAAAGAGGCTATTCACCTCCTTATAGCTAATCCTCAAGGTTCCTACATTTAGGATTAATTAAAATTGATTTAAGGACTATGGCATGATTTGAAGTCTCAGTTATAAGGGAATCAAATAGAGTTACCTAGAAAAATGCATGAGACCTTAGATTAGGAAGAACAAAAACCCACATCTCACAATAAATTGACTTGTATGTATTTTCATACACCTTAGACATATGTGAGATGCTAGGAAATAAGTTAAGTTCATGTTCTTATTTAGTACATCATAATGAACTTAGAACTCATTAAATGATAATGATGGATCATGGGAAAGTTAATGTCCAAGTCATGTGCATTGATCTCATAGATCATAGTCCAATATAAGGTTTTACAATCATCTCAAAATCATTTTGAAAAACCTTGGTTAAACCTATCTTTTGATAGCAATCACCATTGATAAGTTGATATATAGTAGGATCAAAACATTGAAGTTATCTTTGTTTTTGAACTCTGTATCAATCTCACTATTTAATGGATATTTTATTTTTTAAATATTTTTCACCCATAATGATTGACAAAAGTATTACACGCATGAAGTTTTATTATTTTTAAAATTACGTATATTTACTTATGATTTTCCAAAACTCATTTTTGATTTATGGAATTCTACATCTGCAGAAACTAGTCGACTGCTGCTTGGGGTAGTCAACTGACATTGAGTGTAGTCGACTGATTGTTGATCGAGTCGACTCCAAGTCTGATTTTGGGTAAATAAGGTTTGGTTAACCCAGTTGCAGCTATTTTAGGCTACCTTAATATTTCCTAACCCTAGGATATGCTTAGGAAAGCATTGGAAGAGTGAAAATCTATTAGATATGGATTAGGAGAGTTGTTTAGGGTGAGATCAAATTTTAAGGTGTGTGAAAGTTCAAATTTGGAATTTTGCCCTTAATTTTGATGGTTTAGTGTTCCTATAGACTTAGGGACTTTCCAAGGACATTGTTGGTACAATAGTCAAGGGGGAGCAATCCTTTAGTGGGAGGTTATCCATCAAGGGATAATGGATGGGTCTTTACTCATAGGGGGAAAGTTTGAAATTTGGAGAAGGATTGCCTCTCATTTAGTGGTATGGGATTTATCACTAGGAAGAGTGCAACATTCTAAATATTTTTGGACTAAGGGGAGATTGTAAGATCTCATTGGGATATGAGACATTCATACCCTTGGGGAGAGCCTTTTTGATGTATATCAAAAAGGGAGAGAATTGATGAATTGATGGTTTGAGTTACGTGGCCTAACTCAAAGGTTTTGTCAAACATCAAAAAAGGGAGATTGTTGGTGCAATCAGCCCAAGTCACGATTGACCAAACTCGAGTTTGACTCGAGCAATATTTCGATGTTTGACAAAACCTATGACAATGTGATGGTCATTGATGTTCGACAAAAGATATGACAATGTGATTGTTATAGAAAGTCTAAGTCTGGAGTACTTGGTATGGAAGTTCTAAGCATGGGTCTTGGCAATGGTAAAGTCTAAGTCATGGGTACTTGGCATTTGGAAAGTCCAAGTCATGGGTACTTGGCATGGAAAGTCCAAGCATGGGTCTTGGCAATGGTAAAGTCCAAGTCATGTGTACTTGGCAATTGGAAAGTTCAAGCATGGGTCTTGGCAATTAGAAAGTCCAAGAGTGTGATATTGGTGGCGTAAAGTCCAAGCTGTAGTCTTGGCGGCATAAGTCCAATGGTTGGCAGTGTAAAGTCCAAGCGTGTGTCTTGGTAGTGTAAGCCCAAATGTACCTTGGCAATGTAGACTGGATTAGCATGACAATAGCCAATGGAAGCATATGAAGGCTAACGTATGGATGAACAAGTCATGGATGACTTGGAGGGATTTGATAGGTGTGAGGCTGATGGAGGTGGCTATAAGGCTTGGTCTAGCTTAAGGGTGTTCTACCATGTATGAGAGGATCATTCTTAGGGTAAATCTCATGTTTGAGGTTTATCAATCGACTGGGGTTATGGACCAGTCAATTGGTCAAGTGTTTTGACACTTGGCAACCTAGTAGACTTTGAGCAGTCGACTAGGGTTATGACCAGTCGACTGGTCAATAGTTGACTGGAGCTTGACTACAGCTGCGTCGCCTTGGCAATCGACTTCCATCTTTGGAAAGTCGACTACTAGGGTATCCGTTGGAGTTTTTCCAACATGGATTAAGCTATTGTGAAACAATGGCTACAAGAGCAGTCAACTGTTAGGCGAAAATCAGCCCGAGTTGCAACTTTATAAGGAGCATTGAAGGGAAGATTTTGGCATCGGTTCTTGGGGCCATTTGAGACAAAGTGCTGGTGCATTTCAGGGTCTTCAAGAGCAGTCCAAGAAACCAAACAAGAAAGCAAAAGAGATCTTTGTTGTAAATTTTTCTTTACTTGTATTCCATTGTTTTTCTTGTATTTATCTTGTTTATTATTGTAAACATTGGACGAGGTTTCTCCACCTCCGGATTGTTCCGAGAAAAAGTTTATTGGTGGTGGTGTGCATCACTAGAGCTCACTTGAGCTCAACCCGTGGAGTAGGAACCCTAGGTTCCGAACCACGTTATATGCTTGTGCATTGTATGTGAGTATTCATCTCATGTTGTGTTTATTTCTATTTGTATTCCGTTGTGCACACTAACATCTTGTAGACGAACACGAACAAATTCAATCGAACGACGCAAAACCACTATTCACCCCCCTCTAGTGCACGTCATCGATTCTCAACATCCATGACCAAGGTGACTTGAATACCTCAAGTCGAAGGAAACTTGCACTTAAGTTGTAATGAGATCTTCATTGACATATGTGAATATAACCACATGAATGTTGGGTTACCATGCTCACGGATGGTGCTCGGTTGCATTTCACAAAAGCACATAACGAAAAAAGTGCATAATAAATTCCTAATTTATTACAACACACACATCCATGTATGCAGGATACAACACATGCTGACATAATCATAAACAAGATTTTATGAATAATTAAAACTGGGAATAATATTTTATTCTAGTTATACCTGTCATATGATACAGAGGGGGAATGATATCAACCACAAACTCATCGGAGTTTGCCTCTACTAGAGTCCACGTCAAGCTCCCTCTGGATGGCTTCCAAAGATGGAGTTTCTATCCTCGTGAAAGGTGCTAGCCTTGAGTGCAAAGATGACGTTTGTGTCAGGCGGCATACATAACTAGACGACACAAACGACGAGAGAAACTATCCCGGACAGAATCTGTCCACTTGATGAAAACTCACTTTTCGGCGGCTCTAGATGGCGGCAACACTTGCTGGTGGTGGGGAAAATGCCAGAAAACATTCCTCTATGACCTGGGATGCCGGAGGAAGGCTTCCATAGAAAAATATGGCTGGAAATAGCAAGTTTGGGCGGTGGAAATGAGGAGGGCAGCAGCAGATTTTGGGCGGCTAGAGAAGGGGAGGAAGAAGAGCTCTCTTGCTTTGCTAGGGTTTCCTCCATAAGCTTCCCTTATCTATGGGTCTCTTATTGGTTTAATGGATCAATATCCAATCCCAATACCTTTAGCCCAATAGCCCAAACTAATAGCCTTTGGTTCAAAACCAAACCATTTGGTTCACTGAACCAAACCACCCTTTATTTGAACCAAACCAATTTGGTTCATTATTAAACCACCATGGGTTCATTCTGTCTTCATAAGACGTGATCCCATCCAAGTCTTCATTCTGATGAAACTCTTTTTATCCTTTCCCTTCGTCTGGTCCAACTAGACTCAGTTTCTCTCAATTTGAGAATCCAATTCTCAAACTTGTTTTAAGTCCATCGGAAAATAACTCGTAGTGCCTATGACCTTGTAGGTTCCCGATTTATATTGGTCATCCATAATTTATTATTAATTATGGAACAATCATGAGTGAAATCTAGTAGTACATTATGATTCTCAATTAATCAAAAAATCAACAGTTGATCTCAGAACTTCTTCTGAACCTTTCAGTAGCTACAATAAGTCATGTCTCGTTCCTTTCACTCGTCTTATACCAACTTGGTTCAAGACATGATCTATGTAGCTGTCCCCACTAGGTTAACTATGTCACACCTAGCCCAAGTTATACTTCCTCGTCCTGCAGATTAAAATTACTCCCACATGTGTCCAAGAGTACCATGCTCTTAACATGTAAATGCTTTGGCCAAAGACTTTAAATAACAATCCTAACGAGTGGTCATAGGGTACGCATCTCCTTTACCAAGAGTAGTGAATCCTCTATTGGCTATTCAAATACCTTTGGACACTTCAACTTATACTCAATCATCCTGAGTCCACACCTCAAAGAGATGTTTCCTTAAGATGTCAAAGTATAAGTCTCTATGACCAAGATGACTTGAATACCTCAAGTCAAAGGAAACTTGTACTTAAGCTGCAATAAGAACTTCATAGACATATCCATATATGTAGGGAACCATATGAAGTCTTACAACACGTCACTCCAATGAACTAGTCACCATAATTAGCATTCATGTTTAACTCTCGACATCCCAATATCTCCAACCAGTGAGGAACAACTGCTTGGACAAACCAAGGAGTATAACACGTGCTAGTCTCTCATAACCGATGATGTCCGAGCTCATCAATTCATCGACTAGGGAATATTTCAATACATTCATAATTACACATGTAGAGATGCTCACTAGTTGTGATCCTATCACAAGTTCTCAAGCTATGAATCGTATTATGAACATTCAATAAATGAGTTTAAGATCCAATGAAATACATAATGAATGTACACTCAAATAGCGAATCAACTATTTATCGAATAAATAGTACAAACCATAAGGTGATTGCCTTAGGACACCTCTTAAATATAATAATGAAGTCTCATGGAAGGTCACTCTAATGGACTTGTTACTCTTAACTAGAATCCACAGTTAACTCTCAACATCTCAATGTCTCCAGCCAATGAGGATCAGCTACTTGGAGAACCTAAGGAGTATAACATGTACTAGTCTCTCAGAATCAATGGTATCCAAACTCATCGATTCATTGACTAGGAAATATTTCGATACATTCATAATTACATATATAGAGATGCTCACTAGTTGTGATCCAATCACAAGTTCTCTCATGCTATGAATCATATTGTGAACATTCAATAAATGAGTTTAAGATACAATCAATAAATAATGAATATACACTCAAATAGTGAATCTACTATTTATCCAATAAATAGTACAAACCATAAGGTGATTGTCTTAGGACACCTCTCAAATATAACATGATAATGGTTGGCATTGCCATGTGACGCTCTATCGAGAATATTTGGGTTGTTGGACTCTCTCCAAATCTGACATGACATTGAATAAGTTCAAACCATTGAAATACGATCATCCATTAATTTAGAAAGAACCGGAATTCAATTTCTAGTTTGGGTTGTTGGACTCTCTCCAAGCCTAGCTAGAAATTGGATATGTTCAATACGATATCATGATTAATGGGTCGGCCCTAACTTACAACATTGATTTCCTGGACTCTCTCCAACATTAATGTGAATAGAGGCGCAATTAGGTGATATGCATTGGATGTATATATGTTAATGAGTTAACAACCTAATGTTTTATGTGATGATTCAATTAGTTGATAGCATAATGTGATAGTTATGCATTTGATATATAATTGGTATTGTTGATACCTACCATTAGAATTGAGGATGGCTTGTTGGACTCTCTCCAAGGTTGTTCTTAGCTATAATGGATATCAACCCACTAAGAGATAAACTACCATCTCTTGAATTCAAAGTAAAGACTCTTAAATTTGATAAAATAGTGGGAATTTATCATTAATGTAAATTGTTTACATTACAAATAAATTCATCTCTCTTATACAATTCTATTTGTATGTCTAAGTTATTTGGATAGAATAACATACCAACCTCCATTAACATAAGATCAATTTTAGAAATAAATAAACTAACTGGCCCAAACTTCTTGGATTGACTTCGGAACTTGAGAATTATTCTCAAGGCTGAGGAGCTTGCTTATGTCCTTGAAGATGGTCTTCTCCAACCTCCTACAGATAATGCTTCTGGTGACCAAAAGTTGGCCGAACAGAAATATGTTGTTGACTCTAAGATGGCGAGCTACATTATGTTAGCTTAGATTTCTCCTAAGTTGCAAAAGCAACATGAGCATAAGGATGCTTATACTATTATTTTCCATCTTCATGAGTTATTCGATGAGTAAGCTAGATCTGAAAAGTTTGAGATAATTAAGCTTTTCTTTCACTCGAGGATGCAGGAGGGTTCATCTATGGTGCAACATGCACTGAAGATGAATGACTATATTGAGCGGTTCGTATCATTAGGACTTATCAAGGACTAAGAATTAAGTATTGACTTAATCTTGCATAGTTTGATTAATAGATATTCATAATTTGTGACTAATTATCAAATGAAAAAAATTGAGTCCATAATACCTGAACTGATCAATATGCTCAAGACAGTGGAGTCATCTATTAAAAAGGAATAGAAGACTGTGATATTGGTTAACTTCTTTAAAAAAGGCTCTAAGAGAAAATCAAATAATGGAGCCAAGGGGAAGAAGAAGGCAAAGAAGAAAGAACTCACTTCAAAGGGTACTTGCCATCATTGTGGCAAGGAGGGACATTGGAAGAGAAATTGCAAACATTATTTGGAGCCTCTGAAGAAGAAAAGGCTTCTAATGCCAAACTTACTTCAAATACTTTTGTAATTAAATGTCATACTATGTCTTCTAACACTTGGGTATTGGATACCAGATATGCCTCACATATATATAATACCATATAGGGGCTAAAGAACAGCATGCAGCTAGCCAAAGGAGAAGAAGACTTAAGAGTTGGCAATGGAGCAAAAGTTGTTGTTGTAGCCATAGGGACTTATTTCTTGCAACTACCTAATGGACTAGTTATGGAACTGGATAATTGTCATTATGTTCATGTATTGATAAAGAATATTGTTTCTATTGTTTGGATAAGAGAACGCTCTAATACTGTTAGAAATTAGAGATCACTCATAATGTTCTGATTCCACTTGTTGATTCATATGGTATCACAAATCTCTATCCAACAAAACTCTAATACCACTTGTTGCGCCTCGTGAGATCATCAAGCTACTGCCATACAGTTCTTGACATCAGGAGGTTAAGATCCTATGGAATGCAAGCACAGCAGGAAATAAAAATTTTATTGTATCCCATAGAACCCCTGTTAGGCTTCCTTGTCTTTGATCATAGATCAACACATAAACATAATAGAGTTAGAGATTAAGGATCATACCTTCGTGATCTTTCATAGATCTGTAGAAATCATAAGAAAGATTAATCAACCTTATCTCTATCGGTATCCACGTCGGATCTTCGCAAGACAACCTTAACGAAGGCCACAAGCTTTCCTCTCCAAACTGTGCTAGCGATGCATGGAAAAGAAGAATGAGAAGAGGGAATGTGGCACAGGAACTCAAGGAGGAGTAGCTTAGTGTTTCTCGAGAAGCAAGAAGCAAATCACAAGAAGCATGATGTTTCAAGCTTAAAACTTCAAACCTTTAGAGATCTCATCTCTTCTCTTGCTTATATAGAAAGTCCTAAAGAAACTCCCTCCCTACCCAATTTATGTGGACGCCCACATCATTAAGAAGAAGAGGAAGTGGAGGCTAAAGGAGGGGGTTTCAAGAAGCCCAAAAGACACTTCTTCATGAAGACTTTTAAGAACTCTTCTCACCACCTTTAATTTTGGTCGGCCACCATTATGGGAAAGGGAAAGAGGTGTGGGAAGAAAATTCCAATTTTTCTTCTCTTCCTTCATCTCCAAGCAATCCCTCTTATTCATTGATTCATAATCATGAACTTGTTAATGGGCTTGTGGGTTATGGGCTATTGTCCATCTTTCATCTTGGGATATTGGGTTTTAGAACATTTCTAGAACCCAATAATAAAGTTCATCCATTCATGAATTATTTTATGAATAATCAATACTTGTGCCTTATCAGTCTAGTCCAACCATATATAACCTCGATCTCTTTGAGAATCAAATTCTCTAACTTGTTTGATGTCTCTTGAGACACTGTTGTGTGTGTGACCCAAAACGTTCCTAGCTATGTTGGTAATTCAAAACTGTATGATCGAAATACTCAGAGAGAGGGGGGTGAATCTCGGAGATTACAAATTTTCTTTAGAAATTAAAACCTATTTTGAAACAAGAGTATGCAGCGGAATAAATAAAATAGAGAGACAAGCTTTTTACTTGGTTCACAACCCTAGCCAAGTTGCTACTCCAAGGCCCATAGCTCTTCCGAGCGATGGGCAATCACTATAAGGCCCTCCGACTTGAGAACTCTTGACTTCAGAGGGGTTCGCTTTTTTACAATGAATAAGAGATAGGTAACACTCTACCTTCTCTTTGAAATTAAGTACACAAAAGTGAAATAAAGACAAGTAAGTAAAACTAAGAAATATCGACACTTTTTAGGGCTATCGAATTAGGCACGGAGTGTCAGAATTGCGTCGATACGAAGGGATGAAGCTCTTGTGGACGACAAACAATAGTAGACGCACTTGAACATAGTAGATGATGTCTCTTCGGAGTTGGTCAACTATGTCTTTTTTAAAGCTTTTCTAGTCGACTGGAATACCCTCCAGTCGACTCCACATCAATCCGTCGATATGATACTTTGGCATCTCCAGTCGACTGAACCTATTCTAGTCAACTCCAAATTACCTGTCTCCGCATAAGGAAGTTTGCCTTTTCAATCGACTGGACATCTTCGATCGACTGTAACTATTTCCATCTGGGCTACCAGATCCTCTATCGATCGCCAACTAATCTTGCCAACTGGGTATCCAATCGATTGATCCATACCCAGTCGACTGGACTTCAGTCGACTGGAATCCATTTAGTCGACTAATCCCTACAAATCGAGATTAGCACAAGCAAATAATATTCAACATGATAGCAGTAGTAATACTGCTCGATCTCGACTTCTAAGTCCCACACGGACTATCCGTAGGACCGACGCCTAGCTTTGTCCCCCTACAGAGGACTCGACCTTGCCTCTCCACTTGAGGCTTACCTATCGGCTACCCTGTTAGACTTACCATTCTTGACATCCGATCTGACCCACCAGGGATTCCACCAGCTGTCCGGTCTACCTGACCCAGCTGGACTTTTTGCTGATTATCTGGTCTTCTAACCCAATTGTTCTTCATGCCAAATGTCCGGTCCACTCGACCCATCTGGACTTCATGCCTGGCGTCCGGTCCTCGTGATATGTCAAGACATCTGCCTAGTATCCGGTCAACTCGACCTACTAGGACTTTTCTGTTAAGCTTGCACACTTAACACTCATATCAGAACACAAGTAAGTCCTAACTTTAACTTTAGTTCATACATCAAAACTAAGGATTGATGCTCTTTGCACCAACAATCTCCCCCTTTTTGATGTATGATAACACATCAGTTAAAGTTAGGAGAATCAATTTTCAATATTCAAATTTGACATATATAAGAAATGCATTGAACTAAAAATGTATATGAAATGCTCATATGCATGAAAAACTTTCTTTAAATTTTTCTAACTGATGCACGCGAACGCGACCTCAAATCTCGCGACGGGAACCGTCGAGGGCTCGAAGTGCACTCTCGCGCCCAATGTCTGCAAGTGCATGGATGTTATCAAGTAAAAAAAAGATTATCGATCCCACAGGGATTGAAATTCGAGTACCGATTGGTTTAGTGGACGTTATTGTTCGGAGTTCTGTTCTAATGGTTGTGATGATGAGGGTTGTCGGCGGTCCTAACTCTAGTACGGTGGCACACAGAGGAAGAGAAGGGTTGCTACGAGTCTTTTGAGGTAATTCTAGGATTTCAGTTTCGCTTGTGTGTCGCAGAACACGCTATCAATTCGATATTATCTAGACGTCTAACTATGGTCTTGTGGAAGGGACATCATACACATCCCTGATGAGCCTTCGCATCTATCGAAAACTACCTCTACCATACCAGGTCGACCCCTGGCTTTAGGATGGGATAGGCGGTATGAGGATGCCGAATCAATCCCTGTGACGAGTCGGAACATGTCCCATTTCCGACTCTATCACACCCTTCTATCCATGGTTACCGGAGATGAGACTAACCCCTAGGTTCCTCCTTAATTCTCCTATATCTTTGATACAAGAGCTATCACCCCTCGTATCAGCTACGCACAGTAAATAAAAGACCAAAACCAACAATTATCGACCTAAACAATCACCAATTGCAAATATGAAATCATGAACAAAAGTATATTTGAAATAACATGTTCTACGCACACAAACTACTCCTTAATCCTAGAATCGAAGTATCTACTCCATAAATGAAAGAGAAGAAACACAAGGCATGATTGAATTCATCATTACGATGCAGAAGATGTATAGAAAATAAATTGCAGTGCTCTTTGGTTCTTCTCTCCGGTGTTGGAACGTAGAATTTGATCCACGAGCAGTTTCCTTCCTCCCCGTTGCGAGTTTCTGAAACTTTTTAAAGAGTCGGAGTGTTGTCCCGGCTGTCATGCCTCCCCCTAGGGTTTGGGCGTAGCTTCCTTTATATATACATCAAGCCAGATCTCCTCAAAACCTGGAAAATAACAAAATCGCATCGAAATCGCCCAGTGCCACATAGCCGTGTGGATTCACACGGCCAGACCGTGTGTGGCGCTGGAGTGTGAGCCATGTGGATTCATAGGGCCAGGGCATATGTCCTTCTGTTCTAGCTGTAAATGCCTTCTTTTCGCTCCAAAAGTGCGCCATTTTTTCCGTAGAATGTTGTCTTGCACACAAGAGTACAAAGAGCATATCTCCGAACTAGAAAATAGGAAATGCATGCAAAATAAAATAAAATATGCAAGAATCAAATATAAAATGCAACGGAATGTGAGCAAAAACTACTCCTAAAACCCTATATGTTTTGCTCACATCAATTCCCCCAGACTTAAATCTTTGCTTATCCTCAAGCAAACCTCAGTGCCATGAAATTTTAAAAAGCATTGTTCCATACTTAGCTTGTCAACTAGATTTATCAAGTGGTATTTGCAATCAAAGAAAAATATATATGTTCTAAAAATTCACTAAGTTAGCTTCTCGTGCACGTGCTAAGCGAATCTTCTTAGGGGATACTCGTTCCATGGTAAGTTAAGTCGTCATCCTATAGCTTTCCTAAGGTCTCCGGCTCTTAGGCACTTACTTGCCCAAAGCGAGGGTCGTTCTCTAGATCTAGCACAAAGTCTCAAAGGCATGCTTGGTATTGAGAGAAATTGGTAGGTGTTTCCCTAGTAACCTAACTCGGTCTCAAAGGGGCACCTAACTATTTCCACCCACGACAACTATTTTTTTATCCCTCATAATCTTTTTTAATTTTTCTTACTCTCTTTTTTATTCCCCTTTTTTTTCTTATTACATTTTTTTTCTTTCTCTCTCTCTCTCTCTTGGGATTTTGATTTTTCCGAATGGGCTTCCACAATTCGAGCATCTCCAGTAACTAAAATGCTAAAACTAGAATCACCTATGGATTCTAAAGTACTAGACTATTGAGATGAATCATAACTAGGTGCGTACTAGGTTTTCCCTTACAGAATGTTAGTCATGTGTAGGTGTAAAAATAAAAGCTAACCAGTGTAAGTCTAGAACATTCATTAGGGCAAATAAAATAAAATACCACAAGGTAAATGAAGTTAAGCTACCCATGGAAAAAACTCAAGAAGAAAACTTTAAAAATACTACTGAGGTAGCTTATAGATAGCAAAAATTAAGTGCTAAAAGAAACTAAACAACCTATGCATGAACAAACGAATGCTAACTAAAATGCAAATATCATGAAAGAAACTACTGCTAGAAACAAAATAAATCAAATCTTGGGGTACCCCCCCCCAGACTTAAGCGAAGCTTACCTCTAATATGGTGGATGAGGTGGAAAGTTTGATAGCCTCGGCATCTCGAGATCCTAGGAGAATCTGGTGCGGAGCCGCTGATGCCACATGTACATGTGGTCGATCTGAGAGTTGGTGGATGCAGCAGCTACTCGATGCTCCTCCTCCTTTGCTGCATCTACATCTGCTGCTCGGCGTATATGTCCTTGAGGCACGATCAAAACTCAGAGAAGTCGTAGGCGGCTGTACCTGCATCATGTTCAAGAGTAGAAGAAAAATGGCGGTGCGGGTGCAGGCTCTCGTCATGGATTAGGTGGGCTCAAAATGATTTTTGCTTCTTCCTAGCAAGTTCTTTCTAATCCTAAACTATTTACAAAAATATAAGTGACCATAAATCAAAGTCTAAATTATGCACATGAATGCAGAAAGATTAAAAACATGTAAAATTAAACTTGGGTTGCCTCCCAAGAAGCGCTTTGTTTAAGGTCTGTTAGCTCGACCACACTCCATTATCTCAACTTAGCTCTGGAGGTTCTGTAAACCTCCATTCACCCGTCTTTGTGTTGTCTTCCAGTGGGATGGGCTTTACCCTACTAAAAGTGTAGCCGTCCAAGAAGGGCGCTCTGCACTCTGATAGGTTGAAGATGATGATCTCCCTGTATACTTCTAAGGAGATCTTGTGCGCCTTTACATCTATAAATGCTCCTGCAGTCGCTAAAAAGGGTCTTCCCAAGATGATGGGATTCTGGGGATTTGGTCCTGTATCGAGTATAATAAAATCCGTATGTATCACAAAATTCTCAATGACCACAGGCACATATGCTATCATGTCGATGGGTTCCTTGACTGAGTAGTCCCCCATATGAATACCAAGGCCCACTGGTTGGATGCCACTTAGTCCCATCTCTAGGTAGAATACGTAGGGCATCACACTAACTGATGACCCTAAATCGCACAGTGCTTCATCAAAGCTCTTACCATAAATCGAGCAGGGTATAACAAATTCACCAGGGTCCTCAAGCTTGGGTAGGATTTTATCTTCAATTTTAGGCTGGATTGGCAGGGTCGATATCATGGTCGCACATCCCTTGACAAATCTGTTTTTCTATGCTACTCTCTCGCTGCACACTCCCTCTTCCTTGACCGTACTCGACTCGGGTAATGATGGATAACTATCCATGGTTTACACTATGGTTTGGGCTATTTGGGCCACTTGTGTTTCCAACATCCTCGTGTGACTTGCAAGACCATCAATAGTGGCCTTCAAATCCCTAAGTGAGTCTTCCAATTTTTTATGTTGGTGTCGAAATTCTTCATTGGCCTTCATTTGGGTAGCAATGAAGTCGTTCATCATCAGTTCTAGCCTAGACTTTTGTGGTTGCTGCTACCCACTGCCCTGTTGCTGCCCATATCCTCCGGATGATTAGAAATTCCCTGAGTTATTTCGATAGGAAAAATTCGGGTGGTTCCTCTATCCAGGATTGTAAGTGTTGGAATATGGGTTGTTAGGCCTTTGATTGTGGTCCCCAACCACATCGACATGCTCGATATGCTCTTCTAAGCTGCCCTGACCTCCATAATAGTCCTCTTGATATGCTGATGCTCCCTCTCCAAAGGTATGGGCCACACATGCAGAAATATGATTTAGAGAGTCGAACCGTCTGCTAAGTGTGCCCATCCTCTCCACTAGGTGGTCTACAGAGTTGACAACATATTGTCCCACTGCAGGAGTTGGGTTACTACACTTGGAAGCCCATTGATGGTGGTTCTGGGCCACCTTTTCAATCAGCTCCTCCGCTTCCTCGATAATCTTGTTCATCAGTGCTCCTCCTGCAGCAGAATCGAGGGACACCTTTGTGGTATACATGATCCCATTATAGAAGATGTGGATCACCATCCACCTTTCTAGTCCATGATGGGGGCATTGGTAGAGTAGCCTTTTGTAGCGATCCCAGACTCCAAATAAAGACTCCCCTTCCTTCTGACGGAAGCTCGTGATTAGATGGTTCATGTGAGCAGTCTTGCTTGGTGGGAAAAATTTGTTCAAAAATTGCTGATCATACTGCTCCCATGTAGTAATGCTTCCCGATGGCAAGGAGTGAAGTCATGCCTTAGCCTTATGCCGCAATGAGAAAGGGAATAGGCTCAGGTGGATCGCGTCGGCAGGTACTCCATTGATCTTCATTGTCGAACAGATTTCCAAAAATGTCTCCAAGTGCCGGTTCGGGTCTTCAGTCATAGCTCCCCCGAATTGACTTTGTTGGACCATATGTATAAGAGCATATTTCAATTCAAAATTGTTAGCTGTAATGGACGGTCTAGCTATACTCGGCTTAAATCCTCTAGCACTAGGGGTTGTGTAATCCCGTAGAGGTCGGCTACCTACGTTCGCCACAGATGTGTCTTGGTCCTCCATCCTCTTCTGTTCAGCTCTCCTGCGATGGTAGGTTCGTTCGATTCCTAGATCTATCAGAATCAGACCTTCTGATCCTAAGAGTCTATGCATACGAATAACAGAGCCACAAAATTAGGAGTCTACCTAATGCTTAGATAAATAGAAAATAGCCTAAACTAATACTAAATCAAATGCAGAAAATTCAAACCAAAGGTTAATGCAATGTAATTACCGAAACAAATCTAAACTTACTCTAGATATTAAAAATCTAAAACTGAAGTAAATCAAATAAAAGTGAAAAATAAAGCAAGTAAATAAATCGACCCTAAGTTCGATCCAATTATCCACCTCTTGATTCAATATTGAATCAATCAGTCTCCGACAACGGTGCCAAAAACTTGATGCACGCGAACGCGATCTCAAATCTCGCGACAAGAACCATCGAGGACTTGAAGCGCACGCTCGCGCTCAATGCCTGCAAGTGCATGGATGTCGTCAAGTAATAAAAAGATTATCGATCCCACAGGGACTGAGATTCGAGTATCGATTGGTTTAGTGGATATTATTGTTCGGAGTTTCGTTCTAATGGTTGTGATGACGAGGGTTGTCGGCGGTCCTAACTCTAGTACAGTGTCATACGGAGGAAGAGAAGGGTTACTACGAGTCTTTTGAGGGAATTCTAGGATTTCGATTTCGCTTATGTGTCGCAAAACACGCTATCAATTGGGTATTATCTAGAAGTCTAACTATGGTCTTGTGGAAGGGACATCATACACTTCCCCGATGAGCCTTTGCATCTATCGGGAACTACCTTTGCCATACCAGGTCAACTCCTGGCTTTAAGATGGGATAGGTGGTATGAGAATGCCGAATCAATCCCTGTGACGAGTCGGAACGTGTCCCGTTTCCAACTCTATCACACCATTTTATCCACGGTTATCAAAGATGTAGCCAACCCCTAGGTTCCTCCTTAATTCTCCTAAATCTTTGATACGAGGGTTGTCACCCTTCATATCAGCTACGCACAATAAATAGAAGACCAAAACCAACAGTTATCGATCTAAACAATCACCAATTGTAAATATGAAATCACGAGCAGAAGTATATTTGAAATAACATATTCTACGCACACAAACTACTCCCTAATCCTAGAATCGAAGTATCTACTCCATAAATGAAAGAAAAGAAAAACAAGGCATGATTGAATTCATCATTACAATGCAAAAGATGTATAGAAAATAAATTATAGTGCTCTTTTGTTCTTCTCTCCGGCGTTGGAGCACATAATTTGATCCTCGAGTGATTTCCTTCCTCCCCGTTGCGAGTTTTCGAAGCTTTTTAGGGCATCGGAGTGCTATCTCGACCGTCGTGCCTCCCCCTTAGGGTTTGGGCGTAGCTTCCTTTATATAGACATCAGGCCGGATCTCCCCGAAATATGGAAAATAACAGAATCGCATCGAAATCGCCCAGCGCCACATGACTGTGTGGATTCACTCGGCCAGGCCATGTGTGGCACTGGGGTGCGAGCCATGTGGATTCACAGGGCTAGGGCATGTGTCCTTCTGTTCTAGCTGCCAAATGTCTTCTTTTCGCTCCAAAAGTGCGCCATTTTTCCCATAGAATATTGTCCTGCACACAAGAGTACAAAGAGCATATCTCTGAACCAGAAAATAGCAAATGCATGCAAAATAAAGTGAAATATGCAAGAATCAAATATAAAATGCAACAGGATGTGAGCGAAAAATACTCCTAAAACCCTATGGGTGCGTTTGGTTCAAGTAATCATACATAACCTTGGTTATGTGATTACCAGGGAATAAAACATAACCTTGGAATAAAGTATAACCTTAGATAAAAACCTTGTTTGGTTGGAGGTTTTAATATATAACTTAGTTTAACATTTTACTAAATTATCCTTTGTCTTTGCTCAATCAATTCGATGACGACGACAGAAATATTAATGACGACGGCAGCGATCTGCCATCAGCAGTGCCTGGCCGACTGGCGGTGGCGGTGACCGACCAACGATCGACCGACGACAGTGGTGACCGGTCGCCGACGACGACGGTCGACCGACCGAGGGTGACGATGGTGGTCAACCGATCGGCGGCGGCAACGACGATCGGTCGACCGGCGGCAACAACGATGGGCGACCGATTGGCGACGACGACGACGGCGATCGTCGGGCGACGGCCGGCTGGCGACGGCCGGCGGTGGCGCGACGATCGGCCGGCGACGGTGGTGGTGGCGACGACAGAAGTGGGCGGCGCACCGGCGACGGCGACGACGACGGTGGCGGCAATCGGTGGCGGTGTGACAGCGGCTACGGCGATGGCGGCGGCGGTTGGTTGACGACGGCGGCATCGGCGGCGGCGATGGCGACGACGACGGCCGATGCGACGCCACGACGGGCGGCGACGGTGGCGGCGGCGACGATGATGGCGGCGGCGGCCAACGACGGCGAGCAGGCGACGGCGGCGGCGGCCAATGACGGGTGGTGGCGACGGGCAGGCGACCGACGACGAGCGGCTACCGCGACGGTGGCGGCGGAGGTCTGCGACGGCGGCGGCGGAGGCTCGGGCGACGGCGACGACACGGAGGCCGGCGGACGGCGGCGACGAGGCCGGGCGGCATGGCCGGCGACGCGGCACGGCGTGAGGCCGGCGATGGCGGCGGCGAGGGGCGACGGCAGGGCGGCGGGAACGACGGTGGCGGCGAGGTCGGATTGGCGCAAATCGATTGAGTTTTGACAAATTGAGATTTAATATATTGCTAGGGGTAATATTGGAAAAAAAGTTTCCTTAACCCCAGGAATCAACAAAAACCTTGGTTCTCCAAGGTTTTCCGATTCCCCCTAAAAAGGTTTTTGTTCATAACCAAGTAATGAACAATTACCAGGTAATTGTTTATAACCTAAACCAAACAAGGTTTTTATTGATAACCTAACAAGGTTATCAACAAAAACCCCCAACCAAACGCACCCTATATGTTTTGCTCACATCACTAACTTTAAATCTCCTCTCTCCCCCTTTGGCATACATCAAAATCATTATAATGCACAAAATGCCACAATTTAAAGATGAGAATTAACAGCATAATGACTAAAGATTATAATACTTACTTGACAAGCTTCATAAGTATTTCAAAAATTCTTAAGTTTTTCAAAGTACTTAATCTTTTAAAAGACTAATTTTTCCAACCATACTTATAAAATTTTTCCTTCTTGATTCAATGTTTTTTGAAAACTCTATCCTCGAAAATTATTTATTAATACTCCCCCTAAATTCATGTAATAAAATATTTTTTAAAAAAATACACTCTCCCCCTTTATCTGTAGGTTTCAAAATTTTCAAAAGTACTTAACCTTTAAAATTTTTAAATCAAAATTTTTAACGTTTTCAAAATTTGAATGAATTTATGAAAATATCCAAAAGTCAAAATTTTTCAAAACTCTCAATATTTTAATTTTCAAAATTTTTGAAACTCCCCTTCAATAACATATTTTTGAAATTTTCAAAATTTTTGAAACTCCAATAAAAGCAATAAAATTTTAAACCCTCCCCAATAAAAACAATAAAATTTAAAATTTTTCAAAATTCATCCTCAAATTAAGTTGAGATAATGCAAATGAAATAACTTCCTCTTAGCATATTCTTTCCACAAACTTTTGAATGTCTTAAAGTCCCCCATACATCAAAACATAACTAGTACTTCTTGTGCATTTGAAATTAGTCTTCTAAGAGGTAGTTCTCTTTTTCATTAGTTTGAGAATAATCCATATTAAAATATATGTCCAAAAATAATTTTCAAGGTAGTTTCTCACTAAAGATTCTAAACAAAGATCCTATCATGATTTGTTTTAGATTTAAAAATATTTTAAGTTTAGACTTAGTTTAGCTAACTCTCATTTTTCAAATTTAGATAAAGCTATGTTACTTAGAAAGGAAGTTGTTTGAGTATCAAGTAATTCAACATTACTTAGATTGATAAGTCCAATTTATTAAGTTCAAGTGAATTAATTGAGTTATTTTTCAACTCTTTAAATTTTTCTCTCACCTTTTAAGAACATTTCTCACAAATCTTTTATGCTCCTCCTAAATTATTGATCTCCCCCTAGAATGATTCTTTTATTTTAATTTTTCAAAATATCTTAACTCCCCCTTAATCTTATGCTTATGCATGTAAAAATGCAGTCTTACTTAAGGACACCCACTTTCTAAGCTTGGATTCTTTGTGATAAAAGATATTCTAACATAAATGCTTACTTTTGTTTTGAATTATGTTGATTTACTTAGGATTAAAGGTGAGTTGATTGAGTTGATTAGAATTGAGTTGAATAAGTTGATTGAATTGAGTTGAATAGGTTGATTGAATTGAGTTGATTAGAATTGAGTTGATTGAATTGAGTTGAATAAGTTGATTGAATTGAGTTGATTAGAATTGAGTTAATTGAATTGAGTTGATTAGAATTGAATTGAATAAGTTGATTGAATTGAGTTGAATAAATTGATTGAGTTGATTAAGTTGATTAAATCGAGTTGAATTTGATTAAGTTGATTAAATCCAGTTGAATTGATTAAGTTGATTAAGTCGAGTTGAATTGATTAAGTTGATTAAGTTGAGTTGAATTGATTAAGTCGAATTGGTTAAGATAATTAATTTGAATTTTTTAATTTTAGTTGAGATGTGTAATTAAGTTATTTAATTTTAGTTGAGTTGTGTAAATTTGTTAAGTTTAGTTAAGTAAATTGATTTGATTCGAGTTGATTAATTTAAGTTGAGTTGATTTTTATTTGAGTTGAATTGATTTGATTTAAGTTGATTAATTTGAGTTGAGTTGATTTGATTTAAGTTATTAATTTGAGTTGAGTTGATTTGATTAAAATGGTTAAGTTGAAATGATTAAGTTGAATTAATTGGAATGGTTAAGTTGAAATGATTAAGTTGAATTAATTAGAATGGTTAAGTTGAAATGATTATGTTGAATTAATTAAAATGGTTAAGTTGAAAAGATTAAGTTGAATTAATTAAAATGGTTAAGTTTAGTTGAGTTACGTTTAGTTGAGTTCTATTTCATCTCGCCCGATCTAAGTTTTTAATACACGATAATCCATTGGGTTTTGTGAGATGAGGATTTATTTTTATCTTAATTAACTTTAATGAGAAATTTCAAAGTTTTTAAATTTGTGTTAGATTCAAGTTTATCTTGAGCTAATCAAGTAGATTTTTCCAGCATTGACTTCTAGGTCATGGCTATTAGTATGTGTTTGGTGTTGATGTGTGTGGAAAAGGATTTAAGTTAGGTTGATTATGTGATTTGATGTATGTGTTCAAGTTGTGTAGAACTTGGTGAATCACACATGGTTAGCTTGATGAAGCATTAGCAAGTTCATCATCTCATGGCTCGGGTCCTTGAGTCGGTGAAGGATGGCACGGGGAGAAGCTGAGAGCTTGGTGTATCTGAGGGACCGTCGGACGAGGAGTGAATGGAGTGAAGCCAAAGGAAGCAGACTTCAAAGCAAGATGCGAAGGATGGCACAGGAGAAGCCGCAAGCTTAGTGCATCCGAGGGACGTAGCTAGATGAAGAGAGCTTCGGTGAGGGACTCCATGGGAGATGAGAGATTGAGCAATTGTAACCCAAGACGGAATAGCTTAAGTTAGGTGAACTTGGCCGAATGGCTAAAGTCAAGTGTCAGATGCTCAAACATGTGTTTGAGGTTTTACCCGATGATTGAAAGTGTCGGATGCTCAAACAGGTGGTTTGAGGTTTTACCCGACGGTCAAATGCTCAAACACTTTGTTGTTTGAGGCTTTACTCGACAAAAGTCGACTGATATAGATATCAATTGACTAGTCCGAGTCGACTGCTAGTTGACCGGTGTCAACTAGAGTTTTGTGGCTCAACAGTCAACTGCTAGGGTTTGGCAGTCGACTGGTCCACCATTAGTCGATTGTCATGAAGGGCAATCAACTATTATAAGTGGACACGGGCACATAAACAATTTGAGTCGATTGATTGTCATGATCAGTCGACTGATGGCTTGATCAGTTGACTGATGGGCATGATCAATTGACTGCCCAGTGTGTCGTTGGACTACAACAGTCACGGTTCAGGCTTAGTCAGAAGTCGTTGGAACCGCAAGAGTCGACTGATGGCATGCAATAGTCGACTGATGCATGCCCAACGGGAAGAAACCCTTCTTCTCTATAAAAAGAAGGGTTGGGGGCCTTGGAGAGGTTAATGCTTCCACTCCTATTCATACTCTAAGTGTTCAAACATCTGTTGGTGCAATCGGCCCAGGTCACGATTAACCAGGACTCGAGCTTGGCTCGAGAGATGTTTTGATGTTAGACAAAAATATATGACAATGTAATTGTCATGGTAAAGTCCAAGTCATGAGTACTTGGCATGGAAAGTCCAAGTGGGACACTTGGCATTTGGGAAAGTCCAAGCATGGGTACTTGGCATGGAAAGTCCAAGTGGGACACTTGGCAATTTGGGAAAGTCCAAGTCTTGAGTACTTAGCACAAGGAAAGTCCAAGCATAGGTCTTGGCATGGAAAGTCCAACATGGGTTGGCAAGGGAAAGTCCAAGCATGGGTCTTGGCATGGAAAGTCCAACATGGGTTGGCAAGGGAAAGTCCAAGCTTGAGTCTTGGCATTTGAGAAGTCCAAGGGGTTTGATATTGGCGGCGTAAAGTCCAAGCGGAGTCTTGGCGGCGTAAGTCCAATGTGTCTTGGCGGTGTAGACACCGTTAGCATGACATAGCCGATGGAAGCACCTGAAGGCTAGCGCGATGGATGAACAAGTCATGGATGACTTGGAGGGATCCGAGAGGCGTGAGGCTGATGAAGGTGGCTAGAAGGCTTAGGTCTAGGCTAAGGGTGGTCTAGCAAGTATAGGGATACCATACTTGGGTTAAAACCTCATCCTTGAGATTGGCAGTCGACTAACATTATGGCTGGTTTGACTGCCGAGAGTCGACTAGAGCTCGACTGCCACTTAGGGCTGAAATTGCCTTGGCAGTCGACTGCCATGGATGGCAGTCGACTGCCAGTTGAGTTGCGAGCACAGAATGCTCCGTAGCCGACTGGGCAGTCGGCTACGGGCGCTGGCAGTCGACTGCCAATGTTGGCAGTCGACTGGTGAGAGTCCCGTTGGAACTTGTCCAACGTGGATTGAGCCGTTGTCTCATAGCTACAGTGTTGGCAGTCGACTGCTAGGCGGAAATCTAGCCCGACGCAGGATAAAAAGGGGAACTCGTGGAGGATTTCGACATTGGTTCTTTGGGAGCTTTCTTGGGGCGATTTACAGGTGCATTTCAGAGCCCTTCAACCTCATCCAAGCAACCAACAAGCAAAGCGCTCAAACCCTAGTTTTGTAAAGTGTTCTTTACATTTCCTTGTATTTTGCTTGTATTTTTGTGTATTACTTTTATAATCTATTGTAAGAGGTTTCTCCGCCTCCGACGTGTTGTCGAGAAGGAGTTTATTGTGATTAGTGGTGTGTGTGGCATCGCTAGGGTTCGTACGAACCCAATCCGTGGAGTATGAACCGTTCGGTTCCGAACCACGTTATATCTCGTGTTGTGCTTGTGTTCTTGTTGTATTTTCATTATTGTTTATTCTTCTGCATACTAACAAGAATTGTAGCAAGCAAACGCGAATGAATTCCATCTACATACGAGCACGCGCTATTCACCCCCCCCTCTAGCGGCCTCAAATCTCCTACAATTGGTATCGGAGCCCGGGGCTCTTCTACGGACTAACCGCCGAGAGCTAAAGAAGCTAGAGGGTGAAGATGTAAGTCTAAGAACAACTAGGATGGGATATCAACACACCGATCCCTTACACCTTCTATGGACAAGAAGGGTTTAGGCAATGGAGCGCACAGACCGAAGACTTCTTAATGATGAGGGACTTTGAAGAGTGGTCCGTTTTGATGGAAGGGTTCCAATTTCCAAGAGGGCCGAAAGGAGGGTTCCTCAAAATGAAGAAGTGGACCGAAGAACAACTCCGAGAATTCGAGAGGAGTAATAAGGTAATCAAATTTTTGAGTGATTTGATCCCTAATGATATCTTGTGTAGCCTAGGTGAATACAAGGATGCCAAGGAATTTTGGAATGAATTGGCAAAATATCATGAAAACCCTCAACCGGTCCAAGAAGAAGAAGAAGATGTAGAATGCTCATCGGTTCAATCGGAAGAGGCCGAAGAAGCAAGCTCTTCTTCACAAGAAAGTGAGGATTCGGAAGTTGAAGAAGAACAACATCCGAATCAGAAAAGGTAGAAGAAGTGGAAGAAGCATCCACTTCTAGGATTGAGGAGGAGAGACCATCCTCAACACCGGAGCAAGAGCAAAGTAAAGAAGAAGCTTCTACTTCCGGTCAAGAAGAAGAGCAAGTTCAAGCTTCCATCACGACCGTAGGTAACTCAAACATATCAATTTGTAATAAAAATCATATCATATGTTTTGAGTGTAGGGAAGCCGGGCACTACAAGAGCAAGTGCCCAAAGAGAGTAAAGAAAGCTCCTCCGGCGCCAAAAGTCAATGAAGCCGGTGTTCCCGCCAAGAAAAGCAAGGAGCAAGTCATTTGCTTCAAATGTCGGCAACCGGGACACTACCGGAATCAATGTCTAAAGGGGGAAACGAAAGGGAAAAATGGAGCATCACATGTAGGGGGAGCTAAGGCTAACCCTAAGGTATATTTTAGTAATGCTCTTTCTAATTCTTATAGTCAAAAGCATGCTAGAAATAATTTTAGCAATCTTGCTATTTATCAAAAAGAGCATGCTAGAAATAGAGAATATTGCTTAGGAGCTAAGAAAGCCAACCTTAGGAAGAAGGAGAAATTTGGGACTAATGTCCCTAAAAACAATTTACCTAAGGACAAACCTAGGTCAAATAACTCAAGATCAATTTTACCTAGGGAGACCATTAGAAAGGTACATGAGCATCTAGGTCTCAACCCTAAATGGACTAGGCATATGCCTAGGAAGTCCCATGCCCAATAATCTAATCAAAAATCAATTGGGCAATTAGAGTTAGAAAATCAAGCCTTGAGGTCAAGGCTTGAGAAATTGGAAAAGACCCTTAGGAACATACAAAATCAATTTCAAGGGTCTAATGGTCAAAGTCAAGGGTCAAAATCTCAAAGTCAACACCTAGGACCTAAAAGACAAAAGTCAACCAAGGGAAAGAAAGGTTTGGGTCACAAACCTATGCCTAAGGTGGCTTATCATAGTGTTCCATTAGATTATGGAACACTAACTAGGTCTAGGAAAACCAAGGTTACTAGGGAAGTTATCCCTAAGAGTAACCACGGTAAGTGCCTAGTGGCTAGGGTTTCAAGGAAACCTAGGGTGGCCACTAAGAAGGTTGCAAGGGGAGTTACCCCTAGAGTCAACCTAGGTAAGACCCAAATGACCAAGGCTAACAAGCCTAGGAGGGTCGTTAGGAAGGTATCTAGGGAAGTTATCCCTAAGGAATACCTAATTAACCCTAGGAGCTCAAATAGGTTTTGGGTTCCTAAGAGCGTGATTGATTCACGCTAGATCGGTTTAGGGTGTGCCAACCTTGATTGGATGGGTAGTTAACTCAACCATGGTAAAGGTGGCACTTTAGGCAATTTTCAAGGTTATGGGTACCTTGGAAATAGGTTTGATTTTTAATCCTAAAATATTTTAGGATGTGCCAATATACCTTGAAGATTATGAAAAATCAATTGAATTGGCACAATTTAGGTTTAGAGGTCATAGTGTGCCATTTTGGGTTTTTGACACACTTGGGAGATTAATAGGAATAATGGCAAAAATATACTTAATTATCTCAAATGGCAACTAATATTAAATTTAGGTATTATTATACCTATACCTTTTAATTGTCATACCTTGATTGTCATATGCCATGACATGACATCATGTTTATTTTCATCATTTATATGTCATGATCATGTTTAGGATTAAGGATTTAAATGTCATGTGCTTTAGTTTTATATCATATGCCATGACATCATGATCATTGACCATGTTTTATTTTTGCTATTATTATGCCATGATCATTTCATGCATTTAATTGATTAAAATTGATTTAAGGATAATGGCATGATTTGGAGTCCCATTTATAAGGGAATCAAGTAGAGTTGCCTTAGAAAAATGCATGAAACCCTAGTTTAGGGAGAACAAAACTCACATCACATTGACATGTATGTGTATTTATACACCCTAGATACATGTGAGATGCTAGGATATGAGTTAAGTTCAAGGTGCATAGTTTTTGCATCTAGATGAACTAACACTCATCTAATTTCAATTGTGGATCATTGGAAAAGCTTGTGTACAAGTCATGTATATTAAGCCCAAGGAACATGATCCAATATAGGTTTTCAAAATCATTTTAAAATTCATTTAGAAAACCTTGGTGAAGCCTATCTTTTGATAGCAATCACCATTGATGAGATTGATACAAAGTGAGCTAAAACATTAAAGTTTTTCTTCACTTTTGGATTTTGTATCAATTTCGATATTTAATGGGTAAAATAATTTTCAAATATTTTTCACCCATTGTATTAACTATAAGTAATATACGTATCAAATTTCATGATTTTTCGATATACGTAGAATTACTTATGACTTTTCAAAATTCGATTCTGATAGCTGAAATTCGAGAATTTCAATTATCAGTCGATCACCGATGGCAATGATCGATTAAGGGTAGTTCGACCGACATCGATAGATAGGAGACTGTCAGGTCTGATTTCGGGTTAACAAGGTTGTTTAGACCATTTTTAACCATGATAAAGGTCCCTAACCACTCCTAACCCTAGGATATGCTTTGGGAAGCATTATAAAGGGTGAAAATCCGTTGGATATGGATTTGGAGAGGTGTTAGGTCAAAGTATCAAATTTAAGGGTGGAAGAGTTCATGTTTGAACTTAGAACCTTAATTTTTATGATTTAGAGTTCCTATTGGCTTAGGGCCTTCCCAAGGACATTGTTGGTGCAATGGTCAAGGGGGAGCAAGCCTTTAGGGGGAGTTATCCATCTTGGGATGATGGATGTGTTTCTCCTCTTGAAGGGGGAGAAGTTATTGGGAGAGTATCATCAATTGGGAAAATTGATGGGTTTTTTATACCCAATTTGGAAATTGGGAGAGTGAATAAGATTGCCTCTCTCGAGTGATATGGGACTTATCACTAGGAAGATGGTAGGCATCCTAGGTATTTTTGGACCAAGGGAGAGATTGTAAGATCTCATTGGGACATGAGACTTTGACCTCCTTAGAGAGATAACCTTTTTTTAATGTTAGTCAAAAAGGGGGAGAATATTTGGGGAAGAATATTTTGGAGAAAGTTAAATTACCAATTTGGGATAATTGGTAAGGAGTTTTTGAGTTAGATGGTCTAACTCAAATGGATTGTTTTGTTTGATTTTTGTCAAACATCAAAAAGGAGGAGATTGTTGGTGCAATCGGCCCAGATCACGATTGACCAGGACTCGAGCTTGGCTCGAGAGATGTTTTGATGTTAGACAAAAACATATGATAATGTAATTGTCATGGTAAAGTCCAAGTCATGAGTACTTGGCATGGAAAGTCCAAGTGGGACACTTGACATTTGGGAAAGTCCAAGCATGGGTCTTGGCAAGGTAAAGTCCAAGTCATGAGTATTTGGCATGGAAAGTCCAAGTGGGACACTTGGCAATTTGGGAAAGTCCAAGTCTTGAGTACTTGGCACAAGGAAAGTCCAAGGATAGGTCTTGGCATGGAAAGTCCAACATGGGTTGGCAAGGGAAAGTCCAAGCATGGGTCTTGGCATGGAAAGTCCAACATGGGTTGGCAAGGGAAAGTCCAAGCTTGAGTCTTGGCATTTGAGAAGTCCAAGGGGTTTGATATTGGCGACGTAAAGTCCAAGCGGAGTCTTGGTGGCGTAAGTCCAATGTGCCTTGGCGGTGTAGACACCGTTAGCATGACATAGCCGATGGAAGCACCTGAAGGCTAGCGCGATGGATGAACAAGTCATGGATGACTTGGAGGGATCCGAGAGGCGTGAGGCTGATGGAGGTGGCTAGAAGGCTTAGGTCTAGGCTAAGGGTGGTCTAGCAAGTATGGGGACACCATACTTGGGTTAAAACCTCATTCTTGAGGTTCACAGTCGACTGACATTATGGCCGGTTCGACTGCTGAGAGTCGACTAGAGCTGCCTCGCCACTTAGGGTCGAATTGCCTTGGCAATGATCGCTTCATTCGAGCATTGATCACGGAAGTCGATCGCCAGCTTGAGTTGCGAGAGAGAATGCTCCGTGAGCCGAACCGCATACACGGTTACTGTGGGCAAATAACTGCTAATGTTGGTAGTCGATTGGTGAGAGTCCCGTTGGAACTTGTCCAACGTGGATTGAGTCGTTGTCTCACAGCTACAGTATTGGTAGTCGACTGGGGACTTATGGCAGTCGACTGCTAGGCGGAAATCCAGCCCGACGCAGGATAAAAAGGAGAGCTTGTGGAGGATTTCAGCATTGGTTCTTTGGGAGCTTTCTTGGGGCGATTTGAAGGCGATTTGCAGGTGCATTTCAGGGCCCTTCAACCTCATCCAAGCAACCAACAAGCAAAGCGCTCAAACCCTAGTTTTGTAAAGTGTTCTTTACATTTCCTTGTATTTTTGTGTATTACTTTTGTAATCTGTTGTAAGAGGTTTCTCCGCCTCCGACGTGTTGTCGAGAAGGAGTTTATTGTGATTAGTGGTGTGTGTGGAATTGCTAGGGTTCGTACGAACCCAATCCGTGGAGTAGGAACCGTTCGGTTCTGAACCATGTTATATCTCGTGTTGTGCTTGTGTTCTTGTTGTATTTTTATTATTGTTTATTCCACTGCGTACTAACAAGAATTGTAGCAAGCAAACGCGAACGAATTCCATCTACATACGAGCACGCGCTATTCACCCCCCCTCTAGCGGCCTCAAATCTCCTACAACATCTTCCAAGTATTTTTACTCCTTTATTCTCTAGTTTCATTCATATTATTTGTGAGAAGAGGAGTTGGTGTAAAGAGGTTACCTCCACCTTGTCTTGAGCTAAAGGAGAGATTAGTGGATTGGTTTGAGGGAGTGATTCGCCTTACGAATCGTCCGTGGACTAGCGGCAAGGGTCGTGAACTACATTACATCTCTTGTTAGCGTATGTCTTCTCTTTATCTTTGTTTAGCTTAATTGTGTTAGGGAAATCAACCCAAGTATGGTTTGGTTTTGATGTGTGTGGCAAAGGTTTTAAGTTAGGTTGTTTATGTGATTTGATGTGTGTATTTAAGTTGTGCAGGACTTACGTGAATCACACGTGTGTTGACTTGATGAAGCATTGGCGAGTTCACCATCTCATGGCTCGGGTCCTTGAGTTGGTGAAGGATGGCATTGCAGAAGTCGTGTGCTTGTTGCATCCGAGGGATCACCGAACAAGGAGCATTGGAGTGAAGCCAAAGGAAGCAAACTTCAGGGTGAGATGTGAAGGATGACATTGGACGAGCCGCGGGCTTAGTGCATCTGAGGGACGTGGCCGGACGAAGAGAGCTTCGGTGAGGGACTCCTTGGGAAGATGAGAGATTGAGCGATTGTAACCCGGGATGGGGTAGCTCATAGGTGAACTTGGCCTAATAGCTAAGTCAAGTTTCGGACGCTCAAACTTAGGTTTAAGGTTTTACCCGGCAAGTCGAATGCTCAAACTTGTGTTTGAGGTTTTACTTGACAATTGGATAAATCGGATGCTCAAATATGAGTTTGAGGTTTCTACCCGACGAATGGAAGTGTCGGATGCTCAAACAGGTGGTTTGAGATTTACCCTACCGTCGGATGCTCAAACAAGTGTTTGCTTGAGGTTTTACTCGACACCAGTCGACTTCTATAGATAGCAGTTGACTGATCCAAGTCGAGAGCAATCGATTGGTGTTTGACTGATGGTTTCTTGCCTAGCAGTCGACTGCTAGGGTTTGACAATCGACTACTGCACTATCAGTCGACTGCTAGGGATAGTAGTCGACTGTTGAAGGGCGTCACGGGCACATAACCATTTTGAGTCGACTGATTGCTTGTAGCAATTGACTGATTGTTCGATCAGTCGACTAATAGGGTCTAGCAGTCGACTGATGGGTTATCTGTTGGCTAGATTCCAATGTGGATGAAGTTGTTGAGAGACAATGGCTATAGCAGCAGTCGACTGCTGGCATGCAGCAGTCGACTGCTGCATGGCCAATGGGAAGAATTGCTTCCTCTCTATAAGACGAGGCCTTGGGTGCCTTTGGGAGGTTAATGCTTAACTCCCATTCATACTCCCAAGTGCCCTAAACGTTTTCCACTCCTCTTCCTTGTGCTTACTTCTATTCTATTGTAAAAGGGAGTGAATTGTTGTAAAGAGGTTACCTCCACCTTGTTTAAGCTAAAGGAGAGATTAGTGATTTGAGTTGGGGAGTGATTCGCCTTACGAATCGTTTGTGGATTAGCGGCAAGGGTTGTGAACCATGTTACACCTATTGTTAGCGTTTGCTTTCTCTCTACTTCTTTTATTTGCTTAATTGTCTTTTATTTAGCATATATTTCCGGCCGCTAATCTTATGTAGACGACAATTAAGATGTATGTATTTCCATCGACTTTATCAATGAGGGATAGCTATTCAAAACCCTTTCCTTCTAAATGCTCGTCCCACCATCCTCCAACAAGTGGTATCTCGAGCGAGGAAATTTGTCGCAAGCGACTCACCGCCACAAAAACAATCAATCGAAATGGCTCTGGGTTCCAACATCCATCCACCCAAATTGACAGGTGACTTCGCTCTTGCCAGGAAAAAGCACATGGAGGTATTTTTCAAATGAACTTTTGATATTACATGATTAATTATGGAAACCCCGATTTTTGAGATACCTAGGATGAAGAGGGCGTAAGCCACCGAAAATTAGTGCACGGGACTAAGAAGCAAAGAGAGGAGAACTTTTTAATTGAAAAGCCAAGCACCATCTCTACAATATGCTTCTCAACAAGAAATTGATTCACATGCCCATTGTTTGTATATTTTGCTAGGTTATGCACATCGTTTACGATACTTTACATTGGGTAGATAAGATGGTGTGGTACGTAGTCGTAGAGAACACTATTCGTTAAATATTCCTACCCTCGAAAGTATAAGTAAAGGCTCACAACCGAGATGACTTTGGACAAACCATCGGAATGGTTGTAGTGTGATTTGGTGTTGGTTTGTCTTGACCATAGAATCACACTAGTGCACTTTGTGTGTATTGAGCAGGACTGATTTAGAGGTGATTCGATTTATCGACTACATAATCAATCGACCTCGATATTATTTAGTACATGCTCTTAATCCCGAGATAATAACGGGCACATATACTTAGTACTCAACTCTTTGATTTACCAATGGGCGAGATTTATATATTAAATCGATAGACTCGGTAAGTTGGGAGATAATATTATTTATATGGTGTGCCGTTGATTATAGGAGGAAATCGTGTCCTATATATTAGGATGATGATGTCCCCTTGAGGAGCTCATAAGGTTCATCATGTAAACCCTGCAGGTGGACTTGGTCCGGTATGATGAAAAGGTTGAGTGGTACTACTCAAGGAGTTAGATGTTGATTAATTAATGGTCAGTAAATTAATTAATCGATGGACATTCGATATCTTAAACACGGGGAGAAAATGTACAAATAATATATGGAGCCCATATTATCATATGGGGGTTGGTGAGGTAGATCAATGATGAACCTTTAGTGGATTGGATCATCATTAGTGGATCAGACTTTATGTGGGCTTGATCCATGGGTGGCCAAGACCCAACTCCTACTCATGGTCCCTAATGTAGCCTATTAACACTTCATGATGCTTAGATCCAATGGATAGAAACAAAAGTCTAAGATCCATTAGTAGAGATTAAATCTCTAAGATCCGACGGTTGAGATTAAATCTCTAGATCCGACGGTTGAGATTAAATCCCTAGAACCAATGGAGGAGATTAATTCATGACTTATCCCTAACTCTATAAAAGGAGGGCATGGGAGTTGGCGTGAACAACAATGAAGGAGAGCTAGGGTTTGGGCGGCAAGAAGGAATCCTAGTTGAGATAGGATTAGGATTAGGGTTTGGAGGCAAGGGTGGCACCAAATAAGGAAGGTATTCTTCTCTTCTTCTTCCTCTTTTGGCCAACGTCCAGCACCTCTCCAGCCTCTTTACCAGCCTTGGCCGGTGCCTAAAAGCCCCCTTCTCCTTCTCCTTAGGTGGTGGAAACAAGATATAGGGCTTCCCTTGGTGTCTTGGTTGTTTTCCACCATCTTCTCCTTCACCTAGTTGGCCGGCGGCAAGGATAGTTTTAGTTCCTTGTTGGTTGTTTCTAGTGAGGAGAAAAACCTTGTTTCTATTCTTCCTCTTGCTTTGGAAGAGCAAGGAAGGAAGATTTGCGATCTAGGAGCTTCGACTTTTGGTGGATCATCGCCCACACGACGTCCAAAAGGAGGAAGGTCATACATTAGAAGATCGAGAGGTATACCTATTCTACTTTCTTCTTTTGTTTGTTACTTGTTTTTGTTTTTCAATTATAAGCATGTTATAAATCTGTAAATGGATAAATAATACTTGGATCCCGAGCATAAACACAAAAACCAGCGATCCGGACATCGTCTATTCTGTGGCTACTCGTAGAATAGAGGATGGTCGCTTGAACAACTAGTTTGTTCAAGTGACCTCTCTAAACGAATAGCACGACGATGGCTTGGTTGCTTTGGCAATCCCTTTTGTCTAGGATTAAATTTTTTTAGTCCAGGGACATAGAAGGGATCGCCATGGAGGAAGCTATCGAGGTGAAGTGGGAAGCGAAGTTTCCCCTCACGGACTCGATAAGCTAAAACCCTACAATTAGTAGGAGTGCTTCCGGGGCAAAAACCCCTTCACTTTTCTACCATGGAATTACATGAAACTAGGCTTGAAGGAATAGTTGAAGATTCAATCAAGCAATCAAGGGGAGTAGCATTAGTGGCCGACAAAGGAAAGAAGAAGAAGGAGACTCCACCCTCCTCATCCGATGACAAATCTTCCTCATCAATGAATAGCAATGAAGATGCTTATATGGTAAGGAAGGTAAGGCGTGCATTGAAAAATTTTAAGTTTAACAAATCTCGTGATAGGAGAAGGCCAAGGAACGTCATTTGCTATAATTGTCAAGGAGAGGGACACATGAGGGATTAATATCCCTTATTGAACAAGAGCAAGGAAGAAAGGAGGAAGAATGACAAGAAGAAGGAAGGAAGAAGAAAGAAGAAAAGAAATCAAAGGAAAAAGGAAAGGGCAAAATGCAAAACCTAAAAGTGACATGGGATGATCCATCCTCATCGGAGGAAGAAATTTTCAGACACCTAGCACTCATGGGGATTGATGACATAGCCTCCACCTCCTCTGAAAGAGAAGAAGCAAGCACAAGTGAGGAGGAGAGCTCAAGTGTAGGGGGAGCTTCTACTTCGGATTCTGAAGAAGGGGATTGGGTAAGTGAGGTAAATAAACTACTCTCCCATGATGTTATTTCAATGATTACTAGTTTAACTAAGGACTTGTTTAGGATGAAAAAGAAAAATAAATGCATGCTTGATGAAATTAAAAATCTAGAAGAAAATTTGAAAAATGCATGTTCACATGATAATGCTATTTCTTCTAGTGTTAATGATGCATGCTTAGAAGAGAATAGGATTCTAAGGGAAAAGGTAGATTTTCTTACTAAAGCCCTTGAAAAATTTACAATTGGCTCAAACACTTTAAATATGATCATTGGGAGCCAAAGAACTAGTTTCAACAAAAAGGGCTTAGGTTACAAGGGAACCAAAAATGAAAAAGCTTACCATTGTTTAATAGCTAGGGGGCAATCAAAGACTATAATGGTACCTAGGAAATAGATCCCAAAGGAGTACTTGGTGAACCCTATTGGAAAGAATTTATATGTGGTTCCTAAGTCAATCCTCAAGGGTTAGAGAAACCTAGGATAGTCAACCATACTTGAATATTTTTCATATCATATTATGTGGTTGACTTATTATGAGCATGGTGGATGATTTGGGTGATAATGTTGGAATCATGATTTGTGATACTTGTTTTGTTATCATAAACATGATTTATGATCATGATGTGCAATTATGGATAATATTTGTTTTATGATCATGATGGGTGTTTATGGATGATACTTAACCTTGGGTAGAATTACATGAAATTATGGTTAAGTATAATTACCTTTAGTTACATCTCACATTCACCATAAGGAGAACTTGATTGAAAAACGTAGCAATGTTTGATATGTTAAGTTGATACAAGTGTTTCACTAATGCTTATGACATTTAGATGGGTCACTTAGAGTATCATGACATAGCAATCATAGACCAATCATGGGGAAAGCTTATGTTTAATTCATGGACATATTGCCCAAAGATCATGGTTGGATATTTTAAATATTTTAAAATTATTTCATGTTTTAAAATCTGTGAGTTCATATTTATAACCGTTTCAAGGCAAAACTAGGCTTTCAAGTTGATAAAAATTTGAGTCATTTTTAAACTTTTGAATTTTTACCTTATTTTCGAAAATTGAATATATTTTCATGAAAAAGCATTTTTCTTGATAGAGGAACTCATTAGAAATGTTTTCCCTAAATTTCACGATTTTTCAAATTTTCTGGAATTTTTAATGCATTTATAAATTTGGGTTCAGAAATCAGAAATCTACGTTTTTAGGTGTCAGTCGACTGGAGATCTGACTCAGTCGACTGATGTACTGTGCATGAGCTGTTGGGTTTCCGGCACCGTGGCGAGTGTGTATTCGAACATGTTTCGTAAACATGTGCGCAGCGGAATAAATAAAAAGTAATAAATCTAATTTATTACATCACACACACCACACGCATGCATAGTACAATATGTGTAGACATAACCGTAGTTTCAAATTTTGCAATAAAAGTAAATTTATTCTACGTATACCTGACGTATCACGTGTAGCGGGAAAGACATCAACCAGAGCGACCCTCGCTAGAATCGCCTCTATCCGTATCCACGCTGAATATCTTCGGGATGACTTCACAAAGTCACAAGCCTCGTCTTCTTACGAGTCACTAGCCTCATGTCGAAGATGATGTGATCGAGAGAAGATCACAATCCGAATCAAAATTTGGATTCAAAATGAGTCATCAAAAACTCGCTTCTCCGGAGAGGTATTCGCCCACCGTTTGATGAATCCTTCGTCCTCCACCTATGAGGATTACCGGAGATTGAATCCCTGACAAGGAAGCTGCTGTCGGAGCTCCAAACGTCGTCCAAATGACGCTCCGACACGAAGTAAACAAGCTATCCAGAAAACTGGACAGCTTTGGTGGAGGATTAGCGCCGGCCAAATAAGGAAGCTAGATGCTCACCTTGTCGCCAGAGCCAAGGAAGATCACCGGAGGGTCGCCGGAGGATCGCCGACGAAGCTTGGATGCCTGCAACAACTTGGACGGAGGCACAAGAGGTGGGCAGCGGCTAGGGTTTGGGCGCCGACCATAAGAGGAGAAGAGGGAGAGGGGCGGCAACTTAGGATTAGGTTAGGTTTTCACAAAACTCTTAAGCCCTATTTTTATAGAGAACAAATTCTCCTAATGGTTATTGGTTCATAACCAAAAACCCATTAACCCGCTCCATTAATTTAAGTTAAAATAAACCAAACCGATTTGGTCTATTTTAAGTTAAAATGAACCGAACCAACTTTGGTTCATTAGTTTAAAACAAATCAAACCCCTTTGGTTTATTCTCCACCATTGGATTAGAACCAAATCAATTTGACTCATCCATCATGTCTTCATAAGACACGGCCCATCCATGCTTCCATTGTGACTGAAATAATTTCATGCTCGCTCCTTGTTTGGTTCAACCAAACCTAGTTTCTCTCAGTCTAAGAATCTCATTCTCAAGCTCGTTTTAAGTCCTTCGGATTACGCTCATTGTGCGTGTGACCAAATAGGTTCTCAGTTTATGTTGGTCGTCTATAATTAATCATTAATTATAGAACGATCATGAGTGACACCTAGTAGTACATCATGATCCCCAATTAATCGAAAAGATCAACGGTTGATCCAGAACTATTTCTGAAACCTTTCAGCAGCTATAATGATTCGTGCCCCATTCCCTTTACTCATCTTATACCCACTTGGTTCAGGACATGGTCTATAGTGTCAGTCCCCACTAGGTTGACTACGTCACACCTAGCCCAAGTATCATTTCCTCGTCCTACAGATTCTAGTTACTGCACATGTATCCAAGAGTACCTTACTCTAAACATGTAATTCTTTGGCCAAAGACTTTAGTAACAATCCAACGAGAGGCCATGGGTATACATCTCCTCGCAAGGAGTGGTGAATCCTTTATAGGTTATTCAAATACCTTCGATCACTTCGACTTATACCCAATCATCCCAAGTCCACATCTCCTCAGAGATGCTTGCTTAAGATGTCAAAGCATAAGTCTTTATGATCAAGATGACTTGAATATCGCAAGTCAAAGGAACATCACACTTAAGCTATAGTAAGAACTTCATTGACATATCTATATATGCAGAGAACCATATGAAGTCTTACGGCTGGTCACTCCAATGAACTAGTTACCATAACTAGCATCCACGATTAACTCCGGACATCACAATGTCTCCAGCCAGTGAGAATCAGCTGCTCGGATACACCAAGGAGTATACCTCGTGCTAGTCTCGACAGAATTGATGTTATCTAAATCCATCAATTCATTGACTAGGGATAATTCCGATACATCACAATTACACATGTAGAGATACTCACTAGTTGTGATCCAATCACAAATTCTTTCATGTTGTGAATCGTATCGTGGACATTCAGTAAATGAATTTAAGATTTAATCAAATACATGAAAACATGTACACTCAAATAGTGAATCTTCATTTATCATATAAATGGTTCAAACATAAGGTGATTACCTTAGGGCATCTCTCATATATTACTAACATGAGCACAATAACCTATTTTAGGTGGATTTAAGTCAGTTTTTGGTCATTTTATTCCCTTAGACTTTGATAACTTGCTGTATAACATTTGTATGATATTTTTGATGGTGTCAAAGGGGGAGAAATGTTAGTGTTTAAGTGAATCATGGTAGGGGGAGAATTAGCATTTGTTAAGGGGGAGTTGCATGTATTAAGGGGGAGTGTTTTGATACTCATGTTATGTTTACATTCTTTCGTTGCCTTAGTGTTTTGTTAATGTTTTCCCTAACTTAATCATGTTGCCACACATAAAAAAGGAGGAGATTGTTAAGGCAATCAACCCAAGTATGGTTTGGTTTTGATGTGTATGGAAAAGGTTTTAAGTTAGGTTGTTTATATGATTTGATGTGTGTGTTTAAGTTGTGTAGGACTTAAGTGAATCACACATGTGTTGACTTGATGAAGCATTGGCGATTTCACCATCTCATGGCTCGGGTCCTTGAGTCGGTGAAGGATGGCATTGCGGAAGCCATGCACTTGGTGCATCTGAGGGATCGTCGGATGAGGAGCATTAGAGTGAAGCCAAAGGAAGTAGACTTCAGGGCGAGACGCGAAGGATGGCACTGGACGAGCTGCGAGCTTAGTGTATCCGTGGGACGTGGCCAGACGAAGAGAGCTTCGGTGAGGGACTCCATGGGAAGATGAGAAATTGAGTGATTGTAACCCGGGATGGGGTAACTTATAGGTGAACTTGGCCGAATGGCTAAGTCAAGTGTCGGACGCTTAAACTTAGGTTTGAGGTTTTACCCGACAAGTCGAACACTCAAACTTGTGTTTGAGGTTTTACCCGACAATTGGATAAGTCAGATGCTCAAACATGAGTTTGAGGTTTCTACCCGATGAGTGGAAGTGTCGGATGCTCAAACAGGTGGTTTGAGGTTTACCTGACCGTCAGATGCTCAAACAAGTGTTTGTTTGAGGTTTTACCCGACACTAGTCGACTGCTATAGATAGAAGTCGACTAATCCAAGTCGAGAGCAATCGACTAGTGTTCAACTGATGGTTTTCTGGCCCAGCAGTCGACTGCTAGGGTTTAGTAGTCGACTGCTGCACCATCAGTCGACTGTCAGGGATGGCAGTTGACTATTGAAGGGTGTCACAGGCACAGAACCATTTTGAGTCGACTGATTGCTTGGAGCAATCGACTGATGGTTCGATCAGTCGACTGATAGGGTTTAGCAGTCAACTGATGGGTTATCCGTTGGCTAGATGCCAACCTGGATGAAGTCATTATGAGACAATGACTATAGCAGTAGTCGACTGCTGGCATGCAACAATCGACTGCTGCATGCCCAATGGAAGGAATGGCCTCCTCTCTATAAGAGGAGGCCTTGGGGGCCTTGGGGAGGTTAATGCTTAATTCCCATTCATACTCCCAAGTGCCCTAAATGTTTTCCACTCCTCTTCCTTGTGCTTACTTATATTCTATTGTAAGAGGGAGTGAATTGTTATAAAGAGGTTACCTCCACCTTGTTTAAGCTAAAGGAGAGATTAGTGATTTGAGTTGGGGAGTGATTCGCTTTACGAATCGTCCGTGGATTAGCAGCAAGGGTCGTGAACCATGTTACATCTATTATTAGCGTTTGCTTTCTCTCTACTTCTTTTATTTGCTTAATTGTCTTTTGTTTAGCATATATTTTCGCTGTGCTAATCTTAAGTGTAGACGATTAAGATGCGATTTCCATCGACGATCAACGAGGGCTATTCAACCCCCTTCTAGCTAGGCCACGATCCTCTAACAAATTTTCTTTGGTTTTAGTTTTTCCATTATGCTAATGATTATTTAGATGATCAAGAATGATCAAAATCCATCGAGCACACGTTTGGCTATTCAACCCCCCTTCTAGCTGGGCCACGATCCTCTAACAAGTGGTATCAAAGCAAGGAGCTCGTCACCGGACTCACCGCCGTGACAAGTAATCAAATGGCTGACATGAACATCCATCCGCCTAAATTCGAAAGGGACTTCGCTTGGTGGAAAAAGCGAATGGAGGTATTTTTTGAAACCGACTTCGATACTATGCTAATCATGGAAAGTGATTTTGAAGTGCCTAGGGATGAAGAAGGGAAGCCAATAGAGAAATCAAGATGGACAAAGAAGCAAAAAGAGGAGCACCTAGGAAATTCAAAAGCCAAGCGCCATCTCTTCAATGTGTTACCACAACAAGAGATCAATAGAATTGAAGAATGCTCGAGCGCCAAGTTGATGTGGGAGAAGCTAGTTGAGCATCATGAAGGCACCTCCGAAGTCAAGCTTGCAAGAAGAGACCTTCTCCGCTCTCAACTCAATAATATCAAATTAGATAAGGGGGAGAAGGTATTGTCCCTACACTCAAGATTTAAAGAAATTATTAATGGGTTATCTAGTGTAGGGAAGAAGCTCTCCAATTGGGATATGATCATGAAAGTCATCGATGCATTCCCTAGATCATCCAAACGGAGCTCAATGGTGGACTCATTCTACATCTCGAGGAATCTAGAGGTTAGTACTCTAGAAAAAAATTTCTCTACCATCGAGCTTCACGAAACCCATCTTGAAGGAGTAATAGAAGAACAAAGCTTAAAATCAAGGGGGGTAGCACTTGTAGCAAACAAGGGGAAGAAGGAGACTACACTACCTTCATCAGATGACGAATCATCTTCTTCCATGAACACCGATGAAGAAACATATATGGTAAGAAAGGTAAAATGTGCTCTTAAAAGTTTTAAATTTAACAAGCCTCATGATATGAGAAGAAGAAAGAAGGTTATATGCTATAATTATCAATGAGAAGGACATATGAAGGATGAGTGTCCACTATTGAACAAGAGCAAGGAAGAGAAAAAGAATGATAGCAAGAAGAAAGGCAAGAAGAAATAAGAGAAGAAGTCTAAAGAAAAGGAGAAGAAAGCCCGGAACCTTAAAGCCAAATGAGACGATCCATCCTCATTGGAGGAAGAAGAAATCGTCTCCCACTTTGCGCTCATGGGAATAGATGACATAGCCTCCACCTCCTCCGAGCAAGAAGAAGGAAGCACAAGTGAGGAGGAGAGCTCAAGTGTAGGGGGAGCATCTGTTGGGATCCTTCTATGCGTGCGAACCGATTCATAAAACCGCAGCGGAAATAAAAATTTTGGATCCCACCAGAGATCCAAGCAAAAACATATAAATTATTTTTAACCATCTAGATCCTATCTAGAAGAAGTATTATACCTTTGAAGCGAGCCCTTCACAATCCTGCTAGTACAAAGTTGTCGGATCTAAATACGGTAAGGATAACCGTATCTCTAAGGTATCCACACTGACACTCAACCCTTTTGGAAATATGGTTGTGCTAGCAACCTTTGTAGAACAACTAGCCAAAATTAGGAGGATGAAGAAGTGAAGAAAAAGAAAGAACACTAATACTTGGATCACACTGTGGCTCTTCTTCCACCCTTATATATTATCATGCTTGAATTTCAAAATCAATGCATCAAATGCATTATTGAAATTCCACTAGCCTCTTCCCATTTCACACGTTGAAATCCAATGCCTCTTCCCATTCTACACGTTGAAATGCATCAAATGCATTGAATCAAATGCATTATTGAAAATCCACTAGCCTCTTCCCATTCTTCACATTGAAATCCAATGCATTTTTAATGCATCATGCATGCATTAAAACTTTTCCATGTGATTTGGGTTTAACTCAAGTCTAACTTGAGTTTTGCATGTGATTTGGGTTTAACTCAAGTCTAACTTGAGTTTTGCATATGACTTGGTTTTAACTCAAGTCTAACTTGAGTTTTTCATGTGATTTGGGTTTAACACAAGTCTAACTTGAGTTTTGCATGTGATTTGGGTTTAACTCAAGTCTAACTTGAGTTTTGCATGTGACTTGGGTTTAACTCAAGTCTAACTTGAGTTTTGCATGTGACTTGGGTTTAACTCAAGTCTAACTTGAGTTTTGCATGCGAATTGAGTTTAATTCAAATCTCACTTGATTCTAACTCAAATCTAGTCTTCATCCATCCAATTTAGTTTGAGTCTAACTCAAATGTAACCTGCTTGAGTCTAACTCAACCAACTTAATTTTGACTCGAGCCTTGACCATCCATTATTCTCATTGTTCTTTTAGTCAAACTAAAAGAACTCATTTCCAAAATAAAATGTCATTTGTGTGTGACCCTATAGGCTCTTGTAACGTTGGTAATGTGTCTAAAACCCCTTTTAGACACATAAGCAATGAGTGACATCTAGCAATACATCATTGCTACCCAAGTTACAAGAAAGTCGAGATCCGACAATCTTTCCGTGACTATTATTATGTATGACGGTGTCCTTCTATCCTTGATATCTTAGATCGATCAATGAGGCATAGACCGTGTCATCCCCTTATCGATCTTTCTGTTTCTTGATCCCCAAGTAGACTCACTCAAACAAATGAGCTCAATATCTCATATTGACTCATTTGAGCATGACCATGTATTTCGTGGTGCTACTCTATCAAGAGGTCAAAGATATCACTTCTGTCATATAGGAGGGATAAATCTCATCTACATCACTCACATCCCTCCGTATAATTCATTACATACCCAGTGATCACCGTTATAGTGCACCCTATTACGGTGTGACGTTAGACGATACCAAAGTACATAACTCCTTATGTAGGGAACCGTAGTGACTTCAGGTCTAAGGACTATTTATACCGATAGTCACATGAGAAAGTATATGACACTCATATAATGATCCATGGCACTTTCTCATGGCGGGTCAATTCAATATATATATTCTCCAATATATATACCCATGTGTCAATGTGATATCTCATATCCATGACTTGTGAGATCAAGTCATCCATTGACCTACATGCTAGTCTCAATGTATTAATATTGTCTTTGTCTATTAATACTTGACTAGGAATATTAAGAATAATATTCTCTACAACTTCTCATAATCAATTTTACCAATTGATATACTGTAGATTAGAACCTACTATTCAAAAGCATTATTATATTTATTTAGCTGGCACATGCATAAAGCAAATATAATAACCAATGTTTGCCTATATTAATATAAGATATGATACAAAAGTTTCCCTCACCAATCATCTCATAATTGGCACTAAGGGCTCATACTAACAATCTCCCACTAGCACTAGTGTCAATCACTGTAATATCTCATACCCAGTGATCTGGTATGACCATCATGCTTTCTCTGTGCCAAAGCCTTGGTCAAGGGATCCGCAATGTTAGCATCAGAATCTAATCTGCATATTCTCACATCTCCTCGATCGATGATCTCTCGAATGAGATGAAACCGCCGTAGTATGTGTTTGGTCCTCTGATGAGAGCGAGGTTCCTTAGCTTGAGCAATAGCCCCATTGTTGTCACAATAGAGAGCTATAGGATCTGCTATGCTAGGAACCACCCCAAGTTCAGCAATGAACTTCCTGATCCAAGCAGCCTCCTTTGTTGCATCAGATGCAGCAATGTACTCGGCTTCTGTTGTAGAATCTATGACTATGTTCTGCTTCGAACTCTTCCAGCTCACAACACCACCATTCAGACAAAATATATACCCTGACTGCGATCGCGAATCATCTCTATTGGTTTGGAAGCTTGCATCACTGTAACCCTTTACAACTAGCTTCTCATCACCTCCAAAGATCAAGAAATATTCTTTTGTCCTTCTCAAGTACTTAAGAATATTCTTGACTATTGTCCAGTGACACTCACTGGGATCTGATTGGTACCTACTCGTCATGCTCAAAGCATACGAGACATCGAGGTGAGGACAAATCATGGCGTACATGATAGATCCTATAGCAGATGCATAAGGGATCTGATCCATGCATTGTTTCTCTTCCACAGAAGAGGGATATTGAGTCTTCGAAAAAACTTACACCATGTGACATTGGCAGAAATCCCTTCTTGGAATTCTGCATGGCAAAACGCTTAAGCACCTTGTCAATATATGTACTCTGACTCAGGCCAAGTAATCTCCTAGATCTATCCCTATAGATCTTGATGCCAAGAATATAGGCTGCTTCACCTAAGTCCTTCATTGAGAAACAATTTCCAAGCCAAGTCTTTACAGACTCCAGCATAGGGATATCATTTCCAATGAGTAGGATGTCATCTACATATAAAATGAGGAAAATAACTGTGCTCCCACTAGCCTTCTTATAGACACAAGGTTCATCTTTGTTTTTAATGAAATCAAACATTTTGATCGCATCATTGAACCGAAGATTCCAGCTTCTAGAAGCTTGCTTTAAACCATAAATGGACCTATGCAACTTACAGACCTTTCCAGCATCCTTTGGATTAACAAAACCCTCAGGTTGTGTCATATACACATCCTCGAGTAGATTTCCATTAAGAAATACAGTTTTGACATCCATCTGCCATATTTCATAGTTATAGTAAGCAGCAATAGCAAGTATGATCCGAATGGATTTGAGCATCGCAACTGGAGTAAAGGCTTCATCATAGTCAATACCATAAATATGTTTGAATCCTTTTGCTACCAATATCCCTTTATAGGTATGTACATTGTCATCCATGTCAGTCTTTCTCCTAAAGACCCACTTACACCCAATGGGTTTGACCCCTTCAGGTGGATCAACCAAAGTCTATAGTTAGTTAGTGTACATGGATTCCATTTTGGATCTCATGGCCTCAAACCATTTCTCAGAATCTGGGCTCATTACAACTTCCTGATAGGATGTTGGCTCATCAAGCATGACACCATCGTTGTCATCCAAGAGAAAAGAATATCTCTTAGGTTGACGACGTATCCTATTAGACCTGCGCAGAGCTTGGTCTACCTGAACAGGTTGTACCACAACTCCTTGTGATGACCTTGATTAATAATGCTCATCACCTTATGGTGCCTGTTCTTGTTGCATTAAGGCATCAGTGCTATTTTATGTATCTTGAACTTCTTCAAGATCAATTTTACTCCCACTAGCCTTTCTAGAAATAAATATCCTTTCTAGAAAAACATCATTTCTGGTGACAAACACTTTGCCTAGCATGGGGTTGTAAAAGTAATATCCCTTACTTTCTTTGGGATATCCAACAAATCCTCATAAAAGACATCTCACGTAAGCTTCACATCCCCAAATCCTCATAAAAGACATCTTGGGACTCTTCCTAGTCCATATCGCATATGGTGTTTTTATGACTGCCTTAGATGGAACACAATTAAGTGTGAAAGCAGCTGTCTCTAGAGCATATCCCCAGAAGGAAGGAGGAAGATCTGTATGACCCATCATTGATCGTATCATATCTAATAGAGTGTGATTTCTCCTCTCGGATACACCATTCAACTGTGGTGTTCCGGGTGGAGTGAATTGAGATCGTATCCCACACTCAACTAGATAGTCATGAAACTCTTGGCTAAGGTATTCCCCACCTCAATCTGATCAAAGCATCTTAATACTCTTTCCAAGTTGGTTCTGTACTTCATTCTTGAATTCTTTGAACTTTTCAAAGGATTCTGATTTGTGCCTCATAAGATATACATATCCATATCTACTGAAATCATCAGTAAATGTAATGAAGTACTGATAACCACCTCTGGCTGCGACTTTGAAAGGACCACAAACATCACTATGTATGAGGCCTAACAAATCTGTAGCTCATTCGCCTTGTCCACTAAATGGAGTCTTGGTCATCTTGCCTAAAAGACAAGATTCGCATGTCTCATATGATTCAAAATCAAATGAGTCAAGTAATCTATCTCTATGGAGCTGGGATATGCGACTCTCATTTATGTGACCCAAGCGACAATGCCAAAGATATGTCTGATTCAAATCATTAGATTTGAATCGTTTGGTATTTATGTTATAGGCTGGGTTTTCTAGATCTAGAACATAGAGTCCATTCATCAAATGTGCACTGCAATAGAACATTTCATTTAAATAAATAGAACAACATTTATCCTTTATAGTAAATGAAAAATCTTTCTTGTCGAAACAAGAAATAGACATAATGTTCTTAGTTATTACAGGTACAAAATAACACTCATTAAATTCTAAAATCAGACCACTCGATAACAATAAGGAATATGTTCCTACAGCTATAGCAGCAACTCTTGCGCCATTGCCCACACGCAGGTCCACTTCTCCTTGCGTCAATGATCTATTTCTTCTCAGGCCATGCACATTAGTACAAATGTGAGAAGCACAACCGGTATCCAAATACCCATGAAGAAGAAGTAGATAGGTTAACTTCTATAACATGTATACCTGAAGCAGAAGTCTCACTTGGCTTATTCTTGACTTCCTCAAGATACTTTTTACAGTTCTTCTTCCAATGTCCAGCTTCCTTACAGTGGAAGCAAGTCCCTTCCTTGGTCACCCCACCTTTGGGCTTCAATGCTTTCTTGCCCTTTTCTTGGGTCTTGCCTTTAGACTTCTTCTTACCTTTGCCCTTTTTAACCATAAGCACATCACTAGTACTAGGTTGTATCTTCTTAAGATTGCTCTCAATAGTTCTTAACATGCTTAAGAGCTTAGGCAACGGTTTGTCAATTTCACTCATGTAATAATTCATGACAAATTGACTAAAGCCTCTAGGCAAGGACTGTAGAATAAGGTCAGTGGTCAACTCTTGGCCTAAAGAAAATCCCAATCTATCAAGGTTCTCCACGTACCCAATCATCTTGAGTACGTGAGTTCCTACGGGTGTTCCTTCTTGCATCTTGCATTGAAACAATGCCTTAGATACCTCGGATCTCTCAATGCCTCGCTTGCCCTTGATATAGTTGCTTCAGGTGTGCAACCATAGCAAAGGCTTCAATGTTCTCATGTTGCTTCTGAAGCTCAGAGTTCATGGTTGCAAGCATAAGGCATGATGCATCTAATGCATAATCTTGATGCTTCTTGTGCAGTGGCATTGTTGGTGGGTCGTTCAGGAATGGGTTGCTTTAGGACATAGAGTTTCCGCTCCTGTTTGAGAACTATTCTCAAATTCCTATACCAGTCAATAAAGTTTGCTCCATTGAGCTTGTCCTTCTCAAGGACCGATCGCAGAGATAGGGTATTTGACGTATTTGAAGACATAGTGATCTATAACAGAAATAATATGCAAAAAATGAGTATCATATCTTTAAATCATTTAATTAGGCCTTTGATTAAATGAGACTCCCACTGAATCATAGATGCATGTGGGGCAAAATCCACATCATACTTCACCTTGAGTTAGCTTTGGTTAATCGCCCAAGATTTAGTATGACTAGGTAGGTAACAATTTACCAATTGCATCACATGCAATTCTTGCATAAAGAAGAACCATGATCCATATTACACATCATCTTGAGTTAGCTTTGGCTAATCGCCCAAGACTTAGTGTAGATGCTCTCTAACCCATGTTTCCTAACCATTAGGATATGCCTCTAAGTGTTTCTCAATCTAATTGAGACACTTAGTTAAGTCTCATCCAAAGTTTGATAGCGGGACATCACAATTGTCCTCTCGCACTCTACCAAGATAAAATGCGTTGCTTTGCTTTGGCAAATCCAACAACAAATGATCAAGGTAGTTTATGAGTACCAAACTTTGGTAGGCATATTAAATTGACTTAATTTAAAATAAGATTATTATTTAGCATCACATACACACATAGCACATACAGGTATCACATACACACATAGCAAATAATCTTAAATGTCACATGGTTATGGCCTTAATCTATGATCTTCTCAAGCCAATGAGAAGAGCGAATGGTGAACCTAGGGATGACATCTTCTCCAAGTGCTTCCTTCGGTCACCCTGTGTTGTCGGGATCCTCCTTGTAACTTCAACCTTCAATGGACTTTCCATTTCTTCATTTTGTACATTACAAAATAAGAATACTCGAGTTACATTCGAGTCTAAATCTATTTTACAACAGGAAAAATAGAGATGAAGGCGCAACATGCAAGCCGCATTATGAATTACAACATGCACACACAACACACAATCACAATCATATTGGGTCTTAGGCTATAACCATGCACCATGCATCATATCATTCATAATGATGTGATTTTATAAAATTGATTATACATACACGAATTTTAAGGATGCTTCGCCGATAAGCCGCAATGCCACGGCGGTCCCACTAGGGTGAACAGTAGTGTCCACGGCTAGGTCGTAGACTCCTTGTTTTGCCTCTTTAGGACAATTGCAAGCCTCAAATTAGTGTACCCATAATACACATATTTTATATCTCATGTAAAACATAAAAATCTAAATTTATATCACATATAAATTATATAAACAACAAAATGTATGTTTCGCAAGTGGTTTTGATACCACTGTTGGGATCCTTCTATGCGTGCGAACCGATTCGTAAAACCGCAGTGGAAACAAAATTTTTGGATCCCACCAGAGATCCAAGCGAAAATATATAAATTATTTTTAACCATCTAGATCCTATCTAGAAGAAGTATTATACCTTTGAAGTGAGCCCTTCGCAATCCCGCTAGTCCAAAGTTGTCGGATCTAAATACGGTAAGGATAACCGTATCTCTAAGGTATTCACACTGACACTCAGCCCTTTTGGAAATATAGTTGTGCTAGCAACCTTTGTAGAACAACTAGACAAAATTAGGGGGATGAAGAAGTGAAGAAAAAGAAAGAACACTAACACTTGGATCACACTTTGGCTCTTCTTCCACCCTTATATATTATCATGCTTGAATTCCAAAATCAATGCATCAAATGCATCATTAAAATTTCACTAGCCTCTTCCCATTTCACACGTTGAAATCCAATGTCTCTTCCCATTCTACACGTTGAAATGCATCAAATGCATTGAATCAAATACATTATTGAAAATCCACTGGCCTCTTCCTATTCTTCACATTGAAATCCAATGCATTTTTAATGCATCATGCATGCATTAAAACTTTTGCATGTGATTTGGGTTTAACTCAAGTCTAACTTGAGTTTTGAATGTGATTTGGGTTTAACTCAAGTCTAACTTGAGTTTTACATGTGACTTGGTTTTAACTCAAGTCTAACTTGAGTTTTGCATGTGATTTGTGTTTAACTTAAGTCTAACTTGAGTTTTGCATGTGACTTGGTTTTAACTCAAGTCTAACTTGAGTTTTGCATGTGATTTGGGTTTAACTCAAGTATAACTTGAGTTTTGCATGCAAATTGAGTTTAATTCAAGTCTCACTTGATTCTAACTCAAATCTAGTCTTCATCCATCCAATTTAGTTTGAGTCTAACTCAAATGTAACCCTCTTGAGTCTAACTCAACCAACTTGATTTTGACTCGAGCCTTGACCATCCATTATTCTCATTGTTCTTTTAGTCAAACTAAAAGAACTCATTTCCAAAATAAAATGTCATTTGTGTGTGACCCTATAGGCTCTTGTAACGTTGGCAATGTGTCTAAAACCCCTTTTAGACACATAAGCAATGAGCGACATCTATCAATACATCATTACTACCCAAGTTACAAGAAAGTCTAGATCCGACAACCTTTCTGTGACTATTATTATGTATGACGGTGTCCTTCTATCCTTGATATCTTAGATCGATCAATGAGGCATAGACCATGTCATCCCCTTATCGATCTTTGTGTTTCTTGATCCCCAAGTAGACTCACTCAAACAAATGAGCTCAATATCTCATATTGACTCATTTGAGCATGACCATGAATTTCATGGTCCTACTCTATCAAGAGGCCAAAGATATCTCTCCTGTCATATAGGAGGGATAGATCTCATCTACATCACTCACATCCCTCCCCATAATTCATTACATACCCAGCGATCGCCGTTATAGTGCACCCTGTTACGGTGTGATATTAGACGATACCAAAGTACATAACTCTTTATGTAGGGAACCATAGTGACTTCAGGTCTAAGGACTATTCATACCAATAGTCATATGAGAAAGTATATGACATCATATAACGATCCATGACACTTTCACATGGCGAGTCAATTCAGTATATATATTTTCCAATATATATACCCATGTGTCAATGTGATATCTCATATCCATGACTTGTGAGATCAAGTCATCCATTGACCTACATGCTAGTCTCAATGTATTAATATTGCCCTTGTCTATTAATACTTCACTAGGAATATTAAGAATAGTGTTCTTTATAGCTTCTCATAATCAATTCTACCAATTGATATACTGTAGATTAGAACCAACTATTTAAGGACATTATTATATTTATTTAGCTGACACATGCATAAAGCAAATATAATAACCAATGTTTGCCTATATTAATATAAGATATGATATAAAAGTTTCCCTAACCAATCATCTCATAATTGACACTAAGGGCTCATACTAACAACATCATCATCATCGGAAGGAGATTGGGTAAGTGAGGTAAGAAATCTCCCTCCTCAAAAGGTTATTTCTATGATTTCTAGTTTAACTAAGGATTTATTTAGGACCAAAGAGAAGAATAAATGCATGCAAAATGAAATTGGAACTCTAGAAGAAAAATTGAAAAATGCATGTTCTCATGTTAATGATGTTTCTTCTAATTCAAATGATGCATGCTTAGAGGAAAATAAGATTTTAAGGGAAAAGATAGAATACCTCACTAATGCCCTTAAAAAATTTACTATAGGCTCAAATACCTTGAATATGATCATTGGGAGCCAAAGGGCAAGCTTTGACAAAAAGGGACTAGGATACAAGGGATCTAAAAATAAGAAAGCTTATCATTGCTTAATTGCTAGAGGACAATTAAAGACAACAATGGTAGCTAAGAAATGGATCCCCAAAGAGTACTTGGTGAACCCTATTGGAAAGAACTTATATTGGGTTCCCAAGTCAATCCTTAAAGGTTAGAGAAACCTAAGATAGTCAACCATACTTGATTTTATTTCATATCATATTATTTAGTTGACTTGTGATGAAAATGGGTGACACTTGACTTATGTTCATGATTGGGGATTTTTGATAATACTTAACCTTGGGTAGCGTTGCATGAAAATTTTTGGTTAAGTATAAATACCTTAGTTACATCTCACATTAACCATAAGACTAACTTGATTGAAAACATAGCAATGGATGAGATGTTAGGTTGATACAAGTGATTCACTAATACTTATGGCATTTTGATGAATCATTATATGTATCATGATAGAGTAATCATAGTCTATGGGGAAAGAATATGTTTAATTCATGGACATATTGTCCAAAGATAATGGTTGGATATTTTTAATGATTTAAAACCATTTCATGTTTCAAAAACTAAGAGGTTATGTTTTGAAATTTGTTAAGGAAAAACTAGGTTTCAAAGTTGATACATAATTGAGCACTTTTACAACTTTTGAGTATTTGCCTAATTCTAGAAAATTGAATGAATTTTCATGAAAAACTATTTTTCCTTGATAAAGGGACTCATTAGTAATGTGTTTCCCAAATTTCACAATTTTTCTAATTTTGATGAATTTTTAATGCATTTTTGAAGTTAGCTTCAGAAATCAGAAAATGCTTATTTTCAAGTGCCAGTCGACTACTAGATTGTGCATGAGCATAGTAACCTGTATTAGGTGTTTTTCAGCCTGATTTTGGTGATTTTATTTCCTTAGATATTGATGTCATGTTGTTTAACATAAGTATGATGTTTTTGATGGTGTTAAAGGGGGAGAAATGTTAGAGTTTAAGTTAATCATGCTAGGGAGAATTAGCATGTGTTAAGGGGGAGTTTTGATACTCATGTTATGATTAACATGCTTACTTTCCTTATGTATTTTTTTAATATTTTACCTAACTTTAACATGTTACCACACATCAAACAAGAGGAGATTGTTAGGGCATTCAACCCAAGTATGTGTTTGGTTTTGATGTGTGTGACAAAGGGTTTAAGTTAGGTCAATTATGTGATTTGATGTATGTATTTAAGTTGTACAGGACTTGGTGAATCACACATGGTTAGCTTGCTGAAGCATTGGCGAGTTCATCATCTCATGGCTCGAGTCCTTGAGTCGATGAAGGATGGCACGGGGAGAAGCCGAGAGATTGGTGTATCTGAGGGGCCACTGAATGAGGAGCGAATGGAGTGAAGCCAAATGAAGTAGACTTCAGGACAAGATGTGAAGGATGACACGGGAGAAGCCGCGGACTTAGTGCATCCGAGGGACGTAGCCGGACGAAGAGAGCTTCGGTGAGGGACTTCATAAGAGAAGAGAGATTGAGCGATTGTAACCCAGGACAGGGTAGCTCAAGTTAGGTGAACTTGGCTGAATGGATAAAGTCAAGTGTCGGACACTCAAACATGTGTTTGATGTTTTACCCGATGATTGGAAGTGTCGGATGCTCAAACATGTGGTTTGAGGTTTTACCCAATGGTCGGATGCTCAAACACTTTGTTATTTGAGATTTTACCCGACAGCAATCGACTGATATAGATATCAGTCGACTTGTCTGAGTCGACTGCTAGTTGACCAGTGTCAACTAGAGTTTTGTGGTCCAATAGTCGACTGCTAGGGTTTGGCAGTTGACTGGTCCACCATCAGTCAACTGTCGTGAAGGGCAATCGACTGTTATAAGTGGACACGGGCACAGAAACAATTTTAGTCGACTGATTGCCATGATCAGTCAATTGATGGCTTGATCAGTCGACTGATGGGCATGATCAGTCGACTGCCCAGTGTGTTGTTGGACTACAACGGTTGTGGTTCAGGCTTGGTCAGAAGCTATTGGAACCGCAGCAGTCAACTGATGGCATGTAGCAGTCGACTGCTGCATGCCCAACGGGAAGAAACCCTTCTTCTTTATAAAAAGAAGGGTTGGGGGCCTTGGAGAGGTTAATGTTTCCACTCCTATTCATGCTCTAAGTGTTCCCACGTATTCCAAGTGTTTTTACTCCTTTATTCTCTAGTTTCATTCATATTATTTGTGAGAAGATGAGTTGGTGTAAAGAGGTTACCTCCACCTTGTCTTAAGCTAAAGAAGAGAATAGTGGATTGGTTTGAGGGAGTGATTCACCTTACGAATCGTCTGTGGACTAGCGGCAAGGGTCGTGAACCATGTTACATCTCTTGTTAGCATGTATTCTCTTTATCTTTGTTTAGCTTAATTGTCTTTGGTTTTAGTATTTCCGCTGCGCTAACGATTATTTAGACGATCAAGAACGAGCGAAATCCATTGAGCACACATTTGGCTATTCAACCCCCCTTCTAGCTGGGACGCGATCCTCCAACAATGGCAAGGCATATGCCCTTCTTGGATATCAGATGGACCACTTCCTAGACAAAGTCAATGAAGGAATCAAATACTTGACTCACTTTGGACTAAGCTTTGGTCTAACTAGTTAAAGACTTAGTGAGTTAGCTTCGGTCAGTTCCACTCGACTTAGTGCACCAGGTCGTGATGAGGCATATGGCCTTCTTGGATATCGGATGGACCACTTCCTAGACATGCACCTTGAAGAGCTTCCCTAACTTACTATCAGTTCACTTCATCTTAATACTAGATTGTTCAAGTTTAAACTACTATGTTTCCTATCTAGTCTATTCTAAATTAAGCAAGTAAAGTAAACTAAAACATGCAAGAATCTTATCTAACTAAGGAAACAAGAAAAGAGTTAGCTCCCCCTGCGTAGTAGCTCTGATGGGTCTTGTTCACTAAGTGAACTTGTCCTTTGGGAATCCAAAATTGGTTCGGTGTAACTTGGTTGACTAAGCTAGTCTTAGAAACCCATGCTTGGATTAGACCCTTAGCATTTCTATTAAACAAGGACATGTATGATCTATTTGTGTTCTTAGCCTTGTATCTAAGTCCGGACTTGTTGTACATAGCTCATTGAGACCCAAGCATCATGTTGAGATACTTGGAGCCCGAAGTGAACCTTTCCAACGATCCGGTGAGATCTTCTACTTGCCTTTTTAGGACCAAGTTCTCTTCCTCAAGCTTTTCAACTTGAGTTGATTCTCTATCCTCAATTTGGAAAGTCGAAGTCTTTGAGTTGACTTGCTCTTTAAGTAGTTGGATTTCCTTAAGAAGCGAGTCGACTCGATTCTCGAACTTGGCTAGTTTCCTACCTAAGCATGCAATAATGTTATACAATTTATCTTCTAGGGGAGATACTACCTTGTTTGAACCTTCGAAAATGGATGTGTATTCGTGGCTTGTATCAGACTCGGACTTGGACTCATGTCTTGATTCGGCTTCGAACTCGTCATCTGCCATAAGCATTACGAAGCATGTCTTTGATATTTCCGGTTCGACTCTTCCGATAATGACTTGTCCAAGGTTATCTTAGATGCTTCTTTCCTTTTCCTTTTCCTTTTCCTTTTTCTTAGTTTGGATTTCTTTCCTTTTTTATTCGTTCCTGCCATCAAAACTATATCATCCATGGGTTGACTCAAGTTAGCCTGTTCATGCTGTTGGAATGTATACTGAAAGCCTAGCTCTTTTTGTATGAACATTTTTATTTTGAAATAAGAATCACATGATCATTGTTTTCACTTTATATTTATTATATGTGTGCATATTGTTTAATATTTTACATTATAGATAACATGGTGCTTGGTGTGGCACAGAAGATCATGTTATCAGTCCCTTGTAGAATATAAGTAAAGGCTCACAACCAAAATGGTTTTGGACAAACCATTGGCATGGTTGTAGTGTATCTTGGTATTGTTTTGTCTTGAACATAGAGTTACACTAGTACACTTAGGTGTATTGAGCAGGACCGACATAGAGGTGATTCAATTTATTGCTGACTACATAATTGAATCGGACCTCGGATATTATGTTGTACATGCTCTTAATCCCGATATAATAATGGGCACATGTACTTAGTATTTATTTCTTTGATTTACCAAAGGGTGAGATTTAGATGGATTAAATCAATATGCCCGGTAAGTTGGGAAATGATATTATTTACATGGTGTGTCGTTGATTATAGGAGGAAACTGTGTCCTATATATTAGGTTGATGATGTCCCCTTGAGGAGCTCATAAGGTTCATCATGTAAACCCTGCAGGTTGACTTAGTCAACATGATGATAAGGTTGAGTGGTACTACTCGAGGAGTTAGATGTTAATTGATGATGGTCAAGAAATCAATTAATCGATTCTGACATTCGATATCTTAAACACGGGAGATGGATGTACAAATAATATATGGAGCCCATATTAATTTATGGGGTTGGTGAGGTAATTCAATGATGATCCTCTAGTGGAATGGAACATCATTGATGGATCAAGTTTGTGTGGTTCCGATCCATCGGGTGGCCAAGATCCAACTCCTCCTCATGGTCCCTATCGTAGCCTAATATAATCCTCATGAAACCTAGATCCAATGATGGAGATTAAAACCCTAGATCCGACGGTTGGGATGAAACCCTAGATCCGACGGTTGGGATGAAACCCTAGATCCGACGGTTGGGATGAAACCCTAGATCCGATGGTTGGGATGAAACCCTAGATCCGACGGTGGAGACTAAGTCTCTAGATCTAACGGTGGAGATTAAACCAAGGCTTATCCCTAACTCTATAAAAGGGTGGCTTAGGGTGGGCGGCAAGAGGTGGTGGTTTTCTTTTGAAGATTAGGGTTTGCCAATCAAAAGGTTGGGCGGCAAGAAACCCTAGTAGGATTAGGGTTTTACCTATCTTTTGTTGGGCGGCAAGAAACCCTAGGAGGTTAGGAGGTTGGGCGGCTAGGGTTTGGAAGCTAAGGTGGGCGGCAACTATAGGAGAGGTGTTCTTCTTCTTCCTAAGGTGTGGCCGGCTTCTACCTCTTCTTCCTTCTACCTTGGTCGGGGCTCAACCGATTTCCTCTTCTCCTCTTCTTTTCCTCTTGGCCGGCGACATAAAGGAGCTAGGGATTGTTCCCTAGTTTGGTTCCTTAGTTGGCCATCTTGTTCTCTCCATTCTTGGGGCCGGCGGCATCAATCCTTTGTGGATTGGTGGTTGGCTCAAGCAAGAAGGGAAGGAGAGTTCTTCTTTCTTTCGATTGAAAAAGATCTAGGAAGCTTCAACTTGTGGAGGATCTTTGCCCACACGAAGTCTACAAGGAGGTTAGGACATACGATAGAAGATCGAGAGGTATAAAAATTTTATAAGTTTATTATTGATCTTTGCATGTTCTTATTTATATGTTTGTATGTGTTGATTATACATGTCTACATCCATATGTGTTTGTATAATCATGGACCCCGAAGATAAACACAAAAACCGGCAATCCATCCGTCGTCTCTTCCGTGGCTAACCGACTAGAAGAGTTGTGTTGCTTGAACAACTAGTTTGTTCAAGCGATCGCTCGAGTCGTTAGCACGACGACGAAATGGTTGAGCTTAGGAAACTCATTCCATCCGGATTAGTTTTCATTAGTGAAAATTTTAATCCGGGGACATGGGAGCCAATGAGCCTCCGAGCAATGCCATCACATGCAACAAAATTAATTTATCCCATATGTCTTTTGAATTTTTGAACGATCCGACTTAATCTAGTTCCTCTTTTGTGAGCCCGCATTGCAAGGTGTTTAACGCCTTATAATCGACTTGGGACTTTTTCTTTATATTGGCAGTCCATTTTTCCAGATCTAACAACTCTCCTGAGTTATTGATCGGAGCAATGAAATCTTTCATAATGCTAAACTAGATATCAAGATCAGTTTTAAGAAAGCACTTCATTCTCCTCTTCCAGTAACTAAAGTTCTCTCGGTTAAAGAGAGGAGGGCGGACAGTGCTAAAACCTTCTAAATGTGACATAATTTTTTATTAATAAAAAATTAGAGATTTTTTATTTTTCAAAAATATTCCTGGAGTTAAAAAATGAAGCAAGATTATACTAGTGAAAACAAATAATGAACTTATACTAAAGCAAGATAAACAAGTATTAGAATATTTATTCTTGTGCAAAAGCAAAGATTGTTAGATCGGAGAAAGCGCTAGAGGGGGGAGGAGTGAATAGTGCACAACAAACTTTCGTTTCATTAGATATAAAATAATACGTAGATTAGAAATGCAGTGGAAAGTAAATTGGCACAAATTGTTTTTTGCTTGGTTCACAGTCTACTGACTGCTAATCCAAGGCCCTAGCGGTCCTAGACCGTGTACGGAGGGAAAATCACTAAAACTCTCCTCGTTGGAGGTAGGAGATGACGAGTACAAAATACGAAAAGCTTGAGGAAGAGAGACAATCCCTCTCTCCTCGTTACGATAAAAACCTCGAAAAGGAAGACAATTACAATAATTTAGACAATAAGATTAAGGTGATCTGATATCGACGACTCGAAGATTGGAGGTCGAGCTTGTGTCATTGGTGTTTCGGCAATGCTTTGGCATCGTATGATCGTCGTAGAGCAGTAGCATCGCAGAGGCTTTTGGAGAGTTTGAATGATGACCTAAAGGGGCGAAACCCCCCTTCTTTTATAGCCTTCGAACCTTCTAGACATTGAGCTCAAGTTCTATCACCAAAGGCCACCTCACCCTAAGATAAGGGGATGAAGTTTGACTCTCCTCGAAGTTGAAATTTGAATGACAGTCGACTATTCACCCTTCATTAGTCGACTAATTGAAGAATCAGTCGACTAATATAAGCCATCAGTCGACTGTTGGCTAGGGTTCTCGACTGCACCAAAGAGTTAGCTCGAAATAACAACAATATAAGTGAATTCGACGGTCACTTACCGTCTGATCTCAACCTAGACATTCCACGGGAAGTCTTAGTCGGATCGATGCCTAAGGACATCCTCGTATAGAGGACCCGACCTTGCATTCACTCACACACATGAGCTTACCTCGATCTTATCTTACGTCCTTGTGACTTGTAGTTTTGCTTCAAGTCTCCACCTGGGTTCTTCAGCTCCCGCTGAAGTTTTTCCGGTGTCGCCCGACCACCATGGTTTCTCAACACGAGATTCTCTGGGTGTCGCCGACCTTTAGCTTAGCTTAATATTCCTGCACACTTAGTTCAGCTCGTTAGACAACAATATGACCTTAGCTTTGGGTCTTTGCCATAATCAGAACTTAGGTTCGATTATCTGGTGCCTATTGCACCAATAATCTCCCCCTTTTTGATCTATAACAAACCGACACAAAGTTAAGGAAAACATTTAAATCATTAATTACATGAATAGAATGAAACATGAATATGCATAACTTAATAAGTTAGTGTGAGTAACTTAGTAAGTTAGCTTAAGTGGGAGTAAGAGTAAACTTCTTTTTCAAGTCCTCCCCCTTGACCATAAGTGAGTACTTGAAAAAGTATCTTAGTTCTCCCCCTTAATGTTTGCTACTTTAAAAAGGTAAGTAATCAAGATTACTTAACATAGGCCTAAAAATTTAAATTAATTTTAAGTTAAGTTATCAAAAGTTAACTTTTGATTTCTTAACTTTGGCCTTTTCCTTCCCCTTTTGTCATTAAAAAGGTTTAATCATAAAAGGTTAAGTTAAAAAAAAACTAAGTTAGGCCATTTAAAGATTTAAGTTATGTATAAGTTAAGTTATCAAAAAAAAATGATCACCTTAACTTTGGCCTTTTCTCCCCCTTTTTCCATAAATTGAAAAGAGCAGGGGGTTTGAAAAACATATTTAGAATTTGCCACAAATTAAGTTTAAATCCAAGCATGTTCCCAATAGATTTTGAAAATAATAGATTAAACATAAGCTCATCTATTTGTATGTTCAACTCTATTTGACTTGATTGATATAGAATGATCAACAAGTCCTGATTAGAGTTGGTTAATTTAGATAATTATACTCTATGGTTCATGTCGATGCACTAGATCTACATCTGGAACCAGGAGTAAGGTCCTAACATCTCATGCCCATCTACGTGGCTAAGTACACAAACACATTAGTCCTATGTGTTGTGAGATGTGTTGGCTCCTTAAATCTATAGGTGCATGCTTTCTAGGGCAAGTCCTGAGCTAGTTCCATTTTGCATGAAAAGTAAATAATAGAGTATAGAAAAAATATAAGTTTTATGTCCTACTCTATTATGCACATACCTAATTTACGTCTAAGCAGACTAAACTCTGCTTCGGGTAAAGGTTTGGTAAATATATCCGCTAGGTTTGACTTAGATTCCACGTATTCGAGTTGTATGGTCCCATTTGCTACATGTTCTCGAATGAAGTGATGTTTTACTTCTACATGTTTGGTTCTAGAATGACATATAGGATTTTTGGTCAAATTAATTGAACTAATGCTATCGATGTATGTTTTAGTGTTGTTAAAATTTAAGTTAAAGTCTTGGAGAGTGTGCTTCATCCAAAGAAGTTGAGCCACACACTCACCCATTGCGACGTATTCATCTTTGGTGGTAGATAAGGTAACACAGTGTTGCTTTCTACTGCACCAACTCACTAGACTCGAGCCGAGAAGTTGACAACAATCACTTGTTCTCTTTCTATCGAGTTTACTACTGACATAATCCGAGTCGGAATAGCCGATTAGTTCGAACTCGATAGATCTAGGGTACCAAATTCCTACATTTAGTGTACCCTTTAGGTATCTAAGGATACGTTTAACTAACGTTAGGTGTGACTCCTTAGCATAAGTTTGGAACCTTGTGCACATACTTACTATGAATAATATATCGGGTCGACTCGTAGTTAAGTATAGGAGACTACCTATTGCGCTCCTATAGTATTTTAAGTCTATTGGTTTTCCATCTAAGTCTTCTCCTATATTAACATTTGTTGTCATGGGTGTATTAATTATTTTAGCATTTTGCATTCCAAATCTATTAATTAACTCCTTAGCATATTTATGTTGATGTAGGTAAATTCCTTCTTTAGTTTGTTTAATTTGTAAACCTAGAAAAAATGTTAATTCTCCTACTAAGTTCATTTCAAATTCACTTTCCATTAGTGAAATGAACTCGTTCAGTAGGATTGAGTTGGTTGTTCCAAATATTATATCGTCTACATATATTTGGGCGATAAATATTTCTTTACCTACAGATTTTACAAAGAGGGTTGGGTCAACTAAACCTTGGCTAAACCCTTTAGACTTGAGATAAATAGAGAGCCTTTCATACCAAGCTCTAGGAGCTTGTTTTAGTCCATATAAGGCTTTCTTGAGTTTAAACATATGGTCGGGTTTATCTAAGATTTCGAATCCTAGGGGTTGACTAACGTACACTTCTTCCTTAATAAGTCCATTCAAGAACATTGACTTGACATCCATTTGAAATGGTTTAAATCCTCGATGTGCAGCGTATGCCAACAACATTCGGATGGATTCTAATCTAGCTACGGGAGCATAGGTCTCATCATAATCTAACCCTTCTACTTGACTAAAGCCTTTCGTGACCAATCTCGCTTTGTTTCTAACTACCTCACCTTTGTCATCAAGTTTGTTTCAGAATACCCACCTTGTTCCAATAATTGATTTATCTTTAGGTGGTGGTACTAATTCTCAAACTTCATTCCTAGTAAATTGAGTTAGCTCTTCTTGCATTGCAATAATCCAATCGGGATCAAGAAGAGCTTGTTCAATTGACTTGAGTTCGATTTTCGAAATCAATGAGATTTGACTAAGGTTTCGATATGACGCTCTAGTTCGAACCCCTAGGTTAGGATCACCTATCATTTGGTCGATAGGATGACTTGATTTAATCCTAGACTGACTCGGGTTAGGATTAATACTAGACTCGATTTCATGGTCATAGTCAAGTTTGGTATGAATCGGTTCGTCAGTTGGTTTTACTATGGGTTTTGTCGGTTCATGTCCTTCATCGAACACTACATTAATGGTTTTCTCGATTTTAAGAGTTTCATTGTTGTAGACCCTATAGGCTCTACTTGTGGTTGAGTATCCTAGGAAGATTCCGGTGATTGTTTTGGATGTGAACTTTCCTAGGTAGTCCTTAGTGTTTAGGATATGTACCTTACATCTAAATACCCTAAAGTATTTAATGTTAGGCACTTTGCCTTGGTAGGTTTCGTATGAGGTCTTAAGGTGCCTCTTGACCAATAGGATTCTATTTTGGACATAACAAGTTGTACTAACGGCTTCTGTCCAAAATCTATCAGGTAGTTTGTACTCGTTCAACATGGTTCTAGAGACTTCTTGTAGGGTTCTATTTTTCCGCTCGACTAGACCATTTTGTTGTGAGGTTCTAGGATAAGAGAATTCATGGTGGTATCCATTTAGGTTACAGAAGTCAGTGAACCTATGATTTTCAAATTTACCACCATGATCGCTTCTAAATCTTTTAATTTTAAGGTTCTTTTGGTTTTCGATTAGCTTACACAAGTTGGTGAGTTGGTCTAAGGTATCACTTTTGTGTTTAAGGAACCTAACCCAAGTAAACCTAGAATAGTCGTCAATTATGACTAAGCAAAATTGACTACCATTTAGTGACTTGGATCCATGAGAATCGAATAGATCCAAATGTAGGAGCTCAATCACACTTTTGGTTTGTTCTTGGTTAGTTAGTTGATGTTGTGTCCTAGGTTGTTTACCTTGTTGACAAGCATTACAGATTTTATTGTCCAAGTTATTAAGGTTAGGGAATCCTCTAACTAAGCCACTCTGACTCATCTTGTGAATGAGTCTTGGGTGAGAGTGATCGAGTCGTCGGTGCCACAACCAAGATTCCTCTTGCTGTGTCATAAGATACTTGGTTGAGGAATTGGGTAAGTTAATTGTGTAGATGTTGTTATTCCTAGTTTCTTTAAGTATTGTTTTAGAGGTTTCATTGGTTTTAATTAAGAATTCATTTTCTAAGAATATAACCTTATAGTTGTTGTCACACAATTGACTTACACTAAGTAAATTATACTCAAATTTTTCGACTAATAAAATATTTTGAATTGTAAAGTTGGAGTTTAGCTCAATATCACCTGATCCGATGATTTTGAGCTTGTCATTGTTTCCAAAAGCTACCGATCCTTGAATTTTGAATCTGAGCTTTGAAAATTTCAGTTGGTCCCTAGTCATGTGTCAGGAGCACCTACTGTCCAACATCCATTGATCCTACACATATAGTAGTTGGATCGGACATTGGAATTTTAAGGTTGATTGATTATTTTAGCCTAATAGTCATATCACCCTTTCTATATGATCAAACATGTTAACCTTATATGTTTTTGTGAGATGACTTCAATTTTACTTGTTTAGATTTAGTGACTTGAAAACTAATCAACCTTGGGTTAGATTCAGATTTAACCCTTCGCTCGTCAAGTAACCTTTTCGAGAAGTTGGCTTCCAAGTCGTGGTGAGGCACAGAGGCCTTCTTTGATCGGAACAACGACCACTTTTTTAGACAAATCCAAATTCAAGAAATCGATTACTTGAGTCACTTAAGATTACTTCTTGGTCTAACTAGTTAAGGATACGGTGAGGTAGCTTCAGCTAATTCAACTCAGTCGAGTGCACCGAGCTAGATACACCTTATCTAACTTGGACACACAAAACTTCATTTCCCTAACGTACTATCATCTCGCCACGTCCTAGTACTATGTTGTCAAGAATTGACTAGTTAAAGATCCTATCTAACCGTTCTAAAAATTAAAATAAAATACCTAAGCATGCAAAGTCTAATTTCAAGGAATAGCACAAACAAATTTTGTACTGGCCCCCCCTGGACCATTGAAATGATTCGGTCTTTCCACGTAGTGGATTTGGTCCTTGGGTACCCAGTATTTAATAGATCCTAGTTGAGAAATCAAAGTGGTCTTAGGGACCCATGCTTGGATTTGTTTTTTATTACGATTTACAATCGACATATACGACTTGTTAGTCGTATTTGGTCTAAATCCAAGTCCGACCTTGTTGTGCACGACCCTTTGCGATCTAAGTAAAAGGTCAAGTCCCTTGGAACCCAAAGTAAACCTTTCCAATGTATGCCTAAGATCTTCGACTTGTCCTTTCAAAAGTGAGTTCTCAACTTTGAGCTTTTCAACTCAAGTTGAGTCCTCCTCTTGAACGTGACTAGTCGAAGAGGTTAGGGAGACTTCATGTTTAAGGAGTTTGACTTCCTCAACTAAAGTCTCAACCTTGGACTCGGACTTAGCTAATTTTTTAGTTAAGAATTTGATTGCATTATACAACGCACTAATTAAGGACCGACTTACCTTAAGTGAACCTTTTAAACCGGATGCGGATCCGTGGCTTGTCTTGAATAGTGATTCGTCGGATCCAAAAATTGAACTCTTTTGTTGGTGCAATCGGCCCAGGTCATGATTGACGAGACTCGAGTAGTGTTTTGATGTTTGACATTGATGTCTGACAATGTATTGGGGAGATTGTTGGTGCAATCGACCCAAGTTATGATTATGATGTTTGACGATGGTTTGACCATTGTCATGGGAGAAGTCCAAGTCTTGTGTACTTGGCATGAAAAGTGCAAGCTTGAGTCTTGGCATGGAAAGTCCAACATGGGTTGGCAAGGAAAGCCCAAGCATGGGTCTTGGCAAGGGAAAGTCCAAGCATGGGTCTTAGCATGGAAAGTCCAACATGGGTTGGCAAGGGAAAGTCAAATCTTGAGTTTTGGCAATTGGAAAGTCCAAGGGGAATATTGGCGGCGTAAAGTCCAAGGGTGGAGTCTTGGCAGCATAAGTCCAATGGTTGGTGGCGTAAAATTCAAGTGTGGTCTTGGCAGCGTAAGTCCAATGTGCCTTGGCGGTGTAGACACCGTTAGCATGACAATAGCCAATGGAAGCACCTGAAGGCTAGCGTATAGATGAATAAGTCATGGATGACTTGGAGGGATCCGATAGGCGCGAGGCTGATGGAGGTAGCTAGAAGGCTTAGGCCTAGGCTAAGGGTGGTCTAGCAAGTATGGGGGCACCATACTTGGGGTTAAAACCTCATGGATGAGGTTATCAGTTGACTAATGGGAGTCGACTAGAGTTCGACTATAGGAAATGACATAACAGTCGACTGCTAGCATTGGGCAGTCGACTGATCATGACCATCAGTCGACTGATCTAGATATCAGTCGACTGCTAGTCAAGTTTTCGAGCACAGAAGGTTCCCAAGTCGACTGCTAGAATTTGGCAGTCGAGTGATGGCTCGATCAGTCAACTGATGGTCATAATCAGTCGATTGATGGTCTATCCATTGGAACTTATCCAACGTGGCTCATGCCATTTTGAGACAATGGCTACAAGAGCAGTCGACTGATGGTATCGATCAGTCGACTGCTAGGTGAAAATCAGCCCGAGTTGAAGGTTTAAAATGAGCACGAAGGGAAGGTTTTGGCCAAGGTTTCTTGATGCGATTTGAAGGGGATTTACTGCTGCAATCCAGACCTTCAAGGCTACTCTTCAAGCAACCAAAAGAAAGCAATCAAAAGCTCTTTGTAAAGTGTTTTCCTTTACTTGTATTGTATTTCATATTTGTATTTGCTTGAATTTGTTATATTACCTTGTGTAATCATTTTTACGAGGTTTCTCCACCTCCGACGTGTTGTCGAGAAGGAGTTTATTGAATTAGCGGTGCATGTTTCCATCGCTAGGGCTTTTGGAGCTCAATCCGTGGAGTAGGAACTATACGATTCCGAACCACATTACATCTCATGTTGTGATTGTGTTTATACATTTTATATTGTATTATTTCTATTTCTACTGCGCTAACATGATTTGTAGACATGAACGATCAAATTCCATCATCGAACAATGAATCGCTATTCACCCCCCCCCTCTAGTGGGCACACATGTCCTAACAAGTGGTATCAGAGCGAGGCTGCTCTTCAAGGATTAACAACCAAGAGAGCACTGTTAGAGGAAGAAGATGGAATTCGAAGAAAGACTAGGATGGGATATCAACACGCCGATCCCATATGCGCTTTATGGATGAGAAGGCTTCAATTCATGGAAGGGAAGAATTGAAGACTTCATCATGATGAGGGACTTTGAAGAATGGTCCATCTTAATGGAAGGGTTCAATTATCCTAGAGGACCAAAGGGAGGTTTCCTCAAGATGAAGAGATGGACCGAGGAACAACTCCAAGGGTTTGAGAAAAATAAGAAGGTAATGAAATTTTTGATTGATTTAATACCTAACAATATTTTGTCTAGTTTAGGGGAATACATGGATGCCAAAGAGCTATGGATCAAAGTGGCAAGATTCCATGAGAACCCGCATTCGACTCAAGAAGAAGAGGAGGTCGAAGAAGAAAGCTCTTCCTCACAAGAAAGTGAGGATTCGGAAGTTGATATGGAATCAACATCCGGATCGGAATCAATGGAAGAGGTAGAAGTAAAAGAAGTCTCCACCTCTAGGATTGAGGGGGAGGAGATTAGATCATCTACACCGGAGAAACCTCAAGAAGAACCATCTACCTCCGATCGAGAGGAAGAGGAAGCTCGGGACTCCCCTACCATGGAAGGTAACTCAAGCATTTCGATAAATAATAAAAAACATATAATATATTTTGAGTGTAGGGAAAAAGGACACTACAAGAGTAAGTGTCCTAAACGGGTCAAGAAGGCTCCACCGGTGCCAAAGATTAGGAGACCGGGGCCTCAACCATCAAGAGCAAGGAGCACGTAGTATGATTCAAGTGTCATCAAAAGGGGCACTATAGAAGCCAATGCCCTAGGAGAAAAGAGGGAGCATCACATGTAGGGGGAGCCTCTAAGGCAAACCCTAAGGTAACCTCTAATTTTGCTCCTTCCTTAATTAATAGGTAAAAGCATGCTAGAAACAATTTAAACAATCTTGCTATTGTTCATAAGGAGCATGCTAGAAATAATGAGTTATATTGTTTAGGAGCTAAGCATGTCCATTTTAGGAAGAAGGAGAAATTTGGGACTAATATCCCTAGAAAAATCCTACCTAGGGAGACAATTAGAAAGACAGAAGAGCACCTAGGTTTTAACCCTAAATGGACTAGGCATATGCCTAGGAAAAACAATTCCCAAAGGACATATGAAAATTAAAAATTGGGAAGATTAGAATTAGAAAATCAAGCCTTGAGGTTAAGGCTTGAGAAACTAGAAAAGACCCTTGCAAAAATGCAAAATCAAATACAAGGGTCAAAGGATCAAAAATCTAGATCTAAGAGTCAAAACCTAGGTTTTAGGAAGCAAAGTCCATTCAAGGGCAAGAAAGGTTTGGGTAACAAACCTAAGCCCAAGGAGACCTATCATAATATTTTATTCGATTATGGAACTCAAGTTAGGTCTAGGAAAGCCAAGGTCAATGGGGAAGTCATCCCTAAGATTGACCAAGGTAAATGTCTAGTGGCTAGGATTTCAAGGAAACCTAGGGAAGCCACTAAGAAGGTTAAATGGGGAGTTACCTCTAGAGTTGACCTAGGCAAGACCCAAATGACCAAGGTTTCAAAGCCTAGGAGGATATCTAGGGAAGTTAACCCTAAGGAATACCTAGTAAACCCAAGGAGCTCCAATAGGTATTGATTGGGTTCCTAAGAGCATGATCGATTCACGCTAGATGGGTTTAGGTGTGCCAACCTTGAATGGATAGGTAGTTAACCTAACCATGGTAAAGGTGACATTTTAGGTCAGTTCCAAGGTAATGGGGTACTTTGGAAATAAGAATGATTTTTAATCCTAAATGTTTTTAGGATGTGCCAATGCAATTTATGGAAGTTGAAAAATCAATCAAATTGGCACAATTTAGGTTTAGAGGTTAAGATGTGTCATTTTGAATTTTTGGCACACTGGAGATAAACTAATAATATGACAAAATGAATTTAATTCTAACAAATGGCAACAAATATTAAAATTTAGATATTATATACCTTTATATTTTATTTGTCATGTCTTGATTGTCATATAACATGTCATGACATCATATCTACTTTTAATTATATAATATGTCATGATCATGCTTAGGATTAAGGTTAAATGTCATGTATGTTTAGATTTATATCATATGTCATGGCATCATGATCATTGGCCATGCTTACTTATGTCATCATTTATACTATGCTCATTTCATGCATTAATAAAATTGAATTAAGGACTATGACATGATTTGAAGTCCCATGTGTAAGGGAATCAAGTAGTGTTGTCTTAGAAAAATACATGAAACCCTAGTTTAAGATGAACAAAATCCACATCTCACATCACATTGACATGTATGTGTATTGATACACTCTAGATACATGTGAGATGTTAGGATATGAGTTGAGTTCAAGATGCATAGCTTTTGCATCTAGATGAACTAAAACTCATCTATATCATGGAGAGATCATTGGGAAAGCTAATGTACAAGTCATGTGAATTGAGCCAAAAGAACATGATCCAATATAAGGTTTTAAAACAATTTGAAAATTATTTTGAAAAACCTTGGTACAATCTATCTTTTGATAGAAGTCACCATTGATGATGTTGATACAAAGAGGGCTACAAACATTGAAGTTTTTCTTCATTTTTGAACTTTGTATCAATTTCACTATTTTATGGGTAAATTATTTTTCACATATTTTTCACCCATTTTATTTGTCATAAGTATTATACATATAAAGTTTCAGGATTTTTGAAATTACGTATAATTATTTATAAATTTCTAAAGTTCATTTCTGATAACTGAAATTCGAAAATTTCAGTTATCAGTCGACTACTGCTTGATGGCAGTCGACTGATGTATAGGACAGTTGACTGATTACTATCAGAGTCGACTGTCAATGTTGATTTCAAGTAAAAAAGGATATTTAGCCCATGTTTCAGCCATGTTAGGGTTTCCTAACTGCTCCTAGCCCTAGGATATGCTTTGGAAAGCATTGGAAAGAGTAAAAATCCATTGAATATGGATTGGGAGAGTTACGTTGTTAGTATGATGTATCAATTTTAAGGTGTAGGAAAGTTCAATGTTGAACTTTTGACCATATTTTTGATGGTTTTAGTATTCCTATAGGCCTAGGGACTCTCCAAGGACATTGTTGGTGCAGTGGTTAAGGGGGAGCAAGCCTTTAGGGGGAGGTATCCATCATGGGATGATAGATGTATTTTTCCTCATGAGGGGGAGAATGTGGAGAATTTTGGAGAAGTTAGGAGTGCCTCTCTTAAGTGATATGGGACTTATCACTAGGAAGATTGTAGGCATCCTGTATTTTTGGACCAAGGGGGAGATTGTAAGATCTCATTGGGATTTGAGACATTGATCTGCTTGGGGAGAACCTTTTTTATGTATGTCAAAAAGGGGGAGAAAGTGAAACTACCAATTTGGGATAATTGCTAAGGAGATTTGAGTTAGGGTTTAGGTCTAACTCAAAGGTGTTTGGTTTTTGTCAAACATAAAAAATGGGGAGATTATTGGTGCAAACGACCCAGGTCATGATTGACCAAACTCGAGTTTGACTCGAGTAGTATTGTGATATTCGACATTGATATCTGACAATGTGTTGGGGAGATTATTGGTTCAATCGTCCCAGGTTATGATTATGATGTTTGACGATGGTTTGACCATTGTCATGGGAGAAGTCCAAGTCTTATGTACTTGGCATGAAAAGTCCAAGCTTGAGTCTTGGCATGGAAAGTCCAACATGGGTTGGCAAGGAAAGTCCAACCATGGGTCTTGGCAAGGGAAAGTCCAACCATGGGTCTTGGCATGGAAAGTCCAACATGGGTTGGCAAGGGAAAGTCCAAGCTTGAGTCTTGGAAATTGGAAAGTCCAAGCGGAATATTGGCGACGTAAAGTCCAAGGGTGGAGTCTTGGCAGCATAAGTCCAATGGTTGGCGGTGTAAAATTTAAGCATGGTCTTGGCAGCGTAAGTCCAATGTGCCTTGGCGATGTAGACACCGTTAGCATGACAATAGCCGATGGAAGCACCTGAAGGCTAGCGTATGGATGAACAAGTCATGGATGACTTGGAGGGATCCGATAGGCACGAGGCTGACGGAGGTGGCTAGAAGGCTTAAGTCTAGGCTAAGGGTGGTCTAGCAAGTATGGGGGCACCATACTTGGGGTTAAAACCTCATGGATGAGGTTATCAGTCGACTGATATTATGGTCAATCGACTGATGGGAGTCGACTAGAGTTCGACTGTAGGAAATGACATAGCAGTCGACTGCCAGCATTGGGCAGTCGATTGATCATGACCATCAATTGAATGATCTAGATATCAATCGACTGCTGCTCGAGTTTTCGGGCACAGAAGGTTCCCGAGTCGACTGCTAGGGTTTGGCAGTCGAGTGATGGCTCGATCAGTCGACTGATGGTCATGATCAGTCGACTAATAGTGTATTCATTGAAACTTATCCAACGTGGTTCATGCCGTTGTGAGACAACGGCTACAGGAGTAGTCGACTCATGGTCTCGATCAGTCGACTGCTAAGTGAAAATCAGCCCAAGTTACAGGTTTAAAAGGAGCACGAAGGGAAGGTTTTGTCCAAGCTTTCTTGTGGCAATTTGAAGGGGATTTGCTGCTGCAATCCAGACCTTCAAGGCTACTCTTCAAGCAATCAAAAGCTCTTTGTAAAGTGTTTTCCTTTACTTGTATTGTATTTCATATTTGTATTTGCTTGCATTTGTTGTATTACCTTGTGTAATCATTTTTACGAGGTTTCTCCACCTCCGACGTGTTGTCGAGAAGGAGTTTATTGGATTAGTGGTGCGTGTTTGCATCGCTAGGGCTTTTGGAGCTCAATCCATGGAGTATGAACCATACTGTTCCGAACCACGTTACATCTCGTGTTGTGATTGTGTTTGTACATTTTATATTGTATTATTTCTATTTCCACTCTGCTAACACAATTTGTAGACATGAACGATCAAATTCCATCATCGAACAATGAATCGCTATTCACCCTCCCCCTCTAGCGGGCGCACAAGTCCTAACATCTTCCTCGGGTTTGGACTCTTGCTCGGGTTCGGTCAATTTGGCCTTGAAGATGAGGTTGCCGTCTTCCTCCTTCGATGATTCTTCCCATGTGGCATTGAGTGCTTTCTTGAACTTAGGTGCTTTGTTCTTGAGTTTCAGACATTCCGACTTGATGTGTCTGAACCTGTTACATTCATAGCATCTAAAATTAGAATTCACTTTAGCCTTACCTTCTTTGGATTGGTTGATGAGTCGTGTTCAGCTTTTGATCATCTTCCGAACTAGATTTACTAGTTCGGTTTCCATCTCGGCATCTACCTTCGACTCATACTCGTATTCTTCCTTCAGGGGTGGTTTACTTGTGGGCTTCTTCTTTGGTCCTGCAAATAAGGCAATATCTTTCTCGGGAGCCGAATTAGACTGTTCATGTAACTTGAATTCAGAAAATAATTTGTCTAATATAATCTTGGAAAGGTCCTTAGAAACCTTGTAGGCATCGACCATGGATGCCCACAAGGTAGTCCTAGGAAAAGCATTGAGAGCATACCTTATAAGGTCCCGGTTTTCGACCTTCTGCCTGATGGAGTGCAGGCTATTGACGATGTCTTGTATGCGGGCGTATAGTTGGGTTATTGTCTCGTGTTCCTGCATCTTAAGTTTATATAATTTATTGAACAACAGGTCTCTTTTACATACCTTTGCGTTGTCGATTCCTTCGTGTAGCTCTACAATCTTATTCCATAGGTCCTTCGCACTGATGAAGGGGTCGACGCCATTGAGCTCCTCTTTGGACAACCCACACTGTAGAATTTGTGTAGCCTTTGCGTCGACTTCCACTTGGCACTTCATGGCATTTGTCCATTGATCATAATTCAACGATTCACCATCTTCATTAGTAGGAAGTGTGAACCCGGTTTGGATTACGATCCACATCTCTATTTGGTTTTTTAAAAAACACTCCATCGGACCCTTCTAGTAACGGAAGTCGTCTCCGTTGTAAAATGGAGGTCGGACGGTGCTGAACCCTTCGAGATGGGCCATTTAGAGAGAAAAGAAAACCTTGCAATGACAAAAACAACACAAGAGTGCCAAGACTTTCATCTTGGATTAGTAGTGCGGGAGAAAGAAATTAAGCGAGCCGAAAATTTACGAATCGAAAGACACTTTGTGAAAAAGGAATTAAAATACGAAATGAAAATCAAAACCAAGTGCTAGATCGATGGTAACACCAGATCGTAGCACCCCCAGCTCTGATACCAATTGTTGGATCGGAGAAAGCGCTAGAGGGGAGGTGAATAGCGCACGACAAACTTTCGTTTCGTTCGATATTAAACAATACGTAGATTAGAAATGCAGCGAAAAGTAAATTGACACAAATTGTTTTATACTTGGTTCATAGCCTACTGGCTGCTAATCAAGGCCCTAGTGGTCCTAGACCACGTACGGAGGGCAAATCACTAAAACTCTCTTCCTCGTTGGAGGTAGGAGATGATGAGTACAAAATACGAAAAGCTTGAGGAAGAGAGACAATCCCTCTCTCCTCGTTATGATAAAAACCTCGAAAAGGAAGACAATTACAATAATTTAGACAATAAGATTAAGGTGATCTGATACCGACGACTCGAAGATTGGAGGTTGAGCTTGTGTCGTCGGTGTTTCGACAGTGCTTCAGCGTCGTATGATCGTCGTAGAGTAGTAGCATCACGGAGGCTTTTGGAGAGCTTGAATGATGACCTAAAGGTGTGAAACCCCCCTTCTTTTATAGCCTTCCAACCCTCTAGACGTTGAGCTCAAGTTTTATAACCAAAGGCCACCTCACCCTAAGATAAGAGGATGAAGTTTGACTCTCTTCGAAGCTGGAATTTGAATGGAAGTCGAAGGGGATTGAAGAATCAGTCGATTGTTGTCTAGGGTTCTCGACTGCACCAAAGAGTTAGCTCGAAATAACAACAATATAAGTGAATTCGACGGTCACTTACCGTCTAATCTTGACCTAGACCTTCCACAGGAAGTCTTAGTCAGATCGACACCTAAAAACGTCCTCGTACGGAGGACCTAACCTTGCATTCACTCACACACACGAGCTTACCTCGAGATTACCTTATGTCCTTGTGACTTGTAGATTTACTTCAGGTCTCCACCTGGGTTCTTCGACTCCCTCCGAAGTTTTCCCGGTGTCCCCCAACCACCACGGTTTCTCAACACGAGATTCTCCGGGTGTCACCGACCTTTAGCTTAGCTTAATATTCTTGCACACTTGGTTCAGCTCGTTAGACAACAATATGACCTTAGCTTTGGGTCTTTGTCATAATCAAAACTTAGGTTCGATTATCTGGTGCTTACTGCACCAACAAAGATTAAAACTAATCAAAAAATTGATCTAAGATAAGAATTATAAAATTAAAGAAAATTTTATTCTCTCTCTTGGTGGTTGCACCAAAATCGGAGCACCCCCACTCTGATACTAATTGTATGATCGAAATACTCAGAGAGAGGGGGTGAATCTCGGAGATTACAAATTTTCTTTAGAAATTAAAACTTATTTTGAAATAAGAGTATGCAGAGGAATAAATAAAATAGAGATACAAGCTTTTTACTTGGCTCACAACCCTAGCCGGGTTGCTACTCCAAGGCCCGTAGCTCTTCCGAGAGATACCTCGATAGACAATCATTATAAGGCCCTCCGACTCAAGAACTCTCGACTTCGGAGGAGTTCACTTTTTTACAATGAATAAGAGATAGGTAACACTCTACCTTCTCTTTGAAATTAAGTACACAAAAGTGAAATAAAGACAAGTAAGTAAAACTAAGGTATACCGACACTTTTTAGGGCTATCGAATTAGGCACGGAGTGTCAGAATTGCATCGATGCGAAGGGATGAAGCTCTTGCGGATGACAAACAATAGTAGCAGCACTTGAATGTAGTAGATGATGTCTCTTCGGAGCTGGTCAGCTATTTCTTTTATAAAGCTTTTCCAGTTGACTAGAATACCCTCCAGTTGACTCCACATCAGTTCGTCAATATGATACTTTGGCATCTCCAGTTGACTCTAGATCACTAGTCTCCGCATCGGGAAGTTTGCCTTTTCAGTCGACTGGACATCTTTAGTTGACTAGAACTCTTTCCATATGGGCTATCAGATCCTCGATCGATCACCCGCTAATCTTGCCAACTGGGTATCCAGTCGATTGACCCATACCCAGTCGACTGGACTTTAGTCGACTGGAATCCATTCAGTCGACTGATCCCTACAAAATGAGATTAGCACAAGCAAATAATATACAACATGATAGCAGTAGTAATACTGCTCGATCTTGACTTTTAAGTCCCACACGAACTATCCGTCGGACCGATGCCTAGCTTTGTCCCCTTATAGAGGACTCGGCCTTACCTCGCCACTCGAGGCTTACCTGGCGGCTGCCCTGCCAGACTTACCATTCTTGAGATCCAATCTAATCCACCAGGGCTTCCACCAGCTGTCCGATCTACCTAACCCAGCTGGATTTTTTGCCGATTATCTAGTCTCCTGACCCAACCGATCTTCATGCCAAATTTCTGGTCTGCTCGACCCATCTAGACTTTATGCCTGGTGTCCGATCCTCTTAATCTGTCAAGACATCTGCCTAGTATTCGGTCAACTCGACCTATTAGGACTTTTCTGTTAAGCTTGCACACTTAACACTCATATTAGAACACAAGTAAGTCCTAACTTTAACTTTGGTTCATGCATCAAAACTAAGGATTGATGCTCTCTGCACCAATAATAACTAATTGTTAGTTATGAATAGATCATGAGTGACACCTAGCAGTACATCATGCCCCCCAATTGATAGGAAAGTCATCGTTGGCTTCAGAACAATTCTGAACCCTTCAACAGCTACAGTTGTGTATGTCTTGTTCCTTTCACTCATCCTATACCCACTTGATATAGGACATGGTCTATAGTGTTCGTCTCCACTAGGCTGACTACGTCACATCTAGCCCAAGTTAGTTCCTTGTCCTATGGATTCAAGTTACTCCCTTCATGTGTTCAAGAAGACTATCTTCTTAACATGCTTACTCTGGCAAGAGATTTCTGAGTAACAATCTTGACAAGAGACCAAGGGTATACATCTCCTTTTAACAGGAGTGGTGAATCCTCTATGAGTTATTCAAATATCACTTTGACTTATACCCGATCAACTCGGAGTGACACCTCCTATAGAGATGGTTGCGAAGAAGTTAAAACATAAGTCACCATGATCAAGATGACTTGAATACCTCAAGTCTAAAGAAGCTTGCACTCGAGCTGTAATGAAACTTCATCGACATAAAGAACCATATGAAGTTTCATAGTAGGTCACTCCAATGAACTAGTTACCCTAATTATCATCCACATGTTCACTCTCAGCATCCCTATGCTTCCATTAAATGAGTAGTGAATGCTCGGATAAAACAAGGAGCATAACACATGCTAGTCTCACAAAATTGATGATGTCCAATCTCATCAATTCATCGACTAGAGATAGTTTCAATACTTACATAATTACACATGATGAGATACTCACTAATTATGATCCAATCATAATTTCTCTCATGGTATGTATCGTATTATAGACTTCGATATATGAGTTTAAAATCCAATCAAATATATATAAAATATACACTCAAATAGTAAATTTTATTAATAATATCTAAGGCGATTATCTTAGGACATCTCTCTATTACAATATACTCTCATTTGGCCTAAAGTCAATCTCCTTGGTATCTAATACCATAGGCTTCAACATGCCTCTCGAACTTCTCTTTGGGGAGAGGCTTAGTCAAGAGATTCGCTAGATTCCTCTTAGTTAGAATTTTTTCTATTTGTACAACCTTTCTACCTATGATCTCCCTAATCAAGTGATAGTGACGAAGTACATGCTTGGATCATTGATGAGACTAGGGTTCATTCGCCTATGCAATGGCGCCATTGTTGTTGCAGTACACCGGTAATGCTTCAACATTGCTCAGAACCACTCCAAGTTCAGAAATGAACTTCTTGATCCAAACTGCTTCTTTTGCTATTTCTGAAGATGCAATGTACTCTGCCTCCGTGGTAGAATTAGCAATGGTCTCTTATTTGGAACTTTTTCAACCGGTCGCACATCCATTCAAGGTGAAACTATTGGGTTTCCCCGGCACCGCGGCGAGTGTGTGTTCGAACATGTTTCGTAATGTGCACAACGGAAGAATTAAAAGACAAAAAATCTAATTTATTACAACACACACACCACACGCATGCAAGATACAATATGTGTAGACATAATCGCAGTTTCAAATTTTGCAATAAAAGGAAATTACGCTAGTTATACCTGACATATCACGTGCAGCGGGAATGACATCAACCGGAGCAACTCACGCTAGAGTTGCCTCTATCCGTATCCATGCCGAATATCGTCGGGATAGCTTCACAAAGAGACGAGCCTCGTCTTCGTAGGAGTCACTAGCCTCATGTCTAAGACGATGTGATCGAGAGGAGATCACAATCCGAATCAAAATTCGGATGCAAAAACGAGTCCCCAAAGACTCGCTTCTCCGAAGAGGTATTCGTCAACCGATTGACAAATCCTTGGTCCTCCACTTAAGAGGATTACCAGAGATCCAATCCCCTATAAGGAAGTTGCTGTCGAAGCTCCATTTATGAAACCCTTCAGCAGCTACAATGAATCGTGCCCCGTTCCCTTCACTCATCTTATACCCACTTGGTTCAGAACATGGTATATAGTGTCAGTCCCCACTAGGTTGATTACGTCACACCTAGCCCAAGTATCATTTCCTCGTCCTACGGATTCTAGTTATTTCACATGTATCCAAGAGTATTATACTCTAAACATGTAATGCTTTGGCCAAAGACTATAGTAACAATCCGACGAGAGGTCATGGGTATTAATATCCTCGCAAAGAGTGGTGAATCCTTTATAGGCTATTCAAACACCTTCGGCCACTTCGACTTATACCCAATCATCCCGGGTCCACATCTCCTCATAGATGCTCGCTTAAGATGTCAAAACATAAGTCTTCATGACCAAGATGACTTGAATACTGCAAGTCAAAGAAACATCACACTTAAGCTGCAGTAAGAACTTCATTGACATATCCATATATGTAGAGAACCATATGAAGTCTTATAGCTGGTCACTCCAATGAACTAGTTACCATAACTAGCATCCACGATTAACTCCAGACATCACAATGTCTCCAGCCAGTGAGAATCGGCTGCTTGGATACACTAAGGAGTATACCTCGTGCTAGTCTTGACAGAATTGATGGTGTTCAAATCCATCAATTCATCGACTAGGGATAATTCCAATATATCACAATTACAAATATAGAGATACTCACTAGTTGGGATCCAATCAAAAATTCTCTCATGCTGTGAATCGTACTATGGGCATTCAGTAAATGAGTTTAAGATCTAATCAAATACATGAAAACATGTATACTCAAATAGTGAATCTTCATTTATCAAATAAATGGTTTAAACATAAGGGGATTGCCTTAGGACACCTCTCATATATAACTAACAAACTCTCACTTGGCCTAATGCTAATCGCCACAGTATCCAATACCATAAGCTCTAACATGACCCTCAAACTTACTTTGAGGTAAGACCTTAGTTAAAGGATCCACTAAGTTCTTTTCAGTGGGAATCTTCTCAATTTGTGTTTCCTTCCTACTTATGATCTCTCTGATCAAATGATAGTGACGAAGCACATGTTTAGATCGTTGATGAGACCTTGGCTCTTTCACCTGTGCAATTGCTCCATTGTTATTGCAGTAAACTGGTATTGCTTCAACAATGGTTGGAACCACACCAAGTTCATAAATGAACTTCTTGATCCAAACCGCTTCCATTACTGCTTCCGAAGCTGCAATGTATTATGCCTCTGTGGTAGAATCCGCTACAGTGTCTTGTTTGGAACTTTTCCAACTCACTACGCCCACATTCAAGGTGAACATGTACCCAGACTGAGACCTGGAATCATCCTTGTCTGTCTGGAAGCTTGCATAAATATACCCGCATATCACCATGCCTTCTTCTCCATATATTAGGAACACATCCTTAGTTCTTCTTAAGTACTTAAGGATCATCTTAACAGCCACCCAATGGTCCATTCCTGGATCAGACTGGTATCTGCTCGTGACACTCAAAGCATACGATACATCGGGCCTCGTACATAACATAGCATACATGATAGATCCTATTGCGGATGCATAGAGAATCTTACTCATGCAAATCCTCTCGCCTTCAGACACAGAGACTTCAAAAGGTGTACCCCATGCCTGATGGGAAGGAAACCTTTCTTGGATTCTGACATGCTAAACCTCTTTAGCACTCAGTCTATGTATGTAGACTGCGAAAGACCAAACAACTGTTTCGATCTATCCCTATAGATCTTAATCCCGAGGATGTAGGTTGTTTCTCCTAGGTCTTTCATGGAGAACATCTTGGACAACCAAATTTAAACTAACTGTAAGACAGAAACATTGTTTCCTATAAGTAATATGTCATCGACATACAATACTAGGAACACGACTGCACTCGCACTAACCTTCTTGTACACACAAGGTTCATACGGATTTTATGAGAAATCAAACTTTTGATTGTCTCATCAAAACGGATATTTTAGCTCCTGGATGCTTGCTTCAGTCCATATATAGACCATCGCAGTTTGCATACCTTTATTTTATCAACCGATGTGAAACCCTCAGACTGTGTCATATACACATCCTCTAGTAGGTTTCCATTAAGGAAAGTTATTTTCACATCCATCTGTCATATCTCATAATCATAATGAGCTGCTATGGCCAGGAGCATCCGAATGGATTTAAGCATAACAACAAGTGAATAGGTCTCATCATGATCAACACCTTGCTTTTGATGATATCCTTTCGCCACCAGTCTAGCCTTATAGGTAATCACATTACCATCCATGTCAGTTTTCTTCTTGAAAACCCACTTACACCCTATAGACTTTATGCTTTCAGGTGGGTCAACCAAGTTCCAGACTTGATTTTCATACATGGAATCCATTTTTGACTTCATGGTGTTACACCATTTATCCTTGTCTGAACTTTTTAGAACTTCTTCATAACTGGTAGGCTCCTCATCATCAATGAGTAACATGTCGTTTGATTCACTTACGAGAAATCTATATCTCTCAGGAATGTTGTGTGTTCTACCAGATCTATGAAGATGTGGTGTCACAATAGGTCCAGCTGATGGCTCATCACTATGAGTTATCGGTTGTGGTGCTTCACCAGGTATCTCATCAATGTCTATTGGAGTCTCTTGAACCTCCTCAAGCTCAATGACACTCCCACTATTTTTTTGCAAGAGAAACTCTTTCTCTAGAAAGACAACATGCCTTGAAACAAACACCTTTTGTTCCACAGGATGATAGAATTGGTAACCCCTCGTTTCCTTAGGGTATCCAATAAATAGACATTTATCAGACTTAGCATCCAGTTTGTCTGATACAGTCCGCTTGACATAAGCAGGACAATCCCATATCTTCAAGTAAGATACATGAGGTTTCTTACTATTTCATATCTCATATGGAGTAGTAGAGACTACCTTGGTTGGCATTCTGTTTAGCAAGTAAACAGCTGTCTGAAGTGCATAGCCCCAAAAGGACTTGGGAAGATTCGCATGATTCATCATCAACATGACCATGTCCAATAAGGTCCAGTTACGCCTCTCATTTACACCATTATGCTGTGGTGTATACGACAAAGTCCATTGAGACAATATACCATTGTCCCTTAGATAATCCAGAAACTCTTGACTCAAGTATTCACCACCTCGATCCGATCAAAGTATTTTAATACTCTTGCCAAGTTGTTTCTCTACTTCATTTCTGAATTCTTTGAACCTTTCAAAGGCTTTAGACTTGTGTTTCATCAAGAACACATACCCAAACCGTGAGTGATCATCAGTGAAGGTAATGAAGTAGCTATAGCCTCCTAGAACTTGAGTTGACATAGGTCTGCATACATTATTATGTATTAGACCAAGCAACTCTCCCACTGGTTCACCTTTTCCCATAAAAGGTAACTTGGTCATCTTGCCTTTTAAGCATGATTTGCATGTATCGAATAAATCAGATTCAAACGATTCCAAAATTCCACATCAGTGTAATTCGTACATGTGTTTCTTGCTTGCATGGCCAAGACGACAATGCCACATGTAAGAGTCTAATTGATTATCCTTTCAAGCACGCTTATTGCTCGCTTCGATATTGAAAATGTCACTGGATACATCCAACATATAAATACCATTGCTTAAAGTTCCAGTCCCATAAAGTAGGTCATTCAAAGTTATATAACAACAATTGTTACTAAACGTCAAATGGTAACCATTTCTATTTAAGCAGAAAATATAAACAATGTTCTTTATTAGAGAAGGAACATAATTGCAATTGTCCAGTTCTAAGACTAGTCCACTAGGGAGCTTCAGCAATAAGTTCCGATGGTGACTGCAGCAACCTTTGCTCCATTGCCAACTCGCAAATTTGACTCCCCTTTGACGAGTCTTCTTCTATTCCTTAGCCCCTATATGTCATTATATATATGTGAGACACACCCAATATCCAATACCCAAGTGTCTAAGGAAATAGAATGACAATCAATAACGAAGATACCTGAAGAGGATGGGGCATCAGATGTCTTCTTCTTCTTCACGGACTAAAGATAAATCTTGCAGTTTCTTTGCCAGTGGCCCTCCTTGCCACAATGATGGCAAGTGTCCTTTTGTGCTGGTTCTACCTTCTTGGCCTTTTTCTTTTTCCCTTTCACCTATTCCTTTGACTTCCTCTTAGAACCTTTCTTTGAGGAGTCAACTAACAAAACCGCCTTCTCCTCATGTTTCACAGAAGACTCCATAGTCTTCAGCATATTGAGGAGCTCAGGAATAGTGGATTCAAGTTTGTTCATCTGGTAGTTCATCACAAATTCTGAGAAACTCTTGGGCAAACAATGCAGAATTAAGTCAATACTTAATTCGTGATCCATCACAAACCTGAGGGTAGCTAGCTGCTCGATGTACCCATTCATCTTTAGCACAAACTGCACTACAGATGAACCTTCTTGCATCTTAGAGGTGAAGAGGAGCCTGGAGACTTCGAACCTTTCGGATCTCGCTTGCTCATCAAACAACACATGAAGATGGAATACTATGGTATTAGCATCCATATGCTCATGCTGCTTTTGCAACTCGAGTACCATCGCAGCTAGCATGATGCAACTCGCCAGTTCAGAATCAGCCACATGTTTCTGATAGGCCAACAATTAGTTTGGAGTTGCATCATCCTTAGGACGGTTGGGAAGAGGCTCTTCGAGGACATACACTAGCTTTTCTGCCTTAAAAACAATTCTAAAGTTTCTAAGCCAGTCCAAGAAGTTAGGCCCAGTCAATTTATTTAATCCAAAATAGTGTGCAAATTCAAATACATCATGATCAATCAATTAACCTAGAAATACAAAATCGAGCATATATGAGAAAGATGGAAAAATGCATCAACCTTCATTTACAAATCCCATTCATTTTTTGAATTTTAAAACCCTAAAATCACTTTGGGAGATCATAGGTCCATCTCTGAATGGGCTGATATCCAACATAGATATGAACAACCTTGGAGAGAGTCCAACAAGTCATTCATAGCTTCAATGGTAGGTATCAAGTATACCGATTGCATATCACATATATGCAACAATCACAATGTGCTGTCAACTAATTGAATGTTCACACATACATCGGATTGTTAACTCATTAACAAGTATGCATCATATGCATAACACCCAACTTCACCTCCCTTCACATTGACCTTGGAGAGAGTCCAACAAGCCGATGCTCCAGGTTAAAGCCAACCCATTAATCGAGAAATAGTTTTAATATGGTTAAAGCACATTCAACCAATTAGCCCGGCTTAGAGAGAGTCTAACAATCAAAGCTAACGATTGACCTCTGACTCTAACCATATTAATATTAAACTATTCCATGGTTTGAACATGTTCGGGTTCGAGCCAGGTTTGGAGAGAGTCCAACAACCCAAACAAGAAATAGAACTTTGGTTCCAACCATATTAATGGAAGGTGTAGGCTTTAATATTGTGTAAGGGTTTTAATGTCTCATCCTCTTTGCATGCAAATAACTATTATCTATATGGCATGACATACATAGCATACATCTACATGTCACGACACACATGACATAATGATATGCATCTAATGTAATTACATGGCATACAATTATGGCATGTACAAAATTTCCTTATATGTCATAACTATTTATGGAAATAAAATATGTTTGAGATTTGATTCCTCTAATCAAATCATGATTAAATTAGGAAAAAAAATTCAAATCTAATCACATATTTTATTTATAGAAGGTCTCAATTAAGGAAAGTCAAATTTAATTTAGGAAATAAATTTCCTAAATTGTCAAAACTATTTATGGAAATAAAATATGTTTCAGATTTGATTCCCTAAATCAAATCATAATTAAATTAGGAAACAAATTTCCAAATCTAATCACATATTTTATTTATGGAAAGTGTTAATTTTCATAAATACTTCTAAACTTTCCAAAAATAGAAGATTTCCATAAATACTTCTAAACTTTCCAAAATTAGAAAATTTAATACTTCTAGACTTTCTAAAAGTAGAAAATTTCTATAAATACAATTATGACTATCATAATATAATTTTACGATTATGTCGAAACACAACTTGAGCTCTAATACCACTGTTGAGTTTCCCCGATATCGCGATGAGTGTGTGTTCGAACATGTTTCATAAACATGTGCACAGCGGAAGAATTAAAAGCAATAAATCTAATTTATTACAACACACACCACACAAATGCAAGATATAATATGTGTAGACATAATCGCAGTTTAAACTTTTGCAATAAAAGGATATTACGCTAATTATACCTGACGTATCACGTGCAGCGGGAATGACATCAACCGGAGCAACTCACGCTAGAGTTAGCTCTATTTGTATCCATGCCAAGTACCGTCGGGATAGCTTCACCAAGCTACAAGCCTCGTCTTCGTAGGAGTCACTAGCCTCGTGTTGAAGATGATGTGATCGAGAGGAGATCACAATCCGAATAAAAATTCGGATGCAAAAATGAGTCCCCAAAAACTCGCTTCTCCGGAGAGGTATTCGTCAACCGATTGATGAATCCTTGGTCCTCCACCTATGAGGATTATCGGAGATCCAATCCCCGATAAGGAAGTCACTTTCGGAGCTCCAAACGTCATCCAAACGACGCTCCGATAAGAAGTAAACAAGCTGTCCAAAACTGGACAGCTTGGTGGAGGACTTGGCGCCGGGCAAAGGAGATGGTCGGCTGATCCTTGGTCACCGGAGCCAAGGTGGATCGCCGGAGGGTCGCCGGAGGAGTGGTCGGCAGCAACTGGACACCGACAACTGGGGTGGATGGCGGCACAAAAGCTGGGCTGACATGGAACCCCTTGGGCGGCGGTAAGGAGAAGAGAGGGAGAGGAGAGGAGGAGAATTTTCCAAAAATAAACTTAGGGCTCTCCAAACCTCTAACCACGTTTTTATAGAGCGTGTGTTTCTTATCCATTAAGAAACCTTCTCCTTAGAGTTACTGGTTCCCAACCAAAACCCATTAACCCGCTCCAATAACTTAAGTTAAAATAAACTGAACCGAGTTGGTCTATTTTAAGTTAAAACGAACCAAATCAACTTTGGTTCATTCGTTTAAAACAAACCAAACTCCTTTGGTTTATTCTCCACCATTGGATTAGAACCAAACCAATTTGGTTCATCCATCATGTCTTCATAAGACTCGGCCCATCCATGCTTCCATTGCGACTGAAACAATTTCATTCTTACTCCTTGTTTGGTCCAACCAAACCTAGTTTCTCTCGATCTGAGAATCTCATTCTCAAGCTCGTTTGAAATCCTTCGGATTACTCTCATTGTGCGTGTTACCAAATAGGTTCCCGATTTATGTTGGTCATCTATAATTAACCATTAATTATAGAATGATCATGAGTGACACTTAATAGTACATCATGATTCCCAATTAATCGAAAAATCAACGGTTGATCCAGAACCATTTCTAAAACCCTTCAGCAGCTACAATGAATCGTGTCTCATTCCCTTCACTCATGTTATAGCCACTTGGTTCAGGACATGGTCTATAGTGTCAGTCCCCACTAGGCTGACTACGTCACACCTAGTCCAAGTATCATTTCCTCGTCCTACGGATTCTAGTTACTGCACATGTATCCAAGAGTACCTTACTCTAAACATATAATGTTTTGGCCAAAGACTTTAGTAACAATACGACGAGAGGCCATGGGTATACATCTCCTCGTAAGGAGTGGTGAATCCTTTATATATAGGCTATTCAAACACCTTCGACCACTTCGACTTATACCCAATCATCCCGGGTCCACATCTCCTCAGAGATGCTCGCTTAAGATGTCAAAGCATAAGTCTTTATGACCAAGATGACTTGAATACCGCAAGTCAAAGAAACATCGCACTTAAGCTGTAGTAAGAACTTCATTGATATATCCATATATGCAGAGAACCATATGAAGTCTTACAGCTGGTCACTCCAATGAACTAGTTACCATAACTAGCATCCACGATTAACTCAGGACATCACAATGTCTCCAGCCAGTGAGAATCAGCTGCTTGGATACACCAAGGAGTATACCTCGTGCTAGTCTTGACAGAATTGGTAGTGTCCAAATCCATCAATTCATCGACTAGGGATAATTTCAATACATCACAATTACACATGTAGAGATACTCACTAGTTGTGATCCAATCATAAATTCTCTCATGTTGTGAATCGTACTGTGGACATTCAGTAAATGAGTTTAAGATCTAATCAAATACATGAAAACATGTATACTCAAATAGTGAATCTTCATTTATCATATAAATAGTTTAAACACAAGGCGATTGCCTTAGGACACCTCTCATATATAACTAACAGAAACATATCCAAACTAGGATTTGGAATTATCCTTTTCTAGCATCAGTATACCCACGTATCACCTTATCACCTCCTTCATATACCAAGAATAAATCCTTAATTCATTACAAGTACTTAAGGATTGCCTTGACAACACCCAATGGTCTATATCATGGTCTTACTAGTATCTGCTCGTAACACTCAAAGTGTATGATACATCGGACCTTGTACATAATATAGCATACATGATAGATCCTATTATTGGGATTCCCCGGCACCGCGGCGAGTGTGTGTTCGAACACGTTTCTTAAACATATACACAGCGGAAGTAATAAATCTAATTTATTACAACACACACATCACACAAATGCAGGATACAACATGTGCAAACATAATCGCTATTTAAAATTTTGCAAAAAAAGGAAACTTATACTAGGTATACTTGATGGATCACGTGTAGCAGGAATGGCCTCAACCGTAGCGACCCTCGCTAGAATCGCCTCTATTTGTATCCATGCCGAGTATCGTCGAGATAGCTTCACAAAGCCATGAGTCTTGTCTTCGCAAAAGTCACTAGCCTCGAGTTGAAGACGACGTGATCCGAGAGACGATCACAATCCGAAATAAATTCGGATCCCAAAGATGAGTTTCACAATCATTTTCGTCAACAGTTTAACGAAAACTTAACCCTCCACCTATGAGGATTGGCGGAGATCCAATCTCCGGCAAGTAGACCGCTGTCGAAGCATAAAACACCGACCAAATGGCCTCTCCACGTGAAGGAGATCAAGCTGTCCAAAACTAGACGGCTTATTATTGAGGAAGAAGGGGTCGGCCAAAGGCTTGGCCGGTTACTCTTTGGTCGTCGGCGGCCAAGGGTGGATGGCTGATGGCTAAGGGTGGTCCAAGGGATGCCGGCGGCTGGTGGATGGCTGACGGCGAGGAGAGGCAGCAGCTCCAATGGGCGGTGGCGACACAAAGGTGGGCGACAACCACCTTGGCTTGGGCGGCAAGAAGGAGGAGGAAAGGAGGCTAGGGTATCCAAAACCCTTGAACCAATTAATTCTCCTCGAAAAACCCTTAAGTCGTGTTTTTATAGAGAACACATTCTCCTAACGGTTATTGATTCATAACCAAAACCCGTTAACCCGCTCCAATAACTTAAGTTAAAATAAATCAAACTGCGTTGGTCTATTTTAAGTTAAAATGAACCGAACCAACTTTGGTTCATTCGTTTAAAACAAACCAAACCACTTTGGTTTATTTTCCACCATTGGATTAGAACCAAACCAATTTGGTTCATCCATCATCTCTTCATAAGACTCAGCCCATCCATGCTTCTGATGCGACTGAAACCATTTCATACTCGCTCTTTGTTTGGTCCAACCAAACCTAGTCTCTCTCGATCTAAGAATCCTATTCTCAAACTCATTTTAAATCCTTCGGATTACGCTCATTGTGCGTATGACCAAATAGGTTCCCGATTTATGTTGGTCGTCTATAATTAACCATTAATTATAGAATGATCATGAGTGGCACCTAGTAGTATATCATGATCCCTAATTAACCGGAAAATCAACGGTTGATCCCAGAACCATTTCTGAAACCCTTCAGTGGCTACAATGAATCATACCCCATTCCTTTCACTCATCTTATACCCACTTAGTTCAGGACATGGTCTATTGTGTCAATCCCCACTAGGTTGACTACGTCACACCTAGCCCAAGTATTACTTCCTCGTCCTCTGAATTCTAGTTATTGCACATGTATCCAAGAGTACCATACTCTAAACATGTAATGTTTTGGTCAAAGACTTTAGTAACAATCCGACGAGACACCATAGGGTATACATCTCCTCACAAGGAGCAGTGAATCCTCTGTAGGCTATTCAAACACCTTCGGCCACTTCGACTTATACCTAATCATCCCGAGTCCACATCTCCTTGGAGATGCTTGCTTAAGATGTCAAATCATAAGTCATCATGACCAAGATGACTTGAATACCGCAAGTCGAAGGAACATCACACTTAAGTTGCTGTAAGAACTTTATTGACATAACATATATACAGATAACCATATGAAGTCTTACAACTGGTCACTCCAATAAAATAGTTACCATAACTAGCATCCACGATCAACTCCAGACATCCCAATGTCTCTAGCTAGTGAGAAACAACTGCTTGGATAAAACAAAGAGTAAACCACGTGCTAGTCTCAACAGAAATGATGGCGTCCGAATACATTAATTCATCGACTAGGGATAATTCCAATACATCACAATTACACATGTAGAGATACTCACTAGTTATGATCCAATCATAAATTCTCTCATGGTGTGAATCATATTGCGGACATTCAATAAATAAGTTTAAGATCCAATCAAATACATGAAAAAACGTGTATACTCAAATAGTGAATTTGTGTTTATCAAATACCTTAAGACACATCTCATATATTACTGACAAACTCCCACTTAGCCTAATATCAATCGCCACGGTATCCAATACCATAAGCTCTAACATGACCCTCAAACTTACTTTGAGGCAAGACCTTAGTTAAAGGGTCCGCTAAGTTCCTTTCAGTGGGAATCTTCTTGATTTGTATTTCCTTCCTACTGATGATCTCTCTGATCAAATGATAGAGGCGAAGCACATGTTTGGATCGTTGATGAGACCTTATTAAGTTCAGAGATAAACTTCTCGATCCAAACCGCTTCCTTTGTTGCTTCTAAAGCTGCAATGTATTTTGCCTCAGTGGCAGAATCCGCTATAGTATCTTGCTTGGAACTTTTCTAACTTATTGCGCCTCCATTTAAGGTAAATACATACCCAGATTGAGACTTGGAATCATCCTTGTTTGTCTGGAAGCTAGCATTTGTATATCCGCGTATTACCATATCACCTTCTCTATATATTAAGAACACATCTTTAGTTCTTCTTAAGTCCTTAAGGATTGTCTTAACAGCCGCCCAATGATCCATTCCTGGATCAGACTGATATCTGCTCGTGACACTCAAAGCATACAATACATCCGACCTCATACATAACATAGCATACATGATAGGACCTATTGTGGATGCATAGGGAATCTTACTCATGCAAATCCTCTCATCTTCTGTGCGCAGACACATAGACTTCGAAAGGTGTATCCCATGCCTGATGGGAAAGAAACCTTTCTTGGATTCCAACATGCTAAACCTCTTTAGCACTCGGTCTATATATGGAGACTGCGAAAGACCAAGCAACCATTTCGATCTATCTCTATAGATCTTGATCCCAAGGATGTAGGTCGCTTCTCCTAGGTCTTTCATGGAGAATATTTTGGATAACCAAATTTTAACCGACTATAAGACAGATATATCATTTCCTATAAGTAATATGTCATCGACATACAATACTAGGAACATGACTGTACTCCCATTAATCTTCTTGTACACACAGGGTTCGTCTAGATTTTGTGAGAAATCAAACCTTTTGATTGTCTCATCAAAACGGATATTCCATCTCCTGGATGCTTGCTTCAGTCCATAAATTGACCGTCAAAGTTTGCATACCTTGGTTTTATCAACCGATGTGAAACCCTCAGGTTGTATCATATACACGTCCTCGAGTAGGTTTCCATAAAGGAAAGTCGTTTTCTCATCCATCTGTCATATCTCATAATCATAATGAGCCGCTATAGCCAGGAGCATCCGAATAGATTTAAGCATAACTACCGGTGAATATATCTCGTCATAATCAACACCTTATTTTTTACGATAGCATTTCGCCACTAATCTATCCTTAAAGGTAATCACATTACCATCCATGTCGGTTTTCTTCTTGAAAATCCACTTGCACCCTATAGGCTTAATGCCTTCAAGTGGGTCCACCAAGTTCCAAACTTGATTTTCATACATGGAATTCATTTCCGACTTCATAGCTTCAAGTCATTTGTCCCTTTCTGAACTTTTCATAACTTCTTCATAATTGGTAGGCTCCTCATCGTTAATGAGTAACACGTCGTTCGATTCACTTACGAGAAATCCATATCTCTCAAGAATGTTGCGTGTCCTACCAGATCTATGAAGATGTGGTGTCACAATAGGTTCAATCGATGTCTCATCACTATGAGTCATCGATCGAGATGCTTGACCAGGTATCTCCTCAATGTCTATTGGAGTCTCTTGAACCTCCTCAAGTTCAACGCCACTCCCACTATTTTCTTGCAAGAGAAACTCTTTCTCCAGAAACACAGCATGCCTTGAAACAAACACTTTTTGCTCCATAGGATGATAGAATTGGTAACCCCCTCATTTCCTTAGGGTATCCAATAAATAGATATTTATCATACAACATCCAGTACAGTCTGCTTCACATAAGCAGGACAACCCCATATCTTCAAGTAAGATAAATGAGGTTTTTTACTATTCCATATCTCATATGGAGTAGTAGAGACTACCTTGGACGAGACTCTGTTTAACAAGTAAATAGCAGTCTGAAGTGCATAGCCCCAAAAGGACTTGGAAAGATTTGCGTGATTCATCATCGACCTAACCATGTCCAACAAGGTTCGGTTTCGCCTCTTAGATACACCATTATGCTGTGGTGTATACGGCGGAGTCCATTGAGACAATATACCATTGTCCCTTAGATAATCCAGAAACTCTTGACTCAAGTATTCACCACCTCGATCCGATCGAAGTATTTTAATACTCTTGCCAAGTTGTTTCTCTACTTCATTTCTAAATTTTTTGAACCTTTCAAAGGCTTCAGACTTGTGTTTCATCAAGAACACATACCCAAAACCATGAGTGATCATCGGTGATGATAATGAAGTAGTTATAACCTCCTAGAGCTTGAGTTGACATAGGTCCTCATACATCAGTATGTATTAGACCAAGCAACTCTCCCACCGGTTCACCTTTTCCCGTAAAAGGTAACTTAGTCATCTTGCCTTTTAAGCATGATTCGCATGTATTATATGAATCTAATTCAAACGATTCCAGAATTCCACATCGGTATAATTCGGACATGCGTTTCTTGCTCACATGGCCAAGACGACAATGTCACATGTAGGAGTCTAATTAATTATCTTTTCGAGCATGCTTATTGCTCGCTTCGATATTGAGAATGTCACTGGATACGCCTAACGTATATATACCATTGCACAATGTTCCAGTCCCATAAAGCACGTCATTCAAAGTTATGTAACAATAATTGTTACTAAAAGTCAAATGGTACCCATTTCTATTTAAACAAGAAATAGAAATGATGTTCTTTATCAACGAAGGAACATAAAAGCAATTGTCCAGTTCAAAGACAAGTCCTGTAGGGAGTCTCAACAAATACGTTCCGATGGCGAGTGCAGCAACTTTTGCTTCATTCCTAACACGTAAATTTGACTCTCCCTTGACGAGTCTTCTTCTATTCCTTAGCCCATGTATGTCATTACATATATGTGAGCCACACCTAGTATCCAATATCCAAGTGTTTGAGAAAATAGATTGACAATCAATAACGAAGATATCTGAAGAAGATGGGGCATCTGATGCCTTATTCTTCTTCACGGACTTAAGATAAATCTTGCAATTTCTTCACCAATGGCCCTCCTTGCCACAAGATGGCAAGTGCCCTTTTAAGCTAGTTCTGCCTTTTTAGCCTTTTTCTTCTTCCCCTTCTGTTGTTCCTTTGACTTCCTCTTAGAACCTTTCTTTGAGGAATCAACTAACAGCACCGCCCCCTACTCATGCTTCACAGAAGGCTCCACAGTCTTCAGCATGTTGAGTAGTACCACAGATGAACTTTTTTGCATCTCAGAGATGAAGAGGAGCTTGGAGACTTCAAACCTTTCGGATCTCACTTGCTTATCAAACAACTCATAAAGATAAAAGACTATGGTATGAGCATCCATATTCTCATGCTGCTTCCGCAGCTCGGGTACCATCGCGGCTAGCATGATGCAACTCACTAGTTCAGAATCACTCACATGTTTCTGATAGGCCAACAATTGGTCCAGAGTTGTGTCATCACTAGGACAGGCGGGAAGAGGCTCTTCGAGGACATATGCAAGCTTTTCCACCTTGATAATCATTCTCAAGTTTCTAAGCCAGTCCAAGAAGTTTGGCCCAGTCATTTTATTCAAATTCAAAATAGAGCGCAAATTCAAAGACATCATGATCAAGTAATTAACCTAGAAATACAATACATCAACATACATTTACAAAATCCCATTCATTTTTCGAATTTCAAAAACCCTCAAAATTAATTCGGGAGATCGTAGGTCCATCTCCGAATGGGTTGATATCCATCATAGATAAGAACAACCTTGGAGAGAGTCCAACAAGTCATTCTTAGCTGCGATGGTAGGTATCAAGTATACCAATTGCATATCACATATATGCAACTATCACAATGTGCTGTCAACTAATTGAATGTTCACACATACATCGGGTTGTTAACTTATTAACAAGTATGCATCATATGCATAGCACCCAATTTCACCTCCCTTCACATCGGCCTTGGAGGAGTCCAACAAGCCGATGTTGCAGGTTAAAGTCAACCCATTAATCGAGAAATAGTTTTAATATGGTTAGAGCGCATTCAACCAATTTTCCAGGCTTGGAGAGAGTCCAGCAACCCAAACTAACGATTGTCCTCTGACTCTAACCATATTAGTAATAAATTATTTCAAAGGTTTGAACATGTTCGGGTTCTAGCCGAGCTTGGAGAGAGTCCAACAACCCAAACAAGAAACGGAACTCTGTTCTAACCATATTAATGAAAGGTTTAGGCTTTAATATTGTGTAAGGGTTTTAATGTTTCATCCTCTTTGCATGAAAATAACTATTATCTACATGGCATGACACACATGACATACATCTACATGTCACGACACGCATGGCATAATGATATGCATCTAATGCAATTACATGGTATATAATTATGGCATGTACAAATAGTTTCCTTATTTGTTATAACTATTTTGGAAATAAAATATGTTTTAGATTTGATTTCCCAAATCAAATCATCATTAAATTAGGAAACAAATTTTCAAATCTAATCACATATTTTATTTATGGAAAGTGTTAATTAAGGAAAGTTAAATCGAATTTAGGAAAAAAATTTCCTAAATTGTAATTTTCCTAATCATATTAGGAAATTTCCAATTTGAATTTCCTTATTTGTCATAAATATTTATGAAAATAAAATATATTTGAGATTTAATTTCCCAAATTAAATCATGATTAAATTAGAAAACAAATTTCCAAATCTATTCACATATTTTATTTATGGAAAGTGTTAATTTCCATAAATACTTATAAACTTTCCAAAAGTAAAAAATTTCCATAAATACTTCTAAACTTTCCAAAAATAGAAAATAGTCATAAATATAATTATGACTATCACAAAAATAATTTTATGATTATGTCGGAACACAGCGTGACTCTGATACCACTGTTAGGATTCCCCGGCACCGCGGGGAGTGTGTGTTCGAACACATTTCGTAAATATGCACACAGCGGAAGTAATAAAAGAAATAAATCTAATTTATTACAACACACATATCACACGCATGCAGGATATAATATGTGTAGACATAATTTCTATTTAAAATTTTGTAATAAAAGGAAACTTATGCTAGGTATACCTGACGAATCACATGTAGTGGGAATGGCCTCAACCGTAGCGACCCTCGCTAGAATCGCCTCTATCCGTATCGATGCTGAGTATTATCGGGATAGCTTCACAAAGCCACGAGCCTTGTCTTCGCAAAAGTCACTAGCCTCAAGTCAAAGACGACGTGATTCGAGAGACGATCACAATCCGAAATAAATTCGGATCCCAAAAATGAGTTTCACAAACTCGCTTGTCGGAAGCGGTTTTCGTCAACCGTTTGACGAAAACTTAACCCTCCACCTATGAGGATTGGCGGAGATCCAATCGCCGGTAAATAGACTGCTGTCAGAGCATAAAACACCGACCAAACGGCCTCTCCACGCGAAGGAGATCAAGCTGTCCAAAAACAGCTTGTTGTGGAGGAAGAAGGGGTCGGCCAAAGGCTTGGCCAGTTACTCCTTGGTCGCTGATGAATAGGTATTTGTGTCATGGTCCCATTTCAAATTAATTACTGAACCCCCTCTACACTAATATAGCATAGTGAATGGCCCGGATCATTTTCCAACGAGTGTAATCGATAGAATAGTAAACTTAGGATCACTAATTATTGCTTTGGGTTTTCTATTGAAGATTGGGGGTTTGGGATTTGAGATCTAACCTACGATTGCAAGGTAATTAAAGCTCTAAACTAACATGCAACAACTAAATCAAATAATGCAGGAAGTAAATCAACAAAAACTAGAAAAGGAAATAATTTGATCAACCCAAGATAGGCCCGGTGAATGACCAAGTTACTCCGGCTAAGTCCAACGAAACTCGATCGAGACTCCGCAAACGGCAGTGGATGTGGAATGGTGCAAACTCCTGAATCCAGTAGTTTGATGGATACTCCGAACTCTCACGGATCCGATTGAGCTCGAAGAAGTGTCGTCGGGGCGGACTCCTCCTCGAATTTGAAAGAGAAGGTTGATGCGCTGTGAAGATGGAGGACCTCGCCGAAATCACTTGATGAAGCGGTTCCTCCTCGAATCTGTGGAGGAAAGTGGGTGGAAGCAAGGTGGAGGCGGCTGCTAGGGCTCAAGGGAAGAACATATTTAACTAACAACTAAATGAAATAAATAATTTATCAACGAAATCTACTGCATGAACATGAGATAAAGTAAAGCATGTAACTAAGTCTAATCTAATGAACTACAACATAATTACTCTAAGAAGTATTTTATCGAACACTACGTAAGCATGACAGAAATCAAACAAAGTGCGCGCAAATCTAAATGTGGAAGCAAATTTGATTACAAACATTTAACAAATAAGATGGAGAAACAATCAACACATCAATACATGGAAAAATTACTATCCGAAATTGAATAAAATTCTGTCCGAAATGTGGAATTGTTGCTGGTCGGAGATCTGTGGGAGCTGTCGGATCTGCTGGCCGCTGTCCGGTGGTGTGGAGGAGCTAAACTGCGGTATAGATGTGGAGAAGATGGCTAGCGGAGCTCGGGCGGAGACGCTGGCAGTAGAGGACGTCACGTTCGATGAACGGGAAGATGAGATGGAGGGCATCGGTCACCGGAGAAGGAGGGAATCCCCTTCCTCTCCAGCGACTGGTAGGAAAGGTGGAGAGCGCGGCGGTGGTCGAGCATGAAAGGGGTGCCAGGCGATCGAGCAAAAGAAGAAGATGTCAGCTGTTGGATGAAGGTGATGAGGGTTTTATTAAATGCATTTCCTTAGTCGTCCGATTCAAGCACCCTTCAATCCCAGCCGTCCATTAGAGCTAGGGTTTAATTGCCTTGATTAATCCATTAACCTAGATGTGCATCCAACGGTCGAGAATTCTCCGACTTTGAATGGATGTATTTGATCAATCTGAAGGGATAATCACGATCAGTCGAATCTGGATGAACGGTCAAGATGTCCAGATCTAAATGCATGGTCCGGATCACTCCAGATTCAAATAGATGGCTCAGATCAATAAGATCTCATCGGATGATCAGGATTAAATAGATCTGAACCCTTGATTAAATTGACTCTGATCTTGATGAAGGGCTCAGATTCCTCCAGCTTGAAATGCCCATTATGACCCTTAGATGAAGTCATATTTGATCCAACTTGAGTCTAGTCCAGTGGCTCATCTCGATCTCCTACAAACAAAGATAAAATTCGCATCTAAGTCCAAAATTTAGGAGAATTTACAATAAGGTCCAAAAATATATCCAACTCATAAAACATGATAATAATCAATAATAAATCACTTGAGAGGATAAAAATAGTGATATTAAGGACCAAAATAACATGACAAAATGGTAGTTATCAAATCCTCCACGCTTATTCTTGCACGTCCCGAGTAAGTAAATAAAAGTAAAAATAAACTAAAAGTATATTTCCCTAGCAATTCCCAAGCATACATAGAAATTCGTGAAAGAAAGTTACCTAGGATAGTCAAATCTCAAAGACTCAAGCAATCATGGACTCAAATCTTGTTGGAGCGTTGGTGGCCGACTAGAGGGGGGTGAATAGCCCTCTTCGTCGTACGATGGAATTGCTTCATTGATTGTCTACAAATTCTATTAGCGCAAGCGGAAAAGTAAAGACAATACAACAATAAAGATAAGAAAAACAAAATCAATGCGAACAAAAGATATAACATGGTTCACGACCTCGCCGCTAATCCACGGTCCGATTCGTCTCTGGTGAATCACTCCGAAACCAATCCACTATTGGTCTCTCCCTTTAGCCCAAGCAAGGTGGAGGTAAACCTTTACACCAATGAGAGCACTCCTTCTTTTACAATAGATGTGAAAGAAAACTAGAAGGAGTTTCAGCTTTGTGGGGCACTTAATAGGATGTTTAGAGCATGAACATTAATCATCTAAAAGCCCTCACCCTCTCTTTTTATAGAGAGGAAGCAAATCTTCCCGTTGGACATTATCAATCGACTGATGCTTTCATCGGTCGACTGATGTCGACTCAACCGACTAGGTCGATTCGCGCGGATTCACTAGCCGCCTTCTCTCCAACGGTCGGATTATCATTCGATGATATCATCGATCGGTGATGTCGACTCGATCGAAAGTGACGACTAGCTTCTATGCCCGTGCACAGTGCAATCAGTCGACTGATCGACTTGGTTTCGCAGCCAAACACCAATCGATTTGCGATCGACTTGGAGCAATCGACTGACATGACATGGCAGTCGACTAATGCCGGGTAAACCTAAAACTTAACATCCATTTGAGCATTCGACGATCGGGTAAACCTCAACCCTTGCAGTCGAACCTCCGACACTTAGCCATTCGGCCAAGTTCACCTAATGAGCTACTTACATTTCACTCATTCTCTCATCTCACTTGAAGTCCCTCGCCGAAGATCTCTTCATTTGCGGCCACATCCCTCGGCAACATCAAGTGCACGACTCTGCAATGCTCCTTCGCGTCTCTTGCCCTCGAAGTCAGCTTCCTTGGCTTCGCTTCAAGTCATCTCGTCCGGTGATCCCTCGGATGCATCAAGCGCACGGCTCTGCAATACTCCTTCGTCGACTCAAGCACGAGATTGTGAGTTGGTGACACTTGCCAAAACTCTATGTGTGAATTACTAAGTCCTGCAAGACTCCAACGCACATATCAAATCCAATCATCCTAACTTAAACCCTTTGTCACACACATCAAACCCATATCACATGGGTTGATTGCCCTAACAATCTCCCCTTTTTTGATGTGTGACAATCCGTTTAAGTTAGGTAAACATATAATAATAAACATAAGCAAGGAAAGCATGTAAGTAAAAACATGAGTATAACAACTCCCCCTTAAACATGCAACTCCCCCTTAAGACATGCTAATTTTTCCCTTTTAGCATGATTAACTAAAACCTTATCAAATCTCCCCCTTTGACACCATCAAAAACATTTTCTAAATGTTATGGCATCATCTCTAAGGAGAAAAAAATACTAAAAACCCAAACAAAACCTGATAAAATCAGATTACTGTGCTCGTTCACAATACATCAGTCGACTGGTTCAGACTACCAGTCGACTGGCACAAACATTTCAGCCATTTTTGATTTTTCGGACCGAAATTCAGAAATGCACTAGAAATTCCAGAAAAATCAAAAAATCATGAAATTTTGAAAACACATTTCTTTTAAGGTCCTTTATCAGTGAAAAATGAGTTTTCATGAAAATTACTTATATTTTTAAAGATTTGCCAAAAATCCAAATGCTTCAAAAATAACTAGTATTTTAATCAAGTTTGTATCAATTTTAACACCTAGTTTTGCTTTAGATTATTTCAAAACATGAAAACACATATTGTAAAGTAAGAAATTGTTTTGAAAACATTTGAAATATCCAACCATGATCTTTGGGCAATATGTCTATGAATTAAACATAAGTCTTCCCCATGATTGGTCTATTATTGCTATTTTAATACTTAAAATTACCATCTAAATGTCATAGGCATTAGTGGACCATTTGTATCATCCTATCATCTCACTCATACTATGTTTTCAATCAAAGTTATCCTTATTGTGAATGTGAGATGTTCTTAAAGGTATTTATGTACTTAACCTTCAAATTCATGCAATTCTACCCATGGTTAAGTATCACTCTAACATACCACATGATCATAAAAATATATATGCATTGAAACACATGTGTCAATCAATTTGTAATCATGCATTAGGTATAAAATCATGAGAATAAGTCAAGTATCACCTAAAGAATGATTTAAACTATTTATGGGTGCATTATCGTCACCCAACACTATTTCAAAAATTAAGTCCACACCATCCTAAGTCAACCAAATAATATGATATAAGTAAAAACCTTATGGTTGACTATCCTAGGGTTTTCTTAACCCTTAAGGATGGATTTAGGAACCCAATACAAGTTCTTTCCTATGGGGTTCACTAAATATTCTTTAGGGATCCATTTTCTAGCTATTGTCTTGTTCTTGGCTTGACCCCTAGCAATCAAACATTTATAGATCTTTTCATTTGTCTTTCCCTTATATCATAGGCCTTTCCTATTGAAGCTTGCCCTTTGGCTCCCTATAATCATATTAAGGGTGTTGGAGCCAATTGTGAATTTCTCTAGGGCTTTAGTCAAATGATCTTCCTTTTCCCTTAACATCCTATTTTCCTCAATGCATGCATCATTAACATCAAAAGACATGCAATTATCATGTGAGCATGCATCATCATCATTAACATTTAAACATGCTTGTTCTAATTTATTTTCTAGGGCCTTAATTCGATCTAGCATGCTCTTATTTTTCTTTTTGGCCCTAAATAAATCCCAAGTTAAGCTAGAAATCATGGAAACTATTTTCTTGGGAGTTAGATTCGTTACCATAGTTTCCATGTCTTCTTCTTTGGATGAAGAGGATGATGATGAGCCTCCCCCTTCACTAGAGCTCTCCTCACTTGTGCTTGATTTTTCTTGCTCGGAGAAGGAGGTGTCCAAATCGTCAAATGTCATTAGGGCAAGGTTTGTGACAAAAGCATTTTCTTCATCCGATGATGATGATGAGGAAGGATCATCCCATGTCCTTGCCTTGAGTGTCTTGGCCTTCCCCTTTTCTTTGGCCTTCTTCTCCTCTTCCTTCTTCTTGCTCCTCTTCTTCTTTTCCTCTTTTCTCCTCCTTTCTTCTTTGCTCTTGTTCAAGAGGGGATAATCATCTCTTATATGTCCCTCTTGTTGGCAATTGTAGCATATGATCTTCCTCTTGTGCCTTCTCCTATCATAAGATTTTTTATATTTTAAGTTCTTCAAAGCACGCCTTACCTTCCTTACCATATAAGCATCTTCATTGATATTCATGGAGGATGAGGAGGATGCTTCATCGGAGGAGGAGGGAGTCTCTATCTTCTTCTTCTTCCCCTTGTTGGCTACTAAGGCTACTCCTCTTGATGGCTTGATACTTGATTCTTCACTTATTCCTTCAAGCCTTGTTTCATGGAGTTCCATGGTTGAGAAGAACTCCTCCAAGGTGCTAACTTCTAAATTTTTGGAGATGTAGAAGGAGTCCACCATTGAGCTCCACTTTAAAGACCGGGGAAAGGCATCTATAGCCTTCATTATCATGTCCCGGTTTGATAGCTTTTCTCCTACACTCGTTAGTCCAATTAAAATTTCTTTAAAATGAGAGTGTAATGAGGTTACCTTTTCTCCCTTTTCAAGTTTGATATTTGTTAGTTGGGAGCGAAAAAGGTCTCTCCTTGCAAGCTTGGCCTCGGAAGTGCCTTCATGGAGTTCTATGAGTTTCTCCCATATTTCCTTGGCGCTTACACATTCCCCTATCCGATTGATCTCTTGTTGGGGGAGTACGTTGTACAAGTGATGCTTGGCCTTTGAATTCGCCAAGTACTCCTCTCTTTGTCTCTTGGTCCATCTTGTCTTCTCTATTTGCTCCCCATCTTCATCCCTAGGTATCTCGAAACCATTTTCCATTATTAATAGAATTTCAAAGTCAGTTTCAAAGAATACCTCCATGCGTTTCTTCCACCATGCAAATTCCCCTTCAAACTTCGGCGGATGAATATTAGAGTCGGCCATCCTTGATGTAGTGCTTGTTGCGGCGGTTAGTCCTCGACAAGCTACCTTGGCTCTGATACCACTTGTTGGAGCGTTGGTGGCTGGCTAGAGGGGGGTGAATAGCCCTCTTCGTCGTACGATGGAATTGCTTCGTTGATTGTCTACAAATTCTATTAGCGCAAGCGGAAAAGTAAAGACAATACAACAATAAAGATAAGCAAAACAAAATTAATGCTAACAAAAGATATAACGTAGTTCACGGCCTCGCCACTAATCCACGGTCCGATTCGTCTCCGGTGAATCACTTCGAAACCAATCCACTATTGGTCTCTGCCTTTAGCCCAAGCAAGGTGGAGGTAAACCTTTACAACAATGAGAGCACTCCTTCTTTTACAATAGATGTGAAAGAAAATTAGAAGAAGGAGTTTTAGCTTTGTGGGGCACTTAATAGAATGTTTAGAGCATGAACATTAACCATCTAAAAGCCCCCACCCTCTCTTTTTATAGAGAGGAAGCAAATCTTCCCGTTGGACACTATCAGTCGATTGATGTCGACTCCAACGACTTCTGACCAGGCCAGATTCGCGGGATCCGCAACCGCCTTCTCCAACAATCGGATTATCAGTCGACTGATGATATCATCAGTCAACTGATGTCGACTCCCAATCGAGTGACGACTAGCTTCGCATGCCGCACGCGGTCACGATCGATCCTTTCCATCGATCGATCGACTTGGTTTCGCAGCCAAACACCAGTCGATTTGCGATCGACTTAGAGCAGTCGACTGTCATGACATGGCAGTCGACTGATGTCGAGTAAACCTCAAACTTAACATTCGTTTGAGCATCCGGCAGTCGGGTAAACCTCAACCCTTGAGGTCGAGCCTTCGACACTTGGCCATTCGGCCAAGTTCACCTAATGAGCTACTTACATTTCACTCATTCTCTCATCTCACTTGAAGTCCCTCGCCGAATCTCTCTTCGTTCGTGGCCACGCCCCTCGGCAGCATCAAGTGCACGACTCTGCAATGCTCCTTCGTGTCTCTTGCCCTCGAAGTCTGCTTCCTTGGCTTCACTTCAAGTCATCTAGTCCAGCTCGGATGCATCAAGCGCACGGCTCTGCAATGCTCCTTCGCTGACTCAAGCACGAGGTTGTGAGTTGGTGACCCTTGCCAAAGCTCCATGTGCGAATTACTAAGTCCTGCAAGACTCCAACGCACATATCAAATCCAATCATTCTAACTTGAACCCTTTGCCACACACATCAAAACCATATTACATGGGTTGATTGCCCTAACAAATCTTACACAGGTTAACAAACATGGTGACTTCAATCCATCATGAATAGACTAAGAATGATTAAGCCTCAAAAGGTAAGTGGTGATTTCTCTCGCTCTCATAAGCATGTAATAGTGGAGTTCACTCAAGTTACTCATGGTTTATGAACTACCATATGCTTGCTTTTCTTCTACCTTCACCACTATATACACATAAGAATGCACAATCACTGAAGGCTTATTAAGAATGTAAGGGAAACATGAGTACAAGAAAAATGACAAGATTTGTGTAAGAAAAGAAAGATAAGAAATGAAATAGCTAAAGAAATGCAAGAAGAAGATATGGAAATACTTGAATGCTCTACATAGATGAGTACAAGAAAGCATTGCCCTAAAATTTTTCTTCCAACCCAATAAACATGTAAATAACCCTTATCACATTCTTGAATACAAATCTACTCATGATATACAATAAATCTCTCAATAACTACAATAAGGGATGTCGTTAACAAAAATACTATCACACATAAATAAAAATGAATGGCACCACATGTCAAAATTTCCACAATATTTTTTTTATTATTATTTTTATTTCATGGGCACCCAATTTATTTTTTTCAACTTTTTTTTTAGCTTTTTTTTTCTCCTTTTTTTTCTTCTTTTTTTTTTACATGTAGTGCACTTCCCTATGCTCCAACATCAAGCTCAGCTAAAAAGATAAAAATCATGACTAGCTCATGGTGATCAAGCACGATTCACCTATGCTAACACTAAATTTTCCTGAGCTACTCCTCTCCCCCACACTTAAATTTTTGTCCATCATGGGCAAAACACTCATCATGGATCATCCAAGTATTCCACATCCAGAAATAGAAATGGAGAAGAAAGTAATGGAAGGAAAGAAAAAATGTAATGGTGAATGACTAGATGTTATTCAAATAAGCATGTAATGATAAAATAAGTGAAGGAAAACAAATGTGATTGCCTTCATAATAATCATGCAAACCTACTGTTGTGTGGACTCGAAAGAATTAAAGCAAGGTCTAGAGTTACAATAACCACAAGTGCACCACACACAAGCAATAAAAATAGGCTCAATCCTCACTAGATAAACAAAAATAATCAACTCAGTCTATCAACATAGAATCCATCACCAAGTAGTAACACATGCAATCAAATAATCCATTCATAACAATAAATCCCCGAAACTCGACAATCAAATTTAACTAGCTTTCATGACTTCTAAGATGATATAAAGGAATGCATAGGAAATTTATTTGAAAAATTGACAAAATAAAAACTCAACAACCAAAACATAACAACTAAAATAAAAACAAATGAAGTAAAAGAAATGTATATACAAAGAAAAAGAAAAGAAGTGAGATGGAGCAAACTCCCCTGAGGTTCTGGCGGTTGAAGAAGATTCAGTAAGAGGAGTCACACAGGTCGTGGAGTGCTCCGAGAGAAATCCCGTCCCGGTGGTTGAAGAAGATTCAAAGTAAGCATCCATGCTGGGAGTGGGATGGACTGAATGAGGGTGAGTGCCTTCATGGTGTGATCATGATAATACTGTGCTTCTCCCTCTAATATGATCGCCTCATCATATGTAGTCTCTGGTGGTCGGAGGTGATTCAGGAAAAGTGTCCAGCCCTAGGGCTGGATTATTGCATTTGTTGTTAGGGCCTTCATCAGTAGAATTGTTGGAGACTCTGGCTGAGATGGAAGTGTCCAGTCTGGGGACCTCCAGCTATCCACCACTTCCATGGGAATCAACTCATCACAATTGCTTGCCACTGTTATCTCACTTAACTTCTGGTCTGGCTGGCAAGTCTAAGCACTGGCATTTGGAAACTGCTCCATTTCTTCAGTATAATCCGGGGCATAAATAACATCACAGAGTAAATCCAAGCCGCTAGTATCAGCATCCATATCATCTTCCACAACATCAACTTCATCAATATCTGGATCATCAGATAGTACATCATCATCATGCACATCAGTAGAGGAGTCCTGTAGAGCTATAAAAGAAGAAACATATCTATCACTAGCTCTGCAATCCATCTCCTCGAGCACATCCCTACCATCAAAAATGATATTTGGGGAAAACTGGGAGGAATCTTGTGCTTGTATCTGGTTGATGGATGATGCAATTAGATCCAGCTGGATTTGCATGTTATGTATCCACTGTTGCATCTGTTGCTACAATGGTCCTAGCTGTAAAAGCTTTTCTAATGTCTCTGTAGTTGACTCAGCTTGTTGGAATGGTTGTAGTCCATCACACAATGTGTCATCTTGAATTCCCAATGGACTCTGATAAGCTAAAAAATTCTAAGCCTCTTCTTGATGTACTTCTCCATAACTGTAACTTGATTGATCTCCCCAACTAGGCATGTAAGTATCAATAGACGGTAGATAAAGATCAGACTTCTTAGGAGTGTACTGTTGTGTATGCCCATACCTGAAATCTGAATCAAAATTATGAAAAGATATACTAGAAATTGAATTATACATGTCCTGCTGATAAGACTGATGATACTGAGGAACAGGTTGATGATATTGCACCTAGTACTGATAATACTCAACTTCAGTTTGATAATACTCTTGTTGCCCAGTGCCTAAATAGTAAACATCACTGAAGTCTCCACATGGCTGATAATATGGATCCATGCTGCAAGAGATTCCTAGTCTTTCCTGAAAAACTAACAAACACAATCAAAAGACATAGGAAATAGACATAACCAAGTACATGGATATGCAAGAAATAAAATAATACAACCCTAAACACAAGTTTTTGAATTTTGATTTTTTTTTTTAGAAAAATTGACAAACAATTCTAAGTCTACCAAGCATCATTACACTCCCCGGCAATGACGCCAAAATTTGATGAGCAGGTATTTGTGTTGTGGTCCCATTTCAAATTAATTACCGAACCCCCTCTAACTAATATAGCATAGTGAATGGCCCGGATCATTTCCCAATGAGTATAATCGACAGAATAGTAAATTTAGGATCACTAATTATTGCTTTGGGTTTTCTATTGAAGATTGGGGGTTTGGGATTTGAGATCTAACCTACGATTGCAAGGTAATTAAAGCTCTAAACTAACATGCAACAACTAAATCAAATAATGTAGAAGGTAAATCAACAAAAATTAGAAAAGGAAATAATCTGATCAACCCAAGATAGCCCCAGTGAATGACCAAGTTACTCCGGCTAAGTCCAACGAAGCTCGATCGAGACTCCGCAAATGATAGTGGATGTGAAATGGTGTAAACTCCTGAATCCAGTAGTTTGATGGATACTCCGAATTCTCACGGATCCGGTTGAGCTCGAAGAAGTGTCGTCGGGGCGGACTCCTCCTCGAATCTAAAAGAGAAGGTGGATGAGCTATGGAGATGGAGGACGTCGCCGAAATCACTTGATGAAGCAGTTCCTCCTTGAATCCGTGGAGGAAAGTGGGTGGAAGCAAGGTGGAGGCGGGTGCTAGGGCTCAAGGGAAGAATATATTTAACTAACAACTAAATGAAATAAATAATTCATCAACGAAATCTACTACATGAACATGAGATAAAGTAAAGCATGTAACTAAGCCTAATCTAATGAACTACAACCTAATTACTCTAAGAAACATTTTATCGAAAACTACATAAGCATGACAGAAATCAAACCAAGTGTGCGCAAATCTAAATGTGGAAGCAAATTTGATTACAAACATTTAACAAATAAGATGAAGAAACAATCAACATATCAACACATGGAAAAATTACTGTCTGAAACTGAATAAATTTATGTCGGAAATGTGGAATTTCTGCTGGTTGGAGATCTATGGGAGCTGCCGAATCTGCTGGCCATTGTTCGGCGGTGTGGAGGAGCTGAACTGCGGTTGAGATGTGGAGAAGATGGCTGGCGGAGCTCAGGCGGAGATGCTGGCAGTAGAGGACGTCGCGTCCGATGAACGGGAAGATGAGATGGAGGGCACCGGTCACCGGAGAAGGAGGGAATCCCCTTCCTCTCCGGCGGCCAGTGGGGAAGGTGGAGAGCGCGGTAGTGGTCGAGCGTGAAAGGGGCGTCGGGCGATCGAGCAGAAGAAGAAGATGTCGGCTATTGGATGAAGCTGATGTGGGTTTTATTAAATGCATTTCCTTAGCCATCCGATTCAAGCACCCTTCAATCCCAGCCATCCATTAGAGCTAGGGTTTAATTTCCTTGATTAATCCATTAAGCTAGTTGTGCATCCAACGGCTGAGAATTCTCCGACTTTGAATGGATGGATCTGATCAATCTGAAGGGATAATCACGATCAGTCGAATCCGGATGAACGGTCAAGATGTCCAGATCTAAATGCATGGACTGGATCGCTCCAGATTTAGATGGATGACTCAGATCAATCAGATCTCATTGGATGGTCAGGATTAAATAGATCTGAACCCTTGATTAAATTGACTATGATCTTGATGAAGGGCTCAGATTCCTCTAGCTTGAAATGCCCATTATTACCCTTAGATGAAGCCATATTTGATCCAACTTGAGTCTAGTCCAGTGGCTCATCTCGATCTCCTACAAACAAAAATAAAATTCGCATATAAGTCCAAAATTTAGGAGAATTTACAATAAGGTCCAAAAATATATCCAACTCATAAAACATGATAATAATCAATAATAAATCACTCGAGAGGATAAAAACAGTTATATTAAGGACCAAAATAAGATGACAAAATGGTAGTTATCAGTCGCTGGTGACCAAGGGAGGTTGGAAGGTGGCTAAGGGTGGCCCAAGGGACGTCGACGATTGGTGGATGGCTGGCGGCGAGGAGAGGCAGCAGCTCTAATAGGCGGCGGCGGCACAAAGGTGGGCGACAACCACCTTGGCTTGGGCAACAAGAAGGAGGAAAGGAGGCTAGGGTTTCCAAAACCCTTGAACCAATTAATTCTCCTCGAAAAACCCTTAAGCCATGTTTTTATAGAGAACACATTCTCCTAACGGTTATTTGTTCATAACCAAAACCCGTTAACCCGCTCCAATAACTTAAGTTAAAATAAACCAAACCGCGTTGGTCTATTTTAAGTTAAAATGAACCGAACCAACTTTGGTTCATTCGTTTAAAACAAACCAAACCACTTTGGTTTATTTTCCACCATTAGATTAGAACCAAACCAATTTGGTTCATCCATCATCTATTTATAAGACTCGGCCCATCCATACTTCTGAAGTGACTGAAACCATTTCATACTCGCTCTTTGTTTGGTCTAACCAAACCTAGTCTCTCTCGATCTGAGAATCCTATTCTCAAACTCGTTTTAAATCCTTCGGATTATGCTCGTTGTGCGTGTGACCAAATAGGTTCTCGATTTATGTTGGTCGTCTATAATTAACCATTAATTATAGAACGATCATGAGTGGCACCTAGTAGTACATTATGATCACCAATTAACCGAAAAATCAACGGTTGATCCCAGAACAATTTCTGAAACCCTTCAGCAACTACAATGAATCGTGCCCCATTCCTTTCACTCATCTTATACCCACTTGGTTCATGATATGGTCTATTATGTTAGTCCCCACTAGGTTGACTATGTCACACCTAGCCCAAGTATTACTTCATCATCCTCCGGATTCTAGTTACTGCACATGTATCCAAGAGTACCATACTCTAAACATGTAATGTTTTGGCCAAAGACTTTAGTAACAATCCAACGAGAGGCCATAGGGTTTACATCTCCTCACAAGGAGCAGTGAATCCTCTGTAGGCTATTCAAACACCTTCAGCCACTTTGACTTATACCTAATCATCCCGGGTCCACATCTCCTCGGAGATGCTTGCTTAAGATGTCAAAGCATAAGTCTTCATGACCAAGATGACTTGAATACCACAAGTCGAAGGAACATTGCACTTAAGCTACTGTAAGAACTTCATTGACATATCCATATATGCAAAAATTAAGTCTTACAGTTGGTCGCTCCAATGAACTAGTTACCATAATTAGCATCCACGATCAACTCCGGATATCCCAATTCTCCAGCCAGTGAGAAACAGTTGCTTGGATAAACCAAAGAGTAAACCTCGTGCTAGTCTCAACAGAATCGATGGTGTCCGAATGCATTAATTCATCGACTAGGGATAATTCCAATACATTACAATAACATATGTAGAGATATTCACTAGTTGTGATCCAATCACAAATTCTCTCGTGCTGTGAATCGTATTGTGGACATTCAGTAAATGAGTTTAAGATCCAATCAAATACATGAAAAATATGTATACTCAAATAATGAATCTTCATTTATCAAATAAATGGTACAACCATAAGGTGATTACCTTAGGACACTTCTTATATATTACTAACACCTATAGCTGATGCATATGGGATCTAACTCATGTGAATCCTCGTCTTTAGTGTGTGGGCACATAGACTTTGAAAGGTGGATCTCATGTCTCATGGGAATGAAATCTTTCTTAGATTCATCCATGCTAAACCGTTTTGGCACTCTATCTATGTATGTAGTGTTAGTTATATATGAGAGGTGTCCTAAGGCAATCACCTTATGTTTAAACCATTTATATGATAAATGAAGATTCACTATTTGAGTATACTTGTTTTCATGTATTTGATTAGATCTTAAACTCATTTACTGAATGTCCACAATACGATTCACAACATGAGAGAATTTGTGATTGGATCACAATTAGTGAGTATCTCTACATGTGTAATTGTGATGTATTGGAATTATCCCTAGTCGATGAATTGATGGATTTGGACACCATCAATTCTGTCAAGACAAGCACGAGGTATACTCCTTGGTGTATCCAAGCAGCTGATTCTCACTGGATGGAGACATTGTGATGTCCGGAGTTAATCGTGGATGCAAGTTATGGTAACTAGTTTATTGGAGTGACAAACTGTAAGACTTCATATGGTTCTCTGCATATATGGATATGTCAATGAAGTTCTTACTGCAGCTTAAGTGCGATGTTCCTTTGACTTGCGGTATTCAAGTCATCTTGGTCATGAATACTTATGCTTTGACATCTTAAGCAAGCATCTCTTGGATGCATGTGCAGTAACTAGAAATCCGTAGGACGAGGAAATGATACTTGGGCTAGGTGTGACGTAGTCAGCCTAGTGAGGACTGACACTATAGACTATATCCTGAACCAAGTGGGTATAAGATGATTGAAGGGAACGAGGTATGATTCATTGTAGCTGCTGAAGGGTTTCAGAAATGGTTCTGGATCAACTGTTGATTTTTCGATTAATTGGGGATCATGATGGACTACTAGGTGCCACTCATGATCGTTCTATATAATTAATGGTTAATTATAGACGGCCAACATAAATCGAGAACCTAATTGGTCACACGCACAATGAGCGTAATCCGAAGGATTTAAAATGAGCTTGAGAATGAGATTCTCAGATCGAGAGAAACTAGGTTTGGTTGGACCAAATAAGAAGCGAGCATGAAATTGTTTCAGTCGCAATGGAAGCATGGATGAGCCGAGTCTTATGAAGACATGATGGATGAACCAAATTGGTTTGGTTTTAATCCAATGGTGGAGAATAAACCAAAGGGTTTGGTTTATTTTAAACAAATGAAGCAAAGTTGGTTCGGCTCGTTTTAACTTAAAATAGACCAACTTGGTTCGGTTTATTTTAACTTAAGTTATTGGAGCGGGTTAATACATTTTGGTAAGGAACCAATAACTCTAAAGAGAAGGTTTCTTAATGGTTAAGAAACACACGCTCTATAAAAGCGGGTTTTTGGAGAGCCTAAGTTTATTTTGAATACTCTTCCTCTCCTCTCCCTCTCTTCTCCTTGCCCAAGAGTCCCGCCGCCCACCTTGTGTGCCGTCCACCCTTGCATGCGTCCAGCTCTTGTCGGATCCTCGGTGACCCTCGATGCTTCCTTGGCTCAGTGACCAGGTCGCTCTCCTTTGGTCGGCGCCAAGTCCTCCACCAAGCTGTCCAATTTTTGGACAGCTTGTTTCCTTCTTGTCGAAGCGTCGTTTGGACGACGTTTGGAGCTCCGACAGTGACTTCCTTACCGGGGATTGGATCTCCGATAATCCTCATAGGTGGAGGACCAAGGATTCGTCAATCGGTTGACGAATACCTCTTCGGAGAAGCGAGTTTTTGGGGACTCATTTTGCATCCGAATTTTGATTCGGATTGTGATCTTCTCTCGATCACATAGTCTTCAACACGAGGCAAGTGACTCCTACTAAGACGAGGCTCATAGCTTGGCGAAGCTATCCCGACGGTACTCGGTGTGGATACGGATAGAGGCAATTCTAGCGAGAGTTGCTCCGGTTGATGTCATTCCCACTGCACGTGATACGTCAGGTATAACTAGCGTAATTTTCTTTTATTACAAAATTTGAAACTGCGATTATGTCTACACATGTTGTACTATGCATGTGTGTGGTGTGTATATTGTAATAAATTAGATTTATTGCTTTTTTAATTCTTCTGTTGTGCACATGTTTACAAAACATGTTCAAACACACACTCGTCATGGTGCCGAAAACCCAACAGTGGTATCAGAGTCAGGTTGTATTTCGACATAATCATAAAATTATTTTGCGATAGTCGTAATTATATTTATGGAAATTTTATACTTTTGGAAAGTTTAGAAGTATTTATGGAAATTTTCTAATTTTGGAAAGTTTAGAAGTATTTATGGAAATCTTCTACTTTTGGAAAGTTTAGAAGTATTTACGGAAATTAACACTTTCTATAAATAAAATATGTGAATAGATTCGAAAAATTATTTCCTAATTTAATCATGATTTAATTTTGGGAATCAAATCTAAAACATATTTTATTCTCATAAATAGTTTTGACAATTTAGGAAATTTATATCCTAAATTAAATTTAACTTTCCTTAATTGAGACCTTTCATAAATAAAATATATGATTAGATTTGGAAATTTATTTTCTAATTTAATCATGATTTGATTTGGGGAATCAAATCTCAAACATATTTTATTTCCATAAATAGTTATGACATATAAGGAAATTTTGTACATGTCATAATTGTTTGTCATGTAATTGCATTAAATGCATATCATTATGTCATGCGTGTCGTGACATGTAGATGTATGTCATGCCATTTAGATAATAGTTATTTGCATGCAAAGAGGATGAGACATTAAAACCCTTACACAATATTAAAGCATACACCTTCCATTAATATGGTTAGAACCAGAGTTCTATTTCTTGTTTGGGTTGTTGGACTCTCTCTAAGCCCGGCTCGAAACTGAATATGTTCAAACCATGGAATAGTTTAATACTAATATGGTAAGAGTCAGAGGTCAATCGTTAGCTTTGGTTGTTGGACTCTCTCCAAGCTGAGCTAATTGGTTGAATGCACTCTAACCATATTAAAGCTATTTCTTGATTAATGGGTTGGCTTTAACCTGGAGCATCGGCTTGTTGGACTCTCTCCAAGGTCGATGTGAAGGGAGGTGAAGTTGGGTGTTATGCATATGATGCATACTTGTTAATGAGTTAACAACCCGATGTATGTATGAACATTCAATTAGTTGATAGCACATTATGATAGTTGCATATATGTGATGTGCAATCGATATTCTTGATACCTTCCATTGTAGCTATGAATGGCTTGTTGAACTCTCTCCAAGGTTGTTCATATCTATGTTGGATATCAGCCCATTCGGAGATGGACCTACGATCTCCCAAAGTGATTTTGGGGTTTTGAAATTCGAAAAATGAATGGGATTTTGTAAATGTATGTTGATGCATTTTAAAATCATTTTCTCATATATGCTCGATTTTGTATTTCTAGGTTAATCGATTGATCATGACATCTTTGAATTTGTACACTATTTTGGATTCGAACAAATTGACTGAGCCTAACTTCTTGGACTGGCTTAGAAACTTGAGAATTATTCTCAAGGCGAAAAAGCTTGCATATGTCCTCGAAGAGCCTCTTCCCGTCCGTCCTAGTGATGACGCAACTCTAGACCAATTGTTGGCCTATTAGAAACATGTGAGTGATTCTGAACTAGTGAGTTGCATCATGCTAGTCGCGATGGTACCCGAGCTGCGGAAGCAACATGAGCATATGGATGCGCATACCATAGTCCTTCACCTTTATGAGTTGTTTGATGAGCAAGTGAGATTCGAAAGGTTCAAAGTCTCTAAGCTCCTCTTCACCTCTGAGATGCAAGAAGGTTCATCTGTGGTACTGCTCAACATGCTGAAGACTGTGGAGCTTTCTGTGAAGCATGAACAGGGGACGGTGTTGTTAGTTGATTCCTCGAAGAAAGGTTCTAAGAGGAAGTCAAAGGAACAGCTGAAGGGGAAAAAGAAAAAGGCTAAAAAGGCAGAACCAACTCAAAAGGGCACTTGCCATCATTGTGGCAAGGAGGGTCATTGGCGAAGAAACTGCAAGATTTATCTTGAGTCCGTGAAGAAGAATAAGGCATCAGATGCCCCATCTTCTTCAGATATCTTCGTTATTGATTGTCATTCTATTTTCTTAGACATTTGGGTATTGGATACCGGGTGTGGTTCACATATATGTAATAACATACATGGGCTAAAGAATAAAAGAAGACTCGTCAAGGGAGAGTCAAATTTATGTGTTGGGAATGGAGCAAAGGTTGCTGCACTCGCCGAGGTCACGATTAGGTGTCTTGGCCGAATGGTTCCAAGACAACCTAAGATCCATTTCTTAAATCTAGCTTAGCTTTCACATGTTACCTATATCTATATTCAAAACATAACATGGTAATTTATAGATCATAGCATGTTAGGCTTAAATGGGTCTTGGCCGAATGGGTTTAAAGAACATAAGGCTCAACCACTTAACTCTAGGTTAACCAACACCATGTTACCTTCATCTAACATCAAAAGTCATCATGAACTCAATCAAAACATGGCATAGAAACATATTAGGTGTCTTGGCCGAATGGTTCAAAGGGCTTAAAGGTTCATCCACTTAAATCTAGGTTAACCAAACAACATGTTATCTTCATTTACCATCAAAACATAGCATGAACTTATCTATAGCATGGCATAGAACATGTTATCTTCTTTTAACATCAAACATGACATGAACTCATTTAAAACCTAGCATAGAGCATGTTATCTTCATCTAACACCAAAAGTCATCATGAACTCATCCAAAACATAGCATAGAAAGACACCTTAGGGTTATTTTTGGACTTGGCCGAATGGTTCAAGGGGCCTAAAGGTTCATCCACTTAAATCTAGGTTAAACAAACAACATGTTATCTTCATTTACCATCAAAAACATAGCATGAACTTATCTATAACATAGCATTGAACATGTTATCTTCTTCTAACATCAACCATGGCATGAACTCATTTAAAACCTAGCATAGAACATGTTATCTTCATCTAGCATCAAAACATAGCATAAGCTCATCTAAAACATGGCATAGAAAATCACCTTAGGGGTCTAGATGGTCTTGGACGAGAGTTTTAGGGGAGGTTGAGGATCAACCACTTAACCAAACTCATCTAGACATCTATCATCTTCATATTAACACAAGTTTTAGCATGGATTTTCATGGAGGGCACAAATATTGGTCTTGGCCGAAATTTCCTTGGGGTTTTTAAGGTTAAACACTTAACCTAATCCATCTAGCATCCTATCTTCATCATGTTCATACAAGATATGGCATGGATCTTCATGGAAAACTCAAACAAAGGTCTTGGCCGAATGGTTTAAAAGGGATTGACACAAATACATCAATCGAAAACTACTTGTATGCAGGTGAGGGGGATACTTACAGCCTTCGCTTTGCTATGAGTTTGAAGACAACCTAAGGGAAACCAAACCTAGCCTTCTTCTTGCTTGGATGGATCTCGAAAAATGGATGAAAAGAAGATTAGGTTTCGGTGAGGGAGAAGAAGAGAAGGAGAAGATGCCAACTTTGCTTTTTCATGTCTCCTCATTCCCCTATTTATTCTCTTGAAGTGTCCCTTAGCCTCCCTTACCCTTAACTATAATTTCTCATATTCCTCTAATAGTACAACCCTGCTGGGCTTCTGGTTATTGGATGCATCTTTAGGGATTAGCTATCTACTAGAGGTTTGGGGTTCAATTCCTAGGCCTTGCATCCCTTTTTGGCTCCTTTTCTTTTATTTTTGAAAGAGCCCACATAAAGCCCATTATAATCATGCAAAAATTCTTGTAAAATTGCTAAGAATTTTACGGGCGTTACAGGATATGCTTTGGGAAGTATTATAAAGGGTGAAAATCCATTGGATATGGATTAGGAGAGTTGTTTAGGGTTTGTATCAAATTTAAGGATGGGAGAGTTTATGTTTGAACTTTGAACCTTATTTTTGATGGTTTAGAGTTCCTATTGGCTTAGGGACTTCCCAAGGATATTGTTGGTGCAATGGTCAAGGGGGAGCAAGCCTTTAGGGGGAGGCATCCATCATGGGATGATGGATGGTGTTTTTTTTCCTCATAAGGAGGAAAATGGGATTTTGAGATACCCAATTTGGAAATTGAGAGAGTGTATAGGATTGCCTCTCTTTAGTGATATGAGACTTATCACTAGGAAGATGGTAGGCATCCTAGGTATTTTTGGACCAATGGGGAGATTGTAAGATCTCATTGGGACATGAGACATTGACCTTCTTGGAGAGAACCTTTTTGATGTTAGTCAAAAAGGGGGAGAATGTATTGGGCAAATTACATCAATTGAGAAAATTGATGGGGATGATTGGTTTGAGTTAGATGGTCTAACTCAATGGTTTGTTTGATTTTTGTCAAACATAAAAAATGGAGAGATTGTTGGTGCAATCTGTTGGTGCAGTAGGCACCTAAGTCGAACCTAAGTTTTGATTATAGCAAACGATACAAAGTTAAGCATATATTGTTATCTCATGAGCTAAATCAAGTGTGCAGAAAAGTCTCAACGCTGGAGCTGAAGGCTAGCGACACCCGGAGGAAGCCGCGGTGGTCGGGCGACACTCAAGAGACTTCGGAGGGAGCCGAAGGAATTGAGTGGAAGGCCGGAAGCAAAAGCAACACGTAAGTACTGAGGTAAGCTCATGTGTGCGAGCGTAAGTAAGGTCGTATCCTCTTTACGGGGATGATCTTAAGCGTAGATCCGACCAAAGACTTCTTATAGATGGTCTAGGTCGAGATCGGATGGTCGACGACCATCGAAATTATGTTTTTCTTGAGCTAACCTTGCCTTGCAGCTAGCATCAGTCGACTGCCAGCTTGGAGGACTCGACTGCCGTCAAACAGTCGACTGCCGAAGGTCAGCAATCGACTGATGCTGCCATCAGTCGACTGATGATGGCCATCAGTCGACTGCTGGTCAAAGGATCAGCCTCGAGTAGTCAAGAGTTATCACCATTTTTCAAGGGGTTTTGTGCCCATTTGTGATTGGCTAAAGACCCATTCGATGAGGGGCTCAAAGGCTATAAAAGGAGGGCCAAACCTAGGGTTTTTCATCAATTCAAAAGCTTCCAAGTGCTTCCGATACGCTCCGACTCTCCGACATCCCTACGACGAAGCGCTGCCGAGACGACGACTAGAGCTTCAACCTCCAATCTTTGAAGTCGTCGGTATAATCTTTAAATTTGTATAAGTTGTTTTTATTTCAAGCTTTAAATCATATCAAGGAGAGGGGGAGTGTCCCTCTACCTTGAGTCTTTCTCGAGTTTTTGTATTCGTTTAACTCCTATCTCCATCGAGAGGGAGTTCGTTTAGTATTTGCCCTCCGTGCGTGGTCAAGGACCATTAGGGCCTTGGAGTAGTAGCCGAAGGCTACGAACCAAGTAAAACCTATTTGTCTCTATTTACTTTACATTTCCGCTGCAATTAATTTTCTCTCGAGTTTTAACGAAAGAAACGAGAAAAAGTTTTTATCGCTATTCACCCCCCCCCTCTAGCGAACCGCATCGATCCAACAATTGGTATCAGAGCCGGGGGTTGCTAAGATTTGGTGAAACCACCAATCTAGCCATTTTTCACAGATTTATTTTTCTTTTATTTCTGTTTATTTCAGATTTATTTCGCCTTGTTAAATTTACTCCCGCACTACTAATCCAAGACGCGAGTCTTGGTACTTTTTGTGTGTTTTTGTCGTTGCTAGTTTTTTTTTCCTTCGTCTCCTTGTGTTCTTTGTTATAATGGCCCATCTCGAAGGGTTTAGCACCGTCCGACCTCCATTTTACAACGGAGATGACTTCCATTATTGGAAGGGTCGGATGGAATGCTTTCTTAAAACCCAAATCGAGATGTGGATCATAATCTAAACGGGTTTCACACTTTCGACTAATGAAGTGGGTGACTCCTTGGATTATGACCAATGGACCATTGCGACAAAAAAACAAGTCGAAGCCGACGCTAAGGCAACGCAAATCCTTCAATGCGGCCTATCCAAGGAGGAGCAAAATCGCATCGGCCCCTTCATAAGCGCAAAAGATCATTGGACAAAACTAGTGGAGCTACACGAAGGGACCGATGAAGCCAAGGTATGTAAGCGCGACCTTTTGTTCAATAAATTGTATAATCTAAAAATGCAGGAACACGAGTCCGCGACACAACTTCACGCCCGAGTCCAGGACATAGTCAACAATCTACACGCAATCGGGCAAAAGGTCGAAAACCGCGACCTTATAAGGTATGTCCTAAACTCTTTTCCGAGGACTACCTTATGGGCATCCATGGTCGATGCTTATAAGGTCTCCAAGGACCTTTCTAAAATTAGGTTAGATGAACTCTTTTCGGATTTTGAACTTCATGAGCAGTCTAACTCGGAGCCCGAGAGGGGTATAGCCTTGTTTGCAGGTTCAAAGAAGAAGAAAATCACAAGCAAGCCACCACCAACCGAGGAGGAAGACGAGTCCGAAGAAGAAGTTGACCCGGAGTTGACTGCCGAACTAATGAACCTAGCTCGAAGGATAGCCAAGGGACGAAAGCGAACCACGACTCGACCCAACCAAGGTAAGCCTAAAAGTTCCAATATTAGGTGTTATGAGTACAACAGGTTTGGACATATCAAGTCCGAGTGCCCCAAGCTCAACCACCAAGCACCTAAGCACAAGAAGGCCCTCAACGCGACATGGGAAAAAGCGTCATTCGAAGATGAAGACCACGTCTTCATGGCGAAATCAATTGAGTCGGACACGGAGATCGAGCCTGAACTTGAGTCAGAACCTGAGGATGACTCGGACTACGAAGCTACCTTCAAGTCAAGCCACGGATACGCATCCGGTTCAAAAGATGCCCTTAAAGTAAGTCGAACTTTATTTAATACTTTACATAATACGGTTAGGTTTTTGTCTAGGAAGTTAGCTAAGTCCGAGTCCAAGGTCGAGACCCTTGTTGAGGAGGTTAAACTCCTCAAACACGAGGTCTCCCTAACCTCTTCGACTAGTCGAGTTCAAGAGAAGGACTCAACTCGAGTTGAAAAGCTCGAAGTTGAGAACTCTCTCTTGAAAAGTCAAGTCGAAGATCTTAGGAACACATTGGAAAGGTTCACTTCGGGATCCAAAGGACTTGACCTCCTACTTGGATCTCAAAGGGCCGTGTACAACAAGGCTGGACTAGGGTTTAACTCAAACACGACTAATAGGTCGTATATGTCGATTGTAAGTCGACATAGGAAACATGTCCAAGCATGGGTCCCTAAGAACTTTTTGATTTCAACTCTAGGATCCAACCCGTACTGGGTTCCCAAGGACCAAATCCACTATGTGGATAGACCGAACCGATTCAAAGGTCTAGGGGGAGCCAGTACAAAACATGTTTGTGCTTTAACTTAGAAATTGCATGTTTTAACTTAGAATGTTTGTGCTTTAACTTAGAAATTGCATGCTTTAACTTAGAAAGTTTGTACTTTAAAACTTGTGAACTCACTTAGAACATGAACATAATCAACTTCGAAAAGATTGAGCCTCGGGGAGCCTCTTTTCAAAAACATAACCAACTAAAATTCTTCGAAAAGATTGAGCCTCGGGGAGCCTCTTTTCAAAAACATAACCAACTAAAATTCTTCGAAAAGATTGAGCCTCGGGGAGCCTCTTTTCAAAAATAACCAGTTAGACTAGGAGATAGTCTTAGGTGAGTCAAGTCATCATTTTCTTGAAAATGGCTTTGTCTAAGGAAGTGGTCGATGATCCGATAAAAGAAGGCCCCTGTGCCTCGCCATGACCTGGAAGTCATGATCTTGAAAAGGTAAACTTGACAAGCCTAGGTTTAAATCCAAATCTAACATAAAATTACTTGAACCTAAATACACTTAATCAACTTAATTGGAAGTCATCTCACACAAAACACATAAGTATAACATGATTGATCATATAGACACAGGTGAGATGACCTAGGTTTAACAACTTACAACCAATTTAAAAAAAAATCTAACATCCAATCCAACCACCTTGTGTGTAGGATCAATGGATGTTGGACAGCGGTTGCTCCCGACACATGACCGGGGATCAACTCAAATTCACAAAGCTTCGATTCAAACGACAAGGATCGGTAGCCTTTGGGAATAACGGCAAGCTCAAAATCATCGGATCAAGTGATATCGAGCTTAACTCGAATTTTGTTATTAAAAATGTATTACTTGTAGAGAATATTGAATATAACCTGCTTAGCCTAAGCCAATTATGTGACAATAACTATAAGGTCGTATTTTTAGAAAATGAATGTGTAATTAAAACAAATAAAACAGCTAAAACAATACTCAAAGGAACTAGGACAAATAACATTTATACAATTAACTTAATCAATTCCTCAGCCAAATGTCTTATGACACAGGAAGAGGAATCATGGTTGTGGCACCGACGACTCGGTCACTCGCACCCAAGACTCGTCCACAAGATGAGTCAGAGTGGCTTAGTCAGAGGCTTACCCAACCTCAACAACTTGGTTAATAAAATCTGTAATGCTTGTCAACAAGGAAAACAACCTAGGACACAACACAAGTTAACTAACCAAGAACGAACCTCAAATGTACTTGAGCTCCTGCATATGGATCTATTCGATTCACATGGAGCCAAGTCACTCAATAGAAGTCAATATTGCTTAGTCATAATTGACGACTACTCCAGGTTTACCTGGGTTAGGTTCATCAAACATAAAAATGATACCCTAGATCAATTAATCAATCTATTCAAATTAATCGAGAATCAAAAAGACCTTAAGGTTAAAAGACTTAGAAGCGATCATGGTGGTGAATTCGAAAATCAAAGGTTCACCGACTTCTGTAACCTAAACGGATACCACCATGAATTCTCTTGCCCTAGGACCCCTCAGCAAAATGGCCTAGTGGAACGGAAAAACCGAACTCTACAAGAAGCCGCTAGGACCATGTTAAACGAATACGACTTACCCAATAGGTTTTGGGCAGAAACCGTGAGTACGACATGCTATGTCCAAAATAGGATCCTTATGGTAAAAAGGCACCTTAAGACCTCATACGAGATTTATCACGATAAAGTACCCAACATCAAGTACTTTAGGGTATTTGGGTGTAAGGTACATATCCTAAACACTAAGGATTACCTAGGGAAATTTACATCCAAAACCACGACCGGAATCTTTCTAGGATACTCGACTAAGAGTATATAACCACGACACCCTTAGAGTCGAGGAAACCATTAATGTAGTGTTCGATGAAGGACACGAACCTACAAAACCCCCAGCAACCCCAATTAGCGAGCCGATTCATACTAGACCTAACTCTGATCCCGAGATCAGGTCTAGTGTTAATCCTAACCTAAGTCAACCAAGTCACTCTATTGATCAAGTGATAGATGACTCCAACCAAACTAGTGTTCAACCAAGTCACCCCATTAATCAAGCATTAGGTGACACAAACCCAACCCAATCTAGGATTCAAACTAACCACCCTATCGATCAAGTGATAGGAGATCCTAATCTAGGAGTTCGAACTAGAGCATCCTATAGGAACCTTAGTCAAATTTCCTTAATTTCAAAGATAGAACCCAAATCAATTGAACAAGCTCTTCTTGATCCCGATTGGATTATTGCAATGCAAGAAGAGCTAGCTAAATTTACTAGGAATGAAGTGTGGGAGTTAGTACCACCACCTAAAGACAAAACGATAATTGGAACAAAGTGGGTGTTTCGAAATAAGCTTGATGATAAAGGTGAAGTAGTTAGAAACAAGGCTAGGTTAGTCACCAAAGGGTTTAGCCAAGTCGAAGGCTTAGATTACGACAAAACCTATGCCCCAGTAGCTAGACTCGAATCCATTCGAATGTTGCTAGCTTATGCCGCACATCGAGGATTTAAGCTGTTTCAAATGGATGTTAAGTCGGCATTCCTAAATGGATACATTAAAGAAGAAGTTTATTCTAGATAAACCCGACCATGTTCTAAAACTTAAGAAAGCTCTCTATGGACTTAAACAAGCTCCTCGAGCTTGGTACGAGAGACTTTCAATCCATCTTAAGTCAAAAGGGTTTAACCAAGGCTTAGTTGACCCAACTCTCTTTGTAAAAACCTTAGGTAAAGAAATATTCATAGCTCAAATTTACGTAGGACGATATAATTTTTGGAACCTCTAACTCACTTACTAAACGAGTTCGTTTCGCTCATGGAAAGTGAGTTCGAAATGAACTTGGTAGGTGAGTTAAGTTTCTTTTTAGGTCTACAAATTAAACAAACTAAGGATGGTATATACCTATATCAACAAAAATACACTAAGGAGTTAATTAAAAGATTTGGAATGCAAGACGCTAAGGTAATAAACACCCCAATGGCGATAAATGTTAACATAGGAGAAGACCTAGAAAGTAAGTCCATTGACTTAAAATACTATAGGAGCGTAATAGGGAGTCTCCTATACTTAACTGTGAGTCGACCCGACATCCTATTCGCGATAAGTATATGCGCCGTGTTTCAAACCTGTGCTAAGGAGTCACACCTAACCCTAGTTAAGCGTATCCTTAGATATCTTAAGGGCACACTTAACGTTGGTATTTGGTACCCTAGATCTACGGAGTTCGAACTAATCGGCTACTCCGATTCGGATTATGTCGGTAGTAAGCTCGATAGAAAGAGCACGAGTGGTTGTTGTCAACTTCTTGGCTCGAGTCTAGTGAGTTGGTGCAGTAGGAAACAACACTGTGTTGCTTTATCTACCACCGAAGCCGAATACATTGCGATGGGCGAGTGTGTCACGCAACTTCTTTGGATGAAGCACACTCTCCGCGACTTTAAGTTAGACTTTACGAATACTAAACTTCACGTAGATAACATTAGTTCAATTAATCTTACAAAGAATCCGATATGTCACTCTAGGACCAAACATATAGAGGTCAAACACCATTTCATTCGAGAACATGTGGCCAACGGAGCCATACACCTCGAATACGTCGAATCGAAGTCTAACTTGGCAGATCTATTTACTAAACCCCTACCCGAAGCCGAATTTAGTCTATTAAGATGAAAATTGGGCATGTGCATAATAGAATAGGTACATACAAATTATATGTTCTTACTACTATTTATTTAATTTCATTTTCATGGAACTAGCATAGGACATACCTTAGATATCATGCACCTATAGATTTAAGGAGCCAGTACATCTCACAACACATAGAACTAATGTGTTTGTGTACTTAGCCACGTAGATGGGCGTGAGATGTTAGGACCTTACTCCTGGTTCCAGATGTAGAGCTAGTGCATCGCTATGAACCACGGAGTATAATCATACATACTAACCGACTCTGACTAGAACTGGTTTATCTTACATATCAATCAAGCCAAATATGAGTCGAACATTTTATAGATGAGCTTATTTTCAGTATATTATTTTTTTATATAAAAAATGGGGAACATGCTTGGACTTTAAATTTAACACTTTTTGTTTTCCACACACCCCTTACTCTTTTCGATGTACGGCAAAAGGGGGAGAAAAAGGCCAAAGTTAAGGGGTCAAAATTTTTTGATAACTTAACTCTTACTTCATATTTAAACCAAAAGTTAAAACTTAGTTAACTTTTGCCAAAAGGCCAAAGAATTCTTAAACTTATTTGTGCTGTCTAAGTTTTACTTAAACTTATTTTTTAAAAAACTTTATGTCGTTAATGTTTTACTTAAGGGGGAGAAAGGGCTTAACTAAAATGTTTTACTAAGGCCAACTTTAAGTAATGTTAATTACTTAAAGCAACCCTCAAGGGGGAGGATTAAGGTCTTTCTTCAAGACTCACCCTCATAAGGGGAGGTTTCCTCAAGGGGGAGTACTTGAAGAAAATCCTTACTACTCCAACTTAATCTTCATATTTTTTATTTCTCATGCACATTATTACTCTTCATACTTGCTATTTACTTAACTTTGTATGTGGGTTTGCCATAAATCAAAAAGGGGGAGATTGTTGGTGCAGTAGGCACCTAAGTCGAACCTAAGTTTTGATTATAGCAAACGATACAAAGTTAAGCATATATTGTTATCTCATGAGCTAAATCAAGTGTGCAGAAAAGTCTCAACGCTGGAGCTGAAGGCTAGCGACACCCGGAGGAAGCCGCGGTGGTCGGGCGACACTCAAGAGACTTCGGAGGGAGCCGAAGGAATTGAGTGGAAGGCCGGAAGCAAAAGCAACACATAAGTACTGAGGTAAGCTCGTGTGTGCGAGCGTAAGTAAGGTCGTATCCTCTTTACGGGGATGATTTTAAGCGTAGATCCGATCAAAGACTTCTTATAGATGGTCTAGGTCGAGATCGGATGGTCGACGACCATCAAAATTATGTTTTTCTTAAGCTAACCTTGCCTTGCAGCTAGCATCACGATCGCTACTGAGGACTCGATCGCCACAAACAATGATCGTCGAAGGTCAAGAATCGATCGATCGCCATCACCGATCGATGATGGCCATCACCGATCACCGTCAAAGGATCAGCCTCGAGTAGTCAAGAGTTATCACCATTTTTCAAGGGGTTTTGTGCCCATTTGTGATTGGCTAAAGACTCATTCGATGAGGGGCTCAAAGGCTATAAAAGGAGGGCCAAACCTAGGGTTTTTCATCAATTCAAAAGCTTCCAAGTGCTTCCGATACGCTCCGACTCTCCGACATCCCTACGACGAAGCGCTGCCGAGACGACGACTAGAGCTTCAACCTCCAATCTTTGAAGTCGTCGGTATAATCTTTAAATTTGTATAAGTTGTTTTTATTTCAAGCTTTAAATCATATCAAGGAGAGGGGGAGTGTCCCTCTACCTTGAGTCTTTCTCGAGTTTTTGTATTCGTTTAACTCCTATCTCCATCGAGAGGGAGTTCGTTTAGTATTTGCCCTCCGTGCGTGGTCAAGGACCATTAGGGCCTTGGAGTAGTAGCCGAAGGCTACGAACCAAGTAAAACCTATTTGTCTCTATTTACTTTACATTTCCGCTACAATTAATTTTCTCTCGAGTTTTAACGAAAGAAACGAGAAAAAGTTTTTATCGCTATTCACCCCCCCTCTAGCGAACCGCATCGATCCAACACAATCGGCCCAGGTCACGATTGACCAGGACTCGAGCTTGACTTAAGAGATGTTTTGATGTTCGACAAAAATATATGACAATGTAATTGTCATGGGAAAGTCCGAGTCTTGGGTACTTGGCATGGAAAGTCCAAGTGGGACACTTGGCATTTGGGAAAGTCTCAGTCTTGAGTACTTGGCAATAGAAAGTCCAACATGGGTTGGCAAGGAAAAGTCCAAGCATGGGTCTTGGCATGGAAAGTCCAACATGGGTTGGCAAAAAAAAAGTCCAAGCTTAAGTCTTGACATTTGAGAAGTCCAAGGGGTTGATATTGGCGGCGTAAAGTCCAAGCGGGAGTCTTGACAACATAAGTCTAATGGTTGGCGGCGTAAAATCCAAGTGGAGTCTTGGCAGCGTAAGTCCAATGTGCCTTGGCGGTGTAGACACCATTAGCATGACATAGCCGATGGAAGCATATGAAGGCTAGCACAATGGATAAATAAGTCATGGATGACTTGGAGGGATCCGAGAGGCGTGAGGCTGACGGAGATGGCTAGAAGGCTTAGGTCTAGGCTAAGGGTGTTCTAGCAAGTATGGGGGAACCATACTTGAATTAAAACCTCATGTTTGAGGTGTGTCAGTCGACTGGTGTCATGTGGCAGTCGACTGGTGTAAGTCAATTAGGGTTTGACTGTGGGAAATGTCCCAGCAGTCGACTGCCAGAGGTGGGCAGTCGATTGAGTGGACGAGCAGTCGATTGATCTTGTGATCAGTCGACTGATGTTCGGTTTTTGGGGCAAAGAATGGAGTCTCACTCGACCGCTACGGTCAGCAGTCGAGTGATAGCTTGATCAGTCGACTGATGGTCATAATCAGTCGAATGATGTCCTATCCGTTGGATTTTTTCAGCATGGATTACACCGTTGTCTCACAGCAACAGTGTCATCAGTCGACTGATGGTCCCGAGCAATCGACTGATCGACGTTTTCTAGCCCAGCCAGAAGCTTTAAATGGAGCTCGTGGAGGAGGAAAAAGCATCCAGTTCTTGAGCATCCTTGGGGCGATTTATTGCTGCAAATCAGGGTCTCCAAGGTCATTCTTCAAGCAACCAAAAGCAAACAATCCAAAGGCATTTGTAAAGTGTTTCATTTACTTGTATTGTATTGTATTTCATATTAGTTGCTTATTGTATTTAGTTTATTGTTTTAAACTATTGTATGAGGTTTCTCCGCCTCCGGATTGTTCCGAGAAGGAGAGTTTATTAGTGGTTGCATGTGCATCACTAGAGCTCGTAGAGCTCGATCCGTGGAGTAGGAACCTTGAGGTTTCGAACTATGTTATATCCTTGTGTTGTGGTGTGTTTGTCTATTTCATTATCACTTTATTATTATTCTACTGCGCGCTAACGAAAATTGTAGACAAACGCGAAACAAATTCCATCATGCAATGAAAACAAGCTATTCGCTTCCCCCCCCCCCATAGCGTTCCAATGATCCCCAATAGATGTTTGGGACATCCAAGGTCATATGGGAGAGTTTTTTTATGGGGGAGATTGTTGGAGCAATCAACCTCGGATCAAGGTTAACTAGACTCGAGTGAGACTCGAGGGGAAGTCCAAGTTTGGATACTTGGCTTGAAAAGTCCAAGTTTGGATACTTGTCATGAAAAGTCCAAGTTTGGATACTTGGCATGAAAAGTCCAAGTATGGATATTTGGCAATGGAGAAATCCAAGTTTGGAAACTTAGCAAAGGAAAAGTCCAAGAATGGTCTTGGCATGGAGAAGCCCAAGTTTAAATACTTTGCAAATGGAAAGTCCAAGGGTGCAGTCTTGGTAGTGGAAGTCAAAATATGGATATTTGTCAAAGGAAAAGTCCAAGGAGGAAGTCTTGATCGTGTAAGTCCAAGTGTATAGTCTTGGTTGCATACGTATAAGTCTAAGTGTGTAGTCTCGGTAGCGTAAGACCTGAAGGCATGACATAGTCGATGAAAGTACTTGAAGGTTACATAAACTACTTAAACTTCACAAAACTGAACTCTGGATCAACTGACCACCATACTAAGTTCAGAAAATGCATATGTTGGTCTACAAATACAAAGGTTGCTCGGGAACTGCACATACTGCTTAGGAAACCTCAACTAAAAATCTCGAACCCATCAATGTTGATTTTGTAAGATCGATATCACTATGGTGTTGATTTTGGAGGTGGTGCTAATTTTGAAGGTGATGTTGATTTCTGAAATCAATACTACTGTGTTTATTGCATGCATACAAAAGAAGAGAAAAAAGCATGACCGACCTTGGCAAAGGGCAATTGGAGTTTTCGCACCGGGCTCAACAAAATATCACATGTAAAATGATGCGATGAGGAAAATCTGTTCACTCCTTTTCAATGCAGTGAAGCACTGAGGGAGATCTCAGAGGGTTCTCACAGGCCGCAATCAGTAGAGAATAAGAAGATGAAGTAGATGAAATGCAAAAATCGGTATCAGCAATCGAAACTCAGACACAAGATGTAACATGGTTCAGAATGAGGATTCCTACTCCACGGAGGTGAGCTTTCTCACCGGGTGCAGCGCCTAAGCACTTTCACTATGAAGGTCCTCCCTTACGGAAAAGAAGTTTCCGGAGGTGGAGGAGAAAAACCTCTTACAGTGATATCACAAGACGAGAAAAAATACAAGAGATGTAATAACAACAGATCTCTATCCTTCTTCTCCGGCGAGGTGGCTGTCGCTCTCCCTCTCCTCTTGCGCCTTCTTCTCTCTTGCTGGGTTGGAATGATTGCGGATCCTCTCTTCTCCTTTGCTTCCTCCCTTTTATCTTCCTTTTTTCCTCCATCGTGAAGTCGTGGGTTGTCTCTATCGTACACGTGGCCACCACCTCCACCTGGAGAATAATTCTGTTACAGATATGAGGAACGAAAGCTCCTTGGAATATTGTGTGGGGCCTCCTAAGCTGTTGTATAATGCCTCTTCCTCTACTTTTCGGGTAACTAGGTTAGACTGTCTCCCTCAACCATCCGCTTTAGGTGAAGCTAACTTAGGTATATGGCCCACGGGTGACCTAGCCTTAGGGCTCCTCATCAACCCGAACCAATTCCTCTTTTTCCCGTGCCAAACTTCCTTCGGATCCATCAGGTTGAGTCGACCCTTTATCCATCTCATCTGCTTCTGGGATTATCTAGCTGAACCAATTCTTGTTCCACCCTTAGTGAAGTGCCTTCCGTCTCTTCTTTGTCGTGTCAATTGCTTCTGCTAATTCTCCCGTGCCAATTGCTTCTGCTATTTGCGCCCGAACCATTCTTCCTTTTCTCCCTTCGTTGAGCCGAATATTTTGGCTCGGATCACGTGTTACATGCTAACCCTTCTATCTGGAGTATATAGAAAAGGTATCAGTAGTATCATTAGTCAACCCCGAAAAATAGTCAAGCGAAGTTATAAGCTTGACTTTCCAGATGTATATAAAGTTTCTGCCCTATTCTTTATTTCTTAACTTAAATTCACTCTTTCCCTTATAACTCCCTTATGTATACTCGAGGCGGCCCGATGGGCTCATGGGCCCCGCTTCTCCTTCTCCTTTCGTGCAGTCGAACCGTCACGAAAAACCCTATATAAACCCCCGCCTTCTCCTTTTAGGTATCACTTAGTGTGTTTAACAACTGTCAATCTACTCTTTCTACTTCTTTCGTGATCTTTCCACACGATTCTTCCTTAACCTCCGAGTAAGTGCTGCCTTGTTCACACCCATGGCTCCTAAGACCATCCCTTCACCCACTTTGGTATGAACATACCATAACTCAGCTAGATTGCAACCATTATTTCTTTAATCTTAAGAACAAATACATAGACCCTTCTATAAAATGTTGTTTCACTACTAAAATGCATCGGCCCCATAGTCCTCCTCCTGGTTCGACATGCTTTTTCTCCGAACAGTTTCTTAATGGCCTATGTCTACCAGCGCCTTCCGGTTATCTAGATATTTTGCACTTTTACAGACTTCCTTTAAACCAATTCACCCCCAACTCCTTTCACATTTTGTCAGGAGCTTCTATGGTGTTTCAACACCTAAACCTTCCCTTAACCCCTGAAATATTCCATTGCTTTTTCCAATTGAAATCTTCCAAGGCGGGTCTCTTCTATCTATCTAGCCGTTCAGACTGCCAATTCTTAGTGAACCTGCCTACTTCCCACAAGGGATGGGAAGAATTATACTTTTTTGTACAACTTCCAGAATCCCTACCTTATTCTGATACCTGGAAGGTAGACCTTCCCGAGTTGCCTCCCTTCCGGGAAATGAGGACCAAATGCCCCTTCCCGGAGGTTTATAGGGTATTAGGAGAGTTACATTACTGCTCGAACCACCTAATAGAAACTCCCCTTTTGAGCCACTTTGGATTGTCTCCTCTACCTTTGACGACTTCAGTTGTTGTAGGTAGGGTGATACTTACCCTGCAGTATGACTTCCTTTCTATATTATTCATCTTTCTCACAAGTACACTTTGCAGATAACCTAATGCAGAAGGCTTTGGAAGAAGGAGAGGCAATTGAGGCTGCCAAAAAGAAGAAAACCTCAACTAAAAGAGGTAAATCAATAATAGCTCCGTCATCCCCTCGGAAAAAATTGCGGCTCACTAAGAAAGGAGCCTCAAGTTCATCTGCTCTTCTCCCCTCGTCTTCCGACCAGCCAGGGTCTCAATCCCTAACCATTTATGAGCCGAGAAGAAGACGCAATACCTCATTTGTCCCTTCTCCATCTCCTCAAGGAGGGGACTCTCCCTCTCATTTTCTCCATTCCTCCCCATCTGCACAGAATTCACCCACACCTTCTCATACTGAATCTCCCCAAGCTCCTATCCCTTCCGTCGCAAGAGCTTCTCCTACCCCCCTTCGGCGTATCAGACCCCCACTTTCCTCTGAAGGGGAGGATCCTTCCCTTCCTGTTCCTCCGAGGGCCACATTGGGGTCCCTGCTGAAGATTCGGCATTCCTCGAAGGTGAAATTTTTCAATCAGTCGGGCATACAAGGCCCCTGCGAGCAAGTGGGCAAGCTGTTGGCGGAGGTATCTACTATTTCTTCCTTATCTCTAATATACGTCTCTATACATCGGCATATACTAACGTTGATTTCCTTCTTCCAGGCGTCATCCCAACACCACAACATGGTAGTCCAACTGGCTCAGTTCCAATCCAGCGTGGAGACCTGCCACTTTGCCGTCGTAGCGCAACAAAAAGAGCTCGTTCGGCAGTTAAGCGAGCAAGAGGCGAAGGAAGTGGACCTAAGGGGCTAGTGTGAAGATGCAATGATGCGACTGGCCCTGGTCCAAAGCGAGAAGGAGGAGATGCAGCGAAAAAATGAAAAACTTGAACAACGCATCTTCTTACAATCCAGTTGAATCGCAATGTAGACGCCCCACCCATGAACTGAAGGAATATAAAGGGTATCTTGGGGACGCCATGATCAAAGCTACTGACTCCTCGACTACAATTCTACAACTTCAGCAAGAATGCCACCGGCTTAAACTGGAGCGTCAAGACTGGGAAGCTACCAAGAAATCCTGTATAGAGAAATGTCAGGAGCTTTCCTCCATGGTGGCGTCTCTTCCTCAAACCTTATCGCCGGTGGCTCGGCAACAGTCCACCCTTCACAAAGAGTACTTCGAAGCTCTTTCAACTCTAGGACAGCAAGCTATACAAGCAGCTACCGAAAGAGATGCCTTGGCAGCCAAATTGGCGAAAAGTCAAGCCCAGATGGCCAAATGTCAAGACTAGCTGAAGGAGCAAGAAGTCAATCTTAAAGGATGCTATGTCAAGAAGGGAGTAGATTTATTCATACTAGGTTTTGAGGGGTCCTCGGCTCAAAATGATGAACAAGGATACTGCCTTCCTCTATTTGAATCCTGTGGATGCGCTAGCTAAGTGTCCTCCCGAACTCTTTGAGCTGTAATTTCCACTATTCTCTTCTTTAGTAATTTTTTCAATAGCTTCTCTCTTGCTTCTGAATAATAAATTTGTCCATATATCTAGTTGTCATCGTCTTGTTATGCTCCTTGATGGGTCGGGAATTCTGAACCAATTTTAAACTGCTCTCTTTTTATACTGTTATCTCTTTTCCCGTGTCATATGGCGCAATCACCTAGTTGGTTCGGGAACTTACTTGGAAGGTCTCGAATGACATTATTCATATCCGATCCAATTTTGGTTCGGGGATTTGCTTGAAGGGTCTTGCATAATATTATTCATATTCGTCCCAATTTTGGTTCGGGCAACACTTTAAATGACTTTTGCCTGTTGATCTTCCCTATCCCTCTTACTGCTTCGGAAACGATATCAGTCTCTTCATCTTCTTCCCCTTCCCCAGAACTTCTGCCGTCGCTTTCCTTCCATTATAAATCATCGCCCTCCATGTCTTCGTTCTTCTATCTCACTATCATGGCTTCAGCAGGGCACCCCATCGAAATTTCTTCAAAATTAGAATCTTTTGAACTACAAGACTGGGTTTCTGAAGACCTGGAAGACTCGGATACCCGCTCAACCGCCACTTCAGCCTTCCGCCCCCTTCCTTTTCCGCCTCCCATTCCAGCTCCAACCCCTCCTACAGGGAGGTCCTTTCGTGCACCCTTCCCCTCCTTCCGCAATAGGGTGTGGAATCCTCCCTTCACATGGGAGTATACAGTGGGAGACCCCCGTGCTGCTGCGGAACTTCCCCCACTTCCACCAGCGCTGGCTTTCATCCCAGTCCCCTCGGTGAGAGCTCATCCTCCTCCTTTTGATGAAGGTTCATCATCCATTCCTCCGTCTCAAGGCGAGCGCTTCAAGGTCTTCTTGGTGCCTTCTCCCCCCAAAGAGACCTCTCCCGCTTCGTCTGTTAGGAGTAATCAGGGAAGATCTTCATAGATTAAGTTAATGTAATCATTTCAAATATGTTAATAAAAATGAGGGAGGGAACTGATATTTGCTTTTGTCTTTTTCTCGTAGAAGTAAGGTTTCTGTCTTCAGAAGGACTGTAATCTGGTCCGAACATACCTTCTTCTATCATCGCCCGGGGATTCGGACCCTCTTAATTACAGTTATAGTTCCGTCGACCGTCCACCTACTGCCTCTACGCTTCCTCTTCTTTACTGGCATTTATTATCCCTATTTCTTCTGCAAATAAATGCGCTCTTCTCCTTCCTCGCTATAAAGACTTCCGACCCTTATCAAATAGCTTCCACCTTTTCCCTTTCCTTTCATTTGCCATGGACAGAATATCTGAACAGGGCAGCAGTTCCTCTCCTGCTGAAGAACAGATAAACGATCGCCGCTACATAGCTAGCCTGGAGGAGCAAGTGAAGTATTTACAACAACGGCTGAAGGAAGCTTCCGCCAGTAATCGCTCTCTGCGTCAACAACTGGTCGGGTCCCAAAAGGAGCTAGCCAAGCAAATCTTCCTGCATAGCCTTACTGGCTTCAATTCTATCGTGCCAACCTCGACCGCACAAAGGAGCTCCATCCGTTCCTCCCAACAAAGAACTGTAATACCCTAGATGTATAAGGGTTTCTTTTGTTATCTCCCCCTTGTAAATGACTCAGAATATGTAATTTTCCCGCATCAGTGAACTTTCCCTGTTTATCTTCTTCTTCCAGTATCTTTTGAGTTGTGCCACGCTTTACTTTTTTCGTATTCACATAGACTGACATATAGTTGAGGCATATTTCAGCTCTTCTGCCTTTTTACCCTACCGGGAATATAGAACCACTAAATGAGCCAACTCTGCTACTCTACAGGAATAAAGCAATATAAAGTTAAATAAGGACTTCAACTTCTCCCGCTTTACGGGGACAAAAATGATATATAACTAAGGAGACCTTAGTTCTTCCGTTCTGCCACCGCACGGGGATTTCTTCCGCTTCGCGAAGATAAAAATTAAGTATAACTGAATGAATTTCGGTTCTTCCGTTCTGCCACCACACAGGGATTTCTTCCGCTCTGTGGGGATAAAAATTTAAGTATAATCGAATAAATTTCGGTTCTTCCGTTCCGCCACCACACGGGGATTTCTTCCTCTCTGCGGGGATAAAAATTTAAGTATAACCGAATAAATTTCGGTTCTTCTGTTCCGCCACCACATGGGGATTTCTTCCGCTTCGCGAGGATAAAAATTGAGTATAACTGAATAAATTTTGGTTCTTCCGTTCCACCACCACACGGGGATATCTTCCGCTTCGCGGGGATAAAAATTTATATATAATATATAACCGAGGAATCTCGGTTCTTCCGTTCCGCCACCACACGGGGATTTCTTCCGCTTCGCGGGGATAAAAATTGAGTATAACCGAATAAATTTCGGTTCTTCCGTTCCACCACCACACGGGGATATCTTTCGCTTTGCGAGGATAAAAATTTATATATAATATATAACCGAGGAATCTCGGTTCTTCCATTCCACCACCACACGGGGATTTCTTCCGCTCTGCGGGGATAAAAATTGAGTATAACCGAATAAATTTCGATTCTTCCGTTCCACCACCACACGGGGATATCTTCCGCTTCGAGAGGATAAAAATTTATATATATAATATATAATCGAGGAATCTCGGTTCTTCCGTTCCGCCACCACACGGGGATTTCTTCCACTCTGCGGGGATAAAAATTGAGTATAACCGAATAAATTTCGATTCTTCCGTTCCACCACCACACGGAGATATCTTCCGCTTCGCGGGGATAAAAATTGAGTATAACCGAATAAATTTCGGTTCTTCCGTTCCACCACCACACAGGGATATCTTCCGCTTCGCGGGGATAAAAATTTATATATAATATATAACCGAGGAATCTCGGTTCTTCCGTTCCGCCACCACACGGGGATTTCTTCCGCTTCGCGGGGATAAAAATTGAGTATAACCGAATAAATTTCGGTTCTTCCATTCCACCACCACACGGGGATATCTTCCGCTTCGCGGGGATAAAAATTTATATATAATATATAACCGAGGAATCTCGGTTCTTCTGTTCCGCCACCACACGGGGATTTCTTCCTCTCTGCGGGGCTAAAAATTGAGTATAACCAAATAAATTTCGGTTCTTCCGTTCCACCACCACACGGGGATATCTTCCGCTTCGCGGAGATAAAAATTTATATATAATATATAACCGAGGAATCTCAGTTCTTCCGTTCCGCCACCACACGGGGATTTCTTCCGCTCTGCGGGGATAAAAATTGAGTATAACCGAATAAATTTCGGTTCTTCCGTTCCGCCACCACCCGAGGATATCTTCCGCTTCGCGGGGATAAATATTAAGTATATATTGCTCAAAGGCCATCAGCATAAAGGAGGTGACGCCTTCATATCATCCCTCTTTTGGCTTTCCTCCTGAAGGGGAACGCCTATATCCGCCCCTTCCCATGCAAATGAGGGCTTTAGTACATAATGGATCATTTAGAAAAATAAACCCTTCTTTCCCTTTCACTTAGGGCCTCCTTCACCACAGACGAGGAGCCCAATAATGGTTATAAGCTCATTCTTCCCTCATTTTATAGGGGATCCTTTGTCTTCGTCTCTTTTGCTATCTTCATCCTTTCGCCTTTTCGTCTCCTTCTTCTTTGCCTGTTCGTTCCTCCGCCGCCACACTCTGTTGCCTCAATCCCTTTTTTCAGCCCTTTTTCCTTATTCTCAGACCCTCAAAATGCATTCTACCTTCTTCCAGGAGATAGCGGGTCGTTATCCTTACCGTAAGAAGGGTGCCGGTCAGCCGTCAGCTCCGTCTTCCTCTTCACCTTCCCCGATCACCACCACACCTGCTTCATCTCGTCTTTCTTCCTCTCCTCCTCCTGCAACCCTTGTTATCTCCACCCCGGAGGAAACCGGGGTAATTAGTCCTTCCTCACTTCCTCCGTCCTTTACAAACCCTAGCTCTCCTACTTTTTCTCCTTCTGCCACCAATGTTCGAAAGTCGCCTTCTCCTTCCCTGCAACCTGAGGATGAACCTGGGGAGGAGGTACCTCCATGTTCGCTGATGACAGAGGCTGACTCACCCCTGCCTTCTCTTTCCCCTGAATACTATTCCTCCTCCGAACCCATGGCGGTTGATATCCCCTCACTGCCAACTTCCCCCTCCCCTCATTGCCTGAAGAGTCCTTCTCCCCCCATAGATATCACCCCCACTACCCCCATTATAAGCGAACTTCCCACCCCAGTATCATCCGTCCCATCTTCTTCCCTTTCTCCCAGGAGTCTTCGGATCCTGAACTTAGAGGAAGTGGTTCCTCGCATGGAAGGCCTACGTCATGCTCTGGATTTGGTATGTTTTCTCAATTAGCTTCCTTAGCTTTATCTTACTAACAAAGGATGTTGATAGCAACATTGTGTGGAGCCAAAGTCCAAGAACACCATCGCTCGTCTTCAAGTTCAAGCATAGGATAAAATAGGAGGGAGGTACAAGAAAACTCATCCTCATAAATTCCGCTCACACCAAGAGACTTCCCTCGAACACTAAAGATCTTATTCAATTTTGCGTCAAAATATGATGGAGAAGACCAAAATTTGTTTCCATCCTGATGCTATTATGGAGGTGTCACGATGCTATGTTAAGAACAACAAGAAAAATGTCGGATTTAATGAAGCGGTTGTCGATCAAGGATTACCTCCTCCAACTTATCCTTCATTCTCTTTAAATTGGGAGGTGGCTTTGCGTTATCCTCCATAGTAATTCGATATATTGTTTCAAAACATGAACTTCCTCTCCATCTTCTTTCTCTTTTCAAGATTTATTAGTAAATGACTCATTAATGAAATTTGGGGGTAGCCTAATTAATGCAATCAAGTTAGGAAGTACAAGAGTCTCATAATTCCTCTTCTTCTATTCCAGAAAAAGTTTTAATGGATGAAGTTCTTTGCCTGGTCATCTTTCGATAATATCATTCATAGGGTCCTTCTTCGAGCTAGCTTTCAGGGTCTCTGGATTAACTAAAACCCAATCCCCTCTTGAAATCTTGAGGCATCACTTTCTTATTAAAGGCTCACTCTTTGCTTGTAAAATTCCGCTCGCCCTCATCATCTCCCGCTTTTCCTCCACCAAGTCCAATTCAGTGCTTCGAATAAGTTGGTTCTGATTTGGTTCGTATGCCTTTATCCGGGCGCTACTTAAGAGAACTTCGATCGGAATAAGCTCCGATACACTAAATCAAGGGAGTTTCTATGCGGTCTTTGGTGTAGTTCGGTAGGCCCAGGACTCGATAATTCTTCTACCCAGCTTTCTCCGAGCCCCCAATTTGGTCTTTAATCCTTGAATGAGAATTGCTAGTCACTTCCACTTGCTTGAGAGTGAGCTACGAAGTGAAAGTCCATTTGAATGTTGAGACTTTGCACCACTCTTTGATCTTTTTCCCTTGAACGCCGTCCATTGTCAATCGACTATTTTCAGGAATATCATATCGACAAACAATATCCCTCCATAAGAATCGTATCATAGCATTCTCGAATTTTGGCTGGGGCTCTGCCTCCACCCATTTGGAGAAATAATCTACCACCAACAAAAACTTCTTTCAGTAAAGGTGCCAGCATCGGACCCACTATATCCATTCCCCATTGATCGAAAGGACATGAAGAGACCACGACTTTCATTAACTCAGTGCTTGGAATGGTTGCTATGCTTTTGACAGGCGCAAGCTTACTATAGCAGATTCGGAGAGTAGAAAATATCCTGCTAATAGGGTCTTCCTTTCTAAAGCTCTCTTCTAAATGATTGCCGCAGAACCTTCATGAATCTCGAGTACCAGATCCTCACTTCCAAGCATTTCAATAAGGGTCATCGTCAAAGAAATCTTGTATAAGTCTCCATTTAAGAGTACTGCTTGCTCATATTAAAGCAGATGCCGCTTCTTCAGTGGACCTTTGTCAGAATAAGCTATGATATCAATCCTCCAATCAGGAATTAGGCTTGATTCGGGTGCGTCTTCCTCCACGTTGCATATTGCTAAGGAAGTATGGATTTCCACATGGACCGTTTCCAAGGACCTCACTCCTTCCATAACACTAGTCATCCGAGCCAATTCATCTGCCTTCCCGTTATTCTCCCGTGGGATTTGCTTTAAGAGGACTTTAGATTGAGCTTTTCTTTCTCACTTTTCAAGTCTTATGCACCTTTCCTCCTTTATCGCGAACCTTGAAGTTGGGATATTACCAACTGGGAATCCGAATGGATTACAATTGAATAAGCCCCTACCGCTTTAGTAGCCTGAAATCCCCCTAGAATGGCCTCATATTCTGCCTCATTATTGGATGCCCGATATCCCAGGTGAACGACTATGCGAGTTTCTTCCTTATCAGGGGAAATTAATAGAACACCGAGCCGTAGATCTGAAGAAGCCATTTGAATATATTCCATGCATCGATCCCTCCTCTTTGACGAACCATCTTCCGCGGAAGGTTCTGAAAATAATATGGGCCTTGATAACTCTCGGGGTTGGTAGTGAATATCATACTCGCTTAGTTCTACCACCCATTTGGCCAATCTTGAGAAATTGGGCTTAGTGACGACCTTGCCCAATCTAACGTGAGTTAGAACGGTGATGGGATGAGCTAAAAGATCTCATTTGCGCTTAACACTAGGATATATGCCACCTTCTCTAGCTCAGTAAGCGAATTCATTTCTTCTGGATATGGGCGATATAATAAATAATCGTGAGAGCCTTCTTGTTTCAATAAAACCGAACTAATTCCTTCCGAGACGGCCAGATACATCCATAATGGTTCTCGACTATTGGTTTGCTTCAGAGTCACCAAATATTTCTTCAACTCTGGAAAGTCGCTCACATTGATCGTCCCACTAAAATTTAGTAGTCTTGCAGATCTTGAAGAAAGTTCTTTGTCGCCGATGCATGAATCGGGATAAAGAAACAATCCTTCCCACCAACTTCGGGTTTCTCAGTTAGCGGGTGATTTCATGTTGCATAGTGTCGACCTTCTCGGGTTGGCTTGCAACTTCTCACTACTATATGTAAGAACTTACCGCTTTTTACCTAAGCATTGTTAGGGGATATTAAACCGCTCAATGTAAAGGTTTCTATTTAAGTCCTTAATTAAATCCCGAGTGGTCTTCGATTTGACTAATATGTCATCCACGACTTCCACATTTTCCTTACGTCGCAGAAGATCTTGTCCATAAGGCGCTTGATAGGTGATTCTTTAATCTGAATGGCATCACCACATAAGCGTATAACCCTCCTGCAGTCACAAAGCTAACCCTCTTTTGATCTTATTTGGCCAAAGGTATTTGGTGATATCCTTGATATGCATCAATTAGGGGCACCACTTCATATCCCACAGTAGAATCTACCAATTGATCAATACGAGGTAAGGGGTAGCAGTCTTTAGGGCACGCTTTATTCAAATCACGAAAATCGATACACATCCTCCATCGCCACGGAGGGCTGGGGACCAAGACTACATCGAAACCCACGGAAAATTCGATTTCCTTTACATGACCCGCTTAGCAGTTTTCCACCTCTTGGCCATGACCTTGTCCTTTATCACCCAAATGCGATCTTACATTGGACGGTCCTCTAGTGATATTGAGATGGTGTTCAACCACTCGAGGTTGATCAAGAAGATCATGCACATCTCTTAAAGATGTCTCCATTCTCCTTAGTGCTTATAATATATATCCATAATGGCATGATATTGTCCATTTCAAGAGGCCCTCATGGTTTTGTTTTGGGCTTTGCACCTGCACCATGAGATATCTTTTTCTTATAAGCATCTTTTCCATGTCTTACCAATGTGGGACTTTGATTGTATTCCGTACTCTCAACAATCCCCCTCGAGGACCACATTGCCCTCGCCTATCCCTCCTCGGATTTTCTGGATATCTTGACCCACTAGACTTCGCCTTGTTCGGTCCCCGACCCAGACTTCCTTCCTCGATGTACCTTCTCTTGATCCGACGTGGGAGCTCAACTTCTCTCGTTCGAGGCGGCTTGACATGGACCATGGCTGTTCACCACTTGTTAGTGCTTATAATATCCATATATTCCATAATGGCATGATATGTCCACTTTGGGCTAGCCCTCATGGTTTTGTTTAGACTTCCTTCGATGTCCTGGTTCTCTTGATCCGACGTGGGAGCTCAACTTCCTTCGCTCGAGGTTCATGGGACATGGACCATGGCTCTGATTTCTTAGTGCTTATAGATATATCTCGTGATGATATTTTGCCCACTTAAGCCCTAAGCTCATGGTTTTATTTTGCTTTACCTGATCGCATTTCAGGAGATTTTCTTTTTCATAAGCCCGAACTTTTCTGCCCGGGCCTTCTGCTCCAGATTCCCACCACTCTTGGTTTTCACCGTCAGGCCATCCTCGATTTGCCTGACGATTCTCCAAAAAGTAAGGAAAGACGGAGTCCAAAATCTGAAGCATCACGAAAAGGCTAAGGAAAGGATTATAAGAATAGATTATTGGGCTTTACAGAGTCAAAGCTAATGGGTAGTAGTGGACCACCATGCCATGAATCCAAAGAGGGTGGCCACATCTTCTAGCCGGCATTTCATTTCATCGTAAAAGCTTTTTGGAAAAGGATATTGGAGCTTCTGAATCCGACCAACACCGCCACTTCATGGTGGCCAAGGATATACGACAAAGGGGCAATAGGACACCTTGTAGATCCTCTAGCCTGAACGAAACGGGCGGTGCAATTTGAATAGTTTGGTCGGTGATGATGGTCAAACTCTCATTGAGACGGGCGTATGACTTCCACGCCTGGTTAGAGTCCCCGTCAGTAGGTCCTCCAGCTATAACATGAATAACTCCCCGTGTGGGAGCATTATCTAGATTGGACTAGGGGCCCTCACCCGATGGGCCCTCTTGAGAGACAACCTCTTGGGACGGCGTTTGGGGGAAAGTAACTTGAGGTTGTTGATTATACGGCCCTGGACGGGCTATATTGGGTCGGGGGCCTCGCCGTGCCGGTCCTCCCGCCTGAAACCGCACTTGTGGATATGCGGTGTGGAGGCGATCCAATTCCTCCTGTAACTTGAAACATCGGCCACTAGTGTGGCCATATTCCGTATGATATTGGCAGAAGAATGGGGCGGGGGGGGGGAGTTACGTGGGATCCCCCTGTATCCTAAGGGTCTTTGCAGCAGACCCTGTTGGTCATAAAATTCCATCTCCCGTTCCTTCCAAGTTCTCGCAGGAGAAAGTGCTTCAGCGACCATGATTTGTAACGGCGGTATGGGGCGAACACCCTGCAGCATTGGACGAGGCCTCGGAGCCTCCTGTCGAAAAGGTCACACATATTCCCGCCGAGGGGGCTCTTGGGGAGCGGCGGGATGAGCTCTTTCAGTTGGGACTGCTGCGGCAGCCCGTTCAGCTCTCCGCACCTTTAATCCTTCCTCTTCGCGGATAAATTACTCTGCACGGCTTAGTAGCTCCTCATAACTGTCCGCAGGTTGTCTTAACAAAGAACTGAGGAAGGAGCCCTCCTTCAGCCCGTGTTGAATAGCGCCTCTGAAAGCTTCTGATCTGGCAGAGGGGATTCCCCTAGCTGCAGAAGTGAATCGATGGAGATACCCTCTAAGGAATTCGGAGGGTCCCTGGGTGATATGCATTAATATGGAGGCATCATGTTTATACGCCTTGCAGCTGGCAAACTCCCGACTAAATATTCCCCGGAAATCAGCGAAACAAGTGATGGATCACAGAGGCGTATTAAATCCACTTTTGTCCGAGGGTTAAGGTGGTTCAGAAAACTCGGCATTTGAGAGCATCAGTATAACAGTGGAGCGAGGCTGCTCCGTCAAATTGAGATATGTGCTCTTCGGGATCCGTCAAACCATCATACTTATCGATTTGAGGATTCCGGAAGTAGGACGGAGGGACTTCAGAGAGAATGTCCATTGTAAAGGGACTGGACTCATATAGGAGGTTTGATTGACTTTCGCTCTGTTCTTCCTGCGTTTGAGTGAAGGGCATAGTGTTCACGAGGTGTTCTTCCCCAAGTCCCCCTCCGGGCAATATTTCCACATTAACGATGAGATGGGGAGGCATTTCGGGGTGGGGCCTCGGGAAGAAGGTTCACCGCGGATGCGAGATTCGGTCCTTCTCCTTTCCTAGCAAGGGCCTCTGTAATCGTCATCCATCGAGGCCTTCAGTGATGGTAGAAGGGTGATGAGGCGCCTCCTGCCGCAGAGGTAGCGGGTTGTTGTACCTCTTCGGGTTGCATCTCCGACGCCCACTGTTCCACTGCAGTACGCCAACTGATGTGATGAGGAAAATCTGTTCACTCTTTTTCAATGCAGTGAAGCACTGAGGGAGATCTCAGAGGGTTCTCACAGGCCGCAATCAGTAGAGAATAAGAAGATGAAGTAGATGAAATGCAAAAATCGGTACCAGCAATCGAAACTCAGACACAAGATGTAACGTGGTTCGGAATGAGAATTCCTACTCCATGGAGGTGAGCTTTCTCACCGGGTGCAGCGCCTAAGCACTTTCACTATGAAGGTCCTCCCTTACGGAAAAGAAGTTTCCGGAGGTGGAGGAGAAAAACCTCTTACAGTGATATCACAAGACGAGAAAAAATACAAGAGATGTAACAACAACAGATCTCTATCCTTCTTCTCCGACGAGGTGGTTGTCACTCTCCCTCTCCTCTTGCGCCTTCTTCTCTCTTGCTGGGTTGGAATGATTGCGGATCCTCTCTTCTCCTTTGCTTCCTTCCTTTTATCTTCCTTTTTTCCTCCATCATGAAGTCGTGGGTTGTCTCCATCGAACACGTGGCCACCACCTCCACCTGGAGAATAATTACATTCATATATGAACGAAGGCTCCTTGGAATATTGTGTGGGGCCTCCTAAGCTGTTGTATAACGCCTCTTCCTCTACTTTTCGGGTAACTAGGTTAGACTGTCTCCCTCAACCATCAGCTTTAGGTGAAACTAACTTAGGTCTATGGCCACGAGTGACCTAGCCTTAGGGTTCTTCATCAACCCGAACCAATTCCTCTTTTTCCCGTGCCAAACTTCCTTCGGATCGATTAGGTTGAGGCGACCCTTTATCCATCTAATCTGCTTCTGGGATTATCTAGCTGAACCAATTCCTGTTCCGCCCTTAGTGAAGTGTCTTCCGTCTCTTCTTTGTCGTGTCAATTGCTTCTGCTAATTCTCCCGTGCCAATTGCTTCTGCTATTTGCGCCCGAACCATTCTTCCTTTTCTCCCTTCGCTGAACCGAATATTTTGGCTCGGATCACGTGTTACATGTTAACCCTTCTATCTGGAGTATATAGAAAATGTACCAGTAGTATCATAAAAGAACCTAATTTTAATCAAAAATATTTTTTTTCTCCTATAAGATGATTCAATTTTTATTATTTCGCTCAGACTTCTAAACATCCTAGATCGACTAGAAAATATTAATTTAATTTAAGAGGAAAGTGAAGTTACGTGCAAAGGAGAGGGAAAAAAATCAATTTTGTCGAAAAGAGTACTATAAAAATTTAGTATGTCCTTTGATAATTTTAAAATGTCTTTTAAAAATAAGCATATTTTAGATGCGCTAATAAATTGTCGAAGAGAAAATGATGCTACACGACAATATAATGCAGGAGCCCAGGAAATGAAAGATTAAAAAAGAGGTAAACAAATGACTCATTTGCTACTCAATTACACTTGTACCGAAAACATGTGCCGTGTGTGTTGGCCGTAGCAATACTGCACGGTGCCAAATCGCAATTTCAGAACGAATATTAATAATTTATTATTTTTGGCGTTGCAGTTTCCTTTGCTTGTGTTGGGACACTGAATAATCGAATCTGGATTTTGATTATGGTAAAAATATAAAGTTAAGATTACATCGTTATCTTATAAACTAAATCGAGTATGCAGAAAAGTACTAAAGCTGGAGCTGAAGACTAGCGATACGCGGAAGAAGCCGCGGTGATCGGATGACACTCAAATGACTTCGGAGGGAGCCGAAGAATCGAGTGGAAGGCCGAAAGCGAAAGCTACAAAGGAAGTATCGAGGTATGCTCGTGTGAGTGAGAGATGGTAAGATCGTGTCCTTTGTACGAGGACGACCGTAGACGACGATCTGACTAAAACTTCCTGTGAAAGGTCTAGGTTGAGATCGGACGGTTAGAAACCGTCGCATTTATCATTTTCCGAGCTAACCTCTTATCGCGGGAAGTGCTGTCGATACGATCCGGACATTAGCGATCGGTGATGGGAGGCATCAGTCGACTGATGGCGACGAATCAACCTTTGCGCTAGATCAAAACGGATAACGTTTGACGCGGCCACCTCGCGATAAAATTTGTACGACTTCGTGATCTGTTCCGAAATATGATGAGACACATTCAGAAGTCAAAATCTATAAAAGGAGGGGAGGATTCCAACTCCAAACATCATCAAGTTTATTCTCAAGTGCTCTCTGGCCTTCGACATACGCCTAACGCCCAGATTATAACGCTTGACAACGCAATGAGATTCTCATCTTCTTCGTAAGAATAAGCATGAAGTAATATATTTTGATATTGTATTTTTTATTTTTATTCGTAACAAGGTGAGGTAGGTTTGTTGTCTCATCCTCGTACTTTCAGTTTTGTGATCGTTGTCTCCTATCTCCAATGAGAAGGAGACGTTATAGTGTTTTACCCTCCGTACGCGGTCTAGGACCGATAGAGCCTTGGAGTAGCACCGGCTGGGTTGTGAACCAAGTAAAATAAATGTGTCTCTTTATTTTCCGTTCTGCTTGCTCATGTATTGAACGAATGAACGAAAAAATTTACGTTCACTATTCACCCCCCTCTAGCGACGCTTCTCGATCCAACAGCTTACCAGTCGAGGTCTATAAGCTATACTTATTTTTTATTATTAGGCCAAAAACTCATTTTATAACGTTTAATTGGAAACATTGTGTTTCATTGTTTTCCATAAAAACAAATCGACGTTGCCGTTTAAAATAGAAAAACACACTCCCAAATATGCCCGCCTGTTTACCACGTGGATTGCCCAACCCGCCCACGGATTTGGTGTAGGGCCAAAGGGCTCCGGCTCACATCCGGCGGGGCTCGGGATAAATTAGTGGGTAATTCACGTCGAGTCCTCGAGCAGCGCGGTCATCTATGACCGCACGCCGCGGCGCTTACGTGGATGGATTAAAAAAATATCACCAGGTTTACATTCCACGAGTTTTATATATTTAAATAAACAAAAAAAATATTTATTTCGAAGATTTATAATTTTTTTAGTAAAAATTAAAAGGCATTTCTGCCTTTAAGAAATGCCTTTTAAAGAAGTAAATTATATCAACTTGAATTTAAGAATTAAATTTGATCTTCAATTAATTACTAAAATATATCAATAGATGACTCTAAATTGAATTTTAAAATCACATTTTTATTCAATCGATTATTTATTATCAGTATAACCTTTAAACACCGCTAAAATATAGTATTCGATTGATAATTATGAATCAAACTTTAAAATCATAGTTCTGTTCAATAGATTGTCTCAACTAATATAAAATATAAATCGAATTGTCGATAAAAAATTAATTATTTTAATTTTTAATTAAATTAATTGATTATATTTTTTTATTAATTTGATTTGTTCAAATAAAATTTGATTTATTCGATTTCAATTTAATTGATTTAATTATTAATTGATTGTTCACCCGTGACAAAATAAATTTTTAAATACAAGTAAAAGAAACAAACACTTTTAATCAAAAGAATATGAAATGATTTTCAGAAAAAATATAAAAGAGCACCCCCAATATATAAAAATAAATAAATAAATTTAACTCGACTAATTTTTTTTTATATAAACTACTTTTATAATTAATAATAATAATAATGTTAAAATTGTTAAATTGTAAATATTTTTACAATAACTTTAATCATACTAAAATAATTTTAATTAAGTTTGATAATTTTTTTTAATAGAAAAGTATTCTAGATTTTTTTTATTAAATTATTTCAATTTAGTTTTACATATTATAGAATTTTAGCAGCTATATTATAATTGCTATAATAAAATAATTTTTGATATAAAAATATAATCAATTTATTTTTAAACTTTTTATAGGGAAATCTTTTAATAATTACTTTGTTTATTTGAGAGGAAGGAAATAAAAATAATACAGAAAACTTTCTATAATGATTTTTTTTTCATTTATTTTGGAAAAAAAGAGGAATTATTTTTTTATTTACTTAATGGGAGTATGAATTTAAGAATTATAGATTAATTTCTTTCCTTTAATTATATAGATATTTTCAAATCAGATGGAAATTTTTTTCCTTCCTTTTAAATTTTTTTTTTCGATTGATTTTTTTAATTTGTTTTCACTCTCTCTCTCTATTATTTTCTTCCCTGCGTTTCTCTATTTCTTCGAGAGTTTTTTTTCTTTTTCATTTAAAATTCTTTTCCTTTTTAAAATTATCTTTCGGAATAAATATGTTTTTTTTCTTTGATAAATTCGACGTGAAAGATTAGAAATCACGGAGCGAACTGACACGATCTCGGATTAAGACATTCAAATAACTGGACAGAATCTGCCGTTGGATTTTCGAATCGTCGACAGGGACAAGACTCGCAACTGGAGTCGCAAGGGCAGTTACAAATATTTCATATATTTAGCAAAAAGGCTTGGCTGCGAATTCCTCCTTTTTAAGCATTCTCTAAATAAAAAAATCCACCTCCGTGTGATTATCCTATTGATAGATAAATAAATAAATAAATTTACCACACGTAAAGACTTGGACCGATTTGGAGATGACGACGCCAGCCATTGGACACGCTTTATCTGCAGGCAGCCACATCTCCCCTATAAATACCCACCTCATCCAACATCCCACACCGCGCTTAATTCCCGTCATTTATTAATTTTGTCGCAATTAATTAATTAATTAAGCCTCCCAAACCCACTCGTTAGCTCGGCGCCATGCCTCGGCCTGCTAATCTCCGCCCTCAAAGAGTCTTCAGGTTCGGCAAGGGCAACAGCGAAGGGAACAAGGACATGAAGGCCTTGGTACGTATTTAATTTCTAGTCGATCGATGATTTGCCGGCCGTTAGATGTCCGGACGGGACCGATGTGATGGTTCGCACCGCGCGTGCACGCAGCTGGGAGGTAAAGGAGCGAACTTGGCGGAGATGGCGAGCGTCGGCCTATCGGTGCCGCCGGGATTGACGGTGTCGACGGAGGCGTGCCAAGAGTACCAGCTCGGAGGGCGCTTACTGCCGGCGGGGCTGTGGGAGGAGATACTGGAGGGGCTGAGTGGCATGGAGGCCGAGATGGATCGAAAGTTCGGAGACGCTTCGCGGCCGCTTCTCGTCTCCGTGCGCTCTGGTGCAGCGGTACTAGCTACTGCAGTTTTGGTAATTCTTTGACTTTGATATATATATCGATACATGTATTTTTTATTTGAAAAATGGATGAAGGTGTCGATGCCGGGGATGATGGACACCGTATTGAATTTGGGATTGAACGACGAAGTGGTGGTGGGGCTGGCAACGAAGGCTGGTGGTCAGAGATTTGCCTATGACTCTTATCGTCGCTTCTTGGATATGTTCGGAGATGTGGTGAGTAAATGCATCATATATCACATAATATAATTTTGATTTAATATATTATGCGACTATAAATTATTTATTTAATTAATATATTTATATTTACAAATTATTTTTTTTTTAAAAAATTATTATTATTACTATAACATCTTATTTATAATTTTCTTCTTATCTATTTTGTATTTATTTTATATAAAAAAGATACCATCTTTAATTGCTTTATATAAATTAATATTATGCTAAAAATAATTTTATGAAAAAATAGTTTGGAAGCGATTTTTTAATTCTTCGGTAAAGAATATATTATTATGAATTTAAGTAGCCAAATAGACTTATTTTTCCTTTAATATAAACCATTATATAGAACATCGATTATCCTTAAATATGTGGACATACATAAGAGGAGGCATTGTTTAAATAATTAAATAGCAGAGAAACAATTTCCGGTGTTATGATTGAGTTAACAGAAATGGTTCACTATTTTTCTAATTAATTAATTAATTATCTTTGTAGGTGATGGGCATTCCCCACCCTCTGTTCGAAGAGAAACTTGAAGCCCTGAAGAAAGCTAAAGGGGCGGAGCGGGACACCGATCTCGACGCCGGCGATCTGAAAGAGCTCGTTGACCTGTACAAGGACGTCTACGTTGAGGCCAAAGGAGAGCAGTTCCCCACCGGTAAGGCCTTCCGTCTTTGCGAAACCAAGTCTCTCGTCCTGTAGCGCATTTTTAGGTTTAGGTTATTTGGTGGTTTTGCTCGAGAGAAGTTTGGGGGATCTTGCAGATCCGAAGAGGCAGCTGTATCTTGCGGTGATCGCGGTGTTCGACTCATGGGACAGCCCCAGGGCGAGGAAGTACAGGAGCATCAACCAGATCAAGGGGCTCCAGGGGACTGCGGTAAATGTGCAGTGCATGGTGTTTGGAAACATGGGGGACACCTCTGGGACTGGAGTTCTTTTCACGCGAAACCCGAGCACCGGCGAGAAGAAGCTCTACGGGGAGTTCCTTTACAATGCTCAAGTAAAGTCTTATCTTGTTTTCCCTTTGCCTTCACGTTGCCTATCTAATTCTTTCCAATTAGAATTAGATGGTTTGTTTCATGTTGAAACCTTCATGTGTTTATTTCTCGAATGAATCAAGTTAACGAACCAAGAGAACCTATTGCCGCTGCATTTTTGGTTGACTAAATTCACTCATTTTGAGGGAAGTTGATGGATTTATATATATATTTTTTATATATTATTTTTGTTCCCTTAGTCCATTATGATTTGTGTGTGTATAAATGTTAATTTTCTGAAATTGTTTATTGTCATGATGAGCCACTTAAATATTCAAGTTAATTTTCAGGGTGAAGATGTAGTTGCTGGAATCAGAACACCACAAGATATAGACACCATGAAGGAGTGTGTCCCAAAAGCTTATGATGAGCTAGTTGAGAACTGTGAAATTTTGGAAAGGCATTATAAAGACATGATGGTTAGATTCCTTTGATTGAAATCTCTTTCAAATAGTTTGAAGCTTGAGGCTTCCTTCTAAATGTAATTTGGCTTCTCTATTTCATGAATAAGTTTGGGAAAAATACTTCTTCTCTGTTAACATGTTTCTAAGCGTTCAACTCCTATATGTGGAATCAACCCTTTCATTTTGTTGAATTGCTGGTGTGTTAAGGTGCTTTTTGTGTACCATCGCAGGATATTGAGTTTACTGTGCAGGAGAATAGGCTTTGGATGCTACAGTGCCGAATAGGAAAGCGCACTGGCAGAGGTGCAGTAAAGATTGCAGTTGACATGGTCAAAGAAGGCCTCGTTGACACTTGTTCTGCTATTAAGATGGTGGAGCCTGGTCATGTCGACCAGCTTCTTCATCCACAGGTAATTATTAAAATAAGAGCAATAAGTGCATTGATTAGAATATATTTTAAAACAAATGTTGTAAATGAGCTAATGTTTTGTGGTTTATTTTAAGTATTATTGTTGTAGATGAGCTAATCTAAAAAATGGTACCTAGACAATGCTAGCTAAAGAATAAAGAAATACATTTTCATGGTATATGTACTTTTATAACTTTACAAGTTCCATGCTTGAATGATGTGCAAGTACTTCTAGATATATATATTGGCTGATTTGATTTTATTTTTCTCTTATGTTGTCTAGTTTGAGGACCCATCGGCCTACAAGGATAAAGTGATTGGAACAGGATTGCCTGCATCACCAGGAGCTGCAGTTGGTCAAATTGTCTTTACGGCTGAGGATGCTGAAGCATGGCATGCTCAGGGAAAGGCTGTTATTTTGGTAATTTATTTTTATCGCTGCGTAAGATTTAAACAGAGACTAAAATTTATCAATCTTGAGTTAGTATATAGAAGTTTCAATTGCACTATTAAGTAGAAAGCAGAGCATTATCGATAAATGGAAAAACCCACATTTTCACTAGTCCCTTGTTTTTGGTTGTTTGGTTCAACTTTCTGTTAAAATAAGTTAGTACCTCCTCTGAAAGAAATCAATTAGTTGTTACTTTACACAATCAGATCATATATCATAAGATATGGAATTTATTAGACTTCAGACTTTTTTCTTCTTGTTGTCTAGCTAGTTTCTTGACATGCCGTTACTTTTGCATGAAGGTGAGGACAGAGACTAGCCCAGAGGATGTTGGTGGCATGCATGCGGCTGAAGGTATACTAACAGCTAGAGGTGGTATGACTTCTCATGCTGCTGTTGTAGCACGTGGATGGGGAAAATGCTGTATATCTGGCTGCTCTGATATCCGAGTAAATGATTCCAACAAGGTAAGTTCTTAAATGTGGTGTACAGTGTACTCTTATAGTCTGATGATTTCTTAAATATGGTAGAGTGTACTCTATAGCCTTAGATGTTCCAAAATATTAACTCCAGCAGTACTGCAGTTTATTCTTTAGTTAGGATTGAAGTTCACCACTACCGGTAGGATTGAAGTTCACTTCTACTCGCAGTGGACACTTTCTTATTTATATCTCTAATACATCACTTGAAAAACAAAATAACTTCTGTTATTGGTTTTTTGTCATCTAGGTTGTTGTTGTTGGAGGTAATGTATTGAAAGAAGGCGAGTGGTTGTCACTTAATGGATCGACAGGAGAAGTAATCTTGGGGAAGCAATCACTTTCTCCACCAGTTCTCACTGGTGACCTGGAAACCTTTATGTCTTGGGTTGATGAGATAAGGCAACTAAAGGTAATATTGATGTCAAAGCTAATTCATACTGTGGTGCTCTGAAAAAAATTTGAAGGACAGATTAAGGTTCTTATGCTGCCAGTAAAAAGTAACATTCCAACTGGACCTTCCATTCAACCTGATACAACCTTTGAGCTAATTTCCTTGGCATTAATCAGGTTTGAGTGATTGGTGGTGTTCTTGTAGGATGAAAATAGCAATGGTATTTGATGGGAGAAAGAACAACAATTAATTATTTTCATCCTCTTGTACATTATTATTTTTATCAAGAATCTAATCTATTTTTTTATACATCATTCTAGGTCATGGCAAATGCTGATACACCTGATGATGCACTAACAGCAAGAAATAATGGTGCACAAGGAATTGGGCTTTGTCGGACGGAACACATGGTTAGATTAATAAATTAGTGTATTACAGTTGTTCTATTAAAATGCCTCAAGATGACATTCTATGTCAATGCTACTAAGAATGGCTCATAGGGTAGATACTATAGATGGTTATGGATTTATCATTCTTGTTCTTACTCTATGATGAAACCGAAGATAAACAATCTTTGCATGCACTTTGTTTGTAGACATTTTTTTTTTCCTTTTTATTGCATGTGTATGACATCCATTTGTCACAGTTCTTTGCTTCGGATGAGAGGATAAAGGCTGTTCGACAAATGATAATGGCACCAAATAAGGAGCAAAGGCAATGGGCGTTAAATCTCCTCTTGCCTTATCAGAGATCAGATTTTGAGGGGATCTTTCGTGCCATGGATGGTTAGTTTCATCATTCAAATATTAATCTTTTTTTAAAAGAAATAGCATCTGTATTTGTTGCTCGATATACCATCATTTCTTTTGACTCATGAAACAAAAGTTTAGGTGGCTGTGCAATCAAGTTCTCTATAGCTCATTGATTAACATGCATATAATAATAAATGTATCTAATCCTTTTGTCTCTACTCTGGTTTGCAGGGTTCCCAGTGACTATCCGACTGTTAGATCCTCCACTGCACGAGTTTTTGCCAGAGGGTAACATTGAGGAAATTGTTCGTGAAATGGTCTCAGAAACTGGTGCAAAAGAAGACGAAGTTTATGCAAGAGTGGAGAACCTTTCTGAAGTGAATCCCATGCTTGGTTTCCGTGGTTGCAGGTTCAGTTCCATAACTGCATTAATCCATAGAAGAATATTTGTTAAAGTTTGTGATAGCTACAATTATAGTTTGTTTATTTAATACTGTCTGTTTTTGAATGGCAAGATGCTGACTACTAAAGAGTTAGGCTTCTTGGTTACGAAGTGATCCGAATTTGCTAAACAAAGCCTATAATTATGAATTGAATTTGTTCTAATTACTTGTGAGTTTAGACATTGATTACAATTTGTTTGAACTCTTCTTCTAGGCTTGGCATATCCTACCCAGAGTTGACAGAGATGCAAGCACGTGCTATATTTGAAGCTGCTATATCTATGACCAATCAAGGTGTGACAGTTTTTCCAGAGATAATGGTTCCTCTGACTGGAACACCTCAGGTATGACAATTTTCTTATTCTTTTTTACATATTAAAGTAATTCATGTAATACCAAACTATTCTGCCATGGAATCTTAATTAGTAGAAAATGATGAAGAATGTGAGAATAAACCTTGTCATCAAATGGCTTGATAATGCTCAATCACTAAAAGAAAACCTTGCCATTGACTTGCAAAATAATACTTAATAATCTGACAACCTTTAGGACCTTAAACCTTTATTTTAGTGTACTAAAGCTGTGTTATAAACATTCAATTTGGGTTCATAATTATCATGTGATATTGATTTCTAATCATTTAAGCATGAGATTCTTTAATACAGTCATAATTATTTCATCTTTTATAACTTCACACAGCATGTTACTCTTGAATCATACACTAATTTTGAGACCCTCATTTGCTATGACTGCGGAAATCAAATCACTTCATTCTGCAACTTCTAACCATTGGCCTTTGAGCATTAGGAATTGGAGCATCAAGTGAGTCTGATAAGGGAGATAGCCAAGAAAGTCTTCTCTGAGACAGGATCCGCTGTAGACTACAAGGTTGGAACAATGATTGAGGTTCCAAGAGCTGCTCTTATTGCAGATGAGGTAAAACATTTACTTGTAGCATCCTCTTCTATTTTACTTATGGTACTATCTGTTCATAGATATTCTAAAGAAAGCATGCACTTGGTTACTCGTGAGTCAATTATCAAAGTTCTGGTGTTTATGCACAACAATTATATTAGAGAACCAGATAGAGGAATTTCTTCTATCTGATTCTTAGCCTGCAGATGCAAACCCTCTTCCAATATTTTCTGGCAATAACTAGCAAGTGCATTCAATGTGATCCAATATTTCCCTGGACCCTTTCGTGTAACGGGCTACCCTTTTAACTAGCAAGTGCATTCAAATCTATTTCTTATTGTTATTGCACAGTCTTACTGCACCATTTTTATGTTGGCAGATTGCTAAACAGGCAGAGTTCTTTTCTTTCGGAACAAATGATCTCACACAAATGACATTTGGTTACAGTAGGGATGATGTTGGAAAATTTCTTCCAATCTACTTGGCCACAGGAATCCTACAAAATGATCCATTTGAGGTAAGATTTCTAAACTTATATCAGTTGTGTACAATATCTGGGGACTAACTCTGATAATTTTTTCTACTAGATATTGAATCATGTCTAGTGTTTCAGCTAAAGTGAACAAAAGATTATTTTGAAGTACTGTAGTATCAAACTCTCCATTTTACAATATGTTTGTTGGAGCATAGAAAAATGTTTTTTGTTATAAGCACCGGATTGTATGACTTTACTACAAACTGCTATTCATCACTTGTTTTGTTATGCTTTTCAGTAATTTGAAGATTTGCCAATTTTTTTCTCTATTTTTCATGAGTACTTTTCAACCATGCATGTTGGATGCCATTATTCTGTGGTACTGTTTTATTGCATATGAGATACTAATCTCTTTGTTTGTGGACTCAGGTTCTTGACCAGCAAGGTGTAGGCGAGCTAATTAAGGTTGCTGTCGAAAGAGGCCGAAGAGCTAGACCTGATTTAAAGGTAACAGCGCCAAGTTTGGTATAACCATTGATTGCTATGTGGGTGTATCAACAATGCTACACAGACGTCTTTGATTTCAAATCTTTTGAATGAATTGCCAAAGATCTTGTTGGTTCTTTGCGCACTAAAATACAGAAAACGCTCAAAATATTTTTTCTTATACATATTCTTTGATTTTTCTGTTCACAGCTAGGGATATGTGGTGAGCATGGTGGAGAGCCCTCTTCTGTTGCTTTCTTTTCTAAAGTTGGACTAGACTATGTCTCATGTTCTCCTTACAGGTTCTTCCACAATATTCCTCTCAAAATATGAACAATTTATTTTTCTTATAGGGAAAAGGAGAAAAATAAAACCAAGCATGAATTTAACCTCTTTGAAATTTTTTGTAAGATTCTTGCAGCATTGTACTAGTCATAATTGCTGAATTTTGTTTCCCTTCAGGGTCCCAATCGCAAGGCTTGCAGCTGCTCAAGTGGTTGTGTGAAAGTCCAGGGAGTTGCTTTGCCCACCTGCTTTTGTTTAATATCAATCCAATTGTGGGACATGTCACACATTTTCTTTCTCCACTAAAAAAGAAGAAAAAAAAGTGTGGTAAATTAGAAGTATGGCGTTGTCAATTTTATAGCAGCGGTCAAGTCATGGCTGCCTCGATTCTGTAATTCAGGAAGCATTTCTTTGGAAGAAATAAAATCATGCAAATTGGTGACGCCAAGAAATTTCCAGTTTGTGTTGTTAATCTATATATGGTTAAACTTGTCCTTTTTGCCTCTCTTTTTAACTTGGTTCATCATAAAAATGTATTTTATAGTCATCACCAATCTGAAGGTAAGTAATTCAATTTATAATTTTCTTCTTGGAAGCTGATAATCTGATTGACAACACTATCACATTATTATTTTTTATTTTCTGGAAAATTAGTTTTGTCACGAGATATAAGAACACATTGAAAAGTAAGATCCATGGTAATCTTCTAAGTAAGCCCTTTTAAATGCTATTTGCTTTCCTAATTAATGCCAACTTATATAATAGGATAAAGAAGTTCATTTAATGACTCATTCGAAATATGAAAATTTTGTTAGAAAATTAATTGTGCGTTAATATATTTAATTAAATGTGTTTATAAATAGGTATTTTAATTTAGAATCTAATTAATATTTATGAGGTTAAAAACATTAAATTTAAATATATATTTTATTTCCTATACAAATCTATTTTCACATTTCTAGTTTATGATTAACTAAATTAAAAATATAAAAAATTTATAACTCTTCAAAATTATCAATAGGGGCTGAGGATCCAGTTCATATATAATCCTAATTTCATTAACCTCACATCATTATAAAATTAAAAAAAACATATTAAACTGAAAGACTTAAACAAAGATTAATCGTTTTGTCGTTATAAACTTAGGTGTGATTATAATTAATATTTATTACGTTAATATGACACGGAGGATACTAAATTTAGATATATATTTTGATCTAAAATCAATTTTCTAATAAGTAGTATAGGAACAGTCTCCATATCAATCTATTTAGGTTTATAATTTGTTTATGAATTTAGTTTATGTTTCAATAAACCCTCGAGTATTTTTGATTAAAATATATCTTTCAGATCTGATTTTGAGTTTATGCATTTTTTTAATCTAAATTAGAATTTTTTTTATCCAGATTCTCAATTGTTTGTGTTGCGGCTGAAACACGAAGACAAGGTACGACTCGGTTTGGGTCAGAGTGAAGAGGCAAGCTCCGATGCTAGCAATATTGGAACCTTGATGACTCGGCTAAGTGGGGATGAATCGGCCAACACTATTGATGTGGAAATTGCCTCCGAAGTTGAGCGAGGGTCATCCAATTGGGGAAGTCTATCCGAGAGATGCTGGACGGCGATCATTGACGGAGTTAGGATCAAGAGCCTGGAAAGGCAAAGAAATGTGAGGGGAGGAGGCACCGAGAAGGATTTCGGTGATGCCTCTCCGACGCTCAAGTCAGGATCCGTCGGAGTAGTAGAGAAGTGGGAGTGAGGAAAAGAGAGCGAGGAGAAGAGTCGGAGAATTAAAGCCCCCTGTCGGCGATCCCCCTTTACCTTTATATAGCCTGGATGTCGGTGCCAACTGTTGATACAGAGATCATCACTCCTTAGTTTTGATGTATGAACCATAGTTAAAGTTAGGGCTTACTTGTATATTAGGACCCTTGGAATGGCTAGAGGGGGGGTGATTAGCCTTTCTTCTTTTCTACAACAATGTTAGCGGAAGCAATACAAACATAAACACAAATCAAAGCAAGAACAAAGCTAACACCCGATGTACGTGGTTCGGAGATGACGCTCCTACTCCACGGCAATCCGTAAGGTGGATTAGCCCTAATCAACCTTCACTAGAACCACCTTTGGATGAACCAAGGTGGAGAAACCTTTCTTACAATGCTCTCCTCTTCTTTACAATGATGGATGATCAAGAACAAGAGAAGAGGAGGATTTAAATCACTAAAAAACACTTGGAAGGCTTGGTGAGCATGAGAGTATAGTTAGGAGCAAGAGCACTAGCTTCACCAAGCTCCCCATGGCCCCTTTTTATAGAAGAGGGGTTGTTTTTCCGTTAGGCCGATCGATCGGACCGATGCATGCCATCACGATCCAAGCCAACGACTTCTGAAACGCGATCTCCGCGGAGATTCGTAGACGCAATTTCCAACGGCCAGGTGATCAGTCGACTGATGGGGTGATCAGTCGAGTGATCAAGGCAGCAGTCGAGTGAGACTGCATTTTGTGGCGACATTTCCCTTGATCACCGATCGATGCACTTCGCGGTGATCGATCGCAATCGATCATTGCTCTAACCAAGGCGGTCGATGGTCGTGGTTTCATCCTAACTCGGCCGAAGCGCTGACTGTCGATCGATACATCAAGTATGAGTCGATCGATACTCATCACTTGATTTTATACCCTAGACCTAGACTCAACCTTCTAGCTCCTCAATAAGCCTTGCGCTTTCGGGATCCCCTCCGAGTCGCGACTTGTTCATCCTTTGTGCTTTGCTTCCAAGAGCTTCCTTGGTTTGTCATGTCTTGGGTTGCCAAATGCTTGGACTTTACGCCGCCAAGACTACAAGCTTGGACTTATCGCCAAGACTTTACTTTGGACTTCCTTTGCCAAGGTTCACTTGACTTTATCGCCAAGACTACAAGCTTGGTCTTATGCCGCCAAGTCCATCCCTTGGACTTCCTTTGCCAAGATCATACTTGGACTTCCTTTTACCAAGTCTTCATCCTTGGATTTCCCTGTCACTTAAACACATGCTTAATTAGATCACAAGATATTGCCTAACTTAGATGATTAGCCAAACATCAAAACATATAAATGCTTGGAGCATTGTTGCACCAACAATCTCCCCCTTTTTGATGTTTGACAATCATTTAAGTTAGGTCTTTAAAGATACACGCATAATCATCTAACTTAAGCATTCCTTCTCCCCCTTTGACATACATCAAAAAGAGAAGGATGAAAGAGTGTTGGATCTTGGACTAAGGTATTTGATTGAAATTAAGCTCTCCCTTAATCCAAGATATGATGTAAATTACCTTTGAAGCAAAGCATAATCTAAAATTTAAAAGTTAAATCCTAACTTTGCACCAACAATGGTTTTGGAGATAAAAAGATAGAATTTATTGAAACTCCCCCTAAACCACTATATTAAGCAGTTCTAAAACGCAATATTATCATACTAGAGTGTTAGGACATCAAAAAATACACCAAATATCAGAAAATGGAGCTTATTATCAGAAAACCCAGTGTATCAGTCGACTGGTATCTGAACCAGTCGACTGCTATGCCTGAAATCGAAATTTCAGCCTTTTCAGCCCATTTTCAGAAATGCGGTAGAAATTCCAAAAATCTCGAAAAAACACAAAATTTTGCGTACATATTTCTGAAATCATACTTTATTAAGGAAAAATAATTTAAAAAATATATGTTTTCCAGATTTCAAGATTGATACAAATTTGGAAACTTACAAAAGTTCTAAAGAATTTTCAAACTTTGTATCACTTTTGTGATTCACTTGAAAACTGTTTTCCAAAATATAATGAACATAGTTTAAAATATATATGATTTGGAATTTCTAACCATGTTCTTAGAGCTATGTACTCATTACTTGAATACAAGCCTTCCCAATAGTTGGTCCATAAGGTATTTATGTCTCTAGGTGTGTCATTGGCTCATAGTAATGCATCATAACAAGCATGATGAGCCAAGTACACCTTCCTATCATCTCACATGGTTCTAAGTGTCTCAATACAAAAATCAAGGTTTCTTAAGGCTTTTTGTGAGATGTATCAAGGTATAAAGATAACATATAAACATGGGATCATGCAAATCTAGAATTTTACTCTACAAAGCACATACCAAGCTCTCTCCTTAAAGATAAAAATTCATTTTCGGGAAGAGCTTTGGTGAAGATATCGGCAAGGTTGGACTTAGATTCTACATAATTAAGTTCAATGTCCCCTCTTGCCACATGATCTCTTATGAAGTGATGTTTCACTTCAATGTGCTTGGTCCTAGAGTGATGTACCGGATTTTTGGTCAAATTGATAGTACTTACATTATCACAATAAACTTTAATGTTAGAGTAGTGTAGCTCATAGTCCACAAGAGTATGCCTCATCCAAAGTAATTGAGCTACACAACCACCCATAGCCACATATTCGGCTTCGGTGGTTGATAAAGCAACACAATGTTGCTTCCTACTACTCCAACTAACTAGGGAGGACCCAAGAAATTGACATCCACCACTAGTACTCTTTCTATCCAATTTGCACCCGACATAATCGGAATCAATATAACCAAGCAATTCACATGACTTAGTCCTAGGATACCAAAGTCCTACATTTAGGGTGCCTTTAATATATCTTAATATTCTTTTGACGACTACCAAATGTGATTCTTTGGCACAAGATTGGTATCTTGCACACATACCTACCGCAAATAAAATATCGGGTCTACTAGCAGTTAAGTATAGTAAGCTACCAATCATACTCCTATACAATTTAAGATCAATTGATTTACCTTCATGATCACTATCTATTCTAGTGCTAGTGACCATAGGAGTGGTTACAATTTTGGCATTTTCCAAACCAAATTTCTTGATCATTTCATTTGCATATTTGGTTTGATAAATATGAATACCCTCATTGGTTTGTTTGACTTGTAAGCCTAGGAAAAAGGTAAGCTCTCCAACCAAACTCATTTCAAATTCATTTTTCATATTTTTTATAAAGTCTTGAAGAAGATCATCATTTGTTGACCCAAAGATGATATCATCAACATATACTTGGGCTATGAATATATCTTTTAACGTTGACTTTATAAACAAAGTTTGATCTACTTGGCCTCTTCTAAAATCCTTAGAAATTAAGAAGGATGACAATCTTTCATACCATGCCCGGGGAGCTTGTTTTAACCCATATAATGCTTTCCTAAGCTTACATACATGATTTGGATAATCTATGTTCTCAAATCCGGGTGGTTGCTCTACATATACTTCCTCCTTAATAAAACCATTTAAGAATGCCGATTTAACATCCATTTGGTAAAGTTTAAATCTCATGAAGGAAGCATACCCTAAGAGAATCCTAATAGATTCTAACCTTGCAACCGGGGCATAAGTCTCATCATAGTCAAGCCCCTCAACTTGATTGAATCCCCTAGCAACCAACCTAGCCTTATTTCTAGTGATATTTCCTTGATCATCTAGCTTATTCCTAAAGACCCATCTTGTAGTAATTATGGTGCTATCATTGGGTCTAGGCACTAATTCCCACACTTGACTTCTCTCAAATTGAGCCAATTCATCTTGCATTGCCAAAATCCAATCCGGATCATGTAATGCATCATTGATCGACTTGGGCTCAATTTGTGAAATAAGAGCCACTTGACTAGTAGGAGGTCTATGAAATGACCTAGTTCTTACTCCTTGAGATAGATCTCCTACTACTTGGTCAAGTGGATGATCTTGATGAATTCTTAGGTTTCTAGAAGGGGTTTCAATTTGATTATTGTTATCTTCCACCCTTCTTTCATCATCGGAATCTCCTCTTCCTCCCCCTTGATCATTACCCCTAATGGTCAAATTTTGAAGTTTTTGGGTAATGTCTTGATTATTGTCATTAATATCCTTATCAATGGAGGACTTTCTAGGGTAGGTACTAGTAGTTTCATCAAATTGAACATTGGAAGACTCCTCAATCCCTTTGGTTCTCTTATTGTAGACTCTATACCCTCTACTTGTGGATGAGTATCCAACTAGGATTCCCTCATCCGCTTTTGATTCAAATTTTCCTAAGTTATCTTTGGTGTTTAGAATATAAACTTTACACCCAAAGACTTTGAAATAATGAATTGTGGGTATAGTCCCATTCCATAATTCAAATGGTGTTTTTCCTAAAAACCTATGGATTTGAACCCTATTTTGGATATAGCAAGCGGTATTAACCGCTTCCGCCCACAAGTAGCTAGGTAGAGAATATGCATTAAGCATAGTCCTAGCCGCCTCTTGTAGGGCACGATTTCTCCTTTCCACCACCCCATTTTGTTGGGGTGTTCTAGGACAAGAGAACTCATGCTTGTACCCTTGCTTTAAACAAAATTGTGAAAATTTTAGATTTTCAAATTCACCACCATGATCACTACAGATCCGGTTGATTTTGAGACTCTTTTCATTTTCAACCCTTTTACTAAATCCTATGATTATTTCTAAGGTATCATCCTTATGTTTCATAAAATAGACCCAAGTATACCTAGAAAAATCATCTACTATAACCAAACAATATTTATTACCATTTAAAGATGGAGTACTATGGCAATCAAATAAGTCAAGATGCAATAATTCTAATGGTAAAGAAGTATTGGTTAGGGTTTTACCTTTATGTGATGCCTTTGTTTGTTTTCCTTCTTGGCATGCATCACACAATTTGTTCTTGACATACTTGATCTTTGGTAGCCCTTTAACCAACTCCATCTTGGCTACCTTGGCTATGTTTTTCATGTTAATATGCCCCAATCTTCTATGCCATAGCCAACTTTCCTCTTCTTTTGCAACAAAACACTTAGTAGAAATGTTAGAAGCATATGAAAGATCAACATAATAGATATTTGATTTCCTATATCCAACTAACATGCAATCATTTAATTCCTTGTGTCTAATCATGCATTTAGAAGATTCAAAAGAGACATGATAGTTTGCATCACAAAGTTGACTAACACTTAATAAATTAAATTTCATATTTTCAACTAGCAAGACTTTGTGAATAACAATTTTGGGGGATACCTCAATTGTTCCTCTACTTAATATCTTGAGTTTTCCACTATTCCCAAAGGACACCGCTCCCTTCTTCACATATTTAATTGTGGAGAACTTGCTCACATCCCCGGTCATATGTGTTGAGCAACCGCTATCCACAATCCACATACCTCGCTCTCCTACCTAAATCACATGAAAAACACAAGCTTTTGGTACCCAAACATTTGGACCGGTAACATTAAGTAAAAACTTCTTAGGTACCCAAGCTTTCTTAACCTTACCCTTAATAGTTGCTTTCCTATTTATTAATGAAATATAAGCAACTTCTTTTTCTTTTGGCTTATAACCTAAACCGGCCTTGTTATAAACCGCTCTTTGTCTACTAAGAATCATATCAAGACACTTTGAGCCATTTGAAAATTTTTCTAAACATGCTTTTAATTCACTAACCTCATCCTTAAGTTTGTCATTTTCTTCCTTAAGCATGCAAGAATCAACATGTGAAGATTTTTCATTTTTAATAGCCTTTAGTTCTACCTTCATGCTCTTAACCTTAGATTTTGACTTATCTAGAGCTTCTTTAAGATAAACAATTGATTTATAGAGAAGCATAACCTTGGGAGAATTCATTACCTCATCGTCACTAGATGACGATTCATCACTTGAAGAATCTTCTTGACTTGATGTGCCGGAATCATCTTCTAATGCCATGAGTACCACATGGCGTGTAATGTGGCAAAGCTCATCATCGGATGAAGAGTCTTCAACACTTGGTGTGTCCCATGTGGTTTGAGCCACCATGACCTTCTTCTTCTTCTTTTCCTTCTTGTCCTTCTTTTTCTTTTTCTTTTCTTCCTTCTTCTTTAGCTCCGGGCAATTCGGCTTTATATGCCCCTTCTTATTGCAAGCATGGCAAATCACATTATTGCTAAAACTTGAATTACCATTAAATTTACCTTTTGAGGAATGAGACCCCTTCCTTGCTTCTCTATTCTTGAACTCTCTTGACTTTCTATAAAGCTTCTTGACGAAATTTTCCATTTCACTAGATGAGTCCCCATCGCTACTTGACTCATCCTCCGACTCGGATGATGATGATGCTTCTTTTCTTTCCTTCTTCTTCTTTTCTTTCTTGTCCTTCTTTTCAACAAATAGAGCTAACCCCTTTTCCTTAGAGGACATGTTAGTTTGCTCATGTAATTCAAACTCACAAAATAATTCATCTATTTTAATTTGAGATAAATCCCTAGTTACCTTAATGGCATCAACTATAGAAGTCCATAAAGAATTTCTAGGAAATGCTTGTAAGATATACCTTACCAAATCCCGGTTGTCAACTCGCCACCTATGATATGGAGTCCGTTACAATTTCTTGAACCTTCCATGCATTTGACTTACTGCTTCATGCATCTTCATTTGGAAGGCTTGAAGTTGTCCAATTAATAGGTCCTTCTTGGCCCTCTTTGATTCCTTGAACCTTCATTTAGCTCAATGAGCTTTTCCCATAGCTCCTTGGCGGATTCAAAAGGCCCCACCTTGTTGAGTTGCTCCATTGTGATGCCGCATTGGATGGTGAGGACGACCTTTGCATTTGATTCAAATTTCTTGTTTATTTCTCTTGTCCAATCCTTGCTTGGAAGAGGATGTCCATGTTCATCCACCGTTCCTCAAGCCATCTACAACACTATGCCAAATTTCAATATTACTCATAAGATAGTACTTCATCCTACCTTTCCAATACGCAGTGACTCCCATCAGCGGTGGCTTGAGATGCTATATCCTCTTGAAGAGCCATTGATGTCTTGGTTGATGGTGAGATCTTCCAAGCTATCCGCTCGATACCACTTATTAGGACCCTTGGAATGGCTAGAGGGGGTGATTAGCCTTTCTTCTTTTCTACAACAATGTTAGCGAAGCAATACAAACATAAACACAAATCAAAGCAAGAACAAAGCTAACACCCGATGTAATGCGTGGTTCGTAGATGACGCCCTACTCCACGGCAATCCGTAAGGTGGATTAGCCCTAATCAACCTTCACTAGAACCTCCTTTGGATGAACCAAGGTGGAGAAACCTTTCTTACAATGCTCTCCTCTTCTTTACAATGATGGATGATCAAGAACAAGAGAAGAGGAGGATTTAAATCACTAAAAAACACTTGGAAGGCTTGGTGAGCATGAGAGTATAGTTAGGAGCAAGAGAACTAGCTTCACCAAGCTCCCCATGGCCCCTTTTTATAGAAGAGGGGCTATTTTTCCTGCTAGGCCGATCACCGACCGATGCATGCCATCGGGCCGATCGCCGCCAAGCCAACGACTTCTGAAACACGATCTCCGCGGAGATTCGTAGCTACAATTTCCAACGGCCAGGTGATCAGTCGACTGATCCCTCCATCACCGATCGATGGGGTGATCACCGAGTGATCAAGGCGCGAGTGAGACCGCGCATTCGTGGCGACATTTCCCTTGATCACCGATCGATGCACTTGGCAATCGATCGATCGCAGAATCCGATCGCTCTCGACCAAGGCAAATGGATCGATGATTAGGTTTCATCCTAACTCACGCCGACTCCGATCGATACATCGTGCCGATCGATACTCATCAAGTATGAGTAATTCATACTTGATTTTATACCCTAGACCTAGACTCAACCTTCTAGCTCCTCAATAAGCCTTGCGCCTTCAGGATCCCTCCGAGTCCGCGACTTGTTCATCCTTTGCGCTTTGCTTCCAAGAGCTTCCTTCGGTTTCGTCATGTCTTGGGTTGCCAAATGCTTGGACTTTACGCCGCCAAGACTACAAGCTTGGACTTATGCTGCCAAGACTTTACTTTGGACTTCCTTTGCCAAGGTTCACTTGGACTTTATGCTGCCAAGACTACAAGCTTGGTCTTATGCCGCCAAGTCCATCCCTTGGACTTTCTTTGCCAAGATCATACTTGGACTTCCTTTTACCAAGTCTTCATCCTTGGATTTCCCTGTCACTTAAACACATGCTTAATTAGATCACAAGATATTGCCTAACTTAGATGATTAGCCAAACATCAAAACATATAAATGCTTGGAGCATTGTTGCACCGACATTATATTCTAATATCAGTGTTAAATGTGAAGGCTTGATAGGAAGTCTTAGTATGTTGTATTGACTGGATACTAGGCAAATATCTTGATAGATTAGGAGGACCGGACACCAAGCATGAAGTCCATATGGGTTGAGTGGACCGGACATTTGGCATGAAAACTTGTCGGGTCAGGAGACTGGACAATCAACAAAAAGTCCAGCTGGATCAGGTAGACCGAACAACTGGTGGAAGCCCTGGTGGGTCAGATCGGATGTCAAGAACTGCGACGGTGGCGGCCCGAGGTAAGCCTCGAGGCAGTGGAGAGGTGGTCGAGGTCCTCAGTGAGGAGACAAAGCTAGAATAAGTGTCGATTCAGGCGAAGAGTCAGCGTAAGCGGACTGGCCCGTAGAAAGCTTGATTATCGGCAGTGTATTACTGCTCATCATATTTGATATTATCTATTTGTGCTAATCTTGTTTTGTAGGGATTAGTAAACTGAATGGATTCTAGTCGACTGAAGTCAAGTCGAGTGGGTATAGGTCAGTCGACTGGATACCTAGTTGACAGGATTAGTTGGTGATTGATCGAAGATCTGACAGCGCAAATGGAAAGAGTTTTAGTCGACTGGGGAGTTTCAGTCGACTGAAGAGGCAAACTTCTCGATACGGAGTTGGGTGACTTGGAGTCGACTAGAGCGTGTTCAGTCGATTAGAAGACCAAAAGTTCCATATTGATGGGCTGATGTGGAGTCGACCGGAAGACATTCCAGTCGACTAGAAAAGGTTTATAAAATAAATGCTTGACCAGCTCCGAATAGAACACTATTACTACGTCGAAGTGCTGTCTTTATTCATCCTCGTCCACTAGAGCTTCATTTCCTCACAAAGACGCATTTCCGACACATCGTGCCTACTTCGAAATTTCTATTTGTGTCGGTATAACTTAACTCTTATTTTTTGTATCCATTTTCGCTTTGTGTACTCAATTTGAAAAGAGAAGGTAGAGTGTTACTTATCTCAAATTATTTGTAAAAAGTGAACCCTTCCGAAGTCGAGAGTTCTCGAGTCGGAGGATATATAGTGATTGCCCATCGAGGTGACTCTCGGAAGAGCTACAGGCCTTGGAGTAGCAACCCAGTTAGGGTTGTGAACCAAGTAAAAGAAGCTTGCCTCTATCTTATTTTATTTCCGCTGCATACTCTTTAACGATTTCAAAATATAAAATATAAGTTTTAAAATCTAAAGAAAATTGTAACCTCCGAGATTCACCCATCTCTCTCGGAATATTTCGATCATACAATTAGTATCAGAGCGGGGGTACTTCGAATTTAGTGCAACAACCGTCGAGAGCTTTAGAATAATTTTTATTAATTTTCTGCCTTTAAAATAATTTTTATTAATTTTCTGCATTTAGAATAATTTTTATTAATTTTCTTCATTTAGAATATTTTTTATTAATTTTTTGAATTTGGAATAATTTTTCATTAATTAATTCATTTAGAATAATTTTTCATTAATAGTTTCATTTAGAATAAATTTTTCATTAATTATTACACTTAGATTAATTTACTATTAAATTTTGCACATAGAATAATTTTCTATTAATTTTTGCAATTAGTATAATTTTTTATTAATTTTTGCAATTAGTATAAATTTAATTCTTGCACAATATTATTTAATTTAAATAACTCTACGAATAATTTTCAATTTTAATTAATTTAAATAAAAAATCTATTAATAAAAGATTTATTTAGTAATGTCGCACTAAGAATGGTATAACACCGTTTGCCCTCCTCTTTTCAACGGAGAGGACTTTTTCTACTGGAAAAGATGAATAAAGTACTATCTGAAAACCGACCTAGAGGTTTGATTTTCGATTAGGAAAGGGTTCATCTCTCCAGTAGACGACTCAGGTGAATTGTTAGAATCGAAGAAATGGACCGCGGAAGTTAGAAAATGGACTCAAGTCAATTACAAGGTGCTTAACACCTTGCAATGCGGACTTACCAAAGAAGAGCTCAATAGAGTGGGTCCATTCGAAAACTCTAAGGAATTATGGGACAAATTAATTGAATTACATGAAGGTACAAATGTCACTAGGATAGCTAAACAGGATATGTTACTTAATAAACTATTTAATTGTAAAATGAACGAAAATGAAAATTCTAATCAACTTCATACGAGAATAAAAGACATTTTAAATGGATTACATTTAATCAGACACCAAATAGAAAATAGGGATGTAATTAAGTATACACTTAAGGCATTCCTGAGGAACCCCTTATGGACATCCATCATTGATGCTTATAAGGTTTCCAGGGATCTTTTCACAATTAGACTAGATGAATTATTTTGCGAATTTGAACTACACAAATAAGCTAACTTAGGTCAAACCAAGAATGGTATTGCTTTAGTGGCAGGTTCGACCAAAAAGAAAAGAAAAATGAAAAGTGAGTCCGAAGACGAGTCGGAGTCGGATCCAAACGGAGAAGAGGAAATCATAAATATGGTCCGGAAGATGTTCAACTGGAGAAAAAAGTTTACGAAGAAGGATGCTAAGAAAGTCATCGACAACAAGCCGAGACCCCGATCGTAAGTGACATGCTATGAGTGCAATGGAAAGGGACACTACAAATCGGAATGTGTGAATCTAAAAAGGGAAGAAAACCAAAAAAGGAAAAGAAGAAGGAAGTGCTTAAGGCAACTTGGGACGAATCGTCCTTGGAAGAGTCGGACACAGAAGAGACAAAGAGAAGCTTCATGGCATTTATGGCCGAATCAAGCTTCGGAGCCGAGTACTAGTCCGATTTCGAATCTGAGAGAAACCATGGATCCACATCCGTTTCTGAAGGACTAGACGAGGTAACTTCTCCCTTAGAAGATAAGTTGTACAATATAATTGCATGCCTAGATAGGAAGTTAGCTAAGTCCGAGAATCGAGTCGACTCGCTGCTTAAGGAAGTTCAAGTACTTAAGAAGCAAGTCAACTCGAAGACTTCGACTTGCCAAATTAAGGATAGAGACTCAACTCAAGTTGCAAAGCTTGAGGAAGAGAACTCGGTCCTAAAAAGGCAAGTAGAAGATCTAACCGGATCGTTGAAAAAGTTCACTTCAGGCTCCAAGTATCTCAACATGATGCTTGGATCTCAGCGAGCCATGTATAACAAGTCCGAACTCGAACACAAAGCTAAATCCTCCTATAAATCATACATTTCATTACTTAGATGAAATGCTAAGAATCGAGTCCAAGCATGAGTTCCTAAGTCTAGCTTAGTCAACCAAGTTGGACCAAATCAATTTTGGTTTCCCAAGAGTCAAGTTCACTTAGTGAACAAAACTCAACCTAGCTATCACTTAGGAGGAGCTAACACTTTGCTTGTTTCCTTGTTTAGTTAAACTCTTGCATGCTTTAGTTTACTTTACTTGCTTATTTTAGAATGGACTAGATAGGAAACAAAGTAGTTTAAACTTGAACAACCTAGTACTAAGACAAAGTAAACTGATAGTAAGTAAGGGAAGCTCTTTGAAGTGCATGTCTAGGAAGTGATCATTGCTTCGATATCCAAGAAGGCCATGTACCTCGCCATGACCTAGTGCCCTAAGTCGAGTGGAATTGACCGAAGCTAACTCACTAAGTCTTTGACTAGTTAGACCAAGGCTTAGTTCAAAGTGAATCAAGTACTTGATTCCTTCATTGACTTTGTCTAGGAAGTGGTCGTTGCTCCGATATCCAAGAAGGTCGTATGCCTCACCATGACTTGGAAGTCAATGTTGGAAAAATCTATTTGACTAGCTCAAGCTAAGCTTGAATCTAACACAAGTTTAAAAAATTTTAAATTGCTCATTAAATTTAATTAAGATAAAAAGAAATCCTCATCTCACAAAATTCATAGGAGTAACATGTATTGAAAACCTAGCTTGAATGAGATGATATAGAATTTGATCAAACTTAATTAGTTTAATACAATTTATGAAACTTAAGAAAATTTACTTAAACTAAGCTTAACAAATTTACTTAAACTTAACTTAACAAATTACCTTAACAAACAATTTACTTAAACAAACAAATTTACTTAAACTAAGCTTAATAAATTTACTTAAAATAAATCTAACTTCACAAATTTACTTAAACTAAACTCAACTTAACTTAAACTAAACAAACTCACTTAAACTAAACTTAACTTAACAAATTTACAACACAAATCAATTCAAGATAATTCATCTTATTCAAGGTGTGAATTATCTTAAAAAGTTTTAATTCATGTAGGACTCCAGAATGGACGAATGAATTCTGGATAGTGGCTGCTCCAGACATATGACTGGAGATAGTCAAAAGTTCTTAAAATTAAGCTATAAGAATCTAGGTTCAGTCGCCTTTGGAAATAACGACAAACTTAAGGTAATTGGATTAGGTAACATTGAATTAGAGTCAAATTTTATTATACGAAAAGTTTTGCTTGTAGAGAATTTCAAATTTAACTTACTTAGTATAAGTCAGTTATGTGATGCTGGTTATGAAGTAAAATTTTTATTGAATGAATGCTTGATTAACAATTTTGAAAACATGCTTTATACTCCCATGCCTACTAAATACATTAGTAGATCATTTTTTAGTAAATCATGCATGCCTATTATGGAGGTCATAGCACATTACGGATTAGAGAAATTAGTTTATTGTAAAAACTCTATTAACATAGATCTATGTGTAGAGTTTTTCAATAACTTTAGTAAAATTGATGATCTTGCATATTCGACTAGAGTACAGGGTAAGGATTTTATTTTTACCCTCTCTATGTTGAGAGAGCATCTAGGACTCATGCATTCATCATGTCCGGTGGCATGTTTTCCATCTATGGAGTTACCGTACGGTGACCCCTACTCGCACATTACATTAGATAGGATATACTTGCATCTATTTGGTGAGGAGAGGACTCCATCTGTGAGTATCTTTAGTTCCACTAGACTCAGAGTATAGGACTATGCCCTATATCAAGTTATAGTGAACTACATTTTGCCACTCACCACTAGGGACATCGCGATGATGTGTCCCTATCATACACACTACAACAAAAAATCGAATAGACAACGGTGAAAAATCGTTGTCTATTAGCAAAAAAATCTGTAGTAAATCGACCCATTGTGAAAAGTGGTTCGGGCAAAGACAACGGTGAAAAACCATTGTCGTTTGAAGGATAAGACAACGATTTTTAACCATTGTCTTTGACCGAACCACTTTTCACAACGGGTCGATTTACCACGGATTTTTTTACTCATAGATAACGGGTTTTCACCGTTGTCGTTTCCTTAAATCTACAACGGTCTTTCACCGTTGTCTTTGACCGACCCCCGATTTACCACGAATTTTTTTGCTCATAGACAATGGTTTTTCACCATTGTCATTTCTCAATGGTTACTCTAGAACACAATAAACCGTTGTAGATTTATAGTGTTGCATTTTTAATATAAATCATACAACATCAAAAAGAATTATAGAAAACACATATACACTCGCACTTGTAGCAATGTAAAGTACAAGGTCACATCACATTTTAAATGATCACTCTTAGAAACATATATATTAAAAAGTACTGTGGCAAAACAACTGCACATCATATGCACCCAAAGTATTATGCATAATAAGCAAAACACTTATAGATTACCACATGTAACCAAAAGAGGTATGTACACTTAAATCTCTCATAATCATCAGATATGTGATCTTGTATGCATTCAGCTCACTCCGAGCGTACTTCATCAATTTTCTTTGCAGCTATCACAGATTTTGCGAACTGCATGTGAATAAATGAATGAAAATGTAATTAAACACTATGGTATCAATAAGAAAATTTGAAAATATATCTAATATTACTATTGATCGTAGGGAAGACTTGTTAAAGGATGCAGCACCTTCAATTATCTCTCTCATATATCGCAAAACAAAATAACCGCATTGAGCTCCATCCGATTGAAGGGGAACCTGTGATGGAAAAAATTATAGTAGTTATTCTGATAGTAAAATTTGATACATAAATTACATACGACAAAAAAAAAAGTTGTCATAAGGGAAAAAAAAGTTGTCATAAGGGAAATTTGATGGTCATTTCTCCACGAGTAAAAATTTGATGGTCATTTCTCCACGAAGCTTTCTTCATTGCATTAAGCAAACAGATATATAGTATATGTGCATCTGGTTGTAGTCAGGCATCTTTACGCTTTGTGTTCCTATCACATGATTGAAAAGATAATAATAGGTACCAGAAAACCACATAATAAGGGGTCTAGAGCCGGAACCTAGGGTTTGCTTTAGGAAAACAACAAGAAAGAAAACTTGGCAAACCACTAGTGCCATCATGCATTTACCTGACATTACATCTGATGCATAAGTCTTGCTCGCTCATATAAGCCTGTTATTTGTTTATTTAATGTCTAATTCTCCTATCCTAGCAATTCTCAAATTTACAGAGATGGAACTCTGTAATGCTACAGTTGAGATCGCAAGAGGTGATAACTTATAAATGGTCATGAATAATGCACGTTAGTACCATTACCATGTTGTATTTGACAAATCATCATATAAATGACTTCTGAAGAAAGAAACTCAATATATAGCAAGAGTATTCTATAATTATGCTACCACATAACATAAAATAAAAATAAAACGTCTGTAATTTTCTTGACTTTATTTACAAGTATCTTCATTTAGTGCTTTTGGAACTAGAAACCCAATCATTAAATACTAAAGCCATATGCATCCTACATGATGGCATTTTCATTATTGTTATTGATCAATATGATAAATACTTGAAATAGTTATATTCAATCCACCCTTATACATTTAAAGACAAGGCCAGTTAACATTAATGGTCTCAAAGATAGCAACATAGCATTGATGAAAACAAAAAATTATAAAATTAGCTTGACAGCAACACAATTGTAAAAAATATGTGCAAATATTAAGAAAAACAAATAACAAGTAAGCAACACAATGTTGAAATTCTTCCATCTTGAAAACCCACAAGTAGGACAATTAATACAATCTGCGTATTCCTTCCGATATAAGATACAATCATTAGGACATGCATGGATTTTTTCATAGTCCATACCCAATGCAGTCAAGGATTTCTTCGCAGCATACACTGATAAAGGCAATTCATTACCATCTGGAAGCATTTCTCCCAACAAAGAAAGAATGTATGTGAATCCTTTATCGCTCCAACTATATTTGGCTTTCAAGTTGTACAATTTAACAATGGCAGATAACTTTGTAAATTTTGTACATCCAGGATATAAAGGTTTCTCAATATCATGGAGTAAGTTATTGAATGTAGTTGGATTCTCATCATATTCTTATGTCGCATTTACCATATCTACAAGCTTCTCATCAAAGAAATTCTGTTCACCTTGTTGGCCTTGTTCACTATCATTCATTAAGTTGGCAAATGAGGGTTTTTCTCCATGCCATATCCACACTACGTATGTTAAATCCATATAATTACTTCTTAAATGAGTCCTTGTGACATCAATACTATTCCTTCTTAGGTTACCACACATGGCACATGGACAAGATATTGCATTAGAATCACTCGAATTTTGCACTGCAAATTGCAAGAAGGACTCTACTCCATACACATACTCAGGTGATAATCTATCCTTAAACATCCATTCTTTGTCCATTCTAGTGCATAAAAACATCAATTGACAATTAAATAAACCTTCATAATACTTAACACCACTAGATCATTAATAAAGCAGCAGTAGATGCTTCAATGTATCAAACTTATATTTCCAGGATAAGAAGGTAATATGAAGTAACTTAAATTTGTATATGATCTGGCTGTCCACCTAAGCTAAAGTTAGAAATTGACTTTTCATATTATAGAAAATGGAGAGAATGGCTTCAAACTAAAATAAAGATCAATATATGGAGACAGATAAATATCATCTTTAGTAGAAACTAACGATAAATACAGACAAAGCAGCTGTTCAGTGAATTAAATATAAATTTCAGGGGTTGGAAGGCACTATAAAGTAAAAAATTTAAACTAAATTTAGAAACAGACATTTTATATTATAGAATACCGAGAGAATGGCTTCTAGAATAGATAAATACGATGTACAAAGGATGATATAAGGTGAATAATATTCATGAAGAATAAGGTTGGAACACTAACTGGATTTTCTACATGAGCAGATACTGGATATCTGTGACAATGAGATTAAGGTTCAATGGACAGAAACAAATGAATTTCTCCATATGTGACCATTCAGGTTTTAAACTTAATTCCACATATTCAATGGACAGAAACAAATGAAGAAAATACCATTTTAGCCTATTTTCTTGAAATTTTTTCATTTATGAATGTTTGGTTGACCAAACAATCCAACTCAAACCTTCTTAACCAATAAAGGTTTGAAGGCACAACATGATAACCATAAAGCAAGAGTTTATGACGTTGAACCTGTTCGGACGAAATCAGGACGCTGAACGATGGACGAAGGTCAACGGACGGAGGTCGAGCAATGACCGTCGGAAAATGAAGAGAACGAATAGAGGGCGAGCAACCGTGAGAAGGCAGCGCGGAAGAAGAAGGGATGGACGAACGCGCAACGGAGAACGACGGAGGTTTTTTGGGAAGTAGGAACGGCGGAGGTTTTTGGGAAGTAGGAACGACGGAGAAGTTTAGGGAAGAATTATTTAACCTAACAAATTTTTAAATATATATAAACTTTTAAAAAAATTATTGTTGTAATATATTGTTTAAAAAATATATATAAACTTTTAAATATATTGTTGTAAACGTATATATTTATATTTTTTTTTAAAAAAACTTATTTTCAATAATTAAAAAAAAATAGTATTAATAATAAAAAAAATAATTTCACCGTTGTATTATAATAAAAAAATAGTATTAATAGTATTAAAAAAAATCACCGTTGTATTATTTCCAATAATTTTTAAAAAATAGTAAAAATAATTAAAAAAAATAGTATTATAAACTTTTAAAATTTCATTGACAACGGTTTAAAACCGTTGTAATATTATCACAACGACAATAATTTTTTACCGTTGTGCTAAACGTTACAAAAATATTCTCATTGGCAACGGTTGATTGCAGCATTGTCCCAACTGTTGTTAAGATAAAAAAAAAACTTAAAGACAACAGTTCTGGAAAATCATTGTAAAATGTGTTGTTGATTAAAAAAAAATATGCTCAACGACAACGAATAGTGTAAAACCATTGTCTTTTGTGTTATATGGACGCTCAAAGACAACGGTTTTGTCAAAAACCGTTGTCTTTTATCAAAATCACAACGGTTTCTCCTAAAACCATTGTCTTTGTGGTGTTGTCTTTTAGCATTTTTGTTGTAGTGACATTTCTACTTTATGCACTTAATCATAGATTAGATTTAGACATTAGTTTGTAAATGTTTCATTCCATCATTTATCATTCATCATTCTAGGTCAGTTACTAGCAGGAAGGCACATTTACCTTACTGCCATGTCATCACATCCTTACTAGCCACATTAGGATTTGATGTTACCACAGGTAACATCAAACAACTTACTGAGTATGACATGATAGGTTCTAAGCAATTTGGTTTAGCTAAAATAGATTTAGATGAGAAAAATATCCTAGCATGGAAGAGAGATGACCCTCAACCCCAACCCCAGCCTGAGTCGGAGTAGGAGCCTGAGCCTGAGATTGGCCTCGATCACCACTTTGAGTCTAAGCATCAGGAAGCCCTAGGATTCGACAGTCTATCACAATTTCTTGGGATTCCAGCACCTCCTGGTGTTGCAGAGAGATTATCTAGATTGGAGGATGCGATGTAGTGCCAGGAGCAGCAGCATCAGGCTTGTCATCTTGAGATGATGTAGATGTTCCAGGCGCAGAGAGAGGACCATCGAGAGATGATGAAGTTTCTTAGGTCTTGGAGCATGGGTCATCCACCTCCTCCTCCTCCACTTTCCTCTTCTGACTAGGACTGTTATGCTAGTTGTTACTATTTGAGCTTAATTAATAAATTTGATAACTTTTAAATCTTGGTTGTGATTTGAATTATGCTTGGTAGACTAGGAATTCAGAGTTGGACATATTTTCTATCACATTTGCATCATCTTGAAAATTTTAAAAATTTTAAGGTTCATTTAAATCTTTTAGCTATTATTAAGGGGGAGTTTTGAAAATCTTTAAAAAAATTTTGAAAAGTTTTTTAAATTAAAAAAAAAATTAAGGGAGAGAAAGATTGAATATTTGAAAAATATTTTTAAGGGGTAGAAAGAATTTTGAAAATGGAAAATTTGAAAAATATTTTTAAGGGGAGTTAGAATTTTGAAAATTTGAAAAATACTTTTATTGAGGGGGAGTTAGAATTTTGAATTTGAAAAATATTTTTATTGAGGAGGAGTTTTGAAAATTAAAATTTTGATGAATTTTAAGGGGGAGTGTCAAAGTTTTTGAAAATTAAGATGCTAAGAAATTATTTCTAAGGGGAGTATTGATAAATTTTGAAAATTGAGACATTAAGAGTTTTGAAAATTTTAGAAATTTAATTTTTTGAAAATTTCGAAACCCAAAGATAAAGGAGGAGATCCCATCTTTAAAAGAAAATCTTATTGAATACATTCGGGGGGAGTATTGATAAAGCTTAAGCATTTTTGATAAAAATTTTTTTTGATTAAAACTTTAATTCTCAGCTTTAAAGTTGTGGCATTTTGAACTTAATTTTGATTTTAATGTATGTCAAAGAGGGAGAGAGGAGATTTAAAGTTAGAGAGAAGAGACTTAAAGAGAGGGAGATTTAAAAATTTAAAGTCTTTTATGCATGAGCATTTCATGCATATACATTTTTAACCCAATGCATTTATGATATATGCTATAATTGGATATTGCAGTTTGATTTTCCTAACTTTAATTGATTTGTTGTCACACATCAAAAAGGGAGAGATTGTTGATGCAGAAAGCATCACTCCTTGGTTTTGATGTATGAACCATAGTTAAAGTTAGGATTTACTTGTGTTCTAATATCAGTGTTAAGTGTGCAAGCTTGACAGGAAGTCTTAGTAGGTCGTGTTGATTGGATACTAGGCAAATGTCTTGACAGATCAGGAGGATCGGACACCATGCATAAAGTCTAGATGGGTTGAGCGGACCGGACATTTGACATGAAGACCAGTTGAGTTAGAAGACCGGATAATCGGTAAAAAGTTCAACTGGGTCAGGTAGACCAAACAGCTGGTGGAAGCTCTGGTGGGTCAGATCGGATGTTAAGAATGGTAAGTCCGACAGGTAGCCGACAGGTAAGCCTCGAGTGGAGAGGTGAGGCCGAGTCCTCTGTAGGGGGACAAAACTAGGCGCAAATTCGACGAAGAGTCTGCGTGGGACTTAGAAGTTGAGATCGAGCAGTATTACTACTGCTATCATATTTGATATTATCTATTTGTGCTAATCTTATTTTGTAGGGATTAGTCGACTGAATGGATTCTAGTCGACTGAAGTCAAGTCGACTGGGTATGGGTCAGTTGACTGGGTATGGGTTAGTCGACTGGATACCTAATTGGCACGATTAGCTGGTGATCGATCGAAGATCTGGTAGTGCAAATGGAAAGAGTTTCAGTCGACTGGGGAGTTTCAGTCGATTGAAGAGGGAAACTTTTCGATGTGGAGTTGGGTGACCTGGAGTCGACTGGAGCGTGTTCAGTCAATTGGAAGACCAGAAGTTCCATATCGACGGGCTGATGTGGAGTCGACTGGAAGACATTCCAGTCGACTGGAAAAGGTTTATAAAAATGATGCTCAATCAACTCCGACTAGAACACTGCTACTACGTCAAAGTGCTGCCTCTATTCATCCTCGTCCACTAGAGCTTCATTTCCTCACAAAGATGCATTTCCGATACTCCGTGCCTACTTCGAAATTTCCATTAGTGTCGGTATAATTTAGCTCTTAATTTTTGTATTCATTTTCGCTTTGTGTACTCAATTTCAAAAGAGAAGGTAGAGTGTTACCTATCTCTAATTATTTTTAAAAAGCGGATCCCTCCGAAGTCGAGAGTTCTCGAGTCGGAGGGTATATAGTGATTGCCCATCAAGGTAACAAAAGAGCTATGTGTAAAATACCGGAGGAAAAAAAAATATTCCTCGGTAATTGATAAAATATCTTGTAGAATTTTTCAGGAATTTTTAGAAATTTTTTCTAGATTTAAACGGAGATCTTATAAACATTTTATGGGGATAAAGCGAATAGGCTTTTGTAAAGCCTGTTTAGACTATTTGCAAGGAATTAATGGGTTTAATTTAAACCCTTTATATTCTTTCCGTTTCCCCTTAATTCCCCATCGTGCCGTTTCTCTTCCCCGTTCGATCCTTTTCTCTCACGATTCCTCACCGTCGTCGCGCCTCCATCACTGCCTCTCCCTCGCGCACCGGCGCCGGCTAGGCAGTCGCTGTGCCCCGTCGTCGTACCTCCATCACCGCCACTCCCTCACGCACCGACCAGATAGTCGCTGCGCCCCGTCGCCGTTGCCATGCTGCTGCCACCGCGAGTTGGAGCCTCTGTTGCCGCCGCCACCTGAGCTCGCTGCGCCATCGCCGGAGCACGGAGAAGCGGCAACTACGCCTGGACGGTGGTTGGGAACAAGGGATCGCATCCTCCCGCTGCGCCCCGCTTAGTTTCCGACGCCGGAGTTATTTCCCTGATGGAGTTTTGTCGATCATTGCCCCTTCTTCCACCCGAACGGTGTCGGATGGTTTTCTTCCCTTCTGTATGCATCGCCGGCCGACTGATCCCTCTTCTTTCTTCCACCGTAGGTGCCATCGCACGCGACGGTGAGTGCCCACAGCTGTGCCGATGCGTCCTTCCCGGCGAACAGGACCGAATTGGGGATTTGATGCCGGGGAGTTTTCTAGGGATGGTGAGCGTGATCTACCTTTCCCTTCAATTGTTGTTGTTTGATGTTGTTTATCTATCAGGGAGTCTCGGTTGTGATTGGAGTTCGGGTTTTCTTTATCCGATCGTGAAAAACAGTGGTTACCTTCTTCTTACTTGCATTGGCAGGAATTCCCATTTGGTTCCAGTGATTTGAAGCGTCCAGATGTGGAGAAATCCAGATGTGGGTAGGCTGTGAGAGGTAAATGCCGATTGGGATGTTTGTGAAGGGGAGGAATAATTTGAACGAGTCTGTGGAAGCTTGAGAAATAGGTAAGTGTTTGATCCATTTCTAGATCCGAGAAGTTGATTGGGAGTTTTGTTATTAGCTGTGTAATTTAGATAAATTAGTTGACAGGTTGTTGCTATAGGGGAGGAGGCTCTATAGAAGCTGGAGATTTGTCTGGCTTCAATGAAATTGAAGATCATATCTCTTCATCGCCGTGAGCAACAAAATTTTGGCAGTTTGCATTTAATAAGTCTCCTAGCTCAGGTAATCTCTTAAGTCTTGTTGTGTTTCATGAACTGTGGATGCAAGGGGAGATTTCAGTGTGGGTTTGTGATGGATCTTGTTGATGAAGATACAATGAGTAAGGATTCAACTTATCTATCTAATTGTTATAGATTGCTACTTCAAAGGTGGATCAAGACATGGCGGTTGATTGCAACAATTGTAAGGTAAGCTTTGATTTTGGTATCGTTTCCGCTGTGTATTTGTTGTAGTAGTTTGTTATGTTGTTGTGGTTTGGTGATATTGTTATATATATTGTTGTTATTGTGGGCCTACGGGCCTTGTATTAACCCGAAATGTTGACATGTACAGGGGAGATGTCGTCCGTTTGATTTTCGGCTCGGCATGCTCTCGGGGCGTGACAACTTTAGTGGTATCAGAGCCAGGTTTCTGCGATGCCATACAATGTTGTTTTTGTGTCGAGTCTTGGATTCTCGGGAGTCGATTTATTCTGTTTTGGTTTTTGAGATGAGATGGACAGCGGCCTGAGCTCCAAGCAGCACGAGGTAAGAATTCCTGATAACTTATGGTTTAGTAGATATTTATCTAAACTTGATCAGTGGGTGTATACAGTATAGTTATGACACCTGTGCAGACTTGTAGTAGGGGTCATCCACCGAGGCGACTAACCAGAGTGACCTTTAGGGTTTATACTCCCGGTTATATTGGCTATGCATTTAGATGCTTATACCAGGGAATAACCTGTAGCGTGTTGGTTATTATTCATAACTGTGGTATGAGTTGACCACGGGAACGATCTGTTGAGTCTGTGAGTCTTGAACCTGTGTCGAGGAGGTGATTTACCTCTGAGAGTCGACTGATACCGAGTCGGAAAATAGGGGTCAAGTCGTCACATTTCTCTTAGAGATTTTGACTAATTAAGCTAGTCAGATCATTACCTGTGGGTAATGAACAGACTTGTAGACTATTATTGATGCAGATAGCGGAAGGCTAGGTTATGGAGTTTCATAGGGATTTTATCCTTGAGTTGTTCGTACTAAGTTGTATAACTTGGAGAGTACTTTTGAGTGCTTAACTCATGTTATACCGAGAAAGAAGAATTGTTTGCATACCATTATCGAGATCAAGCCGGTATTTGGTGATAAATGTAGAAAATAATCTTTGGGAAATAATATATCACTTGATCATTGTTTAGTGATGTTGAAAGAGAGTATTTCCCCGTATCACTTTTAGTGACATTGTAAGGAATTCTTGAGCTTCAATAAAGGGTGATCGGTTAGTGATATTGTACTGTGCAGAGTCGTGAGACTTGCAGAGGTTACGACCACCTAATAGCTCAAGAAGATGAATGGATGATTTAAGCCACCCAGAGTTATTGGCTTATAGTTGGATAAAGATGTCGGGATCTTCTACCAGATCCTGCTGAAAGACGTTGGATTGAGACAAGAGTTAGAAATGACTCTGTACAAGTGTTTAAGAGTTGGAGACCGGTAAGCAACTATTACAGGTCAACTTATTAGAGTCAGAAGTCTCCGACTGTTGGATAAAGGAGTAAGATCGGAGTCATAGGCGTCGAGCTATTTTTCGATTATAGAAGACCAGCCGCGGATCATCAGGATGTTCTCGTGGATATCAGCAAAATCAAAACAAAGACTCCAAAGGGATTGTGGGCGTGCAGTGCAGATCACGAAGACACGCGAAGCCAGATTATCCGTTGGAGCAGTTCAACTATTGTTATTGTTGAGCAACCAGTACAGTGGAGGAGGTGTACCTTGAAGATTTAGTTGAAGACTATCGATGGTGTTCCGAGAGGAAGATGCATCGTCTCGACAGCAGAGATCAACACAGAAGATGTGGGTTACCTTATCAGCAACAACCTACTATCTCAGGCATGGTTGGAGTTCCTTGATACTCCCCTTCAGCAGAGATCAACACAGAAGCAGCATCAGCAGAAGACATCTTAGAAGATTCAGCAGACAACAACAGTTACCTCCAGATGTGAGTTGATTTGTACAGAGGAGAGAGTATACGACAATGGTCGTATCTATTTTATATTCTATAGTTGCAACTCGTAGGATTTAGTGATGGGATGGAATGATCTAGAAAAAATCCTCGCGCTTTCATTCGCGGACTGTTGGATCTGATATTATTCTCTTCGGAGAAAGGCGGAGACCTGCGAGGAGCCTTTGGATCGGATCGACAGATAATTGATCGTTCAGGGTATTACTTTAGTTTACCCTCTAGGTTAATATGTTGAGAGATGCTTGTAGTTATAGGTATCTGTAACTAGAACATTCTCAGTTGGATTAGAAGGGTCCTTTACATCGACTTGTGGGTCGATGGTATCTCTACCATCAGGTGAGATGAGGATCAACAATTAAGAAGTCAAGGGATGCCCTTAGACTTGAATAAACATATCTTTACTGTAGACATATCCTTACGGATGGTCAAATTGTTGAGAGTATGGTATGATTATGTATCTAAGAGGTGCGAATAATCCGAGAGTATTCGGATGAACTCCTAGCCTTGCCGTTGCTTAGGCAAGTGGAGTAGGTGTTCGAAATGATTGCGGAAATAGTCCGGTATCGAAGATCGCATATCGAGTGATAATTTTGTTGGTATCAGTGTTGCTAAACACTATAAAAGAATTGGAAGAACGTAAGTTGTGATTATAGGAGATGTTGGAGGAGATATTTATCTATCTCAGTATTTCTCCTTGAGAAGGATCCAGAACTCTTTGATAAAAGAGGGATGAACCTTTGAAAGTATGCATCGATTATCGATGATGGAATACAGTAGTTATTGTGATGAATATCCTTCGTTATGGATAAATGATCTATTTAGATCAGCTAAGGACACCTGCGTATACTCTAGGGTTGATTTACGACTGGAGTGTTGATATTGTAGTGACATGGTGTCATACAATTATCATTGTCGTTGTGATGATTGATATATCATCAGCCTAGAGTAAAGAGGATGCAGATGTGTAGAGACGACAATTTCATACTTAGTATGAATTTTATGAGTTTTGATTAAGATGTTTGACTAATTAACGATTTAGTCTTCCCTGGATTTGAGAATCGTGTATTTTGAACACGATTGGATCCTTTTGTAGTTGTTGGAGTTGCATAACTTGGCCACTGTTGATTGTGGTAGTTGGAGTTGCGCACTCGACCACCGTAGATGGTGGTTTTCCTTGTATGGTTTAGATATTACTGTAGATGTGGATAGAAGGTTTTAACATTACTATACCACAGACTTGTTTGATAAAGATGATGTTGTAAATCATTTAGTCGGAAGCTGGTGAAACCAGTTTACAGGACCTAGATGGCGGTTAACTTTTACGCAAGTATTGGTTAATCCTTCCGGAGTGGATCAAAAGGATATTGTATGCAGATGCGTCGTTTCAGGGATCGGAATGATTCCGATGTAGTTGAATGAGGCATATCTTATGCCTACGTTAGTTAAGAAACTACGAGATAGTCTGTCATATACATGACATGACTTTAGTAGTTATTGTCTGGATTTATGGATATATAGAGCAGGAATACTCATGGGATTTTAACTAACTACTGGGTAGCTAGTATAAAGTTGCTGGAACGCGAATAGTTGTAATTTGCGAGATTTGATCGCTATAGTCTTCCATGCACTTACAGAGTGTGTGGTAGAGGGGATCTTGAATGGTTGATGGATTTCTCTTTTGAGAAAATAATTCCCCATCTCTGATAAGGATTGTAGGTTCCGGAGTTGCAGTGTTTAAGAAAGAGTTGCTGCAGAAAGCACATCATTCAAGATGGGTTATATACCTTGGCAGTATTCAGATGTACCGAGATTGGAGACGTTTATACTGGTGGAATGGTATAAAGAGAGTTATAACAGATTTTGCTGCTCGATGTTAGTATGCTAGTAAGTGAAGGCTGAACATCAGAAACTCGCTGGATTGCTCTAGAAAATTCCAATTTCGGAATGGAAGTGGGAGCATATCACGATTGATTGCGTTACAGGATTGCTTAGAACCCGTAAAGGACGTGATGTGATTTGGGTGATTGTGGATCGACTAACCAAATCAGCTCACTCTCTGCTTATGCGTGGAATGGACTTGTTGGATCGTCCGACAAAGTTGTATTGCGAAAAGATTATCAGATGACATGGGGTACTTTTAAGTACCATATCGAATAGAGATTCGCGATTTACCTTGCGATTTTGGCAGAGTCTACACCAGACTATGGGTACAGAGCTTCGGCTTAGTGCAACGTCTCATCCGCAAATAGATGAACAGTCTGAGTGTGTCATTTAGATGTTGGAGGATCTATTCAGATCTTGTGTCGTGGATTATGGAGGTGCAACTTATCGGTTGACTTTACCTCCGACATTTGTGGGTGTTCACAACGTATTTTCCTGTTTCTATACTGAGGAAATACGTGACGCTTGTTAATCATGTTCTGAAAGAGGTTCCGATTCTACCTCAGTCTAATGCGACTTACGAGGAGATTCCAGTGCATATTCCTGGTCGCAACGAGCATCAGTTGCAGAAGAAAACCATCCGACTCGTAAAAGTTGGATGACAGCATCATACCGATGAGGAGGCTACGTGAGAGCTGGAAGATACTATCCGAGCTCGATATCCTCATATGTTCACTTGAGGAAGGTATGTGGTCCTTTCGGAAACTTGCTTGAAGTAAATTTTTGCATGTTAGTACGAAATTTGGGGACCAAATTTTTATAAGTGGGGGAGAATGTAAAATACCGGAGGGAAAAAAATATTCCTCGGTAATTGATAAAATATCTTGTGGAATTTTTCAGAAATTTTTAGAAAATTTTTCTAGATTTAAACGGAGGTCTTATGGACATTTTATGGGGATAAATCGAATAGGCTTTTGTAAAGCCTGTTTAGACTATCTACAAGGAATTAATGGGTTTAATTTAAACCCTTTATATTCTTTCCGTTTCCCCTTAATTCCCCATCGCGCCGTTTCTCTTCCCCGTCCGATCCTTTTCTCTCACGATTCCTCACCGTCGCCGCGCCTCCATCACTGCCTCTCCCTCGCGCGCCGGCGCCGGCCAGGCAGTCGCTGCGCCCCGTCGCCGCGCCTCCATCACCGCCTCTCCCTCGTGCGCCGGCCAGATAGCCCGCCCGTCGCCGCGTCGCCATGCCGCCGCCACCGCGAAGTTGGAGCCTCTGGCCGCCACGAGCTGCTGTTGCGCGCCGCCGAGCACGGAGAAGCGACGACTACGGCTGGACGGCGGCTGGGAGCAAGGGATCACATCCTCCCGCTGCGCCCCGCTCAGTTTCCGATGCCGGAGTTATTTCCCTGATGGAGTTTTGTCGATCGTTGCCCCTTCTTCCACCTGAACGGTGTCGGCTGGTTTTCTTCCCTTCTGTATGCGTCGTCGGCCGACCGATCCCTCTTCTTCCTTCCACCATAGGTGCCATCGAACGCGATGGTGAGCGCCCACAACTGTGCCGATGCATCCTTCCCGGCGAACAGGACCGAATTGGGGATTTGATGCCGGGGAGTTTTCTAGGGATGGTGAGCATGATCTACCTTTCCCTTCAATTGTTGTTGTTTGATGTTGTTTATCTGTCGGGGAGTCTCGGCTGTGATTGGAGTTCGAGTTTTCTTTATCCGATCGTGAAAAATAGTGGTTACCTTCTTCTTACTTGCATCGGCAGGAATTCCCATTTGGTTCTAGTGATTTGAAGCGTCCAGATGTGGAGAAATCCAGATGTGGGTAGGCTGTGAGAGGTAAATGTCGATTGGGATGTTTGTGAAGGGGAGGAATAATTTGAACGAGTCTGTGGAAGCTTGAGAAATAGGTAAGTGTTTGATCCATTTCTGGATCCGAGAAGTTGATTGGGAGTTTTGTTATTAGCTGTGTAATTTAGATAAATTAGTTGACAGGTTGTTGCTATAGGGGAGGAGGCTCTATAGAAGCTGGAGATTTGTCTGGCTTCAATGAAATTGAAGATCATATCTCTTCATCGCCGTGAGCAACAAAATTTTGGCAGTTTGCATTTAATAAGTCTCCTAGCTCAGGTAATCTCTTAAGTCTTGTTGTGTTTCATGAACTGTGGATGCAAGGGGAGATTTCAGTGTGGGTTTGTGATGGATCTTGTTGATGAAGATACAATGAGTAAGGATTCAACTTATCTATCTAATTGTTATAGATTGCTACTTCAAAGGTGGATCAAGACATGGTGGTTGATTGCAACAATTGTAAGGTAAGCTTTGATTTTGGTATCGTTTCCGTTGTGTATTTGTTGTAGTAGTTTGTTATGTTGTTGTGGTTTGGTGATATTGTTATATATATTGTTGTTATTGTGGGCCTACGAGCCTTGTATTAACCCAAAATATTTCCAAGTACAGGGGAGATGTCGTCCGTTTGATTTTCGACTCGGCATGCTCTCGGGGCGTGACACTACGGGCCTTGGAGTAGCAACCCGGTTAGGGTTGTGAACCAAGTAAAAGAAAATTGCCTCTATCTTATTTTATTTCTGTTGCATACTTTTTAACGATTTCAAAATATAAAATATAATTTTTAAAATCTAAAGAAAATTGTAACCTTTGAGATTCACACCCCTCTCTCGGAGATATTTCGATCCTACACCAACTTCCATGGATCCTTATCGAGGATGTAGGTCCATCATGGCAGCCGGACATGACAGAGAATGATAGGAGACACCACCTCATTAAGTGCAGCAGGTGTATAAGACTTAATAAATGCAGTCCGCGTGACTGATGGGAGACAACACTCCATAAATATGGTAGAAGCATCCAATCAATAGGAATGTACTGACATGACTTTCTGCTACGGGGTGTCCTTGCCCTCCTCTCGATCTGGAGACTACGTAACCTCTGAAGATCTCTGGTGTGGCGAGGAGATGATCATATTTACCGGTGAGTGCCTGAAGAGACGCCGAGAGATATGTCTACCGAGACATATATATGAAGAGACACCGAGAGATTTGTCCGTCGAGATATAATATATGAAGAGGTGCCAAGAGATTTATCTGCCGAGACATAATATATGAAGAGGCACTGAGAGATTTGTCTGTCGAGACATAATATATGAAGAGACGCCGAGAGATATATTTGCCGAGACATCTGAGTCAAGTCTGACTTTAGGTCCTAATCCAATCTGATCTGATCGAACTTTGAGCTCGATACAGGGGCCGCCGATATTTACCTCAACATCAGTTTGGTTTAATCGAGGTTGAAATTCATAATTTTAAATTTCATAAATTTGAAATTCCCAACCCACCGCTTAATTCATTTACAAGCCCAATTTTGATTAATTTTTCGATAAACCACTTTTGTGCTTGCGCATTTATATATTGGATTTGTCACCACGGAGATGACGCGATGGTAAGACAGTGTGGTTGCTTAGCATATGGGCTGGGATCGATTTCGGAGTGGGGTCTAAAATCCCCCCTGGGTTCAGATGACTCCCCCACTGTCTTGCCACCGTGTCCAGGGACATAGTCTCCCCCGTGATTTACCTCCCTCTCACCGCAGCCCTGGGATGGATGACAGGGGGCTGCTAGTTGGACAGATTCCCAACTTTTAGCATTTATATATTGGATTTTTCGTATTGCTGCGACGTTGTATGAAATTTTATTATGATTAAAAATAATTGATTAATTCACTATTTGTTCGAATGTCAAATATTTTGAATGGATTCATTGAAGTAACATGTTGCCAAAGTGACCTCTCTTGTGTAGATCAATTTATTTAAAATATATTAGGATGATAGTTTTTATATGATTAATGGTGGGGATATTAATCAATCCAAAGGAAGATTAATATTTAGTTAGATTATATAAACACTTATGGTAATAATTATGTGACAATTTTATGATTTTCCATTTGAGTAATTAGTCGGTTCAAAGATAGATCAATTGCCTGATAGAACTTATTATCAATATTCACCTAGAGTACCATTTATAAATAAATATTTCTATTCTAAGGTTAAATATTAATGTTGGGTTAGGTACCTGAGATGGGTTTATTAACATGAATTATTACTATGAATTTTTATGTGGTGTTTTTGTTCTTCATTAATAGCTACCACTGCTAATGCTATTCACTGCCTATGTTGAATGGGAATAAAAGAATTAGAAGAAAAATGTCATGATTGTGATGAACAAACCACTCCTCGGATCCTACGGCTAAAAATTCCACTGATGGAAAATGTAACTTTGAGAGGCAGGATCATTCAAACGAATGATCATGAGACAAGGGATTTTAGAAACTTTAAGGGGCACTAAATTCTATATATTCTATGGTTTTCCACGTGAAAAATCCTAATTCTACGGTTCTTGCCTAAACGATAGTTTTATTATTACGAAACATAAACTTTTTAGCAGATTTTTTATATTTCTTACTAACATGATAATTAGAACTTAAATTATAATATTTAATTTTATCATATTTCTTATTATAAAATAAAGAAATTTCATTAATGAACGATACATTGGATTTTGCCGGATAAGCTCTCCATAGGTTGAAGCTTCCTCCCATATTATTAATTACTTGGATTCCTTCCCTTTGAATAATGATTCCACGTCCCTATTGGTTTCACAAGAAGCGCACTATATGCTTCTTATTCTTTCGTACTAATGATTTGACTTCTTTTGTCTTTTCCTTAATCTTAGATACCAAATAAACTTTCTTTTTCATTAATTTTGGATACTTGCTCTTATGGTTTTTCTTCTCTCTACACTCACAACAAATGATATGATTTTTATTTTTACTAAATGAAATTATTATACCTCCTATGTTAATAGAGAATGTTGGTGTAGAGAATACCAGATGATCAAATTTGTATTTTAATATTGGTAAAAAATTAAAGTTAAGTACTTGTAAGTCGATGCATCTATTAAGTGTGTAAGATTTAATATGAAGCTCTAGTAGGTCAGATAGACTAGATACTAGGTAATGAAAGTCCTAGTAGGTCAAGTGGATTAGATATTAGGCAACGGAAGTTTTGACGGATTAAGAGAACCAAACACTTGGAAAAAAGGCAAGATGGATCAACAAAACCCAACATCTGGCATAATAGATCGATGGATCAATGAGGATCAGACATCGAGTCAAGGAAGCCCTAGTGGATCGAGTGATCGAACGTCAAGCAAAGGAAGTTCAAACAGGTTAGGTAAACCAGATGTTTGGCAAGGTAAGCTTCAGGACTGGAGTGGTAAGGATAAATCCTCTTGATGGGGATAAACTTAGGCGACGATTAGACTAAGGGTCCAACTTGGATTTTGAAGTTGAGATCGGACAATTAAGTAACTATCAAATTCATATTATTCTATTTTCTATGCTAACTCATTGATGTAAAAATCTATACGTCCTAAGTGGATCATGTTAGGACCTATTCGCCTGCTAGAGGGGGGTGAATAGCGTTGTCGTCGGTTCTATGGAATTCGTTCGTGTGCTTGCTACATAATGTTAGTACACAGCGAAAATAATGAAATAAACAAACTAAATACACAAGCACAATCACAATACCAAAATATAACGTGGTACGGAACCTCAAGGTTCCTACTCCATGGATTGGGCTCGAAAGAGCCCTAGCGATGCAAACACACACCACTAATCAAATACTCCTCGACAACAGGTCGGAGGCGGAGAAAACTCTTATAAGTGATTACACTAAGTAATACAAGGTAAAACAAGCAAATATAAGATGAATATACAAAACAACGTAAAGAAAATTTTACAACTATTGCTTTGGAATGCTTGCTTGAACCGTGCTTAAAGACCCTGATTTGCACCAGCAAATCGCCTCAAAGATGCTTAAAAAATCACACCAAATCCCTTCCTTCGTGCTCCTTTTAAACCTGCAACTCGGGCTAGATTTCGCCTAGCAGTCGATTGATCGAGACCATCAGTCGATTGCTCCTGTAGTCGTTGTCTCGCAACGACATGAGCCATGTTGGATAAGTTCCGATAGACCATTAGTCGACTGATCATGCCCATCAGTCGACTGATCGAGTCATCACTCGATTGTCAAACCCTAACAGTCGACTCAGAAATATTCTATCCCCAAAAACTCAACCAAGAATGAATGATCACTATACCATACCGATGCTCGTGCCAACGATCAACCGCCTAATCCGGAAGTTGATCGGCCATTTCTGCATGATAACATCACCAACTCATATCGATCGATAATCATACCAGTTAAATGATAAATCTCATCCATGAGGTTTAACACCAAGTATGTGTTAGGGCAATCAACCCATGTATGATGTGGTTTTGATGTGTGTGGCAAAGAATTTAAGTTAGGTTATTATATTGATTTAATATGTGTGTTGAAGTTGTACAGGACTTAGTAATTCACACATGAGATTGGCTTGACGAAAGCATTGGTGGGTTCACCATCTCATGGCTCGGGTCCTTGAGTCGGTGAAGGATGACATTGTGAAGCCGTGCGCTTGATGCATTCGAGGGACCGTCGGACGAGCAACATTGAAGTGAAGCCAAGGAAGTAGACTTCAGGGCGAGATGCGAAGGATGACATTGCAAAGCCATGTGCTTGGTGCATCCGAGGGACATGGCCGGACGAAGAGAATTTCGGCGAGGGATTTCAAGGGAGATGAGAGAATGAGCGAAGTTTAACGTAGCTTATAGGTGAACTTGGCCGAATGACTAAGTCAAGTGTCGGATGCTCAACCGAGTGGGTTGAGGTTTTTGTTAGGGCAATCTCTTGCCATGATTAGGTTTTGATGTGTGTGGCAAAGGGTTTAAGTTAGTTTGTTATGTTGATTTGATATGTGCGTTGAAGTCGTACAGGATTTAGTAATTCGCACATGGAGCCGTGGCGAGTTTCACATCTCATGACTCGGTCCTTGAGTCGGTGAAGGATTGCTTTGCGGAATCCGTGCGCTTGGAGCATTCGAGGGACCATCGGACGAGAAGCTTGGAGTGAAGCCGGAGGAAGTGGACTTCGAGGCAAGAGACGTGAAGGAGCATTGCAGAGCCGTGCGCCTGATGCTGCCGAGGGACGTGGCCGAGAACGAAGAGAACTTCGAAGGCGAGGGACTCCGAGGGATGAGAGTGAGCGAATGTAACCCGGGAAGGGGTAGTAGCTCGTAGGTGAAACTTGACCATTTGGCTAAGTGTCGGATGAGATTTCTCGACACCAGTCGACTGCCATGGAATGGCAGTCGACTGCTCTGAGTCGATTGGGTTCGACTGGTGTCTGACTCATGGGAATTTGGCCTAAGCGATCGCCGCCATGGATCGGCAATCGACTCCGTATCACCGACCGCCAAGGACGATACGATCGATAACACTGTGCACGGGCACAGAATGGAATCGATCTCGCGGAGCACTCGACTGATTGACATCAGTCGACTGATGGGCGCCATCAGTCGACTGATGCCAATACCGTTGGATGGAATCCAACGTGGAAAGCGGCCGTTTTTGGGCAACGACTACGGGATCAGTCGACTGATCGAGGGCATCAGTGGACTGATCCTGTATCAATGGGAAGAAAGCCTCTTCCTCTATAAAAAGGAAGGGGGTGGGGCTTTGGGAGGCTAATGCTTGAGCTCTAAACTTCTCCCAAAGTGTCATACACGATTCCCTACTCTTCTACTTGTTCTAATCTCTATTCTATTGTAGAAGAGTGATCCTTGTGTAAAAGAGGTTACCTCCACCTAGCTTTGTGCAAAGGAGAGATCTAGTGGATAGATTTGGAGGAGTGATTCACCTTGGACGAATCGGACCGTGGATTAGCGGCGTAGTCGTGAACCACGTTATATCTCGTGTTTGTATTGCTTGTCTATCTTTTGTGTTGTCTTTATTTGTATTTGTATATTCCGCTTGCGCTAACGCTTTGTAGATGAGAGAATTCCGACATCCATCGTAAGAGAACTATTCACCCCCCTTTAGCCGGCCAATCGATCCCCAACAAGTGGTATCAGAGCCAAGGAAAGCTTGTCGAGGACTAACCGCCACAACAAGCAACATTCAAAATGGCCGGCTCAAACATCCACCCACCAAAGTTCGACGGCGAATTCGCTTGGTGGAAGAAGCGAATGGAGGTATTCTTTGAAACCGACTTTGAAATCCTTTTAATAATGGAAAACGGTTTCGAGTTGCCCAGGAACGAAAATGGGTAGCCATTGGAGAAATCAAGGTGGAGCAAGAGGCAAAGAGAAGAATATTTGGCAAATTCAAAGGCCAAGCACCACCTATACAATGTCCTCCCTCAACAAGAAGTCAATAGGATAGGAGAGTGTGCTAGCGCTTGAGGAAATGGGAGAAACTAATAGAAATCCATGAAGGCACATCCGAGGCAAAGCTAGCAAGGAGAGATGTTCTTCGCTCCCAATTGTCCAATATCAAACTTGAAAAGGGAGAGAAGGTAAAATCCCTACACTCTAGATTTAAGGAAATACTAACCGGTTTAACAAGTGTAGGTGAAAAGCTCTCCAACTGGGATATGGTAATGAAGGTCATAGATGCCTTTCCCCGGTCCTCAAGTTGGAGCTCCATGGTGGATTCATTTTACATCTCCAAGAACTTGGAAGTAAGTACCTTGGAGGAGTTTTTCTCAACAATGGAGCTCCACGAAACGAGGCTTGAAGGAATACAAGAAGAGCCAAGAATCCAACCTTCAAGAGGAGTAGCTTTGATGACAAATAAGGGGAAGAAGAAGATGGAAATCCCCTCCTCATCCGATGAAGCCTCTACCTCCTCCATGGATAGCACGGAAGAAGCCTACATGGTAAGGAAGGTAAGGCGTGCATTTAAGAATTTTAGATTTGATAAATCTCATGATAGGAATAGAAGACCAAGAAGGAAAATTGTCTGCTACAATTGCCAAGGAGAGGGACACATAAGGGACAATTGTCCTCTCCTAAACAAGAGCAAGGAGGAGAAGAGAAAGAAGGAAGAAAAGAAGAAGAAAAAGGGGAGTAAAAAGAAGGAAGAAGAAAAGAAGGCCAAAGAAAAAGGAAAGGCCATGACACTCAAAGCGAAGACATGGGATGACCTTGCTTCTTCATCCTCATCCGAAGAAGAAGAGCATGTCTATTCCAACCTTGCATTAATGGCCTTCGACGACTTGGATTGCTCTTCCTCCTCAAATGAAGAATCAAGCTCAAGAGGAGAGAGCTCAAGTGAAGGGGGAGCTTCCACATCCTCCTCATCCGAAGAAGAAGAAGAGGACATGGAAACTATGGTAATGAATCTAACTCCTAAGAAAATAGTTTCCATGGTTTCTAGCTTAACTAGGGATTTATTTAGAGCTAAGAAGAAGAACAAAAGCATGCTTGAACAAATTAAGGACTTAGAACAAAAACTAGAAAAAGCATGTGTTAATGATGATGATGATTATGATGCTTGCTCACATGATAACTATATGCCATTTAATGTTAGTGATGCATGCATGGATGAAAATAGGGCATTAAAGGAAAAGGTAGATTATTTAACAAAAGCCCTAGAAAAATTCACTATTGGCTCCAACACCTTGAACATGATCATAGGGAGCCAAAGGGCAAGCTTTAACAAAAAGGGCCTAGGATATAAAGAAAAGAAAAATGAAAAGGCCTATAAATGCCTAATTACTAGGGGACAAGATAAGAAGAAAGTAATAACTAGGAAATGGATCCCCAAGGAGTATCTAGTGAACCCAATAGGAAAGAACTTATTTTGGGTTCCAAAATCCATCCTTAAGGGTTAGGATAACCCTAGGGTAGTCAACTATATGCAATTGACCTATATCATATTTTTGTTGACTTAAGATGGCGGGATAATATTTTTTTTAAATAGTGTTAGGTGATGATAACGTGCCTATAAATAGTTAATAATGCTTAAATCATGATGATTAATGTAATTGCTATGTATATTGGCAATCATGATTTATGATTTTAATATTTGGCACATAATCATGAGAAATAGGTGTAAATCATGCCTTAGGTGATATCTTGCTTATAATCATATGCATGATTATAATTTGATGAATACATGTATTTCATGATCATAATGTAGAATTCATTCATATATGCCTTTATGATCATGAGGATTATTAGGTTGATACTTAACCTTGATAGAATTGTATGAATATAATGGTTAAGTATATACAAATACCCCCTAGGATGCATTTCACACTCACTATAGGCTAACTTGATTGCAAACTTAGCATGGGTGAGATGTTAGGATGATACAAATGTCCACTAGTGCCTATGACATTTAGATGGTCATTTAAGGTATCAAAATAGCAATAATAGACCAATCATGGGGAAGACTTATGTTTAATTCATAGACATATTGCCCAAAGATCATGGTTGGATATTTCATATGTTTTCAAAACAATTTCTTAATCTAAAATCTATATATTCATGTTTTGAGACAATTGGAACCAAAACTAGGTGTTAAACTTGATACTAGAATGGTCAAAGACCTAGTGGTTTTTAAATCTTTTGGATTTTTGGTAAATACATGAAAATATAATGATTTTTCATGAAAAACTATTTTTCATTGATAGATATACTTAAAAGAAATATGTTCCCCAAATTTCATGATTTTTTGAATTTTCTGGAATTTTTAATGCATTTCTGAAATTCGGTTCGAAAATCAGAATTTTCTGAAAACTGCGTGCCAGTCGACTGGTAGTCTGAACCAGTCGACTGGTGGCCTGTAAATCAGAACAGTAATGGCCGAATTCAGTTTTTAAACTAATTTTTGGTATTTTTCTTCTATTAGACTTGATGCCATGAGTTTATAACTTAGTGCTAATCTTTTTGATGGTGTCAAAGGGGGAGAATTGATTATGTTTAAGTAAATTATGATAGGGGGAGAAAATTGAGAATTTGTAGAGAGAATTTCATGGATTAAGGGGGAGTTGCATGTTGCTATATCATGTTTATGTTTACATGCTTTCTTACCTTAGAAATTTTTATCAAATATTTTTACCTAACTTAAACGGATTGCCACACATCAAAAAGGGGGAGATTGTTAGGGCAATCTCTTGCCATGATTAGGTTTTGATGTGTGTGGCAAAGGGTTTAAGTTAGTTTGTTATGTTGATTTGATATGTGCGTTGAAGTCGTGCAGGACTTAGTAATTCGCACATGGAGCCGTGGCGAGTTTCACATCTCATGACTCGGTCCTTGAGTCGGTGAAGGATTGCTTTGCAGAAGCCGTGCGCTTGGAGCATCCGAGGGACCGTCGGACGAGAAGCTTGGAGTGAAGCCGGAGGAAGTGGACTTCGAGGCAAGAGACGTGAAGGAGCATTGCAGAGCCGTGCGCCTGATGCTGCCGAGGGACGTGGCCGAGAACGAAGAGAACTTCGAAGGCGAGGGACTCCGAGGGATGAGAGTGAGCGAATGTAACCCGGGAAGGGGTAGTAGCTCGTAGGTGAAACTTGGCCATTTGGCTAAGTGTCGGATGGGATTTCCCGACACCAGTCGACTGCCATGGAATGACAGTCGACTGCTCTAAGTCGATTGGGTTCGACTGGTGTCTGACTCATGGGAATTTGGCCCAAGCAGTCGACTACCATGGACTGACAGTCGACTGCTGTCGACATCAGTCGACTGCCAAGGGACGGTAGTCGACTGATAACATTGTGCACGGGCACAGAATGGAGTCGATCTCGCAGAGCACTCGACTGATTGACATCAGTCGACTGATGGGCGCCATCAGTCGACTGATGCCAATACCGTTGGATGGAATCTAACGTGGAAAGTGACCATTTTTGGGCAATGGCTACGGGATCAGTCGACTGATCGAGGGCATCAGTCGACTGATCCTGTGTCAACGGGAAGAAACCCTCTTCCTCTATAAAAAGGAAGGGGGTGGGGCTTTGGGAGGCTAATGCTTGAGCTCTAAACTTCTCCCAAAGTACCATACACGATTCCCTACTCTTCTACTTGTTCTAATCTCTATTCTATTATAGAAGAGTGATCCTTGTGTAAAAGAGGTTACCTCCACCTAGCTTTGTGCAAAGGAGAGATCTAGTGGATAGATTTGGAGGAGTGATTCACCTTGGACGAATCGGACAGTGGATTAGCGGCGTAGCCGTGAACCACGTTACATCTCGTGTTTATATTGCTTGTCTATCTTTTGTGTTGTCTTTATTTGTATTTGTATATTCCGCTTGCGCTAATGCTTTGTAGACGAGAGAATTCCGACATCCATCGTAAGAGGGCTATTCACCCCCCTCTAGCCGGCCAATCGATCCCCAACAGTTTTACCCGATCGTTGGATGCTCAAACATTGGTGTTTGAGATTTTACCTGACACCAGTCTATTGATATAGATATCAGTCGACTGCTTTGGGCTGATGACACTCGACCGATGTTCGACCAAAACTTTCTGGCCCAACAGTCGACTGCTAGGATTTGGCAGTCGACTGCTCGACCATCAATCGACTGCCAAGGGATGGAAGTCGACTGATCGAAGTGAATTCGGGCACATAAGGTTTTGGAGTCGATTGATTGCTTCGATCACTCGACTGATGGCTCCATCAGTCGATTGATGGGGATGGTCAGTCGACTGATGTGGGAGTCGTTGGCTTGAAGCCAACGTGGATAAGGCCGTTGTGAGGCAACGACTACAGTAGCAGTCGACTGATGACTGCATCAGTCGACTTCTCGGTGCCCAACGGGAAGAATGGCCTCTTCCCTATAAGAAGAGGGTTTGGGTTACTTTGGGAGGTTAATGCTTCTACTCTAAAGTTCTCCCAAAGTGCCCAAATGATTTTTACTCCTCTTACTTGCTTTTATTTCAATCTTATTGTAAGAGGGAGAGATTGTAAGAAAAGTTTACCTCCATCTTGAAGGAGAGACTAGTGATTGATTTAAGGGAGTGATTCGCCGAACGAATCTTCCGTGGACTAGTGGCAAGGGCCGTGAACAACGTTACATCGGCGTGTTTGTGTTTGCTTTCTCTTTACTTATTTTGTTTAGCTTAATTGTCTTTATCATTGTATTTCCGCTGTGCTAATGATATTGTAGACAATTAAGACGCGATCGAGTTCCATCATATACAAAGAAGGTTATTCACCCCCCTCTAGCCGACCACCGATCCTTTAACAAGTGGTATCAGAGTGAGGAGCTTATCATAGACTAATTGGCAACACAAGCACGACAAGATGGTCGACTCCAACATTCATCTGCCTAAATTAGAAGGAGAATTCGCTTGGTGGAAAAAGCGAATGGAGGTATTCTTTAAAATCAATTTTGATATAATGATTATTATGGAATCCAATTTCGATATACCTAGGGATGAAGAGGGGAAGCCTATAGAAAAATCAAGGTGGACTAAGAAGGAAAGAGAGGAGCACCTTGCAAATTCAAAGGCCAAGCATCATCTATACAATGTGCTCCCTCAACAAGAGATCAACCGAATAGGAGAATGTGCAAGTGCCAAGGAGATGTGGAAAAAATTGGTAGAACTTCATGAAGGCACCTCTGAGGCAAAGCTTGCAAGACGGGACCTTCTCCGATCACAATTAAGTAATATCAAACTCGAAAAAGGAGAAAAGGTACTTTCTTTGCATTCTAGATTTAAGGAAATAATTACCGGTCTATCTAGTGTAGGGGAGAAGTTCTCCAATAGAGACATGGTAATGAAGGCGATGGATGCATTTCCCTGGTCATCCAAATGGAGCTCCATGATGGATTCCTTCAATATCTCCAAGAATCTAGAGGTAAGTACTCTAGAAGAATTTTTCTCCACCATGGAATTGCATGAGACTAGGCTTGAAGGCATAGTTGAAGAATCAAGCATAAAGGCAAGGGGATTAGCACTCATGGCCGACAAGGGAAAGAAGAAGAAGAAGGATACGCCACCCTCCTCATCCGATGAAGGTTCATCTTCCTCCTCTATGGATAGTAATGAAGAAACCTATATGGTAAGAAAGGTGAGACGCGTATTAAAAAGCTTTGAATTTAATAAATCTCATGATAGGGGAAGAAGGCCAAGGAGAAAGATTATTTGCTATAATTGCCAAGGAGAGGGACACATGAGGGATGATTGTCCCCTCTTGAACAAAAGCAAGGAAGAAAGGAGAAAGAAAGAAGACAAGAAGAAAGGGAGCAAGAAGAAGGATGAAGAGAAGAAATCAAAAGAAAAAGGAAAGGCTAAAGCACACAACTTGAATGCGATGACGTGGGATGATCCATCATCCTCATCGGAGAAAGAACAAGCATTCACAAGTCTTGCACTTATGGCAATAGAAGACTTGGACTCCACCTCCTCAGAAAAATAAGAAACAAGCTCAAGTTAGGAGATCTCAAGTGAAGGGGGAGTTTCATCTTCATCATCATCATCCGAAGGAGATTGGGTAAGCAAGGTAACTAAACTACCCTCCATTGATGTAGTTTCTATGATTACTAGACTAACTAGAGATTTATTTACGACTAAGAAGAAAAATAAAAGTATGCTTGATGAAATTAGGAAATTAGAAGAAAAACTAGAAAATGCATGTTTAAATGTTAGTGATAATGCCTCTTCTTCTATGACTAGTGATGCATGCTTAGTAGAAGAAAATAAGGCCTTAAGGGAAAGGTAGAATTTCTCACCAAGGCCTTAGAAAAATTTACTATAGGCTCCAATACCCTAAATATGATCATTGGGAGCCAAAGGGCTAGTTTTAACAAGAAGGGCCTAGGATATAAGGGATCCAAAAATGAGAAGGTCTACCATTGTTTAATAGCTAGGGGTCAAGCTAAAACTACAATGATAGCTAGGAAATAGATCCCAAAGGAATACTTAGTGAACCCTATTGGAAAGAATCTATATTGGGTTCCTAAGTCCATCATTAAGGGTTAAGAGAACCTAGGATAGTCAACCATAATTGGACTTAACTTATATCATGATAAATGGTTGACTTAGGATGATGAGGATGTTAGTTTTAGACTTATGATTTTTGATTTATGAGCATGGTGGATGATTTGATAATAATGTTTAAGTCATGATACTTGATATACTTGATATACATGTTTATGATCATGATTTATGATTTGAATTGTAATATTTGATGTATGATCATAATGTGTGGCTCATGATAATGCTAGTATTATGATCATGTTGAGTGTTGTTGAATAATACTTAACCTTGATAGAAATTGCATGAAATTGTATGGTTAGGTATAAATACCTTTAGTCACATCTCATATTCACTATAGGCTAACTTGATTGAAAACATAGCATGCGTGAGATGTTAGGTTGATACAAATGGTCCATTAATGCTTATGACATTTAGATGGTCATTTACAAGTATCATGATAGCAATAATAGACCAACTATGGGGAAAGCAAATGTTTAATCAATGGACATATTGCCCATAGATCATAGTTGAATATTTTAAATGTTTTAAAACTATTTCATGTTTTATAAACAAAGAGTTCATGTTTTAAATCATTTCAAGGCAAAACTAGGCTTTCAAGTTGATAAAAACTTTAGTAATTTTTAATACTTTTGAGTTTTTGCCAAACTTTCAAAAATTGATTGCATTTTCATGAAAAATAATTTTTCATTGATAAAGGGACTTATCAGAAATATGTTCCCCAAATTTCATGATTTTTTAGATTTTTCTGGAATTTTTAATGCATTTCTGAAATCGGGTTCCGAAATTAAAAAAAGCTGGAAAATTGTTGACAGTCGATTGGTAGTTTGAATCAGTCGACTGATGTACTGTGCACGAGCACAATAACCTATTTTATTAGGTTTTAAGTAAGTTTTTGGTGATTTTCATTCCCTAGACTTGATGTCATGCTTGTCTAACATATGTTAATGTTTTTGATGGTGTCAAAGGGGGAGAAACATGTGGGTTTAAGTTAATCATGCTAGGGAGAGATTAGCATGTGTTAAGGGGGAATTGCATGTATTAAGGGGTTGTTTGATACTCATTATGATTTACATACTTTCTTGCCTTATGTATTTGTTAATGTTTTACCTAACTTAAATGGATTACCACATATTAAAAAGGGAGAGATTGTTAGGGCAATTAACCCATGTATGATGTGGTTTTGATGTGTGTGGCAAAGGGCTTAAGTTAGGTTGTTATGTTGATTTAATATGTGTGTTGAATTCATACAGGACTTAGTAATTCACACATGGGATTGGCTTGACGAAAGCATTGGTGGGTTCACCATCTCATGGATCGGGTCCTTGAGTCGGTGAAGGATGACATTACGAAGCCGCGCACTTGGTGCATCCGAGGGACCGCCGGACGAGCAACATTGAAGTGAAGCTAAGGAAGTAGACCTCAGGGCGAGATGCGAAGGATGTCATTGCGAAGCCGTGCGCTTAGTGCATCCAAGGGACGTGGCCGGACGAAGAGAACTTCAGCGAGGGACTTCAAGGGAGATGAGAGAATGAGCGAAGTGTAACGTAGCTCATAGGTGAACTTGGCCGAATGGCTAAGTCAAGTGTCGGATGCTCAACCGAGTGGGTTGAGGTTTTACCCGATCGTCGAATGCTCAAACATTAGTGTTTGAGATTTTACCTAACACTAGTGGAATGATATAGATATCAGTTGACTGCTCTGGGTTGATGGCACTCGACCGGTGTTTGACCAAAGCTTTCTGGCCCAATAGTCGACTACTAGGGTTTGGCAGTCGTCTGCTTGACCATCAGTCGACTGCCAAGGGACGACAGTTGACTGATCGAGGTGAATTCGGGCACAGAAGATTTTGGAGTCGACTGATTGCTTTGATCACTCGACTGATGGCTCCAACAGTCGACTGATGAGGATGGTCAGTCGACTGATGTGGGAGTCGTTCGCTAGAAGCCAACGTGGATAAGGCCGTTGCGAGGCAACGGTTATAGCGACGATCGGATCTGCATCGCTCTTCCCTATAAGAAGAGGCCTTGGGTCACTTTGGGAGGTTAATGCTTCTACTCTAAAGTTCTCCCAAAGTGCCCAAACGATTTTTACTCCTCCTACTTGTTTTTATTTCAATCTTACTATAAGAGGGAGAGATTGTAAGAAAGGTTTACCTCCACCTTGAAGGAGAGACTAGTGATTGATTTGAGGGAGTGATTCACCAAACGAATCTTCCGTGGACTAGGGGCAAGGGCCGCGAACCATGTTACATCGGCATGTTTGTGTTTAATTTCTCTTTACTTATTTTGTTTAGCTTAATTGTCTTTATCATTGCATTTCCACTGCGCTAACGATATTGTAGACAATTAAGACGCGATCGAGTTCCATCGTATACAAAAAAGGCTATTCACCTCCCCTCTAGCCGGCCACCGATCCTCCAACAGTATGATACCCTCATACTTCCTAGACCACCCATAGCCTAGACCTAAGCCTTCTAGCCACCTCCGTCAGCCTCACGCCTATCGGATCCCTCCAAGTCATCCATGACTTGTTCATCCATATGCTAGCCTTCAGGTGCTTCCATCAGCTATTGTCATGCTAATGTGGTCTACACCGCCAAGGCACATTGGACTTACACTGCCAAAACCCCAAGGACGATTTGACAGCGAGTGTGCGTGGTTGGAAGCTTGGAATCGACGGTGTCTAGTTATAATCTGCCCAAGCGATCTCTGTTGGAGAAAGCTCAAGAACAGGTGGTGCAAGGGCAGCAACAAGTTTGCTAGCAAATAGAGTCAAATGGGTAGCGAGCAGAGCCGTCGGAGTGGGGGGATTTCGCTGACGACCGTCATGGTAGCTAGGTAAGGGCCAACCTTCTCCTTGTCTAACTCCTGCAGTGATCTTCCATGGTTGGCCATGGGTCTTTTTTGGGAAGTGGTTTGTGCCGGTGAACAGGGGATAGGAGGGAGGAGGCTGATGGTGGAGTTTCTAGGGCTGGTAAGCGTGATTTACCTTTCCCTTCAATTGTTGTTGTTTGATTTTGTTATTTGTCGAGGAGTCTTGGCTGTGATGTTTTATTAGGAATTCTCGGCTATGATTGGAGTTCGAGTTTCCTTTATCTAATCATGAAGAGCAGTTGTTACCTTCTTCTTACTTGCATTGGTAGGAATTCCCATTCTATTGCAGTGATTGAAGCCGTGATTGGAGAAATCCAGATTTGGGTAGGCTGTGAGAGGTAACGACTGATTTGGATGTTTGTGAAGGGGAGGAATATTTCGAATGGGACTGTGGAAGCTGAGATTGAGGTAAGTTCATATTTGAATGGTTGCAAATGCTTATCGTTTGATAGGTCGTTAGTTAATCTAAGTGTGATGGATGCTACTATAATGTGCAATTGATGTTGTAATTGAATTGGAGATTAGGTGAGTTTTGACCTGATCATTCTATTGAGTGTGTTAGGTTTCCTGCACCGCGGCGTGTGTGTGTTCGATCACGTTTCGCAAACATGAGCTCAACGGAAGCAATAAAAATAATAAATCTACATTTATTACAACACACACATCACACGCATGCATAGTACAATAAGTGTAGACATAACTGTAAATTTAAATTTGCAATAAAAGAAAATTTATCTACGTTATACCTTTCGTATGACGTGTAGCGGGAACGGCATCAACTGGAACGATCCTCGCTAGAATTGTCTCTATCCGTATCCACGCCGAGTTCCTCGAGATGACTTCGCTAAGCCATGAGCTTCGTCCTCGTATGGGTTACTAGCCTCGTGTTGAAGACGACGTGATCGAGAGATGATCACGATCCGAATCCAAATTCGGATCCTAATACGAGTCCTCAAAACTCGCTTCTCCGGAGAGGTATTCGTCAACCAATTGATGAATCCTTCATCCTCCACCTCAGAGGATTACCGGAGATCGAATCCCCGGTAAGTTAGCCGCTGTCGGAGCTCTAACCGTCGTCCAAACGACGCTCCGACGAGAGGAGAATAAGCTGTCCAGAAAACTGGACAGCTTTGGTGGAGGTGATAGGCGCCGGCCAACCAAGGGAGATAGAGCTCACCTTGATGCCAAACTTGAAGGAGATCACCGGAGCACTAACCGGCAGCAGCTCGACACCGACGAGGGGGAAGGAAGTAGCTTTCTGGACGCCGGTTGGAGGAGCAATGGGCGGCGGTTTAGGTTGGCACCGAAAACTCCAATAAGGAGGTAGGCGGCAACTTTTTCCTAGGGGTTTTGGATTAGGGCTTAATTATCCCTTACGCCCTCTTTTATAGAGAACTAATTCTCTTAATGGTTATTGGATCATAACCATTAGGCCCGTTAACCCGCTCCATTAAGATAAGTTAAAATAAACCAAATCATGATGGTTTATTTTAAGTTAAAACGAACCGAACCAATTTTTGGTTCATTCGTTTAAAATAAACCAAACCCTTTGGTTTATTCTCCTCCATTGGATTAGAACCAAACCTAGTTTCTCTCAGTCTATGTTTGGTCCAACCAAACCTAGTTTCTCTCGGTCTGAGAATCCCATTCTCAAGCTCGTTTTAAATCCTTTGGATTACGCTCGTTGTGCGTGTGACCAAATAGGTTCTCGGTTTTTGTTGGCCGTCTATAATTAACCATTAATTATAGAACGATCATGAGTGACACCTAGTAGTACATCATGATCCCCAATTAACCGAAAAGATCAACGGTTGATCCAGAACTATTTCTGAAACCCTTTAGTAGCTCGAATGAATCGTGCCCCATTCCCTTCACTCATCTTATACCCACTTGGTTCAGGACATGGTCTATAGTGTCAGTCCCCACTAGGCTAACTACGTCACACCTAGCCCAAGTATCATTTCCTCGTCCTACGAATTCTAGTTACTGCACATGTATCGAAGAGTACCTTACTCTAAACATGTAATGCTTTGACCAAAGACTTTAGTAACAATCCGACGAGAGGCCATGGGTATACATCTCCTCGCAAGGAGTGGTGAATCCTTTATAGGCTATTCAAACACCTTCGATCACTTTGACTTATACCCAATCATCCCGGGTCCACATCTCCTTGAAGATGTTTGCTTAAGATGTCAAAGCATAAGTCTCCATGATCAAGATGACTTGAATACCGCAAGTCAAAGGAACATCGCACTTAAGCTACAGTAAGAACTTCATTGACATATCTATATATGCAGAGAACCATATGAAGTCTTACGGCTGGTCACTCCAATGAACTAGTTACCATAACTAGCATCCACGATCAACTCTGGACATCACTATTGTAGGGGATCGGTACGGCCGGCTAGAGGGGGGTGAATAGCCCTCGTACGATGGATGTCGTAATTCGTTCGTTCTTCTTGTGTTGCTTGTCTATGATTGTCGTTAGCGCAAGGAATAACAATAATAATGAAACTAACAACAATACACAATCACACAACACAAGATATACGTGGTTCGGAACCGAATGGTTCCTACTCCACGGGCGAGCTCACCGAGCTCTAGTTTATCGACACTATAACACTCCTTCTCGACAACACGTCGGAGGTGGAGAAACCTCTCACAAGCAATTACAATGTAATATAGAAATACAAGCAAATACACAAATACAATACAAAAGAAAACTTTCACCGATTGCTTTGATCGCTTTGCTTGTTGCTTGCTTTGATTGGATCTTGAAGAACTGGAATGCAGCAGCAATTCCCCTCCAATAGCTCCAATAAAACCATTGCAAAAACCTCCATCTCGAGCTCCTTTTATAACCTGCATCGAGCTATTTTCGCGCCTAGCGCAGCGCCAAAAGGCCCTGTCGACGCCCCGTGTTGTCTCACAGCGGCGGATCCTACGTCGGACAAGTTCCAGCGGATCACCTACCATTCGACCGATGATGCCCATCATCATTGGTGACCTAGTAGTCGACGCCCACGGCCACGGCGCCTGCGCTCGCGACACTCCCATCGATCCAACCGCCATCCTGGCGATCATTGCTGACTTCAGGTCATGCCGATCCATGGCGATCGGATCGCCAAGCACAAAACCCTAGCCTTACACCAGTCGAACCTTAGTCGACTTGGACCAGTCGAACCGGCACCTATGCCAGTCGACTGACGTCGGGCTAAACCTCAAACACCAAGTTGTTTGAGCATCCGACCGTCGGGTAAACCCTCAAACATCAAGTTTGAGCCTCTGACACTCAGTCTTAGCCACTTGGCCAAGTCCACCTTATCCCTCATGGAGTTCCCCACCAAAGCTCTCTTCCCTCGGCCTACGTCCCTCGGATGCGCCAAGCGCACGGCTTCGCAACGCCATCCTTCGCGTCTCATGCCCCAGAAGTATGCTTCCCTTTGGGCTCACTCCATTCGCTCCCCGTCCGACGGTCCCTCAGATGCACCAAGCGCACGGCTTCGCAATGCCATCCTTCACCGACTCAAGGACCCCGAGCCTAGTGAACTTACCAAGTCCTTATGACTTCCCATATGCACCAAGCGCACGACTTCGCAATGCTTTAGATTTCCCATGCCAAGCACCAAGCGCACGACTTCGCAATGCTTTGGACTTTACCATGCCAAGGCTTTCCCCTTGGACTTCCCCACACCAAGCTCCATGCTTGGATTTTCCATGCCAACACCATGTTGGACTTTCCCATGACAATCCCATGTCATGAGTTTTGTCTATCATCAAAATACCATCAAGGTACTGCTGGGCCGATTGCACCAACAATCTCCCCCTTTTTGATGATTGACAAAACTACCATCTCAAGTCTACCAATTCTCCCATATTGGCAATTCTCATATCCCAATGAGAATTCCAACGAACCCTAATTGGTAACTTGGTAACTTCTCCCCCTTTTTTAACATTACATCAAAAAGGTCCTCCCCAAGGGTATGAATGTCTCATATCCCAATGAGATCTTACAATCTCTCCCTTGGAGGAACACATGCCTACAATCTTTCTAGTGATCCCATATCACTTAAAGAGAGGCAACCCAATTTTCCTCCCATGAGGAAATACACATCCATCTTCCCATGATGGATACCTCCCCCTAGAGGCTTGCTCCCCCTTGACCATTGCACCAACAATGTCCTTGGAGAGTCCCTAAGCCAATAGGAACATTAAACCAAACAAAATTAAGGCAAAGTTCAACAATGAACTCACATCCACCTTAAAATTGATACTCACCCTCAACCCAACTCCTAATCCATATCCAATGGATTTCCACCCTCTCTAATGCTCTCCCAAGCATATCCTAGGGTTAGGAGGGGTTAAGGGACCTTAACCTAGCTGAACATGGGCCTAACCAACAAGATTTACCCGAAATCAAGCAGGCTGATCAAATCAAATCACCTATCATTTCATCACTACTCACAATCCATGGCAATGATCGATAACTGCATTTGCAGTTTTCAGCATTTCAGAAATGGATTTCCGAAATCCATAAGTAAATATACATAAGTTTAAAAATCGTGAAATTTCATATGCATATTACTTATCCTAAACACTATGGGTGAAAAATGTTGGAAAATTATTTTACCCATTAAATTAGGAGATTGATACAAAGTTCAAAAGTTTAGAAAAGCTTCAATAAAGAACCCTCTTTGTATCATCCCATTCAATGGTGATAGCTATCACAAGATAGGCTTCACCAAGGTTTTTTAAAATGTTTTCAAAACCTTTATTTTCATTTTCCTAAACATCTCATAAATATCTAGATGTGTAAAACACATTCAAGGCAATTAATCTAGTGAGATGTGGGTTTTTGTTCTTTTAAATTCTCATGCATATTTCTAAGGCAATATTATTTGATTCCCATCAAATTATGTCATAGTCCTTAATTTCATTTTAATTTATGCATGATGATGATTATGGCATAATTATGATATAGATAAAGGCATATGCCAAAATCATGATGTCATGGCATGTGAATGAAAATTAAGCATACATGACATACAAACATAAGTCTAAACATTATCATGACATTTTTATAATTAAAAAAATGAGAATGATGTCATGACATGGCAAGGCAAATAAAGCATGGCAAGTAAATATACTAAGGTATAGAATACCTAAGTGTTAAAATTAAATTGTCATTTCTAGGAATTAAATTCACTTTGCCTTAATGCCATTCATTTCCCTAGTGTGCCAAAAACCCAATATACCTCTAAGACCTAAATGTGCCAATTTAAATCATTTTTAACTTCTCAAGCACATTGGCACACCCTAATGTGTCAACTCTACTATGGTTAGGTTAACTACCCATCCACTTAGGGTTGACACACCCTAACCCATTTAGCGTGAATCGATCACGCTTTTAGGAACCCAATACCTATTGGAGCTCCTTGGATTAACAAGGTATTCCCTAGGGATAACTTCCCTAGATACCTTTCTAATGACCCTTTTTGGTTTTAAAACCATAGTCTTTTGGGTCTTACTTGGGTCAACTCTAGAGGTGACTCCTCCATTGACCTTCTTAGTGGCCTTCTTGGTTTTTCTTAAGTTCTTGGCCACTAAACATACACCATGGCTAGACTTAGGCATAACTTCCCTATTAGCCTTGGTTTTTCTAGACCTAGATGTGGTTCCATAATTAAATGGAACATTATGGTAGGACATAGGCTTGTGACCCAAACCTTTCTTGCCCTTAGACCGTTTTTGAACCTTAGGTCTTGACTTTTGGACATTTGACCCTAGAATTGGATTTTCTATGATTCTAAGGGCTTTCTCCATTCTCTCAAGTCTTGATCTCAAGACTTGGTTCTCTAGCTCTAATTTTTCCCATTTTTGAATTTTCATTAGATTTTTGGGAAAACCTCTTCTTCTTAGGCATGTGCCTAGATTTCTTGGGATTAACACCCAAGTTTTCTTCAATTCTCCTAATTGACTCCCTAGGTAAAATAGATCTAGTGTTTTGAGTCCTAGGTTTTCCTTAGTTATATGAACATGCTTGGCACCTAGACAATAAATCTTATCATTTCTCCTAGCATGCTTTTCATTTATAATTGCAAGAGAACTAAAGTAATTCTTAGCATGCTTTTTAACTCTAGGATCTAAAGGTGCATTAAATAAATTTACCTTAGGGTTAGCTTGGGAAGCTCCCCCTACATGAGTCACACCTTCTTGCCCTTTCTTCCTTCCCCTAGGGCATTGGCTTCGGTAGTGTCCCTTTTGATTGCATTTGAAGCACACAATGTGCTCTTTGCTCTTGATTTTGGGAACACCGACATCCTTTGACTTTGGGTTGATTTTGTAGGGGATCGAATGGCCGGCTAGAGGGGGGTGAATAGCCCTTTTCGTTTGGATGCCGGTATTTGCTCGTCTACAAAACTAATTAGTGCAAGCGGAAGATTAATAAAGACAAGCAAATAAAAATACAAGAAAACAAACGCTAACAAAGAATGTAACATGGTTCACGGCTACGCCGCTAATCCACGGTCCCCGATTCGTCCTCGGTGAATCACTCCGCTAAACCAATCCACTAAATGGTCTCTCCTTTGCACCAAGCTAGGTGGAGGTAACCTTTACAATCAAGACCACTCTTCTTACAAATAGAATGGAGTAAAAGCAAGTAAGAAGAGTTTAGAGCTTGTGGGGCACTAGGAAGATCACTTGGAGCATGAGCATTAGCCTCTCAAAGGCTTACACCCTCTCTTTTTATAGAGAGGGCTGATTTCTTCCCGTTGGCCGCCATCAGTCGACTGATGCCCTTGGCAGTCGACTGCCGTCACTACAACGGCCTCCGAACACGTCGGATCCCGACCGTTGTAGTCCAACGGAACTCTTGGCAGTCGACTGATGGACCTCATCAGTCGACTGCTGCCTCCTCGCGCCGATCGACTACGAATCTGTGAAACCCTATTGACCCGATCGCCGCCCGGCCGATCGATGTCTTGCGATGATCGCCCATGATATGATCACGCTACAATCCGATCCATCGTATACGGTCGAACTCACTCGACTTAGAGGCGATCATGATGCCATGACATGGCAATGACCGGTGTCGAAAACCCATCCGACACTTGGCCAAATGGCTGTTTCACCTAAAACAACCCGTCCCGGGTTACAATCGCTCACTCTCATCTCTCAGAGTCCCTCGCCTTCGAAGTTCTCTTCGTTCTCGGCCACGTCCCTCGGCAGCATCAGGCGCACGGCTCTGCAATGCTCCTTCGCGTCTCTTGCCTCGAAGTCTACTTCCTCCGGCTTCACTCCAAGCTTCTCGTCCGGCGGTCCCTCGGATGCTCCAAGCGCACGGCTTCCGCAAATCTATCCTTCACCGACTCAAGGCACGAGTCATGAGATGTGAAACTCGCCACGGCTCCATGTGCGAATTACTAAGTCCTGCACGACTTCAACGCACATATCAAATCAACATATCAAACTAACTTAAACCCTTTGCCACACCATCAAAACCATATTACGGCAAGAGATTGCCCTAACAATCTCCCCCTTTTTGATGTGTGGCAATTCGTTTAAGTTAGGTAAAAATATTTGATATAAATTCTAAGGTAAGAGAGCATGTAAAGATAAACATGATATAGCAACATGCAACTCCCCCTTAATCCATGAAACTCTCTATGCAAATTTTCTCCCCCTATCATATATTTCTCCCCCTAAAGCAATTAACTTAAACATAAATTATTTCTCCCCCTTTGACACCATCAAAAAGATTTACACGAAGTTATAAGCTCATGGCATCAAGTGTAATGGAGGGAAAATACCAAAAAACATGATTAAAATCTGAAATCAGAAAATTGCAGGCTGATTTTCAGGTGAAGCAGCTATCAAGATGGCAATGATCGCACAATTGATTCGAAATTACGATTTTGTGAATTTAAATTCCATAAAATTTGAAAAATCATGAAATTTGAGGAGCATATTTATATTAAGTATATCTATCAAGGAAAAATAGTTTTTCATGAAAAATCATTATATTTTCTGAGATTTGCCAAAAATCCAAACACTTGAAAAACCACTAGTTTTTGAGCATGTTAGTATCCATTTTAACACCTAGTCTTGCTTTGAATTGTTCCAAAACATGAATACATAGTTCTTTGATTAAGGAATTGTTTTGAAAATATATGAAATATCCAACCATGATCTTTGGGCAATATGTCTATGAATTAAACATAAGCCTTCCCCATGATTGGTCTATTATTGCTATGTTGATACTTTAAATGACCATCTAAATGCCATAGGCATTAGTGGATATTTGTATCATCCTAACATCTCACCCATGCTAAGTTTGCAATCAAGTTAGCCTATAGTGAGTGTGAGATGCATCCTAGGGGGTATTTGTATATACTTAACCAATATATTCATGCAATTCTATCATGGTTAAGTATCAACCTAACAACCTACATGATCATAATGACATATATGATTTAATTTCACATTATGATCATGAAATACATGTATTCATTAAATAATAGTCATGCATTAGGTATTATATGATGATAATAACCAAAGTGTCACCTAAAGCATGATTCAAACCTATTTCTCATGATAACATGCCAAATATCAAAATCATAAATCATGATTTAGAACATACATAGCAATTACATTAATCATCATGATTTAAGCATTATCACCTATTTATGGGCACGTTATCATCACCCAACACTATCTAAAAAATGTTGTCCCGTCATCCTAAGTCAACCAAAATATGATATAGGTCAAGTTCATATGGTTGACTACCCTAGGGTTATTCTAACCCTTAAGGATGGATTTTGGAACCCAAAATAAGTTCTTTCCTATTGGGTTTACTAAGTATTCCTTGGGGATCCATTTCCTAGCAATTACCTTCTTCTTATCTTGTCCCCTAGCTATAAGGCATTTGTAGGCTTTTTCATTTTTCTTTTCCTTGTAGCCTAGGCCCTTTTTGTTGAAGCTAGCTCTTTGGCTCCCTAAGATCATGTTCAATGTGTTGGAGCCAATTGTGAATTTCTCTAGGGCTTTGGTTAAATAATCTACCTTTTCCCTTAATGCCCTATTTTCCTCTATGCATGCATCATTAACATTCAAAGGCATATAATCATGTGAGCATGCATCATCTAAGCTAGAAGAAATATTATCATTTAAGCATGCATTTTCTAGCTTATTTTCCAATGCCTTAATTTTATCTAGCATGCTCTTAATTTTCTTTTTCATGCCAAATAAGTCCTTAGTTAAACTAGAAATTATGGAAACTATTTTCTTAGGAGAAGCTTTCGTTACCATAGTTTCCATATCCTCTTCTTCTTCTTCGGATGATGAGGATGTAGAAGCTCCCCCTTCATTTGAGCTCTCCCCACTTGAGCTTGATCTTTCATTTTCGGATGAAGAGCAATCCAAGTCATCAAAGGCCATCAAGGCCAAATTGGTGACAAAGGCATTCTCCTCATCCGATGATGATGAGGAGGATGAGGATGGGTCATCCCAAGTCCTTGCCTTGAGAGCTTTGGCCTTTCCCTTTTCCTTTGTCTTCTTCTCCTCTTCCTTTTTTCTTCTTGCTCCCCTTTTTCTTCTTCTTTTCTTCCTTCTTTTTCTTTTCTTCTTTGCTCTTATTTAGGAGAGGACAATTGTCCCTTATGTGCCCCTCTTCTTGGCAATTGTAGCATATGACCTTCCCCCTTGGTCTTCTATTCCTATCATAAGATTTATCAAATCTAAAATTCTTAAATGCACGTCTTACCCTCCTTACCATATAGGCTTCTTCGGTGCTATCCATGGAGGAGGAGGAAGACGCTTCGTCATCGGAGGAGGAGGGGATTTCCATCTTCTTCTTCCCCTTATTTGCCAACAATGCTACTCCTCTTGAGGGTTGAATTCTAGGCTCCTCTTGTATTCCTTCAAGCCTAGTTTCGTGGAGCTCCATTGTTGAGAAAAATTCCTCCAAGGTACTTACTTCCAAGTTCTTGGAGATGTAGAACGAATCCACCATGGAGCTCCACTTTGAGGACCGGGGAAAGGCATCTATGGCCTTCATTACCATATCCCGGTTTGATAGCTTCTCACCTACACTTGTTAGTCCATTTAAAATTTCTTTGAATCTAGAATGCAAAGAAATTACCTTTTCTCCCTTTTCTAATTTGATGTTGGATAGTTGGGAGCGGAGGAGATCTCTCCTTGCTAGCTTTGCCTCGGATGTGCCTTCATGAAGCTCAATTAGCTTCTCCCACATCTCCTTGGCGCTTAGGCATTCTCCTATTCGGTTGATTTCTTGTTGGGGGAGCACATTGAAAAGATGATGCTTGGCTTTTGAATTTGCAAGGTGCTCTTCCCTTTGCCTTTTGGTCCACCTAGATTTCTCTATTGGCTTCCCCTCTTCATCCCTAGGCAAAACGAAACCGGATTCCATTGTAATCATAATGTCAAAATCCGTTTCGAAAAATACCTCCATTCGCTTCTTCCACCAAGCGAATTCTCCTTCAAACTTCGGAGGATGGATGTTGGAGCCGACCATTTTAAAAGTTGCTTGTTGTGGCGGTTAGTCCTCGATAAGCTTTCCTTGGCTCTGATACCACTTGTAGGGGATCGAATGGCCGGCTAGAGGGGAGTGAATAGCCCTTTTCGTTTGGATGCCGGTATTTGCTCGTCTACAAAACTAATTAGCGCAAGCGGAAGACTAATAAAGACAAGCAAATAGAAATACAAGAAAACAAACGCTAACAAAGAATGTAACGTGGTTCACGGCTACGCCGCTAATCCACGGTCCCCGATTCGTCCTCGGTGAATCACTCCGCTAAACCAATCCACTAAATGGTCTCTCCTTTGCACCAAGCTAGGTGGAGGTAACCTTTACAATCAAGATCACTCTTCTTACAAATAGAATGGAGTAAAAGCAAGTAAGAAGAGTTTAGAGCTTGTGGGGCACTAGGAAGATCACTTGGAGCATGAGCATTAGCCTCTCAAAGGCTTACACCCTCTCTTTTTATAGAGAGGGCTGATTTCTTCCCGTTGGCCGCCATCAGTCGACTGCCGCCCTTGGCAGTCGACTGCCGTCACTACAACGACCTCCGAACACGTCGGATCCCGACCATTGTAGTCCAACGGAACTCTTGGCAGTCGACTGATGGACCTCATCGATCATTCGCCTCCCGTAGTCGCGCCCGATCGGCTACGAACGGTGGCGAAACCCTATTGACCGATCGGCCGCCGGTATGCGATTAGCGATCGCGCCCATGTATGGCGATCACGCCTAATCTAGTCGATCGTATACGGTCGAACTCACTCGACTTAGCGATCGCCATGACATGGCTGATCGGCCGGTGTGTCGGGAAAACCCATCCGACACTTGGCCAAATGGCCAAGTTTCACCTAAGAGCTACCCTTCCCCGGGTTACAATCGCTCACTCTCATCTCTCGGAGTCCCTCGCCTTCGAAGTTCTCTTCGTTCTCGGCCACGTCCCTCGGCAGCATCAGGCGCACGGCTCTGCAATGCTCCTTCGCGTCTCTTGCCTCGAAGTCTACTTCCTCCGGCTTCACTCCAAGCTTCTCGTCCGACGGTCCCTCGGATGCTCCAAGCGCACGGCTTCCGCAAAGCTATCCTTCACCGACTCAAGGCACGAGTCATGAGATGTGAAACTCGCCACGGCTCCATGTGCGAATTACTAAGTCCTGCACGACTTCAACGCACATATCAAATCAACATATCAAACTAACTTAAACCCTTTGCCACACCATCAAAACCATATTACGGCAAGAGATTTCCCTAACAGATTTTTGGTGTCGATGCCTTCTTCTTAGCCAATTTAGGGCATTTGCTCTTATAATGCCCTTTCTCCCTACACTCAAAACATATTATGTGATTTTTATTTAAAATAATAACGCTTGAGTTACCTAGGGAGGTGGTGGAGGCCTCTTCACTTCTTCCGGAGGTAGAAGCTTCATCTTGATCTTTCTCCGGAGTAGAAACCCTTTCCTCCCCCTCAATGCTAGAGGTGGAGGTCTCCACCAAATCATCCACATCTTCGAATGTGGGTGTCAATTCTTCCACGGCATTTTCCTCTACTTGTGCCGGTTGGGAGTTTTCTTGAAATTTCATTATCTTCTCCCATAATTCCTTTGCATCCCTAAAATTACCCAACCTAGACCAAATGTTGTTAGGAATCAAATCACTAAGTAATTTGATTACCTTGCGATTTGTCTCGAAGTCCTTGATTTGGTCTTGGGTCCATTTTGACTTCTCAATTGGCTTGTTGTAATTGTCCCTAAGCATTTCAAAACCGTTTTCTATAATAATCATAAAATCAAAATCGGTTTCGAGATATACCTCCATTCGTTTCCTCCACCAAGAAAAATCTCCATCGAATTTCGGTGGATGGATGAAGCCGGCCATTTGTAGTGCTCTCGCGGCGGTTAGTCCTTGAAGAGCAACCTGGCTCTGATACCACTTGTAGGGGATCGGTACGACCGGCTAGAGGGGGATGAATAGCCCTCGTACGATGGATGTCGTAATTCGTTCGTTCTTCTTGCGTTGCTTGTCTATGATTATCGTTAGCGCAGCGGAATAACAATAATAATGAAACTAACAACAATACACAATCACACAACACAAGATATACGTGGTTCGGAACCGAATGGTTCCTACTCCACGGGCGAGCTCACCGAGCTCTAGTTATGCGCACGACACTAACTATAACACTCCTTCTCGACAACACGTCGGAGGTGGAGAAACCTCTCACAAGCAATTACAATGTAATATAGAAATACAAGCAAATACACAAATACAATACAAAAGAAAACTTTCACCGATTGCTTTGATCGCTTTGCTTGTTGCTTGCTTTGATTGGCTCTTGAAGGACTGGAATGCAGCAGCAATTCTCCTCCAATAACTCCACAAAAACCATTGCAAAAACCTCCATCTCGAGCTCCTTTTATAACCTACATCGAGCTATTTTCGCGCCTAGCAGTCGACTGCCAAAAGGCCCCAGTCGACTGCCCCTGTAGCCGTTGTCTCACAACGGCCAGATCCACGTCGGACAAGTTCCAACGGATCACCTACCAGTCGACTGATGATTCCCATCAGTCGACTGGTGACCCGAGTCGATCGCCCTGCCACGGAGCATTCTGCTCGCGACACTCCCATCACCAATCGCCATCCCTAGCCGATCATTGCCGACTTCATTGCCGATCCATGGCAATGATCGCCAAGCATAAAACCCTAGCCTTACACCAGTCGAACCCTAGTCGACTTGGACCAGTCGAACCGACACCTATGCCAGTCGACTGACGTCGGGCAAAACCTCAAACACCAAGTTGTTTGAGCATCCGACCGTCGGGTAAACCCTCAAACATCAAGTTTGAGCCTCCGACACTCAGTCTTAGCCACTTGGCCAAGTCCACCTTATCCCTCATGGAGTTCCCCACCAAAGCTCTCTTCCCTCGGCCTACGTCCCTCGGATGAGCCAAGCGCACGGCTTCGCAACGCCATCCTTCGCGTCTCATGCCCCAGAAGTATGCTTCCCTTTGGGCTCACTCCATTCGCTCCCTGTCCGGCGGTCCCTCGGATGCACCAAGCACACGACTTCGCAATGTCATCCTTCACCGACTCAAGGACCCCGAGCCTAGTGAACTTACCAAGTCCTTAAGACTTCCCATATGCACCAAGCGCATGGCTTCGCAATGCTTTGGATTTCCCATGCCAAGCACCAAGCGCACGACTTCGCAATGCTTTGGACTTTACCATGCCAAGGCTTCCCCCTTGGACTTCCACACCAAGCTCGCCAACCCTATGTTGGACTTTCCCACACCAAGCTCCATGCTTGGATTTTCCATGCCAACACCATGTTGGACTTTCCCATGACAATCCCATGTCATGAGTTTTGTCTATCATCAAAATACCATCAAGGTACTGCTGGGCCAATTGTACCAACAACTATGTCTCTAGCTAGTGAGAATCAGCTGCTTGGATACACCAAGGAGTATACCTCGTGCTAGTCTCGGAAAAATTGATGGTGTCCAAATCCATCAATTCATCGACTAGGGATAATTCCGATACATCACAATTACACATGTAGAGATACTCACTAGTTGTGATCCAATTACAAATTCTCTCATACTGTGAATCGTATCGTGGATATTCAGTAAATGAGTTTAAGATCCAATCAAATACATGAAACATGTATACTCAAATAGTGAATCTTCATTTATCATATAAATGGTTCATACATAAGGCGATTGCCTTAGGACATCTCTCATATATTACTAACAGACTCCCACTTAGTCTAATGTCAATCGCTACGGTATCCAATACCATAAGCTCGAACATGACCCTCAAACTTATTTTGAGGTAATGCCTTAGTCAAGGGATCCGCTAAGTTCCTTTCAGTGGGAATTTTCTCGATTTGTATTTCGTTCCTACTGATGATCTCTCTGATAAGATGATAGCAGCGAAGCACATGTTTGGATCATTGATGAGACCACATCAAGTTGAGAGATGAACTTCTTGATCCAAACCGCTTCCTTTGATGCTTCCAAAGCTGCAATGTATTCTATCTTAGTGGCAGAATCCGCTATAGTGTCAAGCTTGGAACCTTTCCAACTTATTGCGCCTCCATTCCAGGTGAATACATACCCAGACTGAGACATGGAATCATCCTTGTCTGTCTGGAGCTGACATCCGTATACCCACGTATCACCATGTACCCTTCTCCATATATTAGGAACACATCCTTAGTTCTTTTCAAGTACTTAAGGATCATCTTAACAGCCACCCAATGATCCATTCCTGGATCAGACTGGTATCTGCTCGTGACACTCAGAGCATACGATACATCGGGCCTCGTACATAACATAGCATACATGATAGATCCTATTGCGGATGCATAGGGAATCTTACTCATGCAAATCCTCTCGTCTTCTGTGCGCGAACACATAGACTTCGAAAGGTGTATCCCATGCCTGATGGGTAGGAAACCTTTCTTGGATTTCGACATGCTAAACCTCTTTAGCACTCGGTCTATATATGTAGACTGCGAAAGACCAAGCAACCGTTTCGATCTATCTCTATAGATCTTAATCCCGAGGATGTAGGTTGCTTCTCCCAAGTCTTTCATGGAGAATGTTTTGGATAACCAAACCTTAACTGACTGTAAGATTGAAACATCGTTTCCTATAAGTAATATGTCATCGACATATAATACTAGGAACACGACTGCACTCCCACTAACCTTCTTGTACACACAAGGTTCGTCTGGATTTTGTGAGAAATCAAACTTTTTGATTGTCTCATCAAAACATATATTCCAGCTTCTGGATGCTTGCTTCAATCCATAAATGGACCGTCGCAATTTGCATACCTTGGTTTTATCAACCGATGTGAAACCCTCAGGCTGTATCATATACACGTCCTTGAGCAGGTTTCCATTAAGGAAAGTTGTTTTCACATCCATCTGCCATATCTCATAATCATAATGAGCCGCTATGGCCAGGAGCATCCGAATGGATTTAAGCATAGCTACAGGCGAATAGGTTTCGTCATAATCAACGCCTTGTTTTTGACGATATCCTTTTCGCCACCAATCTAGCCTTATAGGTAATCACATTACCATCCATGTCGGTTTTCTTCTTGAAAACCCACTTGCACCCTATAGGCTTTATGCCTTTAGGTGGGTCAACCAAGTTCCAAACTTGGTTTTCATACATGGAATCTATTTCCGACTTCATGGCACCAAGCCATTTATCCCTTTCTGAACTTGTCAGCACTTCTTCATAACTGGTAGGCTCCTCATCATCAATGAGTAACACGTCGTTCGATTCACTTACGAGAAATCCATATCTCTCAGGAATATTACGTGTTCTACCAGATCTACGAAGATGTGGTGTTACAATAGGTCCAGCCGATTGCTCATCACTATGAGTTGTCGGCTGTTGTGCTTCACCAGGTATCTCATTAATGTCTATTTGAGTCTCTCGAGCCTCCTCAAGCTCGACGACACTCCCACTATTTTCTTGCAAGAGAAACTCTTTCTCTAGAAACACAGCATGCCTTGAAACAAACACCTTTTGTTCTACAGGATGATAGAATTGGTAACCCCTTGTTTCCTTAGGGTATCCAATAAATAGACATTTATCAGACTTAGCATCCAATTTGTCTGATAAAGTCCGCTTCACATAAGCAGGACAACCCCATATCTTCAAGTAAGATACATGAGGTTTCTTACTATTCCATATCTCATATGGAGTAGTTGAGACTACCTTGGTAGGCATTCTGTTTAACAAGTAAACAGCTGTCTGAAGTGCATAGCCCCAAAAGGACTTGGGAAGAGTCGCATGATTCATCATTGACCTGACCATGTCCAACAAGGTCCGGTTACGCCTCTCAGATACACCATTATGCTGTGGTGTATATGGCGGAGTCCATTGAGACAATTTGTTATTGTCTCTTAGATAATCAAGAAACTCCTGACTCAAGTATTCATCACCTCTATCCGATCGAAGTATTTTAATACTCTTGTCATGTTGTTTCTCTACTTCATTTCTGAATTCTTTGAACCTTTCAAAGGCTTTAGACTTGTGTTTCATCAAGAACACATCCCCAAACCGTGAGTGATCATCGGTGAAGGTAATGAAGTAGCATTAGCCTCCTAAAGATTGAGTTGACATAGGTCCATATACATCACTATGTATTAGGCCTAGCAACTCTCCCACTCGTTCACCTTTTCCCGTAAAAGGTAACTTAGTCATCTTGCCTTTTAAGCATGATTCACATGTATCGTATGAATCCAATTCAAACGATTCCAGAATTCCACATCGGTGTAATTCGGACATGCATTTCTTGCTTACATGGCCAAGACGACAATGCCACATATAGGAGTCTATTTGATTATCCTTTCGAGCACACTTGTTGCTCGCTTCGATATTGCAAATGTCACTGGATACGTCCAACATATAAACACCATTGCTTAAAGTTCCAGTCCCATAAAGAACTCCATTTAAAGTTATGTAACAACAATTGTTACTAAAAGTCAAATGGTACCCATTTCTATTTAAACAAGAAATAGAAATGATGTTCTTTATCAACGAAGGAATATAAAAGCAATTGTCCAGTTCTAAAACAAGTCCTGTAGGGAGTTTCAACAAATGCGTTCCAATGGCGACTGCAGCAACCTTTGCTCCATTCCCAACACGCAAATTTGACTCTCCCTTGATGAGTCTTCTTCTATTCCTTAGCCCATGTATGTCATTACATATATGTGAGCCACACCCAGTATCCAATACCCAAGTGTTTGAGGAAATAGAATGACAATCAATAACGAAGATATCTGAAGAAGATGGGGCATCCGATGCCTTATTCTTCTTCACGGACTCAAGATAAATCTTGCACTTTTTTCGCAAATGGCTCTCCTTGCCATAATGATGGCAAGTTTCCTTTTGTGCTAGTTCTACCTTCTTAGCCCTTCTCTTCTTTCCCTTCTGCTGTTCCTTTGACTTCCTCTTAGAACCTTTCTTCGAGGAATCAACTAATAGCACCATCCCCTGCTCATGCTTTTCAGAAGCCTCCACAGTCTTCAGCATGTTGAGCAGTACCACAGATGAACCTCCTTGCATCTCAGAGGTGAAGAGGAGCTTGGAGACTTTGAACCTTTCGAATCTCACTTGCTCATCAACCAACTCACAAAGATGAAGGACTACGATATGAGCATCCATATGCTCATGCTGCTTTCGTAGCTTGGGTTCCATCGCGGCTAGCATGATGCAACTTGTCAGTTCAGAATCAGTCACATGTTTTTGATAGACCAACAATTGGTCCAGAATTGCATCGTCACTAGGACGGGCAGGAAGAGGCGCTTCGAGGACATTTGCAAGCTTTTCAACCTTGAGAACAATTCTCAAGCTTCTAAGCCAGTCCAAGAAGCTCGGCCCAGTCAATTTATTCGAATCCAAAATGGAACGCAAATTCAAAGACATCATGATCAATCTTAGAAATACAAAATGAGCATATATGAGAAAATGATTTTTAAAATGCATCAATATACATTTATAAATCCCATTCATTTTTCGAATTTCAAAAACCCCAAAATCACTTCGGGAGATCGTAGGTCCATCTCCGAATGGGCTGATATCCATCATAGTTATGAACAACCTTGGAGAGAGTCCAACAAACCATTCATAACTACGACGGTAGGTATCAACTATACCGATTGCATATCACGTATATGCAACTATCACAATGTGCTATCAACTAATTGAATGTTCACACATACATCGGGTTGTTAACACATTAACAAGTATGCATCATATGCATAGCACCCAACTTCACCTCCCTTTACATCGACCTTGGAGAGAGTCCAACAAGCCGATGCTCCAGGTTAAAGCCAACCCATTAATCAGGAAATAGTTTTAATATGGTTAGAGCGCATTCAACTAATTAGCCCATCTTGGAGAGAGTCCAACAACCAAAGCTAACGATTGACCTCTGACTCTTACCATATTAGTATTAAACTATTCCATGGTTTGAACATGTTCGGGTTAGAGCCGGGCTTGGAGAGAGTCCAATAACCCAAACAAGAAACGGAACTCTGGTTCTAACCATATTAATGGAAGGTGTAGGCTTTAATATTGTTTAAGGGTTTTTATGTCTCATCCTCTTTGCATGCAAATAACTATTATCTACATGGCATGACATACATGGCATACATCTACATGTCACGACACGCATGGCATAATGTTATGCATCTAATGCAATTACATGACATACAATTATGTCATGTATATAATTTTCTTATATGTCATAACTATTTATGGAAATAAAATATGTTTAAGATTTGATTCTCCAAATCAAATCATAATTAAATTAGGAAACAAATTTCCAAATCTAGTCACATATTTTATTCATGGAATTATTTGATTAAGGAAAATCTATTTAGGAAACCAATTTCCTAAATCATTAAAACTACTTATGGAAATAAAATATTTAAAGATTTGATTTCCCAAATCAAATCATGATTAAATTAGGAAACAAATTTCCAAAATCTAATCAAATATTTTATTTATGGAAAATATCAATTTCCATAAATACTTCCAACTTTCCAAAAGTGGAAGATTTCCATAAATACTTCTAGACTTTCCAAAATTGAAAAATTTCCATAAATACTTCTAAATTTCCAAAATTAGAAAATTTCCAGAAATACATTATGACTATCGCAAAACCATTTTTACGATTATGTCGAAACACAACCTGGGCTCTGATACCACTGTTGGGTTTCCTGCACCGCGACGTGTGTGTGTTCGATCACGTTTCGCAAACATGAGCACAACGGAAGCAATAAAAATAATAAATCTATATTTATTACAACACACACATCACACGCATGCATAGTACAACAAGTGTAGACATAACCGTAAATTTAAATTTGCAATAAAAGGAAATTTATCTACGTTATACCTTTCGTATGACGTGTAGCGGGAACGGCATCAACCGGAACGATCCTCGCTAGAATCGTCTCTATCCGTATCCACGCTGAGTTCCTCGGGATGACTTCGCTAAGCCACGAGCTTCGTCCTCGTATGGGTTACTAGCCTCGTGTTGAAGACGACGTGATCGAGAGATGATCACGATCCGAATCCAAATTCGGATCCTAATACGAGTCCTCAAAACTCGCTTCTCCGGAGAGGTATTCGTCAACCAATTGACGAATCCTTCGTCCTCCACCTCAGAGGATTACCGGAGATCGAATCCCCGGTAATTTAGCCGCTGTCGGAGCTCTAACCGTCGTCCAAACGATGCTCCGACGAGAGGAGAACAAGCTGTCTAGAAAACTGGACAGCTTTGGTGGAGGTGATAGGCGCCGGCCAACCAAGGGAGATAGAGCTCACCTTGATGCCAAACTTGAAGGAGATCACCGGAGCACTAACCGGCAGCAGCTCGACGCTGGCGAGGGGGAAGGAAGCAGCCTTCTGGACGTCGGTTGGAGGAGCAATGGGCGGCGGTTTAGGTTGGCGCCGAAAACTCCAATAAGGAGGTGGGCGGCAACTTTTTCCTAGGGGTTTTGGATTAGGGCTTAATTATCCCTTAAGCCCTCTTTTATAGAGAACTAATTCTCTTAATGGTTATTGGATCATAACCATTAGGCCCGTTAACCCGCTCCATTAAGATAAGTTAAAATAAACCAAACCATGATGGTTTATTTTAAGTTAAAACGAACCGAACCAACTTTTGGTTCATTCGTTTAAAATAAACCAAACCCTTTGGTTTATTCTCCTCCATTGGATTAGAACCAAACCATTTTGGTTCATCCATTACGTCTTCATAAGACTCGACCCATCCACGCTTCCATTGCGACTGAAACGATTTCATGCTCGCTTTATGTTTGGTCCAACCAAACCTAGTTTCTCTCGGTCTGAGAATCCCATTCTCAAGCTCGTTTTAAATCCTTTGGATTACGCTCGTTGTGCGTGTGACCAAATAGGTTCTCGGTTTTTGTTGGCCGTCTATAATTAACCATTAATTATAGAACGATCATGAGTGGCACCTAGTAGTACATCATGATCCCCAATTAACCGAAAAGATCAACGGTTGATCCAGAACTATTTCTGAAACCCTTCAGTAGCTCGAATGAATCGTGCCCCATTCCCTTCACTCATCTTATACCCACTTGGTTCAGGACATGGTCTATAGTGTCAGTCCCCACTAGGCTGACTACGTCACACCTAGCCCAAGTATCATTTCCTCGTCCTACGAATTCTAGTTACTGCACATGTATCAAAGAGTACCTTACTCTAAACATGTAATGCTTTGGCCAAAGACTTTAGTAACAATCCGACGAGAGGCCATGGGTATACATCTCCTCACAAGGAGTGGTGAATCCTTTATAGGCTATTCAAACACCTTCGATCACTTTGACTTATACCCAATCATCCCGGGTCCACATCTCCTTGAAGATGTTTGCTTAAGATGTCAAAGCATAAGTCTCCATGATCAAGATGACTTGAATACCGCAAGTCAAAGGAACATCGCACTTAAGCTACAGTAAGAACTTCATTGACATATCTATATATGCAGAGAACCATATGAAGTCTTACGGCTGGTCACTCCAATGAACTAGTTACCATAACTAGCATCCATGATCAACTCTGGACATCACTATGTCTCCAGCTAGTGAGAATCAGCTGCTTGGATACACTAAGGAGTATACCTCGTGCTAGTCTCGACAGAATTGATGGTGTCCAAATCAATCAATTCATCGACTAGGGATAATTCCGATACATCACAATTACACATGTAGATATACTCACTAGTTGTGATCCAATCACAAATTCTCTCATGCTGTGAATCGTATCGTGGATATTCAGTAAATGAGTTTAAGATCCAATCAAATACATGAAACATGTATACTCAAATAGTGAATCTTCATTTATCATATAAATGGTTCATACATAAGGCGATTGCCTTAGGACATCTCTCATATATTACTAACAGAGTGCAGTAGTAATATCGTTCTATGATCCTTGTTATAGTGGGTGGATGGTGGATTTGTATGTTGTATTTTGACAAGGAATTGATTCAGAATAAAGGGATTCATAACTAATTACTTGTATGATTAGTGGGATCAAAAGGTAGGATGAATAACTCTCATCTTAGAGATGACTGGGAATTATATGAATCCATAAAGGGAAATGATTAGTAGGGGTTATCTAATCAGAGCTTAGGGTTATGCTAGAGATCTATTGATATATATATTGCATGTTACAGGATTTTGATTCGAGACATTCTTGGACATGAAGACTATCGACATAATCTACATATCATGTGGGTAATTTCCTACCCTGGTAAGGTAGTAGCTAAACCTTGAAGTATATAACTTCATAGTATTATCACTTTGACCTTAAATCCACTCTGGTTTTTCTAATGCTTGATACTTAGTCGTTGACCTTTTTAAACACTTTATTGCTGTTATCATATTTTCCTTCATCATGATAATGAGTTATAGATGTGATGCATTTAAGCCTATAGTTATGTAATTAGGTGTATTTAGTAGAGTACGGATGAAAACTTGAATTATAAATGGGATACAAGGTCATCTTGGGGAGTGAGTAATGTCCTGAACATAGAATTGAATTTTATGTTAAACCCTTGTGTTGTGTACCATTCTGGATCATGTGATTAGGTATAGTCATGTGGATTATCGATAGTACGTCGCTACAGACCGGAGGTCCTAGCTTGGTTATGATCAATTGAGTACGACTCTCTATAGGATAGAGAGTGTGTTGATAAGATTGGTATGACTCTCTACAGGATAGAGAGTGTTATGATCAGTTGAGTACGACTCTCTGCATGATAGAGAGTGTGTTGATCAGATTGGTATGACTCTCTATAGGATAGAGAGTGTTATGATCAGTTGAGTATGACTCTCTGTAGGATAGAGAGCGTGTCGATCAGATTGGTATGACTCTCTGTAGAATAGAGAGTCTGTGGTGGATGTCTGTATGTGTGACTATGCATTCATGCCATTTACATGCATGTTGGCGATTAGGTCTCCCTTGTGGTTGAGAGGGTCGTCAGTCATCCTGCCTCCACGGTTACTCATAGGAGGAGTAATTGGTGTGAGGGCAGAGCATTTGATGAGCAACACTCTACCACTATAGACGGTGGTAGTTGGATTTGCATGCCATTATCCTGCGTGTGTGGCACTCGACCACTCATGGGTAGTGACTGTCGGAGTGGCCAACAGCAAGGTCCCCCGTCGTGTAGTTTGCTCTTTACACTTATATGCTACTCGATCATACTACCCACTCGGCCACTCGAGAGTAGTGGTTGGTGTTGAGTTGGGACAGTTGTCATGTCGAGCCATCGAGGCCACACTGGGGTCGTGATAGGTTTAGGGTGAGCCGGCATGACCATGCATGCTTCATTGCCGTGTCTTATGACATTTTTCATATTGCCATATATATACATATATGCATGTGTATATATATATGGATGATTGTGATTAGTGTTTATATAGATGCAATCTATATGTATGTTTATTGTGATGTTGCATTTGTTTGTACATATTCATACATGCTATTGCATTTTTATATGGTTGGGTGTCAGATATCTGTACACTTGTTGGTCGGTCTATTTGATACCTTTGACCCGTATCATCATATAGTATGAGTTGGTATTACTCGTCATGTCGTATATTGTGGATATATGCTCAAATTGGACAAGGGTAGAGTAGCTGACTGTCAGGTATGTCAGCATCTTTTGTTGTTCAGATTGTTTAGAGGGTATATGCATGTATATATATATTTATTATGCTGATGTATACCTGACGTACCTGTAGATTATACTATGGAATTACATGTGATATTTGATATATAAATGTTCTCTCATATTACCGTTGAGTTATACTCACTACCACGGACCCTGGGTTTTTCTGTCGCCCAGGTAACAGGTAGAAGTCTTCGTGACTGCTTGGAGCATCGCCAGAGATCCATCCCATCTCATTTCCGAGGCTCCCGTGGGTTTTAGTTCCCTTTCGTGTACTTCAGTTTGTATTTGGAGTTTTATGTACTGTTTGGTATTGTGGACTTGTTGGTTGGTGTACACCTGTGTTGGTTTTGGATTTATATGTCGGTATGTATGGTTGTGAGTTTTGGTATTATGTTTCCACTGTGTATTGGTTTAGTTATGTTTATTATGTTATGATTGTGGGCCCGAGGGCCTTGTATTAACAGGACATGTTGTCATATACAGAGGAGATGTCGTCTGTTTGCTTTTCAGCTCGGCATACTCTCGGGGCGTGACAACTTTATTGGTATCATAGCCCTAGATTTTGCGATGCCATATAATGATTTTTATTTTTGAGTCTTGGATTCTCGGGAGTCGATTTATTTTTCGGTTTGGTTTTCTGAGATGCGATGGACAGCGACATAAGCTCTGAGCAGCACGAAGCAAGAATTCCTTATAACTTATATTTTAGTAGATACTTATCTGGACTTGTTCAACAGGTGTATACAGTCAGAGTTATGGCACCTGTGCAGACTCGTGGTCGAGTTCACCCATCAAGGCGACCAACCGGAGTTACCTTTAGTGTTTATACTCCCGATTATGTTGGCTATGCTTTTAATGTTTATAACAGGGAATAACAGGTAGTGCGTTGGTTATTCTTCGTAATTGTGGTTTGAGTTGACCATGGGAATGACCTGTTGAGTCTGTGAGTCTTGAACCTGTGTCGAAAAGGTGATTTACCTTTGAGAACCGACTGATACCTAGTCGGAAAACAGGGGTCAAGTCATCACATCTCTTGTGGAAATCCAAGACTACAGTCTTAGGGATTTTCACTTACGGTGCTAGTTAGATCATTACCCGTGGGGTAATGGACTAGGTGTGTATACTATTATTGCTACAGCAAGCGGAGCGTTAGTATAAGGTGTTTCATAGGGATTTTGATCCCTGAGTTGTTCGTACTGGATTGTATAACTTTGAAGGTACTTTTCAGAGTTGGATTCGTATTTGACTTCGGACTCTGACTCAGACTCTACCAGTCTTGCCATGAATGCTATTTCGATGCCTTGGCTTTCTTCTTCCTCGTCTCAAGTTGCTTGAAAGGCTTTCTTTGATCCCTTTCATTTTGTCTTCATTTTTGGGCCGTCTAATTTGAAGTGTCCCTTCTTCTTGTTCTTCGACTGCTCCCTTTCTTTTCGGATTATCCTCTGAACCATATTAACTATTTCAGCCTCTTCTTCCGATTCGGACTCGGGTTCGCCCTTGGGTTCGGATCCTTCTTCTTGCTCGGGAGGTGGTTTGCTCTTCTCCTTTCTTTTCTGACCTGCAAGCAAAGCAACACCTCTCTCGGCCCGGACCACATTAGTTTGTTCGTGTAGTTCAAATTTCGAAAAGAGCTCATCTAACCTAATCTTTGATAGATCTCTAGAAACCTTGTAGACATCAACCATGGATGCTCATAAGGTGGTCCTAGGGAAGGCGTTGAGTGTGTACCTTATTAAGTCCCGATTGTCGACGGCTTGCCCGATCGAGTGGAGACCGTTGATGATGTCCTGGATTCTTGCATGTAGTTGGGTGGCAGTCTCATGATCATGCACCTTTAGATTATACAATTTATTTAAAAATAAGTCTCTTTTACATAACTCAGCATCGGGCATCCCTTCGTGTAGCTCGATTAATTTCCAGAGGTCCTTTGCACTGATGAAGGGTCCGATTCAGTTGAGCTCTTCTTTGGACAAGCCACACTGAAACATTTGAGTCGGTTTTGCATCGGTTTTGATTTGTCTTTGGTTGCATTGGTCCATTTGTCGAAGTCGAGGAGCTCTCCTTGATCATTGGTGGGTAGAGCAAAGCCGGTTTGGATAATTATCCAAGTTTCGACTTGTGATTTTAGAAAACACCCCATCCGACCTTTCCAATAACGGAAATCATCTCCGTTAAAGAACAGAGGTTGGGTGGTGTTGTACCCCTCAATGTGGGCCATTTAATAAAAAGGACCTTGCACACAAAAACGACGAGACACGAAAGTTGCCAAGACTTTTGGTCTTGGATTAGCAGTGCGGGAGAAATTGTAAAGAAGAGCTTAAAATTTGTGAATAAAAAAACAATATGGAAAAAGAATTAAAATACGAAAATAAAACCGAAAACGATACTAGATTGGTGGTTGCACCAAATCGTAGTACCCCCGCTCTGATACCAATTGTAGGATCGAAAGATTGCGCTAGAGGGGGGGGGGTGAATAGCGAGCTTAAAATTTCTTTTCGTTTCGTTCGATTAAGACAAAAACAAAGTAGTGCAACGAAAAAATAAATGACACAATTTATTTTTACTTGGTTCACAACCAAACGGTTGCTAATCCAAGGCCCTTGCGATACTAGACCGTGAACGAGGGGAAAAGCACTAAAAAGTCTCCTCCTCGTTGAAGGTACGAGACGATGATTACAAAACCAAAAGATCGAGGTAGAGGGACAATATCCCACCTCTCCTCGTTGCAATCAAAAGCTCGATTAAAAACACTTGAATACACTGAATTGAAATGACAACAACTAAAAACTATATCGACGACGATTGAATCTTGAAGTAGAGAGTGCGTCGTCGATGTTGTGGTAGTGTTTCGGTGTCATAGCATTGTCGTAGACCTTCGACATTGTGGGATCACTTTGTAAGCACTTGAGATAACCTAAAGGGGTGAAACCCTCCTTCTTTTATAGCCCTTTAAGCCCCCTAGTCGTTGAGATCAAGATCCTACAAAGAAGGCCACATCACCCCAAGATAAGGGGATGAAGTTTGACCTTCATCGAAGCTGGTAGTTTGAATAACAGTCAACTGATGGCCCTTATCAGTCGATTAATGCCATTAGTAATCGACTACCAACACCCAGCAGTCGACTGCCAGCTTGTTTAATCAACTACAACAAAGAGTTAGTCTGAAACATAAAAGTAACGGTAAAATCGACTACAACTTACTGTCCGATCTCGACCTAGACCTTCCACTGGAAGTCTTAGTCAGATCACCACCTAAAGATGTCCCCATACGGAGGACTCGACCTCACCTTTACTCACACTCTAGCTTACCTCTGGTCCTTTGTGACTTGTCTCTTAGCTTCCGGTCTTCCACTCAGGTTCTTCGATTCCATCCGAAGTTCTCCGGGTGTCACCGACCTTTAGCTCAGCTTAATCATCTCTGCACACTTAGTTCATCTCATTAGATAACAATATGACCTTAACTTTGGGCCTTTGCCATATTCAAAATCTAGGTTCGATTATTTGGTGCCTACTACACCAACAGGACTTGGACTGGCAGTCGGTTGGCTGTGAACCAAGTAAAAAACACTCGTGCCTATGGTTTTGTCCTTTGCTTATTCCGTTGCAATATACTTTATGCTTTATGAGTTAGTTTTTACAAAAAAAAAAAGTTTTTAAAAATGCTATTCACCCCCCGCCCCCCTCTCTAGCTCTTTCTCTATCTTACATTCCTAACTTAAACCCTTCATTTCTCCCCCTTTCGCATACAATAAAAAGTCTACTAACATTTTCCATGTTTCATCTTCCAATGAGGTCCTTTATTCTCCCCCTTAGTAAAATACTCCACCCTTGGACTTTTTATACTTGGACTTTCCCTTGCCAAGAACCCATTCTTGGACTTTTCCATTGTCAAGTATCCATACTTGGATTTTTCCTTGCCAAGTCTCCAAACTTGGACTTCCACTCGAGTCCCATTCGAGCTTGATCAATCTTGACCTGAGGTTGATTGCTCTAACAATCTCCCTTATATGACCTTGGATGTTCTAAACCATTAACTAGTCATATGATCAACATATGGTCAAACCATTATCAAACGTATTGGCAAATATCAAAACACTACTCGAGCTCCACTCGAGTCTAGTCAACGTTGACCCGAGGTCGATTGCACCAACAATCTCCCCATTTTTGATATTTGACAATACCTTTAATTTAGGCTAACACATAAGCCCAACTTGCCTCTTCTCATGCCAAAGCATAATGAGGGTTTCCTAACTTAAACCCTTCATTTCTCCCCCTTTGACATACATCAAAAAGTCTACCAAAGTTTTCCATGTCTCATCTTCCAATGAGATCCTTAATTCTCCCCCTTGGTCCTGACTCATCATAAATGCCTTCATTCCAATGAAAGGCAATTCTTCACTCTCCCCCTTTTTTAACTTTCATCCATCATCCCTTGATAGATAAACTCTTCCTAAAGGCTTACTCCTCCTTGACCATTGCACCAACAATGTCCTTGGAGAGTTCCTAAGCCTATAGGAAATCTAAACTATAAAAAATAAGGGTAAAAGTTCAAACTTAAACTTTGAATCTCATCCTAATCAACTCTCCTATTTATTTTCAACGAATATTTCACCCTTCCAATGCTTATATAAGCATATCATATGGTTAGGAGAAGTTAGGGTATATAGGAGTGTTGATAAATAGCTAAACAACCCTTGTTCAACTAAAATTAGAATCAGTAGTTGATGTAAGGAGATCGATATGGCCGGCTAGAGGGGGGTGAATAGCCCTCGTACGTTGGACGTCGTAAATTGCTCGTCTACAAAAACGTTAGCGCAAGCGGAAGCAATAAACTAAGACAAGCAATAAATGAACAAGCAATACAAACACCGAGATATAACGTGGTTCACGGCTACGCCGCTAATCCACGGTCCGATTCGTCCACGGTGAATCACTCCGCCAAAACCAATCACTATCGGTCTCTCCTTTGCACAAAGCTAGGTGGAGGTAACCTTTACAACCAAGATCACTCTTCTTACAATAGGATTGAAGTAAAGACAAGTAAGAAGAGTTTAGAGCTTGTGGGGCACTAGGAAGATTGTTTGGAGTATGAGCATTAGCCTCTCAAAGGCTTACACCCTCTCTTTTTATAGAGAGGGCTAACTTCTTCCCGTTGCGCCATCACGATTGCCGCTTGGCGTCAGCGTTACTACAACGGCCTCCGAACACGCGTCGGATCGACCGCTGTAGTCCAACGGAACTCTTGGCGGATGATGGACCTCATCACGATCGCCGCTCGTAGTCGACGCCCGATGGCTACGACGATTCTGGTCGAACCCTTATCTATCGATCGATGCCTTCGCAGCCGATCGATGGTCTTGGCGCGATCGCCCACGATGATGATCGGCGGGCCACAATCCGATCGATCGTATACCGGTCGAACTCACTCGATTGAGCGTCGATCGCCATGACATGGCGGTCGGGTGTGTCGAAAACCATCCGACACTTGGCCAAATGGCAAGTTTCACCTAAGAGCTACCCTTCCCGGGTTACAATCGCCACTCTCATTTCTCGGAGTCCTCGCCGAAGTTCTCTTCGTTCTCGCCACGCCCTCGACAAGACATCGGCGACGGCGGCTCTGCAATGCTCCTTCGCGTCTCTTGCCTCGAAGTCTACTTCCTCCGGCTTCACTCCAAGCTTCGGCGGTCCCTCGGATGCTCCAAGCGCACGGCTTCCGCAAAGCTATCCTTCACCGACTCAAGGCACGAGTCATGAGATGTGAAACTCGCCACGGCTCCATGTGCGAATTACTAAGTCCTGCATGACTTCAACGCACATATCACATCAACATATCAAACTAACTTAAACCCTTTGCCACACCATCAAAACCATATTACGGCAAGAGATTGCCCTAACAATCTCCCCCTTTTTGATGTGTGGCAATCCGTTTAAGTTAGGTAAAAACATTTGATATAAATTCTAAGGTAAGAAAGCATGTAAAGATAAACATGATATAACAACATGCAATTCCCCCTTAATCCATGAAACTCTCCATGTAAATTTTCTCCCCTTATCATATATTTCTCCCCCTACAATATATTTCTCCCCCTAATGTGATTAACTTAAACATACTTATTTCTCCCCCTTTGACACCATCAAAAAGATTAACACTAAGTTATAAGCTCATGACATCAAGTATAATGGAGGGAAAAATATGTCAAGTTGATTTAAAAATTGGGTACCATTTGTTGATGGCATCAAGTATATTTCTACCACTTGTAGGAGGTTTACAAACTGAATTCGGCCTTCAATATTCTGATTTAGACCACGATCATGCTATCGATATGGCATCGGACCGGCACAATGAATCCATATTTACGATTTTACGGGCCAATTTGAAATGCATTATAAATTCAAAATTTGAAAAATCATGAAATTTGGGAACATATTTCTATTAAGTACATCTATCAAGGAAAAATAGTTTTTCATGAAAACTCATTATATTTTCTTGTTTTTGCCAAAAATCCAAAAGTTCTAAAAACCACTAGGTTTTTGATCATTCTAGTATCAAGTTAGCTACCTAGTTTTGCATCCAATTGTTTCAAAACATGAATATATGTATTTTAAGGTAAGAAATTGTTTTGAAAACATATGAAATATCCAACCATGATCTTTGGGCAATATGTCTATGAATTAAACATAAGCCTTCCCCATGATTGGTCTATTATTGCTATTTTGATACTTTAAATGACCATCTAAATGCCATAGGCATTAGTGGACATTTGTATCATCCTAATATCTCACCCATGCTAAGTTTGCAATCAAGTTAGCCTATAGTGAGTGTGAGATGTATCCTAGGGGGTATTTGTATATACTTAACCCATATATTCATGCAATTCTATCATGGTTAAGTATCAACCTAACATCCTACATGATCATAATGACATATATCAATTAATTCTACATTATGATCATGAAACTCATGTATCCATCAAATAATAGTCATGCATTAGGTATTATATGATGATAATAAACAAATTATCACCTAAAGCATGATTTAAACCTATTTCTAGTGATAACGTGCCAAATTTCAAAATTATAAATCATGATTTAAAAACATACATAGGAATTACATCAATCATCATGATTTAAGCATTATTACTTATTTATGGGCGTTATCATCACCCAACACTATCTAAAAATGTTGTCCCGTCATCCTAAGTCAACCAAAATATGATATAGGTCAAGTTCATATGGTTGACTACCCTAGGGTTTTCTAACCCTTAAGGATGGATTTTGGAACCCAAAATAGATTCTTTCCTATTGGGTTCACTAAATATTCCTTGGTGTTACTTTTATTATCAATTACTTTATTTTTATCTTGTCCCCTAGCTATTAGGCATTTATAGGCCTTTTCATTTTTATTCTCTTTTTATCCTAGGCCCTTCTTGTTAAAACTAGCTCTTTGGCTCCCTAAGATCATATTTAAGGTGTTGGAGCCAATAGTTAAATTCTCTAGGGCTTTGGTTAAATAATCTACCTTTTCCCTTAAGGCCCTATTTTCCTCTATGCATGCATCATTAACATCCAAAGGCATATAAAGATCATGTGAGCATGCATCATCATGGCAAGAAGAAATATTTTCATTTTCATTTAAGCATGCTTTTTCTAATTTTTGTTCTAGGTCCTTAATTTGATCTAGCATGCTTTTGTTTTTCTTCTTTGCCCTAAATAAGTCCTTAGTTAAGCTAGAAATCATGGAAACTATCTTATGGGGTGAGAGATTCGTTACCATAGTTTCCATGTCCTCTTCTTCTTCGGATGATGAGGATGTGGAAGCTCCCCCTTCATTTGAGCTCTCCCCATTTGAGCTTGATTCTTCATTTTCGGATGAAGAGCAATCCAAGTCATCAAAGGCCATCAAGGCCAAATTGGTGACAAAAGCATTCTCCTCATCCGATGATGATGAGGAGGATGAGGATGGGTCATCCCAAGTCCTTGCCTTGAGAGCCTTAGCCTTTCCCTTCTCCTTTGTTTTCTTCTCCTCTTCCTTCTTTTTCTTGCTCCCCTTTTTCTTCTTCTTTTCTTCTTTCTTTTTCCTCTCTTCCTTGCTCTTGTTTAGGAGAGGACAATTGTCCCTTATGTGTCCCTCTCCTTGGCAGTTATAGCATATGACCTTCCCCCTTGGTCTTCTATTCCTATCATTAGATTTATCAAATCTAAAATTCTTAAATGCACGTCTTACCCTCCTTACCATATAGGCTTCTTCGGTGCTATCCATGGAGGAGGAGGAAGACGCTTCGTCATCGGAGGAGGAGGGGATTTCCATCTTCTTCTTCCCCTTACTTGCCAATAGTGCTACTCCTCTTGAGGGTTGAATTTTAGGCTCCTCTTGTATTCCCTCAAGTCTAGTTTCGTGGAGTTCCATTGTTGAGAAGAACTCCTCCAAGGTGCTCACTTCTAAATTCTTTGAGATATAGAATGAGTCCACCATGGAGCTCCACTTTGAGGACCGGGGAAAGGCATCTATGGCCTTCATTACCATATCCCGGTTTGATAGCTTCTCACCTACACTTGTTAGCCCATTTAAAATTTCTTTGAATCTAGAATGCAAAGAAATTACCTTTTCTCCCTTTTCTAATTTGATGTTGGATAGTTGGGAGTGGAGGAGATCTCTCCTTGCTAGCTTTGCCTCAGATGTGCCTTCATGAAGCTCAATTAGCTTCTCCCACATCTCCTTGGCGCTTAGGCATTCTCCTATTCGGTTGATTTCTTGTTGGGGGAGCACATTGAAGAGATGGTGCTTGGCTTTGGAGTTTGCGAGGTGCTCTTCCCTTTGCCTTTTGGTCCATCTTGATTTTTCGATTGGTTTCCCTTCTTCATCCCTAGGCAAAAGCACCGGATTCCATTGTAATCATTATATCAAAATCCGTTTCGAAAAATACCTCCATTCGCTTCTTCCACCAAGCGAATTCTCCTTCAAACTTCGGAGGATGGATGTTGGAGCCGGCCATTTTTGATGTAGGGCTTGTTGTGGCGGTTAGTCCGGTGACAAGCAACCTCGGCTCTGATACCACTAGTAAGGAGATCGATATGGCCGGCTAGAGGGGGGTGAATAGCCCTCGTACGTTGGACGTCGTAAATTGCTCGTCTACAAAAACGTTAGCGCAAGCGGAAGCAATAAACTAAGACAAGCAATAAATGAACAAGCAATACAAACACCGAGATATAACGTGGTTCACGGCTACGCCGCTAATCCACGGTCCGATTCGTCCACGGTGAATCACTCCGCCAAAACCAATCACTATCGGTCTCTCCTTTGCACAAAGCTAGGTGGAGGTAACCTTTACAACCAAGATCACTCTTCTTACAATAGGATTGAAGTAAAGACAAGTAAGAAGAGTTTAGAGCTTGTGGGGCACTAGGAAGATTGTTTGGAGTATGAGCATTAGCCTCTCAAAGGCTTACACCCTCTCTTTTTATTGAGTGGGCTAAGTTCTTCCGTTTGCGCCATCGATCATTGCCGCCCTTGGCGCGATCATTACTACAACGGCCTCCGAACACGTCGGATCCCGACCGCTGTAGTCCAACGGAACTCTTGGCGGTGATCGATGGACCTCATCGGATCACGCCGCCGTAGTCGATCGCCCGATCGGCTCTACGAACGGTTGGCCGAACCCTTATCTATCACCGATCGATGCCTTGGCTGATCGATGGTCTTGGCAATGATCGCCCGTATGACAATCATCACTGGCCACAATCCGATCGATCGTATACCGGTCGAACTCACTCGATTGAGCGATCAGCCATGACATGGCGATCGGCGGTGTCGAAAAACCCATCCGACACTTGGCCAAATGGCCAAGTTTCACCTAAGAGCTACCCTTCCCTGGGTTACAATCGCTCACTCTCATTTCTCGGAGTCCCTCGCCTTCGAAGTTCTCTTCGTTCACGGCCACGTCCCTCGGCAGCATCAGGCGCACGGCTCTGCAATGCTCCTTCGCGTCTCTTGCCTCGAAGTCTACTTCCTCCGGCTTCACTCCAAGCTTCTCGTCCGGCGGTCCCTCGGATGCTCCAAGCGCACGGCTTCCGCAAAGCTATCCTTCACCGACTCAAGGCACGAGTCATGAGATGTGAAACTCGCCACGGCTCCATGTGCGAATTACTAAGTCCTGCATGACTTCAACGCACATATCACATCAACATATCAAACTAACTTAAACCCTTTGCCACACCATCAAAACCATATTACGGCAAGAGATTGCTCTAACAATCTCCCCCTTTTTGATGTGTGGCAATCCGTTTAAGTTAGGTAAAAACATTTGATATAAATTCTAAGGTAAGAAAGCATGTAAAGATAAACATGATATAACAACATGCAATTCCCCCTTAATCCATGAAACTCTCCATGTAAATTTTCTCCCCTTATCATATATTTCTCCCCCTACAATATATTTCTCCCCCTAATGTGATTAACTTAAACATACTTATTTCTCCCCCTTTGACACCATCAAAAAGATTAACACTAAGTTATAAGCTCATGACATCAAGTATAATGGAGGGAAAAATATGTCAAGTTGATTTAAAAATTGGGTACCATTTGTTGATGGCATCAAGTATATTTCTACCACTTGTAGGAGGTTTACAAACTGAATTCGGCCTTCAATATTCTGATTTAGGACCAGGTCATTAATCGTATGGCGTCATTGGCACAAATGAATCCATATTTTTGATTTTCTGGACGAATTTCAGAAATGCATTATAAATTCCAGAAAATTTGAAAAATCATGAAATTTGGGGAACATATTTCTATTAAGTACATCTATCAAGGAAAAATAGTTTTTCATGAAAACTCATTATATTTTCTTGTTTTTGCCAAAAATCCAAAAGTTCTAAAAACCACTAGGTTTTTGATCATTCTAGTATCAAGTTAGCTACCTAGTTTTGCATCCAATTGTTTCAAAACATGAATATATGTATTTTAAGGTAAGAAATTGTTTTGAAAACATATGAAATATCCAACCATGATCTTTGGGCAATATGTCTATGAATTAAACATAAGCCTTCCCCATGATTGGTCTATTATTGCTATTTTGATACTTTAAATGACCATCTAAATGCCATAGGCATTAGTGGACATTTGTATCATCCTAATATCTCACCCATGCTAAGTTTGCAATCAAGTTAGCCTATAGTGAGTGTGAGATGTATCCTAGGGGGTATTTGTATATACTTAACCCATATATTCATGCAATTCTATCATGGTTAAGTATCAACCTAACATCCTACATGATCATAATGACATATATCAATTAATTCTACATTATGATCATGAAACTCATGTATCCATCAAATAATAGTCATGCATTAGGTATTATATGATGATAATAAACAAATTATCACCTAAAGCATGATTTAAACCTATTTCTAGTGATAACGTGCCAAATTTCAAAATTATAAATCATGATTTAAAAACATACATAGGAATTACATCAATCATCATGATTTAAGCATTATTACTTATTTATGGGTACGTTATCATCACCCAACACTATCTAAAAAATGTTGTCCCGTCATCCTAAGTCAACCAAAATATGATATAGGTCAAGTTCATATGGTTGACTACCCTAGGGGTTTTCTAACCCTTAAGGATGGATTTTGGAACCCAAAATAGATTCTTTCCTATTGGGTTCACTAAAAATTCCTTGGGGATCCATTTCTTAGCAATTACTTTCTTTTTATCTTGTCCCCTAGCTATTAGGCATTTATAGGCCTTTTCATTTTTCTTCTCTTTATATCCTAGGCCCTTCTTGTTAAAACTAGCTCTTTGGCTCCCTAAGATCATGTTCAATGTGTTGGAGCCAATAGTGAATTTCTCTAGGGCTTTGGTTAAATAATCTACCTTTTCCCTTAAGGCCCTATTTTCCTCTATGCATGCATCATTAACATCCAAAGGCATATAAAGATCATGTGAGCATGCATCATCATGGCAAGAAGAAATATTTTCATTTTCATTTAAGCATGCTTTTTCTAATTTTTGTTCTAGGTCCTTAATTTGATCTAGCATGCTTTTGTTTTTCTTCTTTGCCCTAAATAAGTCCTTAGTTAAGCTAGAAATCATGGAAACTATCTTATGGGGTGAGAGATTCGTTACCATAGTTTCCATGTCCTCTTCTTCTTCGGATGATGAGGATGTGGAAGCTCCCCCTTCATTTGAGCTCTCCCCATTTGAGCTTGATTCTTCATTTTCGGATGAAGAGCAATCCAAGTCATCAAAGGCCATCAAGGCCAAATTGGTGACAAAAGCATTCTCCTCATCCGATGATGATGAGGAGGATGAGGATGGGTCATCCCAAGTCCTTGCCTTGAGAGCCTTAGCCTTTCCCTTCTCCTTTGTTTTCTTCTCCTCTTCCTTCTTTTTCTTGCTCCCCTTTTTCTTCTTCTTTTCTTCTTTCTTTTTCCTCTCTTCCTTGCTCTTGTTTAGGAGAGGACAATTGTCCCTTATGTGTCCCTCTCCTTGGCAATTATAGCATATGACCTTCCCCCTTGGTCTTCTATTCCTATCATTAGATTTATCAAATCTAAAATTCTTAAATGCACGTCTTACCCTCCTTACCATATAGGCTTCTTCGGTGCTATCCATGGAGGAGGAGGAAGGCAGCATCGGAGGAGGAGGATTTCCATCTTCTTCTTCCCTTACTTGCCAATAGTGCTACTCCTCTTGAGGTTGAATTTTAGGCTCCTCTTGTATTCCCTCAAGTCTAGTTTCATGGAGTTCCATTGTTGAGAAGAACTCCTCCAAGGTGCTCACTTCTAAATTCTTTGAGATATAGAATGAGTCCACCATGGAGCTCCACTTTGAGGACCGGGGAAAGGCATCTATGGCCTTCATTACCATATCCCGGTTTGATAGCTTCTCACCTACACTTGTTAGCCCATTTAAAATTTCTTTGAATCTAGAATGCAAAGAAATTACCTTTTCTCCCTTTTCTAATTTGATGTTGGATAGTTGGGAGTGGAGGAGATCTCTCCTTGCTAGCTTTGCCTCAGATGTGCCTTCATGAAGCTCAATTAGCTTCTCCCACATCTCCTTGGCGCTTAGGCATTCTCCTATTCGGTTGATTTCTTGTTGGGGGAGCACATTGAAGAGATGGTGCTTGGCTTTGGAGTTTGCGAGGTGCTCTTCCCTTTGCCTTTTGGTCCATCTTGATTTTTCGATTGGTTTCCCTTCTTCATCCCTAGGCAAAACGAAACCGGATTCCATTGTAATCATTATATCAAAATCCGTTTCGAAAAATACCTCCATTCGCTTCTTCCACCAAGCGAATTCTCCTTCAAACTTCGGAGGATGGATGTTGGAGCCGGCCATTTTTGATGTAGGGCTTGTTGTGGCGGTTAGTCCGGTGACAAGCAACCTCGGCTCTGATACCACTAGTAAGGAGATCGATATGGCCGGCTAGAGGGGGGTGAATAGCCCTCGTACGTTGGACGTCGTAAATTGCTCGTCTACAAACGCAGCGTTAAGCATAAACTAAGACAAGCAATAAATGAACAAGCAATACAAACACCGAGATATAACGTGGTTCACGGCTACGCCGCTAATCCACTGTCCGATTCGTCCACGGTGAATCACTCCGCCAAAACCAATCACTATCGGTCTCTCCTTTGCACAAAGCTAGGTGGAGGTAACCTTTACAACCAAGATCACTCTTCTTACAATAGGATTGAAGTAAAGACAAGTAAGAAGAGTTTAGAGCTTGTGGGGCACTAGGAAGATTGTTTGGAGTATGAGCATTAGCCTCTCAAAGGCTTACACCCTCTCTTTTTATAGAGAGGGCTAACTTCTTCCGTTTGCGCCATCGATCAGCCGCCCTTGGCGATCATTGCCGTCCTAGCGGCCTCGAACACGTTGGATCCCGGCGTTGTAGTCAACGGAACTCTTAGCGATCGGCCCGATGGACCTCATCGTCGATTCGATTCTCTCGTAATCGCCGCGATCGGCTACGAGCGATTAATGGCGAACCCTTATCTATTCGATCGGATGCCTTGCGATCGGCCGCTATAGCGATCATTGCGCGCGCACAATCCGGTCGATCGTATACGGTCGAACTCACTCGACTCGGAAGCGATCGGCCATGACATGGCGATCGGCGGTGTCGAAAAACCATCCGACACTTGGCCAAATGGCCAAGTTTCACCTAAGAACTACCCTTCCCGGGTTACAATCGCTCACTCTCATTTCGAGTCCCTCGCCGAAGTTCTCTTCGTTCTCGCCCGTCCCTCGGCGGCATCGGCGCGACCTGCAATGCTCCTTCGCGTCTCTTGCCTCGAAGTCTACTTCCTCGGCTTCACTCCAAGCTTCTCGTCCGTGGTCCCTCGGATGCTCCAAGCGCACGGCTTCCGCAAAGCTATCCTTCACCGACTCAAGGCACGAGTCATGAGATGTGAAACTCGCCACGGCTCCATGTGCGAATTACTAAGTCCTGCATGACTTCAACGCACATATCACATCAACATATCAAACTAACTTAAACCCTTTGCCACACCATCAAAACCATATTACGACAAGAGATTGCCCTAACAGTTGACTCTGTCAGTGACCAATCGACTATCTAAATGCAACAGTTGACTAGAGTCTGATTTTCTAGAAATCAGACTTTTAGTTTGGATTTTAAAAATATATAAGTAATTATACATTTTTTAAAAAAAATCATGAAACTTCATACGTAGATTAGTTATGTCAAACATTATGGGTGAAAAATAGTTTTATATTAAAATACTCATTAATTTGAAAGATTGATACAAAGTTCAAAAATCATTGAAAACTTCAATGTTTTTGCCTAACCTGTATCAATTTCCTCAATAGTAATTGCTATCAAAAGATAGACTTAACCAAGATTTTATAAAATAATTTTAAAATATTTTTCAAAATCTATTTTCAATTATGGTCTATAGACTAAGTATACATGACTTGTACACTAGTTTTCTTCATGATTTCTTCCTATGATTGAAATAGTTTAAGTTCATTTTGCCATATAAGCACATTGGACTTAACTTATATTCCTAACATCTCATATGTATCTAGGATGTCTCAATACACACACATGTCTTCTTGTTGTCTTTGTGAGATATAAGTTTGATTTTTTCGTAAATCTAAGGGTCATGCATTATTATTTAGGCATATCCATTTGATTCCTTTATTTAGGACATCAAATAATGCAATTTGTCCTTAAATTCAATTTTAATAATCTTAATGCATGAATTATAATCATGGCATTTATAATTTGCATAATTTAAAATATTTGTCAATGATGCATGATATCTAGCATAATGAGAATAACCTATGTATTAGTCATGGTATTAATCACTTTAAGTACTATCATGACATTTTAAATGATCATATGAAACATGATGTCATGACATGGATTATGACAATTAAAGCATGTCAAATATATAAAATACAAAGGTATAGAATTCTCAATTCTTAAATCAAATTGTCATTTTCTAGAATTATATCCAATTTGCCATAATTACACCTAACTCCCATGAATGTGAAAAATCCCCAAATTTTGGAACACCATACATCTAACCTAATTGTGCCAATTTTGATCAACTTTCAATCTTCTATTAAATCCATTGGCACATCCTAAAGATTTTTAGGATATACTTCTTATCTCATTTTCAAGTTATCACATTACCTTGAAAATGTCCTAAAGTGTCAACTCTACTATGGTTAGGTTAACTACCCATTTATCTAAGGTTGACACACCCTAAACCCAATTAGTGTGAAGGGATCACACTCTCAGGAACCCAATACCTATTGGAACTCCTTGAGTTTATAAGGTATTCACTAGGGATAACTATTGGGATGTATACTGAAAGCCTAGCCTTTGTATGAACATCTTCATTTTGAAATAAGAATCACATGATCATTGTTTGCATCTTATATTTATGCATATTGTTTGATATTTTACATTGTAGATAACATGGTGTGTGGTGTCGCACAGAAGATCATGTTATTAGTTCCTTATAGAGTATAAGTAGAGGCTCACAACCAAGATAGTTTTGGACAAACCATTGGCATGGTTGTAGTGTAATTTGGTATTGGTTTATCTTGACCATAGAATTACACTAGTACACTTTGTGTATTGAGCAGGATCGATTCAGAGGTTATTCAATTTATACTGACTATATAATTGAATCAGACCTCAGATATTATGGTGTACATGCTCTTAATCCCGATATAATAACGGGCACATGTACTTAGTATTTATTTCTTTGATTTACCAATGGGCGAGATTCATGTGTTAAATCGATAGGCCTGGTAAGTTAGGAAATAATATTATTTAAATGGTGTGCCATTGATTATAGGAGGAAACCGTGTCCTATATACTAGGATGATGATGTCCCCTTGAGGAGCTCATAAAGTTCATCATGTAAATCCTGCAGGTAGACTTGCTCCAATATGATGATAAGGATGAGTGGTACTACTCATGAAGTTAGATATTAATTAATTAAATTATCACTAATTTAATTAATTAATGGACATTCGATATCTTAAATACGGGGAGATATTTTGTACAAATAATATATGGAGCCCATATTTAATTATGGGGGTTGGTGAGGTAGACAATGATGATCCTCTAGTGGAATGGATCATCATTAATGGATCGAGTTATATGTGGTTCGGATCCATTGGGTGGTCAAGATCCAACTCCTCCTCATGGTCCGTATTGTAGCTTATTATAAATACCTCATGAAGCCTAGACCTAAAAAAGAGATTATTGGTTGGCGTTGGAGAGGTTTGGGCGGCAAGGGAGAAAGGGTGTGCTTGGGTTTTGCATCACTTTGGTCGGCGGCAATAAGGGCTAGGGATTCTCCTCCTTCCTCCTTGGTCGGCGCCTCCTTTCCCTTTCCTATAGCCGGTGGCGCCTCTTCTCCCTTTCCATGGGTCGGCACCACCTTCTCCCTCTCCTAGGGCCGACAGCAACACAAGGAGGAAGGCTCTCTTCCTCAATCTCCTCTCTTATCCTAGGGTCGGCGGACACCACCTCTTGGAGTCTTGGTGGTCGGCACAAGTAAGTAGAAGAGGAGGTTTTGTGTTCGACACGAGATAGGAGAAGAAGGGAGGGTTTCTTCCCTTGTTCGGAGCGAGCAAGGAAGGGAAGATACATGGTCTAGGAGGCTTCGATTCTTGGAAGATCGTCGCCCACACGACGTCCAAGAAGAGGATAGAAATACAATAGAAGATCAAGAGGTAAAACAAGAGGTATAATCTTGTTTAATTTTGATTCTTGTTCTTTTGTATTTTGTATGTTATTGATTGACATGGATCCCGATGATAAACACAAAAACCGGCAACCCATTCATCATCTATTCCGCGGCTAATCGAGGAAAAGGGTTAGGTTGCTTGAACAACAAGTTTGTTCAAGCGACTACTCAAATCGAATAGCACGATGATGAATCGGTTGCTTGGGTAATCCATCTCCATCCGGATTAGTTTTAATTAATGAAATTTTAATTTGGGGACGTGAGATAGGATCGCCATGCACAAGAGAACGAAGCGAAGAAGCGAAATGCGACTTTCCCTTCAATAATCTCCCTTAGTACCTTTCTAATGACCCTCCTAGGCTTGGAAGCCTTGGTCATTGTGGTCTCATTAAGGTTAATCCTAGGGATATCTTCCCTTGCAACCTTCTTAGTGACTTTCCTAGATTTCTTTGAAACCTTATGTTGGGTTTTTCCGAGCCGCAAAAACCGCTTTTTGCGTTGCGGAAACCTCGGAAGCCCCGGCCACGGATCCGTGCGAAGTATAAAATTATAATTACATGTATGTGCTTACAAAAATCCTAGATCTACCTTAGATCTAAGAGGTTAGAACGTTACCCTCGTAGCGACGCCCTTCGCTTATCCCGCTCGTCCAAAAGTCCGCCGGAACTCGAGAGTGTCAAGTGCACACTCCTCTATGGTATCCACACAAGCAATAGGTGGAGAGAAATGCCTTAGAGTGTGCTAGCACTCCCTTAGGAATTTCGGCCAAAGAGAGGGATGGGAGAGGGAGAGCTTGAGAGGAAAGGTTCCAAGGTTGAAGATGAAGTAATGAGAGTAACTCATCAAATGAATTCACCTCATGAAACCCCTAAAGTGGCCGGCCACTTCAAGGAGAGGGAGTTACATGCATGCATGTAACTCCCATGTCCCTTGGTCTCCCTCATGAGGTGGCACCAATTGACAAAGTCAATGATGATGTGGAGCATCATCATTGGCCGGCCACGCCTAGTCATCATCATGACATGGCATTTGGTCAAGTCAAACTTGACCTTTCATCTTCCCTCTCAAGTCAAGTCAAACTTGACCTCTAATCTCCCATGGTTGATCAAATCTAACCACTTGACTCAAGTCAATTTAATATAATGAATCTCTATTCATTAATTTAAATTGATTTGATGAATCAAATCTCAATTAGACTCATTCAACACTTGAATCAACTTGAGTCTAACTCAATTAGTCTAATTTGGATTACTCTTAATCCAATTTGGTTCATCCCATGAACCTAATCCTCATGGTTCATCATATGAACCTAATCTCCATCTAATTGCTCTTATGTGTGTGACCCTATAGGTTCTTGTAACGTTGGCAATGTCCCTAAACCGATTTAGGAACATAAGCAATGAGCGGTATCTAGCAACACATCATTGCTACCCAAGTTACAAGAATGTTGAGCTCCAACATCACCTTTGTGACTACTAATTGTGACTCTCACAATATGTGACAATGTCCCTCTATCCTTGACATCTAGATTGACCAATCGAGGCATAGACCGTGTCATCCTCGGTACAATCTAAATCTTGATCTCCAAGTAGACTCACTCTAATCAAATGAGCTCAATATCTCATATTGACTCATTTGGGCATGGCCATGCACTTCGTGGTCTCACTCTATCAAGAATATCGATGTCACTCCCGTCATATAGGAGGGATAGATCCCATCTACATCACTCATATCCCTCCGCATAATTTGTTACATACCCAGTAATCGCCTTTATAGTCCACCCATTTACGAGTGACGTTTGACGAAGCCAAAGTATGCAACTCCTTATGTAGAGAACCATGGTGACTTCAGGTCTAAGGACTAATAGTCATACTAATAGCCACATGAGAAAGTATATGACACTCATATAACGATCCATGATACTTTCCATGGCGGGTCATTCAGTATACATTCTCCAATGCATACCCATGTGTCAACTTGATATCTCATATCCATGACTTGTGAGATCAAGTCATCTTGTTGACCTACATGCTAGTCTCTATGCATTAACATTGTCCCTGAATGTTAATACTCGACTAGGAATGATTAAGAGTAGTGTTCTCTATATCATCTCATTATCGATTCAACCAATCGATTGATATAGATAAGAACCTACTACTCAAGGACATTATTATATTTAGTTATTTGGCACCAATACAAGTAAATATAATAACCATGCCTTTATAAATAGGAATATGATACAATAAAGTCCATACAACAATCATCATATGATTGGCTCTAGGGCTTTCACTAACACCTTAGTCACTTAACTCTTACCATGGTCAACTCTAGGGATGACTTCCCTTGTGACCATGGCTTTCCAAGACCTAGGACTAGTTCCATAGCTATATGGAGCACTATGGTAAGAAGGCTTGATTTTTTTAGACTTAGGCTTGTAACCCAAACCCTTCTTGTCCTTAAATGATTCTTGCCTCCTACAACTTGATTTTTGTCCATTTGACCCATTAAACATAGTTTCCATCCTTTTAGGGTCTTTTTCAAATTCTCAAGCTTTGACCTCAAGGCTGGATTTTCCACCTCTAGTTTCTTAATTTTTGATTTCCCATTATTTCTTTGGGCATTCTTTTTCTTCCTAGGCATGTGTCTAGTTTTCTTGAGATATTGCCTCGGTTGTTCTTTTCATGGTTATCTCTAGGGTTCTCCTTAGGTAATGTAGTTTTAGAGGTAGTTGATCTAGAATTCTTCTTAATCCTATTTTCATGTTGTTGAGCATGTAATTGATAAAATTTATTTCTATCATGACTTTTATAATGAACAATAGAAAGAAAATTTTTAAATGATACCATAGGCCTTACCATAGAAGCTCCCCCTACATTTGAACTCTCTCCTTTGCCCTTGGTTGGGTGTCTCCCCCCTAGGGCATTGGCTCCAATAATGACCCTTTTGTTGACACCAGAAGCACACTATGTGCTCCTTGCTCTTGTGAATTTGAGCTTCGGCTTCCTTGAGCTTTTGTGTCACTTGAGCCTTTGGCACTACTTATGCCTTCTTCTTGATTCTCCTAGGGCACTTGCTCTTGTAGTGATCTTGTTCCCTAAACTCAAAGCATATTATATGATTTTTATCTTTATGAATTATGCTTGAGTTACCTATAGGGGAAACTTGAACTTGTTCTTCGACTCCAAAGGTTGAGGTCTTCTCTTGCACTAACTGCGATGTTGGTTGCTTATCCTCCCCCTCAATCCTAGAGGTAAAGGCTTCTTCAATCTCCTCGACTTCGGATGTTGAACACCTCTCAATGACCAACTCTTTAAGCTCTTAAGGCGATGAGTTTTCTTTCTTTGATTCCTGCTTATCTTGTGCTGATGAGAGATCTTCATGGAGCTTGGCTAGCTTGCTCCATAGCTCCCTTGCATCCTTATAATCACCTATCCTAGAAAGATATCATTAGGTATTAAATTTATTATCATTTCAATTACATTAATGTTTGTCTCGAATTTTTGGAGTTGTTCCTCGGTCTATTTCTTCATCTTGAGGACTCCTCCCTTTTTGCTCCTTGGAGCTTCGAACTCATCCATTAGGATGAACCATTGCTCGATGTCCATCTTAAGGAATGTTTCCATCCTCATGCTCCATGTCAAAAAATCTTCTTGTTTGAATGGTGGAGGAATCCGGGTGTCATAGCCGAATCCATCACTTGGCTCCATTTTCCTCTAGAACTTACTCTCGTGGCAGTTAGTCCTTGAAGAGCAGCCTCACTCTGATACCACTTGTTAGGACCTTCTGGTGGTTCTAAAGGGGGGGGGTGAATAGCGATTTCTCATTCAATTATGGTCGTCTACAAAACATTATACGCAGCAGAATACAAATACAAAGATAAGCAACACACAATCACAACACCATTTTTACGTGGTTTGGAGCCGTAGTTCATACTCCACGACCAAACTCTAGTGATATACACCTACTAAAACCTCTCCTTCTCGGTATGACACCAGAGGTGGAGAAACTCCTTATAAGAGCTTACACAATAAGCAAACAACCAAATACAAAACAAAGAACTAAAACACTTAACAAGAAGTGAGATTTTCTTTCTTGATGATTTAGTTGCTTTGAAAGGTTTTAAAAGTCTGGAAAGCAACAACTATTCTCCTTTAAAAACTCCAAGAACTAACACCTTCATCCTCCAATAAAGTCTCCTTATAAAACTACAACTCAAATTGATTTCTACCAAGCAGTCGATTGCCCACTTATCTGTTGTCTCACAACAGACTAATCCATGTTAGAAAGTGCCCGATCAGTCGACTGTCCTGACCCAGCAGTTGACTGCCATAGCCATCAGTCGATTGCCATGGGCTAGTAGTCGACTCTAAAACATTATGTGCTCTATCCACTTAAGGCTAGTCGACTGCTCAACCCTAGCAATAGATTGCTAGTGGCCAGTTGAATGGTGTAAGCCACTAGTCATTGTCAGGCCATAGGTCGTGATCGAGTCTCGATCGACTACTCGACCCGATCTGAGTCATAACCCGATCCATTTCTGAGTCGTTTGAGACCCCGAGCGCTGAGCACTTGACCAATCTTCTGGCTAATGCCATTAGTCAATTGGTACACCTCAAAATTGAGGTTTAACCCAAGTATGATCTCCTCATACTTGATAATTACCCTTGGCTTAGACCTAAGCCTTCAAGCTACTTCTGTCAGCCTCACTCCCTCAGGGTCCATCCGAGTCCTCTACGACTCCTTCACTATTCACCCTAGCCTTCAAGTTCTTCCATCGACTTTGTCATGCCATTGGGTACTCTTAGCCTAGACCTAAGCCTTCAAGCCACTTCCATCAACCTCACGCCCTTGGTTCAAGTTCATGACTCCTCACCCTTTGCACTAGCCTTCAAGTGCTTCCGTCGGCTTTGTCATGCTTGTTGGATCGAGAAGCATCGCTAAAGGGGGGTGAATAGCGAGCGTTGTTGGTGCAGTAGGCACCTAAGTCGAACCTGAGTTTTGATTATAGAAAACGATACAAAGTTAAGCTCATGTTGTTATCTCACGAGCTGAATTGAGTGTGTAGAAAATTACTATAGCTGGAGCTGAAGGCTAGCAACACCCGGAGGAAGCTGCGGTGGTCGGGCAACACTCGAGTGACTTCAGAGAGAGCCAAAGGAATTGAGTGGAAGGCCGAAAGCAAAAGAGACACAGTAAGTATCGAGGTAAGATCGTGTGTATGCGAGTGTAAGTGAGGTCGTATCCTCTTTATGGGGATTGACTTAAGCGTAGATCCGACCCAAGACATCTCATAGGTGGTCTAGGTCGAGATCGGACGGTCGGAGGCCGTCGAAATAATGTTATTTCTTAGCTATCATATCATTTCAATAGTATCACTTGCCCGACTTGGAGGACTCATTGCCATCGTCAATCATCGATTGCGGTGGTCGGATTCGATTGATGCACCATCGATCGATGATGGCCATCGATGAGATGATGGTTAATGATCAGCTTCGAGGAGTCAAGGATTATCACATCATTTCAAGGGGAGTGGTGCTCAAATGTGATTGGCTAGGGTTCCTCTCGAAAAGGTGCTCAAAGGCTATAAAAGGAGGGTCTATCCTAGGGTTTCTTCATCAATTCTAAGCTTCCAAAAGCCTCCACAAAGCTACAACTCTCCGACAATGAAGTGCTTCTTCTCCGACGTCTAGGTTTAATTTATTTTACTGTTTTCTACGTCGGTATAAGCTTTATATCAGTTGTTTCTTTACTTTTTCGAAGCTTTTCTATCGTAACGAGGAGAGGGGGAGTGTCCCTCTACCTCAAGCTTTTTGTGTTCTTGTATCGATTAACTCCTACCTCTAACGAGGAGGAGTTCTTTAGTGTTTTGCCCTCCGTGCGTGGTCAAGGACCACTAGGGCCTTGGAGTAGTAGACGAAGGCTATGAACCAAGTAAAAAATATCTTGTCTCTTTTATTGTTTCATTTATCTTTCCGCTGCACTTAATTGTTTTGATACGAATACGACAGAAAAAAAAGTTTTATCGCTATTCACCCCCCCTCTAGCGATCCGCTTCGATCCAACAATTGGTATCAGAGCCGGGGGTTGCTAAGATTTGGTGAAACCACTGATCTAGCTTTTTACAGATTTTTTTTCTTTTTTAATTCTGTTTATTCTATATTTATTTTATTTGGTTAGTTTTTCTCTCGCACTACTAATCCAAGATGCGAGTCTTGGTACATTTTCGTGTGTTTTTGTCGTTGCTAGGTTTTTCGTCTTCATCTCCTTGTTTCTTTTGTTTTAATGGCCCATCTCGAGGGTTTTAGCACCGTCCGACCTCCGTTTTACAATGGAGATGACTTCCGTTATTGGAAGGGTCGGATGGAATGCTTTCTCAAAACCCAAATCGAGATGTGGATCATAATCCAAACAGGTTTCACACTTCCGACTAACGAAGTGGGTGAATCCTTGGATTATGACCAATGGACCATTGTGACAAAACGACAAGTCGAAGCCGACGCCAAGGCAACTCAAATCCTCCAATGCGGTTTGTCCAAGGAGGAACTAAATCGCGTCAGCCCCTTCATCAGCGCAAAGGACCTTTGGACAAAGCTAGTGGAGCTACACGAAGGGACCGACGAAGCCAAGGTATGTAAGCGAGATCTTTTATTTAATAAACTATATAATCTAAAAATACAGGAACATGAGTCCGTGACGCAACTTCACGCCCGCGTTCAAGACATAGTCAACAATCTACACGCAATCGGGCAAAAGGTCGAAAACCGCGACCTTATAAGGTATGTTCTTAACTCCTTTCCGAGGACTACCTTATGGGCATCCATGGTCGATGCCTACAAGGTCTCCAAGGATCTTTCGAAACTTAGGTTAGATGAATTATTTTCTGATTTTGAACTTCATGAGCAGTCTAACTCGGAACCCGAGAAGGGTATAACACTTTTTGCAGGTTCAAGGAAGAAAATCGTAAGCAAGCCACCCCTAAAGGAAGAAGAGGATGAGTCTGATTTGGAGGTCGACTCGGAAATGGAGGCCGAACTAGTCAACCTAGTTTGGAGGATAGTCAAGGGCCGAAAATGAACCGTCACTCGACCCAACGAAGGTAAGACTAAAAGTTCAAATATTAGATGCTATGAATGCAACAGGTTTGGACATATCAAGTCCGAATGCCCAAAACTCAAGAGCAAAGCACCAAAACACAAAAAGGCACTCAACGCTACTTGGGAAGAAGCATCCGAGGAAGAAGATAATGATCGTGTTCTCATGGCTAAACCGGTGGAATCGAAGACGGAGTCGGAACTGGAACTTGAATCGGAAACTGAAGACGAGTCGGACTGCGAAGCACTATTCAAGACAAGCCACGGATACACATCCGGTTCAAAAGATATACTCAAGGTAAATCGATCCCTCATTAGTACACTTTATAGTGCAATTAAGTTTTTAACTAAAAAATTAGCTAAGTCTGAGTCCAAGGTCGAGACCCTGGTTGAGGAAGTTAAACTCCTCAAACACGAGGTCTCCCTAACCTCTTCGACTAGTCGAGTTCAAGAGGAGGACTCAATTCGGGTTGAAAAACTCGAAGTTGAGAACTCACTCTTGAATAGTCAAGTCGAAGATCTTAGGAACACGTTGAAAAGGTTTGCTTTGGGATCCAAAGGACTTGACCTCCTACTTGGATCGCAAAGGGCCATGTACAACAAGACCGGACTAGGGTTTAGCTCAAATACGACCAACAAGTCATATATGTCGATTGTAAATCGACATAAAAAATGTGTCCATGCATGGGTCCCTAAGACCACCTTGATTTCAAACTTAGGATCGAACCAGTACTGGGTTCCCAAGGACCAAATCCACTATGTGGAGAGACCGAATCGATTCAACGGTCCAGGGGGAGCTAGTACGAAACTTGTTTGTGTTTTAACTTAGAAATTGCATGCTTAGGTTTTTATTTAGTTTGATTTTCCTTTTTAGAATGGTTAGATAAGACTATAACTCATCAATACTTGATAACATAGTACCAGGACACGGCGAGATGATAGTACGCTAGGAAAGCGGAGTCTTGTGTATTTGGGCTAGATAAGGCATATCAGTTCGGTGCACTTGACCGAGCGGAACTAGCTGAAGCTACCTCGCCGTATCCTAGACTAGTTAGACCAGGAAGTGGTCTTAGGTAAGTCAAGTCTCTATTTTCTTGAAAATGGCTTTGTCTAAGGAAGTGGTCGTTGTTCCGATCAAAGAAGGCCTCTGTGCCTCGCCACGACCTGGAAGCCATGATATTGAAAAGGTGACTTGATGAGCCTAAGGTCAAATTCGAATCTAACGCAAGGTTGACAAGTGTTCAAGTCATTAAATTTAAATCAAGTAAAATTGGAAGTCATCTCATAAGAACATATAGTGTTAACATGTTTGATCATGTAGACATGAGTGAGATGATTTAGGTTAATAATCTTCAACCAATCTTTAATAAATCCAATATCCGATCCAACTACCTTGCGTGTAGGATCAATGGATGTTGGGCGATGGTTTACTCGACACATGGCCAGGGGATCAACTCAAGTTTTCGAAGCTTCGATTCAAACGACAAGGATCGGTAGCCTTCGGAAATAACGGCAAGCTCAAAATCATCGGATCAGGTGATATTGAGCTCAACTCAAATTTTGTTATTCAAAATATTTTATTAGTAGAAAATTTTCAATATAATTTACTTAGTGTAAGCCAATTGTGTGATAATAACTATAAGGTCATATTTCTAGAAAATGAATGCGTAATTAATATAAATGAAACTTCTAAAACAATTCTTAAGAGAACTAGAAATAACAATATTTATACTATTAACTTAACTAACTCCTCAACTAAGTGTCTTATGACACGGCAAGAGGAATCATGGTTGTGGCACCGACGACTCGATCACTCACACCCAAGACTCATCCACAAGATAAGTCAGAGTGACTTAGTCAGAGGTTTGCCTAACCTCAATAACTTGGATAATAAAATATGTAATGCTTGTCAACAAGGTAAACAATCTAGGACACAACATCAACTAACTAATCAAGAATGAACCAAAAGTGTGCTTGAGCTCTTACACATGGATCTATTTGATTCACACGGAGCTAAGTCACTTAATGGAAGTAAATTCTGCTTAGTTATAATTTATGACTATTCTAGATTTACTTGGGTTAGGTTCATCAAACACAAAAGTGATACCCTAGATCAATTAATCAACCTATTTAAATTAATAGAAAATCAACAAAGCATTAAAATCAAAAGACTTAGGACTGATCATGGTGGTGAATTCGAGAACCATAGGTTTACAGAATTCTGTAACCTAAATGGATTTCACCATGAGTTCTCTTGCCCTAGAACTCCACAACAAAATGACCTAGTAGAACGCAAAAATAGAACCCTACAAGAAGCCACTAGGACAATGTTAAACGAGTATAACCTACCCGATAGGTTTTGGGCGGAAGCCCATGAGTACGACATGCTATGTCCAAAATAGGATCCTTATGGTAAAGAGGCACCTTAAGACCTCATACGAGATTTATCACGATAAAATACCTAACATCAAGTACTTTAGGGTATTTGGGTGTAAGGTACATATCCTAAACACTAAGGATTACCTAGGGAAATTTACATCCAAAACCACAATCAGAATCTTTCTAGGATACTCGACTACAAGTAGAGCTTATAGAGTATATAACCATGACACCCTTAGAGTCGAGGAGACTATCAATGTAGTATTTGATGAAGGACACAAACCTACAAAACCCTCGACAACCCCAATTAGCGAGCCGATTCATACTAGACCTAACTCTGATCCGGAGATTAGGTCTAGTGTTAATCCTAACCTAAGTCAACCAGGTCACTCTATCGACCAAGTGATAGATGACTCTAACCAAACTAGAACTCAAACGAGTCATCCTATTGATCAAGTTGTAGACTCAAACCCAAATCCAACTAGGACTCAAACGAATCATCCTATCGACCAAGTGATAGGTGATCCAAGTCTAGGAGTTCAAACTAGAGCCTCATACAGAAACCTTAGTCAAATCTCCTTGATTTCTAAAATTGAACCCAAAACTATTGACCAAGCTCTTCTTGATCCCAATTGGATTATTGCAATGCAAGAAGAGCTGGCTCAATTCACTAAGAACGAAGTATGGGAATTAGTATCACCACCTAAAGATAAAACAATTGTTGGAACAAGGTGGGTGTTTAGAAATAAACTTGATGATAAAGGTGAAGTAGTTAGAAATAAAGTCAGACTAGTCGCTAAAGGGTTTAGTCAAGTTGAAGGTTTAGATTACGACGAGACCTATGCCCTAGTAGCTAGATTAGAGTCCATTCGAATGCTATTAGCGTATGTTGCACATCGAGGATTTAAGTTGTTTCAAATGGATGTGAAGTCAGTGTTCTTAAATGGATACATTAAGGAAGAGATTTATGTTAGTCAACCTCCCGGTTTCGAAAGTTTAGACAAACCCGACCATGTCCTTAGGTTAAAGAAAGCTCTCTATGGACTTAAACAAGCTCCTCGAGCTTGGTACGAGAGACTTTCAATTTATCTTAAGTCTAAAGGATTTAACCAAGGTGTAGTTGACTCAACCCTTTTCGTAAAAACCTTAGGTAAAGACATATTCATAGCGCAAATCTACGTAGATGATATTATTTTCGGAACCACCAACTCGATCCTACTGAATGAGTTCATTTCACTTATGGAAAGTGAATTTGAAATGAATTTAGTAGGTGAGTTAAGTTTCTTCTTAGGTCTACAAATTAAACAAACTAAAGACGAAATATACCTACATCAACGCAAATATACTAGGGAATTAATTAAACGCTTTGGAATGCAAGACGCTAAAATTATTAATACCCCAATGACAACTATTGTGAATATAGAAGAAGATGTAATCAGAAACTCAATTGATTTAAAATACTATAGGAGCGTAATAGGCAGTCTCCTTTACTTAACTGCAAGCCGACCTGATATCTTATTTGCAGTAAGTATGTGCGCAAGGTTCCAAACCTGTGCCAAGGAGTCTCACCTAACTCTAGTTAAGCGTATCCTTAGATATCTAAAGAGTACACTTAATGTCGGTATTTGGTACCCTAGATCTACCGAGTTTGAACTAACCAGCTACTCCGATTCAGACTATGCCGGTAGTAAGCTCGATAGAAAGAGTACGAGTGGTTGTTGTCAACTTCTCAGCTCGAGTCTAGTAAGTTGGTGCAGTATGAAGCAACACTGTGTTGCCTTATCTACCACCAAAGCTGAATACATCGCAATGGGTGAGTATGTCACTCAGCTTCTTTGGATGAAGTATACTCTCCGCGACTTTAAGTTAGACTTTACAAATACTAAACTTCACGTAGATAACATTAGTTCAATTAATCTTACTAAGAATCTGATATGTCACTCTAGGACCAAACATATAGAGGTCAAACACCATTTCATTCGAGAACATGTGGCCAACGGAGCCATACAACTCGAATACATCGAATCGAAGTCTAACTTGGCAGACCTATTTACTAAACCCCTACCCGAAGCCGAATTGAGTCTATTAAGATGAAAATTGGGCATGTGCATAGTAGAATAGGAACTTACAAATTATATTTTCTTACTACTATTTCTTACTTTTCATTTTCATGGAACTAGCATAGGATATACCTTAGATATCATGCACCTATAGATTTAAGGAGTCAATACATCTCACAACACATAGGACTAATGTGTTTGTGTACTTAGCCACGTAAATGGGCGTGAGATATTAGAACCTTACTCCTGGTTCCAGATGTAGAGCTAGTGCATCGTCATGAACCACAGAGTATAATCATACATACTAACCAACTCTGACCAGGACTGGTTGATCTTTCATATCAATCAAGCCAAATATGAGTCGAACATTTTATAGATGAGCTTATTTTCAGTATGTTATTTTCAAAATAATGTGGAACATGCTTGAACTTTAAATTTAATATATATATATTTTTTGGTTTCCACACACCCTTACACTTTTCGATAGATGGCAAAAGGGGGAGAAAAAGGCCAAAGTTAAGGGGTCAATTTTTTTTTTGATAACTTAACTCTTACTTCATATTTATTTATATGACCAAAAGTTAACTTTAATTTTTGAAAACTTACTTAACTTTTTTAACAAAAAGAAGTAAAGGCTAAGTTAAGAGAATTCTTAACTTAAAAACTTATTCTTAACAAAAACGTTAATGTTTTACATAAGGGGGAGAAAGGACCAAGTTAAGAAGACCTCTTAACTTAAACATTTTACTAAGGCCAACTTTAAGTAATGTTAATTACTTAAAGCAACACTCAAGGGGGAGGATTAAGGTCTTTCTTCAAGACTCACCCTCGGTCAAGGGGGAGGTTTCCTCAAGGGGGAGTACTTGAAGAAAATCCTTACTACTCCAACTTAATCTTCACTTTTGTTTCTCATGCACATTATTATGCTTGCTATTTACTTAACTTTGTATGTGGGTTTGCCATAAATCAAAAAGGGGGAGATTGTTGGTGCAGTAGGCACCTAAGTCAAACCTGAGTTTTGATTATAGCAAAGGATACAAAGTTAAGCTCATGTTGTTATCTCACGAGCTGAATCGAGTGTGCAGAAAATTGCTATAGCTAGAGCTGAAGGCTAGTGACACCCGGAGGAAGCCGCGGTGGTGGGGCGACACTCGAGTGACTTCGGAGAGAGCCGAAGGAATCGAGTGGAAGGTTGGAAGCAAAAGCGACACAGTAAGTATCGAGGTAAGCTCGTGTGTGTGCGAGTGTAAGTGAGGTTGTATCCACTTTACGGGGATTGACTTAAGCATAGATCTGACCCAAGACATCTCATAGGTGGTCTAGGTCGATATCGGAAGGTCGAAGGCCGTCGAAATAATGTTATTTCTTAGCTAACTTGTCATTTCAGCTAGTATCAGTCGACTGCCAGCTTGGAGGACTCGACTGTCGTCCATCAATTGATTGCCAGCGGTCAGCATTCGACTGATGTTGCCATCAGTCGACTGATGATGACCATCAGTCGACTGATGGTCAATGATCAGCTTCGAGGAGTCAAGGCTTATCACCTCATTTCAAGGGGAGTGATGCTCAAATGTGATTGGCTAGGGTTCCTCTAGAAAAGGGGCTCAAAGGCTATAAAAGGAGGGCCTATCCTAGGGTTTCTTCATCAATTCTAAGCTTCCAAAAGCCTCCGCAAAGCTACAACTCTCCGACAATGAAGTGCTTCTTCTCCGACGTCTAGGTTTAATTTATTTTGCTTTTTTCTATGTCGGTATAAGCTTTATATCAGTTGTTTCTTTACTTTTTCGAAGCTTTTCTATCGTAACGAGGAGAGGGGGAGTGTCCCTCTACCTCAAGCTTTTTGTGTTCTTGTATCGATTAACTCCTACCTCTAACGAGGAGTTCTTTAGTGCTTTGCTCTCTGTGCGTGGTCAAGGACCACTAGGGCCTTAGAGTAGTAGCCGAAGGCTACGAACCAAGTAAAAAATATCTTGTCTCTTTTATTGTTTCATTTATCTTTCCGCTGCACTTAATTGTTTTGATACGAATACGAAAGAAAAAAATGTTTTATCGCTATTCACCCCTCCTCTAGTGATCCGCTTCGATCCAACAAGTGTAAATCATTTCGTTCGTTCATTCGATACATGAGTAAACACAGCGAAAAATAAAGAGACACATTTATTTTTACTTGGTTCATAACTCAGCGGTTGCTACTCCAAGGCCCTAACGATCCTAGACCACGTTCGGAGGGCAAAACACTATAACGTCTCCTCCTCGTTGGAGGTAGGAGACAATGATCACAAAACCGAAAGTACGAGGATGAGACAACAAGCCTACCTCACCTCGTTACGAATAAAAACAAAGAGTACAATAACAAAATATGTTACTTGTTGCTGTTACAGACGAAGAAGATCAGAACTTGTCGTCGCGTCGGCGTTATGATGGTGTTGGAGCTTTGGCATTGTAGGAGCACTTGAGAATAAACTTGATGATCTTTGGAGTTGGAATCCTCCCCTTCTTTTATAGAGTTTGTCCTTTGAATATGTCTCCTTATCTTTTGGAACAGATAACGAAGTTGTACCAAATTTTATCGCGAAGTAGCCGTGTCAAACCTTATCCGTTTTGACCTAGCGCAAAGGCTGATTCATCACCATCAGTCGAATGATGCCTTCCATCAGTCGACTGATGAGCATCAGTCGACTGCAAATGTCCAGCAGTCGACTGCCAGCCTGACCACTTTCCTGGAGTAAGAGGTTAGTACGGAAAATGGTAAATGCGATGGTTTCTAACCGTTCGATCTTGACCTATACCTTCCACAGGAAGTCTTAGTCGGATCGCCGCCTACGGTCATCCCCGTACAGAGGACACGACCTTACCATCTCTCACACACACGAGCTTACCTCGATACTTACTGTGTTGCTTTCGCTTCCAGCCTTCCACTCGATTCCTTCGGCTCCCTCCGAAGTCACTCGAGTGTCGCCCGACCACCGTGGCTTCCTCCGGGTGTCCCTAGCCTTCAGCTCCAGCTTTAGTACTTTTTTGCACACTCGATTTAGCTCGTGAGATAACAATGTAAAATTAACTTTGTGTCTTTGCCATAATCAAAACACAGGTTCGATTATCTGGTGCCCCTACACCAACAATCTCCCTCTTTTTGATCTTTGGTAAACCAACACAAAGTTAAGGGAAATTAAAGCATAAAATAAGTATAGTAAATGATGAATGTCATTTCCAAAAACTCCCCCTCAATCAAAACTCCCCCTTAACCAAAACTCCCCCTTAACCCTAGGTGAGTTTTGAAAGAGTTACTTTAGTTTTCAAAATCAAATTTTGTGTTACTCCCCTTAACTTTCACTCTTCTCCCCCTTTTGCCATAAATAAAAAAAGAATGTTGGGGTTTTTGTATAAAATAGGGGTTTTAAAAACAATATCGTATATGCATGCATCTAGATAAATCAAATATGAGTCCAAGCATGCGTCTAGCAGTAGTTAGATAGATTGGTTCGATGTGTGTCCCTCTGCACCAATAATCTAAAGGTTTGTAATATAACCCTTAGGGTTAGTTTGCTTTACCCCTTAGTCAAATATATGAAGTATAAGAGATGTAGGGGGTGCTAAACTTTGGCCTAAGAGTTGTTAAGTACAATAGTTGAGAAAATAAGTAGTATTTTGAAGAGGTTATATTTCAATTATCCTTAACATCTCACCCATTCTATGTGTCTCAGAATTTGTTCACCTTATATGTTTTGTGAGATGATTTTAAATTGATTAAAGATAGTCAACCTTGGGTTATATTCGGATTTAACCTTTAGATCGTTAAGTAACTTTTCGAGAAACTGGCTTCTAGGTCATGGCGAGGCACAAGGGTCTTTTTTGATCAGAACAACGATCACTTCCTTAGACAAAGCCAAATTCAAGAAAATATCACTTAAGTCACTTAGGGTTACTTCTTGGTCTAACTAGTTTAGGATACGGTGAGGTAGCTTCAGCTAGTTCCACTCGGTCAAGTGCACCAAGCTAGATATGCCTTATCTAGCTCGAATACACGAGACTTTGTTTCCCTAATGTACTATCATCTCGTCGCGTCCTGATACTATGTTGTCAAGAGTTGACTAACTATTTTTCCTATCTAGCCATTCTAAAAATTAAAATAAAATATGCAATGGTTTTGCTAAGTAAGCGGGTATACTATTTTAGTGTTAGCTCCCCCTGGATCATTGAACCAATATGGTCTATTCAAATAATGAATTTGATCTTGGGGAATCCAAAACTTATTAGTTCTTATATGTGAGTTCAATAAAACCTTTGGGACCCATGCTTGGACTCTTTGATGACTACAATTTACGATAGACATAGAAGACCTATTCGTAGTCATTGACTTAAATTCGAGTCCGACTTTATTGTATACGACTCTTTGGGTTCCAAGTAGTCGGTTAAAGTTCTTAGATCCCAACGTGAACCTTTCCAACCTAGCCACGACCTCTTAAACTCGGTCTTTCAAGAGAGAATTCTCCTCCTCAAATTTTTCAATTTGGGTTGAGTTTCCCTCTTGAACTTGACTAGTTGAAGAGGTTAGAGTAGCCTCTTGCTTGAGGGTTTCAACCTCCTCAAGTAACGACTCAACCCTAGACTCGGACTTAGTTAATTTCCTAGTGAGCATTTTAATTGTATTGTAAAGCGTATGAATTAGTGAGCGACTAACCTTAATTTTCTCTTTTGGTCCGACTTTGAGTTGCTTCTCGAAGTAGTCCTCGAGTTCAAAGTCGGTGTTGTAATTGGATTCGGATTCGGACTCTGACTCGAACTCCTCTGATCTTGCCATGTAAGCTATGTCTTCTCTGTTGTCCCAAGTTGCATGGAAAGCCTTCTTTTGATTTAATTTGAATTGTGCTCTCTTTTGGTTCTTTAGTAGCTTCCTTTCCCTCCGAACGATCTTCCGCACTACGTTCACTATTGCTTCCACCTCTTCAAATTCGGACTCTGATTCGTCTTCGGGTTCGAGTCCATCTTCTTGCCTAGTAGGTGGCTTGCTTCTTTGTCCTGCAAGTAGAGCAATACCTCTCTCGGCTCGGACCACGTTAGTCTGCTCGTGAAGTTCAAACTCGGAAAATAATTTGTCTAACCTAAGCTTCAAAAGGTCCTTAGAGACCTTGTAGGCATCGACCATGGATTCCCACAAGGTAGTCCTAAGGAAAGCATTTAAAGCATACCTATAAGGTCCCGGTTCTCTACGGCTTGCCTGATCGAGTGAAGACCATTGACGATGTCTTGGATTCGCGCATGTAATTGGGTGACGGTCTCGCGATCCTGCATCTTTAGATTTTATAGTTTATTTAAAAGTAAATCCCTTTTACATACCTTAGCATCGGATGTCCCTTCATGTAGATCAATCAATTTGTTCCAGAGGTCTTTGGCGCTAATAAATGGTCCGATGCGGTTGAGTTCATCCTTGGACAAGCCGCATTTTAATATTTGGGTTGCTCTTGCATCAGTTTCAATTTGCCTCTTGGTTGCATTTGTCCACTTGTCAAAATCCAAGGGCTTGCCTTGATAATTGGTGGGTAGAGAAAAGCCGGTTTGGATGATTACCCAAGTCTCGACTTGTGTTTTTAGAAAACACTCCATTCGACCTTTCCAATAACGGAAATCATTTCCGTTAAAGAACGGAGGTCGGGTGGTACTATACCCCTCAATGTAAGCCATTAAATATCTTGCAAAACACAAATAAAAACCAAAGGGAATTCCAAGACTTGGTCTTGGATTAGTAATGTGGGAAATAATATGAAATAAACAGAAATAAATGAGAAGAATAAGAAAATAACAAAAACTAACAACTTACGACCTTCGATGTCCCCGAAAGGATACTAAACATTAGTTTTTGGGGTTGGAAACAGCTTGTTACAAGGGTAAACCCTTGTAAGAAATGTAGATCTCTCAGAGAGCTTCGATTTGGTAGGTAGATCGTTTTGTAAGTCCACTTGTGTGAAAAGTTATTGCCGTTTTACCGTCGACTACTTTAAAAGAGTATACTTGCAAACACACAACCAAAAAAAGCATACCAAGACTTCGTCTTGGATTAGTAGTGCGGGAGGAAAAAAAACCTAAAAATATGCAACTCAAAAAATACGAAAAGAAAACCAAAAAGTGCTAGATTAGTGGTTTCACCAAATCTTAGTGCCCCCGCTCTGATACCAATTGTTGGATCGAGAAGCGTCGCTAGAGGGGGGTGAATAGCGAGCGTAAATCTTTTCGTTCGTTCATTCGATACACGAGTAAGCACAGCGAAAAATAAAGAGACACATTTATTTTTACTTGGTTCACAACCCAGCAGTTGCTAATCAAAGGCCCTAACGGTCCTAGACCGCGTACGGAGGGCAAAACACTATAACGTCTCCTCCTCGTTGGAGGTAGGAGACAACGATCACAAAACCGAAAGTACGAGGATGAGGCAACAAGCCTACCTCACCTCGTTACGAATAAAAACAAAGAGTACAATAACAAAATATGTTACTTGTTACTATTGCCGACAAAGAAGATCAGAACTTGTCGTCGCGTTGGCGTTATGACGATGTTGGAGCTTTGATGTTATAGGAGCACTTGAGAATAAACTTGATGATCTTTGGAGTTGGAATCCTCCCCTCCTTTTATAGAGTTTGTCCTCTGAATATATCTCCTCATCTTTTGGAACAGATCACGAAGTTGTACCAAATTTTATCGCGAAGTGGCCGCGTCAAACCTTATCTGTTTTGACCTAGCGCAAAGGTCGATTAAATGCGCCATCGATCGATGCCTTCCATCACCAACGATGAGCATCGATCAACTACAAATGTCCGGTCGATCATCGGCTCGCTACTTCCTGCGATGAGGTTAGTATGGAAAATGGTAAATGCGATGGTTTCTAACCGTCCGATCTTGACCTAGACCTTCCACAGGAAGTCTTAATCGGATCGCCGCATACGGTCATCCCCGTACAGAGGACACGACCTTACCATCTCTCACGTACACGAGCTTACCTCGATACTTACTGTGTCACTTTCTCTTCCAGCCTTCCACTCGATTCCTTCGGCTCCCTCTGAAGTCACTCGAGTGTCGCCCGACCACCGTGGCTTCCTCCGGGTGTCGCTAGCCTTCACCTCCAGCTTTAGTACTTTTCTACATACTCGATTTAGCTCGTGAGATAACGATGTAAACTTAACTTTGTGTCTTTGCCATAATCAAAACACAGGTTCGATTATCTGGTGCCCCTGCACCAACAATGTTAATGGGTATGTCTTTGCCGAGAAGCCGCGCCTTCGGGACTTCTATTGGTAAGTCACTAAACTTGGACTTTCGTCACCAAGACTATGCCCTTTGACTTACACGACTAAGACTACACACTTGGAATTTTTCCTTTGTCAAATATCAATATTTGGATTTTTCATTGTCAAGACTCTACCCTTAGACTTTTTCTTTGCTAAGTATCCATACTTGGACTTTCCCTTGCCAAGAATTTATTCTTGGACTTCTACATTGTCAAGTATCTATACTTAGACTTTTCATTGCCAAGTCTCCAAACTTAGACTTCTACATGAGTCTCACTCAAGCTAGGTCAACCTTGACCTGAGATTGATTGCTTCAACAATCTCCCTCATATGATCTTGGATGTCCAAAATTATCAACTAGTTATATGATCAAGTTATGGTCAAACTATAGTCAAACTTATTAACAAATATCAAAACACTATTCGAGTTCTATTCAAATATGATCAACATTGATCTGAGGTCGATTGCACAAACAATAAGATTTTGGCTCTTTTACTTGTGTTTTAATCTTCTTGTTAGTTTAAATTCATATGCATGCTACATTTTCTAGTTGGATTTATTTTGGGCTTTAATGCAAATTTGCTTATGTTTGTGGTATAATTTCTAAGGATGTGAATGTGGAGATGAAGATTGATCATGGACTCAAGTCGGACCGAACCAACTTAGATGCTAGATTGATGGGGGGAGATTAAGTTTGAAGAGAGCTGAGTTAGATCTGGAGTAATTTAGTCTGTTGATGCAAATCTAGATCAATCCGATCTATTCATTGAGATCTAGTTGATCCTAATCATTCATTCAGATTCGATTGATTTTGACCATCCATTAAAATTGCATCTTATCCATTCACTCATATCTAAGTCATTGATTGAAATTCAGATGAGATTTAAAAGAAATAGTGATCACGTGAGAGAAGGCATCGAAAAATATATAGGGGAGCAGAGCATCGGACGATCATCGACGTCACCTTCATGGAGAAGCTTCATCCCGTTCGTCAAGATCCACTCACCGGAGAAGAAAGATAATTCCCTACTCCTCTGAATTCCATTTTTGGGCCATCAACAGTAGTCGATCAACATTCCTCTTCTTGCAAAGAGTTTCATCATCATTGGTTGTCGCCATGCCAAATTCATCGCTAATTCCGTTTATGAGGATCTCCTCAAAAGATCTGGATATTTCAGTGCTAGATTTCAACCTCTCATCTAAAAAGAATTTTTCATCATAACTCGAATTGAAACTTTAGTGGCTCATGAGTTTTGGAACTCAAGTCCGAAAAATCTCAGCTGAAATGCAATTTTGAAACTCCAGTTTTGAAACCTTAATTAGATTTGGAATTGCTAAAATGTAGGAACTCTTTGAGTGTGAATCTGATGTGATCTTAAGAAGTTGAACTGTAGAGAACTTGGTGTTTTGATTGTTGAGTATTAACTAGCTGCTGAATATAATTTGCTGCAAATGTGTAAAACCTACAGAGCAAAACCTGCAATTGTCGTATCAACTTAAATTATTGCTGCCAAGCTTCTTTTGCATCTCTCTGATCAGCGAGAAACTTAAGTTAATCTCCTGTTCTCTCATTAACAATGGGCGTTCTTATCTTTCAAAGTTTTACATGATTCAAAACTAAGAATTCCTGGAATCTAGAATCTGAAAAAGCTGCCTTGAATCATGTTCTTGAATTGAAAATGCAGGAGATGCAATTAAATATAATTGCATGTCCTTGACCCACAACAATCTTAATTGAAACTCCTATCGTTTCATTACTAATTGGATTCATCTCAATTTAGAGAACTTGCATTGCAACTTCTTGCAAACTCTTTCAATGAAGAGTTGAATGTGTAGGTATTGACTTCGGGAAGAATCAAAAATTGAGATTCTGAATTTAAATACTTGACCACTGCAATTGGGAACTGGTTGGTTATATTTTATAGCACTAGTTACATTTGAGTGTGATGTAAATGTGATTACCTGTTGAACTAATTGAGGTACACAACTAGTAAAGAAGATGTTGAAGTGGAGATGTCATGAGTGAAACTATTGTGAAATTGATAGTTTTCTGAAGTAATAGGACTGTAGAAATTGTGAAATGTTAAGGAAAAGGAAATGAGGATTCAATCCAAGCTTCATAGAATTATTTTAGTGAATCCAGTAATTTGATATGATGTATAATGCCCTTCAAGAACAGGTTAAGCTAGAATAATCCAACATAGTGAAGTATGTTTGGCTAAGCACATGAAAGATAAATTGTTAATTTTACACTATAAATGGTGAAAATAGGTTCAACATTTGCTACAAAACAAAACATACTTTCATACATAACACTTAACTATACTCATCATGTTCATCATTCTGATATTCTCTAGTTCTCATTAATTTCACTCATTTTCCCTAAATTTCTTGTTTCACCTAGTTTCTCTTTAAACCTATTTTAATTCTTAATAAATCATTTTGATTTATGCATACTAAATATTTATAGTGACTGGAAGTCACGTTTTAGGGTACCTTTTCCTAAGCCTTCGAGAGAAGTGGGGTTCTCACGGCCACAACAATATCCCTGTCAATATTAACATGCGTCAAGAGACTGCTATCGAAGTTCCCGGCTTCGGCCCTCCGATGCTCAAGTTAGACAGGGAAGAAGATGATTGTATTCAATGTAGTAAGACTGATAGAGCCGAAGAAGAAAACCTTTACCTCAACCTTCTCTTATATAACACCTTTTAGGAATTCTCCACATGTTGAGGTGATCCTTGGGCCACGCACTTGTTGAGCAGTTAGGGGACAACCTCTGGTAAGAATCTCCACGTGGCGGATCACGAGGGGATAAAAATCATCGTGCGGATAGGCCGTTAGGGGACCATTCATACTCTGTACAAGAAAAGGATATTCTGAATAGTCCTCATCTTTCGAGTATTTCTTGCTAGTAGTATGCCCTAGAGTCAATTATGTGATGATTGACTAGGGACATTTTGTATCATATTTTATTAATAAAAAGGAAAAGTTTGGTTATTATATTTACTTTATACTTGTGCTAGACGAATAAATATAATAATGCCCTAAAAAGTAGGTTCTTATCTACAACACATCAATTGGTAAAATTGATTGTGAGAGACTGTAGAGGACATTATTCTTAAATATTCCTAGTCAAGTATTGATATACAAGGGTAGTATTAATGTATTGAGACTAGCATATAAGTCAATTGATGACTTAATCTCACAAGTCATGGATATGTGATATTACGATGACACATGAGTATATATTAGAGAATATATACTGAATTGACCCGCCATGAGAAAGTTTCATAGATCGTTATATGAGTGTCATAAACTTTCTCATATGACTATTAGTATGAATAGTCCTTAGACCTGAAATCACTATGGTTCCCTTCATAAGGAGTTATGTACTTTGGTATCATCAAACGTTACCCGTAACAGGGTGGACTATAAAGGCAATCACTGGGTATGTAACAAATTATGCGGAGGGATGTGAGTGATGTAGATGAGATCTAACCCTCCCATATGACGGGAGTGATATCTTTAGGCCTCTTGATAGAGGAGGACCATGAAATGCATGGCCATGCTCAAATAAGTCGATATGAGATATTGAGCTCATTTAATTGAGTGAGTCTACTTTGGGATCAAGAAACACAAAGATTGATAAGAGGATGACACGGTCTATGCCTCATTGATCAATCTAGATATTGAGATAGAAGGACAAAGTCATACATTATAGTAGTCACGGAAAGGTTAGGTCGAAACTCGACTTTCTCATAACTTGGGTAGCAATGATACATTGCTAGATGCCGCTCATTGCTTATGTGTCTAAAGTGGTTTAGAGACATTACCAATGTTATTAAAACCTATAGGGTCACACACAAAGAACATGCTGCTTTGGAGATGAGTTCAATTTAGTTTGACTAAATGAACCATTAGGCTATTAATTGGAATCATTGAGTTAGACTCATTGATTGGGCCGAATTGAGTTAGACTCATTGGTTGGCCGAAACTTGAGTTAGACTCAAGTTTCATTTAATTTGATTTAGACTCAAATTAGGTTGAAGAAGATGAATGGATTTAGAATCTTCATGCATGATTAATGTAGATTAATCATGCATTAAGGTGGAATACAAAGGGATGCAAAACCTTTGGTATTCATGACCATTGGTATTCATGGGATGTATATAAAAGGTCATGGGTGTTATTCTCTATGAGAGAGGTGAGTTGTTGCTCTTCATCTTCTTATCCTCTCGCTTGGCCGAAACCTTCTTGTGAAGGGGGTTGCTAGCACAATCTTCTCCTCCAAAGTGTGAGTTCGTGAGACGAACGGTGTGTTCATGTGGATATGCATAGAGGCATGGACACTTGAATGTGCAAGAGATTCGACGAATCTTTTGTTGGGGATCTTTGGAAGGCTAGAGGGGGGGGGGTGAATAGCCTCTTTTGTCTCTACAAGAAAAGTTAGCGAAAACAATCGAAAAGACAAAAGCAAGCGCTAACAAAATGATTTAACGTGGTTCGTGTTGGTGTAGTAGGCACCTAAGTCGAACCTGAATTTTGATTATAGTAAACGATACAAAGTTAAGCTCATATCGTTATCTCACGAGCTGAATCGAGTGTGCAGAAAATTGCTATAGCTAGAGCTGAAGGCTAGTGACACCCGGAGGATGCCGCGGTGGTCGGGCGACACTCGAGTGACTTCGGAGGGAGCCGAAGGAATCGAGTGGAAGGCCGAAAGCAAAAGCAACACAGTAAGTATCGAGGTAAGCTCGTGTGTGCGAGCGTAAGTGAGGTCGTATCCTCTTTACGGGGATGATCTTAAGCGTAGATCCAACCAAAGACATCCTATAGGTGGTCTAGGTCGAGATCGGACGGTCGGAGGCCGTCAAAATAATGTTTTTGTTAAGCTAACTTTGCCTTGCAGCTAGCATCAGTCGACTGCCATCTTGGAGGACTCGACTGCCATCCATCAGTCGACTGCCTGAGGTCAGCATTCGATTGATGCTACCATCAGTCGACTGATGATGACCATCAGTCGACTGATGGTCAAGGATCAGCCTCGAGGAGTCAAGCCTTATCACCATTTTTCAAGGAGCCATGTGCCAAAACTCTATTGGGTGAAGTTCCTCTCGAAAAGGGGCTCAAAGGCTATAAAAGGAGGGCCAATCCTAGGGTTTCATCATCAATTCTAAGCTTCCAAAAGCCTCCTCCAAGCTACAACCTTCCGACAACGAAGTGCTTCTTCTCTGACGTCTAGGTTTATTTATTTTCATTTTATTACGTCGGTTAAAGTTTTTATTTCAGTTTAGTACTTTGATTTCTCGGAGCTTTTATCGTAACGAGGAGAGGGGGAGTGTCCCTCTACCTCAGGCTTTGTGCTTCACTTGTATCGATTAAACTCCTACCTCTAACGGGGAGGAGTTCTTTAGTGTTTTTGCCCTCCGTACGTGGTCAAGAACCGCTAGGGCCTTGGAGTAGTAGCCGAAGGCTACGAACCAAGTAAAATTCCCTTGTATCTTTTTACTTTACATTTACATTTCCGCTGCGTATAAGTGTTTTTGAATCGTCTACTAAAAGAAAAGAAAAAAAGGTTTATCGCTATTCACCCCCCCTCTAGCGATCCGCTTCGATCCAACAGTTCAGAGATTATGCTCCTACTCCACGACGATTAGTAAGGTGGATCAACCCAAGCAAATCTTCACTAAGAGCTCCTTTTAGGAGGCGAAGCCTTCTTTACAAATGAACTCCTCTTCTTACAAATAATGTAGATGAAAATAAAGGAAGAGGAGATTAGAAATCACTAGAAGGATATTGAAGACATGGGGAGCATGAAGGTATGAATATGAATATGAGCACTAGCCTCCTCAAGCACCCCTTGGTCTCTTTTTATAGAGAAGAGGCTGATTTTTGTTGGTGCAACAATGCCCCAAGCATTTATATGTTTTGATGTTTGGATAATCGTCTAAGTTAGGCAACAATTTGTGATCTAATTGTGAACATGTTCAAGTGACAGGGAAATCCAAGTATGAAGACTTGGTAAAGGCAAATTCCAAGTATGATCTTGGCAAGAGAAGTCCAAGGTAAAGGTTTGACGGCATAAGACCAAGCATGTTGTCTTGGCGGCATTGAGTCCAAATGAACTTTGGCAAAGGAAGTTCAAAGGCAAGTCTTGGCAGCGTAAGTCCAAGCATGTAGACTTGGCGGCGTAAAGTCCAAACACGATTTGGCAAAGGGAAACCCAAGACATGACAAAACCGAAGAAAGCTCTTGGAAGTAAAGCACAAAGGATGAACAAGTCGTGGACTCGGAGGGATCCTGGAGGCGCAAGGCTTAAGGAAGAGCTAGAAGGTTGAGTCTAGGTCTAGGGGGTGAAATAAAGTATGAATTATTCATACTTGATGAGTATCAATCAACTGATACGATGTATCAGTCGACTGGTCAGGTACTCGACTGAGTCAGGATGAAACCTTGACGATCAGTCGACTGCTTTGGTCATAGTAATCGACTGATGTTGCGATCACCGATCGCCAAACATCGGTGTGATCAATGTTAAACGCGGCGAGAATGGAGTCTCACTCGATCGTAGCCTGATCACTGATCGATCACTCCATCGGTCGATCGATGGTGGGATCGGTCGGATGAGAGTCTTGTTGGAGGTAACGACTACGAATCCCGTGAATCGACTATTCGAGGCCGTAATAACCTGCCGTGATCGCGCATCCGATCGATGGTGCTCCAATGGAAAAATCAACCGTCTCTCTATAAAAAGAGGGCTTGTAGTGGTTTTGAGGGATAATGCTTATTCTCTGATAATAGTCTCAAGCCTCCACGATTTTTCCAAGCTTTCTAGTGATTTTAAATCCCCTCCTCCTCTTGAAGCTCCATCTTCATCCTTTGTAAGAAGAGGAGGATTGTTGTAAAGGAAGGATTCATAGTGATATTGATTAGGGTTGATCCACCTCAAGGATCATCGTGGAGTAGGAGCGCTATCTCCGAATTGTTAGTAATATATGAGAGATGTCCTAAGGCAATCACCTTATGTATGAACCATTTATATGATAAATGAAGATTCACTATTTGAGTATACATGTTTTATGTATTTGATTGGATCTTAAACTCATTTACTGAATGTCCACGATACGATTCACAGCATGAGAGAATTTGTGATTGGATCACAACTAGTGAGTATCTCTACATGTGTAATTATGATGTATCGGAATTATCCCTAGTCGATGAATTGATGAATCTAGACACCATCAATTCTGTTGAGACTAGCACGAGGTATACTCCTTGGTGTATCCAAGCGGTGATTCTCAGCGAGACATAGTGATGTCGAGTTAATCGTGGATGCTAGTTATGGTAACTAGTTCATTGGAGTGACCAAAGTAAGACTTCATATGGTTCTCTGCATATATAGATATGTCAATGAAGTTCTTACGTGGCTTAAGTGCGATGTTCCTTTGACTTGCGGTATTCAAGTCATCTTGATCATGGAGACTTATGCTTTGACATCTTAAGCAAACATCTCTAAGGAGATGTGGACCCGGATGATTGGGTATAAGTCAGTGATCGAAGGTGTTTGAATAGCCTATAAAGGATTCACCACTCCTTGCGAGGAGATGTATACCCATGGCCTCGTCGGATTGTTACTAAAGTCTTTGGCCAAAGCATTACATGTTTAGAGTAAGGTACTCTTCGATACATGTGGAGTAACTAGAATCCGTAGGACGAGGAAATGATACTTGGGCTAGGTGTGACGTAGTCAGCCTAGTGGGGACTGACACTATAGACCATGTCCTGAACCAAGTGGGTATAAGATGAGTGAAGGGAATGGGGCGCGATTCATTCGAAGCTCTTGAAGGGTTTCAGAAATAGTTCTGGATCAACCGTTGATCTTTTCGGTTAATTGGGGATCATGATGTACTACTAGGTGCCACTCATGATCGTTCTATAATTAATGGTTAATTATAGGCGGCCAACATAAACCGAGAACCTATTTGGTCACACGCTGCAGTGTAATCCAAAGGATTTAAAACGAGCTTGAGAATGGGATTCTCAGACCGAGAGAAACTATGTTTGGTTGGACCAAACATAAAGCGAGCATGAAATTGTTTCAGTCGCAATGGAAGCGTGGATGGGCTGCGTCTTATGAAGACGTAATGGATGGACCAAAATGGTTTGGTTCTAATCCAATGGATGAGGATAAACCAAAGGGTTTGGTTTATTTTAAACGAATGAACCAAAAGTTGGTTCGGTTCGTTTTAACTTAAAATAAACCATCATGGTTTGATTTATTTTAACTTATCTTAATGGAGCGGGTTAACGGGCTTTATGGATATGATCCATTAACCATTAAGAGAATTAGTTCTCTATAAAAGTGGGCTTAAGGGATTGTTAAACCCTAATCCAAAATCCAAACCCTAGCCCCCCCTTGAGTTGCCGCCCACTTCTTGGAGGAGTTTTCGGCGCCAATCCAAGAGCAGCCGCCCGACCTTGTGCCGCCGTCAAGACCCTTGCCGGCATCCAAGCTCCAGCCGGTGAACCTCCGGCGACCCTCGGTGATCCCTAAAAGGTTGGCATCAAGGTGAGCTTTTGTCTCCTTGTTTTGGCGGCGCCTATCTCCTCCACCAAGCTGTCCAGTTTTCTGGACAGCTTCTTCTCCTCGTCGGGCGTCATTTGGGCGGCGGTTAGTGCTCCGACAGCGGCTAACACCGGATTTGATCTCCGGTAATCCTCTAGTGGAGGGCGAAGGATTAGTCAATCGGTTGGCGAATACCTCTCGAAGTCTTGAGGACTTGTTTTAGGTCCGAATTTGGATTCGGATCGTGATCATCTCTCGATCACGTCGTCTTCAACATGAGGCTAGTAACCCGTACGAAGACGAAGCTCGTGGCTTGGCGAAGTCATCCCGAGGAGCTCGGCGTGGATACGGATAGAGACGATTCTTACGAGGATCGTTCCGGTTGATGCCGTTCCCGCTATACGTCATACGAAAGGTATAACGTAGTTTAATTTCCTTTTATTGCAATTTTAATTTACGGTTATGTCTACACTTGTTGTAATAGCATGCGTGTGTTGTGTGTGTTGTAATAAATAGGAGTATTTATTATTTTTAATTGCTTCCGCTGTGCTCATGTTTACGAAACATGATCGAACACACACACGCCGCGGTGCCGGAAACCCAACAGTGGTATCAGAGCCCAGGTTGTGTTTCGACATAATCGTAAAATGGTTTTGCGATAGTCATAATGTATTTCTGGAAATTTTCTGAATTTTAGAAATTTAGAAGTATTTATGGAAATTTTTCAATTTTGGAAAGTCTAGAAGTATTTATGGAAATCTTCCACTTTTGGAAAGTTGGAAGTATTTATGGAAATTGATATTTTCCATAAATAAAATATTTGATTAGATTCTGGAAATTTGTTTCCTAATTTAATCATCATTTGATTTGGTAAATCAAATCTTAAAATATTTTATTTCCATAAGTAGTTTTAATGATTTAGGAAATTGGTTTCCTAAATAGATTTTCCTTAATCAAATAATTCCATGAATAAAATATGTGATTAGATTTGGAAATTTGTTTCCTAATTTAATTATGATTTGATTTGGAGAATCAAATCTTAAACATATTTTATTTCCATAAATAGTTATGACATATCATAGGGTTCACTAGATACTCCTTAGGAATCCATTTCCTAGCAATTGTCTTTTTCTTATCTTGACCCCTAGCAATTAGGCATTTGTAGGCATTTTCATTTTTCTTTTCTTTATAACCTAGGCCCTTTTTGTTGAAGCTAGCTCTTTGGCTCCCTATGATCATGTTCAAGGTGTTGGAGCCTATAGTGAACTTTTCTAGGGCTTTTGTCAAATAGTCTACCTTTTCCCTTAAGGCCCTATTTTCATTTATACATGCATCACTAACATCTAATGACACATAAAGATCATGTGAGCATGCATCATTTAAGCTAGAAGAAATATTATCATTTAAGCATGCATTTTCTAGCTTATTTTCCAATGCCTTAATTTGATTAAGCATGCTTTTATTTTTCTTTTTCATTCCAAATAAGTCCTTAGTTAAACTAGAAATTATGGAAACTATTTTCTTAGGAGAGGCATTCGTTACCATAGTTTCCATATCCTCTTCTTCTTCTTCGGATGAGGAGGATGTAGAGGCTCCCCCTTCACTTGAGCTCTCTCCACTTGAGCTTGATTCTTCATTTTCGGTGGAGGAGCAATCCAAGTCATCGAAAGCCATCAATGCTAGGTTAGTGACAAAGGCATTCTCCTCTTCCGATGATGATGAAGAGGATGAGGATGGATCATCCCAAGTCCTTGCCTTGAGAGCTTTGGCCTTTCCCTTTTCCTTTGTCTTCTTCTCCTCTTTCTTCTTGCTCCCCTTTTTCTTCTTCCTTTCTTCTTTCTTCTTCCTCTCTTCTTTGCTCTTGTTTAGGAGAGGACAATTGTCCCTTATGTGTCCCTCTCCTTGGCAATTGTAGCAAATGATTTTCCCCCTTGGTCTTCTACTCCTATCATTGGATTTATTAAATCGAAAACCTTTTAAAGCACGCCTTACCCTCCTTACCATATACGCTTCTTCCGTGCTATCCATGGAGGAGGATGAGGATGCTTCATCATCGGAGGAGGAGGGAATCTCTATCTTCTTCTTCCCCTTGTTTGCCATCAAAGCTACTCCTCTTGAGGGTTGTATTTTTGGCTCTTCTTGTATTCCTTCAAGCCTAGATTCATGTAATTCCATAGTGGAGAAAAATTCATCTAGAGTACTTACCTCTAGATTCTTTGAAATGTAAAATGAGTCCACCATTGAACTCCACTTGGATGATCGGGGGAAGACATCTATGGCCTTCATTATCATATCGCGATTGGAGAGCCTTTCTCCTACACTTGTTAGTCCAATTAAAATTTCTTTGAATCTAGAATGCAAAGAAGTTACCTTTTCTCCCTTTTCTAGTTTAATGTTGTTGAGTTGGGAGCGAAGGAGGTCTCTTCTTGCTAGCTTTGCCTCTGAAGTGCCTTCATGAAGCTCTACTAGCTTCTCCCACATCTCCTTGGCACTTAGGCATTCTCCAATTCTATTTATTTCTTGTTGAGGAAGCACATTGTATAGATGGTGCTTGGCTTTTGAGTTTGCAAGGTGCTCCTCTCTTTGCCTCTTGGTCCATCTTGACTTTTCTATTGGCTTCCCCTCTTCATCCCTAGGCAAAACGAAACTGGATTCCATTGTAATCATAATATCAAAATCCGTTTCGAAAAATACCTCCATTCGCTTCTTCCACCAAGCGAATTCTCCTTCAAACTTTGGTGGATGGATGTTTGAGCCGACCATTTTGATGTAGAGCTTGTTGCGGCGGTTAGTCCTCGACAAGCGACTTGGCTCTGATACCACTTGTTGGAGATCGATTGGCCGGCTAGAGGGGGGTGAATAGCCCTCTTACGATGGATGTTGGAATTCTCTCGTTCGTTTGCTCGTCTACACAATCGTTAGCGCAAGCGGAAGCATAAACAATAAAGACAAAGCAATAAACGAAAATACAAACGCTAACAAAGAAGATGTAACGTGGTTCACGGCTACACCGCTAATCCACGATCCCGATTCGTCCGAGGTGAATCACTCCTTCAAAGCCAATCACTATTGGTCTCTCCTTTGCACCAAGCTAGGTGGAGGTAGCCTTTACAAATCAAGCACACTCTTTCTTTTACAATAGATGTGAAAGAAAGCTAAGAGAAGGAGTTTGAATCTTGTGGAGCACTTGGATGGTCGTTTAGAACTTGAGCATTAACCTCCCAAAGCTCCACACCCTCTCTTTTTATAGAGAGGGCTGATTTCTTCCCATTGGCTGCCACCAGTCGACTGCCGCCACTCCAACGGCCTCCGAACACGTCGGATCCCGACCGTTGTAGTCCAACGGAACACTTGGCAGTCGACTGATGGACCTCATCCCGATCATCGCCTCGTAGTCGATCGCCTATGCTACGAGCGATCTGGCTCAAGATCCTATCGGCGATCGCATCATCCATGGCAATGATCACTGGGCATAAACCCATCAGTCGGATACCAGTCGAACACACTCGACTCAGAGCAGTCGACTGGTGCCGTGTGAAACTCAAACTTAACATAAGTTTGAGCTTCCGGCGGTCGGGTAAATCTTAACCCTTGCGATCAAGTCTCCGATACTCAGCCATTCGGCCAAGTTCACCTAATGAGCTACTTACATTTCACTCATTCTCTCATCTCACTCGAAGTCTCGCTCTCTCGTTCTCACAGTCCACGCCTCCCGATCGTGCACACGGCTCTGCAATGCTCCTTCGCGTCTCTTGCCTCCGAAGTCTGCTTCTTTGGCTTCACTTCAAGTCATCTCATCCGGCGGTCCCTCGGATGCTCCAAGCGCATGGCTTCCGCAAAGTCATCCTTCACCGACTCAAGGACCGAGGTTGTGAGGGTGAACCCGCCAAGGCTCCATGTGCGAATTACTAAGTCCTGCAAGACTCCAACGCACATATCAAATAACAATACCAACCTAACTTAAACCCTTTGCCACACACATCAAAACCTTATCATGGAAAGAGATTACCCTAACACTATTCACCCCCCTCTAGCTTCCAATCGATCACCAACAAGTGGTATCAGAGCCCGGATCGCATCGGAAGATTTAACAATCAATGGGAGCAAAATGGCTTTCCAAGAGGGGTATAGCACGGCGAGGCCTCCGTTCTTCGACGACAATGATTTCAGCTACTGGAAAGGTAGGATGAAGTATTATTTAATGAATGATATTAAAAATTGATTTAGCGTTGTAGATGGTTTCGAGAAGCCAGTCAATGAACACGGAGCGTCCATACCGACCAAGGATTGGACGAGAGACATGACCAAGAAGGCTCAAGCCAACGCAAAGGCAACAACCACACTTCAATGTGGTTTGTCAAAAGAGAAACTAAGCAAGGTGGGGCCATTTGAATCGACGAAGGAGCTTTGGGAGAAGTTGATAGAGCTCAACGAGGGATCCAAGGAAACAAGAAGGGCCAAGAGAGATCTCCTAATTGCCCAACTTTAAAGCTTCTCCATGAAGACCAATGAGACCGTGAGCCAAATGCACGGTCACTTCAAAGAAGTAGTCAACGGACTACATGTAATAGGTGAGAAGGTCGACAACCGAGACCTTGTAAGGTATGTGCTCCAAGCCTTCCCTAGAACAACCTTATGGGCTTCAATGGTAGATGCCTATAAGGTCTCTAGGGATCTCTCTTTGGTTAAGTTAGATGAGTTATTTTGTGAATTTCAATTACATGAACAAGCTAACACTTCATCCAAAGAGAAGGGTATAGCTCTTTTTGTAGGAAAGAAGGACAAAAAGAAGAAGGAGAAAAAAGAAGTGTCCTCCTCATCCGAATCCGAGGAAGACTCATCAAGTAGTGAAGATGAGCTATCGACAAGCGAGGTGGCTCATTATGTCAAGAAGTTTGGTGGGAAGTCAAGGAAACTCACCAAGAAAGATGTGAGGAGGATGTTCCAATCCTCAAGAGGTAAGTCTTCAAATAGTTCAAATTCTACACCTAACGTAACTTGCTATGGTTGCAACAAGAAAGGGCATATCAAGCCAAATTGCCCGGAACTAAAGAAGAAGGAGGAGAAGGAAAAGAAAAAGAAGGAAAAGAAGGAGAAGAAGAAGAAGGAGGCAATGGTGGCACAAACATGGGACACCCTAAGCATGGAGGACTCTTTCGATGATGAAGAAGTATGTCATGCCACCCGGAATCTAGCCCTCATGGCCTTGGAGGAAGAAGCCGGGAGCTCAAGTGAGGAGTCCTCATCTTCTTCTTCAAGCGACGAATCATCATCAAGTAATGATGATGAGGTAAACAACTCTCCTAGGGTAGATTTACTTTACAAGACAATTGCATGACTCCAAAATGCATTGAATAGATCGAAAACTAGGATTAAGGACTTAAAAGTAGAGATTAAATCACTTAAGAGTGTAGAACCATCTTGTGATAAATTATCTTGTGACGATGATGCATGTACCCTTAGAGATGAAAATGATGAATTTAGAAAAGAAATAGGTAACTTAAGCGCATGCTTAGAAAAATTTACTAATGTCTCTAAATACCTAGACATGATAATTAAGGATCAAAGGGCTATTTACAACAAGGTTGGACTAGGATATAGGCCTAAGGAAAAGGAGGTAGCATTTACATCTCTTGTTAGTAGAAAAACCACAATTAGAAGCAAGGGTAGAAAGGCTTGGGTCCCTAAGAAATTTCTAATTGATGCTAGTGGTCCTAAAATTTGGGTACCTAAGGATTGTGTTTTTCATGTGATATAGATAGAAGAACCAAGCTTGTGGATTGTTGATAGTGGGTGTTCAAAACACATGACCGGTGATGAGAGAAAATTCTCCACTATCAACCACACTAGCAAGGGAAAGGTATCATTTGGTAATAGTGGCAAACTTAAGATTCTAGGAAAGACCACAATTGAGGTATCCTCCAATCTTTCCATTCATAAAGTGTTATTAGTTAAGGATATGAAATTTAATTTACTTAGTGTACGCCAACTATGTGATGCAAATTTTGATGTTAAATTTGACTCCTCAAAATGTTTTATAAAACATAAAACTCTAAATGATTGCATGTTAGTAGGTTTTAGAAAATCAAATATATATTATGTTGATTTATCCTATGCTACTAATGCTTCTACTAAGTGTCTTATTACAAAAAGGAAGAAAGTTGGCTTTGGCATAGGAGGCTAGGACACATAAACATGAAGAACATAGCCAAAATAACAAAAATGAAGTTAGTCAAAGGGTTGTCTAAAGTCAAATTTCTCAAGGACAAAATGTGTGATGCATGCCAAGAAGGGAAACAATCAAAAATATCACACAAAGGTAAAAATTTACTTAGTACCACTTTACCTTTAGAACTTTTACATATGGACTTATTTGATTGTCATAGTACCCCTTCTATGATTGGTAGTAGATATTGCTTAGTAATAGTAGATGATTTCTCTAGGTTTACTTGAGTATTTTTCATGAAAAATAAAGTTGAAACCCTAGGAATAATCATAGGATTTAACAAGAGAGTAGAGAATGAAAGAAAACTCAAAATCAATTGGATCTGTAGTGATCATTGTGGAGAATTTGAGAATTCTAATTTCTCAACCTTTTGCTTAGAACAAGGGTACAAGCATGAGTTTTCTTGTCCTAGAACACCCCAACAAAATGGAGTTGTGGAAAGGAAAAATCGTGCCCTACAAGAAGTGGCTAGGACTATGCTAAATGCATATTCTTTACCTAGCTACTTGTGGGCGGAAGCGGTTAATACCGCTTGCTATATCCAAAATAGGGTGTTAATTCATAGGTTTTTAGGAAAAACTTCATTTGAATTGTGGAATGGTACAATTCCAACAATTCATTATTTTAAGGTTTTTGGATGTAAAGTTTATATTTTAAATACCAAAGACAACCTAAGCAAATTTGAGTCCAAAGCGGATGAGAGAATCCTAGTTGGATACTCATCCACTAGTGTAGGATATAAAGTTTATAATAAAAGAACTCAAAAGATTGAGGAATCTTTAAATGTCCAATTTTATGAAACTTCCAATACATACCCTAGGAAATTCCCTATTGATGATGATATTAATAATGAAAATCAAGAAATTATCTAACAATTTCAAGATTTAACCTTAGAGGGTAATGATCAAGGGGGAGTAAGAGGTGATTCTGATGATGAGCATAGGATTGAGGTTAATTATGATCAAACTCAAATTAATACACCTCCTAGAACCATAAGAGTTCATCAAAATCACCCCTTAGACCAAATTGTGGGTGAATTATCTCAAGGTGTTAGGACTAGGTCATTTCATAGGGATCCCACTAGTCATATAGCTTTAATTTCTCAAATTGAGCCCAAAATAATCAAAGATGCATTACTTGATCCGGATTGGATCTTAGCAATGCAAGATGAATTGACTCAATTTGAAAGGAGTCAAGTATGAGAGTTAGTTCCTAGACCAAATGAAAAAACCATTATTACTACAAGATGGGTTTTTAGGAACAAACTAGATGACCAAGAGAATATTACTAGAAATAAAGCAAGCCTAGTTGCAAGGGGTTTTAATCAAGTTGAAGGACTTGACTATGATGAAACATATGCCCCAGTTGCTAGATTAGAGTCTATTAGGATACTATTAGGGTATGCCTCCTATATGGGTTTCAAACTCCATCAAATGGATGTTAAATCGGCATTCCTAAATGGGTTTATTAAGGAAGAGGTATATGTAGAACAACCTCCCGGGTTTGAGAATATGGACTATCCAAACCATGTATACAAGCTTAGGAAAGCTTTGTATGGTTTGAAACAAGCTCCCCGGGCTTGGTATGAAAGATTATCATCTTTCTTAATTTCTAAGGATTTTAAAAGGGATAGTGTAGATCAAACTCTATTTATATAGTCAACATCAAAGGACATCTTTGTAGCCCAAGTATATGTTGATGACATTATCTTTGGGTCAACAAATGATGAACTTCTTCAAGACTTTATTAAAAATATGGAAAAAGAGTTTGAAATGAGTCTAGTTGGGGAATTAAATTTCTTCCTAGGATTACAAGTCAAACAAACAAGTGAAGGAATTTATATTTATCAAACCAAATATGCTAAGGAAATGATTAAGAAATTTGGTTTGGAAAATGCTAAGGTAGTTTCAACTCCAATGGCAACCAATACAAAAATAGATAGTGATAATGAAGGAAAACAAATTGATCTTACACTCTATAGGAGCATGATTGGTAGCCTTTTGTACTTAACCGCTAGTAGACCCGACATATTATTTGCAATTGGTATGTGTGCTAGGTATCAATCATGTGCAAAAGAATCTCATTTAGTTGCCGTTAAGAGAATCTTAAGATATATTAAAGGCACACTAAATGTAGGACTATGGTACCCTAGGACTAGGTCTTTTGATTTGGTTGGGTACACCGATTCTGATTATGTCGATTGCAAATTGGATCGGAAGAGTACTAGTGGTGGATGCCAATTCCTTGGGTCCTCCCTAGTTAGTTGGAGTAGTAGGAAACAATCTTGTGTTGCCCTATCCACCACCGAGGCCGAGTATATGGCTATGGGTGGTTGTGTAGCTCAACTACTATGGATGAAACATATCTTAGAGGATTATGAGCTATCCTATTCCAATATGAAAGTATTTTGTGATAATATGAGCACCATAAACTTAACCAAAAATCTGGTGCATCACTTTAGGACCAAGCACATTGAAGTGAAACATCACTTCATTAGAGATCATGTGACTAAGGGGGACATTGAGCTTAATTACATTGAATCCAAGTCCAACCTAGCCGACATATTTACCAAGGCTCTCCCCGAGGTAGAATTTTCATCACTTAAGAGAGAACTTGGAATGTGCTTGGTTGAATAAAGGTGTAGGTTTGCATGATTCTATAGAAATCCTAGGATTTATATCTTTAAGCATCTCACAAAATACCTAAGAAACCATGATTTTTGTATTGAGCCACTTAGATAACATGTGAGATGTTAGGAAGATGCACTTGGTTCATCATGCTTGTTATGATGCATTACTATGGACCAAAGTGCCATCTAGAGACATTAATCCTTCATTGGACCAATCATTGGGAAGACTTATACACAATTGATGTGCATATAGCTCCAAGAACATGATTGGAAATGTCAAATAAAACATATTTTAAATTATGTTTATCATATTTTGAAAAACATTTTTCAAGTGGAACACAAAAGTGATACAAAGTTTGCAAAAACATTAGAACTTTTGTTAGTTTCCAAGTTTGTATCAATCTTAAAATCTGGAAAACATATATTTTTCAAATTATTTTTCCTTGATAAAGTATAATTTCAGAAATGTGTACACAAAATTTCATGATTTTTTGAGGTTTCTAAAATTGAAATTGATTTCAGTATGAAAATGATCGAAGTCGAAATCGGCGATCAGTGATACACATGTTTTTCTGAAAAATAGCTCCATTTTCTGATATTTAGTGTATCTTTGATGTCCTAAAACTATATCATGATGATATTGAGTATAAACAAATTTTTAGGACTATTTAATGCGGTGTTTTAGGGGGAGTTTCATAAAATATATCTTTTTCATCCCCAAAATTTACATTGTTGGTGCAAAGTTAGGATTTAACCTTCAAATTGTTTGTTAGGCTTTTGCTCCACATGTCTTTTACTCATCATGAACTATATCTTGGATTAAGTGGGAGCTAAATTTCAATTCTATACCTTAGTTCAAGATTACAACACATTCAATTCTTTTATGGAATATATGACTTCTCTTTTTGATGTATGTCAAAGGGGGAGAAGAAATGTTTAAGTTAGAATTGAATATATGATTATGTGATATGATTATGTGCGTATTTTTAAAAGACCTAACTTAAATGATTGTCAAACATAAAAAAGGGGGAGATTGTTGGTGCAACAATGCCCCAAGCATTTATATGTTTTGATGTTTGAATAATCGTCTAAGTTAGGCAACAATTTGTGATCTAATTGTGAACATGTTCAAGTGACAGGGAAATCCAAGTATGAAGACTTGGTAAAGGCAAAGTTCAAGTATGATCTTGGCAAGAGAAGTCCAAGGTAAAGGTTTGGCGGTATAAGACCAAGCATGTTGTCTTGGCGGCATTAAGTCCAAACGAACTTTGGCAAAGGAAGGCCAAAGGCAAGTCTTGGCAGTGTAAGTCCAAGCATGTAGACTTGGCGGCGTAAAGTCCAAGCACAATTTGGCAAAGGGAAACCCAAGACATGACAAAACCGAAGGAAGCTCTTGGAAGCAAAGCGCAAAGGATGAACAAGTCGCGGACTCGGAGGGATCCTGGAGACGCAAGGCTTAAGGAAGAGCTAGAAGGTTGAGTCTAGGTCTAGGGGGTGAAATCAAGTATGAATTATTCATACTCGATGAGTATCAGTCGACTGATACGATGTATCGATCGGCCGACCGTCAGTGCTCGAGTCGGGATGAAATCGATGATCGATCGGCTACTTTGGTCATGGCGATCGATGATGTTGCGATCGATCGACTTTCAAGGCGCGATCGATCAAGTTAAACGCGGGCACAGAATGGAGTCTCACTCGACTGTGGCCTGTGATCACTCGACTGATCACTCCATCAGTTGATTGATGGTAGGATTAGTCGACTGATGAGAGTGCCGTTGGAGGTAACGACTCTGAATCCCATGAATCCGGCTATTCAGAGGCCGTTAACCACGCTGACAGTCGACTGATGTTGTGCATCAGTCGACTGATGGTGTTCCAATGGGAAAATCAGCCCTCTCTCTATAAAAAGAGGGCTTGTGGTGGTTTTGAGGGCTAATGCTTATTCTCTGATAATACTCTCAAGCCTCTATGATTTTTCCAAGCTTTCTAGTGTTTTTAAATCCCCTCCTCCTCTCTAAGCTCCATCTTCATCCTTTGTAAGAAGAGGAGGATTGTTGTAAAGGAAGGCTTCATAGTGATATTGATTGGGGTTGATCCACCTCAAGGATCACCGTGGAGTAGGAGCGCTATCTCCAAACCACGTAAAAGAATCGTGTTAGCATTGTTTTCATTTGTGTTATTATTATTTTTGTTGTGCTTCCGCTAATCTTTTTGTAGAGACGAAAAACAAGCTATTCACCCCCCTCTAGCTTCCAATCGATCACCAACAAGATCGTGATGGCCTCCATCGATTTTCTGATAGCTGATGCAATCCAACGACTTCTGACGAGCCTGATCGCAATTCGTCACTACCTAATGGGAAGATGATCAGTCGACTGATGTCTCAATCAGTCGAATGCTCTGAACGATCACTCAACTGGAAAATATTCTGTGCCGATGTCCACTATTAACAATAGACTGCTAGGGTATAGAAGTCGACTGATTGTGGACCAGTCGACTGCCATACCCTAGCAGTCGACTGATGGCACTAGAACACTGCCCTCATAAGTCGAGTGACTAATCAGTCAACTGGGACAGAGCATCAGTCGACTGATACACTTTATGTATGATCAAATCATACTTGAAGTCAAACTCCCTAGACCTAAACTCAACCTTCTAGCTCTTCCTTCATCCTTAAGCCTCTAGGATCCCTCTGAGTCCGCGACTCCTTCATCCTTGTGCTTGCTTCCAAGAGCTTCCCTTAATTTCGTCATGTCTTGGGTTTCTCTTTTGCCAAAGTCCGCTTGGACTTTATACCGCCAAGACTACATGCTTGGACTTATGCTACCAAGACTTTGCCTTTGGACTTCCTTTGCTAAGGGTCCGCTTGGACTTTACGCCGCCAAGACTACATGCTTGGACTTACGCCGCCAAAACTTTCTCTTGGACTTCCTTTTCCATGATTACACTTGGATTTTTCTTTACCAAGTTTTCATACTTGGATTTTCCTATCACTTAACAAGTTCATGGTTAGATCACAAAACATTGCCTAACTATAAATGATTATCAAACATTAAAACACATAAATGCTTGGGGCATTGTTGCACCAACAATCTCCCCCTTTTTGATGTTTGACAATCATTTAAGTTAGGTCTTAAAATATGCTCAGAAATAAACAACATATATCAATATGAATTCTAACTTAAATTCTCCTTCTCCCCATTTGACATACATAAAAAAGAGAAGGACTAATAGAAGTTAAGTTAATCATGAATAGAATTTGGCATGCCTTGAACTAAGATATAAGATAGAAAATAGGGCTCCCCCTTAATCCAAGACATAAGTTATGATGCATAAAAATTATGTTGAGCAAAGCATGAAACAAGAAGTATGAAAATATGTCCTAACTTTGCACCAACAATATAGATTTTAGGGATGAAAAGATTGCATAATAATAACTCCCCCTAAATCAGTGCATCAATCAGTCCTATACCCTCTTAATTACTTGGATTATCATACCATAGGGTTAGAACACTTAAGATTACACTTAAGACAAAGAAATAAGGCTGATTTGAATCAAGAAATGATCGCTGAAGCCGAAAATGCCAATTTCAAGATTTCAGCTAAACTTCAAAAATGCACGAAAAATTCCAGAAATATCAAAAAATCATGAAATTTTGTGTACACATTTCTGAAATCATTATCTATTAAGGAAAAATAATTTGAAAAATATATCTTTTTCAAATTTCGGAAATGATACAAATTTGAAAACTAGTAAAAAACTTTAATGTTTTTGAAGACTTTGTATCACCTTTACTCATTAAATGAAAACTGTTTCTCAAAATATGATAAACATAGTTTAAAATATATTATATTTGACATTTCCAATCATGTTCTTAAAGCTATATGCACATCAATTGTACACAAGCCTTCCCAATGATTGGTCCATTTAAGGATCAATGTCTCTAGATGACACTTTGGTTCATAGTAATGCATCATAACAAGCATGATGAACCAAATGCATCTTCGTAACATCTCACATGATGTCTAAGTGGTTCAATAAAAAAAAAATCATGGTTTCTTAGTTGTTTTGTGAGATGCTATAGAGGTATAGTCCTAGATTTTCTATAGGATCATGCAAACCTAGATCTCTATTCTACTAAGAACATTCCAAGTTCTCTCCTAAGTGATGAATAATCCGCTTCCGGAAGAGGCTTGGTGAAAATGTCGGCTAGGTTGGACTTGGATTCTATGTAATTGAGTTTAATGCCCCCCTTTGCCACATGATCTCTAATGAAGTGATGTTTCACTTCAATGTGCTTTGTTCTAGAGTGATGTATCAGATTTTGGGTCAAATTTATGGTACTCACATTATCACAATAAACCTTGACATTGGAGTAGTATAGTTCATAGTCCTATAGAGTATGTCTCATCCAAAGTAATTGAGCTACACAATCACCCATAGCCACATACTCGACCTCGATGGTGGATAGAGCAACATAAGGTTGCTTTCTACTACTCCAACTAACTAGAAAGGATCCAAGAAATTGGTATCCACCACTAGTACTCTTCCGATTCAACTTGTAACCCACATAGTCGGAATCGGTGTACCCAACCAAATCAAAAGACTTAGTCCTAGGGTACCAAAGTCCTACATTTAGTGTGCCTTTGATATATCTTAAAATTCTCTTAATGGCTACTAAATGGGACTCTTTGGCACAAGTTTGGTATCTTGCACACATACCTACCGCAAATAAGATATCGGGTCTACTAGCGATTATGTATAATAGGCTACCAATCATACTCTTATAAAGTTTTAGATCAATTGATTTACCTTCTTGATCATTATTTATTTTTGTGTTGGTTGTCATAGGAGTTGATACTACCTTAGCATTTTCCAAACCAAATTTCTTAATCATTTCTTTGGCACATTTGGTTTGGTATACATAAATTCCTTCATTAGTTTGTTTGACTTGTAAACCTAAGAAGAAATTTAATTCTTCAACTAGACTCATTTCAAACTCATTCTCCATATTTTTGATAAAGTCTTGAAAGAGTTCATCATTTGTTGACCCAAAAATAATGTCATTAACATATATTTGGGCTACAAAGATATCCTTTGATTTTGACTTTATGAAGAGAGTTTGATCTACTTAACCTCTTCTAAAATTCTTAGAAACTAAGAAAGATGATAATCTTTCATACCAAGCCCGGAGAGCTTGTTTTAACCCGTATAAAGCTTTTCTAAGCTTATATACATGGTTTGGATAGTCTATATTCTCAAACCCGGGAGGTTGTTCTATATATACCTCTTCCTTAATGAACCCGTTTAGGAATGCCGATTTTACATCCATTTGATGGAGTTTAAAACCCATGTAAGAGGCATATCCTAAAAGGATTCTAATCGATTCTAACCTAGCAACCGGGGCATAAGTTTCATCATAGTCAAGTTCTTCAACTTGATTAAAGCCCCTTGCAACTAACCTAGCATTATTTCTTGTTATAATTCCTTGATCATCTAATTTGTTTCTAAAGATCCATCTTGTAGTAATAATGGTGCAATCATTGGGTCTAGGGACTAGCTCCCAAACTTGACTCCTCTCAAATTGAGCCAATTCATCTTGCATTGCTAAAATCCAATCCGGATCAAGTAATGCATCATTGATTGATTTGAGCTCAATTTGTGAGATAAGAGCTATTTGACTAGAGGGAGCTCTATGAAAAGACCTATTTCTAACACCTTGAGATAATTCTCCTACAACTTGGTCTAGAAGATGATTTTGATAAACCCTTAGTGTTCTAGGAGGTGTATCAAATTGGTTTTGATCATGATTATCCTCATTCCTGTTAGTAATATATGAGAGATGTCCTAAGGCAATCGCCTTATGTATGAACCATTTATATGATAAATGAAGATTCACTATTTGAGTATACATGTTTAATGTATTTGATTGGATCTTAAACTCATTTACTGAATGTCCACGATGCGATTCACAGCATGAGAGAATTTGTGATTGGATCACAACTAGTGAGTATCTCTACATGTGTAATTGTGATGTATCGGAATTATCCCTAGTCGATGAATTGATGGATTTGGACACCATCAATTCTGTCGAGGCTAGCACGAGGTATACTCCTTGGTGTATCCAAGCAGCTGATTCTCACTGGCTGGAGACATTGTGATGTTCGGAGTTAATCGTGGATGCTAGTTATGGTAACTAGTTCATTGGAGTGACCAGCCGTAAGACTTCATATGGTTCTCTGCATATATAGATATGTCAATGAAGTTCTTACTGTGGCTTAAGTGCGATGTTCCTTTGACTTGCGGTATTCAAGTCATCTTGATCATGGAGACTTATGCTTTGACATCTTAAGCAAACATCTCTAAGGAGATGTGGACCCGGGATGATTGGGTATAAGTCGAAGTGATCGAAGGAGTTTGAATAGCCTATAAAGGATTCACCACTCCTTGCGAGGAGATGTATACCCATGGCCTCTCGTCGGATTGTTACTAAAGTCTTTGGCCAAAGCATTACATGTTTAGAGTAAGGTACTCTTCGATACATGTGGAGTAACTAGAATCCGTAGGACGAGGAAATGATAATTGGTCTAGGTGTGACGTAGTCAGCCTAGTGGGGACTGACACAATAGACCATGTCCTGAACCAAGTGGGTATAAGATGAGTGAAGGGAATGGGGCACGATTCATTCGAGCTCAAGGGTTTCGTAAAAAGTTCGGATCAACTGTTGATCTTTTGGTTAATTGGGGATCATGATGTACTACTAGGTGCCACTCATGATCGTTCTATAATTAATGGTTAATTATAGGCGGCCAACATAAACCGAGAACCTATTTGGTCACACGCACAACGAGTGTAATCCAAAGGATTTAAAGCGAGCTTGAGAATGGGATTCTCAGACCGAGAGAAACTATGTTTGGTTGGACCAAACATAAAGCGAGCATGAAATTGTTTCAGTCGCAATGGAAGCGTGGATGGGCAGTGTCTTATGAAGACATAATGGATGGACCAAAATGGTTTGGTTCTAATCCAATGGATAAGAATAAACCAAAGGGTTTGGTTTATTTTAAGCGAATGAACCAAAAGTTGGTTCGGTTCGTTTTAACTTAAAATAAACCATCATGGTTTGGTTTATTTTAACTTATCTTAATGGAGCGGGTTAACGGGCTTTATGGATATGATCCATTAACCATTAAGAGAATTAGTTCTCTATAAAATAGGGCTTAAACCCTAATCATCCAAAACCCTAGCTTGAAGTTGCCGCCCACCCCTTGGAGGAATTTTCGGCGCCCAACTACAAGCTGCCGCCGCCCAACTTTGTGCCGCCATCCAAGACCCTTGCCGGCGTCCAAGCTCCAGCCGGTGAACCTCCGGCGACCCTCCGGTGATCTCCTATAGGTTCGGCATCAAGGTGAGCCTTTTCTCTCCTTGTTTTGGCCGGCGCCTACTCCTCCACCAAGCTGTCCAGTTTTCTGGACAGCTTCTTCTCCTCTCGTCGGAGCGTCGTTTGGACGACGGTTAGTGCTCCGACAGCGGCTAACATACCGGGGATTTGATCTCCGGTAATCCTCTGAGGTGGAGGACGAAGGATTCGTCAATCGGTTGACGAATACCTCTCCGGAGAAGCGAGTCTTGAGGACTTGTTTTAGATCCGAATTTGGATTCGGATCGTGATCATCTCTCGATCACGTCGTCTTCAACACGAGGCTAGTAACCCGTACGAAGACGAAGCTCGTGGCTTGGCGAAGTCATCCCGAGGAGCTCGGCGTGGATACGGATAGAGACGATTCTTACGAGGATCGTTCCGGTTGATGCCGTTCCCGCTACACATCATACGAAAGGTATAACGTAGTTTAATTTCCTTTTATTGCAAATCATAATTTATGGTTATGTCTACACTTGTTGTAATATGCATGCGTGTGTTGTGTGTGTTGTAATAAATATAGATTTATTATTTTTAATTGCTTCCGCTGTGCTCATGTTTACGAAACATGATCGAACACACACACGCCGCGGTGCCGGAAACCCAACAGTGGTATCAGAGCCCAGGTTGTGTTTCGACATAATCGTAAAATGGTTTTGCGATAGTCATAATGTATTTCTGGAAATTTTCTGAATTTTGGAAATTTAGAAGTATTTATGGAAATTTTTCAATTTTGGAAAGTCTAGAAGTATTTATGGAAATCTTCCACTTTTTGAAAGTTGGAAGTATTTATGGAAATTGATATTTTCCATAAATAAAATATTTGATTAGATTCTGGAAATTTGTTTCCTAATTTAATCATGATTTGATTTGGGAAATTAAATCTTAAAATATTTTATTTCCATAAGTAGTTTTAATGATTTAGGAAATTGGTTTCCTAAATAGATTTTCCTTAATCAAATAATTCCATGAATAAAATATGTGATTAGATTTGGAAATTTGTTTCCTAATTTAATTATGATTTGATTTGGAGAATCAAATTTTAAACATATTTTATTTCCATAAATAGTTATGACATATAAGGAAATTATATACATGACATAATTGTATGTCATGTAATTGCATTAGATGCATAACATTATGCCATGCGTGTCGTGACATGTAGATGTATGCCATGTATGCCATGCCATGTAGATAATAGTTATTTGCATGCAAAGAGGATGAGACATAAAAACCCTAACTCAATATTAAAGCCTACACCTTCCATTAATATGGTTAGAACGGAGTTACATTTCTTGTTTGGGTTGTTGGACTCACTCCAAGCTCGGCTCGAACCTGAACATGTTCAAATCATTGGAATAGTTTAACTCTAATATGGTAAGAGTCAGAGGTCAATCGTTAGTTTGGGTTGTTGGATTCACTCCAAGCCTGGCTAATTGGTTGAATGCGCTCTAACCATATTAAAACTATTTCGCGATTAATGGGTCGGCTTTAACTTGGAGCATCGATTTGTTGGACTCACTCCAAGGTCGATGTGAAGAGAGGTGAAGTTGGGTGCTATGCATATGATGCATACTTGTTAATGTGTTAACAACCCAATGTATGTGTAAACATTCAATTAGTTGATAGCACATTGTGATAGTTACATATACATGATATGTAATCGGTATACTTGATACCCACCATCATAGCTAAGAATGGCTTGTTGGACTCACTCCAAGGTTGTTCTTATCTATGATGGATATCAGCCCATTCGGAGATGGACCTACGATCTCCCGAAGTGATTTTAAGGGTTTTTTGAAATTCGAAAAATGAATGGGATTTATAAATGTATATTGATGCATTTTAAAATCATCTTTCTCATATATGCTCGTTTTGTATTTCTAAGTTAATATATTGATCATGATGTCTTTGAATTGCGTTCCATTTTGGATTCGAATAAATTGACTGGGCCGAGCTTCATGGACTGGCTTAGAAGCTTGAGAATTGTTCTCAAGGTTGAAAAGCTTGCAAATGTCCTCGAAGCGCCTCTTCCCGCCCGTCCTAGTGACGATGCAACTCTGGACCAATTGTTGGCCTATCAGAAACATGTGAGTGATTCTGAACAAATGAGTTGCATCATGCTAGCCACGATGGAACCCAAGCTACGAAAGCAGCATGAGCATATGGATGCTCATATCGTAGTCCTTCATCTTTGTGAGTTGGTTGATGAGCAAGTGAGATTCGAAAGGTTCGAAGTCTCAAAGCTCCTCTTCACCTCTGAGATGCTAGGAGGTTCATCTGTGGTACTGCTCAATATGCTGAAGACTGTGGAGTCTTCTGAGAAGCATGAGCAGGGGACGGTGCTGTTAGTTGATTCCTCGAAGAAAGGTTCTAAGAGGAAGTCAAAGGAATAGCAGAAGGGAAAGAAGAGAAGGGCTAAGAAGGTAGAACTAGCACAAAAGGAAACTTGCCATCATTATGGCAAGGAGAGCCATTTGCGAAGAAAGTACAAGATTTATCTTGAGTCCGTGAAGAAGGATAAGGCATCGGATGCCCCATCTTCTTCAGAAATCTTCTTTATTGATTGTCATTCTATTTCCTCAGACACTTGGGTATTCGATACTGGGTGTGGCTCACATATATGTAATGACATACATGGGATAAGGAATAGAAGAAGACTCGTCAAGGGGAGAGTCAAATTTACGTGTTGGGAATGGAGCAACGGTTGCTGCACTCGCCATCGGAACGTATTTGTTGGAACTCCCTGTAGGACTTGTCTTAGAACTGGACAATTGCTTTTATGTTCCTTCGTTGATAAAGAACATCATTTCTATTTCTTGTTTAAATAGAAATGGGTACCATTTGACTTTTAGTAACAATTGTTGTTACATAACTTTGAATGGAGTTCTTTATGGGACTGGAACTTTAAGCAATGGTGTTTATACGTTGGACGTATCCAGTGACATTTTCAATATCGAAGCAAGCAACACGCATGCTCGAAAGGATAATCACATAGACTCCTATATGTGGCATTGTCGTCTTGGCCATATAAGCAAGAAACGCATGTCCGAATTACACCGATGTGGAATTCTGGAATCGTTTGAATTGGATTCATACGATACATGCGAATCATGCTTAAAAGGCAAGATGACTAAGTTACCTTTTACTGGAAAAGGTGAACGAGTGGGAGAGTTACTAGGTCTAGTACATACTGATGTATGTGGACCTATGTCAACTCAAGCTTTAGGAGGCTATAGCTACTTCATTACCTTCACCGATGATCACTCACGGTTTGGGTATGTGTTCTTGATGAAACACAAGTCTGAAGCCTTTGAAAAGTTCAAAGAATTCAGAAATGAAGTAGAGAAACAACATGACAAAAGTATTAAAATACTTCGATCAGATCGAGGTGGTGAATACTTAAGTCAAGAGTTTCTTGATTATCTAAGAGACAATGGCATATTGTCTCAATGGACTCCGCCCTATACACCACAGTATAATGGTGTATCTGAGAGGCGTAACCGGACCTTGTTGGACATGGTCAGGTCAATGATGAATCATGCGACTCTTCCCAAGTCCTTTTGGGGTTATGCACTTCAGACAGCTGTTTACTTGTTAAACAGAATGCCTACCAAGGTAGTCTCTACTACTCCATATGAGATATGGGCTAGTAAGAAACCTCATGTATCTTACTTGAAGATATGGGGTTGTCCTGCTTATGTGAAGCGGACTGTATCAGACAAACTGGATGCTAAGTCTGATAAATGTCTATTTATTGGATACCCTAAGGAAACAAGGGGTTACCAATTCTATCATCCTGTGGAACAAAAGGTGTTTGTTTCAAGGCATGCTGTGTTTCTAGAGAAAGAGTTTCTCTTGCAAGAAAACAGTGGGAGTGTCGTCGAGCTTGAGGAGGCTCGAGAGACTCAAATAGACATTGATGAGATACCTGGTGAAGCACAACAGCCGACAACTCATAGTGATGAGCAATCAGCTGGACCTATTGTAACACCACATCTTCGTAGATCTGGTAGAACACGCAATATTCCTGAGAGATATGGATTTCTCGTAAGTGAATCGAACGACATGTTACTCATTGATGATGAGGAGCCTACCAGTTATGAAGAAGTGCTGACAAGTTCAGAAAGGGATAAGTGGCTTGGTGCCATGAAGTCGGAAATGGATTCCATATACGAAAACCAAGTTTGGAACTTGGTTGACCCACCTGAAGGCATAAAGCCTATAGGGTGCAAGTGGGTTTTCAAGAAGAAAACCGACATGGATGGTAATGTGATTACCTATAAGGCTAGATTGGTGGCGAAAGGATATCGTCAAAAACAAGGTGTTGATTATGACGAAACCTATTCGCCTGTAGCTATGCTTAAATCCATTCGGATGCTCCTGGCCATAGCGGCTCATTATGATTATGAGATATGGCAGATGGATGTGAAAACAACTTTCCTTAATGGAAACCTGCTCGAGGACGTGTATATGACACAGCCTGAGGGTTTCACATCGGTTGATAAAACCAAGGTATGCAAATTACGACGATCCATTTATGGATTGAAGCAAGCATCCAGGAGCTGGAATATCCATTTTGATGAGACAATCAAAAAGTTTGATTTCTCACAAAATCCAGACGAACCTTGTGTGTACAAGAAGGTTAGTGGGAGTGCAGTCGTGTTCCTAGTATTGTATGTCGATGACATATTACTTATAGGAAACAATGTGTCAATCTTACAGTCAGTTAAGGTTTGGTTATCCAAGACATTCTCCATGAAAGACCTGGGAGAAGCAACCTACATCCTTGGGATTAAGATCTATAGAGATAGATCGAAACGGTTGCTTGGTCTTTCGCAGTCTACATATATAGACCGAGTGCTAAAGAGGTTTAGCATGTCGGAATCCAAGAAAGGTTATCTGCCCATCAGGCATGGGGTACACCTTTCGAAGTCTATGTGTCCGCGCATAGAAGACGAGAGGATTTGCATGAGTAAGATTCCCTATGCATCCGCAATAGGATCTATCATGTATGCTATGTTATGTACGAGGCCCGATGTATCGTACGCTCTGAGTGTCACGAGCAGATACCAATCCGATCCAGGAATGGATCATTGGGCGGCTGTTAAGACGATCCTTAAGTACTTGAGAAGAACTAAGGATGTGTTCCTAATATATGGAGAAGGGGACATGGTGATACGCGGGTATACGGATGCCAGCTTCGACGGACAAGGATGATTCAGTCTCGATGCGGATCGTGTTCACCTTGAATGAGGCGCGATGAGTTGGAAAAGTTCCAAACAAGAGGCATGAGCGGATTCTACAAGCGAGGCGAATATATTGCGGCAGCGGCGAAAGGAAGCGGTTTGGATCAAGAAGTTCGTTCATGAACTTGGTGTGATTCCGGCCATTGTTGAAGCAATACCGGTCTACTGCGACAACAATGGAGCAATTGCACAGGCAAAAGAGCCAAGGTCTCATCAACGATCCAAACATGTGCTTCGCCGCTATCATCTTATCAGAGAGATCATAAGTAGGAACGAAATACAAATCGAGAAAATTCCCACTGAAAGGAACTTAGCGGATCCTTTGACTAAAGCATTACCTCAAAGTAAGTTTGAGGGTCATGTTAGAGCTTATGGTATTGGATACCGTAGCGATTGACATTAGGCCAAGTGGGAGTCTGTTAGTAATATATGAGAGATGTCCTAAGGCAATCGCCTTATGTATGAACCATTTATATGATAAATGAAGATTCACTATTTGAGTATACATGTTTAATGTATTTGATTGGATCTTAAACTCATTTACTAAATGTCCACGATACGATTCACAGCATGAGAGAATTTGTGATTGGATCACAACTAGTGAGTATCTCTACATGTGTAATTGTGATGTATCGGAATTATCCCTAGTCGATGAATTGATGGATTTGGACACCATCGATTACATCGAGAACTAACACGAGGTATACTCCTTGGTGTATCCAAGCAGCTGATTCTCACTGGCTGGAGACATTGTGATGTTCGGAGTTAATCGTGGATGCTAGTTATGGTAACTAGTTCATTGGAGTGACCAGCCGTAAGACTTCATATGGTTCTCTGCATATATAGATATGTCAATGAAGTTCTTACTGTGGCTTAAGTGCGATGTTCCTTTGACTTGCGGTATTCAAGTCATCTTGATCATGGAGACTTATGCTTTGACATCTTAAGCAAACATCTCTAAGGAGATGTGGACCGATGATTGGGTATAAGTCAAGTGATTGAAGGAGTTTGAATAGCCTATAAAGGATTCACCACTCCTGCGAGGAGATGTATACCCATGGCCTCGTCGGATTGTTACTAAAGTCTTTGGCTAAAGCATTACATGTTTAGAGTAAGGTACTCTTCGATACATGTGGAGTAACTAGAATCCGTAGGACGAGGAAATGATACTTGGGCTAGGTGTGACGTAGTCAGCCTAGTGGGGACTGACACTATTAGACCATGTCCTGAACCAAGTGGGTATAAGATGAGTGAAGGGAATGGGGCACGATTCATTTGAGCTCGAAGGGTTTGAAAAAGTTCGGATCAACCGTTGATCTTTTGGTTAATTGGGGATCATGATGTACTACTAGGTGCCACTCATGATCGTTCTATAATTAATGGTTAATTATAGACGGCCAACATAAACCGAGAACCTATTTGGTCACACGCACAACGAGTGTAATCCAAAGGATTTAAAACGAGCTTGAGAATGGGATTCTCAGACCGAGAGAAACTATGTTTGGTTGGACCGAAACATAAGCGAGCATGAAATTGTTTTGATCGCAATGGAAGCGTGGATGGGCCGTGTCTTATGAAGACATAATGGATGGACCAAAATGGTTTGGTTCTAATCAATGGATAAGAATAAACCAAAGGGTTTGGTTTATTTTAAGCGAATGAACCAAAAGTTGGTTCGGTTCGTTTTAACTTAAAATAAACCATCATGGTTTGGTTTATTTTAACTTATCTTAATGGAGCGGGTTAACGGGCTTTATGGATATGATCCATTAACCATTAAGAGAATTAGTTCTCTATAAAATAGGGCTTAAACCCTAATCATCCAAAACCCTAGCTTGAAGTTGCCGCCCACCCCTTGGAGGAATTTTCGGCGCCCAACTACAAGCTGCCGCCGCCCAGCTTTGTGCCGCCATCCAAGACCCTTGCCGGCGTCCAAGCTCCAGCCGGTGAACCTCCGGCGACCCTCCGGTGATCTCCTATAGGTTCGGCATCAAGGTGAGCCTTTTCTCTCCTTGTTTTGGCCGGCGCCTACTCCTCCACCAAGCTGTCCAGTTTTCTGGACAGCTTCTTCTCCTCTCGTCGGAGCGTCGTTTGGACGACGGTTAGTGATCCGACAGTGGGTAACATACCGGGGATTTGATCTCCGGTAATCCTCTGAGGTGGAGGACGAAGGATTCGTCAATCGGTTGACGAATACCTCTCCGGAGAAGCGAGTCTTGAGGACTTGTTTTAGATCCGAATTTGGATTCGGATCGTGATCATCTCTCGATCACGTCGTCTTCAACACGAGGCTAGTAACCCGTACGAAGACGAAGCTCGTGGCTTGGCGAAGTCATCCCGAGGAGCTCGGCGTGGATACGGATAGAGACGATTCTTATGAGGATCGTTCCGGTTGATGCCGTTCCCGCTACACGTCATACGAAAGGTATAACGTAGTTTAATTTCCTTTTATTGCAAATCATAATTTACGGTTATGTCTACACTTGTTGTAATATGCATGCGTGTGTTGTGTGTGTTGTAATAAATATAGATTTATTATTTTTAATTGCTTCCGCTGTGCTCATGTTTACGAAACATGATCGAACACACACACGCCGCGGTGCCGGAAACCCAACAATTCCTCCTTTCATCATTGGAATATCCTCTTACTCCCCCTTGATCTAATCCTCCCCCTTGATCATTACCCCCTAAGGTCAAGTGTTGAAGTTTATGGGTAATGTCTTGATTTTTGTCATTGATACCATTATCAATGGGGGATTTCCTAGGGTAAGTAGTAGAGGTTTCATCAAATTGAACATTTGAGGATTCCTCAACCTTTTGAGTTCTCTTGTTATAAACTCTATACTCTCTACTAGTGGATGAGTATTCAACTAGGATTCCCTCATCCGCTTTAGACTCAAATTTTCCTAAATTGTCCTTGGTGTTTAAGATGTAAGCTTTGCATCCAAAGACTTTAAAGTAATGAATTGTTGGAGTTGTATCATTCCATAATTCAAATGGAGTTTTACCTAGAAACCTATGGATTTGCACTCTATTTTGGATATAGCAAGCGATATTAACCGCTTCCGCCCACAAATAGCTAGGTAGTGAATATGCATTAAGCATAATCCTAGTCGCCTCTTGTAGGGCACGATTTCTCCTTTCCACCATCTCATTTTGTTGGGGTGTTCTAGGACAAGATAATTCATGCTTGTACCCTTGTTCTAAGCAAAATTTAGAGAAATTAGAATTCTCAAATTCTCGACCATAATCACTACGGATCCGATTGATTTTGAGATTTCTTTCATTCTCCGCTCTTTTGCTAAATCCTATAATTATTTCTAGGGTATTGTCCTTATATTTCATAAAATATACCCAAGTATATCTAGAAAAGTCATCAACTATAACCAAGCAATATTTACTACCATTCAAAGGAGTACTATGACAATCAAATAAATCTAAATGAATAAGCTCTAAAGGTAAGGAAGTGCTAGTCAAAGTTTTACCCTTGTGTGATGACTTTGATTGTTTTCCTTCTTGGCATGCATCACACATCTTGTCTTTGATGTACTTTACTTTTGGCAATCCCTTCACTAGTTCCAATTTAGCTACCTTGGCTATGTTCTTCATGTTGATATGCCCTAATCTCTTATGCCATAGCCAACTTTCTTCTTCTTTTGCCATAAGACACTTAGGGGAAATGTTAGAAGTATAGGATAAATCAACATAGTAAATATTGGATTTCCTATATCCTAGTAACATGCAATCATTCAAAACCTTGTGTCTAATAAAGCACTTTGTGGAATTAAATTCAACATTAAAATTTGCATCACAAAGTTGACTAACACTAAGTAAGTTAAATTTCATGTTGTTGACTAAAAGGACTTTATGAATAATAAGATTTGGGGATACCTCAATTGTGCCTTTACCTAGGATTTTGAGTTTACCACTATTCCCAAAAGACACGGTCCCCTTGCTAATGTAGTTGATTGTGGAAAACTTGCTCACATCTCCGATCATATGTCTTGAGCATCCGGTAACCACAATCCATATACCCGATCCACCTACCTATACAACATGAAAAATACAAGCCTTAGGTATCCAAATTTTAGGACCGATAGCATCAACTACAAATTTCTTTGGAACCCAAGCCTTTTTAACCTTGGTCCTAAGTGTTGCTTTTCTACTAATTAGGGAGGTAAATGCTACTTCCTTGTCCTTAGGTCTATAACCTATGCCAACCTTGTTATAAACGACCCTTTGGTCCCTAAGTATCATGTCAAGATATTTGGACCCATTAGTGAATTTTTCTAAGCATGTTCTTAATTCACATACTTCCTTTCTAAGTTCCTCATTTTCATTCTTAAATAAACATACATCATTACATGAAGGTTCTACATCCTTGATTGCCTTAATTTCTACCTTCAAATCCTTAATCCTAGATTTTGATTTGTTTAAAGCATTTTGAAGACATGCAATAGTTTTGTACAACAATTCTACCTTAGGGGAGTCTTTTACCTCATCGTCACTAGAGGATGATTCGTCGCTTGATGATGACTCCTCTTGACTTGAGGCTTCCGTGTCATCCTCCATGGCCATGAGTGCTAAGTTGCGTGTGACGTGACAAAGCTCCTCCTCATCGTATGAATCCTCAATGCTTTGTGTATCCCACGTTTGTGCTACCATGACCTCCTTCTTCTTTTCCTTCTCCTTCTTCTTTAGATCTGGGCAATTTGGCTTGATGTGCCCTTTCTTATTACAACCATAGCAAGTTATGTTAGTGTTAGAAATGGAACTACTAGAGGATTTACCTTTTGAGGATTGTAACATCCTCCTCATATCCTTTTTAGTGAGCTTCTTTGATCTACCACCAAACTTCTTCACGTAATGAGCCACCTCGCTTGCCGACAACTCATCACCGCTACTAGAGGACTCCTCCTCCGATTCGGATGAAGAAGAAACCTCCTTCTTTTATTTCTTCTTCTTCTCCTTTTTACCTACACAAAGAGCTACACCTTTCTCTTTCGACGAAGTGTTAGCTTGCTCATGTAGTTCAAACTCACAAAATAGTTCATCTAATTTTACTAACGAAAGATCCTTAGAAACCTTATAAGCATCTACCATTGATGCTCATAAAGTTGTTCTAGGGAAGGCTTGAAGCACATACCTTACGAGGTCTCAGTTTTCAACCTTCTCTCATATTACGTGTAGTCCATTGACTACCTCCTTGAATCGACCGTGCATTTGGCTCACAGTCTCGTTGGTCTTCATGTTGAAGCTTTGGAGTTGACCTATCAATAGGTCCCTTTTGGCTCTCCTCGTCTCCTTTGACCCTTCATTTAATTCGATGAGCTTCTCCCAAAGCTCCTTTGCAGATTCAAAGAGTCCTACTTTGCTTAGTTGCTCTTTAGACAAGCCACATTGAAGTGTGGTTGTTGCTTTGGCGTTGGATTGAACCTTCTTCGCCATCTCCCTAGTCCAATACTTCGTTGGTATCGACGCTCCGAAATCATCAACTGGCTTCTCGAAACCATCTATGATACTAAACCAATTATCAATATCATTCATAAGGTAGTACTCCATCCTACCTTTCCAATAGCCGAAATCGTTGTCGTCGAAGAATGGAGGCCGCACCGTGCTATATCCCTCTTGAAATGCCATGGTGCTCCGGTTGATGGTTAGATCTTCCGACACGATCCGGGCTCTGATACCACTTGTTGGGGATCTTTGGAAGGCTAGAGGGGGGGGGGGGGTGAATAGCCTCTTTTGTCTCCATAAGAAAGGTTAGCGAAAGCAAAACAAATATAACCGAAAAGACAAAAGCAAGCGCTAACAAAATGATTTAACGTGGTTCGGAGATTATGCTCCTACTCCACGGTGATCCGTAAGGTGGATCAACCCAAGCAAATCTTCACTAAGAGCTCCTTTCTGGAGGAGAAGCCTTCTTTACAAATAAACTCCTCTTCTTACAAATGATGTAGATGAAAATAAGGGAAGAGGAGATTAGAAATCACTAGAAGGCTATTAGATGTGGGGAGGTTGAAGGTATGAATATGAATATGAGCACTAGCCTCCTCAAGCACCCCTTGGCCTCTTTTTATAGAGAAGAGGCTGATTTTCTCGTTGGGGTTGGAGCAGTCGATTGATGGTCTCCATCAGTCGACTGCTACTGTAGCTGATGCAATCCAATGACTTCTGACGAGCTTGATCGCGATTTGTCACTACCCAACGGGAAGATGATCAGTCGACTGATCATACTATAAGTCGACTGATGTCTCAATCAGTCGAGTGCTCCGAATGATCATTCGACTAGAAAACATTCTGTGTCGATGTCCACTATTAACAGTCGATTGCTAGGGTATAGTAGTCACTGATTGTGGACCAGTCGACTGCCAAACCTTAGCAGTCGACTGATGGCACTAGAACGCTGCCCTTATCAGTCGAGTGACTGATCAATCGACTGGGAAGAGTATTAGTCGACTGATACACTTCAAGTATGATCAAATCATACTTGAAGTCAAACTCCCCCGACCTATACTCAACCCTCTAGCTCTTCCTTCAGCCTTGCGCCTCTAGGATCTCTCCGAGTCTACGACTCCTTCATCCTTGCGCTTGCTTCCAAGAGCTTCCCTTGGTTTCGTCATGTCTCGGGTTTCTCTTTTGCAAAAGTCCGCTTGGACTTTACGCCGCCAAGACTACATGTTTGGATTTACGCTGCCAAGACTTTGCCTTTGGACTTTCTTTGCCAAGGGTCCGTTTGAACTTTACGCCGTCAAGACTACATGCTTGGACTTACACCGCCAAGACTTTCCCTTGGACTTCCTTTGCCAAGATTACACTTGGACTTTCCTTTACCAAGTCTTCATACTTGGATTTTCCTGTCACTTAACACGTTCATGGTTAGATCACAAAACATTGCCTAACTATAAATGATTATCAAACATCAAAACACATAAATGCTTGTGGCATTGTTGCACCAACATCTTTGACAAGAGGGATAAGCTAAGGGCACACATCAAAGGTATACCTATAAGATAGGGCTTTATAAATCTAAACTTATATGAGTTTTCTTTCACATGGATCGCTAAAGGGATCTTTTTTCTGCTGTGATTTTATTGTTTATCGCATAGGATTCCCTACATTTCATCACTTATCTTAGCCCATCTCGGTGGTTAAATTCTTCTCGAGTTGCCTTCATGTCCCATCTTGGTTTACTACGGTTTTAGATATTTCCCGAGTCGCCTTCGCTTCTGACTTGACCTACTCGAGTATTAAACCCTTCCCAAATCGCCTCTGCTCATGATTCGGCCTATTTCGGTCTTAAACATTTTCCAAGTCACCTTCGCTCTCGACTCAGCCTACTCGGGTATTAAACCTTTACCACATCACCTTTGCTCCTGATTCAGCATGTTCCGATCTTAGACCCTTTCCAAGTTTCCTTCGCTCCCGACTTAGCTTACTTGGGTATTAACCTTTCCCGCATCGTCTTCGCGCCTGATTCAACCTGTTCCGATCTTAGACCCTTTCCAAGTCACCTTCTCTCTCGACTCATCCTACCGGGGTATTAAATCCTTCTCGAGTTGCGCTACTCCCTAATTCGGTACAAGGCCTTCTACCTGTGCCTTATGCTATCCCTTTAATGATTATTTGGATCCCATAGGCCAAGTCATATCCACATCATATGCCAACCCCTCTAAATAGTCAAACGAATAAGTATGAATGTCTGACGTTTCTCAATCGATCCCTCAGATTGGCGAACCTTCCAAGTGTTTCTAGGGTTTGGCGTTCACCTCTTATTTCATCTTCGTGACCTATCCTCTCCCCTTACCTATTCCTTTTTCTCAGTTGTAATCTCTTCACCAACATTATGCAAGGAATAGTTAGAGATGTACTCATGGAATTACAAAAGGAGAGAAGGTCTAGAATGACGAAATCCTCATCCCTTGCTACTCAGCTAACATTTTTCGAGGTCAGTATGCCCTCGAGTCCCGCCGCCGTGATGAGGGCCGCCTTTTGTTTTTCAGATCAAGTGACCACCTTATGGTCAATGGATGCCTCTACCACCGGGGAAGCTCCCTTCCCTAACCTCTTGCCTTTGCAAGAAACTTATCCTCAATCTCTAGGTATTCTCCGCTTGCTCGATCCATCTTATGGGTTTTCACAGGTAGGATCTCTTTCTCAGGGATTCTTGGAATTATGTGCTTTTTCCCTTGAATTACCTAGCATCTCCTTCTACTCACACTTCCTATTCTACCTCTCCTATTTCCTATACTCTTGAATCCTTTTTTTCGACCTTCGTAGTTCCTGTACCACCCCAGCGTCCTATCTGTTGGAATGTATACTGAAAGCCTAGCTCTTTTTTGTATGAACATTTTATTTTGGAATAAGAATCACATGATCATTGTTTCCACTTTATATATTTATTATATATGTGTGCATATTGTCTAATATTTTACATTGTAGATAACATGGTGCTTGGTGTGACACAGAAGATCATGTTATCAGTCCCTTGTAAAATATAAGTAGAGGCTCACGAGCAAGATGGTTTTGGACAAACCATTGACATGGTTGTAGTGTAGCTTGGTATTGTTTTGTCTTGAACATAGAGTTACACTAGTACACTTATGTGTATTGAGTAGGACCGACATAGAGGTGATTCAATTAATTGCTGACTACATAATTGAATCAGACCTCGGATATTATATTGTACATGCTCTTAATCCCGATATAATAACGGGCACATGTACTTAGTATTTATTTCTTTGATTTACCAGGGGGGTGAGATTTAGATGGATTAAATCAATATGCCCGGTAAGTTGGGAAATAATATTATTTACATGGTGTGCCGTTGATTATAGGAGGAAACCGTGTCCTATATATTAGGTTGATGATGTCCCCTTGAGGAGCTCATAAGGTTCATCATGTAAACCCAGCTGGTTGACTTAGTCAACATGATGATAAGGTTGAGTGGTACTACTCGAGGAATTAGATGTTAATTAATTGATGGTCAGTAAATCAATTAATTGACGGACATTCGATATCTTAAACACAGGGAGATGAATGTACAAATAATATATGGAGCCCATATTAATTTATGGGGGTTGGTGAGGTAGTTCAATGATGATCCTCTAGTGGAATGGAACATCATTGATGGATCAAGTTTGTGTGGTTCCAATCCATCGGGTGGCCAAGATCCAACTCCTCCTTATGGTCCCTATCGTAGCCTAATATAATCCTCGTGAAGTCTAGATCCAAGGATGTAAAACAAAACCCTAGAACCAACGGTTGGGATTAAATCCCTAGATCCGATGGTTAGGATGAAACCCTAGAATCGACGGTTGGGATTAAATCCCTAGATCCGACGGTTGGGATGAAATCCTAAATCCGACGGTTGGGATAAAATCCTAGATCCGACGGTTGGGATGAAATCCTAGATCCGACGGTTGGGATGAAACCCTAGATCCGACGGTTGGGATAAAACCCTAGATCCGACGGTGGAGATTAAATCCCTAGATCCGACGGTGGAGATTAAAGGAGTCCTAAGCCTAACTCTATAAAAGGAAAGCTTAGGTTGGGCGGCAAGTAGATTTGGTTCAAGGAAAAATTAGGGTTTTGCCTCTCCAATCTTGGGCGGCAAGAAACACTAGGAGAACAAGGGCTTGGGCAGCTAGGTTTTGGAAGGAGCTTGGGCGGCATCAAGAGAAGAAGAACCCTTCTTCTTCCTAAGGTTGGCGGCACCTATCTATCTTCCTCCTCTATTCCTAGGCCGGCGCTCTTCCTCCTCCCTTTCTCCTTGGTGGCCGGCACTTCTCCAATCTCCAAGGTGGCCGGCGGTTCCCTTTGCATTGGTGGCCGACGCTTCATCCATTCGTTCCTTGGCCAGCGGTTGCATCAAAGTCTCTTGCTTGGTGGCCGGTTCTAGAAAGGAAAGGTTTTGTTGGTTCTTCTCTTTGTTCGCACCGGACAAGGAAGGGAAGAACGCGATCTAGAAGGCTTCTACTCATGGAGGATCTTCGCCCACACGTCGTCCACGAGAAGGATAGGACATACGGTAGAAGATCGTAAGGTATAAAGTTTTACAACTTTATTTTCAGATCTGAGAATGTTATTTTAATTGTTGATTATACAATTATGCATATGTATATATTTTGTATAATCATGGACCCCGAAGACAAATACAAAAACCGGCGATCCGTCCGTCGTCTCTTCCGCGGCTAACCAACTGAAGAGTTGTGTTGCTTGAACAACTAGTTTGTTCAAGCGACCACTCAAGTTGTTAGCACGACGACGAATAGGTTGTGCTAAGGAAACTCATCCCATCCGGATTAATTCTTTCATTAGTGAAAATTTTAATCCGGGGACATGAGAGCCAATGAGCCTCCGAAGCAACTCCCTACACTATCTCATCTAACCCACCTTTATTCCCCTTCTGTTGTGGGTTGTCCAACTCCTTGTCTACCACGGGACCACCCTTACCTTTACCTCGAGTGCCCCTTCTTTCACTACTCTAGTATCCTTCTCTTGAATAACTCCGCCTCATGACGTATTCAAGGTGATCCACTATTTTGGAGCACCTGAATTATGGGCTGATGTTGGTAAGAATAACTGATGAGGTGAGCCATCTTTTTCACATGCTCTCCTATTGATACTCTTGAATTCGCTTTCCTACAAACTCAGGACAACTATGGGGAGTTGGTTTGACACCTGATCGAATACCCAGAGAAGTTAGCCACCCCTTCTTGTCTTCCACACTTCTTAGTGGGGGTCTCTACTCCGCTACATGTTATCCCTTTCACTCAGGACAAGTAAGCAAGATCGCAATCATGTAAAGTGTTTTGTTTCATCTTCTTCATTTTACTTGTATATCTTGTATTTGGTTGCATCCATTGTAAGCTCTAGGTGTTGTAAGAGGTTTCTCCACCTCGAAAGATTTTCGAGAAGGAGGAAGTGATAGTGGCACTATTAATGAAGAGCTAGGCCATAGAGTAGGAATCGAGTATTCCGAACCATGTAAAAATAGATTTGTATTTGTGTGTTGTTTCATTTTTGTTTGTATCTTGTTTCCATTGTGTAGCAACTTCTTGTAGACAAACACGAACACAATCAAAAGAAGAATGAGGTTGAGTCGAATGCTATTCACCCCCCCTCGTCTAGCGTGCCAAGGTCTTAATAAGTGCTATGAGAGCGAGACTCCTCTTCAATCAGGCTAACAACTGAGGGAGAAAGAGCTAGAGGGAAATTAAATTTGGAGATGGATTTGGACTTGATACAAGATTTCCACCACCCTACGGACTAGGGGGTTTTGATCAATGGAGGATAAGAATGGAAATGTTCTTTCAAATGAACATCGAAAAATGGTTCACTCTAACGGAAGGGTTCAAAGCTCCAACGGACAACAAATGAATAGTCATCAAAAGGAGCAAATGGACCGAGGAGTTAATTTCGATATCTGACTCAAACTACAAGGTAACCAAAATTCTGATTAACTTGATACCTAACAATGTTTTGTTCAAGTTAGGTAAATACAAGGATGGAAATGAACTATAGAATAAATTGGTTAAGCTCCATGAAGAGCCCTTGCTGGTCCAAGATGATGATGACTCCAAGGAAGAAGAAGAATGCTTATCATCCCAAGCTCTTGACAACTCGGAGGTTGAGAGGTACTCAACTTCTGAAGTCGAAGTAATTGTAGAAGTCACCACCTCTAGGATTGAAGGGGAGGATAGGCAATCAACTCCGGAGCAAGAGGAGACCTCAACCTCCGGAGCCTATGATGAATCATCCCACATTTTCCCTACCACCAAGATAGGTAACTCAAGCTCAAGCTTGTTAGGGCAATCAACCCATGTGATATGGTTTTGATGTGTGTGGCAAAGGGTTTAAGTTAGGATTGTTATGGATTTGATATGTGCATTGAAGTTATGCAGGCCTTAGTAATTCGCACATGGATGACGATAGCATTGGCAAGATTCACCATCTCATGACTCGGTCCTTGAGTGGGTGAAAGATGCATTGCAGAAGCCGTGCACTTGGTGCATCTGAGGGACCGTAGGACGAGGAGCATTGGAGTGAAGGCGAAGGAAGTAGACTTCAGGGCGAGACGCGAAGGATGACGCTGCGAAGTCATGCGCTTGGCGCATCCGAGGGATGTGGCCAGACGAAGAGAACTTCAAGGCGAGGGACTCCAAGGGAATGAGAGTGAGCGATTGTAACCCGGGACGAGGTAGCTCGTAGGTGAACTTTGCCAAACGGCTAAGTGTCTGATGGGTGTTTCCCGAGACTAGTCGACTGCTATAGGTAGTAGTCGACTGATCCAAGTTGACTGGAGACTCGACTAGTGTTCGAGTAAAAGTTATGGCCGGAAAGTCGACTGCCAGCTCGTGGCAGTCGATTGCTAGCTCGTGGCAGTCGACTGCTAGCTCCATCAGTCGACTGCCAAGGGGAGCAGTCGACTGATGTCGAGGGTTTCGGGTATAGAAGCTTTAACAGTCGAGTGATCGCATTGACCACTCGACTGATGAGAAGATTAATCGACTGATGTGGGAGCCGTTGGTTAAAATTCAACATGGAAGAAGCCGTTAGAGGGCAACGGCTACAACAACAGTCGACTGATCGGGGCATCAGTCGACTGCCGCTGGCTCAACGGGAAGAATGACCCCTTCCCTATAAGAAGAGGCCTTTGGACACTTGGGGAGCCTAATGCTTTATTACTAAACATCCTCACAAGTTCCCAAACAAATTCTACTCTTCTTACTTGCATTTATTTCAATCCTATTGTAAGAAGAGAGATTGTAAGAAAGGTTACCTCCACCTAGCTTTGTGCAAAGGAGAGATTAGTGAAAAGCTTAAGGCGTGATTCACCTTGGAACGAATCGAGTCGTGGACTAGCGGCAAGGGACGTGAACCACATTATATCGGTTTGTTAGCGCTTGTTCTTAATTGTATTTATTGTTTATATTTCCGTTGCGCTAATCATATTTGTAGACGATCAAGAAAGAGCGAATTCCACTGTACATGAAAGATGACTATTCACCCCCCTCTAGTCGGCCACCGACGTTCCAACAAGTAGTATCAGAGGCAAGTTGCTTATCACTGGACTCATCGCCGCAACAAGCATGACAATTACAATGGCTAGCTCCAACATCCATCCGCCAAAGTTCGAGGGGGAATTTGCATGGTGGAAGAAGAGTATGGAGGTATTTTTCGAAATGGATTTTGATATCATGTTAATAATGGAATCCGGTTTCGATATACCTAGGGGTGAAGAGGGGGAGCCTATAGAAAAATCAAGGTGGACCATGAAGCAAAGGGAGGAGCACCTTGCAAACTCAAAGGCCAAGCACCACCTTTTCAACGTGCTTCGCCAACAAGAAATAAACTGGATAGGAGAATGCTTTAGCGCCAAGGAGATGTGGGAGAAGCTAGTGGAGCTTCATGAAGGCACATCTGAGGCCAAGTTAGCAAGAAGAGATGTCCTCCGCTCTCAACTAAATAACATCAAACTCGATAAAGGGGAAAAGGTAACATCTTTACATTATCATTTTAAGGAAATCATAACCGGTTTATCAAGTGTAGGAGAGAAGCTATCGAACCGGGACATGATAATGAAGGCTATAGATGCATTCCCCCGGTCCTCAAAGTGGAGCTCCATGGTGGACTCTTTCTACATTTCGAAGAATCTAGAGGTGAGCACCCTAGAAGAGTTCTTCTCCATGATGGAACTTCATGAAACAAGGCTTAAAGGAGTAGAAGAAGAGCAAATCAAGCCAACAAGGGGAGTGGCACTAGTAGCGAAAAAAGGAAAGAAGAAGAAGAAGGAGATTGCACCGTTTTCCTTCGATGAATCCTCCTCCTCCTCCATGGATAGCAATGAGGAGGCCTATATGATAAGGAAGGTAAGACGTGCTTTAAAAAATTTTAAATTTAACAAATCTAATGATAGGAGGAGAACACCAAGGAGGAAAATTATATGCTACAATTGCCAAAGAGAGGGACACATAAGGGATGATTGTCCCCTCTTGAACAAAAGCAAGGAGGAAAGGAGAAAGAAAGAAGAAAAGAAGAAGGGGAGCAAGAAAAAGGAAGAAGAGAAGAAATCCAAGGAAAAAGGGAAGGCCAAGACACACAAGGCTGTTAGGATGTATACTGAAAAGTCTATCTTTTGTATGAACATCTTTATTTTTGAAATAAGAATCACATGATCATTGTTTGCATATTTATGGTGATGCATATTGTCTAATACATTACATTGTAGATAACATGGTGTGTGGTGTCACACGGGAGATCATGTTATCGGCTCCTTGTAAAGTATAAGTATAGGCTCACAACCGAGATGACTTTGGACAAACCATTGGTATGGTTGTAGTGTGATTTGGTATTGGTTTGTCTTGATCATAGAATCACACTAGTACACTGTGTGTATTGAGCAGGACTGACTTAAAGGTGATTCAATTTATTGCTGACTACATAATCGAATCGGACCTCAGATATTATATTGTACATGCTCTTAATCCCGATATAATAACGGACACATATACTTAGTATTCATTTCTTTGATTTAGCAATGGGCGAGATTTATAGATTAAATCGATAGGCTCGGTAAGTTAGAAAATGATATTATTTATATGGTGTGCCGTTGATTATAGGAGGAAACCGTGTCCTATATATTAGGATGATGATGTTCCCTTGAGGAGCTCATAAGATTCATCATGTAAACCCTGCAGGTGGACTTGGTCCGGCGTGATGAAAAGGTTGAGTGGTACTACTCATGGAGTTAGATGTTGATTAATTAATGGTCAGTAAATTAATTAATTGACGGACATTCGAGATCTTAAATACGGGGAGAAAAATATACAAATCATATATGGAGCCTATATTAACTTATGGGGGTTGGTGAGGTAGATCAATGATAATCCTTTAGTGGATTAGATTATCATTAATGGATCGAACTTTATGTGAGCTTGATCCATTGGGTGGCCAAGATCCAACTCCTCCTCATGGTCCCTATTGCAGCCTATTAAAACCTCATGAAGCCTAGATCCAATGGATGAAAACAAAACTCTAGATCCAAAGGTAGAGATTAAATCTCTAGATCCGACGGTTGAGATTAAATCTCTAGATCCGACGGTTAAGATTAAATCCCTAGAACCAATGGTGGAGATTAAAACAAGGCTTATCCCTAACTCTATAAAAAGGGGCTTAAGGGTTGGCATGGAGATAGAATTAGAGGCAAGAGAGATTAGGGTTGGGCGGCAAGAGGCTTGGAGTTAGGGTTTGTGCTCGGGCGGCCACAAATAAGGAAGTTTTTCCTCTTCTTATTCTTCTTCCTTAAGAGTTGCTGGCTCCCCTTCTCCTTCCCTAAAACTTGGCCAGCATCCAAACAAGTTTCTCTCCTCTCCTTGGTCAGTGGAAAGAAGTCTAGGGTGTCTTTCCTTAGAGTCTTGGCCGGCGTTCACTCTCCTTGATCTCCTTCTTGGCCGGCGGCAAGCACCAAGCTTGGAGCTTGGTGGTTGGTTGAAGGAAGGAGAGGTGTTTTGTTTCTTAGTCTTCCTCTTGTTCGGAGCGAGCAAGGAAGGAAGATTGGTGATCTAGGAGCTTCGACTTTTGGTAGATCGTCGCCCACACGACGTCCAAAAGGAGGAAGGACATACGATAGAAGATCGAGAGGTATAATACTTGTCTATTTTCTTATGTAACATGTTTATAATTGTTTTCAATTATATATGCATGATATATTCTATTTTGTGGCTAATATAACTTGGACCCCGAACATAAACACAAAATCCAGCGATCCGTACATCGTCTATTCCGCGGCTATTCGTAGAATAGAGGTTGGTCGCTTGAACAACAAGTTTGTTCAAGTGACTACTCTAATCGAATAACACGATGATGACAAGGTTGCTTGGGCAATCCCTCTTGTCAAGGATAATTTTTTTTTTATCCGGGGACATAGAAGGGATCGCCATGAATAAGCAACCGAGTTGAAGTGGGAAGCGAAGTTTCCCCTCCCTTCAAGTGGTATCAGAGCCACGGTTTCCGATTTTGTGTGTTTAGGATTCGGTTACTTTTATGCACTTTTCATATATTATATGTGCCGGATAATAGTAGGATATGCGTAGGTTAACACTTTGGTTGCAGGCATAGGATCCAACTATTATGGCCATATGTGCGTATGTGATTGTATGTGTGTAATTGTATATTTTGTTGAATCCTCGGGGTTGACGAGGCTAGTATTTAATTTTTTGTAAATTAGATACGACATTGTTTAGCCACTCTTTTTATTTTAGTTTACTTTCGATCTAGATTTCATGTACACTCCCTCGTGGAGTATAGGATCGATGGATGTAAATTAAAATAGATTTTAGTCTCGGCTCGGATCTCTGGATGGCTCGTACATGGTGTAGGAGGAGCGGACGAGATGGCGATACAACGGGAGACATATTGAAGACAAAAGCCATAATAGTTGGAAAATTTTTATTTTTCATATTTATTACTTATTGTTTGATATGCATGTCGTAGTCTAGAAAATTCCTCAATTTCAAATAACTAAGTGGGAGAGGGAAATTTTTATAAATTCCCATGGCCTCCATTACGATTTGACAAGTGATGTAAACAAACTTGCGCGTCGGCTCTGAGTGCCTTCCTTTTCATCGGATGAGTTTGTTTGCAGATCACAAGGTCAAATATGGTTATAGGAAATTATTAAGGATCGTGTGTACTTCCCCATCGGAAGGCACATAACCCGAGATAATTACCTTGGTACCGAGTAATGGTGAACACTTAGATACAAATATAAGTATCCTCCCCATCGGAGTCACTGCTTTTATTTGTAGGGCCAAAGAGGAACCAACTATTAATTTTACTTGTCAAAAAGTTAGGTTGACAAGATAGTAAAATTAATGGGTAAAACCTCCTCTTACAAATGTAGAATTCGTATACGTCCACACTATCGTGGCATACGATATTCTCGGTATTTTGAGATGTTGGTTGATTTTAAAATTTTATTGTTTGAGGAATCAATAATTTTTTGAAATCTAATGTTTTGATCTATGTGATTCTTAGGTTTTCTTTCAAAATGACTTTCAACCCGCTTGTTGTGATACTGAAAGAGAATAAACTTTCAGGACCCAACTATGTTGATTGGAAGAGGAATCTTGACATTGTCTTGACTGCTGAGGAATACAAATATTTACTCCTCGAAGAGTGTCCTCCTAAGCCTGTGGATGATTCTGGGGAAAAGGAGAAGGAGAGTTATAAGAAGTGGATCAAGGCCGATGAGATGGCGCGGTGTTACATTTTGGCATCTATGTCAAATGTAATGCAACATCAGCATCAAGCCATGCCCACTGCTTATGACATGATGCTCAATCTCAAAGAACTTTTCGGACACCAGAATCGGGCTGCTAGGCAGGAAGCCATGAGGAACTTGATGACGACCACCATGATCGAGGGAACACCCATGAGGGATCATGTTCTCAAGATGATGACACATTTGAATGAGCTGGAGGTCATTGGAGCTGAGATCGATGGGGAAACCTAGGTCGATATCATTCTCCAGTCTCTACCTAGGAGTTTTGAGCAGTTTCTCCTGAACTACAATATGAACAAGAGGTTGTATTCGTTGGCAGAGCTTCTGACAGAACTCCAGGCGGCAGAGGGGCTATTTCATCAGAGTGCTCAGGCGCATGCCATGGTTACCCAAAAGGTTTCTACTTCTAAGCCGAAAGGCAAGAAGAAGAAGAAACAAGCTGGGGCAAAGGTGGTGGGAGGAACTTAGGGAGGAGTGAAGAAGCCGAAAGGCAAGTTCTTCACTTGTAAGCTGACTGGACACTGGAAGAAGGACTGCCCCAACCGCAAACAGAACAATGATATATCTTTTAGTCTAGTCGTTGAAACATGTTTAGCGGTGTTATCTACCGACACATGGTGTGTAGATACGGGAGCCACTGATCATGTCTGCAATACTTTGTAGGGGTTCTAGGAAACCAGACGACTGGCTGAGGGGGAGATTACCATATACCTGGGCGATGCCACGAAGGTGGCGGCTGTTGCAGTGGGAGATGTTTATTTATCTTTTGAGAAAAATAAATTTTTGGTTCTTAAGAATTGCCTTTTTGTACCTTTATTTAGAAAGAATTTAATTTCGATTTCTAAATTGTTTATGGATGGATATTCTATTTCTTTTAATGATAGAGTTCTTATAAAAAGGAATAGGGACATTATCTATTCGGGTGCATTGATAGGAAATTTATACACACTTGAACCAAAAGCTCCCACGATGCAAATAGAAGCTAATAACTCATCTTCTAATTCCAATAAGAGAAAAGAACCTTCGAAGATAAACTAAACATATATTTGGCATCTTAGGCTTGGTCATATTAACCTAAGCAGAATTCAAAGGTTGATAGCTGATGGACCTCTGGGTTCATTAGTGGTGGAAGATTTCCCAACCTGTGAATCTTGCTTGGAGGGTAAAATGACCAAGAGGCCTTTTAAGGCCAAGGGGTATAGAGCCAAAGATGTGTTAGAATTGGTTCATTCTGATTTGTGTGGTCCTATGTCTATCTAAGCTAGTGGTGGTTTTGAGTATTTCATCTCTTTTATAGATGATTATTCGAGATATGGATATATTTACTTGATGCGTCGCAGGTCTGAATGCTTTGACAAGTTCAAAGAATTCAAGACTGATGCGGAGAAACATCAAGGTAAAAGTATCAAGACACTACGATCTGATCGTGGTGGTGAGTACCTCTTGGGAGAGTTTAGGAATTACTTATCAGAGGCTGGGATTCAATCCCAATTGTCTGCACCTGGTACACCCCAGTAGAATGGTGTAGTAGAGCGAAGGAATAGGACTCTTATGGAGATGGTTAGATCGATGATGAGTTATTCTGAGTTGCCAGATTCGTTCTAGGGATATGCTCTAGATATGGCAGTGTACATTATGAACTTTGTTCCATCTAAATCAGTGCCTTCTACTCCCACAGAATTGTGGAATGGGTGAAAGCCTAGTCTAAGACATATTCGGATATGGGGGAGTCCAGCACATGTGCTGAAGGCAGATGTTAGTAAGTTGGAACCTCATACAGAAGTGCGCATGTTCGTTGGCTATCCTAGAGGAACGAAAGGTGATTTATTTTATAGTCCTAGAGATCAAAGGGTGATCGTCAGCACGAACGCCAGATTTCTAGAGGAAGACTATGTCATGAACCATAAGCCCATGAGTAAGATTGTTCTGGAGGAATTGAAAGGGGAAGTCGCTTCTTCAGTACCACCGGTACAAGAGGACATACCACAAGTCACTACACCGTGTGTCATAGAGGATACACAGGTGATACCTCGTCGTAGTGGGAGGGTTGTGAGACAGCCTGATAGATTCATGTTCTTGGGAGAATCTTCTGATTTGGTCCCTAGCGAACATGAACCTGATCCCTGGACATATGACGAGGCAATTCGAGATAAAGATGCAGTATCTTGGCAAAATGCAATGAATACTGAGATTGAATCTATGGACTTGAATCAGGTATGGGAGCTAGTAGAACCACCCGATGGTGTAAAAACCATTGGATGCAAGTGGATCTACAAAAGAAAGAGAGGAATAGACAGGAAGGTTGAGACCTTCAAAGAGAGGCTTGTTGCGAAGGGGTATACTCAGAAAGAGGGTATCGATTATGAGGAGACCTTTTCGCCCGTGGCTATGCTTAAGTCTATCCAAATTCTCTTATGCATTGCAGCTCATATGGATTATGAGGTGTGGCAGATGGATGTCAAGACAGCTTTCCTTAATCGAAGTCTTGAGGAAAACATCTATATGAAGCAACCAGAGGGATTCATTGCAAAGGGAAAAGAGCATATTGTGTGTAAGCTTAATCGGTCCATTTATGGATTGAAGCAAGCTTCGAGGTCTTGGAACATCCGCTTTGATGAGGTAATCCAGTCTTATGGATTTATTCAAAGTCCGGATGAGTCTTGTGTATACAAGAGATGTGACGGAAATATAGTGGTATTTCTTGTACTATACTTAGATGACATTTTGTTAATTGGCAACAATGTCAAGGTGTTATCGGACGTAAGGGTATGGTTGTCCAAACAGTTTGATATGAAGGACTTGGGAGAAGTGGGACACATCCTTGGGATCAAGGTTATAAGGGATCGCAGGAAAAGGATGTTGTGCTTATCTCAAGCTACATACATAGACACTATTATGGATCTTTTTAGCATGCACAACTCCAAGAAAGGTTTTCTACTTTTCAGGCATGGAGTTCCTTTATCTAAGTAGATGTGTCCTAGAACATCTGAGGAGATAGAGGAGATGAAGGCGATTCCTTATGCTTCGGCGGTAGGAAGCCTCATGTATACGATGCTATGTACGAGACCATATATCTACTTTACCGTGGGCATGGTCAGCAGATATCAGAGTAATCCAGGACAGGAATATTGGACTGTGGTAAAGCATATATTGAAGTACCTGAGAAGGACGAGGGATTATATGCTAGTTTACCAGGCAGACCAATTACTCCCTATGGGTTATACAGATTTCGACTTCTAATCAGATAGGGATAACAGTAAGTCTACCTCAGGTTTTGTGTTTACTTTGGGAGGTGGAGCCATTGTATGGACTAGTGTCAAGCAGAAATGCGTGGCGGACTCCACCATGGAAGCTGAGTATGTGGCAGCCTCTGAGGCGGCCAAAGAAGTTGTGTGGCTCAGGAACTTCCTGATGGACTTGGATGTGATTCCTGGTTTGCCCAAAACTATCACAATTTATTGTGATAATAGTGGTGCAGTTGCAAACTCGAAGGAACCATGAGCCCATAAGGCAAGTAAACACATAAAGCGCAAGTACCACCTGATATGAGAAATCGTAAAGAGAGGAGAAGTTGCTGTGGCCAAGATTGTATCGGAGGAAAACCTGGCAGATCCTTTCACTAAGGCCCTTCCAACGAGAGCTTTTGATAGGCATGTGGAGGGAATGAAAATCAGATGTATGACAGTTTGAGGATAGCATAGTCTTTTAGTATAAGTGGGAGATTGTTGGGATGTGTACTGAAAAGTCTATCTTATGTATGAACATCTTTATTTTTGAAATAAGAATCACATGATCATTGTTTGTATATTTATGGTGATGCATATTGTCTAATACATTACATTGTAGATAACATAGTGTGTGGTGTCACACGGGAGATCATGTTATCGGCTCCTTGTAAAGTATAAGTATAGGCTCACAACCGAGATGACTTTGGACAAACCATTGGTATGGTTGTAGTATGATTTGGTATTGGTTTGTCTTGACCATAGAATCACACTAGTACACTTTGTGTGTATTGAGCAGGACCAACTTAGAGATGATTCGATTTATTGCTGACTACATAATCGAATCGGACCTCAGATATTATATTGTACATGCTCTTAATCCCGATATAATAACGGGCACATATACTTAGTATTCATTTCTTTGATTTAGCAATGGGCGAGATTTATAGATTAAATCGATAGGTTCGGTAAGTTGGGAAATGATATTATTTATATGGTGTGCCGTTGATTATAGGAGGAAACTGTGTCCTATATATTAGGATGATGATGTCCCCTTGAGGAGCTTATAAGGTTCATCATGTAAACCCTACAGGTGGACTTGGTCCGGCATGATGAAAAGGTTGAGTGGTACTACTCATGGAGTTAGATGTTGATTAATTAATGGTCAGTAAATTAATTAATCGACGGACATTCGAGATCTTAAACACGGGGAGAAAAATGTACAAATAATATATGGAGCCCATATTAACTTATGGGGGTTGGTGAGGTAGATCAATGATAATCTTTTAGTGGATTGGATTATCATTAACGGATCGGACTTTATGTGGGCTTGATCCATTTGGTGGCCAAGATCCAACTCCTCCTCATGGTCCCTATTGTAGCCTATTAAAACCTCATGAAGCCTAGATCCAATGGATGAAAACAAAACTCTAGATCCAAAGGTAGAGATTAAATCTCTAGATCCGACGGTTGAGATTAAATCTCTAGATTCGACGGTTGAGATTAAATCCCTAGAACCAATGGTCGAGATTAAAACAAGGCTTATCCCTAACTCTATAAAAAGGGGCTTAAGGCTTGGCGTGGAGATAGAATTAGAGGCAAGGGAGATTAGGGTTGGGCGGCAAGAGGCTTGGAGTTAGGGTTTGTGCTTGGGCGGCCACAAATAAGGAAGTTTTTCCTTTTCTTATTCTTCTTCCTTAAGAGTTGCCGGCACCCCTTCTCCTTCTCTAGACCTTGGCCGGCATCCAAACAAGTTTCTCTCCTCTCCTTGGCTAGTGGAAAGAAGTCTAGGGTCTCTTCCCTTAGAGTCTTGGCCGACGTTCACTCTCCTTGATCTCCTTCTTGGCCGACGGCAAGCACCAAGCTTGGAGCTTGGTGGTTGGTTGAAAGAAGGAGAGGTGTTTTGTTTCTTAGTCTTCATCTTGTTCGGAGCGAGCAAGGAAGGAAAATTGGTGATCTAGGAGCTTCGACTTTTGGTAGATCGTCGCCCACACGACATCCAAAAGGAGGAAGGACATACGATAGAAGATCGAGAGGTATAATACTTGTCTATTTTCTTATGTAGCATGTTTATAATTGTTTTCAATTATATATGCATGATATATTCTATTTTGTGGCTAATATAACTTGGACCCCGAACATAAACACAAAAGCCGGCGATCCGTACATCGTCTATTCCGCGGCTATTCATATAATAGAGGTTGGTGGCGAAGTGAAAGAGCTCTCAGTCGGGGTTAGAGAGAGAAGCTCTGACTTCTCTCTAGAATCCTAGGTGCATAAGGAAGGAGTAGGAGGCTTTGGGCAGGACCTGTGGTGGATGGGCGATTTTTCCTCCATCTAGGAGGAAGAGGAAGCCTTGGAGGGACAGTTTGGTGCATTGGCCGGAGTAGGAAGTATTGGGAGGATTGACTCTAGTGTAAGAAGGGAGGGGAGGGGTTTTCAGGTTGGTTTTCTTGTTACTTTAAATTTCAGTTCTGAAGTTTGTGTGTCTAGAGGTGTATTCCGGTGATCTTGTGGCCGGACCGGCGACTTTGGCCATCTTCTCTGGCCAAGCTTCGGTGCAAGAAGGATTGGGCGGTCAGCAAAGTTTGAAAAGAGCAAGAAAAGGAAAGTTGGCTGCGGGAGTTAGTGCAATAAGTGGTGAGTTAATTGCTTTCCTCTAGTGGATGGTGTGTTTCCAAGATTGGACATACCATTCCATTTGTGGTGTGCATTTGAAATGACAAAGCAAAAGAAATGAAGGGCTGAAATTGAGGGAGGAGAGCAAAACGTGCAAGATGATGAACATGTGGCAACCAATGGTAAATTGAAGCTTCAATCTGCACAACGTGGAGTACAGATGGCAACAACGGAGAGTCAACATGCTGAGGTAGACATGGCAAGTGAAGACGACATGGAGATTTCATTTGCAAAGGTGGCAAACAAGGAGGTACAGGTGGACAAAAAGTTAGAGGCTGGATTGGGCGTGCAGAATGAGGTGGAAGATGTTGCTCATGGGATTGGTGGGGCGGGTGAAAAGATTACTGAATCAGTGCCAAAGGGGATCTCAACGAATTCTTTTCTACAAGCTAAGCTGGTCGATGAAGGTGTGGAGATACACAACCAACCGGTGGAAGGCAGTAAAGGAGGGGAAGAGGACAACACAAGGGAAGTCCATAAGGAAGACATGGGTCAGGCAAAACAAGGGAGGTCCTGGGTTAACCTTTTCAAAGACAATCGGAAGGTGCAAATGGCGATGAATCTGAACCAATATGAAGCAAAGGGTGGAAGGTTAGCTTTTGATTATGATGACATAGATAATGTTGAAGATGCAATAGGTTTTTGCCTTGTCGGATGTTTCATGGGAGGTCACCCCGGGAGGAATGGAGTTCGGATAATAGCAACGCGATGGAAGGTTCCCTACAAATTCTACATACATCAAAGTGGATGGGTGGTCTACAAATTTGAAAAGAAGGAGGATCGTGATAAAGTGTTACAAGGAGGGCCATACTTTGCTTTTGGGATACCGATGTTCTTAAAGGTTATGCCAAAGTGCTTTCTGTTTGAGAAGGATGGAAGATTTGTGCCGGCATGGATACAAATTCATGGGCTCCCACCAGACTGTTGGTCTCAAAAAGTACTGAGTAAGATTGGCTCTGAAGTAGGGAAACCATTGTACACGGATAGATTGACAAGAACTAGGGAGCGAATGGACTATGCAAGACTAATGGTTGAGGTTCCGGCTATTGGGGATCGAATTCATGAGATCCCTATTACTTTGGGGTTCAAGTGGAATTGAAAATCATCTATGAAATGGTTCCAGAGTATTGCAAAAAGTGCATGAGAATGGGGCATAGTCAGGATGTATGTAATGAGGGGAAAGAGTCGACTGATCAACAAACTTATGAAGCAAGACCAAGGGAGCAACCGGGGCAGAATACAAATGCTAATGGCAGGCAAAGATCTCAATCAGCAAGGGGTAGAGGAAGAAGGAGATCTTGGAATGGAACGGGGCAACAACAACCGCAATGGAGACCGACGCGTGAAAGACAAGGGTTGAATAAGGAGCGAGTGGAGGTGCAGAGCGAACTTGCTATGATAACTATGGAAACGCCTCTCCCATTAGCCATTGAGATGCCAAGTGTAGAAGACACCGGTCCACAAGGAAAGCAACAAACGACCCAAGAGAAGGACCAGCATGCAGAGCAACAGGGGATAGAGAAGGAAGGAACAAATGAGATATTATCGGAGGAACGGACAACTCCACAACAAGCTGGTCGGTCACCTATCAAAGTCGGCATTTGTGAATCAGTTTCAACACCAAACATAGCTAGAATGGGAGTGATAGGAAGGCCATGTGCAGCAACCACATCATCTATTACATCCGCCACAACCTCTAAAGTGAACAAGGGAAGGAGCGTGAATGGAACGAACCAGGAAAATGGACGAGTTCTACGGGCGCGAGCAGCCCGAGGAGGTGGACGATGAAGGTGGCCTCATGGAACATTAGGGGCTTTCACAAGTCCCTAAAACAAGGGGGTGTCCAACACCTCTTGCGAAGCAAGGATATTCAAGTACTGGCACTAATGGAAACTAAACTCAAGGAGGACTCTATTGTGCCTATTATGGAGAGGAGATTTCCAGATATGAAGTATGTGCATAATTTTGAGACTTCTAATCATGGTAGAATACTACTTCTTTGGGATCAACAGAAGGTTGATATGGATATCGTTAACACTTCGGAGCAATTCATACATACCTACATTTGTTGCCGGATTTCTGGATGGGGTTTCTTTATCACTTTCATATATGGCCTTCACTCGGTGACTACTAGAAGACCGCTTTGGGAGAAACTCATGGATATGGGGGAAGCTATTACCGGACTCTGGATGATCATGGGGGATTTCAATGCCATACGAGACATTCATGATAAGCAAGGGGGTAATCCGGCTACAAACTATGAGATGAGGGATCTTCAAAGATTTATTCATATATGTGAGATGGTGGACTTGCGTTCTATTGGATGTAGGCTCACTTGGTCAAATGGGAAAATCACTTGCAAATTGGATAGGGAAATGGTGAATGCCGCATGGCTTGTGAAAGAGTTTGATGCATATGCAGAATTTCTACCTCCGGGTTGCTTATCGGATCATTCTTGTATCATGGTGCGCATTCTTGACAAAGAGAGGGCAGCAACAAGACCTTTCAAGTTCTTGAATATGTGGACTCTACATCAAGATTATAAGAGGGTGGTGGAGAAATCATGGGAGACACCGACTAGTGGGAACGCTCAATATCGACTAAAGACCAAGCTATTTAGATTGAAGGCAACTTTGAGGGAGTTAAATAAAAAGGAGTTTGATCACATATCGGAGAAGGCAAATAGAGCGAATTTGGAGTTGGAGGAGATGCAAAAGAGTATATTGGAAGGTGAAGCCATCCCTTCAAACTATTGTGAAATAAGAAAGCGAGCGATTCTACTATCGGAAGCGGGGAAGTCGTTCTACCAACAAAGGGAAAACATGCATACTTAAGGGGAGCGGATAAATGCACAAAGTTCTTTCATGATGTGGTCAAGAGGAATAACAAGAGAAATGCAATCATCATGCTTACAAAAAGGAACGACGAAAGAACAAATACCATTAAGGAAGTGGCAAATGAATTTATAGATTATTTCCATGAGATACTTGGTAAACCGGAGGTATGTGAACCGATGGATAGTGCTGCCCTCACGGGAAGAAAACTCAATGATGGACAAGCAAGTGACCTAACACAACCGGTTGGGGAGGAGGAGATCAAGAAGGCATTATTTGATATTGGGAGTGATAAAGCACCGGGTCCGGATGGTTATGGAGCCAAATTCTTCACCTCAACTTGGGAAATTGTGGGAAAGGACTTTGTGGAAGCAATACAAGAGTTCTTTGTGACGGGCAAACTTTTGAAGCAATGGAATCATTCTCTCATCTATCTTGTGGCAAAGAGTGATCATGCGGAAGGTGTCTTGGACTATAGGCCTATCTCTTGTTGTAATGTATTTTATAAAGTCATTGCCGAGATCTTGGCAAGAAGGCTATCAAAGGTGATGGATTTCTTAATTGATCTGGCTCAAGCGGCTTTTGTGCAAGGGAGAAGCATAGGGGATAATATTTTCTTTACTCAAGACCTTCTAAGAAGATATGCTCCAAAAGGGTTTCCCCGAGGTGCATGGCTAAAGTGGACTTGAAGAAGGCTTTTGATATGATAAATTGGGATTTCCTAATGGAGGTATTGGTTGGTTTTGTTTTTCCCCAACACTATCGAGATTGGATAAAGCAATGTGTGACAACGACAACCTTCTCTATATCTCTTAATGGGGGAGTTTATGGCTTCTTTGGGGGAGGGAGGGGCTTGAGACAAGGTGATCCATTATCTCCACTCCTATTTGGCTTATGTGTTGAGGTGCTATCAAGAAAGATAAAGGATATTTCGGTGCTTCCATCCTATCATCATCATCCAAGGTGCGAAGAAATAGGCATCACACATCTCATTTATGCGGACGACCTAATGTTATTTGCAAGAGCGGATGAGACCTCCTTGAGGTTGCTTGTGGGATGCTTAGAGAAGTTTGGGAAGGAGGCGGGTTTAAGGGCAAATCCCATTAAATCGCAGCTATATATGGCCGGAGTTGATGATAATACAAAAGAGGAGTTGTTGAAGATTTTGGGTTTCCAAGAGGGGACTTTTCCCTTTAAGTACTTGGGTATTCCATTGGTGGCGGAGAAACTATGTATTGCAAACTATGGTCCTTTAATAGATGCGATATCGAAAAGGATGAGTGGATGGCCAAAGAAGTCTTTGTCATATGCGGGAAGGCTAGAACTTATAAAGACGGTCATTCAAGGAATGGAATGCTATTGGTTCTCATTACTATCAATACCGGGAGGAGTGATTGAAAAAATCAAAGCCATATGCCGGATGTTTGTATGGGATTCTAAATATCCACCTATAGCATGGGACACTATTTGTATGCCAAAGGAGGATGGTGGTTATGGGCTTCGGAACTTACATGGGTGGAACAAAGCTTTGCTTACCAAAGTGCTATGGGACATCAAATCTAGTGCGAATACAATATGGACAAAATGGGTGAGACATCATTATGTGAAGCGGGCAGAATTTTGGGAATGGAAAGCAAAGGATTCGGACTCCCCTTTAATTAAGAGGTTGGTAGATATCAAGGAAGAAATCAAGCAACGATCAAATGGAGTGGGGGTTGCAAATATGAAACTCATGGAATGGTTTGTTATGGAGAAGAAAGGGGTTTCAAAAGCATATGAATTCTTCCAAGGTAGTAGTCAAAAACCTCCGTGGGTACCTACTATTTGGAGGTCCGAGATTATGCCAAAGCACCGATTCATTATGTGGCTACTAATACAAAAGAAACTTCGTACGGCAGATAGGATGCCTTATGAGGAGAACAAAATCTGTCCGGTATGTAAGCAAGAGGAAGAAACTATGGAGCATCTATTCTTCAAATGCCCCTTTGCTTGTGGCCTTTGGGATCGGATAAAACAATGGCTTGCCATCAAGTTTCGATTTGAAAAGGTGGAGGAGCTGCTGGACAGTTCAAAGAGGCGGTATAGAGGAGTGGAACCGAGGGCCAAAGAAAGGTTTCTTGGGATTTCATGCAGCATATATCAAATATGGGCAACTAGGAACAAATGCAAGTTTGAAGGCGTGCCATATAGCATTGATGGAGATTTCCGAAAGGTGCAAATTCATGTTCACAGGTTTGCGAATCTTTAAGGAGAAGGATGATGGAAAGATTGGGAGCGGAAGATGATGATGGACGATGGACCTTGTATTGATTAGGGGTCTAGTTTGGTTTGTTTCTTTTCGGGTTAGATGTTGCAAATGTCTTTTGTGAGAAGCGGGATAGTTTGTAGTTGTGACGTGAACCTTGTATTGCTCCATGGATGGAGAGTTGTATAGCTCCTTGGGAGTTTGTGTTAGATGCTATGGTTGTGGAGAGAGTAGGAGTCGTGATGTGAACCCCCTGTGTGGGGTGGTATGGTGAATATGTGGGTCAATGATATTAAGAACTTATATTGTTGAGTCCTGTATTTTGATGATGCGTGGATTGAGGGAACTCCCCTCATGAAGCGAATTTATATATACATGTACCTTTTCAGAGAATAGAGGTTGGTGGCTTGAACAACAAGTTTGTTCAAGTGACTGCTCTAATTCGAATAGCACGACGATGAAACGGTTGCTTGGGTAATCCCTCTTGTCAAGGATAAATTTTTTTTATCCGGGGACGTAGAAGGGATCGCCATGAACAAGCGACCGAGTTGAAGTGGGAAGCGAAGTTTCCTACCTTCAAAGGCAACATGAGATGATCCATCATCCTCCTCGGAAGAAGAAGAAGCCTTCACAAGCCTTGCCCTAATGTCAATAGAAGACTTGGACTCCACCTCCTCCTCCGAAGAAGAAACAAGCACAAGTGAGGAGAGCTCAAGTAAAGGGGGACCTTCATCTTCATCCTCATCATCGGAAGAGGATTTGGTAAGTGAGGTAACGAATCTCCCTCCCAAGAAAATTATGTCTATGATTTCTAGCCTAACTATGGAACTATTTAGGGCTAAAAAGAAAAACAAAAGCATGCAAAATGAAATTAAGGCCCTAGAAGAAAAGCTAGAAAAAGGATGTTTAAATGTTAATGATAATGTTTTTTCTTCTAGTTTTCATAATACATGCTCACATGATGATTACATGCCTTTTAATGTTAATGATGCATGTATTGAGGAAAATAAGGCTTTAAGAGAAAAGGTAGATCATTTAACTAAGGCCTTAGAAAAATTCACAATTGGCTCCAACACATTGAACATGATTATAGGGAGCCAAAGGGCTAGCTTTAATAAGAAAGGCCTAGGATATAAGAGAAACAAAAATGAAAAGACCTATCATTGTTTAATTACTAGGGGTCAAGCTAAAAATAAAATGGTAGCTAGAAAATGGATCCCTAAAGAATATTTAGTGAACCCTATAGGAAATAATTTGTATTGGGTTTCCAAATCCATCCTTAAGGGTTAGGAAAACCCTAGGTTAGTCAACCATAAGTAGACTTTATTCATATCATATTATATGGTTGACTTAGGATGATGTGGGCTATAACTTTTTGATTTATAGTGTTGGGTGATGATAATATGATGATAATATAGAAATCATAATAATATTTGATTCTATGATCATGATATGCAATAATTGAAAATATTTGATCATGATTGATAATACATGTTTTTATGATCATATTGGGTGTTTTAGGATGCATGACACTTAACCATGGGAAGAAATGCATGAAATTTTGGTTAAGTGTAAATACCTTTAGGAACATCTCACATCCCACTATAAGGCTAACTTGATTGAGAACATAGCAATGAGTTAGATGATAAGATGATACAAATGACTCATTTATGATTATAACATTTTGATGGGTCATTAGATGTATCATGATAGAAATAATAGACCAACTATGGGGAAAGTAAATGTTTAATCAATTGACACATTGCCCATAGATCATAGTTGGATATTATAAATGATTTAAAAATATTTTATGTTTCATAAACAGTGAGTTCATGTTTTGTAAAGTTCAAAGGCAAAACTAGGCTTCAAAGATGATACAAAATTGAGACTTTTTGTAACTTTTGAGTTTTTGCCTAATTTTTGAAAATAAAATGAATTTTCATGAATTTTTTTTTCACTGATAGAGGAACTCATAATAAATATGTACTCCAAATTTCATGATTTTTCGAATTTCCTAGAATTTTTAATGCATTTCTGAAATTGGATTTTGAAAATCAAAATTTTTAAAAATTGGGTGCCAGTCGATTGATGCTCTGTTTCAATCGACTGATGTACTGTGTACGAGCACAGTAACCTATTTTATCAGGTTTTTGAGTTTGGTTTTTGGTATTTTCTCTCATTAGACTTGATGTCATGCGTGTATAACATTTGAATAATATTTTTGATGGTGTCAAAGGGGGAGAAATGGTGAGTTTAAGTTAATCATACTAGGGGGGAAATTTAGTATGTCTTAAGGGGGAGTTGCATGTTTAAGGGGGAGTTTGATACTCATGTTTACTTACATGCTTTCTCGCCTTATGTGTTTATGTTAATTGTTTTACCTAACTTAAACGAATTGCTACACATCAAAAAGGGGGAGATTGTTAAGGCAATCAACCCATGTGATATGGTTTTGATGTGTGTGGCAAAGGGTTTAAGTTAGGATTGTTATGGATTTTATATGTGCATTGAAGTCATGCAGTACTTAGTAATTCGCACATGGATGACGATAGCGTTGGCAAGATTCACCATCTCATGACTCAGTCCTTGAGTCGGTGAAAGATGCATTGCAGAAGCCGTACGCTTGGTGCATCCGAGGGACCACTGGACGAGGAGCATTGGAGTGAAGCCAAAGAAAGTAGACTTCAGGGTTAGATGCGATGGATGACTGATAGCTGCATTTTTTATTGCGCTATTTTTACTTGTAGATTAGATATTTTAGGCTCTTTGATGGAATAATTATTGTTATTCGGGATGTTTTTACATATTGAGCCTATTTGCAATTAATTGTGTTAATTCCTATAATTTCAGTATTTTTCACGAATTTCATGTGATTTTGTAGGAAATATATAATGAGGGTCTAATTGGAGCAATCACATCCGTCGATCCGGATCAGATCTGAGCATTATGAACCGTCCGATGAATGTAGCTGATTCTAAGCCATCTATTCAGATCTAGAGAGATCCAATCCGTACATTTCGATCTGAACATCTGAGCCCTTCCTCCATATTCGACCGATCGTAATTATCCTTTCATATGGATCAGATTCATCCATTCAAAATCGAAGGAATCACAGTCGTTGGATCACAACCTTCTTAATGGAATAATTGCTTAATCAAGCCCTAGCTTCAAATGGATGGCTGAGATCGTGGGCAAAATGATCAGACGACTCACAAAATTCCTTTAATTAACCTTTTTTTTCAAATCGGCGCAGAGCAGAATCGGTAGAAGGCGCAGACAAAGAAATCGTGACAAACGGGCATTGGGTCTTCTGCCTCGTGAGCGACGGCGGCGTCCTCTTCTGCTTCCGCGCAAGTGGCGGCGGGATTGCACAGGAGTCACCGGTGATGCACAGAAGGAGGTCTTTCAATATAGCGGCGAGCAGCAGAAACTCGAGCCGAGGCATTTTTTCCCCTTTTCATGCGCGGCGGAGTGGTCTTCTTCCCCATGAGCGGCGGCGACAGTCCGACAGCTTCTTTCCGGCGACCTTCCCTCCGATAGCCGACGACAATCCCATCCAATCCTCGATGGCAGATCCAAATGCGCTAATTAGGGCAGCTGATCAGAAGCGGGGCGAGGCAGGATTCCAGCGAGTACATCCTTCACCGACATTCCACTTCATTCCAGCGACTGGGATAGGCCTTTCCATCTCGTCAGAGTCACCCACCGGCTGCGCCGATTGAACAGCTCTGTAGCCCATCCGCCAGTGAAGATTCCCTTCACTGTCCGGTAATCCAGAGTTACCGGAACAGTGATCGCATTCCTCCATTTATCCTTCCTTCCTGCTGCGCTGATTGGGCCAGCTTCGCATTCACCGTCGGAGAGGGTTGTTCGGGTTATTGTCACCATTGTGGGGTTACCGATTTCTTATATTTGAATTCAGTCCATTTAATTGGATAGTTTATTTTGCTATGTTTGTTTGCTTACGGTTAAGTTGTTATGTTATGTTTATCATGTTTATTTTTGTATATTATGTTTTGCTTTAGTTGTTAGCTTAGTTTTCATTTACATTCGACCAACGTGCCGTATAGTGACAGTGGAGTGCTTGGTTGAATTGCTTTCGTTATTAGTTTAGATTTCATTTACATTTGGCCAGTGTACCGTATTGTGACAGTGCGGTGCCCGGTTGAATTGCTTACTTTCATTGCATTTAGTTTTTAGTTAGTCTTCGACCACTGTGCCGTATAGTGACAGTGCGGTGCTTGGTTGAATTATTTTATGTCTGTTAGTTTAGTTTTTTAGTGACTGTTTGATCACTGTGCCGTATAGTGACAGTGCAGTGCTTGGTTGAATTATTCACATTTGTTTCTTGATCATTGTACCGTATAGTGACAGTGCGGTGCGTGATTACCTACTTTCGCACATTAGGTTAGTTTCTCGGGAATTAATAATTGGTAGTTAGGTTTACTTTTAGCATGTTTAATTCTCATGTTTGCTTTTGCTTTTGCATTTTAATTGTTTTGATAATTGTAAAACCCCCCAGTGTTTACTTCTGTTTAAAAATAAACGTCCAACCATTAGGTTCGTTGGGAGACGATCCGAGTCAGTCCTATACTGCATTAATGTAGTTAGGGGGTTCGGTAATTAATTTGAAACGGTACCACGACATACAATTTATCGTTTATCAATGACGCTGCGAAGCCGTGCGCTTGGTGCATCTGAGGGACGTGGTCGGACGAAGAGAACTTCAAGGCGAGAGACTCCAAGGGAATGAGAGTGAGTGATTGTAACCTGGGATGGGGTAGCTCGTAGGTGAACTTGGCCAAATGGATAAGTGTTGGATGGGTGTTTCCCGAGACCAGTCGACTGTTATAGGTAGCAGTCAACTGGAGACTCGACTGATGTTCAAGTCAAAGTTCTGGCCGAACATTCGACTGTCAGCTCGTGGCAATCGACTGCTAGCTCCATCAGTCGACTGCCAAGGGTAGCAGTCAACTTATGTCGAGGGTTTCGGGCACAGAAGCTTCAGTAGTCGAGTGATCGCGTCGACCACTCGACTGATGGCTCCATCAGTCGACTGATGGGAAGATCAATCAATTGATGTGGGAGTCGTTGGTTAAAATCCAACGTGGAAGAAGTCGTTAGAGGGCAACGATTATCTGATCGGGAGCTGCCGATCAAAGAATGGCCCCTTCCCTATAAGAAGAGGCCTTTGGACACTTGGGGAGCCTAATTCTTTATTCCTAAACATCCTCACAAGTGGCCAAACGAATTCTACTCTTCTTACTTGCATTTATTTCAATCCTATTGTAAGAAGAGAGATTGTAAGAAAGGTTACCTTCACCTAGCTTTGTGCAAAGGAGAGATTAGTGGAAAGCTTAAGGCGTGATTCACCTTGGAATGAATCGGGTCGTGGACTAGCGGCAAGGGCCGTGAACCATGTTATATCGATTTGTTAGCGCTTGTTCTTAATTGTCTTTATTGTTTATATTTTTGTTGCGCTAATCAGATTTGTAGAAGATCAAGAAAGAGCGAATTCCACCGTACACGAAAGAGGGCTATTCAGCCCCCTCTAGCTGGCCACCGACGTTCCAACAAAGCTCTCCACCATGGAGCCTCCCTTGGTTCCCTCCTCCTCGTCACCTCTTCGGGCCCCTATGGCTCCACTGTCGGAGGGTTTGAATGTCTCCCAGCCAAATCAAATCTGGATAGCTTTGCTTCATGATGCATACACGATAAGTTCCTATTCCTTCCCTTTTTCTGTGGTCTAAATTTTGACCCACCGACCTCGGGGTGTAAATCCAGTCCAGTCAAGATGAATTGACTCATAGGTTGGTAGTTGTCGGTTGTGACATGGAAATGCGCACCACCTTTTTGCAAAACTGGGTAAGCCAAATGACCCAACTGGTGTCCCAAACACTATAGAGGGAGCTCCAATCGACGAGATTTGAATAGTTGCTACAAGAGCATTGTGCGGCTTTGGAGGAGCAAGTTCTGATCTTGGATCAGGCTCGTTTGATAGCTCAGCAGACCATTCGTTCCCTCTCTGCTGACTTAGATCACTATAAAACACAACTTCAAGAGAAATCAACGGAGTTAGGCCAAAAAGACTTAGAGATGGCCTGATTGAAAGTTGTTTTGGCTCGAGAAATAGAGCGGGGGCTCCAACTTCTCTCACAAAGGGACCAAGCCTCTTCTCCTATAGCTCTCCTCGATCACCGCTTATCTGTCAAGATTGCCCCTCCTTCATCGAAGCCAGATCCCCTTTCTACTTCGGACACCCTGGCACCAAAGCCTTCCTTTCCCCATGTTTCTGCCCCTCTCACCCTTAAAGAGTATCAAGCTCAAGAAAAAGCAAGGTGGGATGCTCAGGAAAAGGACATGAAGTTGCGCCTAGGTGCTAGGATGGCTTCCATCTTCCAAATGGGCTTTGAAAGAGCCTTAAAAGGATGCATGTCTTGAGGCTCCATTCTTCCCGGAGCGGATCTAGACATCTTGAACCTCGTCGCAGTGTTGATGGATTGTCCCCCCAAGAAGTTTGAATTATGAGAGATTTTGATAACGCTTTTTGCCTTATGAGGCATTCATTTCTACTTCAGCGGGAACCTCAGTGTATTTTGCATTACGATTTCGAATAGGAAACAATCAAACGATCTTTCCCTCTTCTCCTTGGCTACATATACTCGCTTCTTTCGAAACACGTTAATCCTTAGCTATCTTTTTGACTTTTTCCACTCTTATCTTTAGCTAAAGAAAGGTCTCAAATGCACTGCATTCTAGGTCGAGGTAGAATCTTCCCTTTCACATCCTGTAGGTGATATGTTGACCCCGCTACTTGCCAAAGAATCTTATATGGGCCCTCCCAGTTCGGGGCCAACTTCTTCACCTCTCCCGCTGGGTTAACCTTGCAGAAAATAAGATCTCCTACTTGGAATTGGTGGGAGCAAACTCGACTATTATAATCTTGTCATACTCTTCCTCTCTATATTTCCATTCGCACCCGAGCTTTCTCCCACTGCTCCTCGATTAGGTCTAGGTCAACTCCTCGCTGCACTTCGTTGTTGGAGAGATCATAAGCTAGAATTTGGGCATTGGGTAGGATGACTTTGGTGGGAATAAAGGCTTCCTCTCCATGATCCAGAATGAACGAAGTCTCTCCCATGGGGCTACAATGGATTGTTTGGTAGGCCCAAAGGACACTCGGGAGTTCCTCTACCCAATTTCCTCGGGCTCCTTCTAGGTGATCTTTCAAGCCATGCACGAGGGTCCTATTTTTAACCTCCACTTGACCATTATCTTGGGGGTAAGCTACGACTATAAAGGCCAGCTATATTTGTAGCTCCCGACACCATTCATGTATCTAGCTGTCTTGGAACCGATAACCATTATCATTGATTAAACGATGAGGGATCCCATACTGGTAGAGGATGTTCTTCCATAGGAAATGAATGACTGCTTTCTCGATAATGCTTGCTAGAGGTTCGGCTTCTACCCACTTAGAGAAATAATCCACAACTATGATTAAGAATTTTCATTGCTCGGAGGCCATCGACATAGGCCCCATAATGTCGACTCCCCACTGGTCGAAGGGGCAAGAAGCTACTACTGCCTTCATCATCTTTGCGGGTCGTTGTGACCGATTAATGTGTATTTGGCAGCTGCGATAGGTTCTCACCAGTTGCATGGCATCCTTAGCTAAGGTGGGCCAAAAGTATCTGACCATGATAGCTTTTCGAGTGAGAGCCTGACCTCCCAGATGATTCCCCTAACAACCTTCATGAATTTCTCTGAAAATTTTTGCAGTCTTCTGAGCTCCCAAGAACCTCAACAAAGGCCTTCCATGTGATCTCTTATAGAGGAATCCATCTATAAGGACAAAATGTTTTGCCTGCCTCATTGTCTCGGGTGTGCCTTTGGCTTCTATCTCGGAACCTTCTTCCTTGAGATACACCTTTAGTTTTGTTCTCCAAGTGGGCCTTCTCTCTTCGTCTTGCTCTCCACCGCTAATGTCCTCTACCATAAGGGTGCACTCCGCTTTGTCCAGGACATATAGGAAGGGATTGGCCTCTTGATATAATAGATTCGGTGATGTTCGTTTGATCGAAGAGCTAGTAAGATAGGGCAGGTTGTCTGCTTGCCTATTCTCTTCTCGAGGGATTCACTACAACTTCACCTCTAAAAACTGAGCTTGCATATGCCTAAAAGCTTCAATATACCTCGCTAAACGCTCCTCCTTGATAGTGAACACACCCTGTATTTGAGAGAACACCAACTCGAATTACCCTTGCCGCTTCGTATTTAGTCTCATTTTTCTAACATCTCATATGTATCTAGAGTGTATGAAAACACACACAAGTAATCCTTATAGTTTTAGTGAGATGTGGGTTTTGTTCTTCCCTAAATCTAAGGGCTCATGCATTATATCTAGGTATATCCAATTTGATTCCTTTATATAGGGCTTCAAATCATGCTATTGTCCTTAAATTCAAATTAATTATCCTAAATTCATGAATATGATCATGACATAAATGATTTGCACAATTTAAGCACGTGCACATGATGCATTATGGCATGACATAAAAAAAATTAAACCTAAACATTATCATACCATTTTATATAATCAAATGAAGCAAAATGTCATGACATGCCATACGGAAACCAAAGCATGACATATAAATAATTCAATAGTATAAAAATACCCAAATTTTAATTGTAATTTTTATTTGTTAAAAATATATCAATTTTCCATAATACCAACTTTCCCTCAAGTGTGCCAAAAATCCAAAATGACATACTATGACCTTTTAATCAATTTATGCCAATTATGATCAATTTTTCAAAATTAATATTTTATATTGGCACATCCTAAAATCTCTTAGGATAATAATCTTATCTCATTTCCAAAGTATCACATCACCTTTAAAATGTTCTAAAGTTAAACTTTACTTTGGTTGGATTAATTACCCATTCATTTAAGGTTGATACACCCTAAACCCATTTAGTATGAGGGAATCACGCTCCTTGGAACCCAATACCTATTGGAGCTCCTTGGGTTTATAAGGTACTCACTAGGGATAACCTCTATTAGTACCTTCCTAATGACCCTCCTAGGCTTGGAAGCCTTAGTCATTGTGGTCTTCTAAAGGTTAACTATGTTGGGATGTATACTGAAAGCCTAGTCTTTGTATGGACATCATCATTTTGAAATAAGAATCACATGATCATTGTTTGCATATTTATAGTTATGCATATTGTCTAATACTTTACATTGTAGATAACATGGTGTGTGGTGTCGCACAGAAGATCATGTTATCAGTTCATTGTAGAGTATAAGTAGAGGCTCACAACCAAAATGGTTTTGAACAAACCATTGGTATGGTTGTAGTGTAATTTGGTATTAGTTTATCTTGAACATAGAATTACACTAGTACACTTTGTGTGTATTAAGCAGGACCGACTTAGAGGTGATTCAATTTATTGCTGACTACATAATTGAATTGGACCTCGGATATTATGGTGTACATGCTCTTAATCCTGATATAATAATGTGCACATGTACTTAATATTTATTTCTTTGATTTACCAATGGGCGAGATTTATGGGTTAAATCGATAGGCTCGGTAAGTTGGGAAATGATATTATTTACATGGTGTGCCATTGATTATAGGAGGAAATTATATTCTATGTATTAGGATGATGATGTCCCCTTGAGGAGCTCATAAGGATCATCATGTAAACCCTGCAGGTGGACATGGTCTAGCATGATGATAAGGTTGAGTGGTACTACTCATGGAGTTAGATGTTAATTAATTAATTAATTATCAATAAATTAATTAATTAATGGTCATTCGATATCTTAATTGTCAGTAAATTAATTAATTACTACTCATGGCTTAGGCGGCAAGAGTTGGCTAGGGTTTGGCTTCTCCTTGTGGGCGGTGGCAACCTAGCTTTTCTTCTCTTTTGGCTAGCGGCAACAACAAGTCTTCCTTCTCCATTTCGGGCGCCCCCTTCCTCCTTCTCTTTCTCCTTGCCAGCGGCAACAAGAGCTTCACTCTTGGCTGGCGCCCATTGATCTTTCTTCCTCTCCTTGGCCGGCGGCAACATCCAAGCTAGGTTGCTTGGTGGTCGACACTAGATAGGAGAAGAAGTGTGTTGGTTGTCTTACCTTGTTTGGAGCGAGCAAGGATGGGAAGACGTGATTTAGGAGGCTTCAACTCTTGGAGGATCATTGCCCACACAACGTCTAAGATGAGGATAGGACATACAATAGAAGATCAAGAGGTAAACAAGAGGTATAATCTTGTTTGTTTTGATTTAGTTCTTTTGTATTATATAAGTGGTTAATTTACTTGGATCCCGAAGATAAATACAAAAACTGGTGATCTGTACATCATCTATTCCGTGGCTAATTGAGGAAAAGAGTTAGGTTGCTTGAACAACAAGTTTGTTCAAGCGACAACTCAAATTGAGAAGCACGATGATGGATCAATTTCTTAGGTAATCCATCTTCGTTTGGATTATTTTTTTTTAATCCGGAGACGCGAGATAGGATCTCCATGTACAAGCGATCGAAGCGAAGCTTCAACCTTCAAATGGTATCAGAGCCATGATTTCTCATTTTTTGTGTTTAGGATTTGGTTACTTTTATGCACTTATCATATATTATGTTTGCCGGATAATAGTAGGATGTGCATAGGCTAACTTTTTGGTTGCAGGCATAAGATCCAACTATTATGGTCATATGTGTGTGTATGTGATTGGATGTGTGTAATTGTAATATTATTTGAATCCTCGAGGTTGACGAAGCTAGTATTTAATTTTTGTAATTAAGTATGACATTGTTTAGCCACTCTTTTATTTTAGTTTACTTTCGATCTAGACTTCATGTACACTCCTTTGTGGAGTATAGGATCGATGGATGTAAATTAAATAAATTTTCTTGTCTTGGATCTCCGGATGGCTTGTACAAGGCGTAGGGAGGAGCGGACGAGGTGGCAACACGACTGGAGGCATATTGGAGAACAAAAGCCATAATAGTTAGAAAACTTATTTTTCATATTTATTGCTTTTGATTTATATGCTTGTTGTGGTTGCATGGTTAAAATTCCTCAATATTAAATTACTAAGTGGGAGAGGGATATTTGTTTTAAAATTCCTGCGACCTCCTTTACAATTTGACATGTGATGCGAACAAACTTGCACGTTGGCTCTGAGTGGCTTCCTCCATATCGGATGAGTTTGTTTTGCAGATCACTAGGTCAAATATGGTTATAGCAAGTTATTTAGGAGCGTGTGTACTTCCCCATCAGAAGGCACATTATCCAAGGTAATTGCCTTAGTTGTTGGGTTTCCGGCACCGCGGCGTGTGTGTGTTCGATCATGTTTCGTAAACATGAGCACAGCGGAAGCAATTAAAAATAATAAATCTATATTTATTACAACACACACAACACACGCATGCTATTACAACAAGTGTAGACATAACCGTAAATTAAAATTTGCAATAAAAGAAAATTATCTACGTTATACCTTCCGTATGACGTGTAGCGGGAACGGCATCAACCGGAACGATCCTCGTAAGAATCGTCTCTATCCGTATCCACGCCGAGCTCCTCGGGATGACTTCGCTAAGTCACGAGCTTCGTCTTCGTACGGGTTACTAGCCTCGTATTGAAGACGACGTGATCGAGAGATGATCACGATCCGAATCCAAATTCGGATCCTAAAACGAGTTCTCAAAACTCGCTTCTCCGGAGAGGTATTCGTCAACCAATTGACGAATCCTTCGTCCTCCACCTCAGAGGATTACCTGAGATCAAATCCCCGGTAAGTTAGGCGCTGTCGGAGCACTAACCATCGTCCAAACGACGCTCCGACGAGAGGAGAAGAAGCTGTCCAGAAAACTGGACAGCTTGGTGGAGGAGTAGGCGCCGGCCAAAACAAGGAGAGAAAAGGCTCACCTTGATGCCGAACCTATAGGAGATCACCGGAGGGTCGCCGGAGGTTCACCGCTGGAGCTTGGGCGCGGCAAGGGTCTTGGACGGCGGCTCAAAGCTGGGCGGCGACAGCTTTAGGGTTGGCGCCGATTAACTCCTCCAAGGAGTGGGCGGCAACTCAAGGGGGGGCTAGGGTTTGGATTAGTTAGGGTTTAACAATCCCTTAAGCCCACTTTTATAGAGAACTAATTCTCTTAATGGTTAATGGATCATATCCATAAAGCCCGTTAACCCGCTCCATTAAGATAAGTTAAAATAAACCAAACCATGATGGTTTATTTTAAGTTAAAACGAACCGAACCAACTTTTGGTTCATTCGTTTAAAATAAACCAAACCCTTTGGTTTATTCTCATCCATTGGATTAGAACCAAACCATTTTGGTCCATCCATTATGTCTTCATAAGACACGGCCCATCCACGCTTCCATTGTGACTGAAACGATTTCATGCTCGCTTTATGTTTGGTCCAACCAAACATAGTTTCTCTCGATCTGAGAATCCCATTCTCAAGCTCGTTTTAAATCCTTTGGATTACACTCGTTGTGCGTGTGACCAAATAGGTTCTCGGTTTATGTTGGCCGTCTATAATTAACCATTAATTATAGAACGATCATGAGTGGCACCTAGTAGTACATCATGATCCCCAATTAACCGAAAAGATCAACGGTTGATCCAGAACTATTTCTGAAACCCTTCAGTAGCTCGAATGAATCGTGACCCATTCCCTTCACTCATCTTATACCCACTTGGTTCAGGACATGGTCTATTGTGTCAGTCCCCACTAGGCTGACTACGTCACACCTAGCCCAAGTATCATTTCCTCGTCCTACGGATTCTAGTTACTCCACATGTATCGAAGAGTACCTTACTCTAAACATGTAATGCTTTGGCCAAAGACTTTAGTAACAATCCGACGAGAGGCCATGGGTATACATCTCCTCGCAAGGAGTGGTGAATCCTTTATAGGCTATTCAAACACCTTCGATCACTCGACTTATACCCAATCATCCGGGTCCACATCTCCTTAGAGATGTTTGCTTAAGATGTCAAAGCATAAGTCTCCATGATCAAGATGACTTGAATACCGCAAGTCGAAGAACATCGCACTTAAGCCACAGTAAGAACTTCATTGACATATCTATATATGCAGAGAACCATATGAAGTCTTACGGCTGGTCACTCCAATGAACTAGTTACCATAACTAGCATCCACGATTAACTCCGGACATCACTATGTCTCTAGCCAGTGAGAATCAGCTGCTTGGATACACCAAGGAGTATACCTCGTGCTAGTCTCAACAGAATTGATGGTGTCCAGATCCATCAATTCATCGACTAGGGATAATTCCGATACATCACAATTACACATGTAGAGATACTCACTAGTTGTGATCCAATCACAAATTCTCTCATGCTGTGAATCGTATCGTGGACATTCAGTAAATGAGTTTAAGATCCAATCAAATACATTAAACATGTATACTCAAATAGTGAATCTTCATTTATCATATAAATGGTTCATACATAAGGCGATTGCCTTAGGACATCTCTCATATATTACTAACTGACTCCCACTTGGCCTAATGCCAATCGCTACGGTATCCAATACCATAAGCACCAACATGACCCTCAAACTTACTTTGAGGTAATGCTTTAGTCAAAGGATCCGCTAAGTTCCTTTCAGTGGGAATTTTCTTGATTTGTATTTCGTTCCTACTTATGATCTCTCTGATAAGATGATAGCGGCGAAGCACATGTTTGGATCATTTATGAGACCACATCAAGTTCATAGATGAACTACTTGATCCAAACCGCTTCCTTTGCTGCTTCCAAAGCTGCAACGTATTCTGCCTTAGTGGCAGAATCCGCTATAGTGTCAAGCTTGGAACCTTTCCAACTTATTGCGCCTCCATTTTAGGTGAATACATACCCAGACTGAGACATGGAATCATCCTTGTCTATCTGGAGCTGGCATCCGTATACCCACGTATCACCATGTACCCTTCTTCATATATTAGGAACGCATCCTTAGTTCTTCTCAAGCACTTAAGGATCGTCTTAACAGCCACCCAATGATCCATTCCTGGATCAGACTGGTATCTGCTCGTGACTCTCAGAGCATACGATACATCGGGCCTTGTACATAACATAGCATACATGATAGATCCTATTGCGGATGCATAGGGAATCTTACTCATGCAAATCCTCTCGTCTTCTGTGCGCGGACACATAGACTTCGAAAGGTGTACCCCATGCCTGATGGGTAAGAAACCTTTCTTGGATTCCGACATGCTAAACCTCTTTAGCACTCGGTCTATATATGTAGACTGCGAAAGACTACAAACTTTGATCTATCTCTATAGATCTTAATCCCAAGGATGTAGGTTGCTTCTCCCGTGTCTTTCATGGAGAATGTCTTGGATAACCAAACCTTAAGCGTGTAAGATTGACACATCGTTTCCTATAAGTAATATGTCATCGACATACAATACTAGGAAACATGTTGCACTCCCACTAACCTTCTTGTACACACAAGGTTCGTCTGGATTTTGTGAGAAATCAAACTTTTTGATCGTCTCATCAAAACGGATATTCCATCTCCTGGATGCTTGCTTCAATCCATAAATGGATCGTCGCAACTTGCATACCTTGGTTTTATCAACCGATGTGAAACCCTCAGGCTGTATCATATACACGTCCTCGAGCAAGTTTCCATTAAGGAAAGCTGTTTTCACATCCATCTGCCATATCTCATAATCATAATGAGTCTATGGCGGGAGCATCCGAATGGATTTAAGTATAGCTCTGAGCGAATAGGTTTCATCATAATCAACACCTTGCTTTTGACGATATCCTTTCGCCACTAATCTAGCCTTATAGGTAATCACATTACCATCCATGTCGGTTTTCTTCTTGAAAACCCACTTGCACCCTATAGGCTTTATGCCTTCAGGTGGGTCAACCAAGTTCCAAACTTGGTTTTCGTACATGGAATCCATTTCCGACTTCATGGCACCAAGCCACTTATCCCTTTCTGAACTTGTCAGCACTTCTTCATAACTGGTAGGCTCCTCATCATCAATGAGTAACACGTCGTTCGATTCGCTTACGAGAAATCCATATCTATCAGGAATATTGCGTGTTCTACCAGATCTACGAAGATGTGGTGTTACAATAGGTCCAGCCGATTGCTCATCACTATGAGTTGTCGGCTGTTGTGCTTCACCAGGTATCTCATCAATGTCTATTTGAGTCTCTCGAGCCTCCTCAAGCTCGACGACACTCCCCTTTGTTTTCTTGAAGAGAAACTCTTTCTCTAGAAACACATGCCTTGAAACAAACACCTTTTGTTCCACAGGATGATAGAATTAGTAACCCCTTGTTTCCTTAGGGTATCCAATAAATAGACATTTATCAGACTTAGCATCCAGTTTGTCTGATACAGTCCGCTTCACATAAGCAGGACAACCCCATATCTTCAAGTAAGATACATGAGGTTTCTTACCATTCCATATCTCATATGGAGTAGTTGAGACTACCTTGGTAGGCATTCTGTTTAACAAGTAAGCGGTATGCAGTGCATAACCCCAAAGGACTTGGGAAGTGTCGCATGATTCATCATTGACGACCATGTCCAACAAGGTCCGATTCGCCTCTCGGATACACCATTATCTTTGTGGTGTATATGGCGGAGTCCATTGAGACAATATGCCATTGTCTCTTAGATAATCAAGAAACTCTTGACTTAAGTATTCACCACCTCGATCCGATCGAAGTATTTTAATACTTTTGTCATGTTGTTTCTCTACTTCATTTCTGAATTCTTTGAACCTTTCAAAGGCTTCAGACTTGTGTTTCATCAAGAACACATACCCAAACCGTGAGTGATCATCGGTGAAGGTAATGAAGTAGCTATAGCCTCCTAAAGATTGAGTTGACATAGGTCCATATACATCACTATGTATTAGGCCTAGCAACTCTCCCACTCGTTCACCTTTTCCAGTAAAAGGTAACTTAGTCATCTTGCCTTTTAAGCATGATTCGCATGTATCGTATGAATCCAATTCAAACGATTCCAGAATTCCACATCGGTGTAATTCGGACATGTGTTTCTTGCTTACATGGCCAAGACGACAATGCCACATGTAGGAGTCTATTTGATTATCCTTTCGAGCACTGTTGTTGCTCGCTTCGATATTGCAAATGTCACTGGATACGTCCAACGTATAAACACCATTGCTTAAAGTTCCAGTCCCATAAAGAACCCCATTCAAAGTTATGTAACAATAATTGTTACTAAACGTCAAATGGAAACCATTTCTATTTAAACAAGAAATAGAAATGATGTTCTTTATCAACAAAGGAATATAAAAGCAATTGTCCAGTTCTAAGACAAGTCCTGCAGGAAGTTTCAACAAATACGTTCCGATGGCGAGTGCAGCAACCTTTGCTTCATTCCCAACACGTAAATTTGACTCTCCCTTGACGAGTCTTCTTTTATTCCTTAGCCCATGTATGTCATTACATATATGTGAGCCACACCCAGTATCCAATACCCAAGTGTCTAAGGAAATAGAATGACAATCAATAAAGAAGATTTCTGAAGAAGATGGGGCATCCGATGCCTTATCCTTCTTCACGGACTCTTGATAAACCTTGCAATTTCTTCGCCAATGACCCTCCTTGCCATAATGATGGCAAATGCCCTTTTGAGCTAGTTCTACCTTCTTAGCCTTTCTCTTCTTTCCCTTCTGTTGTTCCTTTGACTCCCTCTTAGAACCTTTCTTCGAGGAATCAACTAACAACACTGTCCCCTACTCATGCTTCTCAGAAGGCTCCACAGTCTTCAGCATGTTGAGCAGTACCATAGATGAACCTCCTTGCATCTCAGAGGTGAAGAGGATCTTGGAGACTTCGAACCTTTCGAATCTCACTTGCTCATCAACCAACTCACAGAGATGAAGGACTACGATATGAGCATCCATATGCTCATGCTGCTTTCGTAGCTTGGGTTCCATCGCGGCTAGCATGATGCAACTCATTTGTTCAGAATCACTTACATGTTTCTGATAGGCCAACAATTGGTCCAAAGTTGCATCGTCACTAGGACGGGCGGGAAGAGGCGCTTCGAGGACATACACAAGCTTTTCACCTTGAGAACAATTCTCAAGTTTCTAAGCCAGTCCAAGAAGTTTGGCCCAGTCAATTTATTTGAATCCAAAATGGTACGCAAATTCAAACACATCATGATCAATATATTAACTTAGAAATACAAAATGAGCATATATGAGAAAGATGATTTTAAAATGCATCAATATACATTTATAAATCCCATTCATTTTTTGAATTTCAAAAACCCCAAAATCACTTCGGGAGATTGTAGGTCCATCTCCGAATGGGCTGATATCCATCATAGTTATGAACAACCTTGGAGAGAGTCCAACAAGCCATTCATAACTACGACGGTAGGTATCAACTATACCGATTGCATATCACGTATATGCAACTATCACAATGTGCTATCAACTAATTGAATGTTCACACATACATCGGGTTGTTAACACATTAACAAGTATGCATCATATGCATAGCACCCAACTTCACCTGCCTTTACATCAACCTTGGAGAGAGTCCAACAAGCCGATGCTCCAGGTTAAAGCCAACCCATTAATCAGGACATAGTTTTAATATGGTTAGAGCGCATTCAACCAATTAGCCCAGCTTGGAGAGAGTCCAACAACCAAAGCTAACGATTGACCTCTGACTCTTACCATATTAGTATTAAACTATTCCATGGTTTGAACATATTCAGGTTCGAGCCGGGCTTGGAGAGAGTCCAACAACCCAAACAAGAAACAGAACTCTGGTTCTAACCATATTAATGGTAGGTGTAGGCTTTAATATTGATTAAGGGTTTTTATGTCTCATCCTCTTTGCATGCAAATAACTATTATCTACATGGCATGGCATACATGGCATACATCTACATGTCACGACACGCATGGCATAATGTTATGCATCTAATGCAATTACATGGCATACAATTAAGTCATGTATATAATTTCCTTATATGTCATAACTATTTATGGAAATAAAATATGTTTAAGATTTGATTCTCCAAATCAAATCATAATTAAATTAGGAAACAAATTTCCAAATCTAATCACATATTTTATTCATGGAATTATTTGATTAAGGAAAATCTATTTAGGAAACCAATTTCCTAAATCATTAAAACTACTTATGGAAATAAAATATTTTAAGATTTGATTTCCCAAATCAAATCATGATTAAATTAGGAAACAAGTTTCCAGAATCTAATCAAATATTTTATTTATGGAAAATATCAATTTCCATAAATACTTCCAACTTTCCAAAAGTGGAAGATTTCCATAAATACTTCTAGACTTTCCAAAATTGAAAAATTTCCATAAATACTTCTAAATTTCCAAAATTTAGAAAATTTCCAGAAATACATTATGACTATCGCAAAACCATTTTTACGATTATGTCGAAACACAACCTGGGCTGTGATACCATTGTTGGGTTTCCGGCACCGCGGCGTATGTGTGTTCGATCATGTTTCGTAAACATGAGCACAGCGGAAGCAATTAAAAATAATAAATCTATATTTATTACAACACACACAACACACGCATGCTATTACAACAAGTGTAGACATAACCGTAAATTAAAATTTTCAATAAAAGAAAATTATCTACGTTATACCTTCCGTATGACGTGTAGCGGGAACGGCATCAACCGGAACGATCCTCGTAAGAATCGTCTCTATCCGTATCCACGCCGAGCTCCTCGGGATGACTTCGCTAAGTCACGAGCTTCGTCTTCGTACGGGTTACTAGCCTCGTATTGAAGACGACGTGATCGAGAGATGATCACGATCCGAATCCAAATTCGGATCCTAAAACGAGTTCTCAAAACTCGCTTCTCCGGAGAGGTATTCGTCAACCAATTGACTAATCCTTCGTCCTCCACCTCAGAGGATTACCTGAGATCAAATCCCCGGTAAGTTAGGCGCTGTCGGAGCACTAACCGTCATCCAAACGACGCTCCGACGAGAGGAGAAGAAGCTGTCCAGAAAACTGGACAGCTTGGTGGAGGAGTAGGCGCCGGCCAAAACAAGGAGAGAAAAGGCTCACCTTGATGCCGAACCTATAGGAGATCACCGGAGGGTCGCCGGAGGTTCACCGGCTGGAGCTTGGACGCCGGCAAGGGTCTTGGACGGCGGCACAAAGCTGGGCGGCGGCAGCTTTAGGGTTGGCGCCGATTAACTCCTCCAAGGAGTGGGCGGCAACTCAAGGGGGGGCTAGGGTTTGGATTAGTTAGGGTTTAACAATCCCTTAAGCCCACTTTTATAGAGAACTAATTCTCTTAATGGTTAATGGATCATATCCATAAAGCCCGTTAACCCGCTCCATTAAGATAAGTTAAAATAAACCAAACCATGATGGTTTATTTTAAGTTAAAACGAACAGAACCAACCTTTGGTTCATTCGTTTAATATAAACCAAACCCTTTGGTTTATTCTCATCCATTGGATTAGAACCAAACCATTTTGGTCCATCCATTATGTCTTCATAAGACACGGCCCATCCACGCTTCCATTGCGACTGAAACAATTTCATGCTCGCTTTATGTTTGATCCAACCAAACATAGTTTCTCTCGGTCTGAGAATCCCATTCTCAAGCTCGTTTTAAATCCTTTGGATTACACTCGTTGTGCGTGTGACCAAATAGGTTCTCGGTTTATGTTGGCCGTCTATAATTAACCATTAATTATAGAACGATCATGAGTGACACCTAGTAGTACATCATGATCCCCAATTAACCGAAAATATCAACGGTTGATCGAACTATTTTTGAAACCCTTGTGACTCGAATGAATCGTGCCCCATTTTCTTCACTCATCTTATACCCACTTGGTTCAGGACATGGTCTATTGTGTCAGTCCCCACTAGGCTGACTACGTCACACCTAGCCCAAGTATCATTTCCTCGTCCTACAGATTCTAGTTACTCCACATGTATCGAAGAGTACCTTACTCTAAACATGTAATGCTTTGGCCAAAGACTTTAGTAACAATCCGACGAGAGGCCATGGGTATACATCTCCTCATGAGTGGTGAATCCTTTATAGGCTATTCAAACACCTTCGATCACTTGACTTATACCCAATCATCCGGGTCCACATCTCCTTAGAGATGTTTGCTTAAGATGTCAAAGCATAAGTCTCCATGATCAAGATGACTTGAATACCGCAAGTCAAAGGAACATCGCACTTAAGCCACAGTAAGAACTTCATTGACATATCTATATATGCAGAGAACCATATGAAGTCTTACGGCTGGTCACTCCAATGAACTAGTTACCATAACTAGCATCCACGATTAACTCAGGACATCACTATGTCTCCAGCCAGTGAGAATCAGCTGCTTGGATACACCAAGGAGTATACCTCGTGCTAGTCTCGACAGAATTGATGGTGTCCAAATCCATCAATTCATCGACTAGGGATAATTCCGATACATCACAATTACACATGTAGAGATACTCACTAGTTGTGATCCAATCACAAATTCTCTCATCTGTGAATCGATCGTGGACATTCAGTAAATGAGTTTAAGATCCAATCAAATACATAAAACATGTATACTCAAATAGTGAATCTTCATTTATCATATAAATGGTTCATACATAAGGCGATTGCCTTAGGACATCTCTCATATATTACTAACATTAGTATCGGGTGATGGTGAACACTTAGATGCAAATAAAAGTATCCTCCCCATCAGAGTCACAACTTTTATTTGTAGAGCCGAAGAGGAATCAACTATTAATTTTATTTATCAAAAAGTAAGGTTGACAGGATAATAAAATTAATGGGTAAAACCTCCTCTTACAAATGTAGAATTCGTATACGTCCACACTATCGTGGCATACGATATTCTCGGTGTTTTGAGGTGTTGGTTGATTTTAAAATTTTATTGTTTGGGGAATCAATAATTTTTTGAAATCTAAATGTTTTTGATCTATGTGATTCTTAGGTTTCTTCAAAATGACTTTCAACCCACTAGTTGTGATTCTAAAGGAAAATAAACTTACTGGACCTAACTATGTGGATTGGAAAACGAATCTTGACATTGTCTTGACTGCTGAGGAGTACAAGTATGTACTTCTCAAGGAGTGTCCTCCTAAGCCTATGGATGATTCTGGGGAAAAGGAGAAAGAGAGTTATAAGAAGTGGATCAAGGCTGATGAGATGGCACGGTGTTACATTTTGGCTTCTATGTCAAATGTATTGCAACATCAGCATCAGGCCATAACCACTGCCTATGACATGATGCTCAATCTCAAGAAACTTTTCGGACACCAGAATCGGGCTGCTAGGTGAGAAGCCATGAGAAACTTGATGACAACCACCATGGTTGAGGGAACACCCATGACAGATCATGTTCTCAAGATGATGACTCATTTGAATGAGCTAGAATTCCTTGAAGCTGAGATCGATGGGGAAACCCAGGTCGATATCATTCTCCAATCTCTACCTAAGAGTTTTGAGCAGTTTCTCCTAAACTACAACATGAATAAGAGGTGATTTTTCGTCAGAGTTCTCAGGTTTTGGTTGCCTAGAAGGTTTCTACTTCTAAGCCGAAAGGCAAGAAGAAAAAGAAACAAGGTGCAGCGAAGGTGGTGGGAGGATCTCAGGGAGGAGTGAAGAAGACGAAAGGCAATTGCTTCACTTGCAAGAAGACTAGACATTGGAAGGCTGACTGCCCCAACCGAAAGCAGAACAAAGGTATATCTTTTGGTCTAGTCATTGAAACATGTTTAGCGGTGTTATCTACCGGCACCTGGTTTGTAGATACGGGGGCTACTGATCATGTCTGCAATACTTTATAGGGGTTCCAAAAAACTAGATGACTAGCTGAAGGGGAGATTACCGTCTAAATGGGCAATGCTACTAAGGTGGCAGCTATTGCAGTGGGAGATGTTTATTTATCTTTTGATAGGAATAAAACTTTGGTTATGAGAAATTACCTTTATGTACCTTCATTTAGAAAGAATTTAATTTCAATTTCTAAATTATTTTTGGATTGATATTCTATTTCTTTTAATGACAGAGTTGTTATAAAAAGGAATAGGGAGATTATCTGTTCTGGTGCGTTGGTAGGAAATTTATATACTCTTCAACCAAAGGCTCCCACGATGCAAATATAAGTAAATAACTCATCTTTTAAATCTAATAAGAGAAAAGAAACTTCGAAAATGAACCAAACATATCTTTGACATCTAAGGTTAGGTCATATTAACCTAAGTAGAATTAAAGGTTGATAGTTTATGGACCTTTGGGTTCATTAGTGGTGGAAGATTTCCCAACCTACGAATCTTTCTTAGAAGGTAAAATGACCAAGAGGCCTTTTAAGGCCAAGGGATATAGAGCCAAAGATGTATTGAAATTGGTTCATTCTGATTTGTGCGGTCCAATGTCTATCCAGGTTGGAAATGGTTTTGAATACTTTGTCTCTTTTATAAATGATTATTCAAGACATGGATACATTTACTTGATGCGCCGCAAGTCTGAATGCTTTGACAGATTCAAAGAATCAAGGCTGATGTGGAAAAACATCAAGGTAAAATTATCAAGACACTATGATCTAATCGTGGCGGTGATTACCTCTTGGGAGAGTTTAGGAGTTACTTATCAGAGGCTAGGATTCAATCCCAACTATCTGCACCTGGTACACCCCAGCAGAATGGTGTGGCGGAGCAAAGGAATAGGACTCTTATGGAGATGGTTAGATCGATGATGAGTTATTCTGATTTACCATATTTGTTCTGGAGATATGCTCTGGATATGACAATGTATATTCTGAACTTGGTACCATCTAAATCAGTACCTTCTACTCCAACAGAATTGTGGACTAGGCAAAAGTCTAGTCTGAGACATATTCGGATTTGGGGGAGTCTAGCACATGTGCTGAAGGTAGATGCTGGTAAGTTGGAACCTCGTACAGAAGTGCACTTGTTCGTAGGCTATCCTTGAGGAACGAAAGGTGGTTTGTTCTATAGTCCTAGAGATCAGAGGGTGAACATTAGCATGAATGCTCAATTTTTAGAGGAAGACTATGTGATGAACCACAAGCCCATGAGCAAGATTGTTCTGGAAGAGTTGAGAGGGGAAGTCACTACTTCAGTACCAAAGGTACAAGAGGACATACCACAAGTGACTGCGCCGCGTGTCACAGAGGATACACAGGTGATAGCTCATCATAGTGGGAGGGTTGTTAGACAACCTGAGAGATTTATATTCTTGGGAGAATCTTCTGATTTGATCCCTAGCGAACATGAATCTGATCCCTGGACATATGACGAGGCAATACAAGACAAAGATGCGGTATCTTGGCAAAGGGCGATGAATTCTGAGATAGAATCTATGGATTCAAATCAGGTCGAGGATCTAGTAGAACTACCCAAAGGTGTAAAAACCATTGGATGCAAGTGGATCTACAAAAGAAAGAGAGGAACAGATGGGAAGGTTAAGACCTTCAAAGCAAGGCTTGTTGCAAAAGGGTATACTCAGAAAGAGGGTATCGATTATGAGGAGACCTTTTTGCCGGTAGCCATCCTTAAGTCTATCCAGATTCTCTTATCTATTGCTGCTCATATGGATTATGAAGTTTGACAGATGGATGTCAAGACAACTTTCCTTAATGGAAGTCTTGAAGAAAACATCTATATGGAGCAACCAGAGGGATTCATTGCAAAAGGCAAAGAGCATCTTGTGTGCAAGCTTAATCGGTCCTTTTATGGATTGAAGCAAGCTTTGAGATCTTGGAACATCCTCTTTGATGTGGTAATTCAGTCATATGGATTTATTCGAACTCCGGATGAGTCTTGTGTATACAAGAGATGTGACGGAAACGTAGTGATATTTCTTGTACTATACGTAGATGACATTTTGCTCATTGGCAACAATGTCAAAGTATTGTCAGACATAAGGGTATGGTTGTCCAAACAGTTTGATATGAAGGACTTGGGAGAAGTGGGACACATCCTTGGGATCAAGGTTATAAGGGATCACAAGAAAAGGATGTGTGCTTATCTCAAGCTTTATACGTAGACACTATTTTGGCTCATTTTAGCATGCAGAACTCCAAGAAAGGTTTTCTACCTTTTAGGCATAGAGTACCTTTATCTAAAGAGATGTGTCCTAGAACATCAAAGGAGATAGAGGAGATGAAGGAGGTTCTTTATGCTTCGGCGGTAGGAATCCTCATGTATGTTATGTTATGTACGAGGTCGGATATCTGCTTTGCCGTGGACATGGTTAGCAGATATCAGAGTAATCCAGGATAGGGACATTGGATTGTGGTAAAGCATATATTGAAATACCTAAGAAGAACTAGGGATTATATGCTGTTATACCAAACAGATCAATTACTCCCTGTGGGTTACACAGATTTTGACTTCCAATCAGATAGGAATAATAGTAAGTCTACCTCGAGTTTTGTGTTTACTTTGGGAGGTGGAGCCATTGTATGGAAGAGTGTCAAGCAGAAATGCATGGCGGACTCTACCATGGAAGCTGAGTATGTGGCAGCCTCTAAGGCAGCCAAAGAAACTATATGGCATAGGAACTTCTTGATGGACTTGGATGTGATTCCTGATTTGCCCAGAACTATCACAATTTATTATGATAACAGTGGTGCAGTTGCAAACTCGAAGGAACCACGAGCCCATAAGGCAAGTAAACACATAGAGCACAAGTACCACCTGATACGAGAGATCGTAAAGCGAGGAGAAGTTATTGTCGCCAAGATTTCATCAGAGGATAACCTAGCAGTTCCTTTCACTAAGGCCCTTCCAACAAGAGCTTTTGATAGGCATGTGGAGGGAATGGGAATCAGATGTATGACACTTTGATGACAACATAGTCTTTTAGTATAAGTGGGAGATTGTTGGGATGTATACTGAAAGCCTAGTCTTTGTATGGACATCTTCATTTTGAATTAAGAATCACATGATCATTGTTTGCATATTTATAGTTATGCATATTGTCTAATACTTTACATTGTAGATAACATGGTGTGTGGTGTCGCACAGAAGATCATGTTATCAGGTCCTTATAGAGTATAAGTAGAGGCTCACAACCAAGATGGTTTTGGACAAACCATTGGTATGATTGTTGTGTAATTTGGTATTGGTTTATCTTGATCATAGAATTACACTAGTACACTTTGTTTGTATTGAGCAGGACCGACTTAGAGGTGATTCAATTTATTGCTGACTATATAATTGAATCGGACCTCGGATATTATGGTGTACATGCTCTTAATCCCGATATAATAACGGACACATGTACTTAATATTTATTTCTTTGATTTACCAATGGACGAGATTTATCGGTTAAATCGATAGGCCCGGTAAGTTAGGAAATGATATTATTTACATGGTGTGCCGTTGATTATAGGAGGAAATCGTGTCCTATGTATTAGGATGATGATGTCCCCTTGAGGAGATTATAAGGATCATCATGTAAATCCTACAGGTGGACTTGGTCCAACATGATGATAAGGTTGAGTGGAACTACTCATGGAGTTAGATGTTAATTAATTAATTATCTGTAAATTAATTAATTAATGGACATTCGATATCTTAAATACGAGGAGATATTTGTACTATTAATATATAGAGCCCATATTTAATTATGGGGGTTGGTGAGGTAGATCAATGATAATCCTCTAGTGGAATGAATTATCATTAATGGATCAGATTTTATGTGGGTCGGATCCATTAGGTGGCCAAGATCCAACTCCTCCTCATGGTCCCTATTGTAGCCTATTAAAACCCTCAAGAAGCCTAGATCCAACGGACACGATTAAAAGGAGGCTTGGGCGAGATATATAAATAAGGGGGAGAGGCTTGGGTGGTATAGTAATTGAGGTTGGCTAGGGTTTTGGAGTAGGCGTGGAAGGCTTAGGTGGCAAGAGTTGGCTAGGGTTTTGCTTCTCCTTGTGGGCGACAGCAACCTAACTTTTCTTCTCTTTTGGCCGGCGGCAACAACAAGTCTTCCTTCTCCATTGTTGGTGCCCCCTTCCTTCTTCTCTTTCTCCTTTCCGACGGCAACAAGAGCTTCTCTTTTGGCCGGTGCCCATTTCTCTTTCTTCCTCTCCTTGGCTGGTAGCAACATCCAAGCTAGGTTGCTTGGTGGTCGGCACTAGATAGGAGAAGAAGTGTGTTGGTTGTCTTCCCTTGTTCGGAGCGAGCAAGGATGGGAAGACATGATCTAGGAGGCTTCAACTCTTGGAGGATTGTTGCCCACACAACGTCCAAGAGGAGGATAGGACATATAATAGAAGATCAAGAGGTATAATCTTGTATGTTTTGATTTAGTTCTTTTGTATTATGTATGTAGTTAATTTACTTGGATCCCGAAGATAAATACAAAAACCGGCGATCCGTACATCATCTATTCCGTGGTTAATCGAGGAAAAGAGTTAGGTTGCTTGAACAACAAGTTTGTTCAAGTGACGACTCAAATCGAGAAGCACGATGATGGATTGGTTGCTTAGGTAATCCATCTTTGTTTGGATTAATTTTTTTTTAATCCGGAGACGCGAGATAGGATCACCATGCACAAGCGACCGAAGCGAAGCTTCAATCTTCAAGTGGTATCAGAGCCACGGTTTCTGGTTTTGTGTGTTTAGGATTCGGTTACTTTTATACACTTATCATATATTATGTGTGCCGGATAATAGTAGGATGTGCGTAGGCTAACTTTTTGGTTGCAGACATAAGATCCAACTATTATGGCCATATGTGTGTGTATGTGATTGGATGTGTGTAATTGTAATATTATTTGAATCCTCGGGGTTGACGAGGCTAGTATTTAATTTTTATAATTAAGTACGACATTGTTTAGTCACTCTTTTATTTTAGTTTACTTTCAATCTAGACTTCATGTACACTCCTTTGTGGAGTATAGGATTGATGAATGTAAATTAAAATAAATTTTCTCAGCTCGGATCTCTGGATGGCTTGTACATGGCGTAGGGAGGAGCGGACGAGGTGACAACACGATTGGAGGCATTTTGGAGAACAAAAGCCATAATAGTTAGAAAATTTGTTTTTCATATTTATTGCTTTTGATTTATATTCTTGTTGTGGTTGCATGGTTAAAATTCCTCAATGTTAAATTACTAAGTGGGAGAGGGATATTTGTTTTAAAATTCCCGCGGTCTCTATTACAATTTGACATGTGATGCGAACAAACTTGTGCGTTGGCTCTGAGTGCCTTCCTCCATATCAGATGAGTTTGTTTTGTGGATCACTAGGTCAAATATGGTTATAGGAAGTTATTTAGGAGAGTATGTACTTTCTCATCGAAAGGCATATAATCCGAGGTAATTGCCCTAGTATCGGGTAATGGTGAATACTTAGATGCAAATAAAAGTATCCTCCCCATCGGAGTCACTGCTTTTATTTGTAGAGCCGAAGAGGAACCAACTATTAATTTTATTTGTCAAAAAGTAAGGTTGACAGGATAATAAAATTAATTGGTAAAACTTCCTCTTACAAATGTAGAATTCGTATACGTCCACACTATCATGGCATACGATATTCTCGGTGTTTTGAGGTGTTGGTTGATTTTAAAATTTTATTGTTTAAGGAATCAATAATTTTTTGAAATCTAAATGTTTTTGATCTATGTGATTCTTAGGTTTCTTCAAAATGACTTTCAACCCACTTGCTGTGATTCTAAAGGAAAATCAACTTATTGGACCTAACTATGTGGATTGGAAAAGGAATCTGGACATAGTCTTGACTGTTGAGGAGTACAAGTATGTACTTCTCGAGGAGTGTCCTCCTATGCCTACGAATGATTCTGGGGAAAAGGAGAAAGAGAGTTATAAGAAGTGGATAAAGGTTGATGAGATGGCGCCGTGTTACATTTTGGCTTCTATGTCAAATGTATTGCAACATCAGTATCTGACCATGACCACTGCCTATGACATGATGCTCAATCTCAAGGAGTTTTTCAGACACCAGAATCGGGCAGCTAGGCAAGAAGCCATGAGAAACTTGATGACGACCACCATAGTTGAGGGAACACCCATGTGGGATCATGTTCTCAAGATGATGGCTCATTTGAATGAGATGGAAGTCCTTGGAGCCGAGATCGATGGGGAAACCCAGGTCGATATCATTCTCCAATCTCTACCTAAGAGTTTTGAGCAGTTTCGCCTGAACTACAACATAAATAGGAGGTTGTATTCGTTGGCAGAGCTTCTGATTGAACTCAAGGCCGCAGAGGGGATTTTTCGTCAGAGTTCTCATGTTTTGGTTGCTCAGAAGGTTTCTACTTCTAAGATGAAAGGCAAGAAGAAGAAGAAACAAGGTGCAGCGAAGGTGGTGGGAGGATCTCAGGGAGGAGTGAAGAAGCCAAAAGGCAAGTGCTTCACTTGCAAGAAGACTGGACATTGGAAGGCTGACTACCCCAACCGGAAGAAGAACAAAGGTATATCTTTTGGTCTAGTTATTGAAACATGTTTAGCGGTGTTATCTACCGACACCTAGTGTGTAGATATGGGGGCCACTGATCATGTCTGTAATACTTTGCAGGGGTTCTAGAAAACTAGATGACTAGTTGAAGGGGAGATTACCATCTACATGGGCAATGCTACTAAGGTGGCGGATATTACAGTGGGAGATGTTTATTTATCTTTTGATAGGAATACAACTTTGGTTCTGAGAAATTGCCTTTATGTACCTTCATTTAGAAAGAATTTAATTTCAGTTTCTAAATTATTTTTGGATGAGTATTCTATTTCTTTTAATGATATAGTTGTTATAAAAAGGAATAGGGAGATTATCTGTTCTGGTGCGTTGGTAGGAAATTTATATACTCTTAAACCAAAGGCTCCCACGATGCAAATAGAAGTAAATAACTCATCTTTTAAATCTAATAAGAGAAAAGAACCTTCGAAAATGAACCAAACATATCTTTGGCATCAAAGGTTAGGTCATATTAACCTAAGTAGAATTCAAAGGTTGATAGCTGATGGACCTTTGGGTTTGTTAGTTGCGGAAGATTTCCCAACCTGTGAATCTTGCTTGGAAGGTAAAATGACCAAGAGGCCTTTTAAGGCCAAGGGGTATAGAGCCAAAGATGTGTTGAAATTGGTTCATTCTGATTTGTGTGGTCCTATGTCTATCCAGGCTAGAGGTTGTTTTGAATACTTCATCTCTTTTATAGACGATTATTCAAGATATGGATACATTTACTTGATGCGCCACAAGTCTGAATGCTTTGACAGGTTCAAAGAATTCAAGGCTGATATAGAGAAACGTCAAGGTAAAAGTATCAAGACACTACGATTTGATCGTGGCGGTGAGTACATCTTGGGAGAGTTTAAGAGTTACTTATCAGAGGCTGGGATTCAATCCCAACTGTCTGCATCTGGTACACCCCAGCAGAATGGTGTGGCGGAGCGAAGGAATAGGACTCTTATGGAGATAGTTAGATCGATGATGAGTTATTCTGATTTACCAGATTTGTTCTGGGGTATGCTTTGGATATGACAGTGTATATTCTGAACTTAGTACCATCTAAATCAGTACCTTCTACTCCCATAGAATTATTGATTGGGCGAAAGCCTAGTCTGAGACATATTTGGATTTGGGGGAGTCCAACACATGTGCTGAAGGTAGATGCTGTTAAGTTGGAACCTCGTATAGAAGTGCGCTTGTTCGTAGGCTATCCTAGAAGAACAAAAAGTGGTTTGTTCTATAGTCATAGAGATCAGAGGGTGATCGTCAGAATGAATGCCTGATTTTTAGTGGAAGACTATGTGATGAACCACAAGCCCATGAGCAAGATTGTTCTGGAGGAGTTGAGAGGGGAAGTCACTACTTCAGTACCAACGGTACAAGAGGACATACCACAAGTGACTGCACCGCATGTCACAGAGGATACACAGGTGATACCTCATCATAGTGGGAGGGTTGTTAGACAACCTGAGAGATTTATGTTCTTGGGAGAATCTTTTGATTTGATCCCTAGCGAACATGAATCTGATCCCTGGACATATGACGAGGCAATACAAGACAAAGATGAGGTATCTTGGCAAAGGGCGATGAATTCTGAGATAGAATCTATGGATTCAAATCAGGTCGAGGATCTAGTAGAACCACCCAAAGGTGTAAAAACCATTGGATGCAAGTGGATCTACAAAAGAAAGAGAAGAACAAATGGGAAGGTTAAGACCTTCAAAGCAAGGCTTGTTGCAAAAGGGTATACTCAGAAAGAGGGTATCGATTATGAGGAGACCTTTTCGCCGGTAGCCATCCTTAAGTCTATCCAGATTCTCTTATCTATTGCTGCTCATATGGATTATGAAGCTTGACAGATGGATGTCAAGACAGCTTTCCTTAATGGAAGTCTTGAAGAAAATATCTATATGGAGCAACGAGAGGGATTCATTGCAAAAGGCAAAGAGCATCTTGTGTGTAAGCTTAATCGGTCCATTTATGGATTGAAGCAAGCTTTGAGATCTTGGAACATCCGCTTTGATGAGGTAATCCAGTCATATGGATTTATTCAAAGTCCGGATGAGTCTTGTGTTTACAAGAGATGTGACGGAAACATAGTGGTATTTCTTGTACTATACGTAGATGACATTTGGCTCATTGGAAACAATGTCAAAGTGTTGTGAGACGTAAGGGTATGGTTGTCAAAACAATTTGTTATGAAGGACTTAGGAGAAGTGGGACACATCCTTGGGATCAAGGTTATAAGGGATCACAAGAAAAGGATGTTGTTCTTATCTCAAGCTTCATACGTATACACTATTTTGGCTTGTTTTAGCATGCAGAACTCCAAGAAAGGTTTTCTACCTTTTAGGCATGGAGTACCTTTATCTAAAGAGATGTGTCCTAGAACATCAAAGGAGATAGAGGAGATGAAGGCAGTTCCTTATGCTTCGGCAGTAGGAAGCCTCATGTATGCTATGTTATGTACGAGGCCGAATATCTACTTTGCCGTGGGCATGGTTAGCTGATGTGAGCGAAACATATAGGGTTTTAGGAGTAGTTTTTGCTCACATCTCATTACGTTTTATGATGGTTTCATGTATATGTCACTCTCTTTTGCACGCATTTCGTATTTTCTAGTTTAGAGGTATGTTCTTTGTACTTTTGCATGAAGGATAGCATTTTGCTGGAAAAAGGCGCACTTTCGGAGCAAAAAAAGGCCATTTTGCAGCTAGATAAAGAATGGGACACGGCTAGGGCATGTGACTACACACGACCATGTCCAATTGGTGAGATCAGCCACCCTAGGGCTGTACACGGCCTGGCCGTGTGGCGGCCCAGCAGATTGACGCGGCTAGGGTTTTTTTCGGATTTCGCAGCGATCCGATGTGATGTCTATATAAGGATGGCTCCACCCAAACCCTATGGAGGAGGCACGATGGCTGGGATGACACACCGAAGCCCTAAAAAGCTTCGGGAACTCGCAATGGGGAGGAAGAACGCCGCCGGAGGTCCATGTTCTGCACTTCAACGTCGGAAAGAAGGACACATAGACATTGTAATTTCTTGTTCTTGCATTTTATTTCTGATATATTTGAACATGTACATGCCTTGTGATTCTCCTCATTTATATATGGAGTAGTTCCTTCGATTATAGGATTAGGGAGTAGCTTGTGTGCGCATGATATGTTGGTTCAAATTAAATTCTGTTTTTGAGTTTGAATTTGCAATTGACAATTGTTTATACCCATATCTATGTGTATTTGGTTTTCTACCTGTTGTTCTTAGGCGATACGAGGGGTGACAACCCTCGTATCTAAGATTTAGGAGATTTTATACAAGGAACCTAGGGGTAAATCGGATCTCCTGTAACCGTGGGTAGAAGGATGCGATGGAACCGGAAATGGTTCATCGCAGGGATTGATTTGACATCCTCGTACCGTCTATCCCGTCCTTGTAAGGCAGAGATAGCTCCCAGTAGATGCGGTGGCTCATCGGGAGAGTGTATGATGTCCCTTCCACAAAACCATAGCTAGATGTTTAGACAACGCCCAGTTGATAGCATGTTTTGCGACACACAAGAGAAATCGAAGTCCTAGAATCCCTTTTAAAGATCTCGGCACACTCCTTTCTTCCTCCATGTGACACCGTATTAGAGTTTATTCCACCGACAACCCTCACAATTGAAATCTTTTAGATTTTACTTCCGAACAATTTCAACCACTGAACATATCGGTATTTTAATCCCAGTCTTTGTGGGATCGATAATCTTTTATTACTTGACGACATCCGTGCACTTGCGAGCGTTGAGTGTGAGTGTGCGCTTCGAGTCCTCGATGACCTTTGTCGCGAGATTTGAGGTCACGTTCATGTGCATCAAGTTTTTGGCACTGTTGCCAGGGACTGATCGATTTGATATCGAATCGAACAGTGGAAAATTGGATCGGATTTAGGATTAGATTTATTTACTTGCTTCATTTTCTTTTTAGTTTTCCTTATTTACTTTAGTTCTAAATTTTCCATATTTAGATTTAGTCTTTGATTTTCATTTTTTTAGCAGTAGGTTTCTATTTCCTTATTGCATCTTTGATTTTATTAGCTAGATTGTTTTATTTTCTGCTTCTTAGAATTAGGTAGCACTCCTAATTTTTGTGGCTCGATTCTTCGTATGCTTAGATGCTTAGGATCGGAAGGCCTGATTCCAATCGACTTAGAAATCGAACGAACCTTTCATTGTCAGAAAGAAGAACAGAAAATGATTGAGGATCAAGCTGCATTCGAAGTAAATATAGGTAACCGACCTCTGCGGGATTACACAACTCCTAGCGCTAGAGGATTTAGGCCGAGTATAGCTAGACCATCTATTTCAGGGAACAACTTTGAACTTAAACTAGCACTTATATATATGATCCAGCAAAGTCAATTCGGGGGAGCTACAACTGAAGACCCGAACTGGCACCTTGAGGCATTTTTAGAAATCTGCTCGACAATGAAGATGAACAGAGTCCCTGCTGACGCGATCCGCTTGAGCCTATTCCCGTTCTCATTGTGGGATAAGGCTAAGGCATGACTTCACTCCCTACCTTCGGGAAGCATCACTACATGGGAGCAATGCGAGCAACATTTTTTGAACAAATACTTCCCACCAAGCAAGACTGCTCACATGTGCCATCTCATCATGAGCTTCTTCCAGAAGGAGGGTGAGTCCTTATTTGAAGCTTAGGATCGCTACAAGGGGCTACTCTACCAATGCCCCCACCATGGACTGGAAAGGTGGGTGGTGATCCACATCTTCTACAATGGGATCGCGTACGCCATGAAGATGTCCCTGGATTTTGCTGCAGGAGGAGCACTGATGAATAAGACCATAGAGGAAGCAGAGGAGCCGATAGAAGAGGTGGCCTAAAACCACCATCAATGGGCTTCCGAACATGGTCAACCAACGCCTGCAGCGGGACGATACACTGTCAACTCCATGGACCACTTATCAACAAGGATGGACACACTTAGCAGAGATTTTGACTCTTTGAATTCTTCATCTGCATGCGCGGCCATTGACTTTGGAGAGGGAGCGACAGTGTATCGAGAGGATCACTATGGAGGGCAGGGAACCTCAGAAGAGCAGATTAAGCATGTTGATGCGGTTGGGGACTATAATCAAAGTCCCAACGAACCATACTTCAGTACCTATAATCCTAGATGGAGGAATCACCCGAATTTCTCCTATAAGAATAACTCGGGAAACTCCCAACCATCAGAGGGTATGGGCAGCAGCAGGGCAATGGGCAGCAACCACAGAAGTCCAGACTGGAACTGATGATGGATGACTTCATTGCTACCCAAACAAAGGCCAATGAGGAATTTCATCGCCATCATCAAAGAACAGAGGAGTCACTCAGAGACTTGAAGGCCACTGTCGACGGTCTCGCAAGTCATACAAAGATGCTGGAGACACAAGTGGCCCAGATAGCCCAAACTGTGTCACAACCCATGAAGAGCTCTCCATTATTACTGGAGCAGAGTCAAGCTAAAGAGGAAGGAGTGGGGCAGAGTAACAAATTCACCAAGGGATGTGCAGCCATGATTTCCACCCTACTTGACCAAGCTAAAATTGAAGATAAGATTCCACCATAGCTTGATGACCCCGGTGAATTTGTTATCCCCTGCTCAATTTATGGGGAGAGCTTCGATAAAGCGCTGTGAGATTTGGGGTCATCAGTAAGTGTGATGCCCTACGTATACTATTTGGAGATGAGACTAGGAAATATACAACCAATGACCATAGGGATAAATATAGCGGATGACACAATCAAAAAGCCCTTTGGCATGCTAGCACAGGTTCCTGTGGTGATTGAGAATTTCATGATACCCACATACTTCATCGTACTAGATATAGGACCAGATCCCTAGAATCCCATCATTCTAGGAAGGCCTTTTCTGGCAACTGCGGGAGAGTGCATAGATGTGAAGGCACACCAGATCTCCCTGGAGGTAGATGGGGAGATCATCATCTTCTGCCTTTCGGAGCACAGAGCCCCCTTCCTCGATGGCTTCACGTTTAGTAGAATGAAGCCAGAGCCACCAGATGAAGCTTCCGAGACGGATGAATGGAGGTTCACTGAACCTCCAGAGCCAAGTTGATAGTGGAGTGCGGTCAAGCTAAACGACCTTAAACAAAGCGCTTCTTGGGAGGTAACCCAAGTTTAGTTTAGTTTTTAGATTTCCCTTTGATTGTATTGCATGCATTTATTTAATTTTAGTTTTGATTTCCATCTCATTTAGAATTAGGACTAGAAAAGAATTTTGCTGGGTAAAAATAAAATCCATATTAGCTTACACGGCAAAGGGTATGAGGAAATTTGGATCGTTACGCAAAAATGGGAGGAAAAGGGGGACACATGACTTGGCCATGTGTTTTCCCATGGTCGTGCCTGACTGACCCGAGGAACACATGACCTGGCCATGTGTTTTCACACGGCCATGTCGCACAAGGTTAAATAGGGCGAGCCGTGTGTTTTCACCCCATTTGCACCGTGTGCTTCGATTGCTCTTGCCCTAGCCGTGTGGTTTCGTCTTCCCCATCACCTAGATGCTCTTCTAACCTCAAAGGAAGCCAAAAGAAGAAAGGATGAGGAGGACCAAGCAGGTGGCGCCTCGATCCGGTGCTTCGGAGCAACGAGCAAGGAGAACCGACGCCCCTCAAGCTCCGGAGGAGGGTAACGCCCTACCAACCCTTCTTTTTCGCAATAATGAACATAGAGATAGATATAATATTCTTTCTACTCGTAAACTCATTGCTACTAGGTACCTAGATGAAGATTTGCTAGAGTCTTTAGGGTTGTTGGGTGACATTCAAGCCCTATTTGCAAAAATGGGGTGGGAAGAGATGATGGGAATAAGACACCCAACCTACCCTAGGATAGTTCTAGAATTTTTGAGTTCCTCAGAGGCAAAAATTTTAACAGGTAGAGAGCGAAGAGGGTAGGATAACTTTTAGGAATTTTAACATTGAGCATGAATGAACCCTTCACCAATGGAATTCATCCTTTGGCTTGCCGAGTGGGGGAGAGAGAAGAACCCCTATGAGGTTTAACTCTCAGATATTTTGGACCGAGTTGATGGGGGAACATGCTTATGCCCTTTCTAGGGCTAAAGCGTCATGCCTCCAAAACTCCATCTTCCGATACCTCCACTGCATCATGGCCAGTACTATATTTGGTCATGGGGAGAGTGATGGTGTAGTAAGAGCTAGCAAGCTGCTTTGCCTCTGGGACATGCTACAAGAAAGGAGTAGCATCGATGTAGGGTCCCACTTCATCAGACACTTAGTGAAGATGGGCAAAGCGGCATGAGGAGAGATTAATGTGGGGGGCCTACTTACCCACATTTGTCATAGGACAGGGTATGATTACACTGCATTAGAGAGTATAGAGGGGAGCCCTAGAATTGACCTAGGAGTGTGCATGGCGATGAAAATGATTATAAGAGAGGAACACTCCTTATGCTTTGTAAGGAGAAACCTGACTGCCCTTAGACTCCCCGACCCTGATCGTACCACCATCACTACATGCGCCAACTGACATTTGGACCTGATAGTGGAGTCCCCTCCACATGAGGGACCACCCACATCGACACACATCTCTCCCCCTTTACATCACTCTCCCTCCAGTCCACACATGCATAGGAGCCCACCTAGTACACGCCGACATGAGCCTGCACCTGCACCACCACCTTTTTCAACTTTTGAGCAGGATGCAGGTACATCGGCCTATGGCTTCTCGGAGTTTCGATCGTGCCTCGACGACATATATGTCGAGCAGCAGACGCAGAGGCAGCGATGGGAGGAGTAGAGCACCTACACACAGGCGGAGTTCCAGGGTTTCCGGGAGCACTTCTAGTAGGCTGAGGAGTTCTACGATGAAGCCCGCATCTACTTCCAGGAGGAGGCTACTCGTCGTTAGGATGAGGCCGCCTATCGCCAGGAGATGCGATAGCACATGCATGCCGAGCGACATAGTGGACTAGGGAGGAGGAGCACCGAGCAGCCACTGTATCCACCAGCTCCCAGATCGACCACATGTACATGTGGCATCAGTGGCTCAGCAGCAGGTTCTGTCTGGATCCCGAGATACTGAGACTTACAGATTTTTCACTTCGTCCACCATACTAGAGGTATACTTTCATTTAAGTCTGGGGGGGGGGTGGGTCCCCAAATTTTATTTTATTTCTAGTAGTAGTTACTTTCTTGGTATTTTCATTAGCATTAGCATTCATTTATTCATGCATAGGCTGTTGAGTTTCTTTCAGCACTTAGTTTTTGTTATATGTAAAGCTACCTCAGTAGTATTTTTAAAAAAGTCTTCTTCATGAGTTGTTTCCATGAGTAGTGTAACTTCATTTATCTCATGACATTTTATTTTATTTGCTCTAATGAATGTTCTAGACTTACACTGGTTAGCTTTTATTTCCACACCTACACATGTCGAACACTCTGAAAGGGAGAATCTAGTACATACCTAGTTATAATTCATCTCAGTAGTCTAGTACTTTGGAATCCACAGGTGGCCCTAGGACTAGCATTTTAGTTACTGGAGATGCTTGGATTGTGTAAGCCCATTCGGAAAAATCAAAATCCCAGTGAGCCGAAAAATAAAAGAGAGAAAGAAAAAGAAAAGAGAAATAAAAGAGAAAAAAAAGAAGAGAGAGATTATGAGGGATAAAAAAATAGTTATCGTGGGTGGAAATGGCTAGGTGCCCCTTTGAGACTGAGTTACGTTACTGGGGAAACACCTACCAATTTCTCTCAATACCGAGCACGCCTTTGAGACTTTGTGCTAGATCTAGGGAATGACCCTCGCTTTGGGCAGGTAAGTGCCTAAGAGCCGGAGACCTTAAGAAAGCTATAGGATGATGACTTAACTCACCATGGAATGGGTATCCCCTAAGAATGATTCGCTTAGCACGAGCACGAGGAACTAACTTAGTGAATTTCTAGAACATATTTATTTTGCTTTGATTGCAAATACCACTTGATAAATTTAGTTAACATGCTAAGTATGGAACAATATCATTTTAAAATTTCATGACACTGAGGTTTGCTTGAGGACAAGTAAAGATTTAAGTCTGGGGGAAGTGATGTGAGCGAAACATATAGGATTTTAGGAGTAGTTTTCGCTCACATCTCATTACATTTTATGTTGGTTTCATGCATATGTCACTCTGTTTTGCACGCATTTCCTATTTTCTGGTTTGGAGGTCTGCTCTTTGTACTTTTGCATGCAGGATAGCATTTTGGGGGAAAAGGCACAATTTCAGAGCAAAAGAAGGCCATTTTGTAGCTAAACGCAAAATGGGACACGACCAAGGTGTGTGGCTACACACGGCTGTGTCCAATGGGCGAGATCAGCCACCCAAGGGCCGCACACGACCTGGCCATGTGGAAACACACGGCCGTGTGGCGGCCCAGCAGATTGACGCGACTAGGGTTTTTTCTGGATTTCGCAGCGATGCAATGTGATGTCTATATAAGGATGGCTCTGCCCAAACCCTAGGGAGGAGGCACGATGGCTGGGACGGCACACCGAGGCCCTAAAAAGCTTCGGAAACTCACAACGGGGAGGAAGAATGTCGCCGGAGGTCCACGTTCTGCACTTCAATGCTGGAGAGAAGGACACATAGGCATTGTAATTTCTTATTCTTGCATTTTATTTTTGATATATTCGAACATGTACATGCCTTGTGATTCTCCTCTTTTATATATGGAGTAGTTCCTTCGATTCTAGGATTAGGGAGTAGCTTGTGTGCGCATGACATGTTTGTTCAAATTAAATTCTATTTTTGAGTTTGAATTTGCAATTGGCAATTGTTTATACCCATATCTATGCGTATTTGGTTTTCTACCTGCTGTGCTTAGGCGATACGAGGGGTGACAACCCTTGTATCTATGATTTAGAGGATTTTATACAAAGAACCTGGGGGTAAACCTGATCTCCTGTAACTGTGGGTAGAAGGATGCGATGGAACCAGAAACGGTTCATCGCAGGGATTAATTTGACATCCTCGTATCGTCTATCCCATCCTTGTAAGGCAAAGATAGCTCCCGGTAGATGCGATGGCTCATTGGGAGAGTGTATGATCTTCCTTTCACAAAACCATACCTAGACGTTTAGACAACGCCCAGTTGACATCATGTTTTGCGACACACAAGCGAAACCGAAGTCCTAGAATCTCTTTTAAAGATCTCGCCACGCTCCTTTCTTCCTCCTGTTGGACTTTCTGAGCCGCAAAAATCGCTTTTTGCGTTGCTGAAACCTCGGAAGCCTAGCCACGGATCCGTGCAAAGTATAACAAAAGAAATTCATGTATGTGTTATGGAAACCTAGATCTACCCTAGATCTACATGATGAGAGCGTTACCCTCGATGCAACGCCCTTCGCTTATCCCGCTCGTCCAAATGGCTTGCCGGAACTCAAGAGTGTTAAGTGTACACTCCTCTATTGGTATCCACATGGAAAAATGGTGGAGAAAAAAACCTAGAGTGTGCTAGCATTGCTTGGTAGTCTCGGCAAGATGAGGAATGGGAGAGAGTTTGAGAGGAGCAAGGAAGAAAATGAAGTTAATCACAAAATAACTTCACACAATGAATAAAAGTGGCTGACCACTTCAAGTTGGGGGGTTACATGCATGCATGTAACTCTAAGAGCCAATGGATCTTGGTCTTCCTCATGAGGTGGCACCACATGATAAGTCCATGATGTGGAACATCATAATTGGCTGGCCCCCATGCCAAGTCACCATGACATGGCAATTGGTCAAGTCAAAATTGACCATTCATCTTCCCTCTCAAGTCAAGTCAAACTTGACCTATTATCTCCCATGGTTGATCAAATCTAACCACTTGATTCAAGTCAATTTGATTTAATGAATCTCTATTCATTAATTTAAATTGACTCAATGAATCAAATCTAAATTAGACTCATTCAACACTTGAATCAAATTGAGTCTAACTCAATTAGTCTAATTTGGATTACTCTTAATCCAATTTGGTTCATCCCATGAACCTAATCCTCATGGTTCATCATATGAACCTAATCTCTATCTAATTGCCCTTTGTGTGTGACCCTATAGGTTCTTGTAACGTTGGCAATACTCCTAAACCGATTTAGGAACATAAGAAATGAGCGGTATCTAGCAACACATCATTGCTACCCAAGTTAAAAGAATGTTGAGCTCCAACATCACCTTTGTGACTACTAATTGTGACTCTCACAATATGTGACAATGTCCCTCTATCCTTGACATCTAGATTGACCAATTAAGGCATAGACCATGTCATCCTCGGTACAATCTATATCTTGAACTCGAAGTAGACTCACTCTAATCAAATGAGCTCAATATCTCATATTGACTCATTTGGACATGGCCATGCACTTTGTGGTCTCACTCTATCAAGAATAACGATGTCACTCCCATCATTTAGGAGGGATAGATCTCATCTACATCACTCACATCCCTCCGCATAATTTGTTACATACCAGTAATCGCCTTTATAGTCCACCCATTTACGGGTGACGTTTGATGAAGCCAAAGTATGGAACTCCTTATGTAGAGAACCATGGTGACTTCAGGTCCAAGAACTAATAGTCATACTAATAGTCACATGAGAAAGTATATGACACTCATATAATGATCCATGATACTTTCTCATGGCTGGTCATTCAGTATACATTCTCCAAAGCATACCCATGTGTCAACTTGATATCTAATATCCATGACTTGTGAGATCAAGTCATTGTGTTGACCTACATGCTAGTCTCTATGAATTAACATTGTCCCTAAATGTTAATACTTGACTAGGAATGATTAAGAGTAGTGTTCTCTATAACATCTCATTATCGATTCAACCAATCGATTGATATAGATAAGAACCCTCTACTCAAGGACGTTATTATATTTAGTTATTTGACACCAATACAAGTAAATATAATAACCATGCCTTTATAAATAGGAATATGATACAATAAAGTCCATACAACAATCATCACATGATTGGCTCTAGGGCTTTCACTAACACCTCCGTGTGACACTGATAACTGCCATTTTGTTGTATTATTTTGGTCCTTAACATCACTGTTTTTATCCTCTCGAGTGATTTATTATTGGTTATTTACATGTTTTATGAGTTGGATATATTTTTGGACCTTATTGTAAATTCTCCTAATTTTTGGACTTATATGTAAATTTTATCTTTGTTTGTAGGAGATCGAGATGAGCCACTGGACTAGACTCAAGTTGGATCGAATATGGCTTCATCTGGGTCATAATGGACATTTCAAGATTATTTAATCTGAGCCCTTCATCCAGATCAAAAGACAAATTAAATCAAGGGTTCAGATCTGAGCATTATGGACCGTCCGAGGAAAGTGATTGATTCTGAGCCATCCATCTGGATCTGGAGTGATCCGGCCCGTACATTAAGATCTATACATCTTTTCCGTTCATCCAGACCGTTGGATCGTGATTATACCTTCAGACGGATTAGATCCGTTCATTTCAAATCAGATTGATTTCAGCCGTTGGATTGAGCAGCCAAATGAAGCCTATTTAATCGATTAATCAAGCCCTAGATCTAAGGAACGGCTGAGATTGAGTGGGCGAAATGATCGGACGGTTCACAAATTTCATTTGGTCTTCTTCCTCGTGAGCGGCCGTGCGCTTCTTCCAGGCCGTCGGCCGCGGCGGAATTGCACAGGCAGCCGGCGGCGACGCACAGAAGGAGGTCCTTCCATTTCGCGACGAGTAGAAGCAACTCGAGCCGAGGCATTTTTTTTCCCCATTTCCACGCGCGGCAGAGTCTTCTTCCCCACGTCCGGCGGCGACAGTCCGGCATCCCATTCCGGCGACCTCCCTTCCGAGATTCGGTGGTAATCCCATCCCCTCGACGGCAGACAGATCTGAATCTGTTTGCGGTGATCCAAAGCGAGGGCGGATTCCGGTGATTCCTTTCTCGCGAATCCACTCCATTCCGGTGGTTTGGAATCCATTTCACGGAGTCATCCACTAGTCTTGCGGTTGGGCAGTTCCATCACCATCGCCGGTGAAGATTCCCTTCATCGTCGGTGAATCCAGTTAGGAGCGTGATCGTGATTCGATCGTATGTCCGTCCTTCTCTGCCGGTTGTGACTGCATTCACCGTCGGAGAGGGTTGTTCGGATTATTGTCACCATTGTGGGGTTACCGATTACTTATATTTGATTCAGTCCATTTAATTGGATATTTGTTTTGCTATGTTTTTTTGTTTGTTGACTTGCAATGTTAATTCTATAGGTTTGATTATTGCTTAGTTGTTAATTTTGTTCGTCGTGCATTTGTAGGTTAGTTTAATTTCTTGTTGCTGATACACTAACCCTAGCTATTAAAATTGTCCAATCCGTGCATCGTATAGTGACAGTGCGGTGCCTGGTTGGAGTGCTTTCATTATTAGGTTAGATTTCCTTTACATTCGATCGATTCTTAGTATAGTGCAGTGACAGTCCGGTTGAATTGCTTTCGTTTATTGCATTTCATTTATTGTAATTTTTAGTGACTGTTTGACTACTGTGCCGTATAGTGACAGTGCGGTACATGGTTAAATTGTTCACATTTGTTTCGTGATCATTGTACCGTATAGTGACAGTGCGGTGCGTGATTACTTACTTTTGCGCATTAGTTAGATTTACTTTCTGCAGATTTAATTTCCATGTTGGTTTGTTTACCAGAATTGTTTGACCATTGCATCGTATAGTAGCGGTGCAAGGTTGAATCATTCTTGCATTAGGTTAGCTTTGAATAATTGTTTTGAAAATTGAGTGTTACTTCTATTTAAAAACAAACGTCCAGCCATTAGGTTCGTTGGGAGATGACCCGAGTCAGTCCTATACTGCATTAGTGTAGTTAGGGGGTTCGGTAAATAATTTGGGAACGGTATTGCGACAATTCATTAACCGCTCTATCAAATTTTGGCGCCGTTGCCGGGGAACTCTAATGGGTTCGTTTGTCTTTAAACTGTAGTTTGTTTGTTTGTTTTCTTTTTCTTTTGTTATTATTGTCTTTCTTATCATTTATATTCGTTTCTCAGTGTATTTGTTTGTGTTGATAACTAGGTCTTCAGGTGATAATCTACTTGAGTTTTTGCAGCAGTTTTTCTCTTCCCTCAGAGGCCCAGCCTAGGAAGGGGGTTGTTGAAGAAAAGGCTAGGGAAGCAGATTCCCAAGTATGCCGAGGTTTTGTTTCACGAGAAGTTGTACTCTTTCTATGGAGGTAGGAGATACTGTAGTTCGGTTCAGTATTTTGGACGCTATGAGGTACCTGATGGAAGATCATTCTATTCTTAGCGTGGTTATAGCTGACGAGTTGGATTGCATGAATTTTATTTCTTAGTCTATTTTTCATTTGGATATCTCTGCACCTTCTATATTTTGTTATGATTTTATTGATTCTGTTGATTCTGATGTTGATAATGATTTGTTGTTAGGACCTATCTCAGGCCTCTTTATGTAGACAGGGATATGGATTGTGTAGGGACTAGCGCTCTTCAGGCGATGCCCCAAGGATCACTTCCATCAGATGTTTGTGAGAAATGTCAATTCATGGTCGAGCATGGGATAATCTTAGGTTATATTATCATCTCTGTGTATGGTATTGAAGTAGATCCTGCTAAAATTCATGCTATATATTCTTTATCTCACCCCGCTTCTGTGTGGGAAGTTTGTGCTTTTCTAGGTCATGCGAGTGTTTCTCTGACATTTTATCGAGACTTGATCAGATTGCCCTACCCTTGACCAAATTGTTGCAGAAGGAGGTGGTATTTCAGTTTGACAGGATTGCGATAGAGATCGAGCCCACCCCCATAGCAGATTCTTTTCCAGATGAGCAACTTTTTCACCTGTAGGGTAAGACACCATGGTATGCAGATCTTGCTATTTATTTAGTTGCCGTGTTGTACCTTCACATTTTACTCATGCACAAGTCCAGAAATTGAAAAGTGATGCCGAGTATTATGTATGGGATGATCTTTATCATTGAAAATTTTGTAATTATCAGATTATTAGATGATGTGCACTTGATTATGAGTTTCATTCCATATGTATTTACTTTTTGTTATTCTTTGGCTTGTGGGGGGTATTTTGGACCCCAAAGAACTGCTAGGAAAGTTTTAGAGTTTGATTTGTATTGACCCACCTTATTTCATGATGTCTCTGAATTCTACAAGTCTTGTGAGCGATGTCAACGAACAGGGAACATAGGATGTATAAATGAAATGCCTCAACAACTTTTGTTATTCTGTGAGATTTTCGATATTTAGGGTATTGATTTTGGGTCCGATTCCTGTATCTTTTGGATTCTCATATATTCTTTTGGCATATGATTATGTTCCTAAATGGGTGGAGGTCATCCCCACTATGACTGATGATTCTCTAGTTGTAGATTTTGTTAGGTCTCACATATTTTGCAGATTTTGAGTTCCCAGGGCGATCATTAGCGATCAAGGGTCTCACTTTTGCAACAGACTCATGAAGTGTCGAACAGAGAGATCAAGTCTATACTAGAGATTACGGTGGGGCCAGACATGATGATGCTTCTTCTCCGACTTGAAAGGGGAGTGTGTTCATTTATTTACTGCATTTATTTTCTTCCTTTCATGTTCAGAATAAATTGTATGGGTTGTGTGTTTGTTTGCCTATTTACCTAGGTTTGTTTATGCATTGTTGAGTCAAATAATATTCTCTATGCATGCCTTAGTATCATTTCAGGATGTGGTAAAATTAGTTAAGTTTGATCATCAAATTATGGATTTTTGTGTATGATAGGAGACTTCACTTGCATGCAGTCACTTGTTATGATGATGAACTTTTTATTGATAGTCTAAGCTTGATGTTTATTCACCTAGTGAGGTTACAAGCCATTCTTATCATCTACCCACTTTTGTGTGATAACACATGTGATTCTTGTTACTCTAGAACTTGCTTTGAGTCTTTTCAAAACTGCAGTAACATTTACTTGCATGAATATGATGAAGGATTTCATTCTTTGACTCTTTTCCTTACTTGGTTTGATTGTCTAATCCACTTGATACTTCCATCTTCCATGTCTTACTTGTCATATCTCTTCATTTGCTATCCATTGTCTTTGTATCTTTGTGGATTATCTTTTTCATATCTATTGTTTTCCATATTGGAGGAATAGTTTGATGGGTTGTATTGTCCGAGACGGACAAAATTTTTAAGTGTGGGGGAGAAGCTATATTATTTTTGTTGGAAACATAATATGGAAGAAATAGTTTTCAGAGGTCATTGGTCCTGAGATATATTTGTCTGTTAGTACTTGATTTTCTGCGCAAAAAAAAAAGAAAAAGGAATAAAAAGGCGCCATCAATGTTTCTTTTGTTGAAAAAAAAGAAAAATGGAAAAAAAAAGAAGAAAAAAAAAGGTGCAATTGTAATGCAGGCAAATGGAATTGCAATGTATTGGATAGAGCCATTTGAGCCTGAATCAATTCTAAAGTTTCCAATTGTCCTAGCCTCTTTCCATATTGCTGGTTACTGAGCATTTCACAGAGCAACTCATCAGGTTTATTTCTCCAATTCTTCTCTTGTTCCCTATTCATTTGTACCTTTGTCTTGTACTTCTCTTTGCATACTTTATCTGCACTCTACTTTTGATCTTATTCTGATTCTTGATAAATCCTTTTGATTCATGTATGAGATGTATTGATAGCAGTAGAGAAGTAGATGATAAGCAAGCATATGGTAGTACAAAATTGCATGTTGTTTTGAGGGCGCCCCACTCCTACGTTATTATGTGAGCATCAGTGCATATATCCATTTTGGGAGGTTTTGTATCAGGCTTAGTCTATTTGATTTGACTGTAAATCATCATACATGTTGATTGTTGTAGGAGTCGGATCTTTTGAATACCCTAGATCCTGATGAATTTGGTGATCCTAAGTAACTTATTTTTTCAGTCTCTGAATTATTGATCTAGGTATTGCTAGGGGAATGAGTTAGGGTGTCAGTGTTTCTTTATTTTCATTATTGCTCGGGATGCGCAAAAATAAGTGAGGGGGAAGTGATAACTGCCATTTTGTCGTATTATTTTGGTCCTTAACATCACTGTTTTTATCCTCTCGAGTGATTTATTATTGGTTATTTACATGTTTTATGAGTTGGATATATTTTTGGACCTTATTGTAAATTCTCCTAATTTTTGGACTTATATGTAAATTTTATCTTTGTTTGTAGGAGATCGAGATGAGCCACTGGACTAGACTCAAGTTGGATCGAATATGGCTTCATCTGGGTCATAATGGACATTTCAAGATTATTTAATCTGAGCCCTTCATCCAGATCAGACGACAAATTAAATCAAGGGTTCAGATCTGAGCATTATGGACCGTCCGAGGAAAGCGATTGATTCTGAGCCATCCATCCGGATCCGGAGCGATCCGCCCGCACATTAAGATCTATACGCCTTGTCCGCTTCACCCGACCGTTGGATCGTGATTATACCTTCAGACGGATTAGATCCGTCCATTTCAAATCAGACTGATTTCAGCCGTTGGATTGAGCAGCCAAATAAAGCCTATTTAATCGATTAATCAAGCCCTAGATCTAAGGAATGGCTGAGATTGAGTGGGCGAAATGATCGGACGGTTCACAAATTTTATTTAATTAAACCTTACCTCATCGAATCGGCAGAATCGGCAGAAGGAGCTCGACAGAACTTCGTTGCGGCTAGCCTTCTTCCTCGCGACGGCGGCGGGCTTCTTCGCTGCGTCGGCCGGTGGATTGCACAGGCAGCCGGCGGTGATGTGCAGAAGGAGGTCCTTCCATTTCGCGACGAGCAGCAGCAACTCGAGCCGAGGCATTTTTTTTCCCCATTTCCACGCGCGGCAGAGTCTTCTTCCCCACGTCCGATGGCGACAGTCCGGCATCCCATTCCGGCGACCTCCCTTCCGAGATCCGGCGGTAATCCCATCCGACCCTCGACGGCAGATACAGATGCACTGTTGCGAATCGATCCGGCGGCGAGGCGGTGATTTCGGTGATTCCCTTTCCGGCGAATCCACTCCATTCGTGGTGGAATAGGCCGTTCCATTTACGAGTCATCCACTAGCCGGTTGGGATCAGTTCCATCACCATCGCCCGGTGAAGATTCCCTTCACCGTCCGGTGAATCCAGTTCGGAGCATGATCGCATTCGATCGTATGTCCCCTTCCTTCTGCCGCAGTTGGTTGGGCGGCTTCGCATTCACCGTCGGAGAGGGTTGTTCGGATTATTGTCGCCATCGTGGGGTTACCGATTACTTATATTTGATTCAGTCCATTTAATTGGATATTTGTTTTGCTATGTTTTTTTGTTTGTTGACTTGCAATGTTAATTCTATAGGTTTGATTATTGCTTAGTTGTTAATTTTGTTCGTCGTGCATTTGTAGGTTAGTTTAATTTCTTGTTGCTGATACACTAACCCTAGCTATTAAAATTGTCCAATCCGTGCATCGTATAGTGACAGTGCGGTGCCTGGTTGGAGTGCTTTCATTATTAGGTTAGATTTCCTTTACATTCGATCAGTTGTCGTATAGTGACAGTGCGGTGTCTGGTTGAATTGCTTTCGTTTATTGCATTTCATTTATTGTAATTTTTAGTGACTGTTTGACTACTGTGACGTATAGTGACAGTGCGGTACATGGTTAAATTGTTCACATTTGTTTCGTGATCATTGTACCGTATAGTGATAGTGCGGTGCGTAATTACTTACTTTTGCGCATTAGTTAGATTTACTTTCTGCAGATTTAATTTCCATGTTGGTTTGTTTACCAGAATTGTTTGACCATTGCATCATATAGTGACAGTGCGGTGCAAGGTTGAATCGTTCTTGCATTAGGTTAGCTTTGAATAATTGTTTTGAAAATTGTTAAAACCCCCAGTGTTTACTTCTGTTTAAAAACAAACGTCCAGCCATTAGGTTCGTTGGGAGATGACCCGAGTCAGTCCTATACTGCATTAGTGTAGTTAGGGGGTTCAGTAAATAATTTGGGAACGGTATTGCGACAATTCATTAACCGCTCTATCAGACACCGTATTAGAATTTTATCCACTGACAACCCTCGTAATCGAAACCTTTTAGATTTTACTTCCAAATAATTTCAACCACTGGACATATTGGTATTCGAATCCCAGTCCCTGTGGGATTGATAATCTTTTAATACTTGACGACATCCGTGCACTTACGGGTGTTCAGCGCGAGCGCACGCTTCGAGTCCTCGACGGACTCCGTCGTGAGATTTGAGATCGCATTCGCATGCATCATTAGCAGATATCAGAGTAATCCAGGATAGGGACATTGGACTACAGTAAAGCATATATTGAAGTACCTGAGAAGGACTAGGGATTATTTGCTGGTACACCAGGCAGATCAATTACTCCCTGTGGGTTACACAGATTATGACTTCCAATCAAATAGGGATAACAGTAAGTCTACCTTGGGTTTTGTGTTTACTTTGGGGGGTGGAGCCATTGTATGGAGAAGTGTCAAGCAGAAATGCGTGGTAGACTCTACCATGGAAGCTGAGTATGTGGAAGCCTCTGAGGCAGCCAAAGAAGCTGTATGGCTCAGGAACTTCTTGATGGAGTTGGATGTGATTCCTAGTTTCCCTAGAACTATAACAATTTATTGTGATAATAGTGGTGCAGTTGCAAACTCGAAGGAACCATGAGCCCATAAGGCAAGTAAACACATAGAGCGCAAGTACCACCTGATACGAGAGATCGTAAAGCGAGGAGAAGTTGCTGTCGCCAAGAGCATCAGAGGATAATTTGGCATATCCTTTCACTAAGACCCTTCCAGCGAGAGCTTTTGATAGGCATGTGGAGGGAATGGGAATCAGATGTATGACAATTTGATGGCAACATAGTCTTTTAGTATAAGTAGGATATTGTTGGGATGTATACTGAAAGCCTAGTCTTTGTATGAACATCTTCATTTTGAAATAAGAACCACATGATCATTGTTTGCATATTTTTAGTTATGCATATTGTCTAATACTTTACATTGTAGATAACATGGTGTGTGGTGTTGCACAGAAGATCATGTTATCAGTTCCTTGTAGAGTATAAGTAGAGGCTCACAACCAAGATGGTTTTGGACAAACCATTGGTATGGTTGTAGTGTAATTTGGTATTGGTTTATCTTGATCATAGAATTACACTAGTACACTTTGTGTGTATTGAGCAGAGCCGACTTAGAGTTGATTCAATTTATTACTGACTACATAATTGAATAGGACCTCGGATATTATGGTGTACATGCTCTTAATCCCGATATAATAACGGGCACATGTACTTAATATTTATTTCTTTGATTTACCAATGGGCGAGATTTATGGGTTAAATTGATAGGCCCGGTAAGTTGGAAAATGATATTATTTACATGGTGTGCCATTGATTATAGGAGGAAACCGTGTCTTGTGTATTAGGATGATGATGCCCCCTTTAGGAGCTCATAAGAATCATCATGCAAACCCTGCAAATGGACTTGGTCCAACATGATGATAAGATTGAGTGGTACTACTCATGGAGTTAGATGTTAATTAATTAATTGTCAGTAAATTAATTAATTAATGAACATTCGATATCTTAAACACGGGGAGATATTTGTACAATTAATATATGGAGCTCATATTTAATTATGGGGGTTGGTGAGGTAGATCAATGATAATCCTCTAGTGGAATGAATTATCATTAATGTATCGGATTTTATGTGGGCCGGATCCATTAGGTGGCCAAGATCCAACCCCTCCTCATGGTCCCTATTGTAGCCTATTAAAACCCTCATGAAGCCTAGATCCAATGGACACGATTAAAAGGAGGTTTGGGCGAGATATATAAATAAGGGGGAGAGGCTTGGGCGGCAAAGTAATTGAGGTTGGCTGGGGTTTTGGAGTAGGCGTGGAAGGCTTAGGCGGCAAGAGTTGGCTAGGGTTTGGCTTTTCCTTGTGGGCGGCGACAACCTAGCTTTTCTTCTCATTTGGCCAGCGGCAACAACAAGTCTTCCTTCTCCATTGCCAGCACCCCCTTCCTCCTTCTCTTTCTCCTTTCCGGCGACAACAAGAGCTTCTCTCTTGGCCGGCGCCCATTGCTCTTTCTTCCTCTCCTTGGCCGGCGCCCATTGCTCTTTCTTCCTCTCCTTGGCCGGCGACAACATCCAAGCTAGGTTGCTTGGTGGCCGGCACTAGATAGGAGAAGAAGTGTGTTGGTTGTCTTCCTTGTTCGGAGCGAGCAAGGATAGGAAGACGTGATCTAGGAGGCTTCAACTCTTGGAGGATCGTTGCCCACACAACATCCAAGAGGAGGATATGACATACAATAGAAGATCAAGAGGTAAACAAGAGGTATAATCTTGTTTGTTTTGATTTAGTTCTTTTGTATTATTATGTATGTGGTTAATTTCCTTGGACCCCGAAAATAAATACAAAAACCGGCGATCCCTACATCATCTATTCCACAGCTAATCGAGGAAAAGAGTTAGTTTGCTTGAACAAGAAGTTTGTTCAAGCGACGACTCAAATCGAGAAGCACGATGATGGATCAGTTGCTTGGGTAATCCAAGCTCAATCGAATCTGAGAGAATTTGAAGCATCCATCAAGCTCACAGATTACGGAGTTTGTGCCATCCCACATCCATCGGCCCTTCTGGAGACTCAATCGAGCTCCTTGGATTTAGCCGTGAGGAACTTGTTTACACTTCGAGCATATCTTGGGTTGATTAGACCATTTATCTTTTTGTTTAGCTTAGATTAATTTTATTCATGCCAAGTGTTTATCAAATTACCCTTACATTTGGTTGATTTAGTTTAGCTTAATTTTAGTTGTCTACATTAAGTGTTTGTCTTAATTCCTCTTCCAGTTTGTATTGCTTTAATTCTTGCACTTGCCTTTGTTTGGTTTAATTCCTGCATTGCTTTACTTAGCGAATGGTTTAGGTGGCGTTTGGTTGGAAGGTGGGAATAGGAATGAGAATGGGTTTGATAGTAGACGGGAATGGGAATGGGTTTTGTCATTCCAATAATATTGTTTGGTTTATAAGTTCGGCGGCCGACGACGATCGGCGGCGGATCGCGGCGACGGCGACCTATGGTGGCCGTGGCCGGCAGCAGCGGCGGCGGTGGTGCGACGATCGACGGCGCCGACGATCGACGATGGCCGGCAACCGATGACGGTCAACGACCGTCGAGCGAGCGACGGGCGACGAAGAACGGGAATGAAACCCAAACCCCCCATGTGAGATGGGTTTTGTTGATTCCCAAACCCTCCTTCCTAAAACCATTAACCAAACACTCTATATGATTCCCATTCCCATTCCCTCATTCCAAACCCACCAACCAAACACCACCATAATTACCGACATTATCTTTCAATAAGTAGGTTTAGAATTCAAATTCCAAAACCCCCCATTTATATTAGAAAACCCAAAATAATAACGAAATGATCCTAAGGATACCATTCTACCAATTACATTCGTTGGGAGACAACCCGAGTCATCTTTATGCTACATTAGTATAGAGGGGGTTCAGTTACTTATAAATTTTATTTTGATATATCATAGTACGGTGTGCGAAGATGTCAAAAAATGACATCATTGCCGAGGAGTGTAATGGTGTTTGGTTGGCTAAGGATTGTTCATTGTTTTTCTTTTTTCTATTTAATTTTTTTGACCAACGAATTCTTTAGTATTTTCGATTGCCCTCAAATTTCGTAGGTAGATGTATTAGGGTATGGAGATCAATATTCACAACTTTGCTATGGCAAACAACCTATTTTGGACAAATTCTATTGTTTAAACCACCTTTTGAATTTTTAAAACTTTTTCATTTCTTTTTTTGGTTTTATTTTATTTATTTTTATTTCCTTGGTGATCACAAAGTTGAAAAAATCTTTCATTCTTTTATTTCTTATGTATCCATGTGTTTTATTATGTATATTTCCTTTTGTCTTTTGATTTTATTTTCTAGTGTTTCAGTAAGACTAGGAGATTATTTCATAAAAAATATGGATCCTTATTATGTAGGAGATTTGAGGCCGCTAGAGGGAGGGGTGAATAGCGTTTTGCCCGTACGATGATGAAATTTGATCGTGATCGCGTCTACAAATCATGTTAGCGCAGTGGAATAATGATAATAAAAACAATAACGTAAAGCAACATGAACACAAGCACAACACGAAAATATAATGTGGTTCGGAACTGAAACGGTTCCCACTCCACGAATTGGGTTCGTACGAACCCTAGCGATGCCACAAACACCACTAAGCAATAAACTCCTTCTCGACAACAAGTCGGAGGTGGAGAAACCTCGTACAATGGATTACAACAAGTAATACACAAAAATACAAAGAAATGTAAAGAACACTTTACAAAACTAGGGTTTGAGTGCTTTGCTTGTTGGTTGCTTGGATGAGGTTGAAGGGCCCTGAAATGCACCTGCAAATCGCCTTCAAATCGCCTCAAGTAAGCTCTCAAATAACTGATGATGAAATCCTCCACGAGCTCCCCTTTTTATCTTGCGTTGGGCTGGATTTTCGCCTGGCTGTCGACTGCTAAAAGTCCCCAGTCGACTGCCAACACTGTAGCTGTGAGACAACGACTCAATCCACGTTGGACAAGTTCCAACGGGACTCTTGGCAGTCGATTGCCAACATTGTCAGTCGACTGCCAACGCCCATAGTCGACTGCCCAGTCGGCTACGGAGCATTCTGTGCTCGCTGTTGGGAATTCTTTATGCCAAATGGCATATGCGCAACGGAAAAAAATTAGGATCCCTTCCAAGTGATCCATGCGAAAGCAAACTCGTATAAAATAAATTTCTCTAAACCAAGCCTATCTTATAGGAGAGTTCTACCTTTGTTGCGTGCCCTTTGCAATCCCGCTTTTCCTTGGATGTGTTGGATCTTTTAGCATGTTCAAATGTCCGTGCCTCTATATGTATCCACACGAGCAAGCTCTTGTCTCACAAAAGAAAAAACTAGAGGAGCTCTCCTTTACTTCTTGCTAGAGAAGTCCCTAAAGGAGAGGAAGAGAGGGAAAAGGAGAAAGGAAGAAGAAGACTCCTCTTCTTGCTAGCCTACACTCACAAACCCACACAACCAAAGCTTCCACCAAGCTCTCTCACAACCACAACAACACAACCAAAGCTTCCACCAACAACAAAGCCAATGCCCTCTTTTGGCCGGCCACTTGAGGTGTCTTTTATAGGGTTGGAAAAACCCTTTCACCTCCACACATTCAATGCAATCCATTGCATTGAGACATATCCTTGTTTGGCCGGCCACTTAAGGAGACAAAACCATTTTGTTTCCTTCCACCTTAACTAGCTTAGGTGGATGCTTAGGTGGCATGCTTATGTGGCATGCTTATGTGGCATTCTTATGTGGCATTCATGCATGTTGAATTAATCTTATTAATTCAATTAAGCTTATGTTATCATATTGAATTAATCTTTATTAATTCAATCATATTGAATTAATCTTATTAATTCAATTAAGCTTATGTTATCATATTGAATTAATCTTATTAAATCAATAAGGTAACATATTGAATTAATCTCATTAAATCAATTAGCTAAAATTCTCATTAAGCATAAAGTCCAAAAACCATTTTGTACATAAGCTTATTCCCAAATTATTCTAGTCAAACTAGAATACTCTAATTCCTCTAATTATCATGCTCTTTGTGTGTGACCCTATAGGCTCTCATAACGTTGGCAGTGGATCTAAACTCTTTTAGATACACAAGCAATGAGCGGCATCTAGCAATGCATCATTGCTACCCAAGTTACGAGATAAGTCAAGATCCGACTAACCTTTCCGTGACTACTATAATGTATGACCGTGTCCTTCTATCCTTGATATCAGATTGATCAATGAGGCATAGACCGTGTCATCCTCGATCAATCTATATGTTTCTTGATCCCTGAGTAAACTAACTCAAACAAATGAGCTCAATATCTCATATTGACTCATTCGAGCATGGCCATGCGTTTTAGTAGTTCTACTCAATCAAGGGGCCCACCGATATCACTCTCGTCATATGAGAGGGATAGATCCCATCTACATCACTCACATCCCTCCGCATAATTTGTTATATACCCAGTAATCGCCTTTATGGTCCACCCTGTTACGGGTGACGTTTGACGATACCAAAGTACATAACTCCTTATGTAGGGAACCGTAGTGACTTCAGGTCTGAGGACTATTCATACCAATAGTCACATGAGAAAGTTTATGACACTCATATAACGATCCATGAAACTTTCTCATGGCGGGTCAGTTCAGTATATATTCTCTAATATATACCCATGTGTCAACTCGATATCATATATCCATGACTTGTGAGATCAAGTCATCAATTGACCTACATGCTAGTCTTTATGTATTAATATTGCCCTTGCATATTAATACTTGACTAGGAACATTTAGGAAAGTGTTCTCTACAGCCTCTCATAATCAATTCTGCCAATTGATGTACTGTAGATAAGAACCTACTTTTCTAGGGCATTATTATATTTAATTTAGCTGGCACAAGCAAGATGTAAATATAATAACCAATCCTTTGCCTTTATAGAATATGATACAAAATGTTCCCTATTCAACCATCACATGATTGGTTCTAGGGCTATAACTAACAATCTCCCACTAGCACTAGTACCAATCACTATGATATCTAATACCTAGTGACCTAGTGTGACCATCATGCTTCCTTTGTGCCAAAGCCTTGGTCAATGGATCTGCGATGTTAGCTTCTTTGGACTGCATATCCTCACATCTCCTCTATCGATGATCTCTCGAATGAGATGGAAGCGCCGCAAGATGTGTTTGGTCCGATGTGATCGAGGTTCCTTAGCTCGCGTAATAGCCCCATTGTTGTCACAATAGAGGTCTATTGGATCTGCAATGCTAGGAACTACCCCAAGTTCATCGATGAACTTGCGAGCCAAACAGCCTCCTTTCACGCATCGATGCCGCAATATACTTCCTGTTGTAGAATCACAAGAATCGTGTCCTCGCTCAACTCTTCCACTCACTGCTCCACCATTCGTGCAAAACACGCTCGATTGCGATCTATAGTCATCCTTGTCTGTTTGGAAGCTTGCATCACTGTAACCCTTTACAGTTAGCTCCTCATTGCCTCCAAATATCAGGAAATATTCTTTCGTTCTTCGTAAGTACTTAAGAATATTTTTGACGCTATCCAGTGACTTTCACCTGGATCTGACTGGTATCTACTCGTCATGCTCAAAGCATACGAGACGTCAGGACGAGTACAAAGCATGGCGTACATGATAGACCCTATGGCAGATGCATAAGGGATCTTATTCATGCGATCTCTCTCCTCCTTAGAAGAGGGACATTGAGTCTTCGAAGGACTCACACCATGTGATAAAGGCAGAAATCCTTTCTTGGAATTTTGCATAGCAAAACGATCTAGCACTTTATCAATGTATGTACTCTGACTTAGGCCAAGTAATCTTTTAGATCTATCTCTATAGATCTTGATGCCTAGAATATAGGCAGCTTCACCTAAGTCTTTCATCGAGAAACAATTCCCTAACCACATCTTCACAGACTGGAGTGAGGGAATATCATTTCCGATGAGAAGTATGTCATCTACATACAAGACAAGAAATACAACTGCGCTCCCACTATTTCTCTTGTAGACACAAGGCTCATCTTCATTCTTGATGAAACCAAACTCTTTGATTGCATCATCGAATCGAAGATTCCAGCTTCGAGAGGCTTGCTTTAGTCCATAAATGGACCTTTGCAGTTTGCATACCTTTCCAGGATGCTTTGGATCTTCAAAACCCTCAGGTTGTGTCATGTACACATCCTCGAGTAGCTTTCCATTCAGAAAAGCGGTTTTGACATCCATCTGCCAGATATCATAATCATGGTAGGCTGCAATAGCAAGTATGATCCGAATGGATTTAAGCATCGCAAATGGTGAAAAGGTTTCTTCATAGTCAATACCATGAATTTGTTTGAATCCTTTAGCCACCAATCTACCTTTATAGGTATGCTTATTACCATCCATGTCAGTCTTTACTTTAAAGACCCAGTTACACCCAATGGGTTTTACCCCTTCAGGTGGATCAACCAAAGTCCATACTTGGTTAGTGTACATGGATTCCATTTCGGATCTCATGGCCTCTAGCCATTTCTCGGAATCTGGGCTCATCATAGCTTCTTTATAGGATGTAGGCTCGTCAAGATTGATAAGCAATACATCACCGTTGTCAGTCAAGAGAAAAGAATATCTCTCGGGTTGACGACGGATCCTATTAGATCTACGAAGAGGTTGGTCTACTTGAACAGGTGTTTGCTCCACAACTCTTTGGGCAACAAATTCCTCATCCACAACACTTTGTGGTGCCTGTTCATTTTCCATCGAAGCCTTAGTGTTATCATCATCTTGAACTTCTTCAAGATGAATTTTACTCCCACTAGTATTTCTAGAAATAAATTCTCTTTCTAGAAAGACAGCATTTCTGGCAACAAACACCTTGCCAAGTGTGGGATTGTAAAAGTAATATCCCTTAGTTTCCTTGGGATATCCTACAAAATAACACTTATCTGATTTGGGTCCTAGTTTATCTGAGACTTGACGTCTAACGTAAGCTTCACAACCCCAAATCTTTATAAAAGACATTTTGGGACTCTTCCCGGTCCATATCGTATATGGTGTCTTTTCTACGACTTTTGATGGAACGCGATTAAGTGTGAAAGCGGCTGTCTCTAGAGCTAAACCCCAAAAGGAAGTATGTAGATCAGTCTGGCTCATCATTGATCGTACCATATCTAATAGAGTACGATTTCTCCTCTCAGATACACCATTCCATTGTGGTGTTCCAGGTGGAGTGAGTTGGGATATTATCCCACACTCAGCCAGGTGATCACAAAACTCTTGACTAAGGTATTCACCACCTCGATCTGATCGAAGTAGCTTAATACGCTTACCAAGTTGGTTTTGTACTTCATTCTTGAATTCTTTGAACTTTTCAAAGGATTCTGACTTATGTCTCATCAAATATAAGTAGCCAAATCTACTCATATCATCAGTGAAAGTAATAAAGTACTTATAGCCTCCTCTGGCTTCGACATTGAAAGGGCCACATACATCAGTATGTATGAGTCCTAACAAATCCGTCGCTCTCTCGCCATGTCCACTAAATGGAGTTTTAGTCATCTTTCCTAAAAGACAAGACTCGCATACCTCATATGATTCAAAATCAAATGAGTCCAATAATCCATCTTTATGGAGTTGGGATATGCGTTTTTCATTTATGTGACCTAGGCGACAGTGCCAGAGATATGTCTGGTTCAAATCATTCGATTTGAACCGTTTGGTATTTATGTTATAAATTGGGTTATCTAAATCTAGAACATAGAGACCATTCATAAGTGGTGCATTACAATAGAACATTTCATTTAAATAAATGGAACAACATTTGTCCTTTATTATAAAAGAAAAGTTTTTCTTGTCTAAACAAGATACGTAAATTATGTTCTTTGTTAATGCGGTACATAAAAGCACTCCTCTAGTTCTAAGATAAGGGGCAAAGACAAAGAATATGTTCCTACAATACAAAGACAACTTTTGCGCCATTGCCTACTCGTAGGTCCACTTCACCCTTTGCCATTATTCTACTATTTCTCGGTCCCGCACATTAGTACAAATGTGAGATGCACATCCCTATCTAATACCCATGTAGAAGAAATAGATAGATTAACTTCTATAACGTGTATACCGAGTAAGTCCCACTTCTCTTGTTCTTTACTTCCTCAAGGTAGACTTTGCGATTCCGCTTCCGGTGTCGATCTCACCGAATGGAAGCGTCCCTTCCTTAGGTACTTTACCTTTACCCTTTGAAGTGGATGAATTGGCCTTGCCTTTGGCTTGGTCTTACCCTTGCCTTTGCTTACCTTTGTCCTTCTTGACCATTAGTACATTACTAACTTTCTTCTTGAGATTTGGTTCAATAGCTTCTTAACATGCCGAGAATCTCAGTGCAAAGGTTTATCAATTTCATTCATGTTATAATTCATGAATTGATTGTATGCTTCCTAAGAACGACATTGCAGGATAACATCGGTTGCCAATTCTTGGCTCTGGAAAACCTAGTCTTTCAAGGTTCTCAACGTACCCAATCATTTTGAGTACGTGAGTTCCTACAGGTGTTCCTTCTTGCATCTTGCATGCAAAAAGAGCCTTAGACACTTCAAAACGCTCGTGCCTAGCTTGTCCTTGAAATAGTTGTTTCAAGTGCTCAACCATATCATAGGCATCCATGTTCTCATGTTGCTTCTGGAGCTCAGAGTTCATGGTGGCAAGCATAAGACATGACACATCTAATGCCATCTTGATGCTTCTTATAAGCATCCTTTTCAAAGACGAGTGGCCGTGAGGGGCGTATTTGAGGTAGACTGTTCTAGGACATATAGTTTATGCGTTCTTTGCTTATGATAATCTCAAGTTCCCATATACCAAGAAAGTTTGCTCCATTGAGCTTGTCCTTCTCAAGGACAGATCGCAAGTCGAGGGGTGTGTCGTGTTAGATGACATGGTGATCTACAACATTAAAATGCAAAGTTTAAGTATCATACCTAAATCATTTAATTAGGCCTTTAATTAAATGAGGCTCTACTAAATTCTCATAGCTACTATTTAGCTATAAATTTATATGGGATAAAGATCCACATCATAATTGCCTTGAGTTAGCTTTGGCTAATCGCCCAAGACGTAGTATAATTAGGTAGGCAATCTTTTGCCAATTACATCTGATGTAACTCTTTAATAGCTTTGTTTAAGTTTTAGATTAGTTTAGTGTTTATTCCTAAACTGACTTCCAGTCCGTGGCGAGAGGCACAGGGGCCTTCTTGGATATCGGAGCAACGACCACTTCTAAGACAAAGCTGATGTTCGGAAATAACACAAAACTAATGTTAACACTTATGTTCAAAGCTAATATATGCCTCTACTTTATTAACCAATTAAGAAAACACTTAATTAAGTCTTAACCAAGATCGATAGCGGGACATCACGATTGTCCACTCGCACCCCTCCAAGATAAAATGCATTGCTTTGCTTTGGCAAACCCAATAACAAATGATCGAGGAAGTAGTGAGTACCAACTTTGGTAGGCATATCGTTTAGACTTATTAAGAAATAAACATGTATCATATACATATTAGCATACATCACATATAAGCTAAACTAATCATGCATCACATACAAGCTAAACTAACATGCATCACATACATATTAAACTAAGCGTGTCATGGTTATGGCCCTTATTCTACAATCTTCTCAAGCCAATGAAAAGATTGATTGGTCAACCTAGGGATAGCATCTTCTCCTAAGTGCTTCCTTTTGGTTGTCTTGTGTGTTGACTTCCTCCTTGTAACCTCATCTTCCAATGGACCCTCCATCTTTGTTTTGTACATTACAAAAGGAGAAATACTCGAGTTACATTCGAGTCTAAAACTAATTTTACAACAAGAATTGTAGGAGGAAGACACGCAGCCGTATTTAAAAATTACAACACACACACATTCACAAATCTTTTGGGACTAGGCCATAACCATGCACCATGTCATTTTAACTTTTAAAGACATTGGATATTTTATTATGTTTGACAATTGCTAATGCAATTATCAACTCATAATAAAATTTATCCTACTTATATCACATATAAAATAGAGAAAACCTATTTTATACGATCTTTCATAAGTGGCTCTGATACCACTGTTAGAATTCTTTATGCCAAATGGCATATGCTAACGGAAAAATTAGGATCCCTTCCAAGTGATCCATGCGAAAGCAAACTCGTATAAAATAAATTTCTCTAAACCAAGCCTATCTTATAGGAGAGGATTACCTTTGTTGCGTGCCCTTTGCAATCCCGCTTTTCCTTGGATGTGTTGGATCTTTTAGCACGTTCAAATGTCTGTGCCTCTATATGTATCCACACGAGCAAGCTCTTGTCTCACAAAAGAAAACTAGAGGAGCTCTCCTTTACTTCTTGCTAGAGAAGTCCCTAAAGGAGAGGAAGCTAGGGAAAAAGAGAAGGGAAGAAGAAGACTCTCTTCTTGCTAGCCTACACTCACAAACCCACACAACCAAAGCTTCCAAGCTCTCTCACAACCACAACAACACAACCAGCTTCCACCAACAAAGCCAATGCCCTCTTTTGGCGGCCACTTGAGGTGTCTTTATAGGGTTGGAAAAACCTTTCACCTCCACACATTCAATGCAATCCATTGCATTGAGACATATCCTTGTTTGGACGGCCACTTAAGGAGACAAAACCATTTTGTTTCCTTCCACCTTAACTAGCTTAGGTGGATGCTTAGGTGGCATGCTTATGTGGCATGCTTATGTGGCATTCTTATGTGGCATTCATGCATGTTGAATTAATCTTATTAATTCAATTAAGCTTATGTTATCATATTGAATTAATCTTTATTAATTCAATCATATTGAATTAATCTTATTAATTCAATTAAGCTTATGTTATCATATTGAATTAATCTTATTAAATCAATAAGGTAACATATTGAATTAATCTCATTAAATCAATTAGCTAAAATTCTCATTAAGCTTAAAGTCCAAAAAACATTTTGTACTTAAGCTTATTCCCAAATTATTCTAGTCAAACTAGAATACTCTAATTCCTCTAATTATCATGCTCTTTGTGTGTGACCCTATAGGCTCTCATAACGTTGGCAGTGGATCTAAACTCTTTTAGATACACAAGCAATGAGCGGCATCTAGCAATACATCATTGCTACCCAAGTTACGAGATAAGTCAAGATCAGACTAACCTTTCCGTGACTACTATAATATATGACCGTGTCCTTCTATCCTTGATATCAGATTGATCAATGAGGCATAGACCGTGTCATCCTCGATCAATCTATGTGTTTCTTGATCCCTGAGTAAACTAACTCAAACAAATGAGCTCAATATCTCATATTGACTCATTCGAGCATGGTCATGCATTTTAGTAGTTCTACTCAATCAAGGGGCCCACCGATATCACTCTCGTCATATGAGAGGGATAGATCCCATCTACATCACTCACATCCCTCCGCATAATTTGTTATATACCCAGTAATCGCCTTTATGGTCCACCTTGTTACGGGTGACGTTTGACGATACCAAAGTACATAACTCCTTATGTAGGGAACCGTAGTGACTTCAGGTCTGAGGACTATTCATACCAATAGTCACATGAGAAAGTTTATGACACTCATATAACGATCCATGAAACTTTCTCATGGCGGGTCAGTTCAGTATATATTCTCCACTATATACCCATGTGTCAACTTGATATCATATATCCATGACTTGTGAGATCAAGTCATCAATTGACCTACATGCTAGTCTTTATGTATTAATATTGCCCTTGCATATTAATACTTGACTAGGAACATTTAGAAAGTGTTCTCTACAGCCTCTCATAATCAATTCTGCCAATTGATGTGCTGTAGACAAGAACCTACTTTTCTAGGGCATTACTATATTTAATTTAGCTGGCACAAGCAAGACTTAAATATAATAACCAATCCTTTGCCTTTATAGAATATGATACAAAATGTTCCCTATTCAACCATCACATGATTGGTTCTAGGGCTATCGACAATCATTGCCATCCCTTGGCGGTTTGCCGTCGACATCGATCATTGCTCGATAATGATCATTGCTTCATTTCATCTCTTAAACGACAGTCGAACTCAAGTCAACTCACGGCAGTCGAACCGGCCATAATGCCAGTCGATTGCCAACCTCAAAGATGAGGTTTTAACCCAAGTATGGTGTCCCCATACTTGCTAGACCACCTTTAGCCTAGACCTAAGCCTTCTAGCCACCTCCATCAGCCTTACGCCTCTCGGATCCCACCAAGTCATCCATGACTTGTTCATCCATCGCGCTAGCCTTCAGGTGCTTCCATCGGCTATGTCATGCTAACGGTGTCTACACCACCAAGGTACATTGGACTTATGCCGCCAAGACTCCGCTTGGATTTTACGCCGCCAATATCAAACCCCTTGGACTTCTCAAATGCCAAGACTCAAGCTTGGACTTTCCCTTGCCAACCCATGTTGGACTTTCCATGCCAAGACCCATGCTTGGACTTTGCCTTGCCAACCCATGTTGGACTTTCCATGCCAAGACCCATGTTGGACTTTCCATGCCAAGAACCCATGACTTGGACTTTACCTTGCCAAGACCTATGCTTGGACTTTCCTATAATCACATGGTCAATCCTTAGTCAACCATCAAAGACTCCCTCGAGTCAAACTCGCCTTAGTCAACCATCAAAGACTCCCTCGAGTCAAACTCGAGTCTGGTCAATTATAACCTGGGTCGATTGTATAAACAATCTCCCCAAAATATTAACCGACATCAATGTCAAACATCAATGTCAAACATACTATGTCAAACATACTATGTCAAACATCAAAACATCACTCAAGTCAAACTCGAGTCTGGTCAATCGTGACCTGGGCCGATTGCACCAACAATCTCCTCCTTTTTGATGTTTGACAAAACAAACCTTGAGTTAGGCCCCTAACTCAAATTTCCTTACCAATTATCCCAAATTGGTAATCCCAAACATTCTCTGAAACTTCTCCCCCAAACATTCTCCCCCTTTTTGACTAACATCAAAAAGGTTATCTCTCCAAGGAGGTCAATGTCTCATGTCCCAATGAGATCTTACAATCTCCCCCTTGGTCTAAAAATACCTAGGATGCCTACCATTTTCCTAGTGATAAGTCCCATATCACTCAAGAGAGGCAATCCTATACTTTCTCCCAATTTTCAAATTGGGTTTCTTAATATCCCATCAATTTTCCCAATTGATGATACTTCACAATAACTTCTCCTCCTTCAAGAAGAGAAACACATCCATCATCCCAAGATGGATAACTCCCCCTAAAGACTTGCTCCCCCTTGACCATTGCACCAACAATGTCCTTGGGAAGTCCCTAAGCTAATAGGAACTCTAAACCATCAAAATTAAGGTTCTAAGTTCAAACATGAACTCTCCTCACCTTAAATTTGATACATTACCCTAACACCTCTCCTAATCCATATTCAATGGATTTTCACCCTTTCTAATGCTTTCCAAAGCATATCCTAGGGTTAGGAGTGATTAGGAACCTTTACCATAGCTGAACACGGGCTAAACAACCTTGTTTTTCCCGAAATTAGCAATGATCAACTACTTACGATGTCGATCATTGCCACTCACATCGATCATTATGACCAAAGGCGGTCGGTGATATTAAATTCTCGAATTTCAGCTATCAGAATCGAATTTTGAAAAGTCATAAGTAATTCTACGTATTTTGAAAAATCCTGAAAATTCATACGTATATTACATATAGTCAATACAATGGGTGAAAAATATTTGAAAATTATTTTACCCATAAAATACCAAAATTGATACAAAATTCGAAAGTGAAGAACAACTTAAGTGTTTTAGCTCACTTTGTATCAATCTCATCAATGGTGATTGCTATCAAAAGATAGGCTTCACCAAGGTTTTATAAAATGATTTTAAAATGTTTTCAAAACCTTATTTTTGATAATATTCCTTGGGCTCTATGTACATGACTTGTACACAAGCTTTCCCAATGATCCACTATTAAAATTAGATGAGTTTTAGTTCATCTAGATGCAAAAACTATGCACCTTGAACTCAACTCATATCATAGCATCTCACATGTATCTTGTAATGCCCGTAAAATTCTAAACTATGCAAATTAATTATATGGGTTTTAACGCTATAAAAGGTTTAAAATAAGAGATGGTTATAGGTAGGATTTGAACCATGAACCTCCTAACAGGGAGGTAGCCTTGACACCACTAGACCCTAGGATGATTCATGGATAAGATATATAAAGAATGTACAAGACCATAGGATGATTCATGGATAAGATATATAAAGAATATACAAAGAATATAGATGGGAAGATGAAGAGTTGGTTCATCCCCCCATGAAAGGATGAAGAGTGTTCATTCCCTAGGTATTAAAGAGGAGAATTAAGAGAAGAGAGGAAGTAAAATCCCACTTTCCTTCTTCATTCTCCTTCTTCCTCATCCTTGGCCGAATTTCTCATTCCCCTTCCTCCCTTTTTCATCCCAAGCTCTAGGGTTTCTTGTGTAGGGATTCTCAAGAGGGGTTTTCCAAGAGGAGTTCCCACAAGTCTTAGTATTGCTAGAAGATCCAACTCCACCGAAATGTTCCCTCCTCCTTCCTCCTTCACCGAGACCCTAATGCCCTTGTTTGGTGTTTTTGAGAGGGTTTCAAGGGGATACAAAGGCTTAGTATATGCTAGAGGATCACTCCTAAGGCTAAGGAACAAGGGAAGGTCTTCATCTCCTAAAAACCCTAGCGGTAAACTAGTACGATAGCGAGAGGATGTAAGTATCTCTCACCTGCAGTACAAGTAGCTCTTCGATTGTTTTATATAACTTATTTTTCTATGTTTTGAAGATTATATGTTTGGATCAGATGATATATGTGTGTGATCAGATTTACAATTAAGGTATATGTCTTTTTAAGCAAGATCAAAGATCACAAAGATGCTATCTTTCACCTATAGCATAAGTAACTCTTTAATATGCCCATTTAACTTCTATCACCATGTTTTATTCGAATTTATATGTTCTGTCTAGATTATTTTTATTATATTTTTAGGTATTTTAAGTATATTTCATGTTGAAGAAAGACATAAGATCGCAAAGATGCTTCCCCTATAAGTTTTGGGGACAAAGAGCATGATTGCATGTCTTGAGAGGCTTCCTATATGAGTTTTGGGAGTATGATCATGTTAAATGTTTGATAAATGATAAAGAATATGTTTTTATCAGATTATATAGGTGTGTTTAGATTTATAGGTAAGTATCCCCCTCACCTGCGTACAAGTAGTTTTTGATTGATGTATTTGTGTTAATCCTCTTGAAACCATTCGGCCAAGACCTTGTTTGAGTTTTTCCATGAAGATCCATGCCATATCTTGTATGAACATGATGAAGATAGGATGCTAGATGAATTAGGTTAAGTGTTTGAACTTTTATGACCTTTAAAACCATTCGGCCAAGCCACTCTAAACCCCTATATGTTCTTTTATGCCATTCTATAGGCAAGTTCATGCTATGTTTTGATAGTAAAAGAAGATAACATGATGTTTGGTTAACCTAGATTTAAGTGGATGAACTTCTAAGCCTTGGACCATTCGGCCAAGCCACTTTAGACCCCTATGTGTGTTCTTTTATGCCATGTTTAGATGAGCTTATGCTAAGTTTTGATGCTAGATGAAGATAACATGTTCTATGCTAGGTTTTAAATGAGTTCATCCCATGTTTGATGTTAGAAGAAGATAATATGTTCTATGCTATGTTATAGATAAGTCCATGCTATGTTTTGATGGTAAATGAAGATAACATGTTGTTTGTTAACCTTGGTTTAAGTGGATGAACCTTTAGGCCCTTTGAACCATTTGGCCAAGTCCATCGAGACCCCTAAGGTGTCTTCTATGCTATGTTTTGCATGAGTTCATAATGACTTTTGGTGTTAGATGAAGATAACATGCTCTATGCTAGGTTTTAAATGAGTTTATGCCATGTTTGATGTTAAAAGAAGATAACATGTTCTATGCCATGCTATAGATAAGTTCATGCTATATTTTGATGGTAAATGAAGATAACATGTTGTTTGGTTAACCTAGATTTAAGTGGATGAACCTTAAGCCTTTGAACCATTCGGCAAAGACCCCTAATATGTTTCTATGCCATGTTTGATTGAGTTCATGATGACTTTTGATGTTAGATGAAGGTAACATGTTGTTTGTTAACCTAGAGTTAAGTGGTTGAGCCTCATGTCCTTTAAACCCATTCGGCCAAGGTTTAATTAAAACCCTAAGTGCCCTCCCATGCCATGCTTTATGTAAGAACTAACATGTGGTTAGTTAGACCATATATAAGTTGTTTGGTGTTTAAAACTTTGATAGAACTCCATGAAGTTTAGGTCATTCCATGTATACTTGTTCATGATGTTTATACCTTATGCCATGCTTATATGTGTGTGATGTTGTGATCATTTTATGCTTATTACCTCGTAATTGTATGAATGTATGATGTTTTATAAAGAAGGAACATGATATGCATGAAAAGAATATGATATTTTATGAAGAAGAAATATGTTATGGTGAATGATATGTTATGAAGAAGAAATATGTTATGAAAGCCATATGATATGTTATGAAATCCATATGATATGTTATGAAGAAGAAGTATGTTATGATATGAAGAAGAAAAACATGATATGCCATGATAAGGAATATGATATGTTTGTGAAATGAAATATGATATGTTATGATAAGAAGCATGTATATGGCTTGTACCAGGACCCTAACAAGGTCCAAAGGGATGGGCTCCTAAGTTTCCCTAGGCCGACGGACTTAGATCAGGCCTAGGATGGGCTTCTATGTTATGATTGCCCCTAGGTCGACGGTCATAGTACGGACCTAGTACGGGATGGGCTCCAAGATGCCCTAGGCCGACGGACTAAGATCGGGCCTAGGATGGGCTTCTATGTTATGATGATGGCCCCTAGGTCGACGGACTAAGATCGGGCCTAGTAACCTAGTAGGTTCGAGATTAGCTACCTCGGGTCTATTTAGGGATGCACGCTATGATGATGATGATGTGGTACAATGTCGGGCCCAATATGTTGAGAGTTATGTTCAAATACCTATGATATATGTTTTCGAAGAGCATCCTGCATATACCGTTATGTTATGTCTGCTCATGTTATGATGTTATATGTTATATATGTTACATGTTATGTTTGCTTATGTTATGTATGTTTACACGTTATGATTGTTATGTTATATATGTTACATGTTATGTTTGCTTATGTTATGTATGTTTACATGTTATGATTGTTATGTTATATATGTTTACATTGTTAGTGAAAGCCCTAGAGCCAATCATATGATGATTGTTGCATGGACTTTATTGTATCATATTCCTATTTATTAAGGCATGGTTATTATATTTACTTGTATTGGTGCCAAATAACTAAATATAATAATGTCCTTGAGTAGTAGGTTCTTATCTATATCAATCGATTGGTTGAATCGATAATGAGATGATATAGAGAACACTACTCTTAATCATTCCTAGTCGAGTATTAACATTCAGGGACAATGTTAATGCGTAGAGACTAGCATGTAGGTCAACAAGATGACTTGATCTCACAAGTCATGGATATGAGATATCAAGTTGACACATGGGTATGCATTGGAGAATGTATACTGAATGACCCGCCATGAGAAAGTATCATGGATCGTTATATGAGTGTCATATACTTTCTCATGTGGCTATTAGTATGACTATTAGTCCTTAGACCTGAAGTCACCATGGTTCCCTACATAATGAATTGCATACTTTGGCTTCGTCAAACGTCACCCGTAAATGGGTGGACTATAAAGGCGATTACTGGGTATGTAACGAATTATGCGGAGGGATGTGAGTGATGTAGATGGGATCTATCCCTCCTATATGACGGGGGTGACATCGATATTCTTGATAGAGTGAGACCAATAAGTGCATGGTTATGCCCAAATGAGTCAATATGAGATATTGAGCTCATTTGATTAGAGTGAGTCTACTTGGAGTTCAAGATTTAGATTGTAGAGGATGACACGGTCTATGCCTCGATTGGTCAATCTAGATGTCAAGGATAGAGGACATTGTCACATATTGTGAGAGTCACAATTAGTAGTCACAAAGGTGATGTTGGAGCTCAACATTCTTGTAACTTGGGTAGCAATGATGTGTTGCTAGATACCGCTCATTGCTTATGTTCCTAAATCGGTTTAGGGACATTGCCAACGTTACAAGAACCTATAGGGTCACACACATAAGAGCAATTAGATGGAGATTAGGTTCATATGATGAACCATGAGGATTAGGTTCATGGGATGAACCAAATTGGATTAAGAGTAATCCAAATTAGACTAATTGAGTTAGACTCAAGTTGATTCAAGTGTTGAATGAGTCTAATTGAGATTTGATTCATCAAATCAATTTAAATTAATGAATAAAGATTCATTAAATTAAATTGACTTGAGTCAAGTGGTTAGATTTGATCAACCATGGGAGATTAGAGGTCAAGTTTGACTTGACTTGAGAGGGAAGATGAAAGGTCAAGTTTGACTTGACCAAATGCCATGTCATGGTGATGACTTGGCATGGGCGACCAATGATGATGCTCCACATCATCATTGACTTTGTCAATTGATGCCACATCATGAGGGAGATCAAGGGTCATGGGAGTTACATGCATGCATGTAACCCCCTCCATGAAGTGGCCGGCCACTCCATTAGATGGAGTATTGATTTTTGGTGGCTAATTGACTTCATCTTCAACCTTGGAACCTTTCCTCTCAAGCTCTCCCTCTCCAACCTCATCTTGCCGAGACACCATAGAGGAGTGCTAGCACACTCAAGTGTCTTTTTCTCCACCTATTGCTTGTGTGGATACCATAGAGGAGTGTGCACTTGACACTCTCGAGTTCCGACGGACTTTTGGACGAGCGGGATTTGCGAAGGGCATCGCATCGAGGGTAACGTTCTTATCTCTTAGATCTAAGGTAGATCTAGGGTTTTTATACAAGCACATACATGTTTTGTTTTAATACTTCTTCGCACGGATCCGTGGCCGGGGGCTTCCGAGGTTTCCGCAATGCAAAAAGCGGTTTTTGCGGCTCGGAAAAACCCAACAGTGGTATCAGAGCCACGTGCGAAGCATGTATGTGTTTCGTTTTTGTTGTTTTTATATTAGATATAAAAATTACAGATTTATATGTTTCTGTAAATTTTCTTATTTTATAGAATTTTTGGGTATTTTTCTCGTAGAGTCGAAGCAACGAGTGTTGGGACACTCGTAGGCTTCAACCGTCGAGAAAAACTCTCCGAATCGGCGAGTTCTCGCTTTAGGTTTTTGGGACAGCGACTTAAGTCGCTGTAAGATCATTGTAGGGACACTCGCGAAGTTTATTTTGCGAGTAGGGGCGCTGCCCCTATCCCCGAAAGGGGTCATGTCCCGCGATCGCGCCCGGAAACCGCTTAGCGGATTACGGAGAGTTGACTCATAAATTCGAAATAAATTAGGAAAAATTATAGAAATTTCTGTAAAAAATACATAATTTAGAATTATGTATAATTCTGTGATTGTCATGGCCCAATAACCCAATTGGATTGGATTAAGTGTGTTGTAATTCATAATACTGCGTCTGGTAGTTGTGGTCGTGTTGTAGAAGTGTTTGCGACCTGCGCGTCGCACCTATTCTTTTAATATTCTAGTTGTAAATAGTTTTAGACTCGAATGTAACTCGAGTTTCGTATTTGTAATGTACAAAAATGGAGCGGTGGAAAGTCCACTTGAAGGCGAGCTTACGAGAAGGGTGACGACGACACATGGCGGTCAAAGGAAGCGCTTGGAGAAGCCGCTAGCCTTAGGTTGACCGTTCGATCTTCTCATTGGCTTGAGAAGATCGTAGTAGGGCCATGACTATATCACATTTAATGATATATATATATGTTGATATATATATATGTATATTTAATTGATTTTTCTTGTATGTATGTGATGCATGCTAGTAGAAAAAATGTTTGTATGTATATGATGCATGCTAGGTTAATTTTCTTGTATGTATATGATGCATGCTAGAATAATTAATGTATGTATATGATGCATGCTAATATAGGATAATAAAGGCCTAAATGCGTATAAGATACACATTACGATTAGATTAGATCATAATCGAATCAACTCGAAAATGCCTCACAGAGCCTTGATACCCATCACTACCTCGATCATTTGTTGTTGTTGAATGCGCCAAAGCGAGCAAGCGCATATTATCTTGGTAGGGTGCGGAGGGACAATCTTGGTCCCGCCTATCACGACTTCGGGTTAGAGTAAGCTCAATTAGATTGAGCAAAACTAGTTAACTCAATTGGATCGAGTAGAACTATAGGCATATTCGTTGGAAAGATAGGTTAAGATCGCATTTACACTAAATCTTGGGCGATTTAGCCAAAGCTAACTCAAGGTCTTTTGTAAATGTGGGTCTTAATCCTATAAACAAGAGTTGCATAGAGATGTAATCGGTAATGTGTTACCCACGATCGTACTAAGTCTTGGCGATTTGGCAAAGCTAACTCAAGGCTTAGTATGATGTGGATCTTGTCCATAAAATTATAGCTAGTTTGTATGAATCTAGTAAAGTGGTTTGACCACATCCATAACTCGATTCTACAAAATTCCTATAATTTAGTGGGAGCATCATTTGATTAAAGGCCTAATTAAATGATAAAGGAATATGATATTAATCCTCTGCATTGTATGTTGTAGATTACTATGTCAACAAACACGAACACTCTCTCTCTGCGATCTGTCCTTGAGAAGGACAAGCTCAATGGAGCAAATTTCTGGGTAGTGAAGAACCCAGAACTGTTCTCACCAAGAAAGGTCAGACGCCCGAGCACCATTCCGAGGCACTCCGCCAATGCCTCGCGAAATGACAAAGATGCTTACAAGAAGCATCAAGATGATGCATTAGATGTGTCATGTCTAATGTTCGCACCATGAACTCGAGCTCGTAAGCAACACGAGTTCATGAATGCTTATGATATGGTTGACATCTTCGCCAACTATATCAAGGACAAGCTAGGCATGAGAGATATGAAGTCTCTAAGGCATTATTTGGGTCCAAAATGCAAGACGGACTCGTAGGTACATATGTACTCAAGATGATTGGGTACGAGAAAACCTACAAAGGTCCGGGATTCCCACTTGGCCAAGAGTCGCCACGACCTAATCTTGCAATCTTTTCCACAAGCCTTCAATCAATTTGTCATGAATTATAACATGAATGAAATTGATAAGCCATTACTGAAATGCTCGATGTTGAGAATCGCAGAGCTTAACCTTAAGAAGGGTAAATCGACACCATTTTGATGGTGCGTAAGAAGAAAGGCAAGGGCAAGCCTAAAGGTAAGGGAAAGTCCTGCCAAGGGCAAAGGCAAAGAACTTAAACCCAAAGGAGGGGTAGCCAATGGAAGGGGCTTGCTTCTTCTGCAAGGAAGAAGACACCGAAGCGAATCGCAAGGCATACCTGGAAGATCTTAAGAAGAAGAGAAGTGAGACTTCTACTTCAGGTATAAATGTTATAGAAGTCAATCTATCTATTTCTTCATCATGGGTATTAGATACTGGATGTGCATCTCACATTTGTACCAATGCGTGCAGAGAAATAGCAGGCATTGACAAAGGGCGAGGTGGACCTACGAGTAGGCAATGGAGCAAGGGTTCCGCTGGCTCAGAGGGAACTTATGATCTATCTCGCCCTCCGGGCTTGTACTAGAATTAGATGAATGTTGTTATGTGCCCCGCTTAACTAAGAACATCATTTCAGCTTTCTTGTTTGGACAAGAAAGGATTTTCATTTATAATAAAGAACAAATGTTGTTCAGTTTATTTAAATGATATGTTCTATTGTAGTGCACCTCTAATGAACGGACTCTACTTTCTAGACTTAGAGAGCCCTATCTATAACATAAGTACCAAGAGGTTCAAGTCAAATGAGTTGAACCAAACTTATCTTTGGCATTGTCGCTTAGGTCACATAAATGAGAGTCGCTTATCTCAACTCCATAAGGATGGGCTGCTAGACTCATTTGATTTTGAATCATATGAGACATGCGAGTCTTGCCTTTTAGGCAAGATGACCAAGACTCCCTTTAGTGGACATAGCGAAAGAGCAACAAATTTGTTAGGACTTATACATAGTGATGTATGTGGTCCTTTCAATGTTGCTGCTAGAGGTGGTTACAGGTACTTCATTACATTTACTGATGACTTCAGTAGATATGGTTATGTGTATCTTATGACACATAAATCAATCCTTTGAAAAGTTCAAAGAATTCAAGAATGAAGTACAAAACCAGCTTGGCAAGAGTATTAAGATACTTCGATCAGATCGAGGTGGTGAATACCTTAGCCATGAGTTTCGTGACTATCTAGCTGAGTGTGGGATTCTATCCCAACTCACTCCTCCTGGAACACCACAGTGGAATGGTGTATCCGAAAGGAGGAATCGTACCCTATTGGATATGGTACGATCTATGATGAGTCACACAGATCTTCCTATATCCTTTTGGGGATATGCTCTGGACACAGCAGCCTTTACCCTTAACCGTGTACCATCCAAGGCTGTGGTAAAGACACCATATACGATATGGACAGGGAAAAATCCCAAGATGTCTTTTATGAGGATTTGGGGTTGTGAGGCTTACGTTCGACGTCAAGTCTCAGACAAACTAGGACCCAAATCCGATAGGTGCTATTTTGTTGGATATCCCAAGGATACAAAGGGATATTACTTCTACATTCCCAGTCAGCACAAAGTGTTTGTGGCAAAGACTGGTGTTTTTCTAGAAAGGGATTTTGTTTCTAGAAAAACTAGTGGGAGTACCTTCGATCTTGAAGAAATTCAAGATAAGGACCATAGCACTGAGGCCTTGATGGAGGTTGAACAGGAACCACAAAGTGTTGTGGGTGATGAGGTTGTTGCACAAAGAGTTGTGGAACAACCACCTGTTCAAGTAGACCTACCTCTTCGCAGGTCTGATAGGGTACGTCGTCAGCCTGAGAGATACTCATTTCTCTTGTCTGACCATGATGACGTTATGCTCATTGAGAATGAGCCTACCTCCTATCAGGAAGCTGTGATGAGCCCAGATTCTGAGAAATGGCTAGACGCCATGAGATCCGAGATGGAATCCATGTACACTAACCAAGTATGGACTTTGGTTGATCCACCTGAAGGGGTCAAACCCATTGGGTGTAAGTGGGTCTTTAGGAGAAAGACTGACATGGATGGACTTACGCATACCTATAAGGGCCGATTGGTGGCTAAAGGTTTCAAGCAAATTCATGGTATTGACTATGATGAAACCTTTCGATGTTTAAGTCCATTCGGATCTTGCTTGCTATTGCAAAGATACCACGATTATGAGATCCGGCGGATGGATGTCAAAACCGCTTTACGAATGGAAACTTACTCGAGGATGTGTACATGACACAACCTCGAGGGTTTTGTAGATCCACAAAGATACGGGAAGGTATGCAAGCTGCAAAGGTCCATTTATGGGCTAAAGCAAGCTTCTCGGAGCTGGAATCTTCGATTCGATGATGCGATCAAACAGTTTGGTTTCATCAAGAATGAAGATAAACCCTGTGTCTACAAGAGGGTTAATGGGAACATATTTGTGTTCCTTGTACTGTATGTGGATGACATAATACTCATTGGGAATGACATCCCTTCGCTACAGTCTGTGAAGACTTGGCTGGGGACGTGCTTCTCAATGAAGGACTTAGGTGAAGCAGCCTGTATTCTAGGCATCAAGATCTATAGAGATAGATCTAAGAGATTGCTTGGCCTAAGTCAGAGTACATACATTGACACGGTATTACTTCGGTTTGCCATGCAGAATTCCAAGAAAGGACTTCTGCCGATGTCACATGGTGTGAGTCTTTCGAAGACTCAAAGTCCCTCTTCTAGAGAGGAGAGAGACCGCATGGATAAGATCCCTTACGCATCTGCTATAGGATCTATCATGTACGCCATGTTGTGTACTCGTCCTGATGTCTCGTATGCTTTGAGCATGACGAGTAGATACCAGTCAGATCCAGGTGAGCGTCACTGGATAGCAGTCAAGAATATTCTTAAGTACTTGAGAAGGACTAAAGAATATTTCTTGATATTTGGAGGCGATGAGGAGCTAGTCAGAAGGGTTACAAATGATGCGGCTTCCAAACCACTGTGATGATTATAGATCGCAGTCAGGGTTCGTGTTTTGCTTGAATAGGTAGCACTGTGAGCTGGAAGAGTTCCAAGCAGGACACAGTTATTGATTCTACAACAGAGGCCGAATATATCGGTGCTTCCATCTCATTCGTGAGATTGTCGATCGAGGAGATGTGAAGATTTGCAGAGTACCCACAAAGGCTAACATCGCAGATCCCTTGACCAAGGCTTTGGCACAGAAAAAGCATGATGGTCACACTAGGTCATTGGGTATTAGATACTACGGTGATTGGCACTAGTGCTAGTGGGAGATTGTTAGTGAAAGCCCTAGAGCCAATCATATGATGATTGTTGCATGGACTTTATTGTATCATATTCCTATTTATTAAGGCATGATTATTATATTTACTTGTATTGGTGCCAAATAACTAAATATAATAATGTCCTTGAGTAGTCGGTTCTTATCTATATCAATCGATTGGTTGAATCGATAATGAGATGATATAGAGAACACTACTCTTAATCATTCCTAGTCGAGTATTAACATTCAGGGACAATGTTAATGTGTAGAGACTAGCATGTAGGTCAACAAGATGACTTGATCTCACAAGTCATGGATATGAGATATCAAGTTGACACATGGGTATGCATTGGAGAATGTATACTGAATGACCCGCCATGAGAAAGTATCATGGATCGTTATATGAGTGTCATATACTTTCTCATGTGGCTATTAGTATGACTATTAGTCCTTAGACCTGAAGTCACCATGGTTCCCTACATAATGGAGTTGCATACTTTGTTTTCACAAACGCCACCCGTAAATGGGTGGACTATAAAGGCGACATCGGGTATGTAACGAATTATGCGAGGGATGTGAGTGATGTAGATGGGATCTATCCCTCCTATATGAGGGGTGACATCGATATTCTTGATAGAGTGAGACCACGAAGTGCATGGCCATGCCCAAATGAGTCAATATGAGATATTGAGCTCATTTGATTAGAGTGAGTCTACTTGGAGTTCAAGATTTAGATTGTACCGAGGATGACACGGTCTATGCCTCGATTGGTCAATCTGATGTCAAGGATAGAGGGACATTGTCACATATTGTGAGAGTCACAATTAGTAGTCACAAAGGTGATGTTGGAGCTCAACATTCTTGTAACTTGGGTAGCAATGATGTGTTGCTAGATACCGCTCATTGCTTATGTTCCTAAATCGGTTTAGGGACATTGCCAACGCGTTACAAGAACCTATAGTCACACACATAAGAGCAATTAGATGGAGATTAGGTTCATATGATGAACCATGAGGATTAGGTTCATGGGATGAACCAAATTGGATTAAGAGTAATCCAAATTAGACTAATTGAGTTAGACTCAAGTTGATTCAAGTGTTGAATGAGTCTAATTGAGATTTGATTCATCAAATCAATTTAAATTAATGAATAAAGATTCATTAAATTAAATTGACTTGAGTCAAGTGGTTAGATTTGATCAACCATGGGAGATTAGAGGTCAAGTTTGACTTGACTTGAGAGGGAAGATGAAAGGTCAAGTTTGACTTGACCAAATGCCATGTCATGGTGATGACTTGGCATGGGCGGCCAATGATGATGCTCCACATCATCATTGACTTTGTCAATTGATGCCACATCATGAGGGAGATCAAGGGTCATGGGAGTTACATGCATGCATGTAACCCCCCTCCATGAAGTGGCCGGCCACTCCATTAGATGGAGTATTGATTTTTGGTGGCTAATTGACTTCATCTTCAACCTTGGAACCTTTCCTCTCAAGCTCTCCCTCTCCAACCTCATCTTGCCGAGACACCATAGAGGAGTGCTAGCACACTCAAGTGTCTTTTTCTCCACCTATTGCTTGTGTGGATACCATAGAGGAGTGTGCACTTGACACTCTCGAGTTCCGGCGGACTTTTGGACGAGCGGGATTTGCGAAGGGCATCGCATCGAGGGTAACGTTCTTATCTCTTAGATCTAAGGTAGATCTAGGGTTTTTATACAAGCACATACATGTTTTGTTTTAATACTTCTTCGCACGGATCCGTGGCCGGGGGCTTCCGAGGTTTCCGCAACGTAAAAAGCGGTTTTTGCGGCTCGGAAAAACCCAACATACATGTTATGTTTGCTTATGTTATATATGTTTACATGTTATGTTTGCTTATGTTACATATGTTTACATGTTATGCTTGCTTATGTTATATATGTTTACATGTTATGCTTGCTTATGTTTGGTATGTTTACATGAATGTTATGTTTATATGTGTTATATGATCATGTCACTACTCTATGCTTGATGTTGATGTATGGTTTTTGTGAGTAGGACAGGATCTTACTAAGTCTATGTGCTTATAGTTTATGTTCCATTGTACTACAGATAAGGGTAAAGGGTGGATAAACTAAAGGGAGAAGCAGGAGGGGCAAAGTGTGTGTGGTAGTGGCATGGTGGAGGAGATCTGTTATGTTCTTTATGCATGTTTTCCCTAATATGATTTTGTTTATGAACTTGAACTAAGCACTAAGTACTTATGAAATAATTATACATGAGCTATGTTAAGAAGAAGTATCTATGAAATGACGATGCATGTTTATGTTTAAAAGAAAAAATATATGTCTAAAGTCTTCCGTTGTAAGAAGTACGATATGTGTAATCTTCCGCTGTAATGTATGTATGTACGATCGCATCACGCGCCGCCCCTCCAGACCTTTGGAAAGGGCGGGCGTGACAGGTTGGTATCAGAGCAGATCTGCCTTTCCACTACACACACATCAAGCTCCAATCCTGCCGCTCCAAGTAAGAAATTCTATGCCTACTCTATTTCTTTTATGTATGATAAGGAATGCTTTTAGTTTAAATATGCATGAATATATGTATGATAATCTTATGCTAGCCTTATTATAATATATGAAGATAAGTGTAAGATAAGGAATGTTTTTAGTTTAAATATGCATGAATATATGTATGATAATCTTATGCTAGCCTTATTATAATATATGAAGATAAGTGTATGATAAGGAATGTTTTCAGTTTAAATATGCATGAATATATGTATGATAATCTTATGCTAGCTTTATTATAATATATGAAGATAAGTGTGTGATAAGGAATGTTTTTAGTTTAAATATGGATGAATATATGTATGATAATCTTATGCTAGCCTTATTATAATATATGAAGATAAGCATGGCTGGAAGACGCAGTAATAGAGTCGATGAGACCGTACCCCCACCTGATCTTATGCATGTGGTTACGGAACTCCAGGGACAGCTACAGGAGTTCTGTAGCCTATTCAAATCCCAGAATGGAAGTGGGAACATATAGCTATGGATTTCATAGTAGGACTACCCAAAACAACTAATGGTTATGAAGCTATTTAGGTGATTGTTGAAAGATTGACAAAAACTGCCCATTTTCTGGCAATCAAGTATCGTACTCAATGGAACAACTAGCTTAGTTGTATGTTGAGGAGGTGATCAGATTGCATAGATTTCCTAAGACCATGTGATTGAGCCACAACTGGTACAAGTTCAAGAAGATTTAAGTTATGAAACTCGACTTATTCAGATAATAGATCGAGAAATCAAGAAATAGAGAACCAAAGAAGTACCCTTAGTGAAAGTCATATGGCAAAATCAAAAGTTTGAAGAAGCAACTTAGGAAGGCGAGGATGACATGAAACAAAAGTATTCGGAGTTGTTCTAAGTTTCGAGGACGAAACTTTTATAGGAATGAAGGATTGTAACGCCCGTAAAATTCTAAACTATGCAAATTAATTATATGGGTTTTAACGCTATAAAAGGTTTAAAATAAAATAAAATAAGAGATGGTTATAGGTAGGATTTGAACCATGAACCTCCTAATAGGGAGGTAGCCTTGACACCACTAGACCCTAGGATGATTCATGGATAAGATATATAAAGAATGTACAAGACCATAGGATGATTCATGGATAAGATATATAAAAAATATACAAAGGATATAGATGGGAAGATGAGGAGTTGGTTCATCCCCCCATGAAAGGACGAAGAGTGTTCATTCCCTAGGTATTAAAGAGGAGAATTAAGAGAAGAGAGGAAGTAAAATCCCACTTTCCTTCTTCATTCTCCTTCTTCTTCATCCTTGGCCGAATTTCTCATTCCCCTTCCTCCCTTTTTCATCCCAAGCTCGAGGGTTTCTTGTGTAGGGATTCTCAAGAGGGGTTTTCCAAGAGGAGTTCCCACAAGTCTTAGTATTGCTAGAAGATCCAACTCCACCGAAATGTTCCCTCCTCCTTCCTCCTTCACCGAGACCCTAATGCCCTTGTTTGGTGTTTTTGAGAGGGTTTCAAGGGTATACAAAGGCTTAGTATATGCTAGAGGATCACTCCTAAGTCTAAGGAACATGGGAAGGTCTTCATCTCCTAAAAACCCTAGCGGTAAACTAGTACGATAGCGAGAGGATGTAAGTATCTCTCACCTGTAGTACAAGTAGCTCTTCGATTGTTTTATATAGCTTATTTTTCTATGTTTTGAAGATTATATGTTTGGATCAGATGATATATGTGTGTGATCAGATTTACAATTAAGGTATATGTCTTTTTAAGCAAGATCTAAGATCACAAAGATGCTATCTTTCACCTATAGCATAAGTAACTCTTTAATATGCCCATTTAACTTCTATCACCATGTTTTATTCGAATTTATATGTTCTGTCCAGATTATGTTTGTTATATTTTTAGATATTTTAAGTATATTTCATGTTGAATCAAGACATAAGATCGAAAAGATGCTTCCCCTATAGGTTTTGGGGACAAAGAGCATGATTTCATGTCTTGAAAGGCTTCCTATATGAGTTTTGGGAGTATGATCATGTTAAATGTTTGATAAATGATTAAGAATATGTTTTGATCAGATTATATAGGTGTGTTTAGATTTATAGGTAAGTATCCCCCTCACCTGCGTACAAGTAGTTTTCGATTGATGTATTGGTGTTAATCCTCTTGAAACCATTCGGGCAAGACCTTGTTTGAGTTTTTCCATGAAGATCCATGCCATATCTTGTATGAACATGATGAAGATAGGATGCTAGATGAATTAGGTTAAGTGTTTGAACTTTTATGACCTTTAAAACTATTCGGCCAAGCCACTCTAAACCCCTATATGTTCTTTTATGCCATGCTATAGCCAAGTTCATGCTATGTTTTGATAGTAAAAGAAGATAACATGATGTTTGGTTAACCTAGATTTAAGTGGATGAACATCTAAGCCTTGGACCATTCGGCCAAGCCACTTTAGACCCCTATGTGTGTTCTTTTATGCCATGTTTAGATGAGCTTAGGCTAAGTTTTGATGCTAGATGAAGATAACATGTTCTATGCTAGGTTTTAAATGAGTTCATGCCATGTTTGATGTTAGAAGAAGATAATATGTTCTATGCTATGTTATAGATAAGTCCATGCTATGTTTTGATGGTAAATGAAGATAACATGTTGTTTGTTAACCTTGGTTTAAGTGGATGAACCTTTAGGCCCTTTGAACCATTTGGCCAAGTCCATCGAGACCCCTAAGGTGTCTTCTATGCTATGTTTTGCATGAGTTCATAATGACTTTTGGTGTTAGATGAAGATAACATGCTCTATGCTAGGTTTTAAATGAGTTTATGCCATGTTTGATGTTAAAAGAAGATAACATGTTCTATGCCATGCAATAGATAAGTTCATGCTATGTTTTTATGGTAAATGAAGATAACATGTTGTTTGTGTTAGTAATATATGAGAGATGTCCTAAGGCAATCGCCTTATGTATGAACCATTTATATGATAAATGAAGATTCACTATTTGAGTATACATGTTTAATGTATTTGATTGGATCTTAAACTCATTTCTTGAATGTCCACGTCGATTCACGGCATGAGAGAATTTGTGACTGGATCACAACTAGTGAGTATCTCTACATGTGTAATTGTGATGTATCAGATTATCCTAGTCGATGAATTGATGGATTTGGACACCATCAATTCTTGACGAGACTACTCTTGGTGTATCAAGCGGTGATTCTCAGGTGGAGACATAGTGATGTCGGAGTTGATCGTGGATGCTAGTTATGGTAACTAGTTCATTGGAGTGACCAGTAGTAAGACTTCATATGGTTCTCTGCATATATAGATATGTCAATGAAGTTCTTCTTTGTGGCTTAAGTCGATGTTCCTTTGACTTGCGGTATTCAAGTCATCTTGATCATGGAGACTTATGCTTTGACATCTTAAGCAAACATCTCTAAGGAGATGTGGACCGGAGATGATTGGGTATAAGTCGAGTGATCGAAGGTGTTTGAATAGCCTATAAAGATTCACCACTCCTTGCGAGGAGATGTATACCCATGGCCTCGTCGGATTGTTACTAAAGTCTTTGGCCAAAGCATTACATGTTTAGAGTAAGGTACTCTTGATACATGTGGAGTAACTAGAATCCGTGGGGCGAGGAAATGATACTTGGGCTAGGTGTGGCGTAGTCGACCTAGTGAGGGCCCGACACAATAGACCATGTCACTGAACCAAGTGGGTATAAGATGAGTGAAGGGAATGGGGCCGCGATTCATTCGAGCTCTTGAAGGGTTTGAGAAATAGTTACGGATCAACCGTTGATCTTTTCGGTTAATTGGGGATCATGATGTACTACTAGGTGCCACTCATGATCGTTCTATAATTAATGGTTAATTATAGGCGGCCAACATAAGCGAGAACCTATTTGGTCACGCACTGAGTGTAATCCAAAGGATTTAAAGCGAGCTTGAGAATGGGATTCTCGGGCCAAGAGAAACTATGTTTGGTTGGACCAAACATAAGCGAGCATGAAATTGTTTGATCGCCAATGGAGGCGTGGATGGGTGTCTTATGAAGACATAATGGATGGACCAAAATGGTTTGGTCTAATCCAATGGATGAGAATAAACCAAAGGGTTTGGTTTATATTAAACGAATGAACCAAAGGTTGGTTCGGTTCGTTTTAACTTAAAATAAACCATCATGGTTTGGTTTATTTTAACTTATCTTAATGGGGCGGGTTAACGGGCTTTATGGATATGATCCATTAACCATTAAGAGAATTAGTTCTCTATAAAATAGGGATTAAACCCTAACCCTAAACCTAATCTATTTTTGGCAGCGCCCAACATCAGAGTTGCGCCCAACCTCCTTGGTAAGTTGCCCGGCTTGTGTTGCCGCCCGCCCAGCTCCTCAACCGGCGTCGAAGCGGCTTCCTTCCTCCTCGCCGGCGTCGAGCTGCTGCCGGAAGAGTTCCGGCGATCCTCCTTAGGTTTGGCATCAAGGTAAGCACTTGGCTTCCTTTGTTGGCCGGCGCCTATCTCCTCCACCAAGCTGTCCAGTTTTCTGGACAGCTTCTTCTCCTCGTCGGGCGTCGTTTGGGCGACGGTTGGTGCTCGACAGCGGCTAACATACCGGGGATTTGATCTCCGGTAATCCTCTGAGGTGGAGGATGAAGGATTCGTCAAACGGTTGACGAATACCTCTCCGGAGAAGCGAGTTTTGAGAACTCGTTTTGGATCCGAATTTGGATTCGGATCGTGATCATCTCTCGATCACGTCGTCTTCAACACGAGGCTAGTAACCCGTACGAAGACGAAGCTCGTGACTTAGCGAAGTCATCCCGAGGAGCTCGGCATGGATACGGATAGAGACGATTCTTACGAGGATCGTTCCGGTTGATGCCGTTCCCGCTACACGTCATACGGAAGGTATAACGTAGTTTAATTTCCTTTTATCACAATTTTAATTAACGGTTATGTCTACACTTGTTGTAATAGCATGCGTGTGTTGTGTGTGTTGTAATAAATAGGAGTATTTATTATTTTTATTGCTTCCGCTGTGCTCATGTTTACGAAACATGATCGAACACACACACGCCGCGGTGCCGGAAACCCAACAGTTTGGTTAACCTAGATTTAAGTAGATGAACCTTAAGCCTTTGAACCATTCGGAAAAGACCCCTAATATGTTTCTATGCCATGTTTGATTGAGTTCATGATGACTTTTGATGTTAGATGAAGGTAACATGTTGTTGGTTAACCTAGAGTTAAGTGGTTGAGCCTCATGTCCTTTAAACCCATTCGGCCAAGGTTTAATTAAAACCCTAAGTGCCCTCCCATGCCATGCTTTATGTAAGAACTAACATGTGGTTAGTTAGACCATATATAAGTTGTTTGGTGTTTAAAACTTTGATAGAACTCCATGATGTTTAGGTCATTCCATGTATACTTGTTTATGATGTTTATACCTTATGCCATGCTTATATGTGTGTGATGTTGTGATCATGTTATGCTTATTACCTCGTAATTGTATGAATGTATGATTTTTTATAAAGAAGGAATATGATATGCATGAAAAGAATATGATATGTTATGAAGAAGAAATATGTTATGGTGAATGATATGTTATGAAGAAGAAATATGTTATGAAAGCCATATGATATGTTATGAAGAAGAAGTATGTTATGATATGAAGAAGAAAAACATGATATGCCATGATAAGGAATATGATATGTTTATGAAATGAAATATGATATGTTATGATAAGAAGCATGTATGTATTTTACTTTCTGCATGGCTTGTACCAGGACCCTAACAAGGACCAAAGGGACGGGCTCCTAAGTTGCCCTAGGCCGACGGACTTAGATCGGGCCTAGGATGGGCTTCTATGTTATGATTTCCCCTAGGTCGACGGTCATAGTACGGACCTAGTATGGGATGGCCTCCCAGATGCCCTAAGCCGACAGACTAAGATCGGGCCTAGGATGGGCTTCTATGTTATGATGATGGCCCTTAGGTCGACGGACTAAGATCGGGCCTAGTAACCTAGTAGGTTCGAGATTAGCTACCTCGGGTCTATTTAGGGATGCGCGCTATGATGATGATGATGTGGTACAATGCCGAGTCCAATATGTTGAGAGTTATGTTCAAATACCTATGATATATGTTTTCGAAGAGCATCCTGCATATACCGTTATGTTATGTCTGCTCATGTTATGATGTTATATGTTATATATGTTACATGTTACGTTTGCTTATGTTATGTATGTTTACACGTTATGATTGTTATGTTATATATGTTACATGTTACGTTTGCTTATGTTATGTATGTTTATATGTTATGATTGTTATGTTATATATGTTTACATGTTATGTTTGCTTATGTTATATATGTTTACATGTTATGTTTGCTTATGTTACATATGTTTACATGTTATGCTTGCTTATGTTATATATGTTTACATGTTATGCTTGCTTATGTTTGGTATGTTTATATGAATGTTATGCTTATATGTGTTATATGATCATGTCACTACTCTATGCTTGATGTTGATGTATGGTTTTTGTGAGTAGGACAGGATCTTACTAAGCCTATGTGCTTATAGTTTATGTTCCATTGTACTACAGATAAGGGTAAAGGGTGGATAAACTAAAGGGAGCAGCAGGAGGGGCAAAGTGTGTGTGGTAGTGGCATGGTGGAGGAGATCTGTTATGTTCTTTATGCATGTTTTCCCTAAGATGATTTTGTTTATGGACTTGAACTAAGCACTAAGTACTTATGAAATAATGATGCATGCGCTATGTTAAGAAGATGTATCTATGAAATGACGATGCATGTTTATGTTTAAAAGAAAAAAAATATGTCTAAAGTCTTCCACTGTAAGAAGTACGATATGTGTAGTCTTCCGCTGTAATGTATGTATGTACGGTCGCGTCACGCGCCGCCCCTCCGGACCCTTGGAAAGGGCGGGCGTGACACATCTAGAGTGTATAAATACATATACATGTCAATTGGATGTGAGATGTGGGTTTTGGTTCATTTAATCTAGGGTTTCATGCATTTTCTAAGGCAACCCTACTTGATTCCCTTATGAATGGGACTCCAAGTCATGCCATAGTCCTTAAATCAATTTTCAATCAAGTTAATGCATGAAATGATCATGGCATAATAATAGCAAAAATAAAGCATGACCAATGATCATGATGTCATGGCATATGATATAAAAATAAAATACATGACATTTATCCTAACCCTAAGCATGATCATGACATATAAAAGATTAAAGATAAGTATGATGTCATGACATGACATATGGCAAATCAAGGCATGACAAATAAAAAGTATAGGTATAATAATACCTAACTTTTAATATTAATTGCCATTTGATATAATTAGATATATTTTGCCATATTATCATTAATCTCCCTAGTGTGCCAAAAACCCAAAATGACACACTAACCTCTAAACCTAAATTGTGCCAATTTAATTAATTTTTCATAATTCCAAAAATGCATTGGCACATCCTAAAATCTTTTAGGATATTGATTCAAATCTATCTCCAAGGTAACCATAACCTTGAAAATATCCTAAAGTGCCACCTTTACCATGGTTGAGTTAACTACCCATCCAATCAAGGTTGGTACACCCTAAACCCATCTAGCGTGAATCAATCACGCTCTTAGGAACCCAAAACCGAATTGAGCTCCTAGGGTTAATTAGGTATTCCTTAGGGATAACCTCCCTAGATACCTTCCTAATGACCCTCCTAGGCTTGTTAGCCTTGATCATTTGAGTCTTACCTAGGTTGACTCTAGGGGTAACTCCCCTTGCAACCTTCTTAGTGTCCACCCTAGGTTTCCTAGAAACCCTAGCCACTAGGCACAACCTTTGGTCAACCTTAGGGATGACTTCCCTATTTACCTTGGTCTTCCTAGACCTAGTTTGTGTTCCATAGTCAAATGGAACACTATGATAAGCCACCTTAGGCTTAGGTTTGTGACCCAAACCTTGCTTGCCCTTGGTTGACTTTTGACTCTTTGGTCCTAAGTGTTGACTTTGAGATTTGGACCTAAACTTTTGATCATTTGACCCTTTAAATTGATTTTGTATGTTCCTAAGGGTCTTCTCAAGTTTTTCAAGCCTTGACCTCAAGGCTTGGTTTTCAATCTCTAATTGCCCAATTTTAGAGTTTTGATTTAAACCATGGGCTTGGGACTTCCTAGGCATATGCCTAGTCCACTTGGGATTAAAACCTAAGTGATCTTGTACCTTCCTAATTGTCTCCCTAGGTAGAATTGGTCTTAAGTTATTTGACCTAGGTTTGTCCTTAGATAAATTATTTTTAGGGACATTAGTCCCAAATTTCTTCTTATTATCTAAGTGGACATTTTTAGCACCTAAGCAAAAATATTTATCTCTAGCATGCTTTTCATGATGAATTGCAAGAGAATTAAAATTCCTAGCATGCTTTTGACTATAAAAATTAGAAGGTGCATTATTGAAATATACCTTAGGGTTTGCCTTGGAGGCTCCCCCTATATGTATAGCTCCCTCTTTGACTTTCTTGCTCCCCCTAGGGCATGAATTCCTAAAATGCCCCAGTTATTGACACTTGAAACAAATGATGTGGTCTTTGCTTCTTCTAGTGGAGATACCGACATCTTTTGATCTTTCTTGAGGTTTAGGCACCGGTGGAGCCTTCTTAACCTTCTTTGGGCACTTGCTCTCTTAGTGCCCATACTCCCTACACTCAAAACACATTATATGGATTTTATTTGAAATTACCGTGTTTGAGTTACCTAGAGTGGAGGTGAGGTTCTCTTGAGCTTGCTCTTCCTCTCTACCGGATGTAGATGGTTCTTCTTGTTACTCCGGTGTTGAGGATGCTCTAGTCTCCTCCCTCTCAATCTTAGAGGTGGAGGTCTCCTCCGATTCTACTTCCTCTTCCTCCTTGGATGTTGATGATCTCTCAACCTCCAAGTCCTCACTTCCTTGTGAGGATGATGCATTAGCCTCTTCGGTCTCTTCCTCTTGGACCGTTGATGGGCTATCATGAAGCTTGGCCACTTGGCTCCATAGCTCATTTGCATCTACATAATTACCTAACATACACAAAATATTGTTAGGTATTAAATCAATTAAAAATTTCATTACCTTCTCATTTATCTTGAAGGCTTGAACTTGTTCTTTGGTCCATCTCTTTTTCTTGAGGAATCCACCTTTTGGTCCTCTTGGATAGCTATATCCTTCCATTAAAATGGACCATTCTTCGAAATCCCTCATTATTAGGAAGTCCTCAATTCTCGCCTTCCATTGTCTAAATCCTTCTTGTCCATAGAAGGAATAGGGAATTGGGGTGTTGATATCCCATCCCAATGGTTCTTCCATCTTCACCCTCTAGCTTCTTTGTCTTAGCTCCCGGCGGTTAGTCCGTAGAAGAGCCCCGGGCTCTGATACCAATTGTAGGAGATTTGAGGCCGCAAGAGGGGGGGGTGAATAGCGTTTTGCCCGTATGATGATGAAATTTGATCATGATCGCATCTACAAATCGTGTTAGAGCAGCGGAATAATGATAATAAAAATAATAACACAAAGCAACACGAACACAAGCACAACACAAAAATATAACGTGGTTCGGAACCGAAACAGTTCCTACTCCACGGATTGGGTTCGTACGAACCCTAGCGATGCCACAAACACCACTAAGCAATAAACTCCTTCTCGACAACAAGTCGGAGGTAAAGAAACCTCGTACAATGGATTACAACAAGTAATACACAAAAATACAAGCAAAATACAAAGAAATGTAAAGAACACTTTACAAAACTAGGGTTTGAGCGCTTTGCTTGTTGGTTGCTTGGATGAGGTTGAAGGGCCCTGAAATGCACCTGCAAATCACCTTCAAATCGCCTCAAGTAAGCTCCCAAAGAACTGATGATGAAATATTCCACGAGCTCCCCTTTTTATCTTGCGTCGGGCTGGATTTCCGCCTGGCAGTCGACTGCCAACACTGTAGCTGTGAGACAACGGCTCAATCCACATTGGACAAGTTCCAACGGGACTCTTGGCAGTCGACTGCCAACATTGGCAGTCGACTGCCAACGCCCGTAGTCGACTGCCCAGTCGGCTACGGAGCATTCTGTGCTCGCAACTCAACTGGCAGTCGACTGCCATCCCTTGGCAGTCGACTGCCGTCGACATCAGTCGACTGCCGTCGACATCAGTCGACTGCCGTCGACATCAGTCGACTGCTCCAATGAGCAGTCGACTGCCAGAGCAATTTCAGCTCTTAAACGACAGTCGAACTCAAGTCGACTCACGACAGTCGAACCGGCCATAATGCCAGTCGACTGCCAACCTCAAAGATGAGGTTTTAACCCAAGTATGGTGTCCCCATACTTGCTAGACCACCTTTAGCCTAGACCTAAGCCTTCTAGCCACCTCCATCAACCTTACGCCTCTTGGATCCCTCCAAGTCATCCATGACTTATTCATCCATCGCGCTAGCCTTCAAGTGCTTCCATTGGCTATGTCATGCTAACAGTGTCTACACCGTCAAGGCACATTGGACTTACGCCGCCAAGACTCCACTTGGACTTTACGCCGCCAATATCAAACCCCTTGGACTTCTCAAATGCCAAGACTCAAGCTTGGACTTTCCCTTACCAGCCCATGTTGGAATTTCCATGCCAAGACCCATGCTTGGACTTTCCCTTGCCAACCCATGTTGGACTTTCCATGCCAAGACCCATGCTTGGACTTTCCCTTGCCAACCCATGTTGGACTTTCCATGCCAAGAACCCATGACTTGGACTTTACCTTGCCAAGACCCATGCTTGGACTTTCCCATAATCACATGATCAATCCTTAGTCAACCATCAAAGACTCCCTCGAGTCAAACTCGAGTCTGGTCAATTATAACCTGGGTCGATTGTATAAACAATCTCCCCAAAATATTAACCGACATCAATATCAAACATACTATGTCAAACATCAAAACATCACTCGAGTCAAACTCGAGTCTGGTTAATCGTGACCTGGGCCGATTGCACCAACATATTATTCACAACTTGGAGGCTTCAATCAGGCATATGATTTGGGCACTAAATAGCAATGCCTAAATTATCAATTGCAGTAGTTGAAATCTTTCATCAGGTAGGTGGTACTGAATTAGTACGTCAACAGTCAATCTTAGAAGTTTAATTCTACCTTTCATCCAGTACAAGACATGGTTGTTTGTCGTATGTGTGAATGCCAAACCACTCAACTGACTCATGTCCATTCCTGTACCAAGATCAGAGGGTGCAAGCAAGTGTTTCTCCTATCGAGCCTCAGTATATTTGATCCTCAGTATCACCAACCCTATCAGCAGGACATGATCTTAGCAATTCGGGAGAGTATTCAAGGTATGGAACAAATGATAGGAGAGACTCTACATGGGTATTGGGAGAGATTTAAAAGACTTTATGCTAGTTTCCCTCAGCATCATATCAGTGATGAACTACTCATTCAATATTTTTACGATGGATTGCTTACCATGAATAGATATATGGTCAATACAACTAGTGGAGGGGCTTTAGTCAACAAGACTCCTGCCCATGCTAGAGAACTTATTGAGATCATCACTGCAAATTCACAAACAATACAGGAGTCAACCAATGATCACCAAAGGGGTCGATGAAACATATGCACCTAGTACTAAGCAGCAACATAATAGGTATGACCTTATGTGTAATACCTACAATCTAGGGTGGATAGATAATCCTAATTTGTGGTATGGGAGTGTACCACAATAGTATCATCCCCCACTAGTATTCCAAGGGCCGTCTGGATTCTAAAATAACCTAATGCTTAATAGCACATCATCCATCAACCAATTGCAAGAACAAGAGTTCATTTAGCCTCTGTTAGAGACCATTGCTATGGATATCGATGCACTTAGGGAGATGGATTGTGGAGTGAGTGATAGACATGCCTATGATTTAGCTGCTACATAGGACTCCTATGATTCTTTGTGCTATGATGTTAATGTGGATACTGATGCATGTGAAGATTTTGATGGAGCTGATATTTTTCTATATATGGATGATACTATTGATGATTTGCCAACTGATTATGCTTGTAGTTTTATTGTAGATAATATTGCGGATGAAGAAGCACCCTCAGAGTTGCTTCCTTCAGTTGTGCAATGACATGATTTACAGTTAGAACCTCTACCTTATCACTTAGAGTGTGCATGTTTTGAAGAAAAAAAGTAGTTGCCAGACACCAGTGGCCAAACTTGCCAGCCAAATCAGAAGATAGGTGAGACAATGGTGGCAAGTAATTATGATGAGCTGATTTCCATGGATGTGGTGGATAGCTAGAGGCCCCTAGGCTAGACACTTCCATCACATTTGGAGTCTCTAAGAATTTTGCTGATGAAGGCCCTAACAGTAGATGCAATAATCTAACCTTCAGGCTGGATACTTTTTTTGAATTGCCTCAGCCCGCCGGAGATCACATATGATGAGGTAATCATATTAGAGGGAGCAACGTAGGTATATTTTGACCACATGAAGAAGGCACTTGCTTCCATTCAATCCGATCTTTGACATGGATTCTAAAGCTAAACAATCTTTAACCACTGGGATGAGATTTCTCTCAGAGCACTCCACTGCCTGTGTGGCTCTACTTGCTGAATCTTCTCCAACTGCCAAGACCTCAGGGGAGTTTGCTCCATCTCATTTCTTTTCTTTTATTTTGTACATATGTTTATTTTACCTTGTTGTTTTTGTTTATTTTCTATGTTTTATTTGTTGAGTTTTTGTTTTGTCGTGTTGTGAGATAAACTCCCTATGCATTCCTTTTATATCTTCTTAGAAGTCATGAAAGCTATTTAAATTTGACAATTGAGTTTTGAGATTTATTTGTTGGTGCAACAATGCCCCAAGCACTTATGTATTTTGATGTTTAGATAATTATTTATAGTTAGGCAATATTTGTGATCTAACTGTGAATGTGTTAAGTGACAAAAAATCCAAGTGTGAAGACTTGGTAAAGAGAAGTCCAAGTGTGAATCTTGGCAAGGAAAGTCCAAGGGAAGGTCTTCGCAGCATAAGCCCAAACATGTAGTCTTGGCGGCGTAAAGTCCAAGCGGACCTTGGCAAAGGAAGTACAAAGGCAAGGTCTTGGCAGCATAAGTCCAAGCATGTAATCTTGGCGACGTAAAGTCCAAGCAGACCTTGGTAAAGAAGAAACCCAAAGCATGATGAAACTGAAGGAAGCATTTGAAGGCAAGTGTGATGTGAGCAAAACATATACGGTTTTAGGAGTAGTTTTCGCTCACATCTTGTTACATTTTGTGTTAGTTTCATGCATATGTTACTATATTTTTGCACGCATTGCCTATTTTCTTGTTCGGAGGTCTACTCGTTGTACTTTTATGTGAAGGTTAGCTTTTCTGGTAAAAAAGATGCATTTTCGGAGCAAAAGAAGGACTTTCGTAGCTAGACACAGAGTGGGACACGACCAGGGTGTGTGGATTCACATGACTGTGTCCAATGGGCGAAGAACAGCACTCCAGGGCCACACACGGCCTGGCCGTGTGGCGGCCTGACGAATTTGCACGACTAGGGCTTTTTTCGGATTTTGCAGCGGTCCAAGGCGATGTCTATATAAGAATGGCTCTGTCCAAACCCTAGGGAGGAGGCACGATGGCTAGGATGGCACGCCGAAGCCCTAAAAAGCTTCGGTAACTCATAGCCGGGAGGAGGAATGCCGCCGGAGGTCCACAACTTGCAATACAATACCAGAGAGAAGATCACGAAGCATCGTATATCTCTATTTCTGCACTTTATCTCTATTGTATTCGAACTTAAACATGTTTTGTGATTCTTCCTTCATATTTATGGAGTAGTACTTTTGATTCTAGGATTAGGGAGTAGCTTGTGTACATAAACAATGTTGGTTCATATTAAATTCTGGCCAAAAGTTTGATTTGACAATTGGTAGTTGCTCTCTATTATATCTTCGTGAGTTTGGCTTTCTTTCCGCTGTGCTTAGGCGATACGAGGTGGTGACAGCCCTCGCAATCTAAATTTAGGAGGTTTGATCTAAGGAACCTAGGGGTAAACCTGACCTCCCGTAACTGTGGGGAGAAGGGAGCGGTGGAATCGGAAATGGTCCACTGCAAGGATTGATTTGGCTTCCTCGTACCCTTTATCCCGTCCTTTTGGACGGAGGTAGCTCCCGATGAATGCGGCGGCTCTGCGGGAGAGTGTATGATGTCCTTTCCCCAAAACCGTAGGTAGACGTTTAGACGACGCCAATTGACAACATTGTTCTATGGTACACAAGTGAAATCGAAGTCCTAGAATTGCCTTTTAAGACCCCGGCACACTCTTTTCCTCCTCTGTGTGACACCGTACAGAGTAGGGTCCACCGATAGTTCTCACCAACCGACTCTCTCAAAGATTTCGTCCAAACAATTGCAACCACTTAGTGTATTGGTATTTGAATCCCAGTCCCTGTGGGATCGATAAATCTTTATTACTTGAAGACATCCATGCACTTGCGGGCATTGAGCATGAGCACGCACTTTGAGTCAACGACGATATCCGTCGCGAGATTTGAGGTCGCGCCCGTGCGCATCAAGTATTTGGCGCCATTGTCGGGGACTGTCGATTCGATATCAAATCGAACGGTGGTAGATTGGATCGGACTTAGGATTAGATTATTTTCTTGCTTTATTTTCCTTTTAGTTTAATCTTATCTGCTTAGTTCTATTTTCTATATTTAGATTTAGTTTTTATTTTCAGTAGTAGTTTCCTATTTACTTGTTGCATATTAGATTTTTATTTGCTAGATTTATTTATTTTCTACTTTTACATTAGGGTAGCACTCTTACTTTTGTGGTCTGGTTCGTCGTATGCTTAGAAGACTAGGGGCGGAAGGCCTAATTCCGATCGACTTAGAGATTGAGCGAACCTTTCATCGTCAGAGAGCAGTACAGCGAAAGATGGAAGATCAAGCTGCATCCGAGGTGAACATAGGAAGCCGACCTCTGCGGGACTATTCAGCTCCTAGCGCTAGAGGATTCAGGCCGAGCATAGCTGGACCATCTATTTCGGCAAATAACTTTGACCTGAAGCCGACACTTATACATATGGTTCAGCAGAGCCAATTCGGGGGAGCTGCAACTGAAGACCCGAACGAACATCTTGAGGCTTTTCTCAGAATCTGCTCAACTATGAAACTGAACGGAGTCCCTTCTGATGCAATCCACCTGAGCCTGTTCCTATTTTCACTGCAGGATAAGGCTAAGGCTTGGCTTCACTCTCTACCCTGTGGTAGCATCACCACATGGGAGCAGTGCGAGCAGCAGTTTCTGAATAAATACTTCCCACCAAGTAAGACTGCTCACATGTGCCACCTTATCACGAGCTTTTGCCAGAAGGAGGGGGAGTCCTTGTTCGAAGCATGGGATCGCTACAAGGGGCTACTTTATCAATGCCCACACCACGGATTGGAGAGGTGGTTGGTGATCCACATTTTCTATAATGGGATCGCTTACGCTACAAAGATGTCCCTAGATTCTGCCGCAGGAGGAGCTCTAATGAACAAGACCATAGAGGAGGCAGAGGAGCTTATCGAAGATGTGGCCCAAAACCACCATCAATGGGCTTCCGAACGTGGTCAACCCATGCCTACGACAGGACGATACACTGTCAACTCCATGGACCACCTTTTGGCAAGGATGAACGCGCTCAATAGAAAGTTTGAATCTTTGAATTCTTCATCTGCATGTGCAGCGATTGACTTTAGAGAAGGAGCGGCAGCGTATCGTGAGGACCACTATGGAGGGCAGGGGACCTCAGACGAGTAGATTGAGCATTGTGACGCGATTGGGGACTATGATCAAAGGCTCCACAACCCATACTCTAATACCTACAATCCCGGATATAGGAGTCACCCGAATTTCTCCAACAAAAATAACTCGAAACCCCAACCATCTGGAGAGTGCACACGCGAGGAAATGGGCGTGACCACGAAGTCGGTGGAACCGATGATGGAGGACTTCATCGCTACCCAAACTAAGGCCAATGAGAAATTTCGTCGCCAACATCAAAAGTCTGAAGAAGCACTGAGAGACTTGAAGGACACCATTGACATCCTTGTAAGTCATACCCGGATTTTGGAGACACAAGTAGCCAAAATATCCCAATCCATGTCACAACCTGTGAAGAACTCTCCGGTGAGCCAAGGAAAGGAGGAAGGAGTAGGGCAGAGTAGCCAATTCGCAAAGGGGTGTGCAACCATGATTTCCACCCTACCCGACCAAGCTGAGTTTGAAGAAAAGATCCCAATACAGCTTGAGGACCATAGTTAATTCGTTATTCCCTGCTCGATTTATGGGGAGAGCTTCGACGAAGCACTATGTGACTTGGGGTCATCAGTCAGTGTGATTCCCTACGCATATTTTCTGAAGATGGGACTAAGCGGGCTCCAACCAGCGAATCTTGGTATTCGTATGGGGGATGATTCAGTGAAGAAGCCCGTAGGCCTGCTACCACACGTTCTTGTGATGATTGAGGATTTCGTGATACCCACGGACTTCATCATACTAGACACAGGACCGAATCCCCAAAATCCCATCATTCTGGGAAGGCCTTTTCTAGCAACCGCAGGGGCATGCATAGATGTGAAGGCACACGGATCTCCTGAGGTAGGCGGGGAGAAGATAATCCTTTTGACCTTTGAACCTGAGCTCCCTACTTTGATGGCTTTACGATTAGCAGATTGAAGCCGGAACCTCTAGATCCAGATCCCGAGATGGATGAATGGAGGTTCATTGAACCACCAGAGCCGAGTTGATAGAAGAGTGCGGTCGAGCTAAACGACCTTAAACAAAGCGCTTCTTGGGAGGCAACCCAAGTTTAGTTTTAGATTTCCCTTTTCTATTGCATTGCATACATTTGTTTGATTTTAGTTTTTATTTCCATCACATTTAGAGTTAGGAATAGAAAAGAACTTTGCTAGGCAAAAGTGAGACCCATATTAGTCTACACGACGAAGTGTATGAACATATTCGGGCCATGGTGCATAAAAGGGGAGAAAAATGGGGGCACACGGCCTGACCATGTGTTTTCCCACGGCCGTGCCCGATTGACCAGAGGCGCACACGGCCTAGCCGTGTGTTTTCACACGGCCGTGGCGCGCGAGGTTAAAAGGGGCGAGCCGTGTGTTTTCACCCCATTTGTGTCATGTGCTTCAAAAGTTCTTGCCCTAGCCATGTGATTTCGCTTTCCCCTTCCTCTAGAAGCATTTCTAACCTCTAAAGAAGCCAAATGGAGCAAGGATGAGGAGGACCAAGACCGTAGCATCCCGATCCGGTGCCTCGGAGCGATGAACAAGAAGAGCCGATGCTCCTCAAGCTCCGGAAGAGGGTAACACCCTACCCCCTCTACTTTTTCACAATAATGAACATAGAGATAGGTACAATATGCTCTCTACTAGTAAACTTACTGCTACTAGGTACTTAGATGAGTATTTGCTAGAATCTTTAGGGTTGTCAAGTGATATGCAAACCCTGTTTGCAAAAATGGGGTGGGATGAGATTATGGGAATAAGGCACCTAACCTACCTTAGGATAGTTTTGGAATTTTTGAGTTCTTTAGAGGTGAAAGTTTTAATGGGTAGAGAGAGCGAGGAGGGTAGGATAACTTTTAGGCTTTTTAACATAGAGCATGAGTGGACCCTTCACCAATGGAACTCATGCTTTGGCTTACCAAGTGGGGGAGAGAGAAGAACTCTTATTGGGTTCAACTCTCGGGAATGTTGGACTGAGTTGACGGGGGAGCACACTTATGACCCTTCTAGGGCCAAAGCGTCGCGCCTCCAAAACCTTGTCTTTCGATACCTTCACCGCGTCATGGCCAGTACAATATTTGGTCGTGGGGAGAGTGACGGTGTAGTAAGAGCCAGCGAGATGCTTTACTTATGGGATATGCTACAAGAAAGAAGTAGCATCGATGTGGGGTCCCACTTCATTAGACACTTAGTGAAGATGGGCAAAGCAGCACGCGGAGAGATCAATGTGGGAGGCCTACTTACCCACTTTTGCTATAGGATGGGGTACGATTACACAGCATTGGAGAGTATAGAGGGGAGCCCTAGGATCGACCTAGGAGTATGCATGGCCATGAAGATGATTGTAAGAGAAGGAGACTCCTTATGCTTTGTAAGGAAAAATCTTACGACCCTTAGGCTCCCTGACCCAGATCGTACCACCATCGCTATACGCGTCAATTAGCGTTTAGACCTGATAGTGGAGTCCCCTCCACATGAGGGACCATCCACATCAGGGGCCATCTCTCCACCTTTGTATCACTCTCCCTCCAGTCCACAGATGCATAGGAGCCCACCTAGTCCACACCGACATGAGCCTACACTTGTACCACCATCTTTTTCTACCTTTGAGCATGATATAGGTACATCGGCCTATGATTTCTCGGAGTTTCGATCGCGCCTCGATGACATTTACCGGCGAAGATGCGAGGCGATGGGAGGAGTAGAGCGCCTTCACAGTGGAGTTCGAGGGATTCTAGGAGCATTTCCAGTGGGCCAAGGAGTTCTACGATGAGACCCGCATATACTTCCAGGAGGAGGCAGCTCGTCGCCAGGATGAGGCAGCTTACCGCAGGGAGTTGCGGCAACATATGCACGCCCAAGTGCAGTGGACTAGGGAGGAGGAGCACCGAGCAGCCGCTACATCCACCAGTTTCTAGATTGACAACATGTATATGTGGCATCAGCGGCTCAGCAGTAGGTTCTCCCAGGATCGAGAGATGCCCAGGCTCCTAGACTTTCCACCTCGTCCACCAAAATCTATTTTGTTTTGTTTCCTAGCAGTGGTTTCTTTTCTGGTATTTTCATTCATTTGTTCATGCATGCATGAGTTGTTTAGTTCCTTTCAGTACTTAATTTTTGGTGTCTGAAAAGCTACCTCAGTAGTATTTTTGAAAGTTGCTTGCATGAGTTATTCCCATAGGTAGCTTAACTCTATTTATCTTGTGGTATTTTATTCTATTTGCTCTATTGAATGTTCTAGATCTGCACTGGTTAGCTTTATTTTTGCACTTACACATATTGAACATTCTGAAAGGGAAAATCTAGTACATACCTAGTTATGATTCGCTTCAATAGTCTAGTACTTTGGAATCCATAGGTGACTCTAGGTTTAGCATTTTAGTTAATGGAGATGCTCGGATTGTGTAAGCCCATTCGAAAAAATCAAAATCCCTGTGACCTGAAAAAAAAGAGAGATTATGAGGGATAAAAAAAAAATAGTTGTCGTGGGTGGAAATGGCTAGGTGCCCCTTTGAGACCGAGTTAGGTTATTGGGGAAACACCTCCCAATTTCTCTCAATACCGAGCACGCCTTTGAGACTTTATGCTAGATCTAGGGAACGACCCTCGCTTTAGGCAGGTAAGTGCCTAAGAGCCGGAAACCTTAGGAAAGCTATGGGGTGACGACTTAACTCACCATGGAATGGGCATCCCCTAAGAATGATTCTCCTAGCACGAGCATGAGGAGCTAACTTAGTGAATTTTTAGAACATATATGTTTTGCTTTGATTGCAAATACCACCTGAAAAATTTAGTTAGCATGCTAATTTTGGAACAATATCTTTTTAAAATTTTATGGAACTAAGGTTTTCTTGAGGACAAGCAAAGATTTAAGTCTGGGGGAAGTGATGTGAGCAAAATATATACTGTTTTAGGAGTAGTTTTCGCTCACATCTTGTTACATTTTGTGTTAGTTTCATGCATATGTTACTATATTCTTGCACGCATTGCTTATTTTCTGGTTCGGAGGTCTGCTCGTTGTACTTTTGTGTGCAGGTTAGCTTTTCTGGTAAAAAAGATGCATTTTCAGAGCAAAAGAAGGCGTGTGGATTCACACGACCGTGTCCAATGGGCGAAGAACAACACTCCAGGGCCACACATGGCCTGGCCATGTGGAAACACATGGCCGTGTGACGACCTGACGAATTTGCGCGACTAGGGCTTTTTCCGAATTTTACAGCGGTCCAAGGCGATGTCTATATAAGGATGGCTTCGCCCAAACCCTAGGGAGGAGGCACGATGGCTAGGATGGCACGCCGAAGCCCTAAAAAGCTTCAGTAACTCGCAGCGGGGAGGAGAAACGCCGCCGGAGGTCCACAACTTGCAATACATCACCAGAGAGAAGATCACGAAGCATCGTATATCTCTATTTCTGCGCTTTATCTCTATTGTATTCGAACTTAAACATGTTTTGTGATTCTTCCTTCATATTTATGGAGTAGTAATTTTGATTCTAGGATTAGGGAGTAGCTTCTGTACATAAACAATGTTGGTTCATATTAAATTCTGGCCAAAAGTTTGATTTGACAATTGGTAGTTGCTCTCTATTATATCTTCGTGAGTTTGGCTTTCTTTCTACTGTGCTTAGGTGATACGAGGTGGTGACAGCTCTCGCAATCTAAATTTAGGAGGTTTGATCCAAGGAACCTAGGGGTAAACCTGACCTCCCGTAACTTCGGGGAGAAGAGAGCGGTGGAATCAGAAATGGTCCACCGCAAGGATTGATTTGGCATCCTCGTACCATCTATCCCGTCCTTTTGGGCGGAGCTAGCTCCCGGTGAATGCGGCGACTCTGCAGGAGAGTGTATGATGTCCCTTCCCCAAAACCGTAGGTAGACGTTTAGACGACGCCAATTGACAACATTGTTCTGTGGTACACAAGCGAAATCGAAGTCCTAGAATCACCTTTTAAGACCCCGGCACACTCTTTTCCTCCTCAGTGTGACACCGTACAGAGTAGGGTCCATCGATAGTCCTCACCAACCGACTCTCTCAGAGATTTCATCCGAACAATCACAACCACTTAGTGTATTGGTATTTGAATCCTAGTCCCTGTGGGATCGATAAATCTTTATTACTTGACGACATCCGTGCACTTGCGGGCATTGAGCACGAGCGCGCACTTTGAGTCCACGATGATATCCGTCACGAGATTTGAGGTCGCGCCCATGCGCATCAAAGTGCAAGGATGAAAGAGTCGTGGACTCGGAGGAATCCTGAAGGTGCAAGGCTGATGGAGAGGCTAGAAGGTTAAGTCTAGGGTTAGGGTATGGTTCCAAGTTCGAATTAGTCATATTTGAGGTGTGCCAGGCGATTGACATATTGTACTAGTTGAACTGGTCTCGTGTAAGATACCAGAAAATAAAATAATAATAAATACCCTTGTTAATTAAGAAATTACCTTATAGAATTTTTCAAGAATTTTTAGAATTTTTTCTGCATTTAAATGGAAGTTTTATGGACATTTCATGGGGATAAAGCAAATAGGCTTTTGCAAAGTCTGTTTAGACTATCTGCTATTGAGGAATTAATAGGTTTAATTAACCTATGTTGTAAATGCTAAACGTTTATTTTTCTCCTGATCCCTTCCGTTTTCCCTGATCCGCCGTGATTCCCTCCATTTCCCCGATCGCGACTCCTCTTCCCTTTTCTCCCCAATTTGGTTTGCTTCTCATCGTGATCACCCTATTCCTCTTTCTTTTCTTCATCGATCGAGTGTGGTCATTGTCGCTTCTTCCCACTCATCGAGGTTGGTCTTCACGGTGAGCAGGCAGCACCGGTCGAGCGCTGCCAGTGGCCGGTGTCTGTGGGTCATTGATCCATCTCCACCATTGTGGTCCTCTCGCTCCTGATCGGGTGCCACATCGGGCGCCGACTGTGTCTCTCCCGACATGCAATCCTTTCTTCCCGTTTGTCGACCACCATGAGCCCTCCAGGCGATGCGATTGTCGGTGCTCTTCTACGGTGGTGGCTTGGCAGTGAGCAGATCCGATGCTGCTCAGATCTTGATCACTACCACCTCTCCATCCTTCTTTGTCTCCACTCACGTCTGAGGTCTTCCTACACCATCAAGGCCCCTCTATGGTTGGTTATGTGCCAGTAGATTCCCTCGTCAGGGATTCCACCATGAGATCAAAAGATGAGAAGGGGGCATGGTCCGATCGATTGTGCAATTCATTTGATCGCTGCGAGATCCCCATGCACCTCAGTGAACAGTAGCAACCATCGTGTGTTCAGGTAGAAATGAAATGTCGGAGTCGTTCAACAGCTTCTGTCGGTCAATCGGGAGGTTTTGCCCGGTGATCTACTCTCACATCTATGGGTAATTACTTAGCCATCTTCCTGTTTCTTAGATTATTGATTTGTGGTGTGTTTTGGATAGGGATTCAGGTTGTTTTGCGTGTAGCATGGATAAGGCATACCATTGTGGGGTTTGTCTCCAATTCAACTGTTTGGACTTCGGTCCAATTGAAGCAAGAAGCTGTGGTTGAATGAGGTGGTGTTGGGTAAACTTGGATTTGGATAATTGATGGATGTGTTGGTTTTGTTGTTGATTTGGAGATTTGTAGATTAGAAGGAATCTGAGTTCGGTAAGTAAGATTTGAATGTTTATAGTTGCATATCAGTTGTTTAGTTAACTAATCTAGATGTGTTATAATCTGGTAATGAGGATATAATTTCCTATTCGTTGTGTAGTGATGGATGATTGATTCAAATTTACTGGAGATTGGATCCTCTTTAGCCTATCAAGAAGGAGAGGAGGTTGAATCAGTGTGAGGTAAGTTTAGATTGAGGTTTCTGTGTGAATTGATTTAATTTGATACTGTAAGGAAATTCTACTTACAGTATATATGTGGTTTACGAAATGGACTAAGATTGGTTTAGATCCATATTCCTATAGTATGTATGATGGTGGTTGGTTATATTGTATTCTACAGTTGGGACCTTGATTCAAGATAGGTTCATGGACATGAAGACTATCGACACAGTCTACATATCATGTGGGTAATATTTCCTACCCTGGTCAGGTAGTAGCTAAACCCTGAAGTATATAACTTCATATTGTTGTCACTTCGACCTTGACTCCACTCTAGTTTTTTTGATGCTTGATACTTGCCTTTGCACTTAAATACTCTGTCATTGTTGTTATCTCTTCATTCATCTTTGTTATGAATTATAGATGTTATGGTAAGTTGACCTATAGTGGTTTACCTATGTGTACGTAGCTAAATTCGGCTATAAATCCGAATTGTACAATTTAGTCAATTCATCCAGGGGATGGGTGATGACCTAGAGGTAGAGTTGATTGTTATATTACATTCCTTACATGGTATGCCGGTTACGGATCACGTATCCATTTCGGATCATGTGTTTATATATGGTCATGTGGATTGTGGATACTGTGTTGCTATGGATCAGTGATCCTAGCTTGGTTGTGATCAATTGAGTATGACTCTTTGCAGGATAGAGAGTGTGTTGATAAGTCGAGTATGACTCTCTGCAGGATAGAGAGTGGTATGATCAGTTGAGTACGACTCTCTGCAGGATAGAGGGTGTGTTGATCAGTCGAGTATGACTCTCTATAGGATAGAGAGTGGTATGATTAGTTGAGTATGACTCTCTACAGGATAGAGGGTGTGTTGATCAGTCGAGTATGACTCTCTGTAGGATAGAGAGTGTTATGATCAGTTGAGTATGACTCTCTGTAGGATAGAGAGTCTGTGGTGGATGTATGTATGTGTGACTGTGCATTCATGCCATTTACATGCATGCTGGCGACTTGGTCTCCCTTGTGGTTGAGAGGGTCGTCAGTCATCCTGCCTCCTTAGTTACTCATAGAGGAGTAACTAGTGTGAGGGCAGAGCATTTGTTGTGCCGCACTCGCCCCACAATTAACAGTGGTTGGAGTAGAGTGTAGTTGTCCTGGGTGCGTGGCACTCGACCACTCATGGGTAGTGTCAGTCGAAGTGGCCAGCAGTAAGGACTCCCGTTGTGTAGCTAGCTCTTTACGCTTATATGTTACTTGTTCATACTTCCCACTCGGCCACTCGAGAGTAGTGGTTGATGTTGAGTTGGGATAGTTGTCATGTTGAGCCACCTAGCCCACACTGGGGTCGTGGTAGCGGTTGGGGTGAGTAGGCTTGACCATGCATTCTGCATTGTCATGTTCTTATGGAATTTTGCATATTGTCATATATATATATATATATATATATATATGGATGGTTGTGATTAGTATATATATAGACGCAGTCTATATGTATGCTTGTTAAGATGTTGCATTTGTTTGAGCTATGCTTGCATTTGATTGTTCATCATCTTGCATTCCACTTGCGTATTCTGTATGTCGTGTGTGGATTACCAGTATTGAGTTGGTCAGACTGTAGTATACCTTTGACCAGTACCTTGAGGTGATACGGGATGAACCCGGTTCATTGTGTATTTGACATAGAATGTTAGTATGTCGGTGTTGTTAATTACAGAGTCAGTATTTACTCTATCATGTTGTAGGGGTTGTTTTATGGTACTTATACTTAGGTTGTATGAGTTACATCATTTCTGATCTTCAGGTATGTCAGTACCTTATGTTGTTATTATTGATCAGTTTAGTTATACAATTGTTGTATCATGCTGGTGTATACCTGTTATACCTTTAGACAACATATTGTTGACTCGCATGTGATATATATATATATATATATATATATATATATATATATATATATATGCATGCACTTCTATTCTTATTACCGCTGAGTTTTGTACTCATCACCACAGGTTTTCTTGTCGCCCAGGTAACAGGTACTCGACTCCGTGATGGGCTAGGAGCATCGCTAGTTGGCAACATATCATCTCACTTCTGAGGTTCCCGATTTTGGATTTATGTTTCCTTTTGTTTTCAGATGTTTCTTATATTGATCCCGATTTATATGGTGGATGTTGTGTTAGTCATTGTTGATGTAAGCACTTATTGATTCGGGTTTTGATGATGTTTTCTTTATGTTATGGTTAGTCATACCAGTATGCATTATGTGTAGTTTGTCATTTCCACTGTGTTTTGTTATATGTACATTTATATATGTTGCTGGGATTATCGCCGAAAGGCCTTGTATAAACAGGATATGTTGTCATGTATAGGGGAGATGTTGTCTGTTTATTTTTCGGCTCAACTTACTCTCGGGCCGTGACAACTTTATTGGTATCGGAGCCCAAGGTTTTGCGATGCCATACAATGATGTTTTCGTTGAGTCTTGGATTATCGGGAGTCGATTTGTTTCGGTTTTGGTTTTGTGAGATGAGATTGACAGCGGCATGAGATCCGAGCAGCACAAAGTAAGAATTCCTGATAACTTATATTTTAGTTAGATACTTATTAAACTTGTTCAATAGGTGTATACAGATAGAGTAATGGCACCTGTACAGACTTGTAGTAAGGGTCACCCACCGAGGCGACCAGCCGGAGTTGCCTTTAGTGTTTATACTCTTGGTTTTATTGGCTATGTATTTAGTGATTATAACTGGGAAAGACAAGTAGTGTGTTAGTCACTATTCGTAACCAAGGTATGAGTTAACCACGGGAACGATTTGATGAGTCTGTGAGACTTGAACCTGCTGTCGAAAAGGTGATTTACCTTTGAGAGCCGACTGATATCGAGTCAGATAGCAGGGGTCAAATTGTTGCATTTCTTGTGAAGATCAGACATTACAGTCTTGGGGATTTTCACTAACGATGTTAGTCATATCATTACCTATTGGGTAATAGACAAGACTAGTAGGCTATTGTTGATGCAGATAGCAGAGGGTTAGTTTACGGTGTTTCATAGGGATTTTGATCCCTGAGTTGTTCGTGCTGGGTTGTATAACTTTGAGGTTACTTTTGAGTACTAAACCTATGTGTGCAGAGAAAGTAGAGTTAGTTGCATACCATTATCGGGATTAAGCCGGTACTTGGTGGAAGATACAGGGAAATAATCTTTGGGGAATAGTACATCAATAGGTCATGGTGTAGTGATGTTGTGAGAGAGTATTTTCCCGTGTTATTCCTTTGACTCATTATCAAGGAATTCTTGAGCATCAAGTAGGGTGATAAGTTTGGTAATGGGAGTACCGTGCAGAGTCATTTGAATTGTAGAGGTTACGACCACCTAATAGCTCAAGAATGAGAATGAATGTTTTAAGCCACCCACGATTTATTGGCTTACATTTGAATTAGGATGTTTGGTTCTTCTACCAGATCCTGCCGGAAGACATTGAATCGAGTCAGGAGTTTAGAAATGACTTTGTACAAGTGTTTAAGAGTTGGAGACCGATAAGCAGATATTGCACGTCAAATTATTAAATCAGAAGTCTCTGAATGTTGGATAAAAAGAGCAAGATCGGAGTCATGGGTTATGAGTCGTTCCGATTTGCATCTCTGTTTTGGTAGTTGACTTTAGTTTCTCCATGGCAGTCTTTTGCACCTACATGAGCTCAGTCGCCAAGAGACGAAGTTGGATGAGTTTACATCTTTACTCGAGAAGAGATGTAGAGGGTTGAAGGATTAATCATTTGGGGTATTATTGTAGTTTACCTTACTTGATGATATATTGAGAGATACTGGTAATTTACAGGTATCTTTGTCTAGAACATTCATAGATAGAATTAGAAGGATTTTTATATTTGGATCATGTGGATTAGTTGCGTTTCCATCGACAGGTGAGATGTTGAGTTGATTACTATGATGATTATCAGAGAGTTATGATGTTGATTGTTGGAGATGTTATATTATGGCGGGAGAGTTGACTTAGTTGTTATATTGCTGACTTGGTTGATATGATGTGGATATCTTGATTTTAACTTGGATGTTATGATGTTGAAATGATAGTATAAAATGTCTCTCGGATGTGTGTATAATCCGAGATTATTGAGATGTAGTTTCGAATGAACTCCCAGGCTTGCCATTGCATAGGCAAATGGAGTATACGATTGGAATGATTTTGGGAATAGTTTCGATATTGAAGACCTAATATCGAGAAAATTTCTGATGATTACGATTGAGGTAATGATATTTTAGAGTCAAATGTCTTTACTTATGGTGTATTGGTGAAAGGGTGGTGTAAAGCACACAAAGTAGTTGAAGCTCGTGATGTACTCAATGCAATGTCATTCATTAGTTGTGAGCCTAATCAGTTGTTTGATACCCTCAGTGATTGGTTTGGCAAAGTTGGCAAGGTTGATGATGCACAGGAGGTATTTGTTGGAATGACGATTTTACCAGGAGATAATTTTATTGGTATTAATGTTGCTAAACACTGATATTGTAGAAGGAAATGAATATTCTTTTTTGTGGATAAATAATCTGTTTAGATCATCTAAAGGACACCTGTGTAGACTCTAGGGTTGACTTAAGATTAGTGCATTGATATTGTAGTGACTTAGTGTCATATAATTATCATTGTCTGTATGATGATTGATATATCATCAGCCTAGAGTAAAGAGGATACAGGTGTGTAGAGACGACAATTTCATACTTGGTATGAATTGTATGAGCTGTTGATAATGTTGTTAGACTATTTAATGATTTAGTAGTCCATGGATTCGAGAAATTGTGTATTCTGGAGATGATTGGATCAGTTTGTGGTTGTTAGAGTTGCATAACTTGGCCACTATTGATGGTGGAAAATCATGTATTTGAGGAAAATGTCCCAATCTTCAAGAGGTAAATCTAGTGCAATTCGATTACTAATACTAATGTTACTTGCTATGGATGTAATAAGAAGGGGCATATCAAGCCAAATTTCCCGGAATTGAAGAAGAAGGAAGAAAAAGAAAAGAAGAAGACGGACAAGAAGGAGGCTATGGTGGCCCAAACCACATGGGACACTCAAAGTGTGGAGGACTCATCCGACGACGATGAGCTTTGCGACATCACACATCATGTGGCACTCATTGCATTAGGGGATGAATCCAATGAATAAAGCCAAGAAGAAGCTTTGTCTAGTGATGAATCGTCATCTAGTTACTATGAGTAAAAGACTCACCCCAAGTAAAGTTTTTACATAAAACTATTGTCCATCTTAAAAATGCATTAGACAAGTCAAAATCTAGGATTGAGGGCTTGAAGGTAGAAATAAAGGCAATTAGAAATGAAGAACCTTTATGTGATGATTCTGGCATGTTTAGAAAGGAAAATGGAAATTTTAAGAATGAAGTGTGTGAACTAAGGACATTTTAGAAAAATTCACTAGTGGGTAAAAATATCTTGACATGATTCTTAGGGATCAAAGGGTCGTTTATATCAAGGCCAGTATAGGATATAAACCTAAGGATAAGGATGTAGCCTATACCTCCCTAATTAGTAGAAAGGCAACAATTAGGGGTAAGGTTAAGAAGGCTTGGGTTCCCAAGAAGTTTTTGATTGATGCTACCAGTCCAAACATTTGGGTACCTAAGGAATTTGTTTTTCATGTTATTTAGGTAGGTGGACCAAGTATGTGGATTGTGGATAGAGGTTGCTCAAGACACATGACCGGAGATGTGAGCAAGTTTTCCACAGTCAACTACATTAACAAAGGAACAGTGTCTTTTGGGAATAGTGAGAAACTCAAAATTCTAGGTAAAAGCACAATTGAGGTATCCCCTAAAATTATAATTCATAAAGTCTTACTAGTTAAAAGCATGAAATTCAATTTACTTAGTGTTAGCCAACTTTGTGATGTCGACTATAGTGTTGAATTCAATTCCACAAAATGTTTAATTAGATACAAGAATTTGAATGATTGCATGTTAGCGTTGGAGATTCGCTGAGTGCTAGAGGGGGGGGGGGTGAATGGCGTATTCATTCACTTGATGGAATTTTTTTGAGTTTGTCTCTACACAATCGTTAGTACACAGCGGAATATAGAAATACAAATATAGAGACAAATACAAACACAAACACACACACTACGCATGATATACGTGGTTCGGAACCTTAGGGTTCCTACTCCACGTGGCGAGCTCAAAGAGCTCTAGTGATGTACACACCACTACTCAATAAACTCCTTCTCGATAACACGTCGGAGGTGGAGAAACCTCGTACAAGTGATCTTACAACAATAAGAAAGAAATACAAGTAAACTACACAAATACAAGTAAAGAAAAATTTACAAATGTGAACTTGGATGCTTGCTTGTTGATTGCTTTGGACCGCACTTAAAGATCCAAATTTGCACTAGCAAATCGCCACAAATTGTCCAAGAAATCGCTGCAAAAATCCTTCCCTTTGTGCTCCTTTTAAAGCTGCAACTCAGACAGATTTCCGCCTAGAAGTTGACTGCTCACACCCATCAATCGACTGCTCCTGTAGTCGTTGTCTCACAACAACTCGATCCACACTGGAAAAACTCCAACGAATACCTCAACAGTCGACTGCTGCTTCGGTAGCCGACTGACCAGTCATCTATCGAAAGTTCTGTTGGTGCAATCATGCCCAAATAATGTTTTGATGTTTGACAAGGGGTTAAGTCAAGGTGATAATTATGTGTTATCTCATGCATTTTGGTTGAGATGTATTTTCAGAAAGATTCTTGTAGGAAGAGGAGTCCTGGCTAGTGAAGACCCGGATGAGGAGTCCTGGCAAGTGAAGACCCAAACAAGAGTCCTGGAAAGCGAAGGCCCAGATGAGGAGTCTTGGCAAGTGAAGACCCGGACGAGGAGTCCTGGCAAGTGAAGACCCGGATGAGGAGTCCTGGCAAGTGAAGACCCAGACAAGGAGTCCTGGCATGAAGACCCAGAGAAAGAGTCTTGGCACGAAGTCCCGGAAGCAATTCTTGGCACAGAAGACCTATGAACAGTGGTTCATAGGCATCAGGTAAAGGGTACAAGATAGAACAGTTCTTATGCGTGGTTTCAACACTAGACAAGTTGAAATGGTCAAGAGTCAAGGCAGTGGTCGAGGCAGCACATCGACTGATTACCCCATTAGTCGAGGCATTGCCTCGACTAGCCTGCAAAGCGCAAAGAAGACCGTAGCTATCGAGGCAACACCTCGACTGGGGTTGTTTCTCATGAACAGAAGCAAGCCGCAGTCGATTAGCATCTCGACTGGGGCCTGTGTGTTCGAAGGAAAAAATCTACAGCAGTCAAGGCGGTGCCTCAACTAGAGCTTTGGTTCAATTGAACAGACGCAAGGGTCTGTCGACTGCAAGCTCGACTGTTGCTCTGTCCGGTTGAAACAGAAGCCTACTAGTCGAGGCGATGGACTAGTGCCTCGACTGGACCAATGTTTCAACGGATAAATAATTCTAATTATGGTGAAAAACTTACCGTTGGAACCGTCATTAAATGCGAGTTAATGCACCAGTCGAGGTGCAAGTCGAGGCGACTCGACTGCACGGGCCAGAAAAACCCTAATCAAGCTCGATTTAAAAGGTTTACATGGCTATTTTTCCTTAAGAAAGTTGTTACTGCTCACTACAACCTTAGAAGTGATTACTTGAGCGAGAGTTCCTTGATCCTCCATGTTTTGATCATCCTTAAAGGCAATCAACGATTCTGAAAAGAAGTGCTCTAGTTCTCACTACAAAGTTTGTAATCTGTTCTTCTTCATTTTCTACGGCTGTAAGTTGTGTATAAACATCTAAAAATCTGTATTAAGAGGTTTCTCCACCTCCGGTGTGTCACCGAGAAGGAGAAGTATTATAGTGGGGGTGTGCATCACTAGAGCCGACTAGGGCTCAACCGTGGAGTAGGAACTTGGGTTCCGAACCACGTAAATTCTTTGTGTTGTGCTTGTTGTGGTTTTTGTACTTGTATTCTTATTTCCGTTGCGTACTAACAACTGTAGACGAGCACAACGAATCGAAGAGACGATTATCGCTATTCATCCTCCCTTCTAGCGATGCCAATGGTCCAACAAGTGGTATCATAGCCTGGTGCTCTTCCCTGGATTAACAATCGTAAGAGCACGCTCTAATGGCGATGCAAGAAGGCTACAACATAGACAGACCCCCCTTCTTCGATGGAACTGATTTCCAATACTGGCGGCGCCGAATGGAGTACTATCTCATGACTGAGATAGATATGTGGTTCTCTGTGACCAAAGGCTTCACACCACCGATGGACGCAGAAGGCAGGACACTTGAATCTACAAAGTGGATTGCAGAGCAAAAAATGCAAGGCGCAAGCAAATTCCAAGGCCACTGTAACACTGCAATGTGGTTTGGCGAAGGACCAGCTAAACAAGATTGGTCTGTTCTGCAGCGCACAAGAGCTCTAGAACGAACTGATTGAACTAAATGAAGGTACAAGGGACTCCAGAATAGCGAAATGAGATCTCTACATGAACCAGATGCAGAATTTTGTTATGAGAGACGGCGAGACTATTGGTGAATTGCACGGAATGTTCAAGGAGTTGTTAAATGGCCTACATTCGGTTAGAGAGGAGTTAGAAAACTAAGACACGATCAGGTATGTTCTTAAATCGTTTCCCCGAAATGCTTTGTGGTCATCTATGGTAGATGCCTACAAAGTATCAAGAGATTTATCTACAGTAAAATTAGATGAACTATTTTGTGAAATGGAACTGCATGAGCAAGCTAATAAGGGTACAAAAGAGAAAGGTATTGCATTTGTTGCAGGTCAGCAATACAAGGAGGACAAGGGCAAGGAAAGTAAGAAAAAGGAGAAGAAGAGGAAGTCATCCTCATCCTCATCTGAGACAAGCAGTGATAGTGATGATGAGTCCTCATCCAGCGAGATAGCAAACTTCATAAGGAGAATGATGAGGAGAAGCAGGAAATACAACAAGAAGGATCTAAAGAAAATTTTTGCAAACAAGAAGGGTAAGACTTCACATAAGTACAGAGGAAAATCTGATGTTGTTTGTTTTGAATGTAACAGGAAGGGTCACATTAAAAGTGAGTGTCCTGACCTCACAAAGAAAGAGGACATGCCTAGGAAAAAGAAGGCATTGAGGGCATCATGGGATGAGCCTTCTTTCAGCTCCTTAGAGGACGAAGTCAAGACAAGAGGGACCAAGCATGCTACACTGATGGATCTTGACAACTTGTATTCAGAGGAAAATGAAAGCCAGAATGAATATACACCTGAGGACACATCATCATCATCTGATGATGAGGTAACATCTCCCAAGTTAGATAAACTGTATAAACAATAGCATGCTTGACTAATGCTTTGAGTAGATAAAAAATTAAAGCTAAGATGTTGAAATTGGAGGTAGAGGAACTTAGATATCAGAATTCTATTTCTGCAGAACATAGGAATGATACTTCTCAAGTAGAAGAACTTAGAGAAGAGAACACAACATTACGAGCATAAGTTGATGATCTCAAGTGCACACTTGAGAAATTCACAACAAGCTCCAAAACTCTGAACATGATTTTAGATGCTCAAAGGGCAGTCTACAACAAAGCCGGGATAGGCTATAAACCGAAACAAAAGGAATTTAGCTTCATGTCATTAGTTAGTAGAACTCATGTTATTAAGGCAAAAGTAACTAAAGCTTGGGTTCCTAAGAAATATGTTGTGACTGCTAATGGACCCAAAATCTGGGTTCCAAAAGATCTTGTATTTCGTGTTTGATTAGGTACCAGTCGAGGGGGAGTGTCCGATGATATGGGTTGTGGATAGCGGATGCTCTAAGCACATGACCGGGGATTCTTTTGTTGGGATGTATACTGAAAAGTCTATCTTTTGTATGAACATATTTATTTTTGAAATAAGAATCACATGATCATTGTTTGCATATTTATGGTTATGCATATTGTCTAATACATTACATTGTAGATAACATAGTGTGTAGTGTCACACGGGAGATCATGTTATCAGTTCCTTGTAAAGTATAAGTAAGGGCTTACAACCTAGATGGTTATGGACAAACCATTGGAATGGATATAGTGTGATTTGGTATTGGTTTATCTTGACCATTGAATTACACTAGTCCACTTTGTGTGTATTGAGCAGGACTGACTTAGAGGTGATTCGATTTATTGTGACTACATAATTGAATCGGACCTCGGATATTATGTTATACATGCTCTTAATCCTGATATAATAACGGGAACATATACTTAGTATTCATTTCTTTAATTTACCAATGGGTGAGATTTATAGAGTAAATCGATAGGTTCGGTAAGTTGGGAAATGATATTATTTATATGGTGTGCCGTTGATTATAGGAGGAAACCGTGTCCTATATATTAGGATGATGATGTCCCCTTGAGAAGCTCATAAAGTTCATCATGTAAACCCTGCAGGTGGACTTGGTCCGGCATGATGATAAGGTTGAGTGGTACTACTCATGGAGTTAGATGTTGATTAATTAATTATCAGTAAATTAATTAATCGACGGACATTTGAGATCTTAAACATGGGGAGATATATGTACAAATAATATATGGAGCCCATATTAACTTATGGGGGTTGGTGAGGTAGATCAATGATAATCCTCTAGTGGAATGGATTATCATTAATGGATCGGCCTTTATGTGGGCTTGATCCATTGGGTGGCCAAGATCCAACTCCTCTTCATGGTCCCTATTGTAGCCTATTAAAACCCTCTTGAAGCCTAGATCTGATGGTGGAGAATGGAATTCTAGATCCGACGGTGGAGATTAAATCTCTAGATCTGACGGTGGAGATTAAATCTTTAGATCCGACGGTAGAGATTAAATCTCTAGATCTGACAGTTGATATTAAATTCCTAGATCCGACGGTTGAGATTAAATCCCAAGATTCGACGGAGGAGATTGAAAGGAGGCTTAAGCCCAACTTTATAAATAAGGATTATAGGGTGGGTGGCAAGAACAATAAAGGGAGATTAGGGTTTTGGGCGGCTAGGGCTTGGAGAGGCATTGGGCGGCTAGGGTTTGCTCTCCTCCTTGGGCGGCTAGGCTTTCTCTTCTTCCTAGGGTTTTGGCCGGCGCCTCCCTTCTTCCTCTCATCCTTGGCCGGCGTCCCAACTCTGTTTCTCTCCTCCTTGGCCGGCGGCAAGAGTTAGGGTCTCTTCCCTTGGAGCTTTTGGCCGGCGCCCACACACCTTGTTCTCCTCCTTGGCCGGCAGCAACATCAACTCCATTGACTTTGTGGCCGGTCCTAGATAGGAAGAAGAGCTTTGTTCTATACTTCCTCCTATTCGGAGCGAGCAAGGAAAGGAAGATCGTGATCTAGGAGGCTTCAACTCTTGGAAGATCGTTGCCCACACAACGTCCAAGAAGAGGATAGGACATACGATAAAAGACCTTGAGGTAAACAAGAGGTATAAATCTTGTTTTTCTTTCCTTTTGTTTCTTTGTATGTTGTATGTTTTGTTATGTGGCTAAATTTACTTGGACCCCGAATACGAACACAAAAACCGACAATCCGTACATCGTCTATTCCGCGACTATTCAAAGAATAGAGGTAGGTTGCTTGAACAATAAGTTTGTTCAAGTGACCACTTTAATCGGATAGCACGACGATGGAACAGTTGCTTGGGTAATCCCTAATTGTCTTGGATTAATTTTTTTTATCCGGGGACGAAGACGGGATCGCCATGAACAAGCAACCGAGTTGTAGTGGGAAGCGAAGTTTCTTACCTTCAAGTGGTATCAGAGCCACGGTTTTCGATTTTGTGTGTTTAGGATTTGGTTACTTTTATGCACTTTTCATATATTATATGTGTTGGACAATAGTAGGATGTGGGTAGTTTAACTTTTTGATTGAAGGCATAGGATCCAACTATTATGGCCATATGTGTGTATGTGATTGTATGTGTGTAATTGTATATTATTTGAATCCTTGGGGTTGACGAGGCTAGTATTTAATTTTTGTAATTAAGTACAGCATTGTTTAGTCACTCTTTTATTTTAGTTTACTTTTGATCTAGATTACATGTACACTCCTTCGTGGAGTATAGGATCGATGGATGTAAATTAAAATAATTTATCTCGGCTTGAATCTATGGATGGCTTGTACATGGCGTAGGGAGGAGCGGACGAGATGGCGATACGACGGGAGGCATATTCGAGACAAAAGCCATAATAGTTGGAAATTTTTTTTTTCATATTTATTGCTTCTTGTTTGATATGCATGTCATAGGCTAGGAAAATTCCTTAATTTTAAATTACTAAGTGGGAGAGGGATTTTTTTATAAATTCCCATGACCTCCATTACGATTTGACATGTGATACAAACAAACTAGCGCATCGGCTTTGAGTGCCTTCCACCCCATCGAATGAGTTTGTTTATGGATCACAGGGTCAAATATGGTTATAGGATATTATTAAGGAGCGTGTGTACTTCTCCATCGGAAGGTACATAACCTGAGATAATTGCCTTGGTACCGAGTAATGGTGAACACTTAGATGCAAATAGGAGTATCCTCCCCATCGGAGTCACTGCTTTTATTTGTAGGGCCGAAGAGGAACCAACTATTAATTTTATTTGTCAAAAAGTTAGGTTGACAAGATAGTAAAATTAATGGGTAAAACCTCATCTTACAAATGTAGAATTCGTATACGTCCACACTATCGTGGCATATGATATTCTCGGTGTTTTAAGGTGTTGGTTGATTTTAAAAATTTTATTGTTTGAGGAATCAATAATTTTTTGAAATCTAATGTTTTGATCTATGTGATTCTTAGGTTTTTCAAAAATGACTTTCAACCCTCTTGCTGTGATATTGAAAGAAAATAAACTTACTGGACCCAATCATGTTGATTGGAAGAGGAATCTTGACATTATCTTGACTGCTGAGGAGTACAAATATGTACTTTTCGAAGAGTGTCCTCCTAAGCCTGCGGATGATTCTGGGGAAAAGGAGAAGGAGAGTTATAAGAAGTGGATTAAGGCTGATGAGATGACGCGATGTTACATTTTGGCATCTATGTCAAATGTACTGCAACATCAACATCAAGCCATGCTGACTGCTTATGACATGATGCTCAATCTCAAAGAGCTTTTCGGACACCAGAATCGGGCTGCGAGGCAGGAAGCCATGAGGAACTTGATGATGACCACCATGATCGAGGGAACACCCGTGAGGGATCATGTTCTCAAGATGATGGCTCATTTGAATGAGCTGAAAGTCCTTGGAGCTGAGATCGATGGGGAAACCCAGGTCGATATCATACTCCAGTCTCTACCTAGGAGTTTTGAGCAGTTTCACCTGAACTACAACATGAATAAAAGGTTGTATTCGTTGGCAGAGCTTCTGACAGAACTCGAGGTGGCAGTGGGGCTATTTCGTCAGAGTGCTCAGGCGCAGGCCATGGTTGCCCAAAAGGTTTCTACTTCTAAGCCGAAAGGCAAGAAGAAGAAGAAACAAGCTGGGGCAAAGGTGGCAGAAGGATCTCAGGGAGGAGTGAAGAAGCCGAAAGGCAAGTTCTTCACTTGCAAGCAGACTGGACACTGGAAGAAGGACTGCCCCAACCGGAAGCAGAACAAAGGTATATCTTTTGGTCTAGTCATTGAAACATATTTAGTGGTATTATCTACCAGCACCTGGTGTGTAGATACGGGAGCCACTGATCATGTCTGTAATACTTTGCAGGAGTTCCAGGAAACCAGACGACTAGCTGAAGGGGAGATTACTGTGTATTTGGGTGATACTACGAAGGTAGCGGCTGTTGCAGTGGGAGATGTTTATTTGTCTTTTGAGAGGAATAAGGTTTTGGTTCTTAAGAATTGCCTTTATGTACCTTTATTTAGAAAGAATTTGATTTCGGTTTGTAAATTGTTTATGGATGGATATTCTATTTCTTTTAATGACAGAGTTGTTATAAAAAGGAATAGGGAGATTATCTGTTCTGGTGCATTGATAGGAAATTTATATACTCTTGAACCAAAAGCTCCCACGATGCAAATAGAAGTACATAACTCATCTTCTAATTCCAATAAGAGAAAAGAACCTTCGAAGATGAACCAAACATATCTTTAGCATCTAAGGCTAGGTCATATTAACCTAAGCAGAATTCAAAGGTTGATAGCTGATGGACCTGTGGGTTCATTAGTGGTGGAAGATTTCCCAACCTGCGAATTTTGCTTGGAGGGTAAAATGACCAAGAGGCCTTTTAAGGCCAAGGGGTATAGAGCCAAAGATGTGTTGGAATTGGTTCATTCTGATTTGTGTTGTCCTATGTCTATCCAGGCAAGAGGTGGTTTTGAATATTTCATCTTGTTCATAGATGATTATTCAAGATATACTTGATGCACCGCAAGTCTGAATGCTTTGACAGGTTCAAAGAGTTCAAGGCTGATGTGGAGAAACGTCAAGGTAAAGTATCAAGACACTACGATTTGATCGTGGTGGTTAGTACCTCTAGGGAGAGTTTAGGAATTACTTATCAGAGGCTGGGATTCAATCCCAATTGTCTGCACCTGACACACCCCAGCAGAATGGTGTAGCAAAGCGATGGAATAGGACTCTTATGGAAATGTTTAGATCGATGATGAGTTATTCTGAGTTGCCAGATTCGTTCTGGGGATATGCTCTAGATATGGTAATGTATATTCTGAACTTGGTACCATCTAAATCAGTGCCTTCTACTCCCACAGAATTGTGGACTGGGCGAAAGCCTAGTATGAGATAGGCTTTCAGATTTGGGGGAGTCCAGCACATGTGCTGAAGGCAGATGCTGGTAAGTTGGAACCTTGTACAGAAGTGCGCATGTTCGTTGTCTATCCTAGAGGAATGAAAGGTGGTTTGTTTTATAGTCCTAGAGATCAGAGGGTGATCGTTAGCATGAACGCCAGATTTCTAGAGGAAGATTATGTGATGAACCACAAATCCATGAGTAAGATTGTTCTGGAGGAATTAAGAGGGGAAGTCACTGCTTCAGTACCACCGGTACAAGAGGATATACCACAAGTCACTGCACCGCGTGTCACAGAGGATACATAGGTGATACCTCATCATAGTGGGAGGGTTATTAGACAGCCTGATAGATTCATGTTCTTGGGAGAATCTTCTGATTTGGTCCCTGGCGAACATGAACCTGATCCCTGGACATATGACGAGGCGATCCAAGATAAAGATGCGGTATCTTGGCAAAGTGTAATGAATTCTGAGATAGAATCTATGGATTCAAATCAAGTCTGGGAGCTAGTAGAACCACTCAATGGTGTAAAAGCCATTGGATGCAAGTGGATCTATAAAAGAAAGAGAGGAATAGACGGGAAGGTTGAGACCTTCAAAGCGAGGCTTGTTACGAAGGGGTATACTCAGAAAGAAGGTATTGATTATGAGGAGACCTTTTCCCCGGTAGCCATGCTTAAGTCTATCCGGATTCTCTTATGTATTGCTGCTCATATGGATTATGAGGTATGGCAGATGGATGTCAAGACAACTTTCCTTAATGAAAGTCTTGAGGAAAACATCTATATGAAGCAACCAGAGGGATTCATTGCAAAGGGCAAAGAGCATCTTGTGTGCAAGCTTAATCGATCCATTTATGGATTGAAGCAAGCTTCGAGATCTTGGAACATCCGCTTTGATGAGGTAATCCCGTCTTATGGATTTATTCAAAGTTCGGATGAGTCTTGTGTATACAAGAGATGTGACGGAATACGTAGATGACATTTTGTTAATTGACAACAATGTCAAGGTGTTATCAGACGTAAGGGTATGGTTGTCCAAATAGTTTGATATGAAGGAATTGGGAGAAGTGGGACACATCCTTGGGATCAAGGTTATAAGGGATCACAGGAAAAGGATGTTGTGCTTATCTCAAGCTTCATACATAGACACAATTATGAATCATTTTAGTATGCAGAACTCCAAGAAAGGTTTTCTACCTTTCAGGCATGGAGTTCCTTTATCTAAGGAGATGTGTCCTAGAACATCTAAGGAGATAGAGGAGATGAAGGCAGTTCCTTATGCTTCGGTAGTAGGAAGCCTCATGTATGTTATGCTATGTACGAGACCGGATATCTACTTTGTTGTGGGCATGGTCACCAGATATCAGAGTAATCCAGGACAGGGACATTGGACTACAGTAAAGCATATATTGAAGTACCTGAGAAGGACTAGGGATTATATGCTAGTTTACCAGGCAGACCAATTACTCCCTGTCGGTTACACAGATTTCGACTTCCAATCAGATAGGGATAACAGTAAGTCTACCTTAGGTTTTGTGTTTACTTTGGGAGGTGGAGCCATTGTATGGAGGAGTGTCAAGCAGAAATGCATGGTGGACTGTACCATGGAAGCTGAGTATGTGGCAGCCTCTGAGGCTGCCAATGAAGTTGTATGGCTCAGGAACTTCTTGATGGACATAGATGTGATTCCTGGTTTGCCCAGAACTATCACAATTTATTGTGATAATAGTGGTGCAGTTGCAAACTCGAAGGAACCACGAGCCAATAAGGCAAGTAAACACAGATCATAAGTACCACCTGATACGAGAAATCGTAAAGCGAGGAGAAGTTGCTGTAGCCAAGATTGCATTAGAGGATAACCGGGCAGATCCTTTCACTAAGGCCCTTCCAGCGAGAACTTTTGATAGGCAAGTAGAGGGAATGAGAATCAGATGTATGGCAGTATGAGGACAGCATAGTCTTTTAGTATAAGTGGGAGATTGTTGAGATGTATACTGAAAAGTCTATCTTTTGTATGAACATCTTTATTTTTGAAATAAGAATCACATGATCATTGTTTGCATATTTATGGTTATGCATATTGTCTAATACATTACATTGTAGATAACATGATGTGTAGTGTCACAGGAGAGATCATGTTATTAGTTCCTTGTAAAGTATAAGTAAGGGCTCACAACCTAGATGGTTATGGACAAACCATTGGAATGGTTATAGTGTGATTTGGTATTGGTTTGTCTTGACCATTGAATTACACTAGTACACTTTGTGTGTATTGAGCAGGACTGACTTAGAGGTGATTTGATTTATTGCTGACTATATAATTGAATCGGACCTCGGATATTATGTTGTACATGCTCTTAATCCCAATATAATAACGGGAACATATACTTAGTATTCATTTCTTTAATTTACCAATGGGCGAGATTTATAGAGTAAATCGATAGGCTCGGTAAGTTGGGAAATGATATTATTTATATGGTGTGTCGTTGATTATAGGAGGAAACCGTGTCCTATATATTAGGATGAAGATGTCCCCTTGAGGAGCTCATAAGGTTCATCATGTAAACCCTACAGGTGGACTTGGTCTGGCATGATGATAAGGTTGAGTGGTACTACTCATGGAGTCAGATGTTGATTAATTAATTGTCAGTAAATTAATTAATCGACGAACATTTGAGATTTTAAACACGGGGAGATATATGTACAAATAATATATGGAGCCCATATTAACTTATGAGGGTTGGTGAGGTAGATCAATGATAATCCTCTAGTTGAATGGATTATCATTAATGGATCATGTTGGGGGATCGATTGGCCGGCTAGAGGGGGGTGAATAGCCCTCATTTGTTGGATGTCGTAATTCGTTCGTTCTCGTGTGCTCGTCTACAATTGTCATTAATATACGCAGCGGAATAACAATAGAAATAACAATAATACTAACAACAATACAAGCACACCAAATACGCAAGCATATACGTGGTTCGGAACCGAATGGTTCCTACTCCACGGGCGAGCTCCTCGAGCTCTAGAGATGCACACGACAATACTCAAACTCCTTCTCGACTACACGTCGGAGGTGGAGAAACCTCTCACAAGCAATTATAACAGTAATATACAAATACAAACAAGAATACAAATACAATACAAAAGAAACACTTTTCACCGATTGCTTTTGATCACTTGTTTGTTGCTTGCTTTGATTGTCTCTTGAAGGACTGGAATGCAGCAGCAATTCCTCTCCAATAGCTCCACAAAAACCTTTTCGAAATCCTCCAACTCATGCTCCTGCGCCCATCGATCGACTAATTGTGACCATCGATCGGTCCCCGTACGTTGTCTCTCCTGGCGGCGGATCCACGTTAGTTAAGTTCCAGCGGATCACACATCGATCGTGATGACACCCATCGATCGTGATCATCCATCGATTAGTCTTTGGCGAGCTCGACTCCATTATGTGCCCCTGCACAGTGTCATCAGTCGAATGCCATCCCTCGGCGATCGTGATCCTCCCCAATGATCATTGCCCTCCCTCGGCGATCGATCCGAACTTAGTTGATCGAACCTGGTCGAACCCATACGACCTAGAGCAGTCGACTGGCACCTATGTCAGTCGACTGATGTCGGCTAAAACCTCAAACATAACGATGTTTGAGCCTCCGACACTGATCTTAGCCACTTGGCCAAGTCCACCTTATCCTCATGGAGTTCCCCGAAGCTCTCTTCCTCGGCCTCGTCCCTTGGATCGCCAAGCGCCGCGACCATACGCCATCCTTCGCGTCTCATGCCCTAGAAGTATGCTTCCCTTTGGTCTCACTCCATTCGCTCCCTGTCCGGCGATCACTCGGATGCACCAAGCGTACAGCTTCGCAATGCCATCCTTCACCGACTCAAGGACCCCGAGCCTAGTGAACTTACCAAGTCCTCAAGACTTCCCAAATGTACCAAGCGCACGGCTTCGCAATGCTTTGGACTTTCCCATGCCAAGGCTTCCCCCTTTGACTTCCACACCAAGCTCCATGCTTGGATTTTCCATGCCAACCCCATGTTGGACTTTCCCATGACAATCCCATGTCATGAGTTTTGTCTATCATCAAAATATCATCAAGGTATTGCTCGAGTCAAACTCGAGTCAACCTGGGCCGATTGCACCAACAATCTCCCCCTTTTTGATGATTGACAAAACTATCATCTCAAGTCTACCAATTCTCCCATATTGGCAATTCTCATATCCCAATGAGAATTCCAACGAACCCTAATTGGTAACTTGGTAACTTCTCCCCCTTTTTGACATTACATCAAAAAGGTCCTCCCCAAGGGTATGAATGTCTCATATCCCAATGAGATCTTACAATCTCTCCCTTGGAGGAACACATGCCTACAATCTTTCTAGTGATCCCATATCACTTAAAGAGAGGCAACCCAATTTTCCTCCCATGAGGAAATACACATCCATCTTCCCAAGATGGATACCTCCCCCTAGAGGCTTGCTCCCCCTTGAACATTGCACTAACAATGTCCTTGGAGAGTCCCTAAGCCAATAAGAACATTAACCAAATCAAAATTAAGGCAAAGTTCAACAATGAACTCTCTTCCACCTTAAAATTGATACTCACCCTCAACCCAACTCCTAATCCATATCCAATGGATTTCCACCCTCTCTAATGCTCTCCCAAGCATATCCTAGGGTTAGGAGTGGTTAGGGGACCACAACATGGCTAAACATGGGCCTAACTATCAAGTTTACCCGAAATCAGCCTGTGCCAGTCGACTCCGTCAGATACGATCATTGGACTTACCATCGATCATTGCCATTCTGAGATGATCGATCTTACGATCTAGTTTTGATTTGAAAAATTGGATTTTCGAAATCCATAAGTAAATATACGTAATTTTAAAAATCTTGAAAATGTATACGTATAATACTTATCCTAAACACTATGGGTGAAAAATATTGAAAATTTATTTTACCCATTAAATTAGGAGATTGATACAAAGTTCAAAATTTAAGAAAAACTTCAATAAAGAGCCATCTTTGTATCATCCCATTCAATGGTGATAGCTATCAAAAGATAGGCTTCACCAAGGTTTTTCAAAAAGTTTTCAAAACCTTTAATTTCTTTTTCCTAAACATCTCACAAATATCTAGATGTGTAAAACATATACAAGTCAAGTTTTTAGTGAGATGTGGGTTTTGTTTTCTTTATGTTCTCATGCATATTTCTAAGGCAATATTATTTGATTCCTTTCAAATTATGCCATAGTCCTTAACTCCATTTTAATTCATGCATGATATGATTATGGCATAGATATGATATAGATAAAAACATATGCCAATATCATGATGTCATGGCATGTGAATGAAACTTAAGCATACATGACATCTAAACATAAATCTAAACATGATCATGACATTTTTATAGATGAAAATGAGAATGATGTCATGACATGGCAAGGCAAATAAAGCATGGCAAGTAAAATATACTAAGGTATAGAATACCTAAGTGTTAAAATTAATTTGCCATTTCTAGGAATTAAATTCATTTTGCCTTAATGCCATTCATTTCCCTAGTGTGCCAAAAACCCAAAATGGCACACCAATACCTCTAAGACCTAATTGTGCCAATTTAAATCATTTTTAACTTCTCAAACCATATTGGCACACCCTAATGTGTCAACTCACAATGGCTAGGTTAACCACCCATCCACTTAGGGTTGACACACCCTAACTCACTTAGCGTGAATCAATCACGCTCTTAGGAACCCAATATCTATTGAAGCTCCTTGGGTTAACAAGGTATTCCCTAGGGATAACTTCCCTAGATACCTTCCTAATGACCCTTTTGGGTCTTTCCTAAGTCAACTCTAGAGGTGACTCCTCCATTGACCTTCTTAGTGGCTACATTTGATTTCTTTGAGGTGTTAGCCACTAAACACATATCATGGCTAGACTTAGGGATGACTTCCCTATTAGCCTTGGTTTTCCTAGACCTAGAAATAGTTCCATAATTAAATGGAACATTATGATAAGTCTTCTTGGGCTTAGGTTTGTCACCCAAACCTTCCTTGCCCTTAGACCGTTTTTGAACCTTAGGTCTTGACTTTTGGGCATTTGACCCTAGAATTGAATTTTCTATGATTCTAAGGGCTTTCTCCATTCTCTCAAGTCTTGACCTCAAGACTTGGTTCTCTAGCTCTAATTTTCCCATTTTTGAATTTTCATTAGGTTTTTGGGAAAACCTCTTCTTCTTAGGCATGTGCCTAGACTTTTTGGGATTAATACCCAAATTTTCTTCTACTCTCCTAATTGACTCCCTAGGCAAGATATTTCTAGAATTATGAGTCCTAGGTTTGTCTTTAGTCATATGAACATGCTTGGCACCTAAGCAATAAACCTTATTGTTTCTCCTAGCATGCTTTTCATTAATAATGGCAAGAGAACTAAAATAATTTTTAGCATGCTTTTTGACTTTAGGAATTGAAGGTGCATTAACTAAATGTACCTTAGGGTTAGCTTTAGGAGCTCCCCCTACATGAGTTGCACCTTCTTGCCCTTTCTTCCTCCCCCTAGGGCATTGGCTTCGGTAGTGTCCCTTTTGATTGCATTTGAAGCACACAATGTGCTCTTTGCTCTTGATTTTGGGAACACCGGCATCGTTTGACTTTGGGTTGACTTTTGGTGTCGATGCCTTCTTCTTAGCCAATTTAGGGCATTTGCTCTTATAATGCCCTTTCTCCCTACACTCAAATCATATTATGTGATTTTTATTTAAAATAACAACACTTGAGTTACCTAGGGAGGTGGTGGAGGCCTCTTCCTGTTCTTCACTTCTCCCGGATGTGGATGCTTCTTGTTCTTGCTCCGGGATGGAAGATTGCCTCTCCTCCCCCTCAATGCTAGAGGTGGAGGTCTCCACCAAGTCATCAACATCTTCAAATGTTGTGGGTTCTTCTTCGGCATTCTCCTCTTCTTATGCCGATTGGGAATTTTCTTGGAATTTCATTACCTTATTCCATAATTCCCTTGCATCCCTATAATCACCCAATCTAGACCAAATAGTGTTAGGTAACAAATCACTAATCAACTTGATTACCTTGAGATTTGTCTTGAAGTCTTTGATTTGGTCTTGGGTCCATTTTGACTTCTCAATTGGCTTGTTGTACTTGTCCCTAGGCATTTCAAAACCGTTTTCTATAATAATCATAAAATCAAAATCGGTTTCTAGGTATACCTCCATCCGTTTCCTCCACCAAGAAAAATCTCCATCGAATTTCGGTGGATGGATGAAGTCGGCCATCTTGTAGTGCTCTCGCGGCGGTTAGTCCTTGAAGAGCGACCTCGGCTCTGATACCACTTGTTGGGGGATCGATTGGCCGGCTAGAGGGGGGTGAGTAGCCCTCGTTCGTTGGATGTCGTAATTCGTTCGTTCTCGTGTGCTCGTCTACAATTGTCGTTAATATACGCAGCGGAATAACAATAGAAATAACAATAATACTAACAACAATACAAGCACACCAAATACGCAAGCATATACGTGGTTCGGAACCGAATGGTTCCTACTCCACGGGCGAGCTCCTCGAGCTCTAGAGATGCACACGACAATACTCAAACTCCTTCTCGACTACACGTCGGAGGTGGAGAAACCTCTCACAAGCAATTACAACAGTAATATACAAATACAAACAAGAATACAAATACAATACAAAAGAAACACTTTTCACCGATTGCTTTTGATCACTTGTTTGTTGCTTGCTTTGATTGGCTCTTGAAGGACTGGAATGCAGCAGCAATTCCCCTCCAATAGCTCCACAAAAACCTTTTCAAAATCCTCCAACTCATGCTCCTATCGGTCGTGATCGTGACCATCGATCGGTCTCGTAGTCATTGTCTCACAGCGGCGGATCCACATTGGTTAAGTTCCAGCGGATCACACATTAGTCGTGATGGCACCCATCGATCGGCCGATCATCCATCATCGGTCAGTCTTGTGAGCTCGACTCCGATACATGCCCGTGCAGTGATCATCGATCATGCCATCCCTCGGCGATCGGCTGATCCTCCCAACGATCATTGCCCTCCCTCGGCGATCGGTGAGATCAACAACTTAGTTGGTTGAACAACGTCGAACCCATACGACCTAGAAGCGGTCGGCACCTATGCACGGTCGATCGTGATGTCGGCTAAAACCTCAAACATAACGATGTTTGAGCCTTCGACACTCAGTCTTAGCCACTTGGCCAAGTCCACCTTATCCCTCATGGAGTTCCCCATCGAAGCTCTCTTCCCTCGGCCTACGTCCCTCGGATGCGCCAAGCACACAACTTCGCAATGCCATCCTTCGCATCTCATGCCCTAGAAGTATGCTTCCCTTTGGTCTCACTCCATTCGCTCCCTATCCGGCGGTCCCTCGGATGCACCAAGTGCACGGCTTCGCAATGCCATCCTTCACCGACTCAAGGACCCCGAGCCTAGTGAACTTACCAAGTCCTCAAGACTTCCCAAATGCACCAAGCACCAAGCACACGGCTTCGCAATGCTTTGGATTTCCCATGCCAAGCACCAAGCGCACGACTTCGCAATGCTTTGGACTTTCCCATGCCAAGGCTTCCCCCTTGGACTTCCACACCAAGCTCCATGCTTGGATTTTCCATGCCAACCCCATGTTGGACTTTCCCATGACAATCCCATGTCATGAGTTTTGTCTATCATCAAAATATCATCAAGGTACTGCTCGAGTCAAACTCGAGTCAACCTGGGCCGATTGCACCAACAGATCAGACTTTATTGTTAGGGCAATCTCTTGCCGTGATATGGTTTTGATATGTGTGGCAAAGGTTTTAAGTTAGGTTGTTATTGTGATTTGATATGTGCGTTGGAGTCTTGCAGAACTTAGTAATTCACACATGGAGCCTTGGCGGGTTCACCACTCATAACCTCGTGCTTGAGTCGGAGAAGGAGAATTGCAGAGCCATGCGCTTGATGCTACCGAGGGACCGTCGGACGAGATGACTTGAAGCGAAGCCAAGGAAGCAGACTTCGGAGGCAAGAGACGCGAAGGAGCATTGCAAAGCCATGCGCCTGATGCTGCCGAGGGACGTGGCCACGAACGAAGAGAGCTTCGGTGAGGGACTTCGAGTGAGATGTGAGAATGAGTGAATTGTAAGTAGCTCATTAGGTGAACTTAGCCGAATGGCTGAATGTCGGAGGCTCGACCGCAAGGGTTGAGGTTTACCCGACCGCCGGAAGCTCAAATGAATGTTAAGTTTTAGTTTCACACGACATCAGTCGACTACCATGAAAGGGCAGTCGACTGCTCTGAGTCGAACTCGGTTCAACTGGTATCCGACTGATGGGTTTATGCCCGTGATTGACTAGAGGATGTTGCGAACGCAGAATCGTTCGTAGCCGATCGGGCAATCGACTGCGAGGCGCGGCGATCGATGGATCCATCAGGTGACTGCCAAGGGATCCATTGGACTACAACGGTCGAGATCCGACATGTTCGGAGGCCATTGAAGTGGCGACAGTCGACTGCAAAGGGAGGCAGTCGACTAGTGGCGGCCAACGGGAAGAAATCAGCCCTCTCTATAAAAAGAGAGGGTGTGGGCTTGTGGATGCCTAATGTTTATGCTCTAAGTGATCATCCAAGTGCTCCACAAGATTCAAACTCCTTCTCTTAGTTTTCTTTCACATCTATTGCAAAAGAAGGAGTGTTCTTGAGTTGTAAGGGTTACCTCCACCTAGCTTAGTGCAAAGGAGAGACTGATAGTGATTTGGTTGCGAAGTGATTCACCGAGGACGAATCGGGGACCGTGGATTAACGGCGTAGCTGTGAACCACATTATATTTGTTGGAATGTATACTGAAAGCCTAGCTCTTTTTCTATGAACATTTTATTTTGAAATAAGAATCACATGATCATTGTTTGCACTTTATATTTATTATATGTGTGCATATAGTCTAATATTTTACATTGTAGATAACATGGTGCTTGGTGTGGCACAGAAGATCATGTTATCAGTCCCTTGTAGAATATAAGTAGAGGCTCACAACCAAGATGGTTTTGGACAAACCATTGGCATGGTTGTAATGTAGCTTGGTATTGTTTTGTCTTGAACATAGAGTTACACTAGTACACTTAGGTGTATTGAGCAGGACCGACATAGAGGTGATTCAATTTATTGCTGACTACATAATTTAATCGGACCTCGGATATTATATTGTACATGCTCTTAATCCCGATATAATAACGGGCACATGTACTTAGTATTTATTTCTTTGATTTACCAAAGGGTGAGATTTAGATGGATTAAATCAATATGCCCGATAAGTTAGGAAATGATATTATTTACATGGTGTGTCGTTGATTATAGGAGGAAACCGTGTCCTATATATTAGGTTGATGATGTCCCCTTGAGGAGCTCATAAGGTTCATCATGTAAACCGAGCTGGTTGACTTAGTCAACATGATGATAAGGTTGAGTGGTACTACTCGAGGAGTTAGATGTTAATTGATTGATGGTCAGTAAATCAATTAATTAACGGAAATTCGATATCTTAAACACGGGGAGATGGATGTACAAATAATATATGGAGCCCATATTGATTTATGGGAGTTGGTGAGGTAATTCAATGATGATCCTCTAGTGGAATGGAACATCATTGATGGATCAAGTTTGTGTGGTTCCGATCCATCGGGTGGCCAAGATCCAACTCCTCCTCATGGTCCCTATCATAGCCTAATATAATCCTCATGAAGTCTAGATCAAAGGATGTAAAACAAAACTCTAGAACCAACGGTTGAGATTAAATCTCTAGATCCGACGGTTGGGATTAAATCCCTAGAACCAACGGTTGAGATTAAATCTCTAGAACCAACGGTTGAGATTAAATCTCTAGATCCGATGGTTGGGATTAAATCCCTAGAACTGACGGTTGAGATTAAATCTCTAGAACCAACGGTTTAGATTAAATCTCTAAGATCCGACGGTTGTGATTAAATCCCTAGAACAAGCGATTGAGATTAAATGATTGGGATGAAACCCTAGATCAGAAGCGGTTGGGATGAAACCCTAGATCCGATGGTGGAGATTAAATCCCTAGATCCGACGGTGGAGATTAAAGGAGGCTTAAGCCCAATTCTATAAATAGAGGGCTAAGGCTTGGGCGGCAACTGAATGCTTGTGGATTAGGGTTTTGCCTATCTAAAAGTGGGCGGCAACAAACCCTAGAGGAGTTAGGGTTTTGGGCGGCTAGAAGTGGGCGGCAAGCTTTGTTCTCCCTAGGGTTTTGGCCGGCGCCCCTCATCCTCTTCTCATCCTTTGCCGACGCTCTTCCCTTCATCCTTTTCTCCTTGGCCAGTGGAAACAAGGGCTAGGTTTCATCCTAGGAGATCTTGGTCGGCGCCCTCTTGCTTGCTTCTTGGTGGCCGGCGACAACTCTTCTCAAGGTTGGCCGGCGCTCAAGAAGCTACTCCTTGGACGGCGGTTATATCAAGCTCCTTGGCTTGGTGGCCGGTTCTAGATAGGAGGAGGAGTCTTTGTTTGGTTCTTCTCTTTGTTCGGATAGAGCAAGGAAAGGAAAACGTGATCTAGGAGGCTTCTGTTGGATCGAGAAGCGTCGCTAGAGGGGGGGGGGGGTGAATAGCGATCGTAAATCTTTCGTCGAATTCGTTCGTTGAGACACAAGTAAATAAGTAAGCACAGCGGAAAATAAAATGATACGTTTATTTTACTTGGTTCACAACCCAGCGGTTGCTACTCCAAGGCCCTATCGGTCCTAGACCGCGTACGGAGGGCAAAGCACTATAACGTCTCCTCCTCGTTGGAGGTAGGAGACAACGATCACAAAATCCGGGAATACGAGGATGAGGCAACAAGCCTACCTCACTTCGTTGCGAATAAAAACAATGAATACAATATTAAAATAAATTACTAGATGTTGTTGCCGATGAAGAAGATCTGAGGTTGTCGTCGCGTCGGCGTTATGACGGTGTTGGAGCGTTGGCGTTGTAGGAGCACTTGATGAATAAACTTGATGTGTTTGGAGTGGAATCCTCCCCTCCTTTTATAGATTTTGGCCTTTGAATTTGTCTCCTCTTTTTTCGGAATGGATCATGAAGTTGTCCAAATTTTATCGCGAAGTGGCCGCGTCAAACTTTATCCGGTTTGACCTAGCGCAAAGCAATCGCCATCGATCGTGATGCCTCCCATCGATCCGATGGGCATCGATCGGCTCCATGTCCGTGATCATTGCTAACTTGGCCACTCCCCTGCAATAAGAGGTTAGCTCAGAAAATGATAAATACGATGATTTCTAACCATCCGATCTCGACCTAGACCTTCCACAGGAAGTCTTAGTCGAATCGCCGCCTACGATCGTCCCCGTAAAGAGGACACGACCTTACAATCTCTCACTCACACGAGCTTACCTCGATAGTAGCTCTCGCTTCCGGCCTTCCACTCGATTCCTTCGGCTCCTTCCGAAGTCACTCGAGTGTCGCCCGACCACCGCGGCTTCCTCCGGGTGTCGCTAGCCTTCAACTCCAGCTTTAATACTTTTCTGCACACTCGATAGCTCGTGAGATAATGATGTAAACTTAACTTTGTGTCTTTGCCATAATCAAAACACAGGTTCGATTATCTAGTGCCCCTGCACCAACAACTTCTACTCGTGGAGGATCTTCGCCCACACGACGTCCACGAGGAGGATAGGACATACGGTAGAAGATCGAGAGGTATAAAAGTTTTACAACTTTTTTTTGGTCTTTGCATGTTCTTATGTGTTGATTATACTAGTTTGCATTTGTATGTATTTGTATAATCATGGACCCCGAAGACAAACACAAAAACCGGCGATCCGTCCGTCGTCTCTTCCGCGGCTAATCAACTAGAAGAGTTGGGTTGCTTGAACAACTAGTTTGTTCAAGCGATCACTCAAGTTGTTAGCACGACGACGAATTGGTTGTGCTTAGGAAACTCATCCCATCCGGATTAGTTTTTTCATTAGTGAAAATTTTAATCCGGGGACATGGGAGCCAATGAGCCTACGAAGCAAATCCTAACAAGTGGTATCAGAGCCACGGTTTTCGGTTTTGTGTGTTTTGGATTCGGTTACTTTCATGCACATATCATATATTGAGTATGTCAGATAATAGTAGGATGTGCGTAGGATAACTTTTTTGTTGTAGGCATAAGATCCGACTATTATGGCTATATGTGTGTATGTGATTGTTTTGTGTGTGATTGTATGTATATTATTTGAATCCTCGGGGTTGACGAGGCTAGATTAGTATTTAATTTTTGTAATTAAATATGACATTGTTTAGCCACTCATTTTTAGTTTACTTTCGATTTAGATTATTTGTACACTCTTTCGGGGAGTATAGGATCGATGGATGTAAATTAAAATAGTTTATCTCGGCTCGGATCTCTTTGGTGATTTGCGCATGGGAAAAGATGGAGCGGACGAGGTGGCGACATGACGGGATGCGTATTGGAGAACAATGCCATAATAGTTGAGAAAATTCTGATTTTTTCCATATTTATTGCTGATTTGTTTTATATGCATGTTGTGTATGCTTGAAAATTCCTCATTGTCAATTTACTAAGTGGGAGAGGGACATTTTAATTAATTCCCGCGGCCTCCATTACAATTTGACGTGTGATGCAACAAACTTGCGCGTTGGCTCTGAGTGCCTTCCTCCCCATCGGATGGGTTTGTTTGTGGATCACTAGGTCAAATAATGGTTATAGGAAATTATTTAGGAGCGTGTGTACTTCCCCATCGGTAAGGCACATAATCCGAAATAATTCCCTTAGTATAGTGTAATGGTGCACACTTAGATACAAATAAAAAGTATCCTCCCCATCGGAGTCACTGCTTTTATTTGTAGGGTCAAAGAGGAACCAACTATTAATTTTATTTGTCAAAAATTAAGGTTGACAAGATAATAAAATTGATGGGTAAAACCTCCTCTTACAAATGTAGAATTCGTATACGTCCACACTATCATGGCATGCGATATTCTCGGTGTTTTGAGGTGTTGGTTGATTTCGGAATTTTATTGTTTGAGGAATCAATGATATTTGAAATCTAATATTTTGATCATTGTGATTCTTAGGTTTTTCAAATGGCTTTTAACCCACTTGCTGTGATTTTAAAAGAAAATAAACTTACTGGAACAAATTATATTGATTGGAAAAGAAATTTGGATATTGTCTTAACTGCAGAGGAGTACAAATTTGTACTCTTCGAGGTCTGTCCTCCTAAGCCCACCGATGACTCTGATGAAAAGGAGAAAGAAAGTTATAAGAAATGGATCAAGGCAGATGAGATGGCGCGGTGTTACATTTTGGCATCTATGTCAAATGTGCTGCAACATCAGCATCAGGCCATGGCCACAGCTTATGACATGATGTTCAATCTCAAGGAACTTTTCGGACATCAGAGTAGGGCGGCTAGACAAGAGGCTATGAGAAACTTGATGACGACCACCATGATCGAGGGAACACCCGTCAGGGATCATGTTCTCAAGATGATGGCTCATCTTAATGAGATGGAAGTCCTCAGAGCTGAGATCGATGGGGAAACCCAGGTCGATATCATTCTCCAGTCTCTGCCTAGGAGTTTTGAGCAGTTCCGCCTCAACTACAACATGAACAAGAGGTTGTATTCGTTGGCGGAGCTTCTGACAGAACTCTAGGCGGTAGAGGGGATTTTTCGTCAAAGCGCTCAAGCCATGGTTGCTCAGAAGGTTTCTTTTTCTAAACCAAAAGGAAAGAAGAAGAAGAAGCAAGGTGGAGCAAAGAAAGTGGCAGTAGGACCTCAGGCAGGAGTGAAGAAGCCGAAAGGCAAGTGCTTCACTTGCAAGCAGACTGGACATTGGAAGGCGGACTGTCCTCGCCGAAAGAACAAAGGTATATCTTCTTGTTTAGTTGTTGAAACATGTTTAGCGGTGTTATCTACCAGTGCCTGGTGTGTAGATACAGGAGCCACTGATCATGTCTGCAATACTTTGCAGGGGTTCCAGGAAACCCGATGACTAGCTGAGGGAGAGATTACCGTCTTCATGGGAAATGCTTCAAAGGTGGCGGCTATTGTAGTGGGAGATGTTTATTTATCTTTTGATAGGAATAAAGTTTTGGTTTTGAGAAATTGTCTTTATGTACCTACTTTTAGAAAGAATCTAATTTCAGTTTCTAAATTGTTTATGATTGGATATTCTGTTTCTTTTAATGACAAAGTGGTTATAAAAAGGAATAGAGAGATTATCTGTTCTGGTACATTGGTTGGCAATTTGTACACTCTTGAACCGAAAACTCCCACGATGCATATAGAAGTAAATAACTCATCTTCTAAGTTTAATAAGAGAAAAGAACCTTCGAAAATGAACCAGACATATCTTTGGCATCTAAGGCTTAGTCATATTAACCTGAGTAGAATTCAAAGGTTGATAGCTGATGGACCTTTGGGTTCATTAGTGGTGGAGGATCTCCCAACCTGCGAATCTTGCTTGGAAGGTAAAATGACCAAGAGGCCTTTTAAGGCCAAAGGGTATAGAGCCAAAGATGTGTTAGAATTGGTTCATTCTGATTTGTGCGGTCCTATGTCTATCCAGGCAAGAGGTGGTTTTGAATATTTCGTCTCTTTTATAGACGATTATTCAATATATGGATACATTTACTTGATGCGCCGCAAGTCTGAATGTTTTGACAGGTTCAAAGAATTCAAGGCTGATGTAGAGAACCGTCAAGGTAAAGACACTATGGTCTGATCGTGGTGGCGAGTACCTCTTGGGAGAGTTTAGGAGTTACTTATCAGAGGCTGGGATTCAATCCCAATTGTCCGCACCTGGCACACCCCAGCAGAATGGTGTGGCGGAGCGAAGGAATAGGACTCTTATGGAGATGGTTAGATCGATGATGAGTTATTACGAGTTACGATTAGTTACGGGGTTTGTCTAGAACAACATACATTGAACTTGGTTCCATCTAAGTCGACCCTCTACTCCCAGAGTTGTGGGTGGCGAAAGCCTAGTCTAAGACATATTCGGTTGGGGTAGTCCGGCACATGTCTTTGAAGGGAGATCTTTGGTAAGTTGGAATCTAAATGCAGTATGCTTGTTTGTTGGCTACCTTAAGGGAACGAAGGGTGGTTTGTTCTATAGTCCTAGAGATCAGAAGGTGATCGTGAGTACGAATGCCAGATTTCTAGAGGAGGACTATATGATGAACCACAAGCCCATGAGTAGGATTGTTCTTGAGGAGTTGGCGGAAGTCCGACTTGGTACCACTGTACAGAGGAAATACCACAAGTCACTGCACCGCGTGTCACAGAGCATACACAGGAGGCACCTCGTCGTAGTGGGAGGGTTGTGAGACAACCCAAGAGATTCATGTTCTTGGGAGAGTCTTCGGACTTAGTCCCTGGTGAACATGAACCTGATCTCTGGACATATGACGAGGCACTTTAAGATAGAGATGCGGTATCTTGGCAAAGAACGATGAATTCAGAGATAGAATCTATGGATTCTAATCAGGTCTGGGAGCTAGTAGAGCCACCCGATGGTGTAAAAGCCATTGGATGCAAGGGGATCTACAAGAGAAAGAGAGGGGTAGATGGGAAGGTTGAGACCTTCAAAGCTAGGCTTGTTGCGAAAGGGTATACTCAGAAAGAGGGTATCGATTATGAGGAGACCTTTTTAGATAATATGCTTAAGTCTATCCAGGATTCTCTTATCTATAGCTGCTCATATGGATTATGAGATTTGGCGGATGGATGTCAAGACAACTTTCCTTAGAAGTCTTGAGGAGAACATCTATATCACGACAACGGAGGATTCATTGCTAAAGGCAAAGAGCATCTTGTATGTAAGCTTAATCAGTCCATTTATGGATTGAAGCAAGCTTCTAGATCTTGGAACATCAGATTTGATGAGGTAATCTAGTCATATGGATTTATTCAAAGTCCGGATGAGCCATGTGTATACAAAAGATGTGACGAAAACGTAGTGGTATTTCTTGTACTATACGTAGATGACATTTTGTTAGTTGACAACAATATCAAAGTGTTATCAGACGTAAGGGTATGGTTGTCCAAACAGTTTGACATGAAGGACTTGGGAGAAGTGGAACACATCCTTGGGATCAAAGTTATAAGGGATCGCAAGAAAAGGATGTTGTGCTTATCTCAAGCTTCATACATAGACACGGTCCTAGCTCGTTTTAGCATGCAAAACTCCAAGAAGGGTTTTCTACCTTTCAGGCATGGAGTTCCTTTATCTAAAGAGATGTGTCCTAAAACATCAAAGGAGATAGAGGAGATGAAGGCGGTTCCTTATGCTTCGGCAGTAGGAAGCCTAATGTATGCTATGCTATGTACGAGACCAGATATTTGCTTTGCCATGGGCATGGTTAGCAGATATCAGAGTAATCCTAGACAGGAACATTGGACTGCAGTAAAGCATATATTGAAGTACCTGAGAAGGACTAGGGCTTATATGCTGGTTTACCGGGCAGATCAATTAATCCCTGTGGGTTACACGGATTCTGATTTCCAATCAGATAGGGATAACAGTAAGTCTACCTCGGGGTTTGTGTTTACTTTTGAAGGTGGAGCCATAGTATGGAGGAGTGTCAAGTAGAAATGCGTGGCAGACTCTACCATGGAAGCTGAGTATGTGGCAGCCTCTGAGGCAGCCAAAAAAGTTGTATGGCTCAGGAACTTTTTGATGGACTTGGATGTGATTCCTGGTTTGCCCAGAACTATCACAATTTATTGTGATAACAGTGGTGCAGTTGCAAACTCGAAGGAACCACGAGCCCATAAGGCGAGTAAACACATAGAGCGCAAGTACCACCTGATACGAGAGATCGTAAAGCGAGGAGAAGTAGCTGTCACTAAGATTGCATCAGAGGATAACCTGGCGGATCCATTCACTAAGGCCCTTCCAGCGAAAGCGTTTGATAGGCATGTGGAGGACATGGGGATCAGATGTATGGCATTGTGATGACAACATAGTCTTTTAGTATAAGTGGAAGATTGTTGGAATGTATACTGAAAGCCTAGCTCTTTTTGTATGAACATTTTATTTTGAAATAAGAATCACATGATCATTGTTTGCACTTTATATTTATTATATGTGTGCATATAGTCTAATATTTTACATTGTAGATAACATGGTGCTTGGTGTGGCACAGAAGATCATGTTATCAGTCCCTTGTAGAATATAAGTAGAGGCTCACAAACAAGATGGTTTTGGACAAACCATTGGCATGGTTGTAGTGTAGCTTGGAATTGTTTTGTCTTGAACATAGAGTTACACTAGTACACTTAGGTGTATTGAGCAGGACCGACATAGAGGTGATTCAATTTATTGCTGACTACAAAATTGAATCGGACCTCGAATATTATGTTGTACATGCTCTTAATCCCGATATAATAACGGGCACATGTACTTAGTATTTATTTCTTTGATTTACCAAAGGGTGAGATTTAGATGGATTAAATCAATATGTCCGGTAAGTTGGGAAATGATATTATTTACATGGTGTGTCATTGATTATAGGAGGAAACCGTGTCCTATATATTAGGTTGATGATGTCACCTTGAGGAGCTCATAAGGTTCATCATGTAAACCCAGCTGGTTGACTTAGTCAACATGATGATAAGGTTGAGTGGTACTACTCGAGGAGTTAGATGTTAATTGATTGATGGTCAGTAAATCAATTAATTAACGGACATTCGATATCTTAAACACGGGGAGATGGATGTACAAATAATATATGGAGCCCATATTGATTTATGGGGGTTGGTGAGGTAATTCAATGATGATCCTCTAGTGGAGTGGAACATCATTGATGGATCAAGTTTGTGTGGTTCCGATCCATCGGGTGGCCAAGATCCAACTCCTCCTCATGGTCCCTATCGTAGCCTAATATAATCCTCATGAAGTCTAGATCCAAGGATGTAAAACAAAACTCTAGAACCAACGGTTGAGATTAAATCTCTAGATCCGACGGTTAGGATTAAATCCCTAGAACCGACGGTTGAGATTAAATCTCTAGAACCAACGGTTGAGATTAAATCTCTAGATCCGACGGTTGAGATTAAATCCCTAGAACCGACGGTTGAGATTAAATCTCTAGAACCAACGGTTGAGATTAAATCTCTAAGATCCGACGGTTGGGATTAAATCCCTAGAACCGACGGTTGAGATTAAATCTCTAGAACCGACGGTTGGGATGAAACCCTAGATCCGACGGTTGGGATGAAACCCTAGATCCGATGGTGGAGATTAAATCCCTAGATCCGACGGTGGAGATTAAAGGAGGCTTAAGCCCAATTCTATAAATAGAGGGCTAAGGCTTGGCGTGGCATCAATGCTTGTGGATTAGGGTTTTGCCTATCTAAAAGTGGGCGGCAACAAACCCTAGAGGAGTTAGGGTTTTGGGCGGCTAGAAGTGGGCGGCAAGCTTTGTTCTCCCTAGGGTTTTGGCCGGCGCCCCTCATCCTCTTCTCATCCTTTGCCGACGCTCTTCCCTTCATCCTTTTCTCCTTGGCCAGTGGAAACAAGGGCTAGGTTTCATCCTAGGAGATCTTGGCCGGCGCCCTCTTGCTTGCTTCTTGGTGGCCAGCGACAACTCTTCTCAAGGTTGGCCGACGCTCAAGAAGCTACTCCTTGGACGGCGGTTATATCAAGCTCCTTGGCTTGGTGGCCGGTTCTAGATAGGAGGAGGAGTCTTTGTTTGGTTCTTCTCTTTGTTCGGATAGAGCAAGGAAAGGAAGAACGTGATCTAGGAGGCTTCTACTCGTGGAGGATCTTCGCCCACACGACATCCACGAGGAGGATAGGACATACGGTAGAAGATCGAGAGGTATAAAAGTTTTACAACTTTATTTTGGTCTTTGCATGTTCTTATGTGTTGATTATACTAGTTTGCATTTGTATGTATTTGTATAATCATGGACCCCGAAGACAAACACAAAAACCGACGATCCGTCCGTCGTCTCTTCCGCGGCTAATCAACTAGAAGAGTTGGGTTGCTTGAACAACTAGTTTGTTCAAGCGATCACTCAAGTTGTTAGCACGACGACGAATTGGTTGTGCTTAGGAAACTCATCCCATCCGGATTAGTTTTTTCATTAGTGAAAATTTTAATCCGGGGACATGGGAGCCAATTAGCCTCCGAAGCAAATCCTAACAATATTATCTTGTTAGCATTGTTTTTATCTTTGCATTGTTTATTTGCTTGTCTTGTTTGTTTCCGTTGCGCTAATTAGTTTTGTAGACGAGCAAATTCTATCATCCAATGAAAGAGGGCTATTCACCCCCCTCTAGCCAGCCACATCCACACTTCATCGATCCTACAAGTGGTATCAGAGCCGAGGAAAGCTTGTCGAGGACTAACCGCCACAACAAGCACATTCAAGAATGGCTGGCTCCAACATTCACCCACCAAAATTTGAAGGCGAATTCTCTTGGTGGAAAAAGAGAATGAAGGTATTCTTTGAAATAAATTTTTATATTATGCTTATAATGGAAAACGGTTTTGAGATGCCTAGGGACGAAGAGGGTGAACCAATAGAGAAGTCAAGGTGGACGACAAAGCAAAGGGAAGAGCACCTTGCAAACTCAAAAGCCAAGCACCATCTCTTCAATGTGCTCCCCCAACAAGAGATTAACTGGATTGGGGTGTGCTCAAGTGCCAAGGAGATGTGGGAGAGATTGGTTGAACTTCATGAAGGCACTTCGGAAGCCAAGCTTGCAAGGAGAGACCTCTTCCACTCCCAATTAAGCAACATCAAATTAGAAAAGGGGGAAAAGGTAACATCATTACATTCTAGGTTTAAAGAAATTTTAATTGGGCTAACAAGTGTAGGAGAAAAGCTTTCGAACCGGGATATGCTTATGAAAGCAATCGATGCTTTTCCTCGGTCATCGAAATGGAGCTCAATGGTGGACTCCTTCTACATGTCCAAGAATTTAGAAGTGAGCACATTAAAGGAATTCTTCTCAACCATGGAGCTCCACGAAACAAGACTTGAAGAAATAATAGAAGAGCCAAGATTTCAACCTTCAAGAGGAGTAGCACTTTTGGCCAACAAGGGGAAGAAGAAGATGGAGATCCCCTCCTCCTCTGATGAAGCATCTTCCTCCTCCTCCATGGATAGCACGGAAGAAGCCTATATGGTAAGGAGGGTAAGGCATGCATTAAAAGGTTTTAGATTTAATAAATCTAATGATAGGAGTAGAAGACCAAGGGGGAAGATTATTTGCTACAATTGCCAAGGAGAGGGACACATAAGGGACAATTGTCCCCTCTTGAACAAGAGCAAGAAGGAGAAGAGAAAGAAGGAAGAAAACAAGAAGAAGAAGGGGAGCAAAAAGAAAAAGGAAGAAGAAAAGAAGGCCAAGGAAAAAGGGAAGGCAAAGGCATTAAAAGAAAGGACTTGGGATGACCCTTCCTCCTCCTCCTCATCATCATCCGAGGAAGAAAATGCTTTTGTCACAAATTTTGCATTGATGGATTTTGACGACCTAGATTGCTCCTCCTCCGAAAAAGAAGGATCAAGCACGAGTGAGGAGAGCTCTAGTGAAGGGGGAGCTTCTTCACCATCCTCATCCGAAGAAGAAGAAGACATGGAAGCTATGGTAACAAATCTAACTCCCAAGAAAATAGTTTCCATGGTTTCTAGCTTAACTAGGGATTTATTTAGAGCAAAGAAGAAAAATAAGAGCATGATAGATCAAATTAAGGATTTAGAAAATAAGCTAGAAAAAGCATGCTTAAATGATAATGATAATATTTCTTCTAGCTTAAATGATGCATGCTCACATGAATATATGTCATTTAATGTTAGTGATGCATGTATGGATGAAAATAGGGCTCTAAGGGAAAAGGTAGATTATTTGACCAAGGCCCTAGAAAAATTTACAATAGTCTCCAATACCCTTAACATGATAATTGGGAGCCAAAGAGCTAGCTTCAATAAGAAAGGCCTAGGATACAAGGGAAAAACTAATGAAAAGGCCTATAAATGTTTGATTGCTAGGGGCCAAAGCAAAAATAAGACAATTGCTAGAAAATGGATCCCTAAGGAGTATTTAGTGAACCCCATAGGCAAGAATTTGTATTGGGTTCCAAAATCCATCCTTAAGGGTTAGGAAAACCCTAGGATAGTCAACCATAAGGATTTCACCTATATCATATTTTTGGTTGACTTAGGATGGCGGGACAACACTTTTGAAATAGTGTTAGGTGATGATAATGCACCTATAAATAGATAAATCATGCTTTAGGTGATATTTGCCTTATTATCATGATGTAATACCTAATTCATGATCACAATTTGATGAATACATGTGTTTCATGATCATAATATGGAATTAATTCATATATATATTTATGATCATGTGGATTGATAGAATGATACTTAACCTTGATAGAATTGCATGAAAATAATGGTTAAGTATATACAAATACCTTTAGGATGCATCTCACACTCACCATAGGCTACCATGATTAAAAACTTAGCATGGGTGAGATGGTAGGATGATACTAATGGTCCACTAATGCCTATGGCATTTAGATGGTCATTTAAAGTATCAAAATAGCAATAATAGACCAATCATGGGGAAGGCTTATGTTTAATTCATAGACATATTGCCCAAAGATCATGGTTGGATATTTCATATGTTTTCAAAACAATTTCTTACTTTAAAATCTGTGTATTCATGTTTTGAAACAATCCAATGCAAGACTAGGTGTTAAAATGGATACTAACATGATCAAAAACCTAGTGGTTTTTAAAACTTTTTGATTTTTGAAAAATCTCTCAAAATAAAATGATTCTTCATGAAAAATATTTTTCATTGATAGATATATTTAAAAGAAATGTGTTCCCCAAATTTCACTATTTTTAGAATTTTTTGGAATTTATAGTGTATTTCTGAAATTCATCCAGAAAATCAGAAATTCGGAATTCATTGTAGTATGACCGCCATACCGATAGTGCTTGATCGATGGATGGAACGAATGAGCAAACTGATTTTATCAGGTTTTTGACTAATTTTAATTTTTGTTTCTCTCTTTACTTGATGCATGATATATAAACTTTGTTTAATCTTTTTGATGGTATCAAAGGGGGAGAAAACTATATGTTTAAGTAAGGGGGAATATATTTAGGGGGAGTTTCATGTATTAAGGGGGAGAGTTACTAATCATGTTATTCACATGCTTTCTTTCCTTAATATTTTATCAAATGTTTTTACCTAACTTAAACGGATTGCCACACATTAAAAAGGGGGAGATTGTTAGGGCAATCTCTTGTCATGATATGGTTTTGATGTGTGTGGCAAAGGGTTTAAGTTAGGTTGTTATTGTGATTTGATATGTGCATTGGAGTCTTGCAGGACTTAGTAATTCACACATGGAGCCTTGGCGCGTTCACCACTCATAACCTCGTTCTTGAGTCGGAGAAGGAGCATTGCAGAGTCGTGCGCTTGATGCTGCTAAGGGACCGTCGGACGAGATGACTTGAAGCGAAGCCAAGGAAGCAGACTTCGGAGGCAAGAGACGCGAAGGAGCATTGCAGAGCCGTGCGCCTGATGCTGCCGAGGGACGTGGCTGCGAACGAAGAGAGCTTCGACGAGGGACTTCGAGTGAGATGAGAGAATGAGTGAATTGTAAGTAGCTCATTAGGTGAACTTGGCCGAATGGCTGAGTGTCGGAGGCTCGACCGCAATGGTTGAGGTTTACCCGACCGCCAGAAGCTCAAACGAATGTTAAGTTTGAGTTTCACACGACACCAGTCGACTGCCATGAAATGGAAGTCGACTGCTCTGAGTAGAACTCGGTTCGACTGGTATCCAACTAATGAGTTTATGCCCAACAGTCGACTGCCAGAGGATGTCGCGAACGCTGAACCGCTCGAGCCAAGCCGGGCGATCGACAGCGTCGATCGATGGATCCATCGATCATTGCCCAAGGGATCCGTTGGACTACAACTGTCGGGATCCGACGTGTTCGTCGTTGAAGTGGCGTGATCATTGCCGAGGCGTGATCGTAGTGGCGGCCAACGGGAAGAAATCAGCCCTCTCTATAAAAAGAGAGGGTGTGGGCTTGTGGATGCCTAATGCTTATGCTCTAAGTGATCATCCAAGTGCTCCACAAGATTCAAACTTCTTCTCTTAGTTTTCTTTCACATCTATTGTAAAAGAAGGAGTGTTCTTGAGCTGTAAGGGTTACCTCCACCTAGCTTAGTGCAAAGGAGAGACCGATAGTGATTTGGTTGCGGAGTGATTCACCGAGGACGAATCGGGGACCGTGGATTAGCGACGTAGCCGTGAACCACGTTATATTATCTTGTTCGCATTGTTTTTATCTTTGCATTGTTTATTTGCTTGTCTTTTTTGTTTCCGTTGCGCTAATTAGTTTTGTAGATGAGCAAATTCCGTCATCCAATGAAAGAGGGCTATTCACCCCCTCTAGCCGGCCACATCCACACTTCATCGATCCTACATTTATGTGGGCTTGATCCATTGGGTGGCCAAGATCCAACTCCTCCTCATGGTCCCTATTTTAGCCTATTAAAACCCTCTTGAAGCCTAGATCCGATGGTGGAGAATGGAACTCTAGATCCGACAGTGGAGATTAAATCTCTAGATCCGACGGTGGATTAAATCTTTAGATCCGATGGTGGAGATTAAATCTCTAGATCAGACGGTTGAGATTAAATCCCTAGATCTGACGGTTGAGATTAAATCCCAAGATCCGACGGAGGAGATTGAAAGGAGGCTTAAGCCCAACTCTATAAATAAGGCTTATAGGGTGGGCGGCAAGAACAACAAAGGGAGATTAGGGTTTTGGGCGGCTAGGGCTTGGAGAGGCACTGGGCGGCTAGGGTTTGCTCTCCTCCTTGGGCGGCAAAGCTTTCTCTTCTTCCTAGGGTTTTGGTCGGTGCCTCCCTTCTTCCTCTCATCCTTCACCGGCGTCCCAACTCTCTTTCTCTCCTCCTTGGCTGGCGGCAAGAGTTAGGGTCTCTTCCCTTGGAGCTTTTGGCCGGCGCCCACACACTTTGTTCTCCTCCTTGGTCGGTGGCAACATCAACTCCATTGACTTGGTGGCCGGTCCTAGATAGGAAGAAGAGCTTTGTTCTATACTTCCTCTTGTTCGGAGCGAGCAAGAAAAGGAAGATCGTGATCTAGGAGGCTTCAACTCTTGGAAGATCGTTTCCCACACAACGTCCAAGAAGAGGATAAGACATACGATAGAAGACCTTGAGGTAAACAAGAGGTATAAATCTTGTTTTGCTTTTCTTGTGTTTCTTTGTATGTTGTATGTTTTGTTATGTGGCTAAATTTACTTCGACCCCGAATACGAACACAAAAACCGGCGATCCGTACATCGTCTATTCCGCGGCTATTCGAAGAATAGAGATAGGTTGCTTGAACAACAAGTTTGTTCAAGTGACCACTCTAATCGGATAGCACAATGATGGAACGGTAGCTTGGGTAATCCCTAATTATCTTGGATTAATTTTTTTTATCCGGGGACGAAGACGGGATCGCCATGAACAAGCAACCGAGTTGTAGTGGGAAGCGAAGTTTCCTACCTTCATCTTTAAAGTTTGCAACAATTAAAAATAGGAGTAAAAGTACGGTTTCGTTTGGTAATAGTGGTAAACTGAAAGTCATGGGAGTAGGGGATATTGTTATTTCTGAACAATTTAGGATTAAGAATGTCTTGCTAGTTAAAGGAATGGCTTTCAATTTATTGAGTGTTAGTCAATTATGTGATGAAGGATATAGAGTAGAGTTTTATTCAACTCAATGCTTAATTAAACATAATGAATCCAATACTATCATGCTAGTAGGGACTAGGAAGGAAAATATCTATCAAGTTCAGTTTAGTAGTGCTACTAACATGCGTGTGAAGTGTTTATTGTCCAAAGAAGATAACTCATGGCTATGGCATTGAAGACTCGCACATGTCAACATGAAGGGTATTAAGAGGTTGGCCAAGGAAGAGCTTGTGTGAGGACTACCATTGCTCAAATATGAAAAGGACAAATTATGTGATGCGTGTCAAAAAGGTAAACAAATAAGATCTTCACACAAAAGCAAAACCACTATAAGTACGTCAAGTGCTTTAGATTTATTGCATATGGATTTGTTTAATAGTAGCTCAACTAAATCTTTGAATGGTAGTAGATATTGCTTGGTAGTAGTGTTAGTTATAGCCCTAGAACCAATCATGTGATGGTTGAATAGGGAACATTTTGTATCATATTCTATAAAGGCAAAGGATTGGTTATTATATTTATGTCTTGCTTGTGCCAGCTAAATTAAATATAATAATGCCCTAGAAAAGTAGGTTCTTATCTACAGCACATCAATTGGCAGAATTGATTATGAGAGGCTGTAGAGAACACTTTCCTAAAATGTTCCTAGTCAAGTATTAATATGCAAGGGAAATATTAATACATAAAGACTAGCATGTAGGTCAATTGATGACTTGATCTCACAAGTCATGGATATATGATATCAAGTTGACACATGGGTATATATTAGAGAATATATACTGAACTGACCCGCCATGAGAAAGTTTCATGGATCGTCATATGAGTGTCATAAACTTTCTCATGTGACTATTGGTATGAATAGTCCTCAAACCTGAAGTCACTACGGTTCCCTACATAAGGAGTTATGTACTTTGGTATCGTCAAACGTCACCCGTAATAGGGTGGACCATAAAGGCGATTACTGGGTATATAACAAATTATGCGGAGGGATGTGAGTGATGTAGATGGGATCTATCCCTCCCATATGACAGGAGTGATATCTGTGGGCCCCTTGATTGAGTAGAACTACTAAAATGCATGGCCATGCTCGAATGAGTCAATATGAGATATTGAACTCATTTGTTTGAGTTAGTTTACTCAGGGATCAAGAAACACATAGATTGATCGAGGATGACACGGTCTATGCCTCATTGGTCAATCTGATATCAAGGATAGAAGGACACGGTCATACATTATAGTAGTCACGGAAAGGTTAGTCGGATCTTGACTTATTTCGTAACTTGGGTAGCAATGATGTATTGCTAGATGCCGCTCATTGCTTGTGTATCTTAAAGAGTTTAGATCCACTGCCAACGTTATGAGAGCCTATAGGGTCACACACAAAGAGCATGATGATTAGAAGAATTAGTGCATTCTAGTTTGACTAGAATAATTTGGGAATAAGCTTAAGTACAAAATGGTTTTTGGACTTTAAGCTTAATGAGAATTTTAGCTTATTGATTTAATGAGATTAATTCAATATGCTAAGCTTATTAATTTAATAAGATTAAATAAATATGTTATCATGATAGCCTAAGCTTAATTGATTTAATAAGATTAATTCAATATGTTACCTTATTGATTTAATGAGATTAATTCAATATGATAACATAAGCTTATTGAATTAATAAGATTAATTCAACATGCATGAATGCCACATAAGCATGCCACCTAAGCATGCCACATAAGCATGCCACCTAAGCTTGATGAGGTGGAAGGAGACAAAGGGTTTTGACCTTTGGAATTTCTCCACATGTGGCCGGCCAAACAAGGAGTGTGATTATTTTTCAATGCAATTGATTGCATTGAATGTGATAGGAGGTGAAAGGTTTTTTCAATCTTATAAAACACTCCATAGGGTGGCCGGCCAAAGTGGGTGGAAGCTTGAGGCTTGGAGAGAGCTTGGTGGTGAGAGGCTTTGGTTGTGTGGCTTTTGTGAGTGTAGGCTAGCAAGAAGAGTGGTCTTCTTCTTCCTTTCTCTTTTTCCCTACCTTCCTCTCCTTTAGGGACTTCTCTAGCAAGAAGTAAAAGAGAGCTCTTCTAGTTTCTTTTGTGAGACAAGAGCTTGCTCGTGTGGATACATATAGAGGCACGGACAATTGAACTTGCTAAAAGATCCAACAAACCCAAGGAGAAGCGGGATTAAAAAGGGCACACAACAAAGGTAATATTCTCCTATAAGATAGGTTTTTCATTTAGAGAAATTTATTTTTTTTTGTACGAGGTTTTCTTTCGCAAGGATCACTTGGAAGGGATCCTATTTTTTCCGTTGTGCATATGCTATTTTGCATAAAAAAGATCCCTACAGTGGTATCAGAGCCACTTGCGAAAGATTGTATAAAAAAAAATAGGTTTTCTCTATTTTATATATGATATATAAATAGGATAAATTTTATTATGAGTTGATAATTGCATTAGCAATTTTTCAAACATAATAAAATATCCGATGTCTTTTAAAAGTTAAAATTGACATGGTGCATGGTTATGGCTTAGTCCCAAAAAGTTTGTGAATGTGTGTGTTGTAATTCTTAATATGACCTGCGTGTCGTGCCTTTCTCCTAAAATTCTTGTTGTAAAATTTGTTTTAGACTCGAATGTAACTCGAGTATTTCTCCTTTTGTAATATACAAAATAAAGATGGATGGTCCATTGGAAGATGACGTTACAAGGAGGAAGTCAACAACACAAGACAACCAAAAGGAAGCACTTGGGAGAAGATTCTATCCCTAGGTTGACCAATCAATCTTTTCATTGGCTTGAGAAGATTGTAGAATAAGGGCCATAACCATGACACGCTTAGTTTAATATGTATGTGATGCATGTTAATTTAGCTTATATGTGATGTATGCTAATATGTATGTGATGCATGTTTAAGTTTATTTCTTAATAAGTCATAAACGATATGCCTACCAAAGTTTGGTACTCACTACTTCCTTGATCATTTGTTGTTGGGTTTGCCAAAGCAAAGCAATGCATTTTATCATGGAAGAGTGCGAGTGGACAATCGTGATGTCCCGCTATCAAACTTGGTTAAGACTTAATTAAGGTTTTCTTAATTAATTAAGAAAGTAGAGGCATATATTAGCTTTGAACATAAGTTTTAAAAATTAGTTTTGTGTGATTTCCGAACATCAACTTTGTCTTAGAAAGTGGTCGTTGCTCCGATATCAAAGAAGGCCTCTGTGCCTCGCCACGGCCTGGAAGCTGGTTTAGGAATAAGCACTAAACTAATCTAAACTTAACCAAAGCTATTAAAGAGTTACATCAGATGTAATTGGCAAAAGATTGCCTACCTAATCATACTACGTCTTGGGCGATTAGCCAAAGCTAACTCAAGACGAAGTATGATGTGGATCTTTATCCCATATAAATTTATAGCTAAATAGAAGCTAATGATGTAAGCAAAATGTGTTTGCCTACATCAATGATTAGCTCATATCAAAGCTATGAGAATTTAGTGGGAGCCTCATTTAATTAAAGGCCTAATTAAATGACTTAGGTATGATACTTAATTTTGCATTTTAATGTTGTAGATCACCATGTCATCTAACATGACACACCCCCTCAACTTGCGATCTGTCCTTGAGAAAGACAAGCTCAATGGAGCTAACTTTCTAGACTGGTATAGGAACTTGAGGATTATCCTCAAGCAAGAACGTAAACTATATGTCCTAGAGCAGTCCATCCCTGAAACACCCGCCTGCGCCACTGTGGTCTTTGAAAGGATGCTTATAAGAAGCATCAAGATGACGCATTAGATGTGTCATGTCTTATGCTTGCCACCATGAACTCTGAGCTTCAGAAGTAACATGAGAACATGGATGCCTATGGTATGGTTGAGCATTTGAAACAACTATATCAAGGATAAGCTAGGCATGAGCATTTTGAAGTGCCTAAGGCTCTTTTTGCATGCAAGATGCAAGAAGGAACACCTGTAGGAACTCACGTACTTAAAATGATAGGGTACGTTGAGAACCTTGAAAGACTAGGTTTTCCACTGAGCCAAGAATTGGAAACCGATGTTATCCTGCAATCATTGCCGGAAGCATATAATCAATTCGTCATGAATTATAACATGAATGAAATTGATAAGCCTTTGCCTGAGATTCTCAGCATGTTAAGAACTGCTGAACCGAATCTCAAGAAGAAAGTTAGTAACGTACTAATGGTCAAGAAGGGCAAAGGTAAGCGCAAAGGCAAGGGTAAGACCCAAGCCAAAGGCAAGGCCAATTCATCCACTTCAAAGGGTAAAGGTAAAGTACCTAAGGAAGGGGTTTCCATTCTTGGTGAGATCGACACCGAAGCGGAACTGCAAAGTCTACCTTGAGGAAGTAAAGAAGAAAAAAAGTGAGACTTCTGCCTCAAGTATACACGTTATAGAAGTTAAATCTATCTATTTCTTCTACATGGGTATTAGATACAGGATGTGCATCTCACATTTGTACTAATGTGCAGGAACTGAGAAATAGTAGACTAATGGCAAAGGGCGAAGTGGACCTACGAGTAGGCAATGGCGCAAAAGTTGCTGCTGTAGCTGTAGGAACATATTTTTGTCTTTTCCCACTGGGCTTATCTTAGAACTAGAGGAGTGCTTTTATGTACCTGCATTAACGAAGAACATAATTTCTGTATCTTGTTTAGACAAGAAAAACTTTTCTTTTATAATAAAGGACAAATGTTGTTCCATTTATTTGAATGAAATGTTCTATTGTAATGCACCACTTATGAATGGTCTCTATGTTCTAGATTTAGAAAACCCAATTTATAACGTAAATACCAAACGGTTCAAATCAAATAATTTGAACCAAACATATCTCTGGCACTGTCGCCTAGGTCACATAAATGAAAAACGCATATCTCAACTCCATAAAGATGGATTATTGGACTCATTTGATTTTAAATCATATGAGGTATGCGAATTTTGTCTTTTAGGAAAGATGACTAAAACTCCATTTAGTGGACATGGCGAGAGAGCGACGGACTTGTTAGAACTCATACATACTGATGTATGTGGCCCTTTCAATGTCGAAGCCAGAGGAGGCTATAAGTACTTTATTACTTTCACTGATGATATGAGTAGATTTGGCTACTTATATTTGATGAGACATAAGTCAGAATCCTTTGAAAAGTTCAAAGAATTCAAGAATGAAGTACAAAACCAACTTGGTAAGCGTATTAAGCTACTTTGATCAGATCGAGGTGGTGAATACCTTAGTCAAGAGTTTCGTGATCACCTGGCTGAGTGTGGGATAATATCCCAACTCACTCCACCTGGAACACCACAATGGAATGGTGTATCTGAGAGGAGAAATCGTACTCTATTAGATATGGTATGATCAATGATGAGCCAGACTGATCTACCTACTTCCTTTTGGGGTTTAGCTCTAGAGACAGCCGCTTTCACACTTAATCGCGTCCCATCAAAAGCCGTAGAAAAGACACCATATACGTTATGGACTGGGAAGAGTCCCAAAATGTCTTTTATAAAGATTTGGGGTTGTGAAGCTTATGTTAGACGTCAAGTCTCAGATAAACTAGGACCCAAATCAGATAAGTGTTATTTTGTAGGATATCCCAAGGAAACTAAGGGATATTACTTTTACAATCCCACACTTGGCAAGGTGTTTGTTGCCAGAAATGCTGTCTTTCTAGAAAGAGAATTTATTTCTAGAAAAACTAGTGGGAGTAAAATTCATCTTGAAGAAATTCAAGATGAAGATAACACTAAGGCTTCGATGGAAAATGAACAGGCACCACCAAGTGTTGTGGATGAGGAAATTATTGCCGAAAGAGTTGTGGAGCAAACACCTATTCAAGTAGACCAACCTCTTCATAGATCTGATAGGATCCGTCGTCAACCCGAGAGATATTCTTTTCTCTTGACTGACAACGGTGATGTATTGCTTGTCGATCTTGATGAGCCTACATCCTATCAAGAAGCTATGATGAGCCCAGATTCCGAGAAATGGCTAGAGGCCATGAGATCCGAAATGGAATCCATGTACACTAACCAAGTATGGACTTTGGTTGATCCACCTGAAGGGGTAAAACCCATTGGGTGTAAGTGGGTCTTTAAAGTAAAGACTGACATGGATGGTAATAAGCATACCTATAAAGGTAGATTGGTGGATAAAGGATTCAAACAAATTCATGGTATTGACTATGATGAAACCTTTTCACCAGTTGCGATGCTTAAATCCATTCGGATCATACTTGCTATTACAGCCTACCACGATTATGAGATCTGGCAGATGGATGTCAAAAGCGCTTTTCTGAATGGAAAGCTACTCGAGGATGTGTACATGACACAGCCTGAGGGTTTTGAAGATCCAAAGCATCCAGGAAAGGTATGCAAACTATAAAGGTCCATTTATGGACTAAAGCAAGCCTCTCGAAGCTGGAATCTTCAATTTGATGATGCAATCAAGGAGTTTGGTTTCATCAAGAATGAAGATGAACCTTGTGTCTACAAGAGAAATAGTGGGAGCACAGTTGTATTTCTTATCTTGTATGTAGATGACATACTTCTCATCGAAAATGATATTCCCTCACTCCAGTCTGTGAAGATGTGGTTAGGGAATTGTTTCTCGATGAAAGACTTAGGTGAAGCTGCCTATATTCTAGGCATCAAGATCTATAGAGATAGATCTAAAAGATTACTTGGCCTAAGTCAGAGTACATACATTGATAAAGTGCTAGATCGTTTTGCTATGCAAAATTCCAAGAAAGGATTTCTGCCTTTATCACATGGTGTGAGTCTTTCGAAGACTCAATGTCCCTCTTCTAAGGAGGAGAGAGATCGCATGGATAAGATCCCTTATGCATCTACTATAGGGTCTATCATGTACGCCATGCTTTGTACTCGTCCTGACGTCTCATATGCTTTGAGCATGACGAGTAGATACCAGTCGGATCCAGGTGAAAGTCACTGGATAGCAGTCAAAAATATTCTTAAATACTTACGAAGAACGAAAGAATATTTCCTAATATTTGGAGGCAATGAGGAGCTAACTGTAAAGGGTTACAGTGATGCAAGCTTCCAAACAGACAAGGATGACTATAGATCGCAATCGGGGTACGTGTTTTGCACTCGAATGGTGGAGCCGTGAGTGGAAGAGTTCGGCGAATACGCTTGTGATTCTACAATGCAGTATATTGTCGCTGCGTCGATGTAGCAAAGGAGGCTGTTTGGCTCCGCAAGTTCATCAGTGAACTTGGGGTAGTTCCTAGCATTGCAGATCCAATAGACCTCTATTGTGACAACAATGGGGCTATTGCACAGGCTAAGGAACCTCGATCACATCAGCGGACCAAACACATACTGCGGCACTTCCATCTCATTCGAGAGATCATCGATAGAGAAGATGTGAGGATATTGAGTCTGAAGAAGCTAACATCGCAGATCCATTGACCAAGGCTTTGGCACAGAGGAAGCATGATGGTCACACTAGGTCACTAGGTATTAGATATTATAGTGATTGGTACTAGTGCTAGTGGGAGATTGTTAGTTATAGCCCTAGAACCAATCATGTGATGGTTGAATAGGGAACATTTTGTATCATATTCTATAAAGGCAAAGGATTGGTTATTATATTTACGTCTTGCTTGTGCCAGCTAAATTAAATATAATAATGCCCTAGAAAAGTAGGTTCTTATCTACAGCACATCAATTGGCAGAATTGATTATGAGAGGCTGTAGAGAACACTTTCCTAAAATGTTCCTAGTCAAGTATTAATATGCAAGGGAAATATTAATACATAAAGACTAGCATGTAGGTCAATTGATGACTTGATCTCACAAGTCATGGATATATGATATCAAGTTGACACATGGGTATATATTAGAGAATATATACTGAACTGACCCGCCATGAGAAAGTTTCATGGATCGTCATGAGTGTCATAAACTTTCTCATGTGACTATTGGTATGAATAGTCCTCAAACCTGAAGTCACTACGGTTCCCTACATAAGGAGTTATGTACTTTGGTATCGTCAAACGTCACCCGTAACAGGGTGGACCATAAAGGCGATTACTGGGTATATAACAAATTATGCGGAGGGATGTGAGTGATGTAGATGGGATCTATCCCTCCCATATGACGGGAGTGATATCTGTGAGCCCCTTGATTGAGTAGAACTACTAAAACGCATGGCCATGCTCGAATGAGTCAATATGAGATATTGAGCTCATTTGTTTGAGTTAGTTTACTCAGGGATCAAGAAACACATAGATTGATCGAGGGTGACACGGTCTATGCCTCATTGGTCAATCTGATATCAAGGATAGAAGGACACGGTCATACATTATAGTAGTCAAGGAAAGGTTAGTCGGATCTTGACTTATTTCGTAACTTGGGTAGCAATGATGTATTGCTAGATGCCGCTCATTTATTGTGTATCTAAAAGAGTTTAGATCCACTGCCAACGTTATGAGAGCCTATAGGGTCACACACAAAGAGCATGATGATTAGAAGAATTAGTGTATTCTAGTTTGACTAAATAATTTGGGAATAAGCTTAAGTACAAAATGGTTTTTGGACTTTAAGCTTAATGAGAATTTTAGCTTATTGATTTAATGAGATTAATTCAATATGCTAAGCTTATTAATTTAATAAGATTAAATAAATATGTTATCATGATAGCCTAAGCTTAATTGATTTAATAAGATTAATTCAATATGTTACCTTATTGATTTAATGAGATTAATTCAATATGATAACATAAGCTTAAGCTTATTGAATTAATAAGATTAATTCAACATGCATGAATGCCACATAAACATGCCACCTAAGCATGCCACATAAGCATACCACATAAGCATGCCACCTAAGCTTGATGAGGTGGAAGGAGACAAAGGGTTTTGACCTTTGGAATTTCTCCACATGTGGCCGGCCAAACAAGGAGATTTTTCAATGCAATTGATTGCATTGAATGTGATAGGAGGTGAAAGGTTTTTTCAATTTTATAAAACACTCCATGGGGTGGCCGGCCAAAGTGGGGGGAAGCTTGAGGCTTGGAGAGAGCTTGGTGGTGAGAGGCTTTGGTTGTGTGGCTTTTGTGAGTGTATGCTAGCAAGAAGAGTGGTCTTCTTCTTCCTTTCTCTTTTTCCCTACCTTCCTCTCCTTTAGGGACTTCTCTAGCAAGAAGTAAAGGAGAGCTCTTCTAGTTTCTTTTGTGAGACAAGAGCTTGCTCGTGTGGATACATATAGAGGCATGGACAATTGAACGTGCTAAAAGATCCAACAAACCCAAGGAGAAGCGGGATTAAAAAGGGCACGCAACAAAGGTAATATTCTCCTATAAGATAGGTTTTTCTTTTAGAGAAATTTATTTTTTTTTGTACGAGGTTTTCTTTCGCAAGGATCACTTGGAAGGGATCCTATTTTTTCCGTTGCGCATATGCTATTTTGCATAAAAAAATCCCTACACTGGTCTCGTACATAGCATCGCATACATGAGGCTTCCTACTGCCGAAGCATAAGGAACCGCCTTCATCTCCTCTATCTCCTCAGATGATCTAGGACACATCACCTTAGATAAAGGAACTCCATGCCTGAAAGGTAGAAAATCCTTCTTGGAGTTTTTCATGCTAAAACGATTCAAAATCATGTCTATGTATGAAGCTTGGGATAAGCACAATAACCTTGATCCCAAGGATGTGTCCCACTTCTCCCAAGTCCTTCATATCAAACTGTTTGGACAACCATACCCTTACGCCCGATAACACTTTGATATTGTTGCCAATCACCAAAATGTTATCTACGTATAGTACAAGAAATACCACTATGTTTCTGTCACATCTCTTGTATACACAAGACTCATCCGGACTTTGAATAAATCCATAAGACTAATTTACCTCATCAAAGCAGATGTTCCAAGACCTCGAAGCTTGCTTCAATCCATAAATGGACCGATTAAGCTTACACACAAGATGCTCCTTTCCTTTAGCAATGAATCCCTCTGGTTGCTTCATATAGATGTTTTCCTCAAGACTTCCATTAAGGAAAGTTGTCTTGACATCCATCTGCCACACCTCATAATCCATATGAGCTGCCATGCATAAGAGAATCCGGATAGACTTAAGCATGGCTACCGGCGAAAAGGTCTCCTCATAATCGATACCCTCTTTCTGAGTATTCCCCTTCGCAACAAGCCTTGCTTTGAAGGTCTCAACCTTCCCATCTATTCCTCTCCTTCTCTTGTAGATCCACTTGCATCCAATGGTTTTTACACCATCGGGTGGTTCTACTAGTTCTCAGACCTGATTTGAATCCATAGATTCAATCTCAGCATTCATTACACTTTGCTAAGATACTGCATCTTTATCTTGGATTGCCTCTTCATATGTCCAGGGATCAGGTTCATGTTCGCCAGGGACCAAATCAGAAGATTCTTCCAAGAACATGAATCTATCAGGCTATCTCACAACCCTCCCACTACGATGAGGTATCACCTGTGTATCCTCTGTGACACGCGGTGCAGTGACATGTGGTATATCCTCTTGTACCAGTGGTACTGAAGAAGTGACTTCCCCTTTTAACTCCTCCAGAACAATTTTACTCTTGGGCTTGTGGCTCATCACATAGTCTTCCTCTAGAAATATGACGTTCGTGCTAACGATCACCCTATGATCTCTAGGACTATAAAACAATCCACCCTTCTTTCCCCTGCGATAGCCAACGAACATGCGTACTTTTGTACGAGGTTCCAACTTACCAGCATCTGCCTTCTGTTAGTTATAGCCCTAGAGCCAATCATGTGATGGTTGAAAAGGGAACATTTTGCATCATATTCAATAAAGACAAAGGATTGGTTATTATATTTACATCTTGCTTATGCCAGCTAAATTAAATATAATAATGCCCTAGAAAAGTAGGTTCTTATCTACAGCACATCAATTGGCAGAATTGATTATGAGAGGCTGTAGAGAACACTTTCCTAAATGTTCCTAGTCAAGTATTAATATGCAAGGGCAATATTAATACATAAAGACTAGCATGTAGGTCGATTGATGACTTGATCTCACAAGTCATGGATATATGATATCAAGTTGACACATGGGTATATATTAGAGAATATATACTGAACTGACCCGCCATGAGAAAGTTTCATGGATCGTTATATGAGTGTCATAAACTTTCTCATGTGACTATTGGTATGAATAGTCCTCGAACCTGAAGTCACTACGGTTCCCTACATAAGGAATTATGTACTTTGGTATCGTCAAACGTGTTGGGAGTATGGGGAATACAATCAAAGTCCCACATTGGTAAGACATGGAAAAGATCATGTGCTTATAAGAAAAAAGATATCTCCATTGGTATGAGGCCTTTTGGGTAAAGCCCAAAAATAAAAACCATGAGGGCTTAGACCCAAAGTGGACAATATCATACCATTGTGGAGATATGTGGAGCTTATAAGCACTAACAATTGGTATCAGAGCCATGGTCCATGTCAAGCCATGAACCTCGAACGAAGGAAGTTGAGCTCCCACGTCCGGATCAAGAGAACCAGACATCAGGAAGGAAGTCTAGTTGGGTCGGGGGGACCGAACAACTGGCAGGAAGTCCTGGTGGGTTGAAGATCGGACATCAAGCAGAGAAAATCCTTCGAGGAGGGATAGGCTTGAGGGGGGGCCCAATGTGGTCCTTCGTTTGAGGGGGGGATTGTTGGGAGTATGGGGAATACAATCAAAGTCCCACATTGGTAAGACATGGAAAAGATCATGTGCTTATAAGAAAAAAGATATCTCCATTGGTATGAGGCCTTTTGGGTAAAGCCCAAAAATAAAAACCATGAGGGCTTAGACCCAAAGTGGACAATATCATACCATTGTGGAGATATGTGGAGCTTATAAGCACTAACAAAACGTCACCCGTAACAGGGTGGACCATAAAGGTGATTACTGGGTATATAACAAATTATGCGGAGGGATGTGAGTGATGTAGATGGGATCTATCCCTCTCATATGACGAGAGTGATATGGTGGGCCCCTTGATTGAGTAGAACTACTAAAACGCATGGCCATGCTCGAATGAGTCAATATGAGATATTGAGCTCATTTGTTTGAGTTAGTTTACTCAGGGATCAAGAAACACATAGATTGATCGAGGATGACACGGTCTATGCCTCATTGGTCAATCTGATATCAAGGATAGAAGGACACGGTCATACATTATAGTAGTCACGGAAAGGTTAGTCGGATCTTGACTTATTTCGTAACTTGGGTAGCAATGATGTATTGCTAGATGCGCTCATTGCTTGTGTATCTAAAAGAGTTTAGATCCGCCAACGTTATGAGAGCCTATAGGGTCACACACAAAAGCATGATGATTAGAGGAATTAGTATTCTAGTTTGACTAGAATAATTTGGGAATAAGCTTAAGTACAAAATGGTTTTTGGACTTTAAGCTTAATGAGAATTTTAGCTAATTGATTTAATGAGATTAATTCAATATGTTACCTTATTGATTTAATGAGATTAATTCAATATGATAACATAAGCTTAATTGAATTAATAAGATTAATTCAATATGATAACATAAGCTTAATTGAATTAATAAGATTAATTCAACATGCATGACTTCCACATAAGAATGCCACATAATCATGCCACCTAAGCTAGATAAGGTGGAAGGAGACAAAGTGGTTTTTGTCTCCTTAAAGTGGCCCGACCAAACAAGGTGTCTCAATGCAATGGATTGCATTGAATGGTAGGAGGTGAAAGGGTTTTCCAACCCTATAAAGACTCCATGGAGTGGCGGCCAAAGGTGATTGTGGTTGTGTGAGCTTGAGGCTTGGTGGAAGCTTTGGTTGTGTGGCTTTTGTGAGTGTAGCAAGAAGAGTAGTCTTCTTCTTCCCTTCTCTTTTCCCTAGCTTCCTCTCCTTTAGGGACTTCTCTAGCAAGAAGTAAAGGAGAGCTCCTCTAGTTTTCTTTTGTGAGACAAGAGCTTGCTCGTGTGGATACATATAGAGCACGGACATTTGAGCGTGCTAAAGATCCAACAAACCAAAGGAAAAGCGGGATTAACAAGACGCATAACAAAGGTAATCCTCTCCTATAAGATAGGTTTGGTTTAGAAATTTATTTTATCTGAGTTGCTTTTCATGGATCACTTGGAAGGATCTAATTTTCCGTTAACATATGCCATTTGGCATATAGAAATTCCCTCTGATTGGTATCGAGCCACTTGCGAAGATCGTATAAAATAGTTTTCTCTATTTTATATATGATATAGAAGTAGGATAAATTTTATTATGAGTTGATAATTGCATTAGCAAATTTTCAAACATAATAAAATATCAAATCTTTAAAAGTTAAAATTGACATGGTGCATGGTTATGGCCTAGTCCCAAAGTTTGTGATTGTGTGTTGTAATTCTTAATACGGCTGCGTGTCGTGCCTTTCTCCTAAAATTCTTGTTGTAAAATTAGTTTTAGACTAGAATGTAACTCAGTATTTCTCCTTTTGTAATATACAAAACAAAGATGGAGGTCCATTGGAAGATGAGGTTACAAGGAGGAAGTCAACACACAAGACAACCAAAGGAAGCACTTGGGAGAAGATGCTATCCTAGGTTGACCAATCAATCTTCATTGGCTTGAGAAGATTGTAGAATAAGAACCATAACCATGACACGCTTAGTTTAATATGTATGTGATGCATGTTAATTTAGCTTATATGTGATGTATGCTAATATGTATGTGATGCATGTTTAAGTTTATATCTTAATAAGTCAAAAGCGATATGCCTGCAAAGTTTGGTACTCACTACTTCCTCGATCATTTGTTATTGGGTTTGCCAAAGCAAAGCAATGCATTTTATCTTGGAAGAGTGCAGTGGACAATCGTGATGTCCCTATCAAACTTAGTTAAGACTTAATTAAGTTTTCTTAATTAGTTAAGAAAGTAGAGGCATATATTAGCTTTGAACATAAGTTTTAAAATTAGTTTTATGTGATTTCGAACATCGACTTTGTCTTAGAAGTGGTCGTTGCTCAGATATCCAAGAAGGCCCACATGCCTCGCCCACTGACCTAGAAGTAGTTTAGGAATAAACACTAAACTAATCTAAACTTAACCAAAGCTATTAAAGAGTTACATCAGATGTAATTGGCAAAAGATTGCCTACCTAATCATACTCGTCTTGGCGATTAGCCAAAGCTAACTCAAGGCAATTATGATGTGGATCTTTATCCCATATAAATTTATAGCTAAATAGTAGCTAATGATGTAGCGAAAGTGTTTGCCTACATCAATGATTAGCTCATATCAAAGCTATGAGAATTTAGTAGAGCCTCATTTAATTAAAGGCCTAATTAAATGACTTAGGTATGATACTTAATTTTGCATTTTATTGTTGTAGATCACCATGTCATCTAACACGACACACCCCCTCAACTTGCGATCTGTCCTTGAGAAGGACAAGCTCAATGGAAACTTTCTTGGTAGTATAGGAACTTGAGGATTATCCTCAAGCAAGAGCATATGTCCTAGAAGCAGATCTACCTGAAATACACCCCTGCGCCACTCGTCTTTGAAAAAGATGCTTATAAGAAACATCAAGATGGCGCATTAGATGTGTCATGTGCCTTATGCTTGCCACCATGAACTACGAGCTTGAAGCAACATGAGAACATGGATGCCTATGATATGGTTGAGCATTTGAAACAACTATATCAAGGACAAGCTAGCACGGCGTTTTGAAGTGTCTAAGGCTCTTTTTGCATGCAAGATGCAGAAGGAACACACTGTAGGAACTCACGTACTTAAAATGATTGGATGCGTTGAGAACCTTGAAGACTAGGTTTTCCAGCAGGCCGAGAATTGTAGCGATGTTATCCTGCAATCGTTGCGGAAGCATATAATCAATTCATCATGAATTATAACATGAATGAAATTGATAAACCTTTGCTGAGATTCTCGGCATGTTGAAGCTAGCGAACCAGAATCTCAAAAGAAGTTAATGTGTACTAATGGTCAAGAAGGGCAAAGGTAGCGCCAAAGGCAAGGGTAAGACCCAAGCCAAAGGCAAGGCCAATTCATCCACTTCAAAGGGTAAAGGTAAAGTACCTAAGGAAGGGATTTGCTTCCATTGCGGTGAGGTGGACCTTTGGGCGGGCTATGAAGTCTACCTTGAGAAGTAAAGAATAAAAGAAGTGGGACTTACGCCTCGGTATACACGTTATAGAAGTTAATCTATCTATTTCTTCTACATGGGTATTAGATCTAGGATGTGCATCTCACATTTGTACTAATGTGCGAGGGAGAGAAATAGTAGACTAATGGCAAAGCGAAGTGGACCTCTGGTAGGCAATGGCACAAAAGTTCTTTCTTTGTGTGTAGGAACATATTCTTTGTCTTTGCCCACTTGGGCTTATCTTAGAACTAGGAGTGCTTATATGTACTGCATTGACAAAGAACATAATTTTTGTATCTTGTTTAGACAAGAAAAACTTTTCTTTTATAATAAAGGACAAATGTTGTTCCATTTATTTGAATGAAATGTTCTATTGTAATGCACCACTTATGAATGGTCTCTATGTTCTAGATTTAGAAAACCCAATATATAACGTAAATACCAAACGGTTCAAATCGAATGATTTGAACCAAACATATCTCTCGCTCTGTCGCCTAGGTCACATAAATGAAAACGCATATCGACTCCATAAAGATGGATTATTGGACTCATTTGATTTTGAATCATATGAGGTATCGAATCTTGTCTTTAGGAAAGATGACTAAAACTCCATTTAGTGGACATGGCGAGAGAAGCGACGGACTTGTTAGGACTCATACATCTTGATGTATGTGGCCCTTTCAATGTCGAAGCTAGGAGGCTATAAATACTTTATTACTTTCAGCGATGATATGAGTAGATTGGCTACTTATATTTGATGAGACATAAGTCGAATCCTTTGAAAAGTTCAAAGCATTCAAGAATGAAGTACAAAACCAACTTGGTAAGCGTGTTAAGCTACTTGATCGGATCGGTGGTGAATACCTTAGTCGAGTTTCGTGATCACATGGTGAGTGTGGGATAATATCCCAACTCACTCCCTGGAACACCACAATGGAATGGTGTATCGAGAGGAGAAATAGTACTCTATTAGATATAGTACGATCGATGATGAGCAGTGATCTACCTACTTCCTTTTGGGGACTAGCTCTAGGAATAGCTTTCACATAATCGCGTCCCATCAAAAGCCGTAGAAAAGACACCATATGATATGGGTGGGAAGAGTCCCAAAATGTCTTTTATAAAGATTTGGGGTTGTGAAGCTTATGTAAGGCGTCAAGTCTCGGATAAACTAGGACCCAAATCGGATAAGTGTTATTTTGTAGGATATCCCAAGAAACTAAGGGATATTACTTTTACAATCCCACACTTGGCAAGGTGTTTGTTGCGAAATCTTTGTCTTTCTAGAAGAGAATTTATTTCTAGAAAAACTAGTGGGAGTAAAATTCATCTTGAAGAAGTTCAAGATGGCGATAACACTAAGGCCGATGGAAAATGAGCAGGAACCACAAAGTGTTGTGGATGAGAAAGTGTTGCCCAAAGAGTTGTGGAAGCAAACACATTCAAGTAGACCAACCTCTTCGTAGATCATTAGGATCCGTCGTCAACCGAGAGATATTCTTTTCTCTTGGTGACAGCGGTGATGTATTGCTTGTCGATCTTGGCGAGCCTACATCCTATCAAGAAGCTATAATGAGCCAGTTAGAGAAATGGCTAGAGGCCATGAGATCCGAAATGGAATCCATGTACACTAACCAAGTATGGACCTTGGTTGATCCACCTGAAGGGGTAAAACCCATTGGGTGTAAGTGGGTCTTTAAAGTAAAGACTGACATGGATGGTAATAAGCATACCTATAAAGGTAGATTGGTGGCTAAAGGATTCAAAAAAATTCATGGTATTGACTATGATGAAACCTTTACACCAGTTGCGATGCTTAAATCCATTCGGATCATACTTGCTATTGCAGCCTACCACGATTATGAGATCTGGCAGATGGATGTCAAAACCGCTTTTCTGAATGGAAAGCTACTCGAGGATGTGTACATGACACAGCCTGATGGTTTTAAAGATCCAAAGCATCCTGGAAAGATATACAAACTGCAAAGGTCCATTTATGGACTAAAGCAAGCCTCTCGAAGCTGGAATCTTCGATTCGATGATGCAATTAAGGAGTTTGGTTTCATCAAGAATGAAGATGAACCTTGTGTCTACAAGAGAAATAGTGGGAGCACAGTTGTATTTCTTGTCTTGTATGTAGATGATATACTTCTCATCGGAAATGATATTCCCTCACTCCAGTCTGTGAAGATGTGGTTAGGGAATTGTTTCTCGATGAAAGACTTAGGTGAAGCTGCCTATATTCTAGGCATCAAGATCTATAGAGATAGATCTAAAAGATTACTTGGCCTAAGTCAGAGTACATACATAGATAAAGTGCTAGATCGTTTTGCTATGCAAAATTCCAAGAAAGGATTTCTGCCTTTATCACATGGTGTGAGTCTTTCGAAGACACAATGTCCCTCTTCTAAGGAGGAGAGAGATCGCATGGATAAGATCCCTTATGCATCGCCATAGGGTCTATCATATGCGCCATGCTTTGTACTCGTCACGACATCTCGTATGCTTTGAGCATGGCGAGTAGATACGATCGGATCGGTGAAAGTCCTTTGGATAGCGATCAAAATATTCTTAAATACTTACGAAGAGCGAAAGAATATTTCACGATATTTGGAGGCAATGAGGAGCTAGGCGTAAAGGGTTACGGATGATGCAAGCTTCCAAGCAGACAAGGATGACTATAGATGCGCAATCGAGTGCGTGTTTTGCACGAATGGTGGGGTGTGGTGGAAGAGTTGGCGAGGACCACGATTCTTGATTCTACAAGCGAGCGAGTATATTCTTTGCGTCACGTCGATGCAAAGGGTGTTGGCTCGCAAGTTCATCAGTGAACTTGGGGTAGTTCCTAACATTCTGATCCAATAGACCTCTATTGTGACAACAATGGGGCTATTGCGCGCTAAGGAACCTCGATCACATCGTGGACCAAACACATCTGCGGCGCTTCCATCTCATTCGAGAGATCATCGATAGAGGAGATGTGAGGATATGCGATCTGATAGAAGCTAACATCGCAGATCCATTGACAAAGGCTTTGTACGGAGGAAGCATGATGGTCACACTAGGTCACTAGGTATTAGATATCATAGTGATTGGTACTAGTGCTAGTGGGAGATTGGTAGTTATAGCCCTAGAGCCAATCATGTGATGGTTGAAAAGTGAACATTTTGTATCATATTCAATAAAGGCAAAGGATTGGTTATTATATTTACATCTTGCTTGTGCCAGCTAAATTAAATATAATAATGCCCTAGAAAAGTAGGTTCTTATCTACAACATCAATTGGCAGAATTGATTATGAGAGGCTGTAGAGAACACTTTCCTAAATGTTCCTAGTCAAGTATTAATATGCAAGGGCAATATTAATACATAAAGACTAGCATGTAGGTCGATTGATGACTTGATGTCACAAGTCATGGATATATGATATCAAGTTGACACATGGGTATATATTAGAGAATATATACTGAACTGACCCGCCATGAGAAAGTTTCATGGATCGTTATATGAGTGTCATAAACTTTCTCATGTGACTATTGGTATGAATAGTCCTCGAACACAAGTCACTACGGTTCCCTACATAAGGAGTTATGTACTTTGGTATCGTCAAACGTCACCCATAACAGGGTGGACCATAAAGGCGATTACTGGGTATATAACAAATTATGCGGAGGGATATGAGTGATGTAGATGGGATCTATCCCTCTCATATGACGAGAGTGATATCGGTGGGCCCCTTGATTGAGTAGAACTACTAAAACGCATGGCCATGCTCGAATGAGTCAATATGAGATATTGAGCTCATTTGTTTGAGTTAGTTTACTCAGGGATCAAGAAACACATAGATTGATCGAGGATGACACGGTCTATGCCTCATTGATCAATCTGATATCAAGGATAGAAGGACACGGTCATACATTATAGTAGTCACGGAAAGGTTAGTCGGATCTTGACTTATTTAGTAACTTGGGTAGCAATGATGTATTGCTAGATGCGCTCATTGCTTGTGTATCTAAAGAGTTTAGATCCCTTTGCCAGCGTTATGAGAGCCTATAGGGTCACACACAAAGAGCATGATGATTAGAAGAATTAGTGCATTCTAGTTTGACTAGAATAATTTGGGAATAAGCTTAAGTACAAAATGGTTTTGGACTTTAAGCTTAATAAATTTTACAGCTAATTGATTTAATGAGATTAATTCAATATGTTACCTTATTGATTTAATGAGATTAATTCAATATGATAACATAAGCTTATTGAATTAATAAGATTAATTCAACATGCATGAATGCCACACAAGCATGCCACATAAGCATGCCACCTAAGCTAGATAAGGTGGGCTTATTGAATTAATAAGATTAATTCAACATGCATGAATGCCACACAAGCATGCCACATAATCATGCCACCTAAGCTAGATAAGGTGGAAGGAGACAAAGTGGGTTTTGTCTCCTTAAAGTGGCCGGACAAACAAGGTGTCTCAATGCAATGGATTGCATGGAAGGGTAGGAGGTGAAAGGTTTTTACCAACCCTATAAAATACAACATGGAGTGGACGGCCAAAGTGAGATTCGGGTTGTGTGAGAGCTTGAGAGCTTGGTGGAAGCTTTGGTTGTGTGGTTTTGTGAGTGTAGGCTAGCAAGAAGAGTAGTCTTCTTCTTCCCTTCTCTTTTTCCCTAGCTTCCTCTCCTTTAGGTACTTCTCTAGCAAGAAGTAAAGGAGAGCCCTTCTAGTTTTTCTTTTGTGAGACAAGAGCTTGCTCGTGTGGATACGTATAGAGGCACGGACATTTGAACGTGCTAAAGATCCAACAAACCAAAAGGAAAAGCGGGATTAACAAGGGCACGCAACAAAGGTAATCCTCTCCTATAAGATAGGTTTGGTTTTAGAGAAATTTATTTTGTACGAGGTTTTCTTTCGCAAGGATCACTAGGAAGGGATCCTAATTTTTCCGTTGCGCATATGCTATTTGGCATATAGAAATCCCTACACCTTCAGCACATGTGCTGGATTCTCCCATATCCTTATATGTCTTAGACTAGGCTTTCGCCTAGTCCACAATTCTGTGGGAGTAGAAGGCACTGATTTAGATGGAACCAAGTTCAGAATGTACAATGTCGTATCTAGAGCATATCCCCAGAACGAATCTGGCAAGTCAGAATAACTCATTATCGATCTAACCATCTCCATAAGAGTCCTATTCCTTCGCTCTGCTACACCATTCTGCTGGGGTGTGTCAGGTGCAGTCAATTGGGATAGAATCCCATGCCTCTGATAAGTAATTCCTAAACTATCCCAAGAGGTACTCACCGCCACGATCAGATCGTAGTGTCATCTATATCTTGAATAATCATCTATGAAAGAGACGAAATATTCAAGACCACCTCTTTCCTGGATAGTCATAGGACCACACAAATTAGAATGAACCATTTCTAACACATCTTTGGCTCAATACCTCTTGGCCTTAAAAGGCCTCTTGGTCATCTTACCCTCCAAGCAAGATTCACAGGTTGGGAGATCCTCCACCACTAATGAACCCCAAAGGTCCATCAGCTATCAACCTTTGAATTCTGCATAGGTTAATGTGACCAAGCCTAAGATGCCAAAGATATGTTTGGTTCATCTTCGAAGGTTCTTTTCTCTTATTGGAATTAGAAGATGAGTTATAAACTTCAATTTGCATCGTGGGAGGTTTTGGTTCAAGTGTATACAAATTTCCTATCAATGTACCTGAACAGATATTCTCCCTATTCCTTTTTATAACAACTCTGTCATTAAAAGAAATAGAATATCCATCCATAAACAATTTAGAAACTGAAATTAAATTCTTTCTAAATAAAGGTACATAAAGGTAATTTTCCAGAACCAAAGTTTTATTTTTCTCAAAAGATGAATAAAACTTCTCCCACTGCAATAGCCGCCACCATTATGGCATTGCCCAAGTAAACGGTAATCTCCCCTTTAGCTAGTCGTCGGGTTTCCTGGAACCCCTGCAAAGTTTTGCAGACATGATTAGTGGCTCCCGTATCTACACACCAGGTGCCAGTAGATAACACAACTAATCATGTTTCAATGACTAGACCAAAGGATATACCTTTGTTCTGCTTCGGATTGGGACAATCCTTCTTCTAATGTCCCTCCTGCTTGCAAGTGAAGTACTTGCCTTTCGGCTTCTTCACTCCTCCCTGAGATCCTCCCACCACCTTTGCTCCACCTTGTTTCTCCTTCTTCTTGCCTTTCGGCTTAGAAGTAGAAACCTTTTTGAGCAACCATGACTTGAGGACACTCTTCGAGGAGTGCATACTTGTACTCCTTAGCAGATAAGACAATATCTAGATTCTTTTCCAATCAACATTGTTATCATAGTAAGTGGAGTGAAAGTCAATTTTGAAAATCCTAAGAATCACATAGATCATTACTGTAGATTTCAAAAAATTATTGATTCCTCAAAAAATAAAATTTTAAAATCAACCAACACCTCAAAACACCGAGAATATCATATGCCACGATAGTGTGGACGTATACGAATTCTACATTTGTAAGAGGAGGTTTTACCCATTAATTTTACTATCTTATCAACCTAACTTTTTGACAAGTAAAATTAATAGTTGGTTTCTCTTCGGCCCTACAAATAAAAGCAGTGACTCCGATGGGGAGGATACTTATATTTGTATCTAAGTGTTCACCATTACTCGGTACCAAGGTAATTATCTCGGGTTATATGCCTTATGATGGGCAAGTACACACGCTCCTTAATAATTTCCTATAACCATATTCGACCTTGTGATCCGCAAACAAACTCATCCGATGGGGAGGAAGGCACTCAGAGCCGACGCGCAAGTTTGTTTGCATCACTTGTCAAATCGTAATGGAGGTTGTGGGAATTTATAAAAATATCCCTCTCCCACTTAGTAATTTGAAATTGAGGAATTTTCCTAGCCTATGACATGCATATCAAACAAAAACAATAAATATGAAAAATAAATTATTTTCCAACTATTATGGCTTTTGGCTTCAATATGTCTCCCGTCGCATCGCCATCTCGTCCGCTCCTCCTACGCCATGTACGAGCCATCCGGAGATCCGAGCCGAGACTAAAACCTATTTTAATTTACATCCATCGATCCTATACTCCACGAGGGAGTGTACATGAAATCTAGATCGAAAGTAAAATAAAATAAAGAGTGGCTAAACAATACCGTATCTAATTTACAAAAAATCAAATACTAGCCTCGTCAACCCCGAGGATTCAACAAAATAAATATTTACACACATACAATCACATACACACATATGGTCATAATAGTCAGATCTTATGCCTGCAACCAAAGAGTTAAACTACGCATATCCTACTATTATCCGGCATATATAATATATGAAAAAGTGCATAAAAATTAACAGAATCCTAAACACACAAAACCAGAAACCTTGGCTGTGATACCAATTGAAGGGTTTTGCTTATCGAGTCGGTCAGGAGAAACTTCGCTTCCCACTTCACCTCGGTATCTTGTCCATGGTGATCCCTTCGATGTCACTGGATTAAAAAAATTTAATCCTATAAAAAAGGGATTGCCTAAACCACAAAGTCATCATCGTGCTATTCGTTTAGAGAGGTCACTTGAACAAACTAGTTGTTCAAGTGACCATCCTCTATTCTACGAGTAGCCGCGGAATAGACGATGTCCGGATCGCCGATTTTTGTGTTTATGCTCGGGATCCAAGTATTATTTATCCATTTACAGATTTATAACATGCTTATAATTGAAAAACAAAAACAAGCAACAAACAAAAGAGAAAAGAGAATAGATACACCTCTTGATCTTCTAATGTATGTCCTTCCTCCTTTTGGACGTCGTGTGGGCGACGATCTACCAAAAGTCGAAGCTCCAAGATCGCAAATCTTCCTTCCTTGCTTTTCCAAAGCAAGAGGAAGAATAGAAACAAGGTTTTTCTCCTCCCTTTAACCAACCAACAAGGAGCACACCAAACCCTTGCCGCCGGCCAACTAGAAGGAGGGGAAGATGATGGAAAACAACCAAGACACCAAGGGAAGCCCTATATCTTGTTTCCATCACCTAAGGGGAAGATAGGAGAGGCTTTTTTCACTGGCCAAGGGCTGGGAAAAGGCTGGAAAGGTTGCTCAATGCCAGCCAATGAAGGAGGAAGAAGAAAACAACACCTTCCTTATTTGGTACCACCCTAGCCTCCAAACCCTAACCCTAATCCTATCTCAACTAGGATTCCCTTTTCTTGCCGCCCAAGCCTAGCTCTCTTAGATGATGTTCATGCCAACTCCCATGCCCTCCTTTTATAGAGTTAGGGATAAGTCATGAATTAATCTCCTCCAATGGTTCTAGGGATTTAATCTCAACCATCGGATCTAGAGATTTAATCTCAACCGTCGGATCGTAGAGATTTAATCTCTACCTATGGATCTTAGAGTTTTGTTTCTATCCATTGGATCTAAGCTTCATGAGGTGTTAATAGGCTACATTAGGGACCATGAGGAGGAGTTGGATCTTGGCCACCCATGGATCAAGCCCACATAAAGTCCGATCCACTAATGATGATCCAATCCACTAAAGGATCATCATTGATCTACCTCACCAACCCCCATATGATAATATTGTTAGTAATATATGAGAGATGTCCTAAGGCAATCGCCTTATGTATGAACCATTTATATGATAAATGAAGATTCACTATTTGAGTATACATGTTTAATGTATTTGATTGGATCTTAAACTCATTTACTGAATGTCCACGATTCACGGCATGAGAGAATTTGTGATTGGATCACAACTAGTGAGTATCTCTACATGTGTAATTGTGATGTATCGGAATTATCCTAGTCGATGAATTGATGGATTTGGACACCATCGATTACATCGAGACTAAGCACAGTATACTCCTTGGTGTATCAAGCGGTGATTCTCCTTTTGGAGACATAGTGATGTCGGAGTTAATCGTGGATGCTAGTTATGGTAACTAGTTCATTGGAGTGACGGTAGTAAGACTTCATATGGTTCTCTGCATATATAGATATGTCAATGAAGTTCTTCTTGTGGCTTAAGTCGATGTTCCTTTGACTTGCGGTATTCAAGTCATCTTGATCATGGAGACTTATGCTTTGACATCTTAAGCAAACATCTCTAAGGAGATGTGGACCGAGATGATTGGGTATAAGTCGAGTGATCGAAAGGTGTTTGAATAGCCTATAAAGATTCACCACTCCTTGCGAGGAGATGTATACCCATGGCCTCTCGTCGGATTGTTACTAAAGTCTTTGGCCAAAGCATTACATGTTTAGAGTAAGGTACTCTTGATACATGTGGAGTAACTAGAATCCGTAGGGCGAGGAAATGATACTTGGGCTAGGTGTGGCGTGAGTCGACCTAGTGAGGGCCCGACACAATAGACCATGTCACGAACCAAGTGGGTATAAGATGAGTGAAGGAATGGGGCACGATTCATTCGAGCTCTTGAAGGGTTTGAAATAGTTACGGATCAAGATTGATCTTTTGGTTAATTGGGGATCATGATGTACTACTAGGTGCCACTCATGATCGTTCTATAATTAATGGTTAATTATAGGCGGCCAACATAAGCGAGAACCTATTTGGTCACGCTGCAGAGTGTAATCCAAAGGATTTAAAGCGAGCTTGAGAATGGGATTCTCGGACCGAGAGAAACTATGTTTGGTTGGACCAAACATAAGCGAATGAAATTGTTTGATCATGATGGGCGTGGATGGGTGTCTTATGAAGACATAATGGATGGACCAAAATGGTTTGGTTCTAATCCAATGGATGAGAATAAACCAAAGGGTTTGGTTTATATTAAGCGAATGAACCAAAGGTTGGTTGGTTCGTTTTAACTTAAAATAAACCATCATGGTTTGGTTTATTTTAACTTATCTTAATGGAGGCGGGTTAGCGGGCTTTATGGATATGATCCATTAACCATTAAGAGAATTAGTTCTCTATAAAAGTGGGCTTAAGGGATTGTTAAACCTAACTAATCCAAACCCTAGCCCTGAGTTGCCGCCCACTCTTGTTGAGGATTTTGGCGCCAACCTAAGTCTGCCGCCCAGCTTTGTGCAGCCGTCAAGACCCTTGCGGCGTCAAGCTCAGCGGTGAACCTCGGCGACCCTCGGTGATCTCCTATAGGTTGGCATCAAGGTGAGCTTTTCTCTCCTTGTTTTGGCGGCGCCTACTCCTCCACCAAGCTGTCCAGTTTTCTGGACAGCTTCTCCTCTCTCGTCGGGCGTCATTTGGGCGGCGGTTAGTGCTCGACAGCGGCTAACTACGGGGATTTGATCTCCGGTAATCCTCTAGTGGAGGCGAAGGATTCGTCAAGCGGTTGGCGAATACCTCTCGGAGAAGCGAGTTTTGAGAACTTCGTTTTGGATCGAATTTGGATTCGGATCGTGATCATCTCTCGATCGTCGTCTTCAACACGAGGCTAGTAACCCGTCACGAAGGCGAAGCTCGTGACTTAGCGAAGTCATCGAGGAGCTCGGCGTGGATACGGATAGAGCGATTCTTACGAGGATCGTTCGGTTGATGCCGTTCACTACGTCATACGGAAGGTATAACGTAGTTTAATTTCCTTTTATTGCAAATTTTAATTTACGGTTATGTCTACACTTGTTGTAATAGCATGCGTGTGTTGTGTGTGTTGTAATAAATATAGATTTATTATTTTAATTTGCTTGTGCTCATGTTTACGAAACATGATCGAACACACACACCTTGTGATCAGAAACGATGGTATCGAGCCAGGTTGTGTTTGACATAATCGTAAAATGGTTTGCGATAGTCATAATGTATTTCTGAAATTTTCTAATTTTGGAAATTTAGTATTTATGGAAATCTTCCACTTTTGGAAAGTTGGAAGTATTTATGGAAATTTGTATTTTCCATAAATAAAATATTTGATTAGATTCTGGAAATTTGTTTCCTAATTTAATCATGATTTGATTTGGGAAATCAAATCTTAAAATATTTAATTTCCATAAGTAGTTTAAAGATTTAGGAAATTGGTTTCCTAAATAGATTTTCCTTAATCAAATAATTCCATGAATAAAATATGTGATTAGATTTGGAAATTTGTTTCCTAATTTAATTATGATTTGATTTGGAGAATCAAATCTTAAACATATTTTATTTCCATAAATAGTTATGACATATAAGGAAATTACATAAATGACATAATTGTATGCCATGTAATTGCATTAGATGCATAACATTATGCCATGCGTGTCGTGACATGTAGATGTATGCCATGCCATGTAGATAATAGTTATTTGCATGCAAAGAGGATGAGACATAAAAACCCTTAATCAATATTAAAGCCTACACCTTCCATTAATATGGTTAGAACCAGAGTTCTGTTTCTTGTTTGGGTTGTTGGACTCTCTCCAAGCCCGGCTCGAACCTGAATATGTTCAAACCATGGAATAGTTTAATACTAATATGGTAAGAGTCAGAGGTCAATCGTTAGCTTTGGTTGTTGGACTCTCTCCAAGCTGGGCTAATTGGTTGAATGCGCTCTAACCATATTAAAACTATCTGATTAATGGGTTGGCTTTAACCTGGAGCATCGGCTTGTTGGACTCTCTCCAAGGTCGATGTAAAGGGAGGTGTTTTTGGGTGCTTTGCATATGATGCATACTTGTTAATGTGTTAACAACCCGTTGTATGTGTGAACATTCAATTAGTTGATAGCACATTGTGATAGTTGCATATACGGGATATGCAATCGGTATAGATGATACCTACCGTCGTAGTTATGAATGGCTTGTTGGACTCTCTCCAAGGTTGTTCATAACTATGATGGATATCTGCCCATTCGGAGATGGACCTACAATCTCCCGAAGTGATTTTGGGGTTTTTGAAATTCGAAAAATGAATGGGATTTATAAATGTATATTGATGCATTTTAAAATCATTATCTCATATATGCTCGTTTTGTATTTCTAGGTCAATAAATTGATCATGACGTCTTTGAATTTGCGCACTATTTTGGATTCGAACAAACTGACTGGGCCTAACTTCCTGGACTGGCTTAGAAACCTGAGAATTGTTCTCAAGCGGAAAAGCTTGCATATGTCCTTGAAGAGCCTCTTCTGGCGATCTAAGGACGATGCAACTCTAGACCAAATGTTGGTCTATCAGAAGCATGTGGCAGATTCTGAGCTGGCGAGTTGCATCATGCTAGCGGCGATGGTACCTGAGCTGCAGAAGCAACATGAGCATATGGATGCTAACACTATGGTCTTCCATCTTCATGAGTTGTTCGATGAGCAAGCGAGATCCGAAAGGTTCGAGGTCTCTAGGCTCCTCTTCACCACGAAGATGCAGAAGGTTAAATCTGTAGTGCAGTTTGTGCTAAAGATGAATGGGTACATCGAGCGGCTAGCTACCCTCGGTTTTGTGATGGATCATGAGTTAAGTATTGACTTAATTCTGCATTGTTTGCCCAAGAGTTTCTCGCAATTTGTGATGAACTATCGGATGAACAAATTGGAATCCACCATTCGAGCTCCTTAATATCTTTGAAGTATGGAGCCTTACATGAAGCATGAGGAGAAAGCGGTTTTAGTTGATTCCTCGAAAGGTTCTAAGAGGAAGGCAAAAGAGCAGAAGAAAGGAAAGAAAAAGGCAAAGAAAGGCGGAACCAGTATAAAGGGCACTTGCCATCCTTTGTAGCAAGGAAGGCCCTTGGCGAAGAAAGCGCAAGATTTATCTTGAGTCCATGAAGAAGAAGAAGGCATCAGATGCCCCATCCTCTTGAGTATCTTCGTTATTGATTGTCATTCTATTTCCTTAGACACTTGGGTATTGGATCTTGGGTGTAGCTCACATATATGTAATGACATACTGAGGCTAAGGAATAGAAGAAGACTTGTCGAGGAGAGTCAAATTTGCGAGTTGGCAATGGAGCAAAGGTTCTTTGCATGTCACCATCGGAACTTATTCTTTGAAGCTCCTAGTGGACTAGTCTTAGGCGGACAATTGCTATTATGTTCCTTCTCTAATAAAGAACATTGTTTCTATTTCTTCTTAAATAGAAATGGTTTCCATTTAACGTTTAGTAACAATTGTTGTTATATAACTTTGAATGGCGTACTTTATGGAGCTGGAACTTTGAGTAATGGCATTTATCGTTGGGCGTATCGGTGACATTTTCAATATCGAAGCGAGCAACAGCGTGCTCGAAAGGATAATCACATAGACTCCTATATGTGGCATTGTCGTCTTGGCCATATAAGCAAGAAAGCGCGTCAGAATTACACCGATGTGGAATTGGAATCGTTGAATTGGATTCATACGATACATGCGAATCATGCTTAAAGGCAAGATGACTAAGTTACCTTTCTTTGGAAAGGTGAGCAGTGGGAGAGTTACTAGGTTTAGTACATGCGATGTATGTGGACCTATGTCAACTCAAGCTTTAGGAGGCTATAGCTACTTCATTACCTTCACCATGATCACTCACGGTTTGGGTATGTGTTCTTGATGAAACACAAGTCTGAAGCCTTTGAAGGTTGAAGAATTCGAAATGAAGTAGAGAAACAACATGACAAAGTATTAAAATACTTGATCGGATCGAGGTGGTGAATACTTAAGTCAAGAGTTTCTTGATTATCTAAGAGACAATGGCATATTGTCTCAATGGACTCCACCCTATACACCACTGACATAATGGTGTATCGAGGCGTACTTAGGACCTTGTTGGACATGGTCAGTCAATGATGAATCATGCAACTCTTCCCAAGTCCTTTTGGGGTTATGCACTTGGATTTGTTTACTTGTTAAGCAGAATGCCTACCAGGTAGTCTCTACTACTCCATGAGATATGGAATGGTAAGAAACCTCATGTATCTTACTTGAAGATATGGGGTTATCTGCTTATGTGAAGCGTATGTCGGACAAATTGGATGCTAAGTCGATAAATGTCTATTTATTGGATACCCTAAGGAAACAAGGGGTTACCAATTCTATCATCTGTGGAACAAAAGGTGTTTGTTTCAAGGCATCTTTGTGTTTCTAGAGAAAGAGTTTCTCTTGCAAGAAAGCAGTGGGAGTGTCGTCGAGCTTGAGGAGGCTCGAGAGACTCAAATAGACATTAATGAGATACCTAGTGAAGCCTGACGGTAAACACTCATAGTGATGAGCAATCAATTTGGACCTATTGTAACACCACATCTTAGTAGATCTGGTAGAACACTAATATTCTGAGAGATATGGATTTCTCATAAGCAAATCGAGCGACGTGTTACTCATTGATGATGAGAGCCTACCGATTATGAAGAAGTCTTGACAAGTTGAAAGGGATAAGTGGCTTGGTGCCATGAAGTGAAATGGATTCCATGTATGAAAACCAAGTTTGGAACTTGGTTGACCCACTGAAGGCATAAAGCCTATAGGGTGCAAGTGGGTTTCAAGAAGAAAACCGACATGGATGGTAATGTGATTACCTATAAGGCTAGATTGGTGGCGAAAGGATATTCAAAAGCAAGGTGTTGATTATGGCCGAAACCTATTAGCTGTAGCTATGCTTAAATCCATTCGGATGCTCCTGGCCATAGCGGCTCATTATGATTATGAGATATGGCGGATGGATGTGAAAATAGCTTTCCTTAATGGAAACTTGCTCGAGGCGTGTATATGATGATACACTGAGGTTTCACATCGGTTGATAAAACCAAGGTATGCAAGTTGCGGACGATCCATTTATGGATTGAAGCAAGCATCGAGTGGAATATCCGTTTTGATGACGATCAAAAGTTTGATTTCTCACAAAATCGAGACGAACCTTGTGTGTACAAGAAGGTTAGTGGGAGTGCGATCGTGTTCCTAGTATTGTATGTCGATGACATATTGACTTATAGGAAGCGATGTATTAATCTTCTGATCGATTAAGGTTTGGTTATCCAAGACATTCTCCATGAAAGACACAGGAGAAGCAACCTACATCTTTGGGATTAAGATCTATAGAGATAGATCGAAGCGGTTGCTTGGTCTTTCGCGATCTACATATATAGGCCAGAGTGCTAAAGAGGTTTAGCATGTCGGAATCAAGAAAGGTTATCTACCCATCGGGCATGGGGTACACCTTTGAAGTCTATGTCGCCGAGAAGATGAGAGGATTTTCATGAGTAAGATTCCCTATGCATCCGCAATAGGATCTATCATGTATGCTATGTTATGTACGAGGCCCGATGTATCGTATGCTCTGAGTGTCACGGGCAGATACCAGTCCGATCCAGGAATGGATCATTGGGCGGCTGTTAAGACGATCCTTAAGTACTTGAGAAGAACTAAGGATGTGTTCCTAATATATGGAGAAGGGTACATGGTGATACGTGGGTATACGGATGCGGCTCGAATGACAAGGATGATTCCATGTCTCGATGCGGTATGTATTCACCAGGGAATGGGCGCAATAAGTTGGAAAGGTTCCAAGCTTGACACTATAGCGGATTCTGCCACTAAGGCAGAATACATTGCAGCTTTGGAAGCAGCAAAGGAAGCGGTTTGGATCAAGAAGTTCATCTTTGAACTTGATGTGGTCTCATCGGCGATCCAAACATGTAGCCCGCTATCATCTTATCGGAGAGATCATAAGTAGGAGCGAAATACAAATCGAGAAAATTCCCTTTGAAAGGAACTTAGCGGATCCTTTGACTAAAGCATTACCTCAAAGTAAGTTTGAGGGTCATGTTAGAGCTTATGGTATTGGATACCGTAGCGATTGGCATTAGGCCAAGTGGGAGTCTGTTAGTAATATATGAGAGATGTCCTAAGGCAATCGCCTTATATATGAACCATTTATATGATAAATGAAGATTCACTATTTGAGTATACATGTTTAATGTATTTGATTGGATCTTAAACTCATTTACTGAATGTCCACGATACGATTCACAGCATGAGAGAATTTGTGATTGGATCACAACTAGTGAGTATCTCTACATGTGTAATTGTGATGTATCGGAATTATCCTAGTCGATGAATTGATGGATTTGGACACCATCGATTATGTCGAGACTAATGAGGTATACTCCTTGGTGTATCCAAGCGGTGATTCTCACTTGGTGGAGACATTGTGATGTCGGAGTTAATCGTGGATGCTAGTTATGGTAACTAGTTCATTGGAGTGACCAGTAGTAAGACTTCATATGGTTCTCTGCATATATAGATATGTCAATGAAGTTCTTCTTTGTGGCTTAAGTGCGATGTTCCTTTGACTTGCGGTATTCAAGTCATCTTGATCATGGAGACTTATGCTTTGACATCTTAAGCAAACATCTCAGGAGATGTGGACCGGGATGATTGGGTATAAGTCAGTGATCGAAGGTGTTTGAATAGCCTATAAAGGATTCACCACTCCTTGCGAGGAGATGTATACCCATGGCCTCGTCGGATTGTTACTAAAGTCTTTGGCCAAAGCATTACATGTTTAGAGTAAAGTACTCTTGATACATGTGGAGTAACTAGAATCAGTGGGACGAGGAAATGATACTTGGGCTAGGTGTGGCGTGAGTCGGCCTAGTGAGGCCCGACACAATAGACCATGTCGAACCAAGTGGGTATAAGATGAGTGAAGGAATGGGGCCGATTCATTCGAGCTCTTGAAGGGTTTTGAAATAGTTACGGATCAAGTTGATCTTTTCGGTTAATTGGGGATCATGATGTACTACTAGGTGCCACTCATGATCGTTCTATAATTAATGGTTAATTATAGGCGGCCAACATAAACCGAGAACCTATTTGGTCACACGCTGCGAGTGTAATCCAAAGGATTTAAAGCGAGCTTGAGAATGGGATTCTCGGCCGAGAGAAACTATGTTTGGTTGGACCAAACATAAGCGAGCATGAAATTGTTTGATCGCAATGGAAGCGTGGATGGGCGTGTCTTATGAAGACATAATGGATGGACCAAAATGGTTTGGTTCTAATCCAATGGATGAGAATAAACCAAAGGGTTTGGTTTATATTAAGCGAATGAACCAAAGGTTGGTTGGTTCGTTTTAACTTAAAATAAACCATCATGGTTTGGTTTATTTTAACTTATCTTAATGGAGGCGGAGTTACGGGCTTTATGGATATGATCCATTAACCATTAAGAGAATTAGTTCTCTATAAAAGTGGGCTTAAGGGATTGTTAAACCCTAACTAATCCAAACCCTAGCCCCCCCTTGAGTTGCCGCCCACTCCTTGGAGGAGTTAATCGGCGCCAACCCTAAAGCTGCCGCCGTCCAAGACCCTTGCCGGCGTCCAAGCTCCAGCCGGTGAACCTCCGGCGACCCTCCGGTGATCTCCTATAGGTTCGGCATCAAGGTGAGCTTTTTCTCTCCTTGTTTTGGCCGGCGCCTACTCCTCCACCAAGCTGTCCAGTTTTCTGGACAGCTTCTCCTCCTCTCGTCGGAGCGTCGTTTGGACGACGGTAGTGCTCCGACAGCGGCTAACTTACCGGGGATTTGATCTCCGGTAATCCTCTGAGGTGGAGGACGAAGGATTCGTCAAACGGTTGACGAACACCACTCCGGAGAAGCGAGTTTTGAGAACTCGCTTTGGATCCGAATTTGGATTCGGATCGTGATCATCTCTCGATCACGTCGTCTTCAACACGAGGCTAGTAACCCGTACGAAGACGAAGCTCGTGACTTAGCGAAGTCATCCCGAGGAGCTCGGCGTGGATACGGATAGAGACGATTCTTACGAGGATCATTCCGGTTGATGCCGTTCCCGCTACACGTCATACGGAAGGTATAACGTAGTTTAATTTCCTTTTATTGCAAATTTTAATTTACGGTTATGTCTACACTTGTTGTAATAGCATGCGTGTGTTGTGTGTGTTGTAATAAATATAGATTTATTAATTTTAATTGCTTCCGCTGTGCTCATGTTTACGAAACATGATCGAACACACACACGACGCGGTGCCGGAAACCCAACAAATATGAGATCCATATATTATTTGTACATTTTTTCCCCGTGTTTAAGATCTCGAATGTCCGTCGATTAATTAATTTACTGACCATTAATTAATCCATATCTAACTCCATGAGTAGTACCACTCAACCTTTTCATCATGCCGGATCAAGTCCACCTGCAGGGTTTACATGATGAACCTTATGAGCTCCTCAAGGGGACATCATCATCCTAATATATAGGACACGGTTTTCTCCTATAATCAACGACACACCATATAAATAATATCATCTCCCAACTTACCAAGCCTATCAATTTAATCTATAAATCTCGCCCATTGGATAATCAAAGAGATGAGTACTAAGTATATGTGCCCGTTATTATATCGGGATTAAGATCATATACATAATAATATTTGAGGTCTGATTCGATTATGTAGTCAGCAATAAATCGAATCACCTCTAAGTCGGTCCTGCTCAATACACACAAAGTGCACTAGTGTGATTCTATGGTCAAGACAAACCAATACCAAATCACACTACAACCATTCCGATGGTTTGTCCAAAGCCATCTCGGTTCTGAGCCTTTACTTATACTTTTCAAGGGGCTGATAACATGATCTCCTGTGTGACACCACACACCATGTTATCTACAATGTAAAGTATTAGACAATATTTTATAACCATAAAAATATGCAAACAATGATCATGTGATTCTTATTTCAAAATAAAGATGTTCATACAAAAGGTAAACTTTTCAGTATACATCCCTACACTGTAGACCTCCTGTGTTGTGGGAGGAGGTTGGGGAACGACAGCTATTGGGGTCACAGAGTATCCAGCACGATGTAGAATTGATGTGTGTCATCATATGATGGTTATTAAAGGCACATGATCGATAGAAGAGTTACGCAAACCAGAGGCGAAGGCCTTTGGAATTCTCAGTTGGGGAACATGTATTTCTGCGTGTTTCACCAATGAAAGGGGTGAAGCGATTTGGGTGGAAAGGAAAATTAGTCCCATACTATATTGATCCATTTGAGATATTGGAGCGGATTGGGGGTGTAGCTTACCAATTAACTTTACCTCCGACACTTGCATGTGTTCATAACATATTTCATGTTTCTATGCTGAGGGAATACGTTCCGTGTTCAGATCATGTTGTGAAAGAGGTTCCGATTCTACCTTAGTCTAATGCGACCTATGTGTAGGGAACGATGGTGGCCGGCTAGAGGGGGGTGAATAGCCCTCTTGTACGTATGATGAAAGTCGTTCGTTGATCGTCTACAATTATCGTTAGCGCAAGCGAAAAATACAACTAAACAACAATAAAGATAAATGCAAAGAAACAATAGAAAGCACAAACCCTAACACCACAATGTAACGTGGTTCACGGCCTTGCTGCTAATCCACGGTTCGATTTATCAAAGATGAATCACGCCTCAAGCTTTCCACCATTCTCTCCTTTGCACTAAGCTAGGTGGAGGTAACATCTTTTACAATCTCTCTTCTTACAATAGAATGGAATAATAGCAAGTAAGAAGAGTGGAAAATGTTTAGGGCACTTTGAGAGTTGTTAGGAGTTAAAGCATTAGGCTCCCAAAGGCCCTCACCCCTTCACTTTATAGAGGAAGAGGGTTTCTTCCCGTTAACACAATATCAGTCGACTGATGCCCCGATCAGTCGACTGATCCTGTAGTCGTTGCCCAATAACGACTTCTTCCACGTTGGATTCCAACCAACGGCTCCCATATCAGTCGACTAATGAAGTCATCAGTCGACTGATGTCGACTTCCAGTCGAGTGCCCGTGAGCTCGACTAGCTTCTGTGCCCGTGCACAGTGCGATCAGTCGACTGCTTCCCTTAAGCAGTCGACTGATGTGGACTGCTTCCCTTAAGCAGTCGACTGATGTCGACTTGATCCAGCAGCTAACACCTGTCGATTGTCAATTGACTTGGAGCAATCGACTGCCATGACATGACAGTCGACTGGTGCCGGGTAAAACTCAAACTTAACATCCGTTTGAGCTTTCGGCGGTCGGGTAAACCTCAACCCTTGCGATCGAGCTTCCGACACTTAGCTATTTGACCAAGTTCACCTAATGAGCTACTTACAATTCACTCATTCTCTCATCTCACTCGAAGTCCCTCGCCGAAGCTTTATTCGTTCACGGCCACGTCCCTCGGCAGCATCAGGCGCATGGCTCTGCAATGCTCCTTCGCGTCTCATGCCCTCAAAGTCTGCTTCCTTGGCTTCGCTTCAAGTCATCTCGTCCGACGGTCCCTCGGCAGCATCAAGCGCACGACTTTGCAACGCTCCTTCTCTGACTCAAGCACGAGGTTGTGAGTGGTGATACTTGCCTAAGCTCCATGTGCGAATTACTAAGTCCTGCAAGACTCCAACGCACATATCAAATCCAATCATCCTAACTTAAACACTTTGCCACACACATCAAAACCATATCACGGGTTGATTGCACTAACAATCCCCCTTTTTGATGTGTGACAATCCGTTTAAGTTAGGTAAACATTTGATAAAAATATTAAGATAAGAAAGTATGTAAATAAACATGATTATCAACTCTCCCCCTTAATACATGAAACTCCCCCTAAATACAATTCTCCCCCTTAATATAACTCACTTAAACCTACATATTTCTCCCCCTTTGACACCATCAAAAAGATTAAACTAAGTTATTCAAACATGGCATCAAGTCTAGGAAACAAAAATCACCAAAACATACCTTAAAATCTGATAAAAGAAGGTTATTGGACATGTTTTCAGTCTAACAGTCGACTGAAATTTTAGAAATGCATAAAAAATTCTACAAAATTTGAAAAATCATGAAATTTGGGGAACACATTTCTTGTAACTTCCTTTATCAATGAAAAATAGTTTTCCATGAACTATGATCATAAAGACATATATGCATTGATTTCACATTATGATCAAGAAACTAATGTATCTATCAATTTGTAATCATGCATTAGGTATAAAGTCATGATAATAAGTCAAGTATCACCCAAAGCATGATTTAAACCTTATTGCCCATGATTATATATCAAATGTCAAGATCATAAATCATGATTGAAACATATATAACAATTACATTAACTATCATGATTTAAGCATTATTATCAATTTATGGGCACATTATCATCACCCAACACTATGCTAAAAATTTATAGGTCATGAGTATCAATATACATAACACTAAGTGTTGAGCATGATTTAAACTATTTAAGGGTGCATTATCATCACCTAACACTATTTCAAAAACTTAGTCCCGCCATCCTAAGTCAACCAAAAATATGATATAGGTGAAATCCTTATGGTTGACTATCCTAGGGTTTTTCTAACCCTTAAGGATGGATTTAGGAACCCAAAACAAATTCTTTCCTATGGGGTTCACTAAAAATTCCTTAGGGATCCATTTTCTAGCTATTGTTTTCTTTTTATCTTGACCCCTAGCAATTAAACATTTATAGGCCTTTTCATTTTTATTTTCCTTATATCCTAGGCCTTTCTTATTGAAGCTTGCCCTTTGGCTCCCTATGATCATGTTAAGGGTGTTGGAGCCAATTGTGAATTTTTCTAGGGCTTTTGTCAAATGGTCTACCTTTTGCCTTAAGATCCTATTTTTCTCAATGCATGCATCATTAACATTAAAAGGCATATAGTCATGTGAGCTTGCATCATCATTATTAACATTTAAACATGCTTGTTCTAATTTATTTTCTAAAGCCTTAATTTGATCTAGCATGCTTTTATTCTTTTTCTTAGCCCTAAATAAATCCATAGTAAGGCTAGAAATCATGGAAACTATTTTATTGGGTGAGAGATTCGTTACCATAGTCTCCATGTCTTCTTCTTCGAATGAGGATGGGGATGAGCCTCCCCCTTCACTAGAGCTCTCCTCACTTGTGCTTGATCTTTCTTGTTCGGAGGAGGAAGTGTCTAGATCATCAAATGCCATCAAAGAAAGGTTGGTGACAAAAGCGTTTTCCTCTTCCGATGATGGTGATGAAGAGGGATCATCCCATGTCCTTGCCTTTAGTGCCTTGGCCTTCCCCTTTTCTTTGGCCTTCTTCTCCTCTTCCTTCTTCTTGCTCCCCTTCTTCTTTTCCTCTTTCTTCTTCCTCTCCTCATTGCTCTTGTTCAAGAGGGGACAAATATCCCTTATGTGTCCCTCTCCTTGGCAATTATAGCAAATTATCTTCCCCCTTGGTCTTCTTCTCCTATCATTAGATTTATTAAATTTAAAATTCTTCAACGCATGTCTTACCTTCCTTACCATGTATGCTTCTTCCGTGCTATCCATGGAGGAGGAGGAAGATGCTTCATCGGAGGAGGAGGAAGTCTCTATCTTCTTCTTCTTTCCCTTGTTTGCAACTAGGGCTACTCCTCTTGATGGCTTGATACTTGATTCTTTAATTACTTCCTCAAGCCTTGTTTCATGGAGCTCCATGGTTGAGAAGAATTCCTCCAAGGTGCTAACTTCTAGGTTCTTGGAGATGTAGAAAGAATCCACCATTGAGCTCCATCTTGAGGAACGGGGAAAGGCATCTATAGCCTTCATTACCATATCCCAGTTTGAAAGCTTCTCCCCTACACTTGTCAAACTGGTCAAAATTTCTTTAAACCTAGAATATAGAGATTTTACCTTCTCTCTCTTTTCGAGTTTAATGTTGCTTAATTGGGAGCATAGGACATCTCTCCTTGCTAGTTTGGCTTCGGATGTGCCTTCATGAATCTCTATAAGTTTCTCCCACATCTCCTTGGCACTTGCACATTCCCCTATCCGATTCACTTCTTGTTGGGGGAGTACATTTTAGAGGTGATGCTTTGCCTTTGAGTTTGCCAAGTACTCTTCCCTTTGCCTCTTACTCCGCCTTGATTTCTCCAATGGCTCCCCTTCTTCATCCGTAGGTATTTTGAAATCATTTTCCATTATTAATAGAATTTCAAAATCGGTTTCAAAAAAATAGCTCCATTCGCTTCTTCCACCAAGCGAATTCCCCCTCGAACTTCAGCAGATGAATATTTGAGCCGACCATCTCTTGATGTAGTTCTTGTTGCGACGGTTAGTCCTCGACAAGTGACTTGGCTCTGATAACACTTGTAGGGAACGATGGTGGCCGGATAGAGGGGGGTGAATAGTCCTCTTGTACGTATGATGAAAGTCATTTGTTGATCGTCTACAACTATCGTTAGTGCAAGCGGAAAATACAACTAAACAACAATAAAGATAAATGCAAAGAAAGAATAGAAAGAACAAATGCTAACACCACAATGTAACGTGGTTCACGACCTTGCCGCTAATCCATGGTCCGATTCGTCCAAGGTGAATCACACCTCAAGCTTTCCACTATTCTCTCCTTTGCACCAAGCTAGGCGGAGGTAACCTCTTTTACAATCTCTCTTCTTACAATAGAATGGAATAATAGCAAGTAAGAAGAGTGGAAAATGTTTAGGGCACTTTGAGAGTTGTTGGGAGTTAAAGCATTAGGCTCCCAAAGGCCCTCACCCCTTCTCTTTATAGAGGAAGAGGGTTTCTTCCCATTAACACAACATTAGTCGACTGATGCCCCAATCAGTCGACTGATTCTGTAGCCGTTGCCAATAATGGCTTCTTCCATGTTGGATTCCAACCAACAGCTCCCACATTAGTCGACTGATGAAGTCATTAGTCGACTGATGTCGAGTTCCAGTCGAGTGCCCGCGAGCTCGACTAGCTTTTGTGCCCGTATATAGTGCGATCGGTTGCTGATCCCTTAAGCGGTCGGTGATGTCGACATCCATCGGCTAACACCACCGATTCTTGATCGACTTGGGCGATGGATCGCCATGACATGGCGGATCGCGGTAAAACTCAAACTTAACATTCGTTTGAGCTTCCGATAGTCGGTTAAATCTCAACCCTTATAGTCGAGCATCCGACACTCAGCCATTTGACCAAGTTCACCTAATGAACTACTTACAATTCACTCATTCTCTCATCTCACTCGAAGTCCCTCGCCGAAGCTCTCTTCGTTTGCGGCCACGCCCCTCAGCAGCATCAGGCGCACGACTCTGCAATGCTCCTTCGCGTCTCTTGCCCTCGAAGTCTACTTCCTTGCCTTTGCTTCAAGTCATCTTGTCTAGCGGTCCCTCGGCAGCATCAAACGCACGACTCTGCAATGCTCCTTCTCTGACTCAAGTACGAGGTTGTGAGCGGTGACACTTGCCTAAGCTCCATGTGCGAATTACTAAATGTTGCAAGACTCCAACGCACATATCAAATCCAATCATCCTAACTTAAACCCTTTGCCACACACATCAAAACCATATTACGGGTTGATTGCACTAACACTATGAGGAGATTTCGGCCCGAAATCTTGGTCGCAAGGAGCGACAGTATGGAACAAAACCATTCGACTCGTAAAGGTTGGATGGCAGCATCATACTGATGAGGAGGCTATGTGGGAGCTAGAAGATACTATTCGAGCTCAATACCCTCATCTGTTCACTTGAGGAATGTATGTGGTCCTTTCGGAAACTTGCTTGAAGTAAATTTTTGCATGTTAGTATGAAATTTGGGGACCAAATTTCTATTAGTGGGGGAGAATGTAAGATACCAGAAAAAAAAATTAATAAAAATAAAATATTCTTTGTTAATTAAGAAAGTATCTTGTGGAATTTTTCAAGAATTTTTAGAAATTTTTCTGGATTCAAATGGAGTTCATATGACCACTTAAGTGGAAGATTAAAGCTTAAATAGGTGATTGAGTCAACCTAAGCTAGCTTAAAGCTCGAACCCAACCCATTGCAAGTTCCCATTTATTTCCTCGAACGCGCTTCCTTCCGTTTCTCATCGTGATTTCTGTTTTGCCTTCTTTTCTACCGAACGCTCATCGCTGCCGCTCCTTACCCGATTCCTCTTCGTCTTCGAAGCGACCAGAGGCCGATCCCTCTCCCGATCGCATCTCCTTTCCTCGTGCTCACACTCACCGTCACTGAGACAACTTATCATGCCCTAACTCATCATCGGCACAAGTTTGAAGATGCTGGCATCACAGCTCCTCCGACCCTCTATTCTGCCGAGCAGGAAGTCTCGCCGCCCTTCTCTTCCCTTCTCTGAGTTGGCTTGTCATCATCACGCCGGAGATCTGCACTTGTGTTGCCGCTAGCCATTACGCTTCGCCGCCGGATCTGGTTCTTCCCTCTCGATCACCACCATGAGCCCTCTGCCTCAGTCGCCGATCGCTTGCATCGTCGGAGCAACTGGCGGATCGCACGCCACTCCTCTTCTCCTCTTTATGCTCGCAATCGCCGTCGCTCGAGCTCAGATCATCGTCGTCGCTCTTCTATGGTGGTTGCTTGGTAGTGAGTAGATCCGACATGGCTCAAATCCCTATCCTTGCCGTCATTCTTCCGGTTGATGCAGTAGATTGGTGAGATGATCTAGAGTCAAGAAGAACTGGTAAATGGATCTTCATGACACATCCTATTCTGGAGCATGATCCTGCTTGATCTCGGCAATTGACGACTTCTGAGGGTCCACCCATGCTCTTGTCGTGGCTGGGAAAAATGCAAGAAGCCCAGAATGTGGTTTCTAATAGTGCCAACTCTAGTATTGCTCTGCTTTGTATTTGGCTCGACCTTATCGACACCTACACTGCTGGCTGCTCAATAAATTCTTTAACTCAATCATCTTTGCTGCTGTCCATTTTACCTTCTCTTCTATGTTTAGGGAGGAGCGTCGAGCAAAGATTATGGGTAAATAAATCTGATTGTTTCAGGTTTGAGACCATCAATCATGATCCAGAAGCTTTGCAGCAAAGAGTAAGAATGGTATAACTTGCTATGTGGTTGGGATTCATTTATAGGGATGGAATGAGATTGATTGGGTCAGAATGGGAGGCAACGATGAGCTGATGTTATGGCTTTGGAACTAGGTAAGTTTCAATTTGGATTTGGCTAACTGTACACTAGAAGAGTTATATACATATGATGTGATCTAGATCTACTGCTAGTTTACTATTGGTTCCATTTGTGAATTTATATATAGTGTTTAGGTATCTTAGAGATGACCGTGAATTATATAAATACATAAAGGGAATGATTAGTAAGGGTTAACTAATCAGAGTTTGGATTGATTTAGGGTTATGCTAGAGATCTATTGATATGCATACTGCACATTGCAGGATTTTGGTTAAAGACATTCACGGACGTGAAGACGATTGGTGTCTACATAGCAGGTGGGTAATTTCCTACCCTGTTCAGGTAGTTTTAATGCATGCAGATTTAGATATATGATCATCTTATATGATCATGTTACCTTGACTCTGCTCTTATTTACTCTTGTGCTTGATACCTTATCTTTGGCTGTTATACTCTTTTGCTGTTATTGTATCTCACTTCATCGTGATTAGGAGTTATAGATGTGATGTAAGTAACCTAGAATTTGTTTAGTTAGGTGTAAATAGTAAAATCTGGATGACGACCTGATTGCAAATTGGGAAAAAAAGGTCATCCATGGGTAGGTAATGTCTTGAACGTAGGGTAAATTCTAATACCCTTAGGTTGCATATTTACTATTGACCATGTATTTTGTAAATGGTCAAGTGAGTTGTGCTTAGTGTGTCGCTATGAACCGGTGGTCCTAGCTTATTATGATCAGTTGAGTATGACTCACTATAGGATAGAGAGTGCATTTATCAGTAAGTATGACTCTCTACCGGATAGAGAGTGTTATGATTAGTTAAGTACGACTCTCTACAGGATAGAGAGTGCGTCAATCAGTTCAGTATGACTCTCCACAGGATAGAGAGTGCGTCGATCAGTTGAGTACGATTCTCTACAGGATAGAGAGTGCTATGATTAGTTGAGTACGACTCTGTGCAGGATAGAGAATGTGTAGATCAGATTGTTATGACTCTCTGTAGAATAGAGAGTCTATGGTGGATGTATGTATGTGTGACTTTGCATTCATGTCATTTGCATGCATGCTGGCGACGTGGTCTTCCTTATGGTTGAGAGGGTCGTCAGTCATCCTGCCTCCATGGTTACTCTTAGGAGGAGTAACCGGTGTGAGAGCAGAGCATTATGGTGCTGCACTCTACCACTATAGACGGTGGTAGTTGGATTTGCATGTCATAGTCTTGCGTGTGTGGCACTCGACCACTCATGGGTAGTGACTGTCGGAGTGGAAACAGCAGGGACCCCCGTCGAGTAGCTTACTCTTCATGCTTATATGCTACTCGATGATACTGCCCACTCGGCCACTCGAGAGTAGTTGTTGGTGTTGAGTTGGGACAATTGTCATGTCGAGCCACCGAGGCCACACTGGGGTCGTGGTAGCTTTAGGGTGAGTCGGCATTACCATGCATGCTGCATTACCGCGACTTATGGCATTTTTGCATATTGCCATATATATACATATATGCATGTATATATATATATATATATATATATATATATATATATATATATATATATATATATATATATATATATATATATATATATATATATATATATATATATATATATATATACATATATGCATGTATATATATATATATATATATATATATATGGATGATTGTGATTAGTATATATATATAGATACAGTCTATATATATATATGCTTATTGTGGTGTTGTATTTGATTGTATTATGCTTGTTGCATTTGATTGTACATCATCTTCATGCATGCTACCTGCATCACTTATATGGTTGTGTCGGATACCAGTATATTTGTAGGTTAGTCTATTGCATTTTGACTCATATTTTTATCGTTGTATGGTTTAGAGCAGACTTCCTGTTATATACATATATTGTGGATATGTGCTCAGGTTGGATAGGTGTAGCGTAGCGGACTTCCAAGTATGTCTGCATTTTTACATTGGCCATTTGGTTAGAAGGTGTATATATGGATATGTTATCTTGCTAGAGTTACCTGATATACCTGTAGATTTTTCTTTTGAATTACATGTGATATTTGATATATACATATTTTTCCTATTACCTGTTGAGTTTTACTCACCACCACAGACCACAGGTTTTTTACATTGCCCAAGTAATAGTAGAAGTCTTCGTGGCTTGGCAGAGTTTTCGATCCATTCCATCTCCAGTTTTACCGAGCCTCCCGTGGACTTTATTTTTATGTCATAGACTTTGTTTTTATGTTGTGGACTTTGTTTTATGTTATGGACTTGTTCTTATGTTGTGGACTTATTTTGTGTTCGATGTTTTATGTATGGTTTAGTACTGTGGACATTGTCAGGTGGTGTACTCCTGTGTGGTTTCGGTTTTGTATGGTATATGTATGTTATGGGTATGTGGTTGTATGTTTCCGCTGTGTTTGATATATATTTGCTTATTATGTTATAGTTGTGGGCCTACGGACCTTGTATTAACATGATATGTTGCCACGTATAGGGGAGATATCATCCGTTTGCTTTTCGGCACGGTATACTCTCGGGGTGTGACAACTGCATAGTTGTTAGGGCAATCTCTTGCCGTGATATGGTTTTGATGGTGTGGCAAAGGGTTTAAGTTAGGTTGGTATTGTTGATTTAATATGTGCGTTGAAGTTGTGCAGGACTTAGTAATTCGCACATGGAGCCATGGCGAGTTTCACCAACTCATCACTCGGGCCTTGAGTCGGTGAAGGATTGCTTTGCGGAAGCCGTGCACTTGGAGCATCTGAGGGACTGCCGGACGAGAAGCTTGGAGTGAAGCCGGAGGAAGTAGACTTCGAGGCAAGAGACGCGAAGGAGCATTGCAGAGCCGTGCGCCTGATGCTGCCGAGGGACGTGGCCGAGAATGAAGAGAACTTCGAAGGCGAGGGACTCCGAGGGATGAGAGTGAGCGATTGTAACCTGGGAAGGGTAGCTCTTAGGTGAAACTTGGCCATTTGGCCAAGTGTCGGATGGGTTTTTCCGACACCAGTCGACTGCCATGTCATGACAATGATCGCTTCCGAAGTCGATGGGTTGATCGACCGGTATAAGACCGGTTTTACGGCAATCGCCATGGAATCGGCAATGATCGATATGACGATGATCGCCAGGAAGGCGGTGATCGATGGAATCGCGCACGGGCACGTAATGGAGTCGACTGTCGACTTGATCGAGCATCACGATCGATGGTCCCATCACCGATCGATGCCAATACCGCTGGATGGAATCCAGCGTGGAAGCGGCCGTTATTGGGCAGCGGCTACGGGATCGATCGGTGATCGAGGCATCGATCGGTGATCCTGTGTCAACGGGAAGAAACCCTCTTCCTCTATAAAAAGGAAGGGGGTAAGGGTTTGGGAGCCTAATGCTTATGCTCTAATACTCTCCAAAAGTTCCCTAAAGCTTTCCATCCTCTTACTCAAGCTTATTTCCATTCTATTTGTAAGAGGAGTGTTTTTAAAGGTTATCTCCACCTAGCTTGGTGCAAAGGAGAGACCAATAGTGATTGGGTTTCGGAGCGATTCACCGTGGACGAATCGGACCGTGGATTAGCGGCGTAGCCGTGAACCACGTTACATCTCGGTGTTTGTATTGCTTGCTTATATTTTGCTTGTCTTTATTTATATTTGTATATTCCGCTTGCGCTAACGCTTTGTAGACGAGCAAAATACGACGTCCAACGAATGAGGGCTATTCACCCCCCTCTAGCTGGCCATTCGATCCGACCCAACAAGTGGTATCAGAGCGAGGTCACTCTTCAAGGACTAACCGCCGCGAGAGCACTTCAACAAGTAAATGGCCGGCTCAAACATCCACCCTCCGAAGTTTGACGGCGAATTCTCTTGGTGGAAAAAGAGAATGAAGGTATTCTTTGAAACCGACTTTGAAATCCTTTTAATAATGGAAAATGGTTTCGAGTTGCCTAGGAACGAGAATGGGGAGCCATTGGAGAAATCTAGGTGGAGCAAAAGGCAAAGAGAAGAATACTTGGCAAATTCAAAGGCCAAGCACCATCTATACAATGTGCTCCCTCAACAAGAAGTAAATAGAATAGGGGAGTGCTCAAGTGCCAAGGAGATGTGGGAGAAGTTGGTTGAACTTCATGAAGGCACTTCGGAGGCAAAGCTAGCAAGAAGAGATCTCCTCCGCTCCCAATTATCAAATATCAAGCTTGAAAAGGGAGAAAAGGTAACTTCCCTACATTCTAGATTTAAAGAAATATTAATTGGGCTAACGAGTGTAGGTGAGAAGCTATCGAACCGGGATATGGTAATGAAGGCCATAGATGCCTTTCCCCGGTCCTCAAGATGGAGCTCCATGGTGGACTCATTTTACATCTCCAAGAACCTAGAAGTGAGCACCTTGGAGGAATTCTTTTCAACCATGGAGCTTCATGAGACAAGGCTTGAAGGTATACAAGAAGAGCCTAGAGTCCAAAATTCATGGGGAGTAGCCTTGATGGCAAACAAGGGAAAGAAGAAGATGGAAGTCCCCTCCTCCTCATCCGATGAAGCCTCTACCTCCTCCATGGATAGTACGGAAGAAGCCTACATGGTAAGGAAGGTAAGGTGTGCATTTAAGAATTTTAGATTTGATAAATCTCATGACAGGAATAGAAGACCAAGGGGGAAGGTCATATGTTATAATTGCCAAGGAGAGGGACATATAAGGGATAATTGTCCCCTCCTAAACAAGAGCAAGGAAGAAAGAAAGAAGAAAGAAGAAAAGAAGAAGAAGAAGGGAAGTAAAAAGAAGGAAGAGGAGAAGAAGGCAAAAGGAAAAGGGAAGGCCATGGTGCTCAAAGCCAAGACATGGGATGACCTTGCCTCTTCATCCTCATCCGAAGAAGAAGAGCATGTCTACTCCAACCTAGCACTAATGGCCTTTGATGACTTGGATTGCTCCTCTTCCTCAAATGAAGAATCAAGCTCAAGAGGAGAGAGCTCAAGTGAAGGGGGAGCTTCTACATCCTCCTCATCCGAAGAAGAAGAAGACGATATGGAAACTATGGTAACGAAAGCTTCTCCTAAGAAAATAGTTTCCATAATTTCTAGTTTAACTAAGAACTTATTTGGCATGAAAAAGAAAAATAAGAGCATGCTAGATAAAATTAAGGATTTGGAAAATAAGCTAGAAAATTCTGTTAGGGCAATCTCTTGCCGTAATATGGTTTTGATGGTGTGGCAAAGGGTTTAAGTTAGGTTGGTATGTTTATTTGATATGTGCGTTGGAGTCTTGCAGGGACTTAGTAATTCGCACATGGAGCCTTGGCGGGTTCACCCTCACAACCTCGGTCCTTGAGTCGGAGAAGGATGACTTTGCGGAAGTCGTGCACTTGGAGCATCTGAGGGACCGCCGGACGAGATGACTTGAAGTGAAGCCAAGGAAGCAGACTTCGGAGGCAAGAGACGCGAAGGAGCATTGTAGAGCCGTGCGCCTGATGCTGCCGAGGGACGTGGCCACGAACGAAGAGAGCTTCGGCGAGGGACTTCGAGTGAGATGAGAGAATGAGTGAAATGTAAGTAGCTCATTAGGTGAACTTGGCCGAATGGCTGAGTGTCGGAGACTTGACCGCAAGGGTTAAGGTTTACCCGATCACGGAAGCGCCGATCGCTTCCGAGTCGAGTGAGTTCGACCGTATCCGATCGATGGGTTTATGCCGATCGCTATGGAATGGCAAATGACGCAGAGGATATCGCGGCATGTAACCGCCAGAGCCGATCGGGCAATTATGGGGACAGAAATGATCGGGTGAGGTCCAAAGAATGACCGCCAAGAGTGTGCCGCTGACTACAACGGCCGGGATCCGACGTTCGAGGTCCGCTAGGAGGCGGCAATGATCGCCAAGGGCGCAATGTAATCGATGGCGCCAACGGAAGAAATCAGCCTTCTATAAAAAGAGAGGGTGTAAGCCTTTGAGAGGCTAATGCTTATGCTCCAAGTGATCTTCCTAGTGCCCCACAAGCTCTAAACTCTTCTTACTCGCTTTTACTCCATTCTATTTGTAAGAAGAGTGATCTTGATTGTAAAGGTTACCTCCACCTAGCTTGGCGCAAAGGAGAGACCATTTAGTGGATTGGTTTAGCGGAGTGATTCACCGAGGACGAATCGGGGACCGTGGATTAGCGGCGTAGCCGTGAACCACGTTACATTCTTTGTTAGCGTTTGTTTTCTCGTATTTCTATTTGCTTATCTTTATTAGTCTTCCACTTGTGCTAATTAGTTTTGTAGATTAGCAAATACCGGCATCCAAACGAAAAGGGCTATTCACCCCCCTCTAGCCGTACCGATCCCCTACAAGTGGTATCAGAGCCAAGGAAAGCTTGTCGAGGACTAACCGCCACAACAAGCAACATTCAAAATGGCCAGCTCAAACATCCACCCACTGAAGTTCGACGGCGAATTCTCTTGGTGGAAAAAGAGAATGGAGGTATTTTTCGAAACGGATTTTGATATAATGATTACAATGGAATCCGGTTTCGTTTTGCCTAGGGATGAAGAAGGGAAGCCAATAGAGAAATCTAGGTGGACCAAAAGGCAAAGGGAAGAGCACCTTGCAAATTCAAAGGCAAAACATCATCTTTTCAATGTGCTCCCCCAACAAGAGATCAACCGAATCGGAGAATGTTCTAGCGCCAAAGAGATGTGGGAGAAGCTTATAGAACTCCATGAAGGCACATCCGAGGCCAAGCTAGCAAGGAGAGACCTCCTCCGCTCCCAACTATCCAATATAAAATTAGAAAAGGGAGAAAAGGTAACCTCACTACACTCTAGGTTTAAAGAAATTTTAATTGGGCTAACAAGTGTAGGTGAGAAGCTATCAAACCGGGACATGCTCATGAAGGCTATAGATGCCTTTCCCCGGTCCTCAAAGTGGAGCTCCATGGTGGATTCGTTCTACATCTCCAAGAACTTGGAAGTAAGTACCTTGGAGGAATTTTTCTCAACAATGGAGCTCCACGAAACTAGGCTTGAAGGAATACAAGAGGAGCCTAGAATTCAACCCTCAAGAGGAGTAGCATTGTTGGCAAATAAGGGGAAGAAGAAGATGGAAATCCCCTCCTCCTCCGATGATGAAGCGTCTTCCTCCTCCTCCATGGATAGCACCGAAGAAGCCTATATGGTAAGGAGGGTAAGACGTGCATTTAAGAATTTTAGATTTGATAAATCTAATGATAGGAATAGAAGACCAAGGGGGAAGGTCATATGCTACAATTGCCAAGGAGAAGGGCACATAAGGGACAATTGTCCTCTCCTAAACAAGAGCAAGGAAGAGAGGAAAAAGAAAGAAGAAAAGAAGAAGAAAAAGGGGAGCAAGAAGAAAAAGGAAGAGGAGAAGAAGACAAAGGAAAAGGGAAAGGCCAAAGCTCTCAAGGCAAGGACTTGGGATGACCCATCTTCATCCTCCTCATCATCATCGGATGAGGAGAATGCCTTTGTCACCAATTTGGCCTTGATGGCTTTTGATGACTTGGATTATTCTTCATCCGAAAATGAAAGATCAAGCTCAAGTGGGGAGAGCTCAAATGAAGGGGGAGCTTCTACATCCTCATCATCCGAAGAAGAAGAAGAAGACATGGAAACTATGATAACAAATGCTTCTCCTAAGAAAATAGTTTTCATAATTTCTAGTTTAACTAAGGACTTATTTGGAATGAAAAAGAAGAATAAAAGCATGTTTAATCAAATTAAGGATTTAGAAAATAAGCTAGAAAATGCATGCTTAAATGATAATATTTCTTCTAGCTTAGATGATGCATGCTCACATGACTATATGCCTTTGAATGTTAATGATGCATGCATAGAGGAAAATAGGGCATTAAGGGAAAAGGTAGATTATTTAACCAAAGCCCTAGAGAAATTCACAATTGGCTCCAACACCTTAAATATGATCTTAGGGAGCCAAAGAGCTAGTTTCAACAAGAAAGGCCTAGGCTACAAGGAAAAGAAAAATGAAAAGGCCTACAAATGCCTTATAGCTAGGGGACAAGATAAAAAGAAACTAATTACTAGGAAATGGATCCCCAAGGAGTATTTAGTGAACCCAATAGGAAAGAATTTATTTTGGGTTCCAAAATCCATCCTTAAGGGTTAGAAAACCCCTAGGGTAGTCAACCATATGAACTTGACCTATATCATATTTTGGTTGACTTAGGATGACGGGACAACATTTTTTAGATAGTGTTGGGTGATGATAACGTACCCATAAATAGGTAATAATGCTTAAATCATGATGATTGATGTAAATGTATATGTACAATCATGATTTATGATTTATGATATTGCGCACATCATCATGAGAAAGAGGGTTAAATCATGCTTTAGGTGATAATTTGTTTATTATCATCACATATTACCTAATCCATGGTTATAAATTGATGAAAATAGGCATTTCATGATCATAATGTAGAATTAAATCATATATGTCATTATGATCATGTAGGTTGTTAGGTTGATACTTAACCATGATAGAATTGCATGAATATATTGGTTAAGTATATACAAATACCCCCTAGGATGCATCTCACACTCACTATAGGCTAACTTGATTGCAAACTTAGCATGGGTGAGATATTAGGATGATACAAATGTCCACTAATACCTATGGCATTTAGATGGTCATTTAAAGTATCAAAATAGCAATAATAGACCAATCATGGGGAAGGCTTATGTTTAATTCATAGACATATTGCCCAAAGATCATGGTTGGATATTTCATATGTTTTCAAAACAATTCTTTAATCTAAAATCTATGTATTCATGTTTTGGAACAATTCAAAGCAAGACTAGGTGTTAAAATGGATACTAACATGCTCAAAAACTAGTGGTTTTTCAAGTGTTTGGATTTTTGGCAAATCTCAGAAAATATAATGATTTTTCATGAAAAACTATTTTTCCTTGATAGATATACTTAATAGAAATATTCTCCTCAAATTTCATGATTTTTCGAATTTTTAATACATTTCAAATTCGTAAAATCATAATTTGAATCAATTGACCGATCGATATCATATAGCGATTCATTGCTCACCTGAAAATCAGCCTGCAATTTTCTGATTTCAGATTTTAATATTGTTTTTGGTATTTTCCCTCCATTATACTTGATGCCATGAGCTTATAACTTAGTGTTAATCTTTTTGATGGTGTCAAAGGGGGAGAAATAATTTATGTTTAAGTTAATCATTTTAGGGGGAGAAATATATGATAGGGGGAGAAAATTTGCATAGAGAGTTTCATGGATTAAGGGGGAGTTGCATGTTGCTATATCATGTTTATCTTTACATGCTCTCTTACCTTAGAATTTATATCAAATGTTTTTACCTAACTTAAACGGATTGCCACACATCAAAAAGGGGGAGATTGTTAGGGCAATCTCTTGCCGTAATATGGTTTTGATGGTGTGGCAAAGGGTTTAAGTTAGGTTGGTATGTTTATTTGATATGTGCGTTAGAGTCTTGCAGGTACTTAGTAATTCACACATGGAGCCTTGGCGGGTTCACCCTCACAACCTCGGTCCTTGAGTCGGAGAAGGATGACTTTGCGGAAGCCGTGCGCTTGGAGCATCCGAGGGACCGCCGGACGAGATGACTTGAAGTAAAGCCAAGGAAGCAGACTTCAGAGGCAAGAGACGCGAAGGAGCATTGCGGAGCCGTGCGCCTGATGCTGTCGAGGGACGTGGCCACGAACGAAGAGAGCTTCGGCGAGGGACTTCGAGTGAGATGAGAGAATGAGTGAAATGTAAGTAGCTCATTAGGTGAACTTGGCCGAATGGCTGAGTGTCGGAGACTTGACCGCAAGGGTTAAGGTTTACCCGACTGCCGGAAGCTCAAACTTATGTTAAGTTTGAGTTTCACACGGCACCAGTCGACTGCCATGGAATGGAAGTCGACTGCTCTGAGTCGAGTGAGTTCGACTGGTATCCGACTGATGGGTTTATGCCCAGCAATGATCGCTATGGAATGGCAATGATCGCCAGAGGATATCGCGGCAACCGCCGTGAGCCGATCGCGAATGATTACGGGACAGAATGACCGGGTGAGGTTCAGCAATGATCGCCAAGTGTGTTGGACTACAACGGTTAGGATTTGACGTGTTCGGAGGCCGTAGTGGAATGACGCCAAGGGCTGCAATGATCGATGGCGGCCAACGGGAAGAAATCAGCCCTCTCTATAAAAAGAGAGGGTGTAAGCCTTTGAGAGGCTAATGCTTATGCTCCAAGTGATCTTCCTAGTGCCCCACAAGCTCTAAACTCTTCTTACTCGCTTTTACTCCATTCTATTTGTAAGAAGAGTGATCTTGATTGTAAAGGTTACCTCCACCTAGCTTGGTGCAAAGGAGAGACCATTTAGTGGATTGGTTTAGCGGAGTGATTCACCGAGGACGAATCAGGGACCGTGGATTAGCGGCGTAGCCGTGAACCACGTTACATTCTTTGTTAGCGTTTGTTTTCTCGTATTTCTATTTGCTTATCTTTATTAGTCTTCCGCTTGCGCTAATTAGTTTTGTAGATTAGCAAATATCGGCATCCAAACGAAAAGGGCTATTCACCCCCCTCTAGCCGTACCGATCCCCTACAAATTCATGCTTAAATGATAATGTTTCTTCTTGCCATGATGATGCATGCTCACATGAATATATGCCTTTGGATGTTAATGATGCATGCATAGAGGAAAATAGGGCATTAAGGGAAAAGGTAGATTATTTAACCAAAGCCCTAGAGAAATTCACTATTGGCTCCAACACGTTAAATATGATCATAGGGAGCCAAAGGGCAAGCTTTAACAAAAAGGGCCTAGGATATAAGGAAAAGAAAAATGAAAAAGCCTACAAATGCCTAATAGCTAGGGGACAAGATAAAAAGAAAGTAATAGCTAGGAAATGGATCCCCAAGGAATATCTAGTGAACCCAATAGGAAAGAACTTATTTTGGGTTCCAAAATCCATCCTTAAAGGTTAGAATAACCCTAGGGTAGTCAACCACATGGACCTAACCTATATCATATTTTGGTTGACTCAGGATGACGGGACAACATTTTTTAGATAGTGTTGGGTGATGATAACGTACCCATAAATAGATAATAATGCTTAAATCATGATGATTGATGTAATTCCTATGTATATTTACAATCATGATTTATGTTTTTGAAATTTGGCACGTTATCATAAGAAATAGGTTTGAATCATGCTTTGGGTAATACTTTGTTTGTTATCATATAATACCTAATGCATGACTATTATTTTATGAATACATGAGTTTCATGATCATAATGTGAAATTAAATCATATATGTCATTATGATCATGTAGGATGTTAGGTTGATACTTAACCATGATAGAATTGCATGAATATGTTGGTTAAGTATATACAAATACCCCCTAGGATGCATCTCACACTCACTATAGGCTAACTTGATTGCAAACTTAGCATGGGTGAGATGTTAGGATGATACAAATGTCCACTAGTGCCTATGGCATTTAGATGGTCATTTAAAGTATCAAAATAGCAATAATAGACCAATCATGGGGAAGGCTTATGTTTAATTCATAGACATATTGCCCAAAGATCATGGTTGGATATTTCATATGTTTTCAAAACAATTTCTTACCTTAAAATACATGTATTCATGTTTTGAAACAATTGGAACCAAAACTAGGTGTTAAACTTGATACTATCATGATCAAAAACCTAGTAGTTTTTAAAGCTTTTGGATTTTTGGTAAAAACGTGAAAATATAATGTTTTTTCATGAAAAACTATTTTTCCCTGATATATATACTTAAATGAAATGTGTTCCCCAAATTTCATGATTTTTCAAATTTTCTGGAATTTTTTATGCATTTACGAAATTAAAAATTAGAAATTCCAAAAAAATCACGCGTACCGATCGTATCCGAACGGCCGATCGATGGCCTGCATTTCAGACCAGTAATGGCTGAATTCCAATTTTTTATCAACTTGTGGTATTTTCTTTCTATTAGACTTGATGCCATATGTTTCTAACTTAGTATTCATATTTTTGATGGTGTCAAAGGGGGAGAAATGAATATGTTTAAGTTAATTATGATATGGGGAGAGATTAAGGGGGAGTTTCATGGATTAAGGGGGAGTTGCATGTTGCTATCAAATGTTTATGTTTACATGTTTTCTTACCTTACATTCTTACCTTACAAATTTATATCAAATGTTTTACGTAACTTAAACGGATTGCCACACATCAAAAAGGGGGAGATTGTTAGGGCAATCTCTTGCCGTGATATGGTTTTGATGGTGTGGCAAAGGGTTTAAGTTAGGTTGGTATTGTTGATTTAATATGTGCGTTGAAGTCGTGCAGGACTTAGTAATTCGCACATGGAGCCATGGCGAGTTTCACCAACTCATCACTCGGGCCTTGAGTCGGTGAAGGATTGCTTTGCGGAAGCCGTGCGCTTGGAGCATCCGAGGGACCGCCGGACGAGAAGCTTGGAGTGAAGCCGGAGGAAGTAGTCTTCGAGGCAAGAGATGCGAAGGAGCATTGCAGAGCCGTGCGCCTGATGCTGCCGAGGGACGTGGCCGAGAATGAAGAGAACTTCGAAGGCGAGGGACTCCGAGGGATGAGAGTGAGCGATTGTAACCTGGGAAGGGTAGCTCTTAGGTGAAACTTGGCCATTTGGCCAAGTGTCGGATGGGTTTTCCCGACACCAGTCGACTGCCATGTCATGGCAATGATCGCCCGAGTCGATGGGTTGATCGATCGTATAAGACCGTTTGCTTGGCAATGATCGCCATGGAATCGCAATGATCGATGATTGATAGCAGCCGAATGACCGCCAGTGGAAGGCCGATCGATGGAATCGCTGACGGCAGAATGGAGTCGACTCGACTGAGCACTCGACTGATCGAGCATCAGTCGACTGATGGTCCCATCAGTCGACTGATGCCAATACCGTTGGATGGAATCCAACGTGGAAAGCGGCCGTTATTGGGCAACGGCTACGGGATCAGTCGACTGATCGAGGGCATCAGTCGACTGATCCTGTGTCAACGGGAAGAAACCCTCTTCCTCTATAAAAAGGAAGGGGGTAAGGGTTTGGGAGCCTAATGCTTATGCTCTAATACTCTCCAAAAGTTCCCTAAAGCTTTCCATCCTCTTACTCAAGCTTATTTCCATTCTATTTGTAAGAGGAGTGTTTGTAAAGGTTACCTCCACCTAGCTTGGTGCAAAGGAGAGACCAATAGTGATTGGGTTTCGGAGCGATTCACCGTGGACGAATCGGACCGTGGATTAGCGGCGTAGCCGTGAACCACGTTACATCTCGGTGTTTGTATTGCTTGCTTATATTTTGCTTGTCTTTATTTACATTTGTATATTCTACTTGCGCTAACGCTTTGTAGACGAGCAAAATACGACGTCCAACGAACGAGGGCTATTCACCCCCCTCTAGCCGGCCATTCGATCCGACCCAACAATAGTGACTGTGTTGAGTTAGTGGACGAGGTTGATACTAAGTACAAGGATATTCGTATAACGATTGATACTAGATTCGAGGAGCTTCAAATCAGGATGGATACATGGTTTTCAAAAATCTCTTCCCAACAGCAGGATATTCTTACTCTCCTACGTGCCATGATGTCGGATTCGTCGGGACCATCGTTGCCAGCCATGTAGTTTTTAGGGACATTGTTTTTTTATATATGTAAACTTTTGAATTCGAGAAACATATATATCAGAATATTTGGTTAACACTTGAGTTATATGTATAAAATGTTGACTGCATATATGTTGTTATTGAATATGATTGTTCTTGTGTATTTAGATGTGTGTTTAGATGTTATGAATAGGTTTATCACAACCATTTTTAAGGAAAATTCTACCAAAAATTTTCCGGTTGTCTATACCTTTTAATATATATGCACAATCATTATCTACTTTGTTAAAATATACAATTGTTGGTGCATTGGATAACTGAGGATAATGAATTCAGGGGGAGTGATCCTATTGATTGCTCTTTTTGTGTGTTTGCCAAAGGGGGAGAGATGAGTGGCTTTTAAGTTTAAGGTGGAAGATAAGTGGAATAAGTGGAGTTTAAGCTGAAGTAGGGATCGTTAATCTTTAACCTTGCTTATATGGAAGTTTTGAAATTAATTGCAAATCTATGTTTGAAATGAAAGCCTTATTACACATCTTGATTTGATGAAGTTCTTAAATACTGAAAATTCTGTACAAATCTGAGAATATTATATTTTTCTATAATTGCATCACCTAAACTTAAACCATGTTGTCAAACATCAAAAAGGGAGGATTGTTGGTGCAATCATGCCCAAATGATGTTTTGATGTTTGACAAGGGGTTAAGTCAAGGTGATAATTATGTGTTATTTCATGCGTTTTGGTTGAGATGTATTTTTAGGAAGTTTCTTGTAGGATGAGGAGTCTTGGCTAGTGAAGACCCGGACGAGGAGTCCTAGAAAGTGAAGACCCGTACGAGGAGTCCTGGCAAGTGAAGACCCGGATAAGGAGTCCTGGCAAATGAAGACCTGGACAAGGAGTCCTGGCAAGTGAAGACTCGGACGAGGAGTTCTGGCAAGTGAAGACCCAGACGAGGAGTCCTGGCAAGTCAAGACCCGGATGAGGAGTCCTAGCATGAAGACTCAGACAAGGAGTCTTGACATGAAGTCCCGGAAGCAATTCTTGGCACGGAAGACCTATGAATAGTGGTTCATAGGCATTAGGTAAAGGGTACAGGATAGAACCTTTCTTATGCGTGGTTTCAACACTAGACAAGTTGAAACGGTCAAGAGTCAAGGCAGTGGACGAGGCAGCACCTCGACTGATTACCCCATCAGTTGAGGCGTCACCTCGACTAGCCTACAAAGCGCTGAGAAGACCGTAGCAGTCGAGGCGGCACCTCGACTGGGGTTATTTCTCACGAACAGAAGAAAGCTGCAATCGATTAGCATTTCGACTGGGGCCTGTGTGTTCGAAGGAAAAACCTACAGCAGTCGAGGCGACGCCTTGACTAGAGCTTTGGTTCAATTGAACAGAAACAAGGGTCTGTCGACTGCAAGCTCGAATGTTGCTCTGTTGGGTTGAAATAGAAGCCTACCAGTTGAGGCGATGGACCAGCGCCTCGACTGGACCAATGTTTCAATGGATAAATAATTCTAATTATGGTAAAAAACTTACCGTTGGAACTGTCATTAAATGCTAGTTAATGCGCCAATCAAGACGACTTGACTGTACGGGTCAGAAAAGCCCTAATCAGGCTTGATTTAAAAGGTTTACATGGTTATTTTTCCTTAAGAAAGTTGTTACTACTCACTACAACCTTGGAAGCGATTATTTGAGCGAGAGTTCCTTGATCCTCCAAGTTTTGATCATCCTTAAAGGCAATCAACGATTCTGAAAAGAAGAAGTGCTCTAGTTCTCACTGCAACATTTGTAATATGTTCTTCTTCATTTCCTACGGCTGTAAGTTGTGTATAAACATCTGAAAATTTGTATTAAGAGGTTTCTCCACCTCCGGTGTGTCACCGAGAAGGAGAAGTATTATAGTGGTGTTGTGCATCACTAGAACCGACTAGGGCTCAATCGTAGAGTAGGAACTTGGGTTTCGAATTACATAAATTCTTTGTGTTGTGCTTGTTGTGGTTTTTGTATTTGTATTCTTGTTTCCACTGCGTACTAACAACTATAGACGAGCACAACGAATCGAAGAGACGATTATCACTATTCATCCCCCCCTTCTAGTGACACCAACAATCCGTGACTACAACGCTCAAAAGCGGGCCGAGGTGCTGCCTCAACTGGGTCTCCAATTGAGGCACCTTGCATCTGGTTGACCGCAGTCGAGGCCAATCAAGGCGGCGCCTCGACTGAGACTCCAGTCGAGGCGCCAGTCGAGGCCAATCAAGGCGGTGCCTCGACTGAGACTCCAGTCGAGGCGCCAGTCGAGTTGCCTTGTGTCTATGGCCATAACTCAGCCGTAGTCGATCGCCAGTCGACTCCCATAAGTCGACTGATCATAATCTCAGTCGACTGCTAAGTGTCGACTCGGCTGCCAAGTGTCATAACACTTGACCAGTCGACTGGTCCATGACCCCAGTTGACTGATACACCTCAACCCTGAGGTTTACCCCAAGTATAATGCCCTCATACTTGCTAGACCACCCTTAGCCTAGACCTAAGCCTTCTAGCCACCTCCATCATCCTCACGCTTATCGGATCCCTTCAAGTCATCCATGACTTGTTCATCCATATGCTAACCTTCAGTTATTTCAATCAGCTATTGTCATGCTAAGCTGGTGTACACTGCCAAGGCACATTAGGCTTACGCTGCCAAGACATACGCTTGGACTTTACGCCACCAACCATTGGACTTATGTTGCCATGACTCCACCCTTAGATTTTACGCCGCCAATATCAACCCTTGGACTTCCCTTGCCAACCCATGTTGGACTTTCCAATTGCCAAGACTCAAGCTTGGACTTTCCATGCCAAGTACTCAAGACTTGGACTTTACCATTGGCAAGACCCATGCTTGGACATTCCATGCCAAGTGTCAACCCTATGTCAACCATATATTCAATCCATTATCAAACAATGGCCAACTCATCATCAAACATCAAAACACAAGCATCAAAACACTACTCGAGTCAAACTCGAGTCTGGTCAATCGTGACCTGGGCCGATTGCACCAACAATCTCCCCCTTTTTGATGTTTGACAAAAACTTTGAGTTAGGGCACCTAACTCAACCTATCAATTCTCCTCCTTTTTGACAAACATAAAAAAGGCTTTTCCTAAGGGTATCAATGTCTCATATCCTAATGAGATCTTATAATCTTCCCCTTGGTCCAAAAATATCTAGTATGCCTTCACTCTTCCTAGTGATAAGTCCCATATCACTAAAGAGAGGCAATCCTTCAAACTCTAAACTTTCTCCCAATTCTCCCCCTCATGAGGAAGAACACATCCATCATCCAATGATGGATAACCTCCCCCTAAAGGCTTGCTCCCTCTTGACCATTGCACTAACAATGTCCTTGGAGAGTCCCTAAGCCTATAGGAACACTAAACCATCAAAATTAAGAGAAAAATTTCAAACTTGAACTTTGACGCACCTTAAAATTTTGATACACACCCTAAACAATTCTCCTAATCCATATTCAATGGATTTTCACCCTTTCTAATGCTTTCCAAAGCATATCCCAGGGTTAGGAGCAGTTAGGGTAGTCTAACATAGTTGAAATATGGGCTAAACATCCTGGTTTACCCGAAATCAAAATTTGTAGTCGACTGTTTCAGTTAACAGTCGATAGCCTATGCATCAGTTGACTGAGAAAGCTTTTAGTCGAGTGATAGCAGCTCCAGTTGAGGTGCCACCTCAACTGATTGACTTTTAAATCAATATTTAGACCATCTTTAGAAATGGATAAATAATTCTAGAAAATTCAAAAAAATGTGAAATTTCGACCACACATTAATTATGCCAAACACTATAGGGGAAAAATAGTTTTCTATGAAAATAACTTTTAAAATCAAAGAATGATACAAAGTTCAAAAGCATTGAAACTTTCAATGTTTTTAGTAAACTTTGTTTCAATCTTCTCAATGGTGATTGCTATCAAAAGATAGGCTTCACCAAGGTTTTTCAAAATGATTTTAAAATGTTTTCAAAACCTTATATTGAACTATGGTCTATGGGCTTAATTCACATGATTTGTATAAAAGCTTTCCTCATGATTCATCCATGCATGGTATAAGATGAGTTTGAGTTCATCTAGATGCAAGAACTATGCACCTGAACTTAACTCATTTTCTAGCATCTCACATGTGTCTAGGGTGTATGAAAACACACACATGTCAATTTGATGTGAGATGTCGATTTTGTTCATCATAATTTAAGGCCTCATGCATTTTTTTAAGGCAACTCTATTTGATTCCCTTATACATGGGACTTCAAATCATGCCATTTGTCCTTAAATCAATTTTAATTAATGCATGAATGATGATTATGACATAATTGATAGCATAATTAAACATGTGCCAATAATCATGATGTTATGGCATAAGATTAAATCTAAATATACATGGCATAAAAACTAACCTAAGCATTATCATGACATTTAATGATAAAAATAAGATATGATGTCATGACATGACAATGGCAAACAAGGTATGACAAATAAAAGGTATAACTATAAAAAACCTAAATTTTAGTATTAATTTCTATTTGTTAGGATTAAATTAATTTTTTCATATTACCACTTATCTCCAAAGTGTGCCAAAAATCCAAAATGACACACTATAACCTCTAAACCTTAATTGTGCCAATTTAATCAATTTTTCAAAACTTCTTAAAGATATTGGCACATCCTAAAACCTTTTAGGATTTAAATTCATACTTATTTCCAAAGTATCCCATTACCTTGGAAATGCCCTAAAGTGTCAACTTTGCTATGGTTGAGTTAACTACCCCCACCAATTCAAGTTGACAAGACCTAACCCATCTAGCGTGAAGGGATCACGCTCCTAGGAACCCTATACCTATTGGAGCTCCTTGGGTTAAATAGGTATTCACTAGGGATGACTTCCCTAGATACCTTCCTAATAACCCTTCTAGGCTTAGAAGCCTTGGTCATTTGGGTCTTGACTAGGTTAACTCTAGGGACAACTCCCCTTGTAACCTTCTTAGTGGCTTCCCTAGGTTTTCTTGAAACCTTAGCCACTAGGCACACACCATGGTTACCCTTTGGGATGACCTCCCTAGTAACCTTGGTTTTCCTAGACCTAGATTGAGTTCCATAATCGAATGGAATATGATGATAGGTAGTCTTATCTACCTTGGACTTAGGCTTGTGGCACAAGCCTTTCTTGCCCATAGATGACCCTTGCCTCCTAGACCCTAGGTTTTGACTCCTAGACCCTTTAATTGAATTTGTCATTCTTGCAAGAGTCTTTTCATGTTTCTCAAGCCTTGACCTCAAGGCTTGATTTTCTAATTCTAATTTCCCAATCTTTGAATTTTCATTTAGTATTTGGGCATGGTTCTTCATTTTAGGCATATGCCTACCCTTCTTAGGGTTAGTACCTAAATGTTCCTCTACCTTCCTAATAGTTTCCCTAGGTAGGATTTTTCTAGGGTTATTGAAGGGTTTTTCCCGGAAACGAAGCTCTTATACCACATGAATGTGGAGAAACTTTGCTTCCCACTTCAACTCGGTCGCTTGTTCATGGCGATCCCTTCGACGTCCCCAGATTAAAAAAATTTAATCCTAGACAAAAGGGATTTCCAAAGCAACCGTTTCATCGTTGTGCTATTCGATTAGAGTAGTCAACTTGAACAAATATGTTGTTCAAGCAACCAGCCTCTATTCTACGAATAGCCGCGGAATAGACGATGTACGGATCGTCGACTTTTGTGTTTATGTTCGGGGTCCAAGTATATTTAGCCACAAAATAAAACATATAACATGCATATAATTGAAAAATAATTATAGACATAATACAAAAGAACACTAATCAAAATAAACAAGATTATACCTCTTGATCTTCTATTGTATGTCCTTCCTCCTTCTGGACGTCGTGTAGGCGATGATCTTCCAAAAGTCGAAGCCTCCTAGATCACCAATCTTCCTTTCCTTGTTCACTCCGAACACAGGAAGATCATAACACAAAACTCTTCTTCCTATCTAGAACCGACCACTAAGTCAATAGACTCGATGTTGCCGCCGGCCAAGGAAGAGAATATGGAGTATGAAAACCGGCCAAAGGAGAATCAAGGAGGGTGATGGGCGCCGGCCAACTCTTGGAGAGGAGAAAGGAAACCAACCCTTCACCTTGTAGCCGCCCAAAACCCTAACCCTAGCTCTCCTAGTTGCCGCCGGCCAAAGAAGAGGGGAAGAGGAATAGGTTGAGCACCGTCCAAAGTAGAGGGAAGAAGGATAGGTGCCGGCAACACCTTAGGAAGAAGAAGAAGGGAACCTCTCCTCTTGTTGTCGCCCACTCCACCTCCCAAACCCTAGCCGCCCAACTCAATCCTAACCTCCCGAGGATTCCTTGCTGCCCAAGCTAAAGGGAAGCAAACCCTAATCTCCTAAGCCATGCCTTGCCGCCCACCTTAATCCTCTATTTATAGAGTTGGGCTCAAGCCTCCTTTTAATCTCCACCGTCGATTCTAGGGATTTAATCTAGAGAATTAATCTCAACCGTCGGATCTAGAGATTTAATCTCCATCGTCGGATCTAGAGTTTTGTTTTCAACCATTGGATCTAGGCTTCATGAGGTTTTAATAGGCTACAATAGGGACCATGAGGAGGGGTTGGATCTTGGCCACCCAATGGATCAAGCCCACATAAAGTCCGATCCATTAATGATAATCCAATCCACTAAAGGTTTATCATTGATCTACCTCACCAACCCCCATAAGATAATATGGGCTCCATATATTATTTGTACATTTTTCTCCCCGTGTTTAAAATCTCGAATGTCCGTCGATTAATTAATTTATTGACAATTAATTAATCAACATCTAACTCCATGAGTAGTACCACTCAACCTTATCATCATGCTGGACCAAGTCCACCTATAGGGTTTACATGAGGAACCTTATGAGCTCCTCAAGGGGACATCATCATCCTAATATATAGGACACGGTTTCCTCCTATAATCAATGACACACCATATAAATAATATCATTTCCCAACTTACCGAGCCTATCGATTTAATCTATAAATCTCGCCCATTGGTAAATCAAAGAAATGAATACTAAGTATATGTGCCCATTATTATATCGGGATTAAGAGCATGTACAATATAATATCTGAGGTCCGATTCGATTATGTAGTCAGCAATAAATCGAATCACCTCTAAGTCGGTCCTGCTCAATACACACAAAGTGCACTAGTGTGATTCTATTGTCAAGACAAACCAATACCAAATCACACTACAACCATACCAATGGTTTGTCCAAAGTCATCTCGGTTGTGAGCCTTTACTTATACTTTACAAGGAGCCGATAACATGATCTCCCGTGTGACACCACACACCATGTTATCTACAATGTAATGTATTAGATAATATGCATAAACATAAATATGCAAACAATGATGATGTGATTCTTATTTCAAAAATAAAGATGTTCATACAGAAGATAGACTTTTCAGTATACATCCCAACAGTTATTAGTCCCAAATTTTGCCTTAGGTCTAAAATGTTAGGGCAATCAACCTAAGTATGGTTTGGTTTTGATGTGTGTGGCAAAGGATTTAAGTTAGGTTTTTTATGTGATTTGATATGTGTGTTTAAGTTGTGCAGAACTTAAGTTTATCACACATGTGTTGACTTGATGTAGCATTGGCGAGTTCACCATCTCATGGCTTGGGTCCTTGAGTCAGTGAAGGATGGCATTGCGGAAGCCGTGCGCTTGGTGCACCCGAGGGACCGTCGAATGAGGATCAAATGAAGTGAAGCCAGAGGAAGAAGACTTTGTGGCAAGACGTGAAGGATGTCATAAGAGGAGCCAAGGGCTTAGTGCATCCGAGGGACGCAGGCCGAAGAGAGCTTCGAGGTGAGGGACTTCATGGGAGATGAGAGTGAGCAATTGTAACCAGGGACGGGGTAGCTCAGCTAGGTGAATTTGGCTAAGTGGCTAAGTCAAGTGTCGGATGCTCAAACTTAGGTTTGAGATTTTACCCGACAAGTCGGACGCTCAAACTTGTGTCTGAGGTTTTACCCGAAAATGGGATAAGTCAAATGCTTAAACATGAGTTTGAGGTTTCTACCTGACGAATGGAAGTGTCGGATGCTCAAATAGGTGGTTTGAGGTTTACTTGACCGTCGGATGCTCAAACAAGTATTTATTTGAAGTTTTACCCGACACCAGTCGACTACTATAGATAGCAGTCGACTGCTCTGAGTCGACTGAATGTCGACTGGTGTTCGACTGAAGGGTTTCTAGCCTAGCAGTCAATTTCTAGGATTTGACAGTCGATTTCTACGCCATCAGTTGAACTGCCAAGGTATGACAATGATCACGAAGGTGGTCATGGGCGAAACCACTGTGAGTCGATCGATCGGCGGCTACGCAAGCCGCAATGATCGCCGCCAACAATGACTACAAAGCCTACCATCGATCGCGACGATGACAAGTCAGAAGTCATTGGGAGTCGCCCGTTAGAGCAATAATCGACTGATGGCATACAACAGTCGCCTGCTGCATGCTCAACAAGAAGAAAACCCTCTTCTCTATAAAAAGAGGGCTTGGGTGCCTTTGGGAGGTTAATTCTTAACTCCTATTCATACTCCCAAGTGCTATGAACGTGTTTTCCTCCTCCTTCTTGTTCTTACTTCAAATCTATTGTAAGAGGGAGAGATTATGTAAGAAGATTTACCTCCACCTTGCTTTGGGCTAATGGAGAGACTAGTGGATTGAGTTGAGGAGTGATTTGCCTTAGGAATCATCCGTGGATTAGCGGAAAGGGTCGTGAACCACGTTACATCTCTGTGTTTGAGTTTGCATCTTCTTTACTCTTTGTGTTTATTTTAATTGTTTTGTTTTAGCATATTCCACTGCGCTAATCTAAAATTGTAGACAATTAAGACACGATTTCCATCGACAATCAACAAGGGATATTCAACCCCTCCTTCTAGCTGGGCCATGATCCTCCAACAAGTGGTATCAGAGTGAGGAGATTGTCACCGGACTCACTACCACAACAATCAATGAAATGGCCGGCTCTAACATCCATCCACCCAAATTTGAAGGCGATTTCTCTTGGTGGAAGAAGAGAATGGAGGTATTCTTTGAAATAGATTTTGATATTATGGTTATTATAGAAATCGGTTTCAATTTATCTAGGGATGAAGAAGGGAAGCCAATCGAAAAATCAAGGTTGACTAAGAAGCAAAGAGAGGAGCACCTTGCAAATTCAAAAGCCAAGCACCATCTCTACAACGTGCTCCCTCAACAAGAAATCAATAGGATTGGAGAGTGCGCTAGTGCCAAGGAGATGTGGAAGAAGCTAGTGGAGCTTCATGAAGGCACATCCAAAGCCAAGCTAGCAAGAAGGGACCTACTCCGATCACAATTAAACAACATCGAGCTAAACAAAGGAGAAAAGGTACTATCCTTGCATTCAAGATTTAAAGAAATAATAAATGGGTTATCTAGTGTAGGGGAGAAGCTCTCGAATTGGGACATGATCATGAAAGCAATAGACGCCTTCCCTCGGTCATTGAAATAGAGCTCCATGGTGGACTCATTCTACATCTCAAAGAATCTAGAGGTAAGTACTCTAGAAGAATTTTTTTTCTACCATAGAATTACAAGAAACTAGGCTTGAAGGTATAGTAGAAGATCCAATCAAGCAATCAAGGGGAGTAGCGCTTGTAGCTGACAAAGGAAAGAAGAAGAAGAAGACTCCACTCTCCTCATCGGATGAAGAATCTTCCTCATCAATGAATAGCAATGAAGAGGCCTACATAGTAAGAAAGGTAAGGTGTGCATTGAAAAATTTTAAGTTTAACAAATCTAATGATAGGAGGAGAAGAAGAAAAGTGATATGCTACAATTGCCAAGGAGAGGGACACATGAGGGATGAGTTCTCCCAATTAAACAAAAGCAAGGAAGAAAGGAGAAAGAATGACAAGAAGAAGGAAGGGAAGAAGAAAAAAGAAAAGAAATCCAAAGAAAAGGGGAAGGAAAAAGCGCAAAACCTAAAAGCGACATGGGACGATCCATCATCATCGGAAGAAGAAGAGACCGCCTCCCATTTTTCACTAATGGGAATAGATGATGTAGCCTCCACCTCATCCGAAAGAGAATAAGCAAGCTCAAGTGAGGAGGAGAGCTCAAGTGTAGGGGGAGCATCATCATCATCGGAAGAAGGGGATTGGGTAAGTGAGGTAACAAATCTCCCTCCAAAAAAGGTTATTTCCATGATCTCTAGTTTAACTAAGGACTTGTTTAGGGCTAAGAAGAAAAACAAATGCATGCTTGATGAAATTAGAAAATTAGAAGAAAACCTAGAAAATGCATGTTTAAATGATAATTCTTCTTATTCTATGACAAATGATGCATGTTTAGAAGAAAATAGAATTTTAAGGGAAAAGGTAGAATACCTCACCAAATCACTTGAGAAATTTACCATTGGCTCAAATACCCTAAATATGATCATTGGGAGCCAAAGGAAAAGTTTTAACAAAAAGGCTTAGGATACAAGGGATCAAAGAATGGGAAAGCCTACCATTGTTTAATTGCTAGAGGACAATCTAAAACAAACATGGTAGCTAGGAAATGGATCCCAAAGGAGTACTTGATGAACCCTATTGGAAAGAATCTATATTGGGTTCTCAAGTCAATCCTTAAGGGTTAGAGAAACCTAGGATAATCAACCATAAGTGGACTTATTTTATATCATGATAAATGGTTGACTTATGATGATGTTGGGGTGATATTTGATTTATGATCATGATGTGCAATTATGGATAATACTTGTTTTATGATCATGATGGGTGTTTTAGGATGATACTTAACCTTGGGTAGAATTGCATGAAATTGTGGTTAAGTATAAATACCTTTAGTTACATCTCACAATTCACCATAAGGCTAACTTGATTGAAAACATATCAATGGGTGAAATGTTAGGTTGATACGAGTGTTTCACTAATGCTTATGGCATTTAGATGGGTCACTTAGAGTATCATGACATAACAATCATAGACCAACCATGGGGAAAGCTTATGTTTAATTCATGGACATATTTCCTAATGATTATGGTTGGCTATTTTAAATGATTTAAAACCATTTCATGTTTTGAAAATTGAGGGTTTATGTTTTGAAACATTCTAAGGCAAAACTAGGTTTCAAAGTTGATATATAATTGAGCATTTTTACAACTTTTGAATTTTTGTCTAATATTCAAAAATTGAATGTATTTTTATGAAAAATCATTTTTCCTTGATATAGGAACTCATTAGAAATGTCTTCCCCAAATTTCATGATTTTTTCAATCTTCTGAAATTTTTAATACATTTCTGAAGTTGGCTTCAGAAATTAGAATTTCGAACTTTCAGCTACTAGTAGACTGATGAAGAATGCTAGTCGATTGCTACGTGTAAAAATTGGGTTTTTGGGTTTTCAAATCTGATTTTTGATAGTTTTATTCCCTTAGATATTGATGTCATGTTGTATAACATTTGTATGATGTTTTTGATGGTGTAAAAGGGGGAGAAATGTTAGTGTTTAAGTGAATCATGCTAGGGGGAGAATTAGCATGTGTTAAGGGGGAGTTGCATATATTAAGGGGGAGTGTTTTGATACTCATGTTATGTTTACATGCTTTCCTTGCCTTAGTATTCTATTAATGTTTTACCTAACTTAAACATGTTGCCACACATAAAAAAGGTTGAGATTGTTAGGGCAATCAACCCAAGTATGGTTTGGTTTTGATGTGTGGCAAAGGGTTTAAGTTAGGTTGTTTATGTGATTTGATATGTGTGTTTAAGTTGTGCAGGAATTAAGTGAATCACACATGTGTTGGGTTGATGAAGCATTGGCGAGTTCACCATCTCATGGCTCGGGTTCTTGAGTCGGTGAAGGATGACACTGCAGAAGCTATGCGCTTGGTGCATCCGAGGGACTGCCGGACGAGGAGCAAATGAAGTGAAGCCGGAGGAAGCAAACTTCGTGGCAAGATGCGAAGGATGTCACTGGAGGATCCGAGGGCTTAGTGCATCTGAGAGACGTAGGCCGAAAAGATCTTTGAGGTGAGGGACTTTATGGGAGATAAGAGTGAGCAATTGTAACCCGGGACGGGGTAGCTCAGCTAGTTGAATTTGGCCAAGTGATTAAGTCAAGTGTCGGATGCTCAAGCTTAGGTTTGAGATTTTATTCGACAAGTCGGATGCTCAAACTTGTGTTTGAGGTTTTACCCGACAATTGGATAAGTTGGATGCTCAAACATGAGTTTGAGGTTTCTACCCGACGAATGGAAGTGTCAAATGCTCAAATAGGTGGTTTGAGGTTTACCCGACTGTCGGATGCTCAAACAAGTATTTGTTTGAGGTTTTACCTGACACCAGTCTACTATCGACTGAATGTTGATTGGTGTTCGATTGAACGGTTTCTGGCCCAACAGTCGACTGCTGCACTATCAATCGAATTGCCAAGGTACGACAGTCGACTACTGATGGTGGTCGCGGGCACATAACCTTTCTTAGCCGACTGATCAGTTGACTACTCAAGCAGTAGTCGAATATTGCTATCAGTAGTCGACTGTCAAGCCTATCATTGAACGGTGATGACGGCAAGTCAGAAGTTGTCGGTAGTCATCCATTAGAGCAAGAATGATCGATGGCATGCGTGATCTGTAAGGCTAACGGAAGAAAGCCCTCTTCTCTATAAAAAGAGGGCTTGGGTGTCTTTGGGAGGTTAATGCTTAACTCCTATTCATACTCCCATGTGTTGTGAACATGTTTTCCTCCTCCTTCTTGTTCTTACTTCAAATCTATTGCAAGAGGGAGAGATTGTGTAAGAAGGTTTACCTCCACCTTGCTTTGGGCTAAAGGAGAGACTAGTGGATTGAGTTGAGAAGTGATTCACCTTACGAATCGTCCGTGGATTAGCGGCAAGGGCCGTGAACCACGTTACATCTCCGTGTTTGAGTTTGCATCTTCTTTACTCTTTGTGTTTGTCTTAATTGTTTTGTTTTAGCATATTCCTCTGCGCTAATCTCAAATTGTAGACGATTAGACACAATTTCCATCGACAATCAACGAGGAAATTCAACCCCGCTTCTAGCCGTGCCAGGCCACTATCCTCCAACATAAATTCTCATGATTTGGCACCTAAACAATAAAACTTATTTTTAGCATGCTCTTTATAAACAATAGCAAGATTACTCCTAGCATGCTTTTCATTATAAAATAGGGAAGGTACATTACTAAATTTTACTTTAGGGTTTTCTTTAGAAGCTTCCCCTACATGTGACGGTCCTTCTTGTCCCTATGTTTTCTTTCTCCTAGGGAATTGGCTTCTATATTGTCCCTTTTGATGGCATTTGAAAAAAATGATATGCTCCTTGCTCTTTTGACTTTAGGCACCTGTTTCCTTGGTCTTTAGCATGACTTGTGCCGTCTTTCTTGACCCGTTTAGGACACTTACTCTTGTAGTGTCCTTGCTCACTACACTTAAAACATATTATATGATTCTTAATTTTAACTACAAACGTTTGAGTTACCTTCCATGGTAGGGGAGTTTTGAACTTCCTCTTCTTCTTGACCGGAGGCAGATGGATTTTCTTGTTCTTGCTCCAGAATGGGAAATGGTCTCTCGTCCCACTCAATTCTAGAGGTAGAGTCTCCTTTTACTTCCTCCTCTTCCTCAAATGTTGATGTCCTTTCAACCTCCGATTCCTCAAACTCTTGTGATGAAGATGATGTGCTCTATTCTTCTTGTGCTTGAGAGGATGAGCACTCCTCTTCTTCCTTATTGTGAACCAGTGTGAGCTCCTCATGGAATTTTGCCAACTTGCTACATAGCTCCTTGGCATCCATGTAATCACCTAAAGTACACAAAATATCATTGGGAATTAAATTAACCAAGAATTTTATTACCTTCTTATTTTTCTCGAATTCTTGGAGTTTTTACTCGGTCCACTTCTTCATCTTGAGATATCCTTCCTTCGACCCTCTTGGATATTCGAATCCTTCCATCAAGATGGCCCAATCTTCGAAATCCCTCATCATAATGAATTCTTCAATCCTTCTCATCCATTGATTGAAGCCTTCTCATCCATGGAACGCGTATGGACCTGGAGTGTTGATATCCCATCCTAATCCGTCGTTGGGCAACTCTATCTTCCTTCTACCCTCTAGCGGTGCTCCCTTGGCTGTCAAACCTTGAAGAGCGGCCTCGCTCTGATACCACTTGTTGGATATTCGATAAGCACTAGAGGGGGGGTGAATGGCACTCAAAGCATATAATATGATTTTTATTATTAATTAAAATGCTTGAGTTACCTAGGGTGGTGGTAGGAAGAATTTGGTCCAATTCTTCATGGCTCTTGGAGGTTGATGCTTCTTCTTGTTGCTCCGACTCCTGTGATCTAATATCCTCCCCCTAAAACCTAGAGGTGGAGGCTTCCTCCAATTCCTCCTCTTACTTAGATGTTGATGGCCTTTCAACCTCTGATTCCTCAAGCTCTTGCGATGAAGATGATGTGCTCTATTCTTCTTGAACATACGAGGATGAGCACTCCTCCTCTTCCTTATCTTTTTGGACCAGTGTGGACTCTTCATGGAGCTTGGCTAGCTTGCTCCATAGTTCCTTAGCATCTTGATATTCACCTATCTTATGCAATATGCTACTAGGCATAACATTAGTCAAAATTAACATTAATTTTTGTTAATTTCATACTTCTCATTTTGCTCCTTGGTTCACTTTTTCTTCTTGAAGACTCCTCCTTTCTTGTCCTTGGGAGGATCAAAGCCATCTACAATACTATACCAATAATTTACATTTTTAATTAAAAAGCATTTCATTTTACCTCTCTAAACTATGAAATCTCCATCGTCGAAGAAAAATGGAACCATGGTGTCTTGAAACTCCATCTTCTTCACCTCTAGCGCCTTTGCTCCCTCGGATGTGAAGCTGGTGAAGAGCGACCCGCTCTGATACCACTGGTTGGGACTTCGTTGAGTGCTTGAGGGGGGGGGGTGAATGGCGTGTTCGTTCTCTTGATGGAATTTGTTTGAGTTTGTCTCTATACAATCGTTAGTACGCAGCAGAATATAGAAATACAAATATAGAGACAAATACAAACACAAACACACACAATACGCACGATATATGTGGTTCGGAACATTAGGGTTCCTACTCCATGAGGCGAGCTCAACGAGCTCTTGTGATGTACACACCACTACTCAATAAACTCCTCAATAACACGTCGGAGGTGGAGAAACCTTGTACAAGTGATCTTACAACAATAAGAAAGATATACAAGCAAATACAAGTAAACTACACAAATAAAAGTAAAGAAAACTTTACAAATGTGAACTTGGATGCTTGCTTATTGATTGCTTTGGACAACACTTGAAGACCTTGATTTCCACAAGCAAATCGCCCAAGAAATAGCTACAAAAATACTCTCCTTCGTGTTCCTTTTAAAGCTGTAACTCAGGCTGATTTCTGCCTAGCAGTCGACTGCTCTTGTAGCCATTATCTCACAACAACTCGATCCACGCTGGAAAACTCCAACGAATACCTCAGCAATCGATTGCCCTTACCAGCAGTCGACTATTGCTTGGTAGCCAAATGACCAGTCGTCTATCGAAAGTTCTAAGCTTGTGACCACAACCAGCAATCGACTGCCCTCCGTGGCAGTCGAATGCTCAAAGGCAGTCAAGGCGCCACCTCGATTGGGTCTCTAGTCCAGACGCCTTGCATCTTCTTGATCGCAGTCGAGGCTGTCAAGGCACCGCCTCGACTAGGACACCAGTCGAGTCACCTTGCGTCGTAGCCACTCGGCCGCAATGATCAGTGTCATAATCCCGATCGCTCAGTGTCAACACAACTGTCAAGTGTCAAAACACTCGACCAATCGACTGGTCCATGACCCCAGTCGACTGATACACCTAAACCATGGGGTTTACCCCAAGTATGATGCCCACATACTTGCTAGACCACCCTTAGCTTAGACCTAAGCCTTCTAGCCAACTCCATCAATCTTACACCTATCGGATTCCTCCAAGTCATCTATGACTTGTTCATCCATACTCTAGCCTTCAGGTGCTTCCATTGGCTATTGTCATGCTAAGCTAGTCTACACCGCCAAGGCACATTGGGCTTACGCTGCCAAGTCACACGCTTGGATTTTACGCCGCCAACCATTGGACTTATGTTGCCAAGACTCCACCCTTGGACTTTACCCCGCCTATATCAACCCTTGGACTTCCCTTGCCAACCCCTGTTGGACTTTCCAATTGCCAAGACTCAAGCTTGGACTTTCCATGCCAAGTACTCAAGACTTGGACTTTACCATTGCCAAGACCCATGCTTGGACTTTCCATGGCAAGTGTCCCACTTGGACTTCTCCATCATATGGTCAACCATATAGTCAAACCATTGTCAAACAATGGTCAACTCATCGTCAAACATCAAAACATAAACATCAAAATACTACTCGAGTCAAACTCGAGTCTGGTCAATCGTGACCTGGGCCGATTGCACCAAAAGTTAATTGGATATAGGAAATCAAATATTTATTATGTTGATTTATCCAATGTTTCTAACATTTCTACTAAGTGTCTTATGGAAAAAGAAGAGGAATGGTGGCTATGGCATAGAAGGCTAGGGCACATCAATATGAATGATGGTGTTCACTTCTTCGGCCTGCCAAGATCTCCCTCCCCCTTCTTGTGAATTGCTGGATCTTTCACCAAAGAAGGTTAAAGATGATATAAAGAGATATCTTCTTCTTGATTCACCTCAGATCTTTGGAATAAAGCTAGAGCTACCACTTTGTGAGAAGGAGTGTTAGAGATGGGATGACTTCCCGACACGGCCACTCCGACACTCAAGTCAGTAAGAGTATGAAGAAAAATAGTAATGCAGAAAGAATGAAGAAGAAGAAGTGAGAATAAGATATTTGAGGTACCTAATAGCGAAGAAACAACCATCCCCCATCCTTTCCTACTCTGTCCCTTTTATAGACGGTTCACCCTACCTTCTCCTTAAGGTGAATTTACTTTAATGCCCTTTGCCAAGCTGTCATTATAATCGCTTTTCCCGCTTATATTCAAAACATCTCTTTCAAATGCTTCATGTGCCTTATATTTCCCTGCCAAGTATATAAATAAATGACAAAATATTTTATATTAATCATATTTATCCACCTCAAACTCTTCCTGCTATTCCCAACATATCATAATACCCATTCCTCCTTATTTCACCATGTACAGAAAGAACCTCTGACACCCACATATAGCTCGGGAAACTAACACACTGCTTGGGAATTATACATACTGCTCGGGAATTACACATGTTGATCAGGAAAAGAATAGACTGCTCGAAAATTATACAAACTGCTCAGGGAAAACATAGACTGCTCGGAATAAACATAACCTATTCTGTCAACCTTGCACTTATTTTCTGAACAACCCTACACTACTTACCTCCACTGGGCTCAGAAATCATACATATTGCTCGGGAAACACATACACTGCTTGGGAAACACACTAACTGCTCGGGATTCAACATAGACTGCTTTGCTAGCACCATACTTAGTCACTGAACAACACTACCCTGCTCACCCCTACTATGTTCGAGGATCATACATACTGCTCGGGCAACACATATACTGCTCAGGAAACACACTAACCACTCAGGATTCCACATAGACTGCTCTACAGCACCATATTTAGTCACTAAAAAACACTACCCTGCTCACTCATACTGTGTTAAGGAATCATACATACTACTCGGAAAACACATATACTCCTCGAGTAATGAACATACGGCTTGGAAAATACACTAACCGCTCGGGAAAAGCTTAATCTTGATTAGAAAAAATCCCGACCACATCATAAGTTCTCCTTCTTTAGTAAAACTTAAGAGTGAAGTCCAGTGAAGTTTTACAAATGCTTATAACAAAAATTTTTCTCTACCTAACTGAAAAACCCCACATACACTATCTTGCTGGTGTTATAGTTAGGAATGAGGCGTTAAGCCTTGTTAGGAATTTACCTGCCCATTATAGCTGGTGTTATAGTTCCCCGTGGGAGAAGGTAGCTATCTAGCTCATAGGTTGTTATTGGAGGCATAGAGCCTTGAGAACATTTTACCTATGCCATATAGTGGTGTTATAATTCCCCGTGTGGGAAAAAAACTATCTATCCCATAGGCTGTTATAGTAGGCGTGAAGCCGTAAAAAATTTTACATATGCCATATAGTGGCGTTATAGTTCTCCGTGGGGGAAAATAGCTATCTAGCCTATAGGCTGTTATAGGAGGCATAAGAGCCTGAGTTAGTTTTCAACAATTATAAAAAATACCATTAATTTTACAAGAAAACTATAACAAACTTGCCATACCTTAGAAAGAATACCACTGCCACAAGAATGAAGAAATTCTGATTAAGTAAAGAAAACCACTAGAATAAATACCATTGCCAAGAAGAATTTGAGTAGATGCAAAAACCCTTAGAAATATTAACAGTCTGAGTTAGCCCCATTCTGAATCTGACATACAATGCCTTTAGAAAAATTTGATAACCTTTCAACTTTGCCCGAGATGTAGAATGCCTCAGAAAAAATTATATAGCCCTTTTTCAAAGAATACAAGATATCCTAAGAACTCTATAATAAGCGCAAAGTGCCTTAGAAAAATTTTGAAGTACTCCTGCAAGAGACAAAATTTCTTAAAAAACAACATTAGGGCCAATAAAAATTCCTAACCTCATTCTTCCGATTCCCCAACCATCATACTTATTCTCCAACTTTTCCTTAAAAACCTATGCCCTCATTAACACACCGTTCAACTTCCACTCATGCTTAAAATCCTAGATCCCTCCTTCTCTGACATCTTTAAGCTTTCTGCGACCAACTCTTCTCCATAGCCTCCTCCTCCACCGTTCCCTAGTATGAAACCACGGCCAACCACCTAACCCTCAACAACTCGTTCTTCCTTTGTGGACCCAAATACATTCCCGAGGGTTTCACCGTTATCATCCCCAATCGCGACCAACACCCTCATCTTTCTCCGCTCGACACCAACACCCTTTTCACAGGGCAGATAGAAGGAGGTCTCTGCCTTCATGTACCAAAACCTCTCTTTCACTTCCTCACCTACTATGACCTCCCGATCAACCAATTAACCCCAAACTCCATCCGTGTTCTCGTCGAAACCATCATCGTATTTCAACACCTCAACATTCCCCAAATTCCCCACATATTCCATTGCCTTTATCAACTAAAAATGTCTAACTCAGGCATGTTCTATTTAATGGCACGCCAAGGTTATCAATTTCTGACCGATATGCCCACTTCCCACAAGGTCTAGAAGGAATTAAATTTCTTTGTCCCCATGGATCCCCCCTTCAATTTTCCTACCACTGGAGAACCACCCTTAAAGATCTTCCTGACCTTAAAACTGTTAAAGTTGCCATTAGATTCTCCTCCATCGAAGACAAACTTAAGAACAAACATTTCAGCATCAACGAACTACTCCAAGATCCTACCTTATCCTATTGTTAGGGCAATCAACCCATGTGATATGGTTTTGATGTGTGTGGCAAAGGATTTAAGTTAGGTTGTTATTGTTTTGATATGTGCATTGGAGTCTTGCAGGACTTAGTAATTCACACATGGAGCTTTGGCAAGTTTCACCAACTCACAGACTCGTGCTTGAGTCGGCGAAGGAGCATTGCGAAGTCGTGCGCTTGATGCATCCGAGGGACCACCGGACGAGATGACTTAAAGTTAAGCCAAGGAAGCAAACTTCGAGGGCAAGAGACGCGAAGGAGCATTGTGAAGCCGTGCGCTTGGTGCTGCCGAGGGACGTGGCCGCGAACGAAGAGAGCTTTGGCGAGGGACTTCAAGTGAGATGAGAGAATGAGTGAAATATAAGTAGCTCATTAGGTGAACTTGGCTGAAATGGAAAAGTGTTGGAGGCTCAACCAAGAGGGTTGAGGTTTACCAGACCACCGAACGCTCAAACGAATGTAAAGTTTGAGGTTTACCCAGCATCAGTCGACTGCCATGTCATGGCAGTCGACTGCTCCAAGTCGACTGTGACTCGATTGGTGTTCAAGTCCATTTTGTGTTCCATCAATCGACTGCCAAGGATTGTCAGTCAACTGACGAAACCACCAGTTGACTGATGATGGCATCAGTCGACTGGTCATAAGGGTTTCAGGCACAGAATGTTGATTAGTCGAGTGATCACTTTCGACACTCGACTGATAGCTCCATTAGTCAACTGATGGGATGATTAATCGACTGATGTGGGAGCCGTTGGATGAAATCCAACGTGGAAGAAGTTGTTATTGGGCAATAGCTATAGGAGCAGTCGACTGATCGGGGCATCAGTTGACTACCAGGCACCCAACGGGATGAATGAGTTCTTCTCTATAAAATGGGGCCTTTAGACACTTGGGTAGGCAAATGTTCATGCTCCAAACTATAATCCAAGTGCCCCACAAGCTTTAAACTCCTTCTTCTTGTTCTTACTTCAATTTTATTGTAAGAAGGAGTGTTTTGTGTTGTAATAAGGTTTACCTCCACCTTGCTTTGGCTAAAGGGAGAGACCATATTGGATTGGTTTCGGAGTGATTCACCGGAGACAAATCAAACCGTGGATTAGCGGCATAGGGCCATGAACCACGTTATATCTCATGTTATCATTGCTCTTACTTTGTGTTGTTCTCAATTGTCTTAGTTTTATATTTCTGCTTGCACTAATCACATTTGTAGACGAGCAATTAAGAGCGAATTCCACCGTACGAAGAAAGAGGACTATTCACCCCCCTCTAGCCGGCCACCTATGTTCCAACAAGTGGTATCAGAGCAAGATCGCTTATCAACGGACTCACCGCCGCAACAAGCACTACATCAAGGATGGTCGTCTCTAACATTCATCCGCCAAAGTTTGAAGGAGAATTCACTTGGTGGAAAAAGCGAATGGAGGTATTCTTCGAAACTGACTTCGAAATTTTATTGATAATGGAAAATAGTTTCGAGCTACCTAGGGATGAAGATGGGGAGCAAATAGAGAAGACAAGATGGACAAAGAGACAAAGAGAGGAGTACTTGGCGAATTCGAAGGCCAAGCATCACTTGTACAACGTTCTCCCCCAACAAGTTGGAGAGTGTGCAAGTGCTAAAGAGATGTGGGAGAAGCTAGTAGAGCTTCATGAAAGTACCTCAGAGGCCAATCTTGCAAGAAGAGACCTCCTCCGCTCCCAACTAACTAATATCAAACTTGAAAAGGGAGAAAAGGTAACTTCATTACACTCTCTTTTTAAAGAAATTTTAAATGGACTAACGAGTGTAGGAGAAAAACTTTCGAACCGAGCTATGATTATGAAAGCAATCGACGCCTTTCCCCGATCATCGAAATGGAGCTCAATGGTAGACTCCTTCTACATCTCAAAGAACCTAGAAGTTAGCACCTTAGAGGAGTTCTTCTCAACTATGGAGCTCCATGAAACAAGGCATGAAGGAGTAACAGAAGAGCCAAGAATTCAACCATCAAGAGGAGCAGCCTTGATAGCCGAAAAGGGGAAGAAGAAGAAGAAGGAGACACCACCTTCCTCCTCCGATGAAGCATCCTCCTCATCCTCCATGAATAGCAATGAAGATGCTTATATGGTAAGGAAGGTAAGGCGTGCCTTAAGAAATTTAAAATTTAACAAATCTTATGATAGGAGAAGGCACAAGAGAAAGATCATATGCTACAATTGCCAAGGAGAGGGGCATATAAGAGATGATTGTCCCCTCTTGAACAAGAGCAAAGAAGAAAGGAGGAGAAAAGAAGAAAAGAAGAAGGGGAGCAAGAAGAAGGAAGAAGAGAAGAAAGCCAAGGAGAAAGGGAAGGACAAAAGCACTCAAAGCAAAGACATGGGATGATCCATCATCATCATCATCGGAGGAAGAAAATGCTTTTGTCTCAAATGTAGCTTTAATGGCAATAGAAGATGTGGACACCACTTCCTCCGGAAAAAAAGAAAGAAGCTCAAGTGAGGAGAGCTCAAGTGAAGGGGGAGGCTCTTCATCATCCTCATCATCCGAAGAAGAAGACATGGTAACTATGGTAAAACATCTTCCCACTCAAGAAGTTGTTGCCATGATTTCTAGCTTAACTAGGGATTTGTTTAGGGCTAAGAAAAGGAATAAGTGCATGCTTGATCAAATTAAGGCTCTAGAAGATAAACTAGAAAAAGCATGTTTAAATATTAATGATGATGATGCATGCCCACATGATCATTATATGCCTTTTGATGTAAATGATGCATGTATTGAAGAAAATAGGGTTTTAAGGGAAAAGGTAGACAATTTGACTAAAGCCCTAGAAAAATTTACAATAGGCTCCAATACCTTGAACATGATCATACGGAGCCAAAGGACAAGCTTCAATAGGAAAGGCCTAGGTCACTACAAAAAAAACAGTCATTAGCGACGAATTTAGCGACGAATTTTAAAATTAAATTCGTTGCAAAATAAATTAGCGACGAATTTAGCGACAAAAATATTTTTGTTGCGAATAAAGCGTCGCAAATAATAGCGACGAATTTTTACGACGAATTTTAGCGACGAAAATTAGGGACAAATTTAAAATTTCATCGCTAATTTTGTTGCAGATGTTACCACGATTTCAAAAATTCGTCGCAAAAATTCGCGACGAATTAAAAATTCATCGCGAATTTGCGACGAATTAATTTTTCCGTTGGTAATTTTCGCGACGAAATAGGAAATTCGTTGGTAAATTGGCGACTGATACAAAATTGTCGCAAATTTCGTCGCTGAATTCGTCGCTAAATTCGTCGCAAAAAACCAAATTTTACGATGAATTAATTTTTTCGTTGGAAATTTTTACGTCGAAATAAGAAATTCGTTGGTAAATTTGCAACTAATACAAATTCGTTGCAAAATTCGTCGCAAAGTTCAATATTTTGCGACGAATTTTTTTCGTTGCAAAAATTTGCGACGAATTTAATTTTCGTCGCAAATTTCGTCGCAAAATTCGTTGCAAGTTGGATTCGTTGCTAAATTCGTCGCTAATTTGCGACGAATATTTAATTTGTCACAAAAGTCATCGCAGATTTCTCAGAATTTTGCAACGAATTTATATTTTTGTCGCTAAATTTGTCGCTAAATAAATTTTTTTTTAACAGATTTCATCCGTTTCGATATTCTATCATATATACAAATTTTCACACACATACAACAAGACACAATAAGTTCTAATATCCAAATAAATACATTCAATTCAAACAAAACACACACACATTCAATACAACAAAATAATATTCAATCATATCCAAATAAATACAAAGCAACACAATCAGTTAAGAACAATACAACATTCCAAATAAAAAGTTATATCCTTTAATATTTCAAACATCAACATAGTTCTGATATTCAAATAACAATGTCTACAAAAGATCTAAACACATGGGAAAGAGAAAAGCAAAGAGAATCTGGTAAGCTCCGCCGACATATTTTCTACCTGCATTAGAAAAGGAAAAAAAAAAGTATCATGCATTAAAAAAAAACTATATACTCACACGAAAATAAATATGCAAAGACTTACAATGATGTGCAGGTAGAAAACCGCCATAGGGATTAACTTCATCGATCATTCCTGTTTTAAACAAAATAAACAAACTAAATAAACTAAAAATTTTTAAAAGTACTAATTAAAAACATGCATACAATATCATCATCGTCGCCACCATCATCGTCATGACTCGGAGGAATATAACTTGGACCGTAAAATCGCTGTATAAGAAAGGCTTGTTGTCGTCGCATTTCTATCATTTCTTGATCCCTTTGTGAGTTTTGTTGTTGTATTTCTAGAATTTGCTGATCTCTTTCATGTATTATGCCCTTCAAATTGCTAACCTCCTCAGTTAAGTTATGTATCTGTGCCGCTACTACTGGTGGAGTAGAAGAAATAGATCTACGAGGAGCATTATGCATTCTGCTCAGAGAACCCATACCTAATATCCTTCCCCCTTTTGATCCTCCACTTGCCTCAAGCCATAAATCCAAATTATTACTAACAGATGGCTCAGATCCTCAAGATCACCGCTCATCTCTCAAATTCTCTGAGATGAGGATAACTGATCATATCTCTCCTACACAAAATTAAAATTTTAATCAGAGCATTTACATAACTAACAGAATTAAAGTTATAAAGTAAGTTTAAAGATTAATTCAACCCTTAATTGCTCGAGCTCTATCTCCACTCCAAGTCTTATCTTTTTTTGGAAAGTGCGAACGAAAGTATCTATAAATTTCGGCTCCTTTCCCAATTCCTTAGACTAAATATAAGAATGTTAGAAATAAAATAATAATCTGAAATATATTTAAAAACTAATTGTAGAATTTAAAAATTACCAATCTACGTGAATGCTCCTCGATATTTATAGATCCTCCCGCATATGTTGCGTATAAGTTCCTTAATTACAAGCTTGATTTAATTTATTCTGTGACTTCTTTTGCTCTCATCGATTACAATAATTGGAGATTTTACTCCAATTTTCTCGACGTGACACAAAGCGGTTTTTCGAGATTTGGCATGACTCAATACATGCCGGATATGATCGCCACATTTTTTTAAAAAAAATTCTTTTAACTTCCAAGTCTTGAGTAGGGTCCCAAATAAATCTTCGCTGAGATGGAAATAAAACAATTGATTATATAATCACTTTTATAATATATAAAAAATGAATCAATTATACCTGAAACTCGCACTACCATAATTCTTTTGTAGGTCCTGGCGTGCTCGAGTATGACAAAGAGTCTCCTCTCCAATAGTTATTCACGATTTTATTGATCTCGCGAATAACAGGTACAAAATTTTCAAACCAACGATAAAGTGAAAAAAAATTGAATAAATAATTAAGATAATTTAAAAATTATAATACTTATATTACTTACGAATCTCCCATCGGAAATATATATGGTCGACTTTCGATGTTCTCAGTAGAGGAGTGTCTGGCGGGTACAGGTGAATCAGAATGGGAAGGCCGTGCCGGCGAATGAGATGGTACTGGCGGCTGATCATGTGAAGGTCCAGGAAGATCAGGAGGGCAAGTAGGTATAGTGCTGGCAGGTGGTGGATCAGTCTGGCCACTACTAGTACTCTGTCGTCTCTGTCCACCACGTCGAAACTATCAACCAAAAACAAAATTAGAATAAAGAAAATAAAACTTTTATGCTTAATGAAGAACATGAAAAACTTACAATATGCATAATGAAGATATGAGAGACTGCGACTGCGCTAAGCTACGATGATTTCACCACTGATAACCTATAAGAACAAAATATACAAAACATACAGAGACAAAAGATATAAATTTAACAATGAGACATTATATAAACAAATAATTGAGCTAAGAAAATTTGTAAAAATATAGTTTAAAACTAAAATTATATATAAAAAAACTTACCCTAGACGTCAAATTTCAAAGTCCTCATTATCATCTTCCTCATCCTCATCAGTATCCTCATCCCTGCCTCCTCCTCCTCTTCCTCCTCGTCCCCCTCCTCCTCCCCTCCTCCTCTTCATCATTATCATCAATTTGATTGCATCCACGCTTTATCACTACTCACTTGGGATCTAGAATAGCGTTGGAATTATATATTCCTCGTATGAAATATATTTGTAACTTTGTCTTGTTGATAAGCAATGTCGCTCTTCAATTTTTTTCCGTGCTTTTGTTTTACAAACAGCCCACCATTCATTTTTGTCACGCCTCAAACTAGGATATGGAGCATAGAAAACTTGAATCGCTTGTTGTGCTAAAATAAATGGTTCATATCTCTTATAAAATCTTTTATGATTTATTTCAACCAAATTATACTGTGGATGCACCTTCATCCCTCTGACGGGGTCAAACCAGCGACACATAAATAAGATAAGTCGCATTTCTGGACCAGGATAATCAATATCTATAATTTTATCCAGCAAACCATAAAATTCATTGCTTGCACCTCCATCATTGGAAGACTGAACACATACTCCACTATTCATTGTACTCTTTCCATTTCCATATTCTTGAGTGTAGAAATTATATCCGTTTATGAAATATGCTGGCCAAGTGCGTACCATTGATTTTGGACCCCATGATAGATGGATTAGGAATTCTTGCTGAACGTGAGTTTGATTAGCATAAACCTATACTCAAATGAAAATGATATTTATTTAAAACTTTTGTGATTCTTCCTTCATATTTATGGAGTAGTACTTTTGATTCTAGGATTAGGGAGTAGCTTGTGTACATAAACAATGTTGGTTCATATTAAATTCTGGCCAAAAGTTTGATTTGACAATTGGTAGTTGCTCTCTATTATATCTTCGTGAGTTTGGCTTTCTTTCCGCTGTGCTTAGGCGATACGAGGTGGTGACAGCCCTCGCAATCTAAATTTAGGAGGTTTGATCTAAGGAACCTAGGGGTAAACCTGACCTCCCGTAACTGTGGGGAGAAGGGAGCGGTGGAATCGGAAATGGTCCACTGCAAGGATTGATTTGGCTTCCTCGTACCCTTTATCCCGTCCTTTTGGACGGAGGTAGCTCCCGATGAATGCGGCGGCTCTGCGGGAGAGTGTATGATGTCCTTTCCCCAAAACCGTAGGTAGACGTTTAGACGACGCCAATTGACAACATTGTTCTATGGTACACAAGTGAAATCGAAGTCCTAGAATTGCCTTTTAAGACCCCGGCACACTCTTTTCCTCCTCTGTGTGACACCGTATAGAGTAGGGTCCACCGATAGTTCTCACCAACCGACTCTCTCAGAGATTTCGTCCAAACAATTGCAACCACTTAGTGTATTGGTATTTGAATCCCAGTCCCTGTGGGATCGATAAATCTTTATTACTTGAAGACATCCATGCACTTGCGGGCATTGAGCATGAGCACGCACTTTGAGTCAACGACGATATCCGTCGCGAGATTTGAGGTCGCGCCCGTGCGCATCAAGTATTTGGCGCCATTGTCGGGGACTGTCGATTCGATATCAAATCGAACGGTGGTAGATTGGATCGGACTTAGGATTAGATTATTTTCTTGCTTTATTTTCCTTTTAGTTTAATCTTATCTTCTTAGTTCTATTTTCTATATTTAGATTTAGTTTTTATTTTCAGTAGTAGTTTCCTATTTACTTGTTGCATATTAGATTTTTATTTGCTAGATTTATTTATTTTCTACTTTTACATTAGGGTAGCACTCTTACTTTTGTGGTCTGGTTCGTCGTATGCTTAGAAGACTAGGGGCAGAAGGCCTAATTCCGATCGACTTAGAGATTGAGCGAACCTTTCATCGTCAGAGAGCAGTACAGCGAAAGATGGAAGATCAAGCTGCATCCGAGGTGAACATAGGAAGCCGACCTCTGCGGGACTATTCAGCTCCTAGCGCTAGAGGATTCAGGCCGAGCATAGCTGGACCATCTATTTCAGCAAATAACTTTGACCTGAAGCCGACACTTATACATATGGTCCAGCAGAGCCAATTCGGGGGAGCTGCGACTGAAGACCCGAACGAACATCTTGAGGCTTTTCTCAGAATCTGCTCAACTATGAAACTGAACGGAGTCCCTTCTGATGCAATCCGCCTGAGCCTATTCCTATTTTCACTGCAGGATAAGGCTAAGGCTTGGCTTCACTCTCTACCCTGTGGCAGCATCACCACATGGGAGCAGTGCGAGTAGCAGTTTCTGAATAAATACTTCCCACCAAGTAAGACTGCTCACATGTGCCACCTTATCACGAGCTTTTGCCAGAAGGAGGGGGAGTCCTTGTTCGAAGCATGGGATCACTACAAGGGGCTACTTTATCAATGCCCACACCACGGATTGGAGAGGTGGTTGGTGATCCACATTTTCTATAATGGGATCGCTTACGCCACAAAGATGTCCCTAGATTCTGCCGCAGGAGGAGCTCTAATGAACAAGACCATAGAGGAGGCAGAGGAGCTTATCGAAGATGTGGCCCAAAACCACCATCAATGGGCTTCCGAACGTGGTCAACCCATGCCTACGACAGGACGATACACTGTCAACTCCATGGACCACCTTTTGGCAAGGATGGACGCGCTCAATAGAAAGTTTGAATCTTTGAATTCTTCATCTGCATGTGCAGCGATTGACTTTAGAGAAGGAGCGGCAGCGTATCGTGAGGACCACTATGGAGGGCAGGGGACCTCAGACGAGTAGATTGAGCATTGTGATGCGATTGGGGACTATGATCAAAGGCCCCACAACCCATACTCTAATACCTACAATCCCGGATATAGGAGTCACCCGAATTTCTCCAACAAAAATAACTCGGGAAACCCCCAACCATCTGGAGGGTACGGGCAACAGCAGGGAAATGGGCAGTGACCACAGAAGTCCAGACTGGAACCGATGATGGAGGACTTCATCGCTACCCAAACTAAGGCCAATGAGAAATTCCGTCGCCAACATCAAAAGTCTGAAGAAGCACTGAGAGACTTGAAGGACACCATTGACATCCTTGTAAGTCATACCCGGATTTTGGAGACACAAGTGGCAAAAATATCCCAATCCATGTCACAACCTGTGAAGAACTCTCCGGTGAGCCAAGGAAAGGAGGAAGGAGTAGGGAAGAGTAGCCAATTTGCAAAGGGGTGTGCAACCATGATTTCCACCCTACCCGACCAAGCTGAGTTTGAAGAAAAGATCCCAATACAGCTTGAGGACCATAGTTAATTCGTTATTCCCTGCTCGATTTATGGGGAGAGCTTCGACGAAGCACTATGTGACTTGGGGTCATCAGTTAGTGTGATTCCCTACGCATATTTTCTGAAGATGGGACTAAGTGGGCTCCAACCAGCGAATCTTGGTATTCGTATGGGGGATGATTCAGTGAAGAAGCCCGTAGGCCTGCTACCACACGTTCTTGTGATGATTGAGGATTTCGTGATACCCACGGACTTCATCATACTAGACACAGGACCGAATCCCCAAAATCCCATCATTCTGGGAAGGCCTTTTCTAGCAACCACAGGGGCATGCATAGATGTGAAGGCACACCAGATCTCCCTGGAGGTAGACGGGGAGATAATCCTTTTCAGCCTTTCGGAGCACAGAGCTCCCTACTTTGATGGCTTTACGATTAGCAGATTGAAGCCGGAACCTCCAGATCCAGATCCCGAGATGGATGAATGGAGGTTCACTGAACCACCAGAGCCGAGTTGATAGAAGAGTGCGGTCGAGCTAAACGACCTTAAACAAAGCGCTTCTTGGGAGGCAACCCAAGTTTAGTTTTAGATTTCCCTTTTCTATTGCATTGCATACATTTGTTTGATTTTAGTTTTTATTTCCATCACATTTAGAGTTAGGAATAGAAAAGAACTTTGCTAGGCAAAAGTGAGACCCATATTAGTCTACACGGCGAAGTGTATGAACAAATTCGGGCCATGGTGCATAAAAGGGGCGAAAAATGGGGGCACACGGCCTGACCATGTGTTTTCCCACGGCCGTGCCCGATTGACCAGAGGCGCACACGGCCTGGCCGTGTGTTTTCACACGGCCGTGGCGCGCGAGGTTAAAAGGGGCGAGCCGTGTGTTTTCACCCCATTTGTGTCGTGTGCTTCAAAAGTTCTTGCCCTAGCCATGTGATTTTGCTTTCCCCTTCCTCTAGAAGCATTTCTAACCTCTAAAGAAGCCAAATGGAGCAAGGATGAGGAGGACCAAGACCGTAGCATCCCGATCCGGTGCCTCGGAGCGATGAACAAGAAGAGCCGATGCTCCTCAAGCTCCGGAAGAGGGTAACACCCTACCCCCTCTACATTTTCGCAATAATGAACATAGAGATAGGTACAATATGCTCTCTACTCGTAAACTTACTGCTACTAGGTACTTAGATGAGGATTTGCTAGAATCCTTAGGGTTGTTAGGTGATATGCAAACCCTATTTGCAAAAATGAGGTGGGATGAGATTATGGGAATAAGGCACCTAATCTACCCTAGGATAGTTTTGGAATTTTTGAGTTCTTTAGAGGCGGAAGTTTTAACGGGTAGAGAGAGCGAGGAGGGTAGGATAAATTTTAGGCTTTTTAACATAGAGCATGAGTGGACCCTTCACTAATAGAACTCATGCTTTGGCTTACCAAGTGGGGGAGAGAGAAGAACCCCTATTGGGTTCAACTCTCGGGAATGTTGGACCGAGTTGACGGGGGAGCACGCTTATGACCCTTCTAGGGCCAAAGCGTCGCACCTCCAAAACCCCTTCTTTCGATACCTTCACCGCGTCATGGCCAGTACTATATTTGGTCGTGGGGAGAGTGACGGTGTAGTAAAAGCCAGCGAGCTGCTTTGCTTATGGGATATGCTACAAGAAAGAAGTAGCATTGATGTGGGGTCCCACTTCATTAGACACTTAGTGAAGATGGGCAAAGCAACACGCGGAGAGATCAATGTGGGAGGTCTACTTACCCACATTTGCTATAGGATGGGGTATGATTACATAGCATTGGAGAGTATAGAGGGGAGCCCTAGGATCGACCTAGGAGTATGCATGGCCATGAAGATGATTGTAAGAGAAGGAGACTCCTTATGTTTTGTAAGGAAAAATCTTACGACCCTTAGGCTCCCCGACCCGGATCATACCACCATCGCTATACGCACCAATTGGCGCTTAGACATGATAGTGGAGTCCCCTCCACATGAAGGACCATTCACATCAGTGCCCATCTCTCCACCTTTGTATCACTCTCCCTTCAGTCCACAGATGCATAGGAGCCCACCTAGTCCACGCCGACATGAGCCTACACCTGCACCACCACCTTTTTCTACCTTTGAGCAGGATACAGGTACATCAACCTACGATTTCTCGGAGTTCCGATCGTGCCTCGATGACATTTACACTGAGCAGAAGATGCAGAGGCAGCGATGGGAGGAGTAGAGCGCCTTCCAACAGGTGGAGTTTCAGGGATTCTAGGAGCATTTCCAGTGGGCCGAGGAGTTCTACGATGAGACCCGCATATACTTCCAGGAGGAGGCAGCTCGTCGCCAGGATGAGGCAGCTTACCGCAGGGAGTTGCGGCAACATATGCACGCCCAACAGGCACAGTGGACTAGGGAGGAGGAGCACCGAGCAGCCGCTACATCCACCAGTTTCTAGATCGACCACATGTATATGTGGCATCAGCGGCTCAGCAGTAGGTTCTCCCAGGATCGAGAGATGCCCAGGCTCCTAGACTTTCCACCTCGTCCACCAAAATCTATTTTGTTTTGTTTCCTAGCAGTGGTTTCTTTTCTGGTATTTTCATTCATTTGTTCATGCACGCATGAGTTGTTTAGTTCCTTTCAGTACTTAATTTTTGGTGTCTGAAAAGCTACCTCAGTAGTATTTTTGAAAGTTACTTGCATGAGTTATTCCCATAGGTAGCTTAACTCTATTTATCTTGTGGTATTTTATTCTATTTGCTCTATTGAATGTTCTAGATCTGCACTGGTTAGCTTTATTTTTGCACTTACACATATTGAACATTCTGAAAGGGAAAATCTAGTACATACCTAGTTATGATTCACTTCAATAGTCTAGTACTTTGGAATCCATAGGTGACTCTAGGTTTAGCATTTTAGTTAATGGAGATGCTCGGATTGTGTAAGCCCATTTGAAAAAATCAAAATCCCTGTGACCTGAAAAAAAAGAGAGATTATGAGGGATAAAAAAAAAAATAGTTGTTGTGGGTGGAAATGGCTAGGTGCCCCTTTGAGACCGAGTTAGGTTATTGGGGAAACACCTCCCAATTTCTCTCAATACCGAGCACGCCTTTGAGACTTTATGCTAGATCTAGGGAACGACCCTCGCTTTAGGCAGGTAAGTGCCTAAGAGCCGGAAACCTTAGGAAAGCTATGGGGTGACGACTTAACTCACCATGGAATGGGCATCCCCTAAGAATGATTCGCCTAGCACGAGCACGAGGAGCTAACTTAGTGAATTTTTAGAACATATATGTTTTGCTTTGATTGCAAATACCACCTGAAAAATTTAGTTAGCATGCTAATTTTGGAACAATATCTTTTTAAAATTTTATGGAACTAAGGTTTTCTTGAGGACAAGCAAAGATTTAAGTCTGGGGGAAGTGATGTGAGCAAAATATATACTGTTTTAGGAGTAGTTTTCGCTCACATCTTGTTACATTTTGTGTTAGTTTCATGCATATGTTACTATATTCTTGCACGCATTGCTTATTTTCTGGTTCGGAGGTCTGCTCGTTGACTTTTGTGTGCAAGTTAGCTTTTCTAGTAAAAAAGATGCATTTTCAGAGCAAAAGAAGGACTTTCGCAGCTAGACATAGAGTGGGACACGACCAAGGCGTGTGGATTCACACGACCGTGTCCAATGGGCGAAGAACAACACTCCAGGGTCACACATGGCCTGGCCATGTGGAAACACATGGCCGTGTGACGGCCTGACGGATTTGCGCGACTAGGGCTTTTATATAAGGATGGCTTCGCCCAAACCCTAGGGAGGAGGCACGATGGCTAGGATGGCACGCTGAAGCCCTAAAAAGCTTCAGTAACTTGCAGCGGGGAGGAGAAACGCCGCCGGAGGTCCACAACTTGCAATACATCACCGGAGAGAAGATCACGAAGCATCGTATATCTCTATTTCTGCGCTTTATCTCTATTGTATTCGAACTTAAACATGTTTTGTGATTCTTCCTTCATATTTATGGAGTAGTAATTTTGATTCTAGGATTAGGGAGTAGCTTCTGTACATAAACAATGTTGGTTCATATTAAATTCTGGCCAAAAGTTTGATTTGACAATTGGTAGTTGCTCTCTATTATATCTTCGTGAGTTTGGCTTTCTTTCTACTGTGCTTAGGTGATACGAGGTGGTGACAGCTCTCGCAATCTAAATTTAGGAGGTTTGATCCAAGGAACCTAGGGGTAAACCTGACCTCCCGTAACTTCGGGGAGAAGAGAGCGGTGGAATCAGAAATGGTCCACCGCAAGGATTGATTTGGCATCCTCGTACCATATATCCCGTCCTTTTGGGCGGAGCTAGCTCCCGGTGAATGCGGTGACTCTGCAGGAGAGTGTATGATGTCCCTTCCCCAAAACCGTAGGTAGACATTTAGACGACGCCAATTGACAACATTGTTCTGTGGTACACAAGCGAAATCGAAGTCCTAGAATCACCTTTTAAGACCCCGGCACACTCTTTTCCTCCTCAGTGTGACACCGTACAGAGTAGGGTCCATCGATAGTCCTCACCAACCGACTCTCTCAGAGATTTCATCCGAAAAATCACAACCACTTAGTGTATTGGTATTCGAATCCTAGTCCCTGTGGGATCGATAAATCTTTATTACTTGACGACATCCGTGCACTTGCGGGCATTGAGCGCGAGCGCGCACTTTGAGTCCATGATGATATCTGTCACGAGATTTGAGGTCGCGCCCATGCGCATCAAAGTGCAAGGATGAAAGAGTCGTGGACTCGGAGGAATCCTGAAGGTGCAAGGTTGATGGAGAGGCTAGAAGGTTAAGTCTAGGGTTAGGGTATGGTTCCAAGTTCGAATTAGTCATATTTGAGGTGTGCCAGTCGACTGACATATTGTACTAGTTGAACTGGTCTCGTGTAAGATACCAAAAAATAAAATAATAATAAATACCCTTGTTAATTAAGAAATTACCTTATAAAATTTTTCAAGAATTTTTAGAATTTTTTCTGCATTTAAATGGAAGTTTTATGGACATTTCATGGGGATAAAGCAAATAGGCTTTTGCAAAGTCTATTTAGACTATCTGCTATTGAGGAATTAATAGGTTTAATTAACCTATGTTGTAAATGCTAAACATTTATTTTTCTCCTGATCCCTTCCGTTTTCCCTGATCCGCTGTGATTCCCTCCATTTCCCCGATCGCGACTCCTCTTCCCTTTTCTCCCCAATTTGGTTTGCTTCTCATCGTGATCACCCTATTCCTCTTTCTTTTCTTCATCGATCGAGTGTGGTCATTGTCGCTTCTTCCCACTCGTCGAGGTTGGTCTTCACGGTGAGCAGGCAGCACCGGTCGAGCGCTGCCAATGGCCGGTGTCTGTGGGTCATTGATCCATCTCCACCACTGTGGTCCTCTCGCTCCTGATCGGGTGCCACATCGGGCGCCGACTGTGTCTCTCCCGACATGCAATCCTTTCTTCCCGTTTGTCGACCACCATGAGCCCTCCAGGCGATGCGATTGTCGGTGCTCTTCTACGGTGGTGGCTTGGCAGTGAGCAGATCCGATGCTGCTCAGATCTTGATCACTGCCACCTCTCCATCCTTCTTTGTCTCCACTCACGTCTGAGGTCTTCCTACACCGTCAAGGCCCCTCTATGGTTGGTTATGTGCCAGTAGATTCCCTCGTCAGGGATTCCACCATGAGATCAAAAGATGAGAAGGGGGCATGGTCCGATCGATTGTGCAATTCATTTGATCGCTGCGAGATCCCCATGCACCTCAGTGAACAGTAGCAACCATCGTGTGTTCAGGTAGAAATGAAATGTCGGAGTCGTTCAACAGCTTCTGTCGGTCAATCGGGAGGTTTTGCCCGGTGATCTACTCTCACATCTATGGGTAATTACTTAGCCATCTTCCTGTTTCTTAGATTATTGATTTGTGGTGTGTTTTGGATAGGGATTCAGGTTGTTTTGCGTGTAGCATGGATAAGGCATACCATTGTGGGGTTTGTCTCCAATTCAACTGTTTGGACTTCGGTCCAATTGAAGCAAGAAGCTGTGGTTGAATGAGGTGGTGTTGGGTAAACTTGGATTTGGATAATTGATGGATGTGTTGGTTTTGTTGTTGATTTGGAGATTTGTAGATTAGAAGGAATTTGAGTTCGGTAAGTAAGATTTGAATGTTTATAGTTGCATATCAGTTGTTTAGTTAACTAATCTAGATGTGTTATAATATGGTAATGAGGATATAATTTCCTATTCGTTGTGTAGTGATGGATGATTGATTCAAATTTACTGGAGATTGGATCCTCTTTAGCCTATCAAGAAGGAGAGGAGGTTGAATCAGTGTGAGGTAAGTTTAGATTGAGGTTTCTGTGTGAATTGATTTAATTTGATACTGTAAGGAAATTCTACTTACAGTATATATGTGGTTTACGAAATGGACTAAGATTGGTTTAGATCCATATTCCTATAGTATGTATGATGGTGGTTGGTTATATTGTATTCTACAGTTGGGACCTTGATTCAAGATAGGTTCATGGACATGAAGACTATCGACACAGTCTACATATCATGTGGGTAATATTTCCTACCCTGGTCAGGTAGTAGCTAAACCCTGAAGTATATAACTTCATATTGTTGTCACTTCGACCTTGACTCCACTCTAGTTTTTTTTATGCTTGATACTTGCCTTTGCACTTAAATACTCTGTCATTGTTGTTATCTCTTCATTCATCTTTGTTATGAATTATAGATGTTATGGTAAGTTGACCTATAGTGGTTTACCTATGTGTACGTAGCTAAATTCGGCTATAAATCCGAATTGTACAATTTAGTCAATTCATCCAGGGGATGGGTGATGACCTAGAGGTAGAGTTTATTGTTATATTACATTCCTTACATGGTATGCCGGTTACGGATCACGTATCCATTTCGGATCATGTGTTTATATATGGTCATGTGGATTGTGGATACTGTGTTGCTATGGATCAGTGATCCTAGCTTGGTTGTGATCAATTGAGTATGACTCTTTGCAGGATAGAGAGTGTGTTGATAAGTCGAGTATGACTCTCTGCAGGATAGAGAGTGGTATGATCAGTTGAGTACGACTCTCTGCAGGATAGAGGGTGTGTTGATCAGTCGAGTATGACTCTCTACAGGATAGAGAGTGGTATGATTAGTTGAGTATGACTCTCTACAGGATAGAGGGTGTGTTGATCAGTCGAGTATGACTCTCTGCAGGATAGAGAGTGTTATGATCAGTTGAGTATGACTCTCTATAGGATAGAGAGTCCGTGGTGGATGTATGTATGTGTGACTGTGCATTCATGCCATTTATATGCATGCTGGCGACTTGGTCTCCCTTGTGGTTGAGAGGGTCGTCAGTCATCCTGCCTCCTTAGTTACTCATAGAGGAGTAACTAGTGTGAGGGCAGAGCATTTGTTGTGCCGCACTCGCCCCACAATTAACAGTGGTTGGAGTAGAGTGTAGTTGTCCTGGGTGCGTGGCACTCGACCACTCATGGGTAGTGTCAGTCGAAGTGGCCAGCAGTAAGGACTCCCGTTGTGTAGCTAGCTCTTTACGCTTATATGTTACTTGTTCATACTTCCCACTCGGCCACTCGAGAGTAGTGGTTGATGTTGAGTTGGGATAGTTGTCATGTTGAGCCACCTAGCCCACACTGGGGTCGTGGTAGCGGTTGGGGTGAGTAGGCTTGACCATGCATTCTGCATTGTCATGTTCTTATGGAATTTTGCATATTGTCATATATATATATATATATATATATATATATATATATATATGGATGGTTGTGATTAGTATATATATAGACGCAGTCTATATGTATGCTTGTTAAGATGTTGCATTTGTTTGAGCTATGCTTGCATTTGATTGTTCATCATCGTGCATTCCACTTGCATATTCTGTATGTCGTGTGTGGATTACCAGTATTGAGTTGGTCAGACTGTAGTATACCTTTGACCAGTACCTTGAGGTGATACGGGATGAACCCAGTTCATTGTGTATTTGACATAGAATGTTAGTATGTCGGTGTTGTTAATTACAGAGTCAGTATTTACTCTATCATGTTGTAGGGGTTGTTTTATGGTACTTATACTTAGGTTGTATGAGTTACATCATTTCTGATCTTCAGGTATGTCAGTACCTTATGTTGTTATTATTGATCAGTTTAGTTATACAGTTGTTGTATCATGCTGGTGTATACCTGTTATACCTTTAGACAACATATTGTTGACTCGCATGTGATATATATATATATATATATATATATATCTGCATGCACTTCTATTCTTATTACCGCTAAGTTTTGTACTCATCACCACAAGTTTTCTTGTCGCCCAGGTAACAGGTACTCGACTCCGTGATGGGCTAAGAGCATCGCTAGTTGGCAACATATCATCTCACTTCTGAGGTTCCCGATTTTGGATTTATGTTTCCTTTAGTTTTCGGATGTTTCTTATATTGATCCCGATTTATATGGTGGATGTTGTGTTAGTCATTGTTGATGTAAGCACTTATTGATTCGGGTTTTGATGATGTTTTCTTTATGTTGTGGTTAGTCATACCAGTATGCATTATGTGTAGTTTGTCATTTCCACTGTGTTTTGTTATATGTACATTTATATATGTTGCTGGGATTATCGCCGAAAGGCCTTGTATAAACAGGATATGTTGTCATGTATAGGGGAGATGTTGTCTGTTTATTTTTCGGCTCAACTTACTCTCGGGCCGTGACAACTTTATTGGTATCGGAGCCCAAGGTTTTGCGATGTCATACAATGATGTTTTCGTTGAGTCTTGGATTATCGGGAGTCGATTTGTTTCGGTTTTGGTTTTGTGAGATGAGATTGACAGCGGCATGAGATCCGAGCAGCACAAAGTAAGAATTCCTGATAACTTATATTTTAGTTAGATACTTATTAAACTTGTTCAATAGGTGTATACAGATAGAGTAATGGCACCTGTACAGACTTGTAGTAAGGGTCACCCACCGAGGCGACCAGCCGGAGTTGCCTTTAGTGTTTATACTCTTGGTTTTATTGGCTATGTATTTAGTGATTATAACTGGGAAAGACAAGTAGTGTGTTAGTCACTATTCGTAACCAAGGTATGAGTTAACCAGGGAACGATTTGATGAGTCTGTGAGACTTGAACCTGCTGTCGAAAAGGTGATTTACCTTTGAGAGCCGACTGATATCGAGTCAGATAGCAGGGGTCAAATTGTTGCATTTCTTGTGAAGATCAGACATTACAGTCTTGGGGATTTTCACTAACGATGTTAGTCATATCATTACCTATTGGGTAATAGACAAGACTAGTAGGCTATTGTTGATGCAGATAGCAGAGGGTTAGTTTACGGTGTTTCATAGGGATTTTGATCCCTGAGTTGTTCGTGCTGGGTTGTATAACTTTGAGGTTACTTTTGAGTACTAAACCTATGTGTGCAAAGAAAGTAGAGTTAGTTGCATACCATTATCGGGATTAAGCCGGTACTTGGTGGAAGATACAGGGAAATAATCTTTGGAGAATAGTACATCAATAGGTCATGGTGTAGTGATGTTGTGAGAGAGTATTTTCCCGTGTTATTCCTTTGACTCATTATCAAGGAATTCTTGAGCATCAAGTAGGGTGATAAGTTTGGTAATGGGAGTACCGTGCAGAGTCATTTGAATTGTAGAGGTTACGACCACCTAATAGCTCAAGAATGAGAATGAATGTTTTAAGCCACCCACGATTTATTGGCTTACATTTGAATTAGGATGTTTGGTTCTTCTACCAGATCCTGCCGGAAGACATTGAATCGAGTCAGGAGTTTAGAAATGACTTCGTACAAGTGTTTAAGAGTTGGAGACCGATAAGCAGATATTGCACGTCAAATTATTAAATCAGAAGTCTCTGAATGTTGGATAAAAAGAGCAAGATCGGAGTCATGGGTTATGAGTCGTTCCGATTTGCATCTCTGTTTTGGTAGTTGACTTTAGTTTCTCCATGGCAGTCTTTTGCACCTACATGAGCTCAGTCGCCAAGAGACGAAGTTGGATGAGTTTACATCTTTACTCGAGAAGAGATGTAGAGGGTTGAAGGATTAATCATTTGGGGTATTATTGTAGTTTACCTTACTTGATGATATATTGAGAGATACTGGTAATTTACAGGTATCTTTGTCTAGAACATTCATAGATAGAATTAGAAGGATTTCTATATTTGGATCATGTGGATTAGTTGCGTTTCCATCGACAGGTGAGATGTTGAGTTGATTACTATGATGATTATCAGAGAGTTATGATGTTGATTGTTGGAGATGTTATATTATGGCGGGAGAGTTGACTTAGTTGTTATATTGCTGACTTGGTTGATATGATGTGGATATCTTGATTTTAACTTGGATGTTATGATGTTGAAATGACAGTATAAAATGTCTCTCGGATGTGTGTATAATCCGAGATTATTGAGATGTAGTTTCGAATGAACTCCCAGGCTTGCCATTGCATAGGCAAATGGAGTATACGATCGGAATGATTTTGGGAATAGTTTCGATATTGAAGACCTAATATCGAGAGAAAATTTCTGATGATTACTTTACCGATTGAGGTAATGATATTTTAGAGCCAAATGTCTTTACTTATGGTGTATTGGCTGAGGGCTGGTGTAAAGCACACAAAGTAGTTGAAGCTCGTGATGTACTCAATGCAATGTCATTCATTAGTTGTGAGCCTAATCAGGTTGTTTGATACCCTCAGTGATTGGTTTGGCAAAGTTGGCAAGGTTGATGATGCACAGGAGGTATTTGTTGGAATGACGATTTTACCAGGAGATAATTTTATTGGTATTAATGTTGCTAAACACTGATATTGTAGAAGGAAATGAATATTCTTTTTTGTGGATAAATAATCTGTTTAGATCATCTAAAGGACACCTGTGTAGACTCTAGGGTTGACTTAAGATTAGTGCATTGATATTGTAGTGACTTAGTGTCATATAATTATCATTGTCTGTATGATGATTGATATATCATCAGCCTAGAGTAAAGAGGATACAGGTGTGTAGAGACGACAATTTCATACTTGGTATGAATTGTATGAGCTGTTGATAATGTTGTTAGACTATTTAATGATTTAGTAGTCCATGGATTCGAGAAATTGTGTATTCTGGAGACGATTGGATCAGTTTGTGGTTGTTAGAGTTGCATAACTTGGCCACTATTGATGGTGGAAAATCATGTATTTGAGGAAAATGTCCCAATCTTCAAGAGGTAAATCTAGTGCAATTCGATTACTAATACTAATGTTACTTGCTATGGATGTAATAAGAAGGGGCATATCAAGCCAAATTTCCCAGAATTGAAGAAGAAGGAAGAAAAAGAAAAGAAGAAGACGGACAAGAAGGAGGCTATGGTGGCCCAAACCACATGGGACACTCAAAGTGTGGAGGACTCATCCGACGACGATGAGCTTTGCGACATCACACATCATGTGGCACTCATTGCATTAGGGGATGAATCCAACGAATAAAGCCAAGAAGAAGCTTTGTTTAGTGATGAATCGTCATCTAGTTACTATGAGTAAAAGACTCACCCCAAGTAAAGTTTTTACATAAAACTATTGTCCATCTTAAAAATGCATTAGACAAGTCAAAATCTAGGATTGAGGGCTTGAAGGTAGAAATAAAGGCAATTAGAAATGAAGAACCTTTATGTGATGATTCTGGCATGTTTAGAAAGGAAAATGGAAATTTTAAGAATGAAGTGTGTGAACTAAGGACATTTTAGAAAAATTCACTAGTGGGTAAAAATATCTTGACATGATTCTTAGGGATCAAAGGGTCGTTTATATCAAGGCCAGTATAGGATATAAACCTAAGGATAAGGATGTAGCCTATACCTCCCTAATTAGTAGAAAGGCAACAATTAGGGGTAAGGTTAAGAAGGCTTGGGTTCCCAAGAAGTTTTTGATTGATGCTACCAGTCCAAACATTTGGGTACCTAAGGAATTTGTTTTTCATGTTATTTAGGTAGGTGGACCAAGTATGTGGATTGTGGATAGAGGTTGCTCAAGACACATGACCGGAGATGTGAGCAAGTTTTCCACAGTCAACTACATTAACAAAGGAACAGTGTCTTTTGGGAATAGTGAGAAACTCAAAATTCTAGGTAAAAGCACAATTGAGGTATCCCCTAAAATTATAATTCATAAAGTCTTACTAGTTAAAAGCATGAAATTCAATTTACTTAGTGTTAGCCAACTTTGTGATGTCGACTATAGTGTTGAATTCAATTCCACAAAATGTTTAATTAGATACAAGAATTTGAATGATTGCATGTTAGCGTTGGAGATTCACTGAGTGCTAGAGGGGGGGGGGGGTGAATGGCGCATTCATTCACTTGATGGAATTTTTTTGAGTTTGTCTCTACACAATCGTTAGTACACAGCGGAATATAGAAATACAAATATAGAGACAAATACAAACACAAACACACACACTACGCATGATATACGTGGTTCGGAACCTTAGGGTTCCTACTCCACGTGGCGAGCTCAAAGAGCTCTAGTGATGTACACACCACTACTCAATAAACTCCTTCTCGATAACACGTCGGAGGTGGAGAAACCTCGTACAAGTGATCTTACAACAATAAGAAAGAAATACAAGTAAACTACACAAATACAAGTAAAGAAAAATTTACAAATGTGAACTTGGATGCTTGCTTGTTGATTGCTTTGGACCGCACTTAAAGATCCAAATTTGCACTAGCAAATCGCCACAAATTGTCCAAGAAATCGCTGCAAAAATCCTTCCCTTTGTGCTCCTTTTAAAGCTGCAACTCAGACAGATTTCCGCCTAGAAGTTGACTGCTCACACCCATCAATCGACTGCTCCTGTAGTCGTTGTCTCACAACAACTCGATCCACACTGGAAAAACTCCAACGAATACCTCAACAGTCGACTGCTGCTTCGGTAGCCGACTGACCAGTCATCTATCGAAAGTTCTGTTGGTGCAATCATGCCCAAATAATGTTTTGATGTTTGACAAGGGGTTAAGTCAAGGTGATAATTATGTGTTATCTCATGCATTTTGGTTGAGATGTATTTTCAGAAAGATTCTTGTAGGAAGAGGAGTCCTGGCTAGTGAAGACCCGGATGAGGAGTCCTGGCAAGTGAAGACCCAAACAAGAGTCCTGGAAAGCGAAGGCCCAGATGAGGAGTCCTGGCAAGTGAAGACCCGGATGAGGAGTCCTGGCAAGTGAAGAACCAGACAAGGAGTCCTGGCATGAAGACCCAGACAAAGAGTCTTGGCATGAAGTCCCGGAAGCAATTCTTGGCACAGAAGACCTATGAACAGTGGTTCATAGGCATCAGGTAAAGGGTACAGGATAGAACAGTTCTTATGCGTGGTTTCAACACTAGACAAGTTGAAATGGTCAAGAGTCAAGGCAGTGGTCGAGGCACCACATCGACTGATTACCCCATTAGTCGAGGCATTGCCTCGACTAGCCTGCAAAGCGCAAAGAAGACCGTAGCTGTCGAGGCAACACCTCGACTGGGGTTGTTTCTCATGAACATAAGCAAGCCGCAGTCGATTAGCATCTCGACTGGGGCCTGTGTGTTCGAAGGAAAAAATCTACAGCAGTCAAGGCGGTGCCTCAACTAGAGCTTTGGTTCAATTGAACAGATGCAAGGGTCATTTAAGCTGATTCATTGCTCTGTCCGGTTGAAACAGAAGCCTACCAGTCGAGGCGATGGACTAGTGCCTCGACTGGACCAATGTTTCAACGGATAAATAATTCTAATTATGGTGAAAAACTTACCGTTGGAACCGTCATTAAATGCGAGTTCATGCACCAGTCGAGGTGCAAGTCGAGGCGACTCGACTGCACGGGCCGGAAAAACCCTAATCAAGCTCGATTTAAAAGGTTTACATGGCTATTTTTCCTTAAGAAAGTTGTTACTACTCACTACAACCTTAGAAGTGATTACTTGAGCGAGAGTTCCTTGATCCTCCATGTTTTGATCATCCTTAAAGGCAATCAATGATTCTGAAAAGAAGTGCTCTAGTTCTCACTACAAAGTTTGTAATCTGTTCTTCTTCATTTTCTACGGCTGTAAGTTGTGTATAAACATCTAAAAATCTGTATTAAGAGGTTTCTCCACCTCCGGTGTGTCACCGAGAAGGAGAAGTATTATAGTGGGGGTGTGCATCACTAGAGCCGACTAGGGCTCAACCGTGGAGTAGGAACTTGGGTTCCGAACCACGTAAATTCTTTGTGTTGTGCTTGTTGTGGTTTTTGTACTTGTATTCTTATTTCCATTGCATACTAACAACTGTAGACGAGCACAACGAATCGAAGAGACGATTATCGCTATTCATCCTCCCTTCTAGAGATGCCAATGGTCCAACAAGTGGCATCAGAGCCTGGTGCTCTTCCCTGGATTAACAATCGTAAGAGCACGCTCTAATGGCGATGCAAGAAGGCTACAACATAGACAGACCCCCCTTCTTCGATGGAACTGATTTCCAATACTGGCGGCGCCGAATGGAGTACTATCTCATGACTGAGATAGATATGTGGTTCTCTGTGACCAAAGGCTTCACACCACCGATGGACGCAGAAGGCAGGACACTTGAATCTATAAAGTGGATTGCAGAGCAAAAAATGCATGGCGCAAGCAAATTCCAAGGCCACTGTAACACTGCAATGTGGTTTGGTGAAGGACCAGCTAAACAAGATTGGTCTGTTCTGCAGCGCACAAGAGCTCTAGAATGAACTGATTGAACTAAATGAAGGTACAAGGGACTCCAGAATAGCGAAATGAGATCTCTACATGAACCAGATGCAGAATTTTGTTATGAGAGACGGCGAGACTATTGGTGAATTGCACGGAATGTTCAAGGAGTTGTTAAATGGCCTACATTCGGTTAGAGAGGAGTTAGAAAACTAAGACACGATCAGGTATGTTCTTAAATCGTTTCCCCGAAATGCTTTGTGGTCATCTATGGTAGATGCCTACAAAGTATCAAGAGATTTATCTACAGTAAAATTAGATGAACTATTTTGTGAAATGGAACTGCATGAGCAAGCTAATAAGGGTACAAAAGAGAAAGGTATTGCATTTGTTGCAGGTCAGCAATACAAGGAGGACAAGGGCAAGGAAAGTAAGAAAAAGGAGAAGAAGAGGAAGTCATCCTCATCCTCATCTGAGACAAGCAGTGATAGTGATGATGAGTCCTCATCCAGCGAGATAGCAAACTTCATAAGGAGAATGATGAGGAGAAGCAGGAAATACAACAAGAAGGATCTGAAGAAAATTTTTGCAAACAAGAAGGGTAAGACTTCACATAAGTACAGAGGAAAATCTGATGTTGTTTGTTTTGAATGTAACAGGAAGGGTCACATTAAAAGTGAGTGTCCTGACCTCACAAAGAAAGAGGACATGCCTAGGAAAAAGAAGGCATTGAGGGCATCATGGGATGAGTCTTCTTTCAGCTCCTTAGAGGACGAAGTCAAGACAAGAGGGACCAAGCATGCTACACTGATGGATCTTGACAACTTGGATTCAGAGGAAAATGAAAGCCAGAATGAATATACACCTGAGGACACATCATCATCATCTGATGATGAGGTAACATCTCCCAAGTTAGATAAACTGTATAAACAATAGCATGCTTGACTAATGCTTTGAGTAGATAAAAAATTAAAGCTAAGATGTTGAAATTGGAGGTAGAGGAACTTAGATATCAGAATTCTATTTCTGCAGAACATAGGAATGATACTTCTCAAGTAGAAGAACTTAGAGAAGAGAACACAACATTACGAGCACAAGTTGATGATCTCAAGTGCACACTTGAGAAATTCACAACAAGCTCCAAAACACTGAACATGATTTTAGATGCTCAAAGGGCAGTCTACAACAAAGCCGGGATAGGCTATAAACCGAAACAAAAGGAATTTAGCTTCATGTCATTAGTTAGTAGAACTCATGTTATTAAGGCAAAAGTAACTAAAGCTTGGGTTCCTAAGAAATATGTTGTGACTGCTAATGGACCCAAAATCTGGGTTCCAAAAGATCTTGTATTTCGTGTTTGATTAGGTACCAGTCGAGGGGGAGTGTCCGATGATATGGGTTGTGGATAGCGGATGCTCTAAGCACATGACCGGGGATTCTTTTGTTGGGTTGTATACTGAAAAGTCTATCTTTTGTATGAACATATTTATTTTTGAAATAAGAATCACATGATCATTGTTTGCATATTTATGGTTATGCATATTGTCTAATACATTACATTGTAGATAACATAGTGTGTAGTGTCACACGGGAGATCATGTTATCAGTTCCTTGTAAAGTATAAGTAAGGGCTTACAACCTAGATGGTTATGGACAAACCATTGGAATGGATATAGTGTGATTTGGTATTGGTTTATCTTGACCATTGAATTACACTAGTCCACTTTGTGTGTATTGAGCAGGACTGACTTAGAGGTGATTCGATTTATTGTGACTACATAATTGAATCGGACCTCGGATATTATGTTGTACATGCTCTTAATCCTGATATAATAACGGGAACATATACTTAGTATTCATTTCTTTAATTTACCAATGGGTGAGATTTATAGAGTAAATCGATAGGTTCGGTAAGTTGGGAAATGATATTATTTATATGGTGTGTCGTTGATTATAGGAGGAAACCGTGTCCTATATATTAGGATGATGATGTCCCCTTGAGAAGCTCATAAAGTTCATCATGTAAACCCTGCAGGTGGACTTGGTCCGGCATGATGATAAGGTTGAGTGGTACTACTCATGGAGTTAGATGTTGATTAATTAATTATCAGTAAATTAATTAATCGACGGACATTTGAGATCTTAAACATGGGGAGATATATGTACAAATAATATATGGAGCCCATATTAACTTATGGGGGTTGGTGAGGTAGATCGATGATAATCCTCTAGTGGAATGGATTATCATTAATGGATCGGCCTTTATGTGGGCTTGATCCATTGGGTGGCCAAGATCCAACTCCTCTTCATGGTCCTTATTGTAGCCTATTAAAACCCTCTTGAAGCCTAGATCTGATGGTGGAGAATGGAATTCTAGATCCGACGGTGGAGATTAAATCTCTAGATCTGACGGTGGAGATTAAATCTTTAGATCCGAAGGTAGAGATTAAATCTCTAGATCTGACAGTTGATATTAAATTCCTAGATCCGACGGTTGAGATTAAATCCCAAGATTCGACGGAGGAGATTGAAAGGAGGCTTAAGCCCAACTTTATAAATAAGGATTATAGGGTGGGTGGCAAGAACAATAAAGGGAGATTAGGGTTTTGGGCGGCTAGGGCTTGGAGAGGCATTGGGCGTCTAGGGTTTGCTCTCCTCCTTGGGCGGCTAGGCTTTCTCTTCTTCCTAGGGTTTTGGCCGGCACCTCCCTTCTTCCTCTCATCCTTGGCCGGCGTCCCAACTCTGTTTCTCTCCTCCTTGGCCGGCGTCCCAACTCTGTTTCTCTCCTCCTTGGCCGGCGGCAAGAGTTAGGGTCTCTTCCCTTGGAGCTTTTGGCCGGCGCCCACACACCTTGTTCTCCTCCTTGGCCGGCAGCAACATCAACTCCATTGACTTTGTGGCCGGTCCTAGATAGGAAGAAGAGCTTTGTTCTATACTTCCTCCTATTCGGAGCGAGCAAGGAAAGGAAGATCGTGATCTAGGAGGCTTCAACTCTTGGAAGATCGTTGCCCACACAACGTCCAAGAAGAGGATAGGACATACGATAAAAGACCTTGAGGTAAACAAGAGGTATAAATCTTGTTTTTCTTTCCTTTTGTTTCTTTGTATGTTGTATGTTTTGTTATGTGGCTAAATTTACTTGGACCCCGAATACGAACACAAAAACCGGCGATCCGTACATCGTCTATTCCGCGACTATTCGAAGAATAGAGGTAGGTTGCTTGAACAATAAGTTTGTTCAAGTGACCACTTTAATCGGATAGCACGACGATGGAACAGTTGCTTGGGTAATCCCTAATTGTCTTGGATTAATTTTTTTTATCCGGGGACGAAGACGGGATCGCCATGAACAAGCAACCGAGTTGTAGTGGGAAGCGAAGTTTCTTACCTTCAAGTGGTATCAGAGCCACGGTTTTCGATTTTGTGTGTTTAGGATTCGGTTACTTTTATGCACTTTTCATATATTATATGTGTTGGACAATAGTAGTATGTGGGTAGTTTAACTTTTTGATTGAAGGCATAAGATCCAACTATTATGGCCATATGTGTGTATGTGATTGTATGTGTGTAATTGTATATTATTTGAATCCTTGGGGTTGACGAGGCTAGTATTTAATTTTTGTAATTAAGTACAGCATTGTTTAGTCACTCTTTTATTTTAGTTTACTTTTGATCTAGATTACATGTACACTCCTTCGTGGAGTATAGGATCGATGGATGTAAATTAAAATAATTTATCTCGGCTTGAATCTCTGGATGGCTTGTACATGGCGTAGGGAGGAGCGGATGAGATGGCGATACGACGGGAGGCATATTCGAGACAAAAGCCATAATAGTTGGAAAATATTTTTTTTCATATTTATTGCTTCTTGTTTGATATGCATGTCATAGGCTAGGAAAATTCCTTAATTTTAAATTACTAAGTGGGAGAGGGATTTTTTTATAAATTCCCACGACCTCCATTACGATTTGACATGTGATACAAACAAACTAGCGCATCGGCTTTGAGTGCCTTCCACCCCATCGGATGAGTTTGTTTGTGGATCACAGGGTCGAATATGGTTATAGGATATTATTAAGGAGCGTGTGTACTTCCCCATCGGAAGGTACATAACCTGAGATAATTGCCTTGGTACCGAGTAATGGTGAACACTTAGATGCAAATAGGAGTATCCTCCCCATCGGAGTCACTGCTTTTATTTGTAGGGCCGAAGAGGAACCAACTATTAATTTTATTTGTCAAAAAGTTAGGTTGACAAGATAGTAAAATTAATGGGTAAAACCTCATCTTACAAATGTAGAATTCGTATACGTCCACACTATCGTGGCATATGATATTCTCGGTGTTTTAAGGTGTTGGTTGATTTTAAAAATTTTATTGTTTGAGGAATCAATAATTTTTTAAAATCTAATGTTTTGATCTATATGATTCTTAGGTTTTTCAAAAATGACTTTCAACCCTCTTGCTGTGATATTGAAAGAAAATAAACTTACTGGACCAAATCATGTTGATTGGAAGAGGAATCTTGACATTATCTTGACTGCTGAGGAGTACAAATATGTACTTTTCGAAGAGTGTCCTCCTAAGCCTGCGGATGATTCTGGGGAAAAGGAGAAGGAGAGTTATAAGAAGTGGATTAAGGCTGATGAGATGACGCGATGTTACATTTTGGCATCTATGTCAAATGTACTGCAACATCAACATCAAGCCATGCCGACTGCTTATGACATGATGCTCAATCTCAAAGAGCTTTTCGGACACCAGAATCGGGCTGCGAGGCAGGAAGCCATGAGGAACTTGATGATGACCACCATGATCAAGGGAACACCCGTGAGGGATCATGTTCTCAAGATGATGGCTCATTTGAATGAGCTGAAAGTCCTTGGAGCTGAGATCGATGGGGAAACCCAGGTCGATATCATACTCCAGTCTCTACCTAGGAGTTTTGAGCAGTTTCACCTGAACTACAACATGAATAAAAGGTTGTATTCGTTGGCAGAGCTTCTGACAGAACTCGAGGTGTGATGGGGCTATTTTAAAGTGCTCGGCAGCCATGGTTGCCCAAAGGTTTCTACTTCTAAGCCGAAAGGCAAGAAGAAGAAGAAACAATTGAAAGGTGGCGAAGGATCTCGAGGAGGAGTGAAGAAGCGAAGGCAAGTTCTTCACTTGAGATGGACACTGGAAGAAGGGTGCCTAGGAGCAGAACAAAGGTATATCTTTTGGTCTAGTCATTGAAACATATTTAGCGGTATTATTTACCAGCACCTGGTGTGTAGATACGGGAGCCACTGATCATGTCTGTAATACTTTGTAGGAGTTCCAGGAAACCAGACGACTAGCTGAAGGGGAGATTACTGTGCATTTGGGTGATGCTACAAAGGTAGCGGCTGTTGCAGTTGGAGATGTTTATTTCTCTTTTGAGAGGAATAAGGTTTTGGTTCTTAAGAATTGCCTTTATGTACCTTTATTTAGAAAGAATTTGATTTCGGTTTGTAAATTGTTTATGGATGGATATTCTATTTCTTTTAATGATAGAGTTGTTATAAAAAGGAATAGGGAGATTATCTGTTCTGGTGCATTGATAGGAAATTTATATACTCTTGAACCAAAAGCTCCCACGATGCAAATAGAAGTACATAACTCATCTTCTAATTCTAATAAGAGAAAAGAACCTTCGAAGATGAACCAAACATATCTTTAGCATCTAAGACTAGGTCATATTAACCTAAGCAGAATTTAAAGGTTGATAGCTGATGGACCTGTGGGTTCATTAGTGGTGGAAGATTTCCCAACCTGCGAATTTTGCTTGGAGGGTAAAATGACCAAGAGGTCTTTTAAGGCCAAGGGGTATAGAGCCAAAGATGTGTTGGAATTGGTTCATTCTGATTTGTGTTGTCCTATGTCTATCCAGGCAAGAGGTGGTTTTGAATATTTCATCTTGTTCATAGATGATTATTCAAGATATACTTGATGCACCGCAAGTCTGAATGCTTTGACAGGTTCAAAGAGTTCAAGGCTGATGTGGAGAAACGTCAAGGTAAAGTATCAAGACACTACGATTTGATCGTGGTGGTTAGTACCTCTAGGGAGAGTTTAGGAATTACTTATCAGAGGCTGGGATTCAATCCCAATTGCACTTTCACACCCAGTGAGAATGGTGTAGCAAAGCGATGGAATAGGACTCTTATGGAAATGTTTAGATCGATGATGAGTTATTCTGAGTTGCCAGATTCGTTCTGGGGATATGCTCTAGATATGGTAATGTATATTCTGAACTTGGTACCATCTAAATCAGTGCCTTCTACTCCCACAGAATTGTGGACTGGGCGAAAGCCTAGTATGAGACAAAGCCAGATTTGGGAGTCGGCACATGTCTTTGAAAGGCGAATCTTTAGTAAGTTGGAACCTTGTACAGAAGTGCACATGTTCGTTGTCTATCCTAGAGGAATGAAAGGTGGTTTGTTTTATAGTCCTAGAGATCAGAGGGTGATCGTTAGCATGAACGCCAGATTTCTAGAGGAAGATTATGTGATGAACCACAAATCCATGAGTAAGATTTTTCTGGAGGAATTAAGAGGGGAAATCACTGCTTCAGTACCACCGGTACAAGAGGATATACCACAAGTCACTGCACCGCGTGTCACAGAGGATACATAGGTGATACCTCATCATAGTGGGAGGGTTATTAGACAGCCTGATAGATTCATGTTCTTGGGAGAATCTTCTGATTTGGTCCCTGGCGAACATGAACCTGATCCCTGGACATATGATGAGGCGATCCAAGATAAAGATGCGGTATCTTGGCAAAGTGTAATGAATTCTGAGATAGAATCTATGGATTCAAATCAAGTCTGGGAGCTAGTAGATGTTGGGTTTCCGGCACCGCGGCGTGTGTGTGTTCGATCATGTTTCGTAAACATGAGCACAGCGGAAGCAACTAAAAATAATAAATACTCCTATTTATTACAACACACACAACACACGCATGCTATTACAACAAGTGTAGACATAACCGTAAATTAAAATTGCAATAAAAGAAAATTAAACTACGTTATACCTTCCGTATGACGTGTAGCGGGAACGGCATCAACCGGAACGATCCTCGTAAGAATCGTCTCTATCCGTATCCACGCCGAGCTCCTCGGGATGACTTCGCTAAGTCACGAGCTTCGTCTTCGTACGGGTTACTAGCCTCGTGTTGAAGACGACGTGATCGAGAGATGATCACAATCCGAATCCAAATTCGGACCTCAAAACAAGTCCTCAAGACTTGCTTCTCCGGAGAGGTATTCGTCAACCGATTGACGAATCCTTCGTCCTCCACCTCAGAGGATTACCGGAGATCAAATCCCCGGTATGTTAGCCGCTGTCGGAGCACTAACCGTCGTCCAAACGACGCTCCGACGAGAGGAGAAGAAGCTGTCCAGAAAACTGGACAGCTTGGTGGAGGATATAGGCGCCGGCTAAAGAGGAGATGGAGGCTCACCTTTACACCGAACCCACGGGAGATCACCGGAGGGTCGCCGGAGGTCCACCGGCCGAAGCTTGGACGCCGGCAAAGAGATGGCAGCAGCTCAATGAGGTTGGGCGGCTGCTCTTGTTGTTGACGCCAACAACAAGAGGGAGAGAGGGGTGGGCGGCCAATTAGGGTTGCCTCAAAAATTAGGTTTTTACAAAAACCCTTAAGCCCTATTTTATAGAGAACCAATTCTCTTAATGGTTATTAAATCATAACCATTAGGCCCGTTAACCCGCTCCATTAAGATAAGTTAAAATAAACCAAACCAAGATGGTTTATTTTAAGTTAAAACAAACCGAACCAACTTTTGGTTCATTCGTTTAAAATAAACCAAACCCTTTGGTTTATTCTTATCCATTGGATTAGAACCAAACCATTTTGGTCCATCCATTATGTCTTCATAAGACACTGCCCATCCACGCTTCCATTGCGACTGAAACAATTTCATGCTCGCTTTATGTTTGGTCCAACCAAACATAGTTTCTCTCGGTCTGAGAATCCCATTCTCAAGCTCGTTTTAAATCCTTTGGATTACACTCGTTGTGCGTGTGACCAAATAGGTTCTCGGTTTATGTTGGCCGTCTATAATTAACCATTAATTATAGAACGATCATGAGTGGCACCTAGTAGTACATCATGATCCCCAATTAACCGAAAAGATCAACGGTTGATCCAGAACTATTTCTGAAACCCTTCAGTAGCTCGAATGAATCGTGCCCCATTCCCTTCACTCATCTTATACCCACTTGGTTCAGGACATGGTCTATTGTGTCAGTCCCCACTAGGCTGACTACGTCACACCTAGCCCAAGTATCATTTCCTCGTCCTACAGATTCTAGTTACTCCACATGTATCGAAGAGTACTTTACTCTAAACATGTAATGCTTTGGCCAAAGACTTTAGTAACAATCCGACGAGAGGCCATGGGTATACATCTCCTCGCAAGGAGTGGTGAATCCTTTATAGGCTATTCAAACACCTTCGATCACTTCGACTTATACCCAATCATCCCGGGTCCACATCTCCTCGGAGATGTTTGCTTAAGATGTCAAAGCATAAGTCTCCATGATCAAGATGACTTGAATACCGCAAGTCAAAGGAACATCGCACTTAATCCACAGTAAGAACTTCATTGACATATCTATATATGCAGAGAACCATATGAAGTCTTACGGCTGGTCACTCCAATGAACTAGTTACCATAACTAGCATCCACGATTAACTCCGGACATCACTATGTCTCCAGTCAGTGAGAATCAGCTGCTTGGATACACCAAGGAGTATACCTCGTGCTAGTCTCGACAGAATTGATGGTGTCCAAATCCATCAATTCATCGACTAGGGATAATTCCGATACATCACAATTACACATGTAGAGATACTCACTAGTTGTGATCCAATCACAAATTCTCTCATCTTTGTGAATCGTATCGTGGACATTGATAAATGAGTTTAAGATCCAATCAAATACATTAAACATGTATACTCAAATAGTGAATCTTCATTTATCATATAAATGGTTCATACATAAGGCGATTGCCTTAGGACATCTCTCATATATTACTAACAGACTCCCACTTGGCCTAATGCCAATCGCTACGGTATCCAATACCATAAGCACCAACATGACCCTCAAACTTACTTTGAGGTAATGCTTTAGTCAAAGGATCCGCTAAGTTCCTTTCAGTGGAAATTTTCTCGATTTGTATTTCGTTCCTACTGATGATCTCTCTGATAAGATGATAGCGGCGAAGCACATGTTTGGATCATTGATGAGACCACATCAAGTTCATAGATGAACTACTTGATCCAAACCGCTTCCTTTGCTGCTTCCAAAGCTGCAACGTATTCTTCCTTAGTGGCAGAATCCGCTATAGTGTCAAGCTTGGAACCTTTCCAACTTATTGCGCCTCCATTCTAGGTGAATACATACCTAGACTAAGACATGGAATCATCCTTGTCTGTCTGGATCTGGCATTCGTATACCCACGTATCACCATGTACCCTTCTCCATATATTAGGAACACATCCTTAGTTCTTCTCAAGTACTTAAGGATCGTCTTAACAGCCGCCCAATGATCCATTCCTGGATCAGACTGGTATCTGCTCGTGACACTCAGAGCATACGATACATCGGGCCTCGTACATAACATAGCATACATGATAGATCCTATTGCGGATGCATAGGGAATCTTACTCATGCAAATCCTCTCGTCTTCTGTGCGCGGACACATAGACTTCGAAAGGTGTACCCCATGCCTGATGGGCAGATAACCTTTCTTGGATTCCGACATGCTAAACCTCTTTAGCACTCGGTCTATATATGTAGACTGCGAAAGACCAAGCAACCGTTTCAATCTATCTCTATAGATCTTAATCCCAAGGATGTAGGTTGCTTCTTCCAGGTCTTTCATGGAGAATGTCTTGGATAACCAAACCTTAACTGACTGTAAGATGGACACATCGTTTCCTATAAGTAATATGTCATCGACATACAATACTAGGAACACGACTGCACTCCAACTAACCTTCTTGTACACACAAGGTTCGTCTGGATTTTGTGAGAAATCAAACTTTTTGATCGTCTCATCAAAACGGATATTCCAGCTCCTGGATGCTTGCTTCAATCCATAAATGGATCGTCGCAATTTGCATACCTTGGTTTTATCAACCGATGTGAAACCCTCGGTGTATCATATACACGTCCTCGGCGAGTTTCCATTAAGGAAAATTGTTTTCACATCCATACGCCATATCTCATAATCATAATGAGCCGCTATGGCGGGAGCATCCGAATGGATTTAAGCATAGCTGAGCGAATAGGTTTCGTCATAATCAACACCTTGCTTTTGGCGATATCCTTTCGCCACCAATCTAGCCTTATAGGTAATCACATTACCATCCATGTCGGTTTTCTTCTTGAAAACCCACTTGCACCCTATAGGCTTTATGCCTTCAGGTGGGTCAACCAAGTTCCAAACTTGGTTTTCGTACATGGAATCCATTTCCGACTTCATGGCACCAAGCCACTTATCCCTTTCTGAACTTGTCAGCACTTCTTCATAACTAGTAGGCTCCTCATCATCAATGAGTAACACGTCGTTCGATTCACTTACGAGAAATCCATATCTCTCAGGAATATTGCGTGTTCTACCAGATCTACGAAGATGTGGTGTTACAATAGGTCCAGCCGATTGCTCATCACTATGAGTTGTCGGCTGTTGTGCTTCACCAGGTATCTCATCAATGTCTATTTGAGTCTCTCGAGCCTCCTCAAGCTCAACGACACTCCCACTGTTTTCTTGCAAGAGAAACTCTTTCTCTAGAAACACAGCATGCCTTGAAACAAACACCTTTTGTTCCACAGGATGATAGAATTGGTAACCCCTTGTTTCCTTAGGGTATCCAATAAATAGACATTTATCAGACTTAGCATCCAGTTTGTCTGATTCGCTTCACATAAGCAGGACAACCCCATATCTTCAAGTAAGATACATGAGGTTTCTTACCATTCCATATCTCATATGGAGTAGTTGAGACTACCTTGGTAGGCATTCTGTTTAACAAGTAAACAGCTGTCTGAAGTGCATAACCCCAAAAGGACTTGGGAAGAGTCGCATGATTCATCATTGACCTGACCATGTCCAACAAGGTCGATTCGCCTCTCGGATACACCATTATCTTTGTGGTGTATAGGCGGAGTCCATTGAGACAATATGCCATTGTCTCTTAGATAATCAAGAAACTCTTGACTTAAGTATTCACCACCTCGATCCGATCAGTATTTTAATACTTTTGTCATGTTGTTTCTCTACTTCATTTCTGAATTCTTTGACCTTTCAAGGCTTGGACTTGTGTTTCATCAAGAACACATACCCAAGTAGTGATCATCGGTGAAGGTAATGAAGTAGCTATAGCCTCCTAAAGCTTGAGTTGACATAGGTCCACATACATCGGTATGTACTAGACCTAGTAACTCTCCCACTCGTTCACCTTTTCGGTAAAGGTAACTTAGTCATCTTGCCTTTTAAGCATGATTATGTATCGTATGAATCAATTCAAGCGATTCCGAATTCCACATCGGTGTAATTCGGACATGCGTTTCTTGCTTATATGGCCAAGGCGACAATGCCACATATAAGTCTATGTGATTATCGCTTTCGAGCAGCGTGTTGCTCGCCCGATATTGAAAATGTCCTTTGGATCGTCCAGCGTATAAATGCCATTACTCAAAGTTCGGTTCCATAAAAATGCGCCATTCAAAGTTATATAACAACAATTGTTACTAAGCGTTAAATGGAAACCATTTCTATTTAAGCGGGAAATAGAAACAATGTTCTTTATTAGAGAAGGAACATAATAGCAATTGTCAGTTCAAGACTAGTCCACTAGGGAGCTTGACAAATAAGTTCGATGGCGGCCATGACCTTTGCTCCATTGCCAACTCGCAAATTTGACTCCCCTCTGACAAGTCTTCTTCTATTCCTTAGCCCCTGTATGTCATTACATATATATGAGCTACACCCAGTATCCAATACCCAAGTGTCTAAGGAAATAGAATGACAATCAATAACGAAGATACCTGAAGAGGATGGGGCATCGGATGCCTTCTTCTTCTTCATGGACTCAAGATAAATCTTGCAGTTTCTTCGCGGTGGCCTTCCTTGCCCGCAGTGATGGCAAGTGCCCTTTTCATTTAGTTCCGCCTTCTTTGCCTTTTTCTTTCCTTTCTTACATTCTTTTGCCTTCCTCTTAGAACCTTTCTTTGAGAATCAACTATGAGAACCGCCTTCTCCTCATGCTTCACGAAGGCTCCACGGTCTTGTATTGAGGCTCGGGAATGGTGGATTCGATTTGTTCATCAGATAGTTCATCACAAATTGCGAGAAACTCTTGGGCAAACAATGCAGAATTAAGTCAATACTTAACTCATGATCCATCACAAACCGAGGGTAGCTAGCGCTCGATGTACCCGTTCATCTTTAGCACAAACTGCACTACAGACGAACCTTCTTGCATCTTCGTGGTGAAGAGGAGCCTAGAGACCTCGAACCTTTCGGATCTCGCTTGCTCATTGAACAACTCATGAAGATGGAAGACCATAGTATTAGCATTCATATGCTCATCGCTTTGCGGCTCGGGTACCATCGCCGCTAGCATGATGCAACTCGCCATTTCGAATCGCCACATGCTTACGATAGACCAACATTTTGATGCAGGTTGCATCGTCCTTAGAATGATCGGGAAGAGGCTCTTCAAGGACATATGCAAGCTTTTCCGCCTTGAGAACAATTCTCGAGTTTCTAAGCGATCGAGAAGTTAGGCCCGGTCGGTTTGTTCGAATCAAAATAGTCGCAAATTCAAAGCGTCATGATCAATTTATTGACCTAGAAATACAAAAGCGAGCATATATGAGAAAATGATTTTAAAATGCATCAATATACATTTATAAATCCCATTCATTTTAATTTCAAAACCTCAAAATCACTTGGAGATTGTAGGTCCATCTCGAATGGGTTGATATCCATCATAGTTATGAACAACCTTGGAGAGAGTCCAACAAGCCATTCATAACTACGACGGTAGGTATCATCTATACCGATTGCATATCACGTATATGCAACTATCACAATGTGCTATCAACTAATTGAATGTTAACACATACATTGGGTTGTTAACACATTAACAAGTATGCATCATATGCATAGAACCCAACTTCACCTCCCTTTACATCGACCTTGGAGAGAGTCCAACAAGCCGATGCTCCAGGTTAAAGCCAACCCATTAATCGAGAAATAGTTTTAATATGGTTAGAGCGCATTCAACCAATTAGCCCAGCTTGGAGAGAGTCCAACAACCAAAGCTAACGATTGACCTCGACTCTTACCATATTAGTATTAAACTATTCCATGGTTTGAACATGTTGGGTTCGTAGGGCTTGGAGAGTCCAACCACCCAAACAAGAAACGGAACTCTGGTTCTAACCATATTAATGGAAGGTGTAGGCTTTAATATTGTTTAAAGGTTTTTATGTCTCATCCTCTTTGCATGCAAATAACTATTATCTACATGGCATGGCATAGATGGCATACATCTACATGTCACGACACGCATGGCATAATGTTATGCATCTAATGCAATTACATGGCATACAATTATGTCATGTATATAATTTCCTTATATGTCATAACTATTTATGGAAATAAAATATGTTTAAGATTTGATTCTCCAAATCAAATCATAATTAAATTAGGAAACAAATTTCCAAATCTAATCACATATTTTATTCATGGAATTATTTGATTAAGGAAAATCTATTTAGGACACCAATTTCCTAAATCATTAAAACTACTTATGGAAATAAAATATTTTAAGATTTGATTTCCCAAATCAAATCATGATTAAATTAGGAAACAAATTTCCAGAATCTAATCAAATATTTTATTTATGGAAAATATCAATTTCCATAAATACTTCCAACTTTCCAAAAGTGGAAGATTTCCATAAATACTTCTAGACTTTCCAAAATTGAAAAATTTCCATAAATACTTCTAAATTTCCAAAATTTAGAAAATTTAGAAATACATTATGACTATCGCAAAACCATTTTACGATTATGTGAAACACAACACGGGCTCTGATACCTTTGTTGGGTTTAGGCATGGCGTGTGTGTGTTCGATCATGTTTCGTAAACATGAGCACAGCGGAAGCAATTAAAAATAATAAATACTCCTATTTATTACAACACACACAACACACGCATGCTATTACAACAAGTGTAGACATAACCGTAAATTAAAATTTGCAATAAAAGAAATTAAACTACGTTATACCTTCCGTATGGCGTGTAGCGAAACGGCATCAGCGAACGATCCTCGTAGAATCGTCTCTATCCGTATCCACGCCGAGCTCCTCGGGATGACTTCGCTAAGTCACGAGCCGTCTTCGTGCGGGTTACTAGCCTCGTGTTGAAGGCGGCGTGATCGAAGATGATCACAATCCGAATCAAATTCGGACCTAAAACAAGTCCTCAAGACTTGCTTCTCCGGAGAGGTATTCGTCAACCGATTGGCCGAATCGCCGTCCTCCACCTCAGAGGATTACCGGAGATCAAATCCCGGTATGTTAGCGGCTGTCGGGCACTAACCGTCGTCAAGCGGCGCTCCGGCGAAGGAGAAGAAGCTGTCAGAAAACTGGACAGCTTGGTGGAGATATAGCGCCCGGCTAAAGAGGAGATGGAGGCTCACCTTACACCGAACCCAAGGAGATCACGGAGGGTCGCGGAGGTCCGCCGGCTGAGCTTGGGCGCGGCAAAGAGATGGCAGCAGCTCAATGAGGTTGGCGGCAAGCTCTTGTTGTTGGCGCCAACAACAAGAGGGAGAGAGGGTGGCGGCCAATTAGGGTTGTTTATAGAGAACTAATTCTCTTAATGGTTATTGGATCATAACCATAGGCCCGTTAACCCGCTCCATTAAGATAAGTTAAAATAAACCAAACCATGATGGTTTATTTTAAGTTAAAACGAACCGAACCAACTTTTGGTTCATTCGTTTAAAATAAACCAAACCCTTTGGTTTATTCTCATCCATTGGATTAGAACCAAACCATTTTGGTCCATCCATTATGTCTTCATAAGACACGGCCCATCCACGCTTCCATTGCGACTGAAACAATTTCATGCTCGCTTTATGTTTAGTCCAACCAAACATAGTTTCTCTCGGTCTGAGAATCCCATTCTCAAGCTCGTTTTAAATCCTTTGGATTACACTCGTTGTGCGTGTGACCAAATAGGTTCTCGGTTTATGTTGGCCGTCTATAATTAACCATTAATTATAGAACTATAATGAGTGGCACCTAGTAGTACATCATGATCCCCAATTAACAAAAGATCAGCAGTTGATCGAACTATTTACGAAACCCTTGATGCTCGAATGAATCGTGCCCCATTCCCTTCACTCATCTTATACCCACTTGGTTCAGGACATGGTCTATTGTGTCAGTCCCCACTAGGCTGACTACGTCACACCTAGCCCAAGTATCATTTCCTCGTCCTTCGGATTCTAGTTACTCCACATGTATCGAAGAGTACCTTTCTCTAAACATGTAATGCTTTGGCCAAAGACTTTAGTAACAATCCGACGAGAGGCCATGGGTATACATCTCCTCGCAAGGAGTGGTGAATCCTTTATAGGCTATTCAAACACCTTGATCACTTTGACTTATACCCAATCATCCGGGTCCACATCTCCTGAGATGTTTGCTTAAGATGTCAAAGCATAAGTCTCCATGATCAAGATGACTTGAATACCGCAAGTCGAAGAACATCGCACTTAAGCCACAATTGACATTGCTTCGTTTCAGTTACGTATTGCTAAGTCTTACGGTTGGTGCTTATGAACTAGTACCATAACTGATCCACGATTAACTGGAATCTATGTCTTACCCGATGAAGAATCAATTTGCTTGGATACACCAAGGAGTATACCTCGTGCTAGTCTCGACAGAATTGATGGTGTCCAAATCCATCAATTCATCGACTAGGGATAATTCAGATACATCACAATTACACATGTAGAGATACTCACTAGTTGTGATCCAATCACAAATTCTCTCATGCTGTGAATCGTATCGTGGACATTCAGTAAATGAGTTTAAGATCCAATCAAATACATTAAACATGTATACTCAAATAGTGAATCTTCATTTATCATATAAATGGTTCATACATAAGGCGATTGCCTTAGGACATCTCTCATATATTACTAACAGTAGAACCACTCAATGGTGTAAAAGTCATTGGATGCAAGTGGATCTATAAAAGAAAGAGAGGAATAGATGGGAAGGTTGAGACCTTGCGATGTATTCTTTGCTCATATGGATTATGAGGTATGGCGGATGGATGTCAAGACAACTTTCCTTAATGAAAGTCTTGAGGAAAACATCTATATGAAGCAACGGAGGATTCATTGCAAAGGGCAAAGAGCATCTTGTGTGCAAGCTTAATCGATCCATTTATGGATTGAAGCAAGCTTCGAGATCTTGGAACATCCGCTTTGATGAGGTAATCCCGTCTTATGGATTTATTCAAAGTTCGGATGAGTCTTGTGTATACAAGAGATGTGACGGAATACGTAGATGACATTTTGTTAATTGACAACAATGTCAATGTGTTATCAGACGTAAGGGTATGGTTGTCCAAATAGTTTGATATGAAGGAATTGGGAGAAGTGGGACACATCCTTGGGATCAAGGTTATAAGGGATCACAGGAAAAGGATGTTGTGCTTATCTCAAGCTTCATACATAGACACAATTATGAATCATTTTAGCATGCAGAACTCCAAGAAAGGTTTTCTACCTTTCAGGCATGGAGTTCCGTTATCTAAGGGGATGTGTCCTAGAACATCTAAGGAGATAGAGGAGATGAAGGCGGTTCCTTATGCTTCGGTAGTAGGAAGCCTCATGTATGTTATGCTATGTACGAGACCGGATATCTACTTTATTGTGGGCATGGTCAGCAGATATCAGAGTAATCCAGGACAGGGACATTGGACTACAGTAAAGCATATATTGAAGTACCTGAGAAGGACTAGGGATTATATGCTAGTTTACCAGGCAGACCAATTACTCCCTGTCGGTTACCACTATTCGACTTCCAATCGATAGGGATAATGATAAGTCTACCTTAGGTTTTGTGTTTACTTTGGGAGGTGGAGCCATTGTATGGAGAGTGTCAGCGATGAAATGGTGGGTGTACCATGGAAGGTGAGTATGTGGCGACCTACGAAGTATTGAAGGAAGTTGTATGGCTCAGGAACTTCTTGATGGACTTAGATGTGATTCCTGGTTTGCCCAGAACTATCACAATTTATTGTGATAATAGTGGTACAGTTGCAAACTCGAAGGAACCACGAGCCAATAAGGCAAGTAAACACAGATCATAAGTACCACGATCGAGAAATCATAAGCGAGGAGAAGTTCTTTGTAGCCAAGATTGCATTAGAGGATAGCAAGGCGGATCCTTTCACTAAGGCCCTTCCAGTGAGAAGCTTTGATAGGCAAGTAGAGGAATGAGAATCGGATGTATGGCGCATATGAGGACATAGTCTTTTAGTATAAGTGGGAGATTGTTGGGATGTATACTGAAAAGTCTATCTTTTGTATGAACATCTTTATTTTTAAAATAAGAATCACATGATCATTGTTTGCATATTTATGGTTATGCATATTGTCTAATACATTACATTGTAGATAACATGATGTGTAGTGTCACACGAGAGATCATGTTATCAGATCCTTGTAAAGTATAAGTAAGGGCTCACAACCTAGATGGTTATGGACAAACCATTGGAATGGTTATAGTGTGATTTGGTATTGGTTTGTCTTGACCATTGAATTACACTAGTACACTTTGTGTGTATTGAGCAGGACCGACTTAGAGGTGATTTGATTTATTGCTGACTACATAATTTAATCGGACCTCGGATATTATGTTGTAAATGATCTTAATCCCAATATAATAACGGGAACATATACTTAGTATTCATTTCTTTAATTTACCAATGGACGAGATTTATAGAGTAAATCGATAGGCTCGGTAAGTTGGGAAATGATATTATTTATATGGTGTGTCGTTGATTATAGGAGGAAACCGTGTCCTATATATTAGGATGAAGATGTCCCCTTGAGGAGCTCATAAGGTTCATCATGTAAACCCTACAGGTGGACTTGGTCTGACAAGATGATAAGGTTGAGTGGTACTACTCATGGAGTCAGATGTTGATTAATTAATTGTCAGTAAATTAATTAATCGACGCACATTTGAGATTTTAAACACGGGGAGATATATGTACAAATAATATATGGAGCCCATATTAACTTATGAGGGTTGGTGAGGTAGATCAATGATAATCCTCTAGTTGAATGGATTATCATTAATGGATCATGTTGGGGGATCGATTGGCCGGCTAGAGGGGGGTGAATAGCCCTCATTCGTTGGATGTCGTAATTCGTTCGTTCTCGTGTGCTCGTCTACAATTGTCGTTAATATACGCAGCGGAATAACAATAGAAATAACAATAATACTAACAACAATACAAGCACACCAAATACGCAAGCATATACGTGGTTCGGAACCGAATGGTTCCTACTCCACGGGCGAGCTCCTCGAGCTCTAGAGATGAACACGACAATACTCAAACTCCTTCTCGACTACACGTCGGAGGTGGAGAAACCTCTCATAAGCAATTACAACAGTAATATACAAATACAAACAAGAATACAAATACAATACAAAAGAAACACTTTTCACCGATTGCTTTTGATCACTTGTTTGTTGCTTGCTTTGATTGTCTCTTGAAGGACTGGAATGCAGCAGCAATTCCCCTCCAATAGCTCCACAAAAACCTTTTCGAAATCCTCCAACTCATGCTCCTTTTATAACCTACATCAAAAATTTGTTTTGCGCCCATCGATCGCTAATTGTGACCATCGATCATGGTCCCGTAACCGTTGTCTCTGGCGGCCGGATCCACGTTAGTTAAGTTCCAGCGGATCACACATCGATCGTGATGACACCCATCGATCGTGATCATCCATCGATTAGTCTTTGGCGAGCTCGACTCCATTATGTGCCCGTGAACAGTTTCATCAGTCGAATGCCATCCCTCGGCAGTCGACTGATCCTCCCAACGATCATTGCCCTCCTCGGCGATCGGTGATCGGCTCGAACAGTTGATCGAACCAGTCGAACCCATCGACCTAGGCGTTGGGCACCTATGCCGATCGTGATGTCGGCTAAAACCTCAAACATAACGATGTTTGTACCACTTGGCCAAGTCCACCTTATCCCTCATGGAGTTCCCCACCGAAGCTCTCTTCCCTCAGCCTACGTCCCTCGGATGCGCCAAGCGCACGGCTTCGCAACGCCATCCTTCGCGTCTCATGCCCTAGAAGTATGCTTCCCTTTGGTCTCACTCCATTCGCTCCCTGTCCAGCGGTCCCTCGGATGCACCAAGCGCACGGCTTCGCAATGGCATCCTTCACCGACTCAAGGACCCCGAGCCTAGTGAACTTACCAAGTCCTCAAGACTTCTCACATGCACCAAGCGCACGGCTTCGCAATGCTTTGGACTTTCCCATGCCAAGGCTTCCCCCTTGGACTTCCACACCAAGCTCCATGCTTGGATTTTCCATGCCAACCCCATGTTGGACTTTCCCATGACAATCCCATGTCATGAGTTTTGTCTATCATCAAAATATCATCAAGGTACTGCTCGAGTCAAACTCGAGTCAACCTGGGCCGATTGCACCAACAATCTCCCCCTTTTTGATGATTGACAAAACTACCATCTCAAGTCTACCAATTCTCCCATATTGGCAATTCTCATATCCCAATGAGAATTCCAACGAACCCTAATTGGTAACTTGGTAACTTCTCCCCCTTTTTGACATTACATCAAAAAGGTCCTCCCCAAGGGTATGAATGTCTCATATCCCAATGAGATCTTACAATCTCTCCCTTGGAGGAACACATGCCTACAATCTTTCTAGTGATCCCATATCACTTAAAGAGAGGCAACCCAATTTTCCTCCCATGAGGAAATACACATCCATCTTCCCAAGATGGATACCTCCCCCTAGAGGCTTGCTCCCCCTTGACCATTGCACTAACAATGTCCTTGGAGAGTCCCTAAGCCAATAGGAACATTAACCAAATCAAAATTAAGGCAAAGTTCAACAATGAACTCTCTTCCACCTTAAAATTGATACTCACCCTCAACCCAACTCCTAATCCATATCCAATGGATTTCCACCCTCTCTAATGCTCTCCCAAGCATATCCTAGGGTTAGGAGTGGTTAGGGGACCAAAACATGGCTAAACATGGGCCTAACTAGATCGATCGACTTTACCATCGGCCGACACATATGCCGATCGATAACTAGATTTTTTCAGTTTCAGAAAATTGGATTTTCGAAATCCATAAGTAAATATACGTAATTTTAAAAATCTTGAAAATGCATACGTATAATACTTATCCTAATCACTATGGGTGAAAAATATTGAAAATTTATTTTACCCATTAAATTAGGAGATTGATACAAAGTTCAAAATTTAAGAAAAACTTCAATAAAGAGCCATCTTTGTATCATCCCATTCAATGGTGATAGCTATCAAAAGATGGCTTCACCAAGGTTTTTCAAAAAGTTTTCAAAACCTTTAATTTCTTTTTCCTAAACATCTCACCAATATCTAGATGTGTAAAACATATACAAGTCAAGTTTTTAGTGAGATGTGGGTTTTGTTTTCTTTATGTTCTCATGCATATTTCTAAGGCAATATTATTTGATTCCTTTCAAATTATGCCATAGTCCTTAACTCCATTTTAATTCATGCATGATATGATTATGGCATAGATATGATATAGATAAAAATATATGCCAATATCATGATGTCATGGCATGTGAATGAAACTTAAGCATACATGACATCTAAACATAAATCTAAACATGATCATGACATTTTTATAGATGAAAATGAGAATGATGTCATGACATGGCAAGGCAAATAAAGCATGGCAAGTAAAATATACTAAGGTATAGAATACCTAAGTGTTAAAATTAATTTGCCATTTCTAGGAATTAAATTCATTTTGCCTTAATGCCATTCATTTCCCTAGTGTGCCAAAAACCTAAAATGGCACACCAATACCTCTAAGACCTAATTGTGCCAATTTAAATCATTTTTAACTTCTCAAACCATATTGGCACACCCTAATGTGTCAACTCACAATGGCTAGGTTAACCACCCATCCACTTAGGGTTGACACACCCTAACTCACTTAGCGTGAATCAATCACGCTCTTAGGAACCCAATATCTATTGAAGCTCCTTGGGTTAACAAGGTATTCCCTAGGGATAACTTCCCTAGATACCTTCCTAATGACCCTTTTAGGCTTTGAAGCCATAGTCTTTTGGGTCTTTCCTAAGTCAACTCTAGAGGTGACTCCTCCATTGACCTTCTTAGTGGCTACATTTGATTTCTTTGAGGTGTTAGCCACTAAACACATATCATGGCTAGACTTAGGGATGGCTTCCCTATTAGCCTTGGTTTTCCTAGACCTAGAAATAGTTCCATAATTAAATGGAACATTATGATAAGTCTTCTTGGGCTTAGGTTTGTCACCCAAACCTTCCTTGCCCTTAGACCGTTTTTGAACCTTAGGTCTTGACTTTTGGGCATTTGACCCTAGAATTGAATTTTCTATGATTCTAAGGGCTTTCTCCATTCTCTCAAGTCTTGACCTCAAGACTTGGTTCTCTAGCTCTAATTTTCCCATTTTTGAATTTTCATTAGGTTTTTGGGAAAACCTCTTCTTCTTAGGCATGTGCCTAGACTTTTTGGGATTAATACCCAAATTTTCTTCTACTCTCCTAATTGACTCCCTAGGCAAGATATTTCTAGAATTATGAGTCCTAGGTTTGTCTTTAGTCATATGAACATGCTTGGCACCTAAGCAATAAACCTTATTGTTTCTCCTAGCATGCTTTTCATTAATAATGGCAAGAGAACTAAAATAATTTTTAGCATGCTTTTTGACTTTAGGAATTGAAGGTGCATTAACTAAATGTACCTTAGGGTTAGCTTTAGGAGCTCACCCTACATGAGTTGCACCTTCTTGCCCTTTCTTCCTCCCCCTAGGGCATTGGCTTCGGTAGTGTCCCTTTTGATTGCATTTGAAGCACACAATGTGCTCTTTGCTCTTGATTTTGGGAACACCGGCATCGTTTGACTTTGGGTTGACTTTTGGTGTCGATGCCTTCTTCTTAGCCAATTTAGGGCATTTGCTCTTATAATGCCCTTTCTCCCTACACTCAAATCATATTATGTGATTTTTATTTAAAATAACAACACTTGAGTTACCTAGGGAGGTGGTGGAGGCCTCTTCTTGTTCTTCACTTCTCCCGGATGTGGATGCTTCTTGTTCTTGCTCCGGGATGGAAGATTGCCTCTCCTCCCCCTCAATGCTAGAGGTGGAGGTCTCCACCAAGTCATCAACATCTTCAAATGTTGTGGGTTCTTCTTCGGCATTCTCCTCTTCTTATGCCGATTGGGAATTTTCTTGGAATTTCATTACCTTATTCCATAATTCCCTTGCATCCCTATAATCACCCAATCTAGACCAAATAGTGTTAGGTAACAAATCACTAATCAACTTGATTACCTTGAGATTTGTCTTGAAGTCTTTGATTTGGTCTTGGGTCCATTTTGACTTCTCAATTGGCTTGTTGTACTTGTCCCTAGGCATTTCAAAACCGTTTTCTATAATAATCATAAAATCAAAATCGGTTTCTAGGTATACCTCCATCCGTTTCCTCCACCAAGAAAAATCTCCATCGAATTTCGGTGGATGGATGAAGCCGGCCATCTTGTAGTGCTCTCGCGGCGGTTAGTCCTTGAAGAGCGACCTCGGCTCTGATACCACTTGTTGGGGATCGATTGGCCGGCTAGAGGGGGGTGAATAGCCCTCGTTCGTTGGATGTCGTAATTCGTTCGTTCTCGTGTGCTCGTCTACAATTGTCGTTAATATACGCAGCGGAATAACAATAGAAATAACAATAATACTAACAACAATACAAGCACACTAAATACGTGGTTCGGAACCGAATGGTTCCTACTCCACGGGCGAGCTCCTCGAGCTCTAGAGATGCACACGACAATACTCAAACTCCTTCTCGACTACACGTCGGAGGTGGAGAAACCTCTCACAAGCAATTACAACAGTAATATACAAATACAAACAAGAATACAAATACAATACAAAAGAAACACTTTTCACCGATTGCTTTTGATCACTTGTTTGTTGCTTGCTTTGATTGGCTCTTGAAGGACTGGAATGCAGCAGCAATTCCCCTCCAATAGCTCCACAAAAACCTTTTCAAAATCCTCCAACTCATGCTCCTTTTATAACCTGCATCAAGCTGTTTTCGCGCCCATCAGTCGACTGATCGTGACCATCAGTCGACTGGTCCCGTAGTCATTGTCTCACAACGGCCAGATCCACATTGGTTAAGTTCCAACGGATCACACATCATCCATCGTCAATCGGGCGAAGCTCGACTCCATTCATGCCCGTGCAGTGTCATCGATCGTGCCATCCCTCGGCGGTCGATCCTCCCAACGATCGCCCTCCTCGGCGATCGGTGATCAACTGAACTTGGTTCAGTTGAACACTGATCGAACCCATACGACCTAGAGCAGTCGACTGGCACCTATGTCAGTCGACTGATGTCGGCTAAAACCTCAAACATAACGATGTTTGAGCCTCCGACACTCAGTCTTAGCCACTTGGCCAAGTCCACCTTATCCCTCATGGAGTTCCCCACCGAAGCTCTCTTCCCTCGGCCTACGTCCCTCGGATGCGCCGCACGGCCACCGCAATGCCATCCTTCGCGTCTCATGCCCTAGAAGTATGCTTCCCTTTGGTCTCACTCCATTCGCTCCCTGTCCGGCGGTCCCTCGGATGCACCAAGGGCACGGCTTCGCAATGCCATCCTTCACCGACTCAAGGACCCCGAGCCTAGTGAACTTACCAAGTCCTCAAGACTTCCCAAATGCACCAAGCGCACGGCTTCGCAATGCATTTCTCACCAAGCACCAAGCACACGGCTTCGCAATGCTTTGGATTTCCCATGCCAAGCACCAAGCGCACAACTTCGCAATACTTTGGACTTTCCCATGCCAAGGCTTCCCCCTTGGACTTCCACACCAAGCTCCATGCTTGGATTTTCCATGCCAACCCCATGTTGGACTTTCCCATGACAATCCCATGTCATGAGTTTTGTCTATCATTAAAATATCATCAAGGTACTGCTCGAGTCAAGCTCGAGTCAACCTGGGCTGATTGCACCAACAGATCAGACTTTATTTTTAGGGCAATCTCTTGCCGTGATATGGTTTTGATATGTGTGGCAAAGGTTTTAAGTTAGGTTGTTATTGTGATTTGATATGTGCGTTGGAGTCTTGCAGGACTTAGTAATTCACACATGGAGCCTTAGCGGGTTCACCACTCATAACCTCGTACTTGAGTCGGAGAAGGAGAATTGCAGAGCCATGCGCTTGATGCTACCGAGGGACCGTCGGACGAGATGACTTGAAGCGAAGCCAAGGAAGCAGACTTCGGAGGCAAGAGACGCGAAGGAGCATTGCAAAGCCGTGCGCCTGATGCTGCCGAGGGACGTGGCCACGAACGAAGAGAGCTTCGGTGAGGGACTTCGAGTGAGATGTGAGAATGAGTGAATTGTAAGTAGCTCATTAGGTGAACTTAGCCGAATGGCTGAGTGTCGGAGGCTCGACCGCAAGGGTTGAGGTTTACCTGACCGCTGGAAGCTTAAATGAATGTTAAGTTTTAGTTTCACACGGCACCAGTCGACTACCATGAAAGGGCAGTCGACTGCTCTGAGTCGAACTCGGTTCAACTAGTATCCGACTGATGGGTTTATGCCCAGCAGTTGACTGCCAGAGGATGTTGCGTACGTAATCGCTCAGAGCCGATCGGGCAGCCGATTATGAGAGGCAAGAATGATCGATGGATCCATCAGTTGACTGCCAAGGGATCCATTGGACTACAACGATCGAGATCTGACATGTTTGGAGGCCATTGAAGTGGCAGTAGTCGACTGCCAAGGGGGGCAGTCGACTAGTGGCGGCCAACGGGAAGAAATCAGCCCTCTCTATAAAAAGAGAGGGTGTGGGCTTGTGGATGCCTAATGTTTATGCTCTAAGTGATCATCCAAGTGCTCCACAAGATTCAAACTCCTTCTCTTAGTTTTCTTTCACATCTATTGCAAAAGAAGGAGTGTTCTTGAGTTGTAAGGGTTACCTCCACCTAGCTTAGTGCAAAGGAGAGACTGATAGTGATTTGGTTGCGAAGTGATTCACCGAGGATGAATCGGGGACCGTGGATTAACGGCGTAGCTGTGAACCACGTTATATTTATTGGAATGTATACTGAAAGCCTAGCTCTTTTTCTATGAACATTTTATTTTGAAATAAGAATCACATGATCATTGTTTGCACTTTATATTTATTATATGTGTGCATATAGTCTAATATTTTACATTGTAGATAACATGGTGCTTGGTGTGGCACAGAAGATCATGTTATCAGTCCCTTGTAGAATATAAGTAGAGGCTCACAACCAAGATGGTTTTGGACAAACCATTGGCATGGTTGTAATGTAGCTTGGTATTGTTTTGTCTTGAACATAGAGTTACACTAGTACACTTAGGTGTATTGAGCAGGACCGACATAGAGGTGATTCAATTTATTGCTGACTACATAATTGAATCGGACCTCGGATATTATATTGTACATGCTCTTAATCCCGATATAATAACGGGCACATGTACTTAGTATTTATTTCTTTGATTTACCAAAGGGTGAGATTTAGATGGATTAAATCAATATGCCCGGTAAGTTAGGAAATGATATTATTTACATGGTGTGTCATTGATTATAGGAGGAAACTGTGTCCTATATATTAGGTTGATGATGTCCCCTTGAGGAGCTCATAAGGTTCATCATGTAAACCCAGCTGGTTGACTTAGTCAACATGATGATAAGGTTGAGTGGTACTACTCGAGGAGTTAGATGTTAATTGATTGATGGTCGAAATCAATTAATTGGACATTCGATATCTTAAACACGGGGAGATGGATGTACAAATAATATATGGAGCCCATATTGATTTATGGGGGTTGGTGAGGTAATTCAATGATGATCCTCTAGTGGAATGGAACATCATTGATGGATCAAGTTTGTGTGGTTCCGATCCATCGGGTGGCCAAGATCCAACTCCTCCTCATGGTCCCTATCGTAGCCTAATATAATCCTCATGAAGTCTAGATCAAAGGATGTAAAACAAAACTCTAGAACCAACGGTTGAGATTAAATCTCTAGATCCGACGGTTGGGATTAAATCCCTAGAACCGACGGTTGAGATTAAATCTCTAGAACCAACGGTTGAGATTAAATCTCTAGATCCGATGGTTGGGATTAAATCCCTAGAACTGACGGTTGAGATTAAATCTCTAGAACCAACGGTTTAGATTAAATCTCTAAGATCCGACGGTTGTGATTAAATCCCTAGAACCGACAGTTGAGATTAAATCTCTAGAATCGACGGTTGGGATGAAACCCTAGATCCGACGGTTGGGATGAAACCCTAGATCCGACGGTGGAGATTAAATCCCTAGATCCGACGGTGGAGATTAAAGGAGGCTTAAGCCCAATTCTATAAATAGAGGGCTAAGGCTTGGGCGGCAACTGAATGCTTGTGGATTAGGGTTTTGCCTATCTAAAAGTGGGCGGCAACAAACCCTAGAGGAGTTAGGGTTTTGGGCGGCTAGAAGTGGGCGGCAAGCTTTGTTCTCCCTAGGGTTTTGGCCGGCGCCCCTCATCCTCTTCTCATCCTTTGCCGACGCTCTTCCCTTCATCCTTTTCTCCTTGGCCAGTGGAAACAAGGGCTAGGTTTCATCCTAGGAGATCTTGGTCGGCGCCCTCTTGCTTGCTTCTTGGTGGCCGGCGACAACTCTTCTCAAGGTTGGCCGGCGCTCAAGAAGCTACTCCTTGGACGACGGTTATATCAAGCTCCTTGGCTTGGTGGCCGGTTCTAGATAGGAGGAGGAGTCTTTGTTTGGTTCTTCTCTTTGTTCGGATAGAGCAAGGAAAGGAAAACGTGATCTAGGAGGCTTCTGTTGGATCGAGAAGCGTCGCTAGAGGGGGGGTGAATAGCGATCGTAAATCTTTCGTCGAATTCGTTCGTTGAGACACAAGTAAATAAGTAAGCACAACGGAAAATAAAATGACACGTTTATTTTACTTGGTTCACAACCCAACGGTTGCTACTCCAAGGCCCTATCGGTCCTAGACCGCATTCGGAGGGCAAAGCACTATAACGTCTCCTCCTCGTTGGAGGTAGGAGACAACGATCACAAAATCCGGGAATACGAGGATGATGCAACAAGCCTACCTCACCTTGTTACGAATAAAAACAATGAATACAATATTAAAATAAATGACTAGATGTTGTTGCCGACGAAGAAGATCTGAGGTTGTCGTTGCGTCGGCGTTATGACGGTGTTGGAGCGTTGGCGTTGTAGGAGCACTTGATGAATAAACTTGATGTGTTTGGAGTGGAATCCTACCCTCCTTTTATAGATTTTGGCCTCTGAATTTGTCTCCTCTTTTTTCGGAATGGATCATGAAGTTGTCCAAATTTTATCGCGAAGTGGCCGCGTCAAACGTTATCCGGTTTGACCTAGCGCAAAAGCTTAATCGTCGCCATCAGTCGACTGATGCCTCCCATCAGTCGACTGATGGGCATCAGTCGACTGCTCCATGTCCAGCAGTCGACTGCTAGCTTGGCCACTCCCCTGCAATAAGAGGTTAGCTCAGAAAATGATAAATACGATGATTTCTAACCATCCGATCTCGACCTAGACCTTCCACAGGAAGTCTTAGTCGAATCGCTGCCTATGATCGTCCCCGTAAAGAGGACATGACCTTACAATCTCTCACTCACATGAGCTTACCTCGATAGTAGCTCTCGCTTCCGGCCTTCCACTCGATTCCTTCGGCTCCTTCCAAAGTCACTCGAGTGTCGCCCGACCACCGCGGCTTCCTCCGGGTGTCGCTAGCCTTCAACTCCAGCTTTAATACTTTTCTGCACACTCGATAGCTCGTGAGATAACGATGTAAACTTAACTTTGTGTCTTTGCCATAATCAAAACACAGGTTCGATTATCTAGTGCCCCTGCACCAACAACTTCTACTCGTGGAGGATCTTCGCCCACACGACGTCCACGAGGAGGATAGGACATACGGTAGAAGATCGAGAGGTATAAAAGTTTTACAACTTTTTTTTGGTCTTTGCATGTTCTTATGTGTTGATTATACTAGTTTGAATTTGTATGTATTTGTATAATCATGGACCCCGAAGACAAACACAAAAACCGGTGATCCGTCCGTCGTCTCTTCCGCGGCTAATCAACTAGAAGAGTTGGGTTGCTTGAACAACTAGTTTGTTCAAGCGATCACTCAAGTTGTTAGCACGACGATGAATTGGTTGTGCTTAGGAAACTCATCCCATCCGGATTAGTTTTTTCATTAGTGAAAATTTTAATCCGGGGACATGGGAGCCAATGAGCCTACGAAGCAAATCCTAACAATGGTATCAGAGCCACGGTTTCCGGTTTTGTGTGTTTTGGATTCGGTTACTTTCATGCACATATCATATATTGAGTATGTCGGATAATAGTAGGATGTGCGTAGGCTAACTTTTTTGTTGTAGGCATAAGATCCGACTATTATGGCTATATGTGTGTATGTGATTGTTTTGTGTGTGATTGTATGTATATTATTTGAATCCTCGGGGTTGACGAGGCTAGATTAGTATTTAATTTTTGTAATTAAATATGACATTGTTTAGCCACTCATTTTTAGTTTACTTTCGATTTAGATTATTTGTACACTCCTTCGTGGAGTATAGGATCGATGGATGTAAATTAAAATAGTTTATCTCGGCTCGGATCTCTTTGGTGATTTGCGCATGGGAAAAGATGGAGCGGACGAGGTGGCGACATGACGGGATGCGTATTGGAGAACAATGCCATAATAGTTGAGAAAATTCTGATTTTTTCCATATTTATTGCTGATTTGTTTTATATGCATGTTGTGTATGCTTGAAAATTCCTCATTGTCAATTTACTAAGTGGGAGAGGGACATTTTAATTAATTCCCGCGGCCTCCATTACAATTTGACGTGTGATGCAACAAACTTGCGCGTTGGCTCTGAGTGCCTTCCTCCCCATCGGATGGGTTTGTTTGTGGATCACTAGGTCAAATAATGGTTATAGGAATTTATTTAGGAGCCTGTGTACTTCCCCATCGGTAAGGCACATAATCCGAAATAATTCCCTTAGTATAGTGTAATGGTGCACACTTAGATACAAATAAAAAGTATCCTCCCCATCGGAGTCACTGCTTTTATTTGTAGGGTCAAAGAGGAACCAACTATTAATTTTATTTGTCAAAAATTAAGGTTGACAAGATAATAAAATTGATGGGTAAAACCTCCTCTTACAAATGTAGAATTCGTATACGTCCACACTATCATGGCATGCGATATTCTTGGTGTTTTGAGGTGTTGGTTGATTTCGGAATTTTATTGTTTGAGGAATCAATGATATTTGAAATCTAATATTTTGATCATTGTGATTCTTAGGTTTTTCAAATGGCTTTCAACCCACTTACTGTGATTTTAAAAGAAAATAAACTTACTGGAACAAATTATATTGATTGGAAAAGAAATTTGGATATTGTCTTAACTGCAGAGGAGTACAAATTTGTACTCTTCGAGGTCTGTCCTCCTAAGCCCACCGATGACTCTGATGAAAAGGAGAAAGAAAGTTATAAGAAATGGATCAAGGCAGATGAGATGGCGCGGTGTTACATTTTGGCATCTATGTCAAATGTGCTGCAACATCAGCATCAGGCCATGGCCACAGCTTATGACATGATGTTCAATCTCAAGGAACTTTTCGAACATCAGAGTAGGGCGGCTAGACAGGAGGCTATGAGAAACTTGATGACGACCACCATGATCGAGGGAACACCCGTCAGGGATCATGTTCTCAAGATGATGGCTCATCTTAATGAGATGGAAGTCCTCGGAGCTGAGATCGATGGGGAAACCCAGGTCGATATCATTCTCCAGTCTCTGCCTAGGAGTTTTGAGCAGTTCCGCCTCAACTACAACATGAACAAGAGGTTGTATTCGTTGGCGGAGCTTCTGACAGAACTCCAGGCGGCAGAGGGGCTTTTTCGTCAAAGCGCTCAAGCCATGGTTGCTCAGAAGGTTTCTTCTTCTAAACCAAAAGGTAAGAAGAAGAAGAAGCAAGGTGGAGCAAAGAAAGTGGCGAGGACCTCGGGAGTGAAGAAGCCGAAAGGCAAGTGCTTCACTTGCAAGCGATCGGACATTGGAAGGCGGTGCCCTCCCGAAAGAACAAAGGTATATCTTCTTGTTTAGTTGTTGAAACATGTTTAGCGGTGTTATCTACCAGTGCCTGGTGTGTAGATACAGGAGCCACTGATCATGTCTGCAATACTTTGCAGGGGTTCCAGGAAACCCGACGACTAGCTGAGGGAGAGATTACCGTCTTCATGGGCAATGCTTCAAAGGTGGCGGCTATTGTAGTGGGAGATGTTTATTTATCTTTTGATAGGAATAAAGTTTTGGTTTTGAGAAATTGTCTTTATGTACCTACTTTTAGAAAGAATCTAATTTCAGTTTCTAAATTGTTTATGATTGGATATTCTGTTTCTTTTAATGACAAAGTGGTTATAAAAAGGAATAGAGAGATTATCTGTTCTGGTACATTGGTTGGCAATTTGTACACTCTTGAACCGAAAACTCCCACGATGCATATAGAAGTAAATAACTCATCTTCTAAGTCTAATAAGAGAAAAGAACCTTCGAAAATGAACCAGACATATCTTTGGCATCTAAGGCTTAGTCATATTAACCTGAGTAGAATTCAAAGGTTGATAGCTGATGGACCTTTGGGTTCATTAGTGGTGGAGGATCTCCCAACCTGTGAATCTTGCTTGGAAGGTAAAATGACCAAGAGGCCTTTTAAGGCCAAGGGGTATAGAGCCAAAGATGTGTTAGAATTGGTTCATTCTGATTTGTGCGGTCCTATGTCTATCCAGGCAAGAGGTGGTTTTGAATATTTCGTCTCTTTTATAGACGATTATTCAATATATGGATACATTTACTTGATGCGCCGCAAGTCTGAATGCTTTGACAGGTTCAAAGAATTCAAGGCTGATGTAGAGAACCGTCAAGGTAAAGACACTACGGTCTGATCGTGGTGGCGAGTACCTCTTGGGAGAGTTTAGGAGTTACTTATCAGAGGCTGGGATTCAATCCCAATTGTCCGCACCTGGCACACCCCAGCAGAATGGTGTGGCGGAGCGAAGGAATAGGACTCTTATGGAGATGGTTAGATCGATGATGAGTTATTACGAGTTACGATTCGTTACGGGGTTTGCTCTGGAAACAGACATACATTACGAACTTGGTTCCATCTAAGTCCGCACTCTACTCCCACAGAGTTGTGGATGAAAGCCTAGTCTAAGACATATTCGGATTGGGGTAGTCCAAAGACATGTGAAGGGAGATCTTGTGGTAAGTTGGAATCTCGCATGTATGCGCTTGTTTGTTGGCTACCCTAAGGGAACGAAGGGTGGTTTGTTCTATAGTCCTAGAGATCAGAAGGTGATCGTGAGTACGAATGCCAGATTTCTAGAGGAGGACTATGTGATGAACCACAAGCCCATGAGTAGGATTGTTCTTGAGGAGTTGACAGGGGAAGTCCCGACTTCAGTACCACCTGTACAAGAGGAAATACCACAAGTCACTGCACCGCGTGTCACAGAGCATACACAGGAGGCACCTCGTCGTAGTGGGAGGGTTGTGAGACAACCCGAGAGATTCATGTTCTTGGGAGAGTCTTCGGACTTAGTCCCTGGTGAACATGAACCTGATCTCTGGACATATGACGAGGCACTTCAAGATAGAGATGCGGTATCTTGGCAAAGAGCGATGAATTCAGAGATAGAATCTATGGATTCTAATCAGGTCTGGGAGCTAGTAGAGCCACCCGATGGTGTAAAAGCCATTGGATGCAAGGGGATCTACAAGAGAAAGAGAGGGGTAGATGGGAAGGTTGAGACCTTCAAAGCTAGGCTTGTTGCGAAAGGGTATACTCAGAAAGAGGGTATCGATTATGAGGAGACCTTTTCGCCGATAGCTATGCTTAAGTCTATCCGGATTCTCTTATCTATAGCTGCTCATATGGATTATGAGATTTGGCAGATGGATGTCAAGACAACTTTCCTTAACGGAAGTCTTGAGGAGAACATCTATATGCAGCAACCAGAGGGATTCATTGCTAAAGGCAAAGAGCATCTTGTATGTAAGCTTAATTGGTCCATTTATGGATTAAAGCAAGCTTCTAGATCTTGGAACATCAGCTTTGATGAGGTAATCCAGTCATATGGATTTATTCAAAGTCCGGATGAGCCATGTGTATACAAAAGATGTGACGAAAATGTAGTGGTATTTCTTGTACTATACGTAGATGACATTTTGTTAGTTGACAACAATATCAAAGTGTTATCAGACGTAAGGGTATGGTTGTCCAAACAGTTTGACATGAAGGACTTGGGAGAAGTGGAACACATCCTTGGGATCAAAGTTATAAGGGATCGCAAGAAAAGGATGTTGTGCTTATCTCAAGCTTCATACATAGACACGGTCCTAGCTCGTTTTAGCATGCAAAACTCCAAGAAGGGTTTTCTACCTTTCAGGCATGGAGTTCCTTTATCTAAAGAGATGTGTCCTAAAACATCAAAGGAGATAGAGGAGATGAAGGCGGTTCCTTATGCTTCGGCAGTAGGAAGCCTAATGTATGCTATGCTATGTACGAGACCAGATATCTGCTTTGCCGTGGGTATGGTTAGCAGATATCAGAGTAATCCTGGACAGGAACATTGGACTGCAGTAAAGCATATATTGAAGTACCTGAGAAGGACTAGGGATTATATGCTGGTTTACCGGGCAGATCAATTAATCCCTGTGGTTTACACGGATTCTGATTTCCAATCAGATAGGGATAATAGTAAGTCTACCTCGGGGTTTGTGTTTACTTTTTAAGGTGGAGCCATAGTATGGAGGAGTGTCAAGCAGAAATGCATGGCGGACTCTACCATGGAAGCTGAGTATGTGGCAGCCTCTGAGGCAGCCAAAAAAGTTGTATGGGTCAGGAACTTTTTGATGGACTTGGATGTGATTCCTGGTTTGCCCAGAACTATCACAATTTATTGTGATAACAGTGGTGCAGTTGCAAACTCGAAGGAACCACGAGCCCATAAGGCGAGTAAACACATAGAGCGCAAGTACCACCTGATACGAGAGATCATAAAGCGAGGAGAAGTAGCTGTCACTAAGATTGCATCAGAGGATAACCTGGCGGATCCATTCACTAAGGCCCTTCCAGCGAAAGCGTTTGATAGGCATGTGGAGGACATGGGGATCAGATGTATGGCATTGTGATGACAGCATAGTCTTTTAGTATAAGTGGAAGATTGTTGGAATGTATACTGAAAGCCTAGCTCTTTTTGTATGAACATTTTATTTTGAAATAAGAATCACATGATCATTGTTTGAACTTTATATTTATTATATGTGTGCATATAGTCTAATATTTTACATTGTAGATAACATGGTGCTTGGTGTGGCACAGAAGATCATGTTATCAGTCCATTGTAGAATATAAGTAGAGGCTCACAAACAAGATAGTTTTGGACAAACCATTGGCATGGTTGTAGTGTAGCTTGGAATTGTTTTGTCTTGAACATAGAGTTACACTAGTACACTTAGGTGTATCGAGCAGGACCGACATAGAGGTGATTCAATTTATTGCTGACTACATAATTGAATCGGACCTCGAATATTATGTTGTACATGCTCTTAATCCCGATATAATAACGGGCACATGTACTTAGTATTTATTTCTTTGATTTACCAAAGGGTGAGATTTAGATGGATTAAATCAATATGCCCGGTAAGTTGGGAAATGATATTATTTACATGGTGTGTCATTGATTATAGGAGGAAACCGTGTCCTATATATTAGATTGATGATGTCACCTTGAGGAGCTCATAAGGTTCATCATGTAAACCCAGCTGGTTGACTTAGTCAACATGATGATAAGGTTGAGTGGTACTACTCGAGGAGTTAGATGTTAATTGATTGATGGTCAGTAAATCAATTAATTAACGGACATTCGATATCTTAAACACGGGGAGATGGATGTACAAATAATATATGGAGCCCATATTGATTTATGGGGGTTGGTGAGGTAATTCAATGATGATCCTCTAGTGGAGTGGAACATCATTGATGGATCAAGTTTGTGTGGTTCCGATCCATTGTACTTCGTTCGGTTACGTATTGCTATTAGTGCGGACATTTAATGATTTATCTTAAGTGCCCTTGGATGCAGGGAGTAAGACCAAAACTCTAGAACCAACGGTTGAGATTAAATCTCTAGATCCGACGGTTGGGATTAAATCCCTAGAACCGACGGTTGAGATTAAATCTCTAGAACCAACGGTTGAGATTAAATCTCTAGATCCGACGGTTGAGATTAAATCCCTAGAACCGACGGTTGAGATTAAATCTCTAGAACCAACGGTTGAGATTAAATCTCTAAGATCCGACGGTTGGGATTAAATCCCTAGAACCGACGGTTGAGATTAAATCTCTAGAACCGACGGTTGGGATGAAACCCTAGATCCGACGGTTGGGATGAAACCCTAGATCCGACGGTTGGGATGAAACCCTAGATCCGATGGTGGAGATTAAATCCTAAAGGAGGCTTAAGCCCAATTCTATAAATAGAGGGCTAAGGCTTGGCGTGGCGAATGCTTGTGGATTAGGGTTTTGCCTATCTAAAAGTGGGCTGCAACAAACCCTAGAGGAGTTAGGGTTTTGGGCGGCTAGAAGTGGGCGGCAAGCTTTGTTCTCCCTAGGGTTTTGGCCGGTGCCCCTCATCCTCTTCTCATCCTTTGCCGACGCTCTTCCCTTCATCCTTTTCTCCTTGGCCGGTGGAAACAAGGGCTAGGTTTCATCCTAGGAGATCTTGGCCGGCGCCCTCTTGCTTGCTTCTTGGTGGCCGGCGACAACTCTTCTCAAGGTTGGCCGGCGCTCAAGAAGCTACTCCTTGGACGGCGGTTATATCAAGCTCCTTGGCTTGGTGGCCGGTTCTAGATAGGAGGAGGAGTCTTTGTTTGGTTCTTCTCTTTGTTCGGATAGAGCAAGGAAAGGAAGAACGTGATCTAGGAGGCTTATACTCGTGGAGGATCTTCGCCCACACGACGTCCACGAGGAGGATAGGACATACGGTAGAAGATCGAGAGGTATAAAAGTTTTACAACTTTATTTTGGTCTTTGCATGTTCTTATGTGTTGATTATACTAGTTTGCATTTGTATGTATTTGTATAATCATGGACCCCGAAGACAAACACAAAAACCGACGATCCGTCCGTCGTCTCTTCCGTGGCTAATCAACTAGAAGAGTTGGGTTGCTTGAACAACTAGTTTGTTCAAGCGATCACTCAAGTTGTTAGCACGACGACGAATTGGTTGTGCTTAGGAAACTCATCCCATCTGGATTAGTTTTTTCATTAGTGAAAATTTTAATCCGGGGACATGGGAGCCAATTAGCCTCCGAAGCAAATCCTAACAATATTATCTTGTTAGCATTGTTTTTATCTTTGCATTGTTTATTTGCTTGTCTTGTTTGCGTTAATTAGTTTTGTAGACGAGCAAATTCTATCATCCAATGAAAGAGGGCTATTCACCCCCCTCTAGCCAGCCACATCCACACTTCATCGATCCTACAAGTGGTATCAAAGCCGAGGAAAGCTTGTCGAGGACTAACCGCCACAACAAGCACATTCAAGAATGGCTGGCTCCAACATTCACCCACCAAAATTTGAAGGCGAATTCTCTTGGTGGAAAAAGAGAATGAAGGTATTCTTTGAAACCAATTTTGATATTATGCTTATAATGGAAAACGGTTTTGAGATGCCTAGGGACCAAGAGGGTGAACCAATAGAGAAGTCAAGGTGGACGACAAAGCAAAGGGAAGAGCACCTTGCAAACTCAAAAGCCAAGCACCATCTCTTCAATGTGCTCCCCCAACAAGAGATTAACTGGATTGGGGTGTGCTCAAGTGCCAAGGAGATGTGGGAGAGATTGGTTGAACTTCATGAAGGCACTTCGGAAGCCAAGCTTGCAAGGAGAGACCTCTTCCGCTCCCAATTAAGCAACATCAAATTAGAAAAGGGGGAAAAGGTAACATCATTACATTCTAGGTTTAAAGAAATTTTAATTGGGCTAACAAGTGTAGGAGAAAAGCTTTCGAACCGGAATATGCTTATGAAAGCAATCGATGCTTTTCCCCGGTCATCGAAATGGAGCTCAATGGTGGACTCCTTCTACATGTCCAAGAATTTAGAAGTGAGCACATTAAAGGAATTCTTCTCAACCATGGAGCTCCACGAAACAAGACTTGAAGAAATAATAGAAGAGCCAAGATTTCAACCTTCAAGAGGAGTAGCACTTTTGGCCAACAAGGGGAAGAAGAAGATGGAGATCCCCTCCTCCTCTGATGAAGCATCTTCCTCCTCCTCCATGGATAGCACGGAAGAAGCCTATATGGTAAGGAGGGTAAGGCATGCATTAAAAGGTTTTAAATTTAATAAATCAAATGATAGGAGTAGAAGACCAAGGGGGAAGATTATTTGCTACAATTGCCAAGGAGAGGGACACATAAGGGACAATTGTCCCCTCTTGAACAAGAGCAAGAAGGAGAAGAGAAAGAAGGAAGAAAACAAGAAGAAGAAGGGGAGCAAAAAGAAAAAGGAAGAAGAAAAGAAGGCAAAGGAAAAAGGGAAGGCAAAGGCATTAAAAGAAAGGACTTGGGATGACCCTTCCTCCTCCTCATCATCATCATCCGAGGAAGAAAATGCTTTTGTCACAAATTTGGCATTGATGGATTTTGACGACCTAGATTGCTCCTCCTCCGAAAATGAAGGATCAAGCACGAGTGAGGAGAGCTCTAGTGAAGGGGGAGCTTCTTCACCATCCTCATCCGAAGAAGAAGAAGACATGGAAGCTATGGTAACAAATCTAACTCCCAAGAAAATAGTTTCCATGGTTTCTAGCTTAACTAGGGATTTATTTAGAGCAAAGAAGAAAAATAAGAGCATGATAGATCAAATTAAGGATTTAGAAAATAAGCTAGAAAAAGCATGCTTAAATGATAATGATAATATTTCTTCTAGCTTAAATGATGCATGCTCACATGAATATATGCCATTTAATGTTAGTGATGCATGTATGGATGAAAATAGGGCTCTAAGAGAAAAGGTAGATTATTTGACCAAGGCCCTAGAAAAATTTACAATAGTCTCCAATACCCTTAACATGATAATTGGGAGCCAAAGAGCTAGCTTCAATAAGAAAGGCCTAGGATACAAGGGAAAAACTAATGAAAAGGCCTATAAATGTTTGATTGCTAGGGGCCAAAGCAAAAATAAGACAATTGCTAGAAAATGGATCCCTAAGGAGTATTTAGTGAACCCCATAGGCAAGAATTTGTATTGGGTTCTAAAATCCATCCTTAAGGGTTAGGAAAACCCTAGGATAGTCAACCATAAGGATTTCACCTATATCATATTTTTGGTTGACTTAGGATGGCGGGACAACACTTTTGAAATAGTGTTAGGTGATGATAATGCACCTATAAATAGATAAATCATGCTTTAGGTGATATTTACCTTATTATCATGATGTAATACCTAATGCATGATCACAATTTGATGAATACATGTGTTTCATGATCATAATATGGAATTAATTCATATATATATTTATGATCATGTGGATTGATAGAATGATACTTAACCTTGATAGAATTGCATGAAAATAATGGTTAAGTATATACAAATACCTTTAGGATGCATCTCACACTCACCATAGGCTACCATGATTAAAAACTTAGCATGGGTGAGATGGTAGGATGATACTAATGGTCCACTAATGCCTATGGCATTTAGATGGTCATTTAAAGTATCAAAATAGCAATAATAGACCAATCATGGGGAAGGCTTATGTTTAATTCATAGACATATTGCCCAAAGATCATGGTTGGATATTTCATATGTTTTCAAAACAATTTCTTACTTTAAAATCTGTGTATTCATGTTTTGAAACAATCCAATGCAAGACTAGGTGTTAAAATGGATACTAACATGATCAAAAACCTAGTGGTTTTTAAAACTTTTTGATTTTTGAAAAATCTCTCAAAATAAAATGATTCTTCATGAAAAATATTTTTCATTGATAGATATATTTAAAAGAAATGTGTTCCCCAAATTTCACTATTTTTAGAATTTTTTGGAATTTATAGTGTATTTCTGAAATTCATCCAGAAAATCGTAAATTGAATTATCATTATACGATTAGTCGCCATACGATAGCGATCATTGATGGACTGTGAACGAGCACAGTAACCTGATTTTATCAGGTTTTTGACTGATTTTAATTTTTGTTTCTCTCTATACTTGATGCATGATATATAAACTTTGTTTAATCTTTTTGATGGTATCAAAGGGGGAGAAAACTATATGTTTAAGTAAGGGGGAATATATTTAGGGGGAGTTTCATGTATTAAGGGGGAGAGTTACTAATCATGTTATTCACATGCTTTCTTTCCTTAATATTTTATCAAATGTTTTTACCTAACTTAAACGGATTGCCACACATTAAAAAGGGGGAGATTATTAGGGCAATCTCTTGTCGTGATATGGTTTTGATGTGTGTGGCAAAGGGTTTAAGTTAGGTTGTTATTGTGATTTGATATGTGCATTGGAGTCTTGAAGGACTTAGTAATTCACACATGGAGCCTTGGCGCGTTCACCACTCATAACCTCGTGCTTGAGTCGGAGAAGGAGCATTGCAGAGCCGTGCACTTGATGCTGCTAAGGGACCGTCGGACGAGATGACTTGAAGCGAAGCCAAGGAAGCAGACTTCGAAGGCAAGAAATGCGAAGGAGCATTGCAGAGCCGTGCGCCTGATGCTGCCGAGGGACGTGGCTGCGAACGAAGAGAGCTTCGACGAGGGACTTCGAGTGAGATGAGAGAATGAGTGAATTGTAAGTAGCTCATTAGGTGAACTTGGCCGAATGGCTGAGTGTCGGAGGCTCGACCGCAATGGTTGAGGTTTACCCGACCGCCAGAAGCTCAAACGAATGTTAAGTTTGAGTTTCACACGACACCAGTCGACTGCCATGAAATGGAAGTCGACTGCTTTGAGTAGAACTCGGTTCGACTGGTATCCGACTAATGAGTTTATGCCTAGCAGTCGACTGCCAGAGGATGTCGCGCAGCACGCCGAGCCGATCGGGCGATTACGAGGCCGGCGGATCGATGGATCCATCAGTCGACTGCCAAGGGATCCGTTGGACTACAACTGTCGGGATCCGACGTGTTCGAAGGTCGTTGAAGTGGCAGCAGTCGACTGCCAAGGGCGACAGTCGACTGGTGGCGGCCAACGGGAAGAAATCAGCCCTCTCTATAAAAAGAGAGGGTGTGGGCTTGTGGATGCCTAATGCTTATGCTCTAAGTGATCATCCAAGTGCTCCACAAGATTCAAACTTCTTCTCTTAGTTTTCTTTCACATCTATTGTAAAAGAAGGAGTGTTCTTGAGTTGTAAGGGTTACCTCCACCTAGCTTAGTGCAAAGGAGAGACCGATAGTGATTTGGTTGCGGAGTGATTCACCGAGGACGAATTGGGGACCGTGGATTAGCGGCGTAGCCGTGAACCACGTTATATTATCTTGTTCGCATTGTTTTTATCTTTGCATTGTTTATTTGCTTGTCTTGTTTGTTTCCGTTGCGCTAATTAGTTTTGTAGATGAGCAAATTCTGTCATCCAATGAAAGAGGGCTATTCACCCCCTCTAGCCGGCCACATCCACACTTCATCGATCCTACATTTATGTGGGCTTGATCCATTGGGTGGCCAAGATCCAACTCCTCCTCATGGTCCCTATTGTAGCCTATTAAAACCCTCTTGAAGCCTAGATCCGATGATGGAGAATGGAACTCTAGATCTGACAGTGGAGATTAAATCTCTAGATTCGACGGTGGATTAAATCTTTAGATCCGATGGTGGAGATTAAATCTCTAGATCAGACGGTTGAGATTAAATCCCTAGATCTGACGGTTGAGATTAAATCCCAAGATCCGACGGAGGAGATTGAAAGGAGGCTTAAGCCCAACTCTATAAATAAGGCTTATAGGGTGGGCGGCAAGAACAACAAAGGGAGATTAGGGTTTTGGTCGGCTAGGGCTTGGAGAGGCACTGGGCGGCTAGGGTTTGCTCTCCTCCTTGGGCGGCAAAGCTTTCTCTTCTTCCTAGGGTTTTGGTCGGCGCCTCCCTTCTTCCTCTCATCCTTCGCTGGCGTCCCAACTCTCTTTCTCTCCTCCTTGGCTGGCGGCAAGAGTTAGGGTCTCTTCCCTTAGAGCTTTTGGCCGGCGCCCACACACTTTGTTCTCCTCCTTGGTCGGTGGCAACATCAACTCCATTGACTTGGTGGCCGGTCCTAGATAGGAAGAAGAGCTTTGTTCTATACTTCCTCTTGTTCGGAGCGAGCAAGAAAAGGAAGATCGTGATCTAGGAGGCTTCAACTCTTGGAAGATCGTTTCCCACACAACGTCCAAGAAGAGGATAAGACATACGATAGAAGACCTTGAGGTAAACAAGAGGTATAAATCTTGTTTTGCTTTTCTTGTGTTTCTTTGTATGTTGTATGTTTTGTTATGTGGCTAAATTTACTTCGACCCCGAATACGAACACAAAAACCGGTGATCCGTACATCGTCTATTCCGCGGTTATTCGAAGAATAGAGATAGGTTGCTTGAACAACAAGTTTGTTCAAGTGACCACTCTAATCGGATAACTGCGATGGAGCAGTAGCTTTGGGTAATCCCTAATTATCTTGGATTAATTTTTTTTATCCGGGGACGAAGACGGGATCGCCATGAACAAGAAACCGAGTTGTAGTGGGAAGCGAAGTTTCCTACCTTCATCTTTAAAGTTTGCAAAATAGGAGTAAAAGTACGGTTTCGTTTGGTAATAGTGGTAAACTGAAAGTCATAGGAGTAGGGGATATTGTTATTTCTGAACAATTTAGGATTAAGAATGTCTTGCTAGTTAAAGGAATGGCTTTCAATTTATTGAGTCTTAGTCAATTATGTGATGAAGGATATAGAGTAGAGTTTTATTCAACTCAATGCTTAATTAAACATAATGAATCCAATACTATCATGCTAGTAGGGACTAGGAAGGAAAATATCTATCAAGTTCAGTTTAGTAGTGCTACTAACATGCGTGTGAAGTGTTTATTGTCCAAAGAAGATAACTCATGGCTATGGCATTGAAGACTCGCACATGTCAACATGAAGGGTATTAAGAGGTTGGCCAAGGAAGAGCTTGTGTGAGGACTACCATTGCTCAAATATGAAAAGGACAAATTATGTGATGCGTGTCAAAAAGGTAAACAAATAAGAGCTTCACAAAAAAGCAAAACCACTGTAAGTACGTCAAGTGCTTTAGATTTATTGCATATGGATTTGTTTAATAGTAGCTCAACTAAATCTTTGAATGGTAGTAGATATTGCTTGGTAGTAGTGTTAGTTATAGCCCTAGAACCAATCATGTGATGGTTGAATAGGGAACATTTTGTATCATATTCTATAAAGGCAAAGGATTGGTTATTATATTTATGTCTTGTTTGTACCAGCTAAATTAAATATAATAATACCCTAGAAAAGTAGGTTCTTATCTACAGCACATCAATTGGCAGAATTGATTATGAGAGGCTGTAGAGAACACTTTCCTAAAATGTTCCTAGTCAAGTATTAATATGCAAGGGAAATATTAATACATAAAGACTAGCATGTAGGTCAATTGATGACTTGATCTCACAAGTCATGGATATATGATATCAAGTTGACACATGGGTATATATTAGAGAATATATACTGAACTGACCCACCATGAGAAAGTTTCATGGATCGTCATATGAGTGTCATAAACTTTCTCATGTGACTATTGGTATGAATAGTCCTCAAACCTGAAGTCACTACGGTTCCCTACATAAGGAGTTATGTACTTTGGTATCGTCAAACGTCACCCGTAACAGGGTGGACCATAAAGGCGATTACTGGGTATATAACAAATTATGCAGAGGGATGTGAGTGATGTAGATGGGATCTATCCCTCCCATACGACAGGAGTGATATCTGTGGGCCCCTTGATTGAGTAGAACTACTAAAACGCATGGCCATGCTCGAATGAGTCAATATGAGATATTGAGCTCATTTGTTTGAGTTAGTTTACTCAGGGATCAAGAAACACATAGATTGATCGAGGATGACACGGTCTATGCCTCATTGGTCAATCTGATATCAAGGATAGAAGGACACGGTCATACATTATAGTAGTCACGGAAAGGTTACTCAGATCTTGACTTATTTCGTAACTTGGGTAGCAATGATGTATTGCTAGATGTCGCTCATTGCTTGTGTATCTTAAAGAGTTTAGATCCACTGCCAACGTTATGAGAGCCTATAGGGTCACAAACAAAGAGCATGATGATTAGAAGAATTAGTGCATTCTAGTTTGACTAGAATAATTTGGGAATAAGCTTAAGTACAAAATGGTTTTTGGACTTTAAGCTTAATGAGAATTTTAGCTTATTGATTTAATGAGATTAATTCAATATGCTAAGCTTATTAATTTAATAAGATTAAATAAATATGTTATCATGATAGCCTAAGCTTAATTGATTTAATAAGATTAATTCAATATGTTACCTTATTGATTTAATGAGATTAATTCAATATGATAACATAAGCTTATTGAATTAATAAGATTAATTCAACATGCATGAATGCCACATAAGCATGCCACCTAAGCATGCCACCTAAGCATGCCACATAAGCATGCCACATAAGCATGCCACATAAGCATGCCACCTAAGCTTGATAAGGTGGAAGGAGACAAAGGGTTTTGACCTTTGGAATTTCTCCACATGTGGCCGGTAACTCCTTGTTTGATTATTTTTCAATGCAATTGATTGCATTGAATGTGATAGGAGGTGAAAGGTTTTTTCAATCTTATAAAACACTCCATAGGGTGGCCGGCCAAAGTGGGTGGAAGCTTGAGGCTTGGAGAGAGCTTGGTGGTGAGAGGCTTTGGTTGTGTGGCTTTTGTGAGTGTAGGCTAGCAAGAAGAGTGGTCTTCTTCTTCCTTTCTCATTTTCCCTACCTTCCTCTCCTTTAGGGACTTCTCTAGCAAGAAGTAAAAGAGAGCTCTTCTAGTTTCTTTTGTGAGACAAGAGCTTGCTCGTGTGGATACATATAGAGGCACGGACAATTGAACGTGCTAAAAGATCCAACAAACCCAAGGAGAAGCGGGATTAAAAAGGGCACACAACAAAGGTAATATTCTCCTATAAGATAGGTTTTTCTTTTAGAGAATTTTTTTTTTGTACGAGGTTTTCTTTCGCAAGGATCACTTGGAAGGGATCCTATTTTTTCCGTTGTGCATATGCTATTTTGCATAAAAAAAGATCCCTACAGGCGTATCAGAGCCACTTGCGAAAGATCGTATAAAAAAAATAGGTTTTCTCTATTTTATATATGATATAGAAATAGGATAAATTTTATTATGAGTTGATAATTGCATTAGCAATTTTTCAAACATAATAAAATATCCGATGTCTTTTAAAAGTTAAAATTGACATGGTGCATGGTTATGGCTTAGTCCCAAAATGTTTGTGAATGTGTGTGTTATAATTCTTAATATGACCTGCGTGTCGTGCCTTTCTCCTAAAATTCTTGTTGTAAAATTTGTTTTAGACTTGAATGTAACTCGAGTATTTCTCCTTTTGTAATATACAAAATAAAGATGGATGGTCCATTGGAAGATGACGTTACAAGGAGGAAGTCAACAACACAAGACAACCAAAAGGAAGCACTTGGGAGAAGATTCTATCCCTAGGTTGACCAATCAATCTTTTCATTGGCTTGAGAAGATTGTAGAATAAGGGCCATAACCATGACACGCTTAGTTTAATATGTATGTGATGCATGTTAATTTAGCTTATATGTGATGTATGCTAATATGTATGTGATGCATATTTAAGTTTATTTCTTAATAAGTCATAAACGATATGCCTACCAAAGTTTGGTACTCACTACTTCCTTGATCATTTGTTGTTGGGTTTGCCAAAGCAAAGCAATGCATTTTATCATGGAAGAGTGCGAGTGGACAATCGTGATGTCCCGCTATCAAACTTGGTTAAGACTTAATTAAGTTTTTCTTAATTAATTAAGAAAGTAGAGGCATATATTAGCTTTGAACATAAGTTTTAAAAATTAGTTTTGTGTGATTTCCGAACATCAGCTTTGTCTTAGAAAGTGGTCGTTGCTCCGATATCAAAGAAGGCCTCTGTGCCTCGCCACGGCCTGGAAGCTGGTTTAGGAATAAGCACTAAACTAATCTAAACTTAACCAAAGCTATTAAAGAGTTACATCAGATGTAATTGGCAAAAGATTGCCTACCTAATCATACTACGTCTTGGGCGATTAGCCAAAGCTAACTCAAGACGAAGTATGATGTGGATCTTTATCCCATATAAATTTATAGCTAAATAGAAGCTAATGATGTAAGCAAAATGTGTTTGCCTACATCAATGATTAGCTCATATCAAAGCTATGAGAATTTAGTGGGAGCCTCATTTAATTAAAGGCCTAATTAAATGACTTAGGTATGATACTTAATTTTGCATTTTAATGTTGTAGATCACCATGTCAACTAACATGACACACCCCCTCAACTTGCGATCTGTCCTTGAGAAAGACAAGCTCAATGGAGCTAACTTTCTAGACTGGTATAGGAACTTGAGGATTATCCTCAAGCAAGAACATAAACTATATGTCCTAGAGCAGTCTATCCCTGAAACACCCGCCCCTGCGTCCACTCGTGCTGAAAAGGATGCTTATAAGAAGCATCAAGATGATGCATTAGATGTGTCATGTCTTATGCTTGCCACCATGAACTCTGAGCTTCAGAAGTAACATGAGAACATGAATGCCTATGGTATGGTTGATCATTTGAAACAACTATATCAAGGACAAGCTAGGCATGAGCATTTTGAAGTGTCTAAGGCTCTTTTTGCATGCAAGATGCAAGAAGGAACACCTGTAGGAACTCACGTACTTAAAATGATAGGGTACGCGTTGAGAACCTTGAAGACTAGGTTTTCCACAGCCAAGAATTGGCAAGATGTTATCCTGCAATCATTCTTGAAGCATATAATCAATTCGTCATGAATTATAACATGAATGAAATTGATAAGCCTTTGCACGAGATTCTCGGCATGTTAAGAACTGAACCGAATCTCAAGAAGAAAGTTAGTAACGTACTAATGGTCAAGAAGGGCAAAGGTAAGCGCAAAGGCAAGGGTAAGACCCAAGCCAAAGGCAAGGCCAATTCATCCACTTCAAAGGGTAAAGGTAAAGTACCTAAGGAAGGGGACTGTTTCCATTGCGGTGAGACTGGACACTGGAAGCGGAACTGCAAAGTCTACCTTGAGGAAGTAAAGAAGAAAAGAAGTGGGACTTCTGCCTCAGGTATACACGTTATAGAAGTTAAATCTATCTATTTCTTCTACATGGGTATTAGATACAGGATGTGCATCTCACATTTGTACTAATGTGCAGGAACTGAGAAATAGTAGACTAATGGCAAAGGGCGAAGTGGACCTACGAGTAGGCAATGGCGCAAAAGTTGCTGCTGTAGCTGTAGGAACATATTTTTGTCTTTTCCCACTGGGCTTATCTTAGAACTAGAGGAGTGCTTTTATGTATCGGCATTAACGAAGAACATAATTTCTGTATCTTGTTTAGACAAGAAAAACTTTTCTTTTATAATAAAGGACAAATGTTGTTCCATTTATTTGAATGAAATGTTCTATTGTAATGCACCACTTATGAATGGTCTCTATGTTCTAGATTTAGAAAACCCAATTTATAACGTAAATACCAAACGGTTCAAATCAAATAATTTGAACCAAACATATCTCTAGCACTGTCGCCTAGGTCACATAAATGAAAAACGCATATCCCAACTCCATAAAGATGGATTATTGGACTCATTTGATTTTGAATCATATAAGGTATGCGAATTTTGTCTTTTAGGAAAGATGACTAAAACTCCATTTAGTGGACATGGCGAGAGAGCGACGGACTTGTTAGAACTCATACATACTGATGTATGTGGCCCTTTCAATGTCGAAGCCAGAGGAGGCTATAAGTACTTTATTACTTTCACTGATGATATGAGTAGATTTGGCTACTTATATTTGATGAGACATAAGTCAGAATCCTTTGAAAAGTTCAAAGAATTCAAGAATGAAGTACAAAACCAACTTGGTAAGCGTATTAAGCTACTTCGATCAGATCGAGGTGGTGAATACCTTAGTCAAGAGTTTCGTGATCACCAGGCTGAGTGTGGGATAATATCCCAACTCACTCCACCTGGAACACCACAATGGAATGGTGTATCTGAGAGGAGAAATCGTACTCTATTAGATATGGTACGATCAATGATGAGCCAGACTGATCTACCTACTTCCTTTTGGGGTTTAGCTCTAGAGACAGCCGCTTTCACACTTAATCGCGTCCCATCAAAAGCCGTAGAAAAGACACCATATACGTTATGGACTGGGAAGAGTCCCAAAATGTCTTTTATAAAGATTTGGGGTTGTGAAGCTTATGTTAGATGTCAAGTCTTAGATAAACTATGACCCAAATCAGATAAGTGTTATTTTGTAGGATATCCCAAGGAAACTAAGGGATATTACTTTTACAATCCCACACTTGGCAAGGTGTTTGTTGCCAGAAATGTTGTCTTTCTAGAAAGAGAATTTATTTCTAGAAAAACTAGTGGGAGTAAAATTCATCTTGAAGAAATTCAAGATGAAGATAACACTAAGGCTTCGATGGAAAATGAACAGGCACCACAAAGTGTTGTGGATGAGGAAATTGTTGCCGAAAGAGTTGTGGAGCAAACACCTATTCAAGTAGACCAACCTCTTCATAGATCTGATAGGATCCGTCGTCAACCCGAGAGATATTCTTTTCTCTTGACTGACAACGGTGATGTATTGCTTGTCGATCTTGACGAGCCTACATCCTATCAAGAAGCTATGATGAGCCCAGATTCCGAGAAATGGCTAGAGGCCATGAGATCCGAAATGGAATCCATGTACACTAACCAAGTATGGACTTTGGTTGATCCACCTGAAGGGGTAAAACCCATTGGGTGTAAGTGGGTCTTTAAAGTAAAGACTGACATGGATGGTAATAAGCATACCTATAAAGGTAGATTGGTGGATAAAGGATTCAAACAAATTCATGGTATTGACTATGATGAAACCTTTTCACCAGTTGCGATGCTTAAATCCATTTGGATCATACTTGCTATTGCAGCCTACCACGATTATGAGATCTGGCAGATGGATGTCAAAACCGCTTTTCTGAATGGAAAGCTACTCGAGGATGTGTACATGACACAGCCTGAGGGTTTTGAAGATCCAAAGCATCCAGGAAAGGTATGCAAACTATAAAGGTCCATTTATGGACTAAAGCAAGCCTCTCGAAGCTGGAATCTTCGATTTGATGATGCAATCAAGGAGTTTGGTTTCATCAAGAATGAAGATGAACCTTGTGTCTACAAGAGAAATAGTGGGAGCACAGTTGTATTTCTTATCTTGTATGTAGATGACATACTTCTCATCGGAAATGATATTCCCTCACTCCAGTCTGTGAAGATGTGGTTAGGGAATTGTTTCTCGGTGAAAGACTTAGGTGAAGCTACCTATATTCTAGGCATCAAGATCTATAGAGATAGATCTAAAAGATTACTTGGCCTAAGTCAGAGTACATACATTGATAAAGTGCTAGATCGTTTTGCTATGCAAAATTCCAAGAAAGGATTTCTGCCTTTATCACATGGTGTGAGTCTTTCGAAGACTCAATGTCCCTCTTCTAAGGAGGAGAGAGATCGCATGGATAAGATCCCTTATGCATCTGCTATAGGGTCTATCATGTACGCCATGCTTTGTACTCGTCCTGACATCTCATATGCTTTGAGCATGATGAGTAGATACCAGTCGGATCCAAGTGAAAGTCACTAGATAGCAGTCAAAAATATTCTTAAATACTTACGAAGAACGAAAGAATATTTCCTAATATTTGGAGGCAATGAGGAGCTAACTGTAAAGGGTTACAGTGATGCAAGCTTCCAAACAGACAAGGATGACTATAGATCGCAATCGGGGTACGTGTTTTGCCTGAATGGTGGAGCTGTGAGCTGGAAGAGTTCGAAGCAGAACACAGTTGCTGATTCTACAAAGTATATTATATTGTGCGTCGATGCAAAGAAAGGAGGTCGTTGGCTCCGCAAGTTCATCAGTGAACTTGGGGTAGTTCCTAGCATTGCAGATCCAATAGACCTCTATTGTGACAACAATGGGGCTATTGCACAGGCTAAGGAACCTCGATCACATCAGCGGACCAAACACATACTGCGACACTTCCATCTCATTCGAGAGATCATCGATAGAGAAGATGTGAGGATATGCAGAGTACCGACAGAAGCTAACATCGCAGATCCATTGACCAAGGCTTTGGCACAGAGGAAGCATGATGGTCACACTAGGTCACTAGGTATTAGATATTATAGTGATTGGTACTAGTGCTAGTGGGAGATTGTTAGTTATAGCCCTAGAACCAATCATGTGATGGTTGAATAGGGAACATTTTGTATCATATTCTATAAAGGCAAAGGATTGGTTATTATATTTACGTCTTGCTTGTGCCAGCTAAATTAAATATAATAATGCCCTAGAAAAGTAGGTTCTTATCTACAACACATCAATTGGCAGAATTGATTATGAGAGGCTGTAGAGAACACTTTCCTAAAATGTTCCTAGTCAAGTATTAATATGCAAGGGAAATATTAATACATAAAGACTAGCATGTAGGTCAATTGATGACTTGATTTCACAAGTCATGGATATATGATATCAAGTTGACACATGGGTATATATTAGAGAATATATACTGAACTGATCCGCCATGAGAAAGTTTCATGGATCGTCATATGAGTGTCATAAACTTTCTCATGTGACTATTGGTATGAATAGTCCTCAAACCTGAAGTCACTACGGTTCCCTACATAAGGAGTTATGTACTTTGGTATCGTCAAACATCACCCGTAACAGGGTGGACCATAAAGGCGATTACTGGGTATATAACAAATTAAGCGGAGGGATGTGAGTGATGTAGATGTGATCTATCCCTCCCATATGACGGGAGTGATATCTGTGAGCCCCTTGATTGAGTAGAACTACTAAAACGCATGACCATGCTCGAATGAGTCAATATGAGATATTGAGCTCATTTGTTTGAGTTAGTTTACTCAGGGATCAAGAAACACATAGATTGATCGAGGGTGACACGGTCTATGCCTCATTGGTCAATCTGATATCAAGGATAGAAGGACACGGTCATACATTATAGTAGTCAAGGAAAGGTTAGTCGGATCTTGACTTATTTCGTAACTTGGGTAGCAATGATGTATTGCTAGATGCCGCTCATTTATTGTGTATCTAAAAGAGTTTAGATCCACTGCCAACGTTATGAGAGCCTATAGGGTCACACACAAAGAGCATGATGATTAGAAGAATTAGTGTATTCTAGTTTGACTAAATAATTTGGGAATAAGCTTAAGTACAAAATGGTTTTTGGACTTTAAGCTTAATGAGAATTTTAGCTTATTGATTTAATGAGATTAATTCAATATGCTAAGCTTATTAATTTAATAAGATTAAATAAATATGTTATCATGATAGCCTAAGCTTAATTGATTTAATAAGATTAATTCAATATGTTACCTTATTGATTTAATGAGATTAATTCAATATGATAACATAAGCTTAAGCTTATTGAATTAATAAGATTAATTCAACATGCATGAATGCCACATAAACATGCCACCTAAGCATGCCACATAAGCATACCACATAAGCATGCCACCTAAGCTTGATGAGGTGGAAGGAGACAAAGGGTTTTGACCTTTGGAATTTCTCCACATGTGGCCGGCCAAACAAGGAGATTTTTCAATGCAATTGATTGCATTGAATGTGATAGGAGGTGAAAGGTTTTTTCAATTCTATAAAACACTCCATGGGGTGGCCGGCCAAAGTGGGGGGAAGCTTGAGGCTTGGAGAGAGCTTGGTGGTGAGAGGCTTTGGTTGTGTGGCTTTTGTGAGTGTATGCTAGCAAGAAGAGTGGTCTTCTTCTTCCTTTCTCTTTTTCCCTACCTTCCTCTCCTTTAGGGACTTCTCTAGCAAGAAGTAAAGGAGAGCTCTTCTAGTTTCTTTTGTGAGACAAGAGCTTGCTCGTGTGGAAACATATAGAGGCATGGACAATTGAACGTGCTAAAAGATCCAACAAACCCAAGGAGAATCGGGATTAAAAAGGACACGCAACAAAGGTAATATTCTCCTATAAGATAGGTTTTTCTTTTAGAGAAATTTATTTTTTTTTGTACGAGGTTTTCTTTCGCAAGGATCACTTGGAAGGGATCCTATTTTTTCCGTTGCGCATATGCTATTTTGCATAAAAAAAATCCCTACACTGGTCTCGTACATAGCATCGCATACATGAGGCTTCCTACTGCCGAAGCATAAGGAACCGCCTTCATCTCCTCTATCTCCTCAGATGATCTAGGACACATCACCTTAGATAAAGGAACTCCATGCCTGAAAGGTAGAAAATCCTTCTTGGAGTTTTGCATGCTAAAACGATTCAAAATCATGTCTATGTATGAAGCTTGGGATAAGCACAATAACCTTGATCCCAAGGATGTGTCCCACTTCTCCCAAGTCCTTCATATCAAACTGTTTGGACAACCATACCCTTACGCCCGATAACACTTTGATATTGTTGCCAATCACCAAAATGTTATCTACGTATAGTATAAGAAATACCACTACGTTTCTGTCACATCTCTTGTATACACAAGACTCATCCGTGTTGGGTTTCCGGCACCGCGGCGTGTGTGTGTTCGATCATGTTTCGTAAACATGAGCACAGCGGAAGCAATTAAAAATAATAAATCTATATTTATTACAACACACACAACACACGCATGCATATTACAACAAGTGTAGACATAACCGTAAATTAAAATTTGCAATAAAAGAAATTTATCTACGTTATACCTTTCGTATGACGTGTAGCGGGAACGGCATCAACCGGAACGATCTTCGTAAGAATCGTCTCTATCCGTATCCACGCCGAGCTCCTCGGGATGTCTTCGCTAAGTCACGATCTTCATCTTCGTACGGGTTACTAGCCTCGTGTTGAAGACGACGTGATCGAGAGATGATCACGATCCGAATCCAAATTCGGATCCTAAAACGAGTTCTCAAAACTCGCTTCTTCGGAGAGGTATTCGTCAACCGTTTGACGAATCCTTCGTCCCCCACCTCAAAGGATTACCGGAGATCAAATCCCCGGTAAGTTAGCTGCTGTCGGAGCACTAACCGTCATCCAAACGACGCTCCGACAACAAAGAAACAAGCTGTCCAGAAAAACTGGACAGCTTTTGGTGGAGGAATAGAGGCCGGCTAAGGAAAGATGGAAGCTCACCTTATCACCGAACCCAAAGGAGATCGCCGGAGGGTCGCCGGAGGTTCTCCGGCTGAAGCTTGGACGCCGGCAAAGACTTGGACGGCTGCACACAAGCTGGGCGGCGGCAGCTTTAGGGTTGGCGCCAATTAACTCCAAGGTGGAGGTGGGCGGCAACTCAAGGGGGCTAGGGTTTGGATTAGTTCGGGTTTAACAATCCCTTAAGCCCTCTTTTATAGAGAACTAATTCTCTTAATGGTTAATGGATCATATCCATAAAGCCCGTTAACCCGCTCCATTAGGATAAGTTAAAATAAACCAAACCATGATGGTTTATTTTAAGTTAAAACGAACCGAACCAACCTTTGGTTCATTCGTTTAATATAAACCAAACCCTTTGGTTTATTCTCATCCATTGGATTAGAACCAAACCATTTTGGTCCATCCATTATGTCTTCATAAGACACGGCCCATCCATGCTTCCATTGCGACTGAAACAATTTCATGCTCGCTTTATGTTTGGTCCAACCAAACATAGTTTCTCTCCGTCTGAGAATCTCATTCTCAAGCTCGTTTTAAATCCTTTGGATTACACTCGTTGTGCGTGTGACCAAATAGGTTCTCGGTTTATGTTGGCCGTCTATAATTAACCATTAATTATAGAACGATCATGAGTGGCACCTAGTAGTACATCATGATCCCCAATTAACCGAAAAGATCAACGGTTGATCCAGAACTATTTCTGAAACCCTTCAGTAGCTCGAATGAATCGTGCCCCATTCCCTTCTCTCATCTTATACCCACTTGGTTCAGGACATGGTCTATTGTGTCAGTCCCCACTAGGCTGACTACGTCACACCTAGCCCAAGTATCATTTCCTCGTCCTACGGATTCTAGTTACTCCACATGTATCGAAGAGTACCTTACACTAAACATGTAATGCTTTGGCCAAAGACTTTAGTAACAATCCGACGAGAGGCCATGGGTATACGTCTCCTCGCAAGGAGTGGTGAATCCTTTATAGGCTATTCAAACACCTTCTATCACTTCGACTAATACCCAATCATCCCGGGTCCACATCTCCTTAGAGATGTTTGCTTAAGATGTCAAAGCATAAGTCTCCATGATCAAGATGACTTGAATACTGCAAGTCAAAGGAACATCGCACTTATGCCACAGTAAGAACTTCATTGACATATCTATATATGCAGAGAACCATATGAAGTCTTACGGCTGGTCACTCCAATGAACTAGTTACCATAACTAGCATCCACGATTAACTCCGGACATCACAATGTCTCCACAAAGGAGAATCACCGCTTGGATACACCAAGGAGTATACTGCTAGTCTCGGCTGTAATTGATGGTGTCCAAATCCATCAATTCATCGACTAGGATAATTCCGATACATCACAATTACACATGTAGAGATACTCACTAGTTGTGATCCAATCACAAATTCTCTCATGCCGTGAATCGTATCGTGGACATTCAGTAAATGAGTTTAAGATCCAATCAAATACATAAAACATGTATACTCAAATAGTGAATCTTCATTTATCATATAAATGGTTCATACATAAGGCGATTGCCTTAGGACATCTCTCAGATATTACTAACAGACTCCCACTTGGCCTAATGCCAATCGCTACGGTATCCAATACCATAAGCTCTAACATGACCCTCAAACTTACTTTGAGGTAATGCTTTAGTCAAAGGATCCGCTAAGTTCCTTTCAAAGGGGAATTTTCTCGATTTGTATTTCGCTACCGATGATCTCTCGATAAGATGATAGCGGCGGCACATGTTTGGATCATTGATGAGACCACATCAAGTTCAGATGAACTTCTTGATCCAAACCGCTCCTTTGTCGCCTAAAGCCGCAATGTATTCTCGCCTTAGTGGCGTAATCCGCTATAGTGTCAAGCTTGGAACCTTTCCAACTTATTGCGCCCATTCCAAGTGAATACATACCTGCAAGACATGGAATCATCCTTGTCTGTCTGGAGCTAGCATCCGTATACCCACGTATCACCATGTACTCTTCTCCATATATTTGGAACGTATCCTTAGGTCTTCTTAAGTACTTAAGGATTGTCTTAACAGTCACCCAATGATCCATTCTCGATCGATCGTATATGCTCGTGACACTCGAGCATACGATACATCGGGCCTCGTACATAACATAGCATACATGATAGATCCTATTGGATGCATAGGGAATCTTACTCATGCAAATCCTCTCGCCTTCGTGGCGCACATAGACTTGAAAGGTGTACCCCATGCCCGATGGGTAGGAAACCTTTCTTGGATTCCGACATGCTAAACCTTTTTAGCACTCGGTCTATATATGTAGACTGCGAAAGACCAAGCAACCGATTCGATCTATCTCTATAGATCTTAATCCCGAGGATGTAGGTTGCTTCTCCCAGGTCTTTCATGGAGAATGTCTTGGATAACCAAACCTTCACTAACTGTAAGATTGAAACATCGTTTCCTATAAGTAGTATGTCATCGACATACAATACTAGGAATACGACATCACTCCCACTAACCTTCTTGTACACACAAGGTTCGTCTGGATTTTGTGAGAAATCAAACTTTTGATTGTCTCATCAAAACGGATATTCCAGCTCCTGGATGCTTGCTTCAATCCATAAATGGATCGTCGCAATTTGCATACCTTGGTTTTATCAACCGATGTGAAACCCTCAGGCTGTATCATATACACGTCCTCGAGCAGGTTTCCATTAAGGAAATCTATTTTCACATCCATCTGCCATATCTCATAATCATAATGAGCCGCTATGGCCAGGAGCATCCGAATGGATTTAAGCATAGCTACAGGCGAATAGGTTTCGTCATAATCAACACCTTGTTTTTGACGATATCCTTTCGCCACTAATGTAGCCTTATAGGTAATCACATTACCATCCATGTCGGTTTTCCTCTTGAAAACCCACTTGCACCCTATAGGCTTTATCCCTTCAGGTGGGTCAACCAAGTTCCAAACTTGGTTTTCATACATGGAATCCATTTCCGACTTCATGGCACCAAGCCACTTATCCCTTTCTGAACTTGTCAGCACTTCTTCATAACTGTAGGCTCCTCATCATCAATGAGTAACACGCCGCTCGATTCACTTACGAGAAATCCATATCTCTCGTGAATATTTGTTCTACGCAGATCTACGAAGATGTGGTGTTACAATAGGTCCAAATTGATTGCTCATCACTATGAGTTGTCTGTTATGCTTCACCGTATCTCATCAATGTCTATTTGAGTCTCTCGAGCCTCCTCAAGCTCGACGACACTCCCACTGCTTTCTTGCAAGAGAAACTCTTTCTCTAGAAACACAAAGATGCCTTGAAACAAACACCTTTTGTTCCACAGATGATAGAATTGGTAACCCCTTGTTTCCTTAGGTATCCAATAAATAGACATTTATCAGACTTAGCATCCAATTTGTCTGATACTGTCCGCTTCACATAAGCAGGACAACCCCATATCTTCAAGTAAGATACATGAGGTTTCTTACTATTCCATATCTCATATGGAGTAGTTGAGACTACCTTGGTAGGCATTCTGTTTAACAAGTAAACAGCTGTCTGAAGTGCATAGCCCCAAAAGGACTTGGGAAGAGTTGCATGATTCATCATTGACCTGACCATGTCCAACAAGGTCCGGTTACGCCTCTCAGATACACCATTATGTTGTGGTGTATAGGGCGGAGTCCATTGAGACAATATACCATTGTCTCTTAGATAATCAAGAAACTCTTGACTTAAGTATTCACTACCTCGATCCGATCGAAGTATTTTAATACTCTTGTCATGTTGTTTCTCTACTTCATTTCTGAATTCTTTGAACCTTTCAAAGGCTTCAGACTTGTGTTTCATCAAGAACACATACCCAAACCGTGAGTGATCATCGGTGAAGGTAATGAAGTAGCTATAGCCTCCTAATGCTTGAGTTGACATAGGTCCACATACATCAGTATGTATTAGACCTAGTAACTCTCCCACTCGTTCACCTTTTCCAGTAAAAGGTAACTTAGTCATCTTGCCTTTTAAGCATGATTCGCATGTATCGTATGAATCCAATTCAAACGATTCCAAAATTCCACATCGGTGTAATTCGGACATGCGTTTCTTGCTTATATGGCCGCATTTACAATGCCACATATAGGAGTCTATTTGATTATCCTTTCGAGCACGCTGTTGCTCGCTTCGATATTGAAAATGTCACCGATACGCCCAACGATAAACACCATTGCTTAAAGTTCCAAATTCCATAAAGAACTCCATTCAAAGTTATGTAACAACAATTGTTACTAAAAGTCAATGGTACCCATTTCTATTTAAACAAGAAATAGAAATGATGTTCTTTATCAACGAAGGAACATAAAAGCAATTGTCCAGCTTCTAAGACAAGTCCTACAGGAGTTCCAACAAATACGTTCCGATGGCGAAAAGCAAGAACTGCTCCATTCCCAACACGTAAATTTGACTCTCCTCGACGAAGTCTTCTTCATTCCTTAGCCCATGTATGTCATTACATATATGTGAGCCACACCCAAAGATCAATACCCAAGTGTCTGAGGAAATAGAATGACAATTAATAAAGAAGATTTCTGAAGAAGATGGGGCATCCGATGCCTTATCCTTCTTCACGGACTCAAGATAAATCTTGTACTTTATTCACAAATGGCTCTCCTTGCCATAATGATGGCAAGTTTCCTTTTGTGCTAGTTCTACCTTCTTAGCCCTTCTCTTCTTTCCCTTCTGCTGTTCCTTTGACTTCCTCTTAGAATCTTTCTTCGAGGAATCAACTAACAAAGACCGCCCTCGCCATGCTTCTCAAGACTCCACGCCTTCAAAGATATCGAGCAAGACATCACGATGAACCTCCTAGCATCTCAGAGGTGAAGAGGAGCTTTGAGACTTCGAACCTTTCGAATCTCACTTGCTCATCAACCAACTCACAAAGATGAAGGGCTACGATATGAGCATCCATATGCTCATGCTGCTTTCTTAGCTTGGGTTCCATCGTGGCTAGCATGATGCAACTCATTTCTTCAGAATCACTCACATGTTTCTGATAGGCCAACAATTGGTCCAGAGTTGCATCGTCACTAGGACGGGCGGGAAGAGGCGCTTCGAGGACATTTGTAAGCTTTTCAACCTTGAGAACGATTCTCAAGCTTCTAAGCCAGTCCATGAAGCTCGGCCCAGTCAATTTATTCGAATCCAAAATGGAACGCAATTCAAAGACATCATGATCAATCTTAGAAATACAAAATGAGCATATATGAGAAAGATGATTTTAAAATGCATCAATATACATTTATAAATCCCATTCATTTTTCGAATTTCAAAAACCCCAAAATCACTTCGGGAGATCGTAGGTCCATCTCCGAATGGGCTGATATCCATCATAGTTATGAACAACCTTGGAGAGAGTCCAACGAGCCATTCATAACTACGACGGTAGGTATCTTCTATACCGATTGCATATCACGTATATGCAACTATCACAATGTGCTATCAACTAATTGAATGTTCACACATACATCGGGTTGTTAACACATTAACAAGTATGCATCATATGCATAGCACCCAAATTCACCTCCCTTTACATCGACCTTGGAGAGAGTCCAACAAGCCGATGCCTGTGTTAAAGCCAACCCATTAATCAGACATAGTTTTAATATGGTTAGAGCGCATTCAACCAATTAGCCCAGCTTGGAGAGTCCAACAACCAAAGCTAACGATTGACCTCTCGACTCTTACCATATTAGTATTAAACTATTCCATGGTTTGAACATATTCGTGTTCGAGTGGGCTTGGAGAGAGTCCAACAACCCAAACAAGAAACAAAAACTCGGTTCTAACCATATTAATGGAAGGTGTAGGCTTTAATATTGATTAAGGGTTTTTATGTCTCATCCTCTTTGCATGCAAATAACTATTATCTACATGGCATGGCATACATGGCATACATCTACATGTCACGACACGCATGGCATAATGTTATGCATCTAATGCAATTACATGGCATACAATTATGTCATGTATATAATTTCCTTATATGTCATAACTATTTATGGAAATAAAATATGTTTAAGATTTGATTCTCCAAATCAAATCATAATTAAATTAGGAAACAAATTTCTAAATCTAATCACATATTTTATTCATGGAATTATTTGATTAAGGAAAATCTATTTAGGAAACCAATTTCCTAAATCATTAAAACTACTTATGGAAATAAAATATTTTAAGATTTGATTTCCCAAATCAAATCATGATTAAATTAGGAAACAAATTTCCAGAATCTAATCAAATATTTTATTTATGGAAAATATCAATTTCCATAAATACTTCCAACTTTCCAAAAGTGGAAGATTTCTATAAATACTTCTAGACTTTCCAAAATTGAAAAATTTCCATAAATACTTCTAAATTTCCAAAATTCAGAAAATTTCCAGAAATACATTATGACTATCGCAAAACCATTTTACGATTATGTCGAAACACAACCTGGGCTCTGATACCACTGTTGGGTTTCCGGCACCGCGGCGTGTGTGTGTTCGATCATGTTTCGTAAACATGAGCACAGCGGAAGCAATTAAAAATAATAAATCTATATTTATTACAACACACACAACACACGCATGCATATTACAACAAGTGTAGACATAACCGTAAATTAAAATTTGCAATAAAAGAAATTTATCTACGTTATACCTTTCGTATGACGTGTAGCGGGAACGGCATCAACCGGACCGATCCTCGTAAGAATCGTCTCTATCCATATCCACTCAGAGCTCCTCGGGATGACTTCGCTAAGTCACGAGCTTCGTCTTCGTACGGGTTACTAACCTCATGTTGAAGACGACGTGATCGAGAGATGATCACGATCCGAATCCAAATTCGGATCCTAAAACGAGTTCTCAAAACTCACTTCTCCGGAGAGGTATTCGTCAACCGTTTGACGAATCCTTCGTCCCCCACCTCAGAGGATTACCGGAGATCAAATCCCCGGTAAGTTAGCCGCTGTCGGAGCACTAACCGTCGTCCAAACGACGCTCCGACAACAAAGAAACAAGCTGTCTAGAAAAACTGGACAGCTTTTGGTGGAGGAATAGAGGCCGGCTAAGGAAAGATGGAAGCTCACCTTATCACCGAACCCAAAGGAGATCGTCGGAGGGTCGCCGGAGGTTCTCCGGCTGAAGCTTGGACGCCAGCAAAGACTTGGACGGCTGCACACAAGCTGGGCGGCGGCAGCTTTAGGGTTTGCGCCGATTAACTCCAAGGTGGAGGTGGGCGGCAACTCAAGGGGGCTAGGGTTTGGATTAGTTCTGGTTTAACAATCCCTTAAGCCCTCTTTTATAGAGAACTAATTCTCTTAATGGTTAATGGATCATATCCATAAAGCCCGTTAACCCGCTCCATTAGGATAAGTTAAAATAAACCAAACCATGATGGTTTATTTTAAGTTAAAACGAACCGAACAACCTTTGGTTCATTCGTTTAATATAAACCAAACCCTTTGGTTTATTCTCATCCATTGGATTAGAACCAAACCATTTTGGTCCATCCATTATGTCTTCATAAGACACGGCCCATCCACGCTTCCATTGCGACTGAAACAATTTCATGCTCGCTTTATGTTTGGTCCAACCAAACATAGTTTCTCTCGGTCTGAGAATCTCATTCTCAAGCTCGTTTTAAATCCTTTGGATTACACTCGTTGTGCGTGTGACCAAATAGGTTCTCGGTTTATGTTGGCCGTCTATAATTAACCATTAATTATAGAACGATCATGAGTGGCACCTAGTAGTACATCATGATCCCCAATTAACCAAAAGATCAACGCTTGATCCGTAACTATTTCTCAAACCCTTCAAGAGCTCGAATGAATCGTGCCCCATTCCCTTCACTCATCTTATACCCACTTGGTTCTGTGATATGGTCTATTGTGTAGTCCTCACTAGGTCGACTCACGCCACACCTAGCCCAAGTATCATTTCCTCGTCCTACGGATTCTAGTTACTCCACATGTATCGAAGAGTACCTTACTCTAAACATGTAATGCTTTGGCCAAAGACTTTAGTAACAATCCGACGAGAGGCCATGGGTATACGTCTCCTCGCAAGGAGTGGTGAATCCTTTATAGGCTATTCAAACACCTTCGATCACTTCGACTAATACCCAATCATCCCGGGTCCACATCTCCTTAGAGATGTTTGCTTAAGATGTCAAAGCATAAGTCTCCATGATCAAGATGACTTGAATACCGCAAGTCAAAGGAACATCGCACTTAAGCCACAGTAAGAACTTCATTGACATATCTATATATGCAGAGAACCATATGAAGTCTTACTACCGGTCACTCCAATGAACTAGTTACCATAACTAGCATCCACGATTAACTCGGACATCACAATGTCTCCACCAATGAGAATCACCGCTTGATACACCAAGGAGTATACCTCGTGCTAGTCTCGACAGAATTGATGGTGTCCAAATCCATCAATTCATCGACTAGGGATAATTCCGATACATCACAATTACACATGTAGAGATACTCACTAGTTGTGATCCAATCACAAATTCTCTCATGGTGTGAATCGTATCGTGGACATTCAGTAAATGAGTTTAAGATCCAATCAAATACATTAAACATGTATACTCAAATAGTGAATCTTCATTTATCATATAAATGGTTCATACATAAGGCGATTGCCTTAGGACATCTCTCATATATTACTAACAATCCGGACTTTGAATAAATCCATAAGACTAATTTACCTAATCAAAGCAGATGTTCCAAGACCTCGAAGCTTGCTTCAATCCATAAATGGACCGATTAAGCTTACACACAAGATGCTCCTTTCCTTTAGCAATGAATCCCTCTGGTTGCTTCATATAGATGTTTTCCTCAAGACTTCCATTAAGGAAAGTTGTCTTGACATCCATCTGCCACACCTCATAATCCATATGAGCTGCCATGCATAAGAGAATCCGGATAGACTTAAGCATGGCTACCGGCGAAAAGGTCTCCTCATAATCGATACCCTCTTTTTGAGTATTCCCCTTCGCAACAAGCCTTGCTTTGAAGGTCTCAACCTTCCCATCTATTCCTCTATTTCTCTTGTAGATCCACTTGCATCCAATGGTTTTTACACCATCGGGTGGTTCTACTAGTTCTCAGACCTGATTTGAATCCATATATTCAATCTCAACATTCATTACACTTTGCTAAGATACTGCATATTTATCTTGGATTGCCTCTTAATATGTCCAGGGATCAGGTTCATGTTCGCCAGGGACCAAATCAGAAGATTCTCCCAAGAACATGAATCTATCAGGCTGTCTCACAACCCTCCCACTACGACGAGGTATCACTTGTGTATCCTCTGTGACACGCGGTGCAGTGACATGTGGTATATCCTCTTGTACCAGTGGTACTGAAGAAGTGACTTCCCCTTTTAACTCCTCCAGAACAATTTTACTCTTGGGCTTGTGGCTCATCACATAGTCTTCCTCTAGAAATCTGGCGTTCGTGCTAACGATCACCCTATGATCTCTAGGACTATAAAACAATCCACCCTTCTTTCCCCTGCGATAGCCAACGAACATGCGTACTTTTGTACGAGGTTCCAACTTACCAGCATCTGCTTTCAGCACATGTGCTGGATTCTCCCATATCCGAATATGCCTTAGACTAGGCTTTCACCTAGTCCACAATTCTGTGGGAGTAGAAGGCACTGATTTAGATGGAACCAAGTTCAGAATGTACAATGTCGTATCTAGAGCATATCCCCAGAACGAATCTGGCAAGTCAGAATAACTCATTATCGATCTAACCATCTCCATAAGAGTCCTATTCCTTCGCTCTGCTACACCATTCTGCTGGGGTGTGTCAGGTGCAGTCAATTGGGATAGAATCCCATGCCTCTGATAAGTAATTCCTAAACTATCCCAAGAGGTACTCACCGCCACGATCAGATCGTAGTGTCATCTATATCTTGAATAATCATCTATGAAAGAGACGAAATATTCAAGACCACCTCTTTCTTGGATAGTCATAGGACCACACAAATTAGAATGAACCATTTCTAACACATCTTTGGCTCAATACCTCTTGGCCTTAAAAGGCCTCTTGGTCATCTTACCCTCCAAGCAAGATTCACAGGTTGGGAGATCCTCCACCACTAATGAACCCCAAAGGTCCATCAGCTATCAACTTTTGAATTCTGCATAGGTTAATGTGACCAAGCCTAAGATGCCAAAGATATGTTTGGTTCATCTTCGAAGGTTCTTTTCTCTTATTGGAATTAGAAGATGAGTTATAAACTTCAATTTGCATCGTGGGAGGTTTTGGTTCAAGTTTATACAAATTTCCTATCAATGTACCTGAACAGATATTCTCCCTATTCCTTTTTATAACAACTCTGTCATTAAAAGAAATAGAATATCCATCCATAAAAAATTTAGAAACTGAAATTAAATTCTTTCTAAATAAAGGTACATAAAGGTAATTTTCAAGAACCAAAGTTTTATTTTTCTCAAAAGATGAATAAAACTTCTCCCACTGCAATAGCCGCCACCATTATGGCATTGCCCAAGTAAACGGTAATCTCCCCTTTAGCTAGTCGTCGGGTTTCCTGGAACCCCTGCAAAGTATTGCAGACATGATTAGTGGCTCCCGTATCTACACACCAGGTGCCAGTAGATAACACAACTAATCATGTTTCAACGACTAGACCAAAGGATATACCTTTGTTCTGCTTCGGATTGGGACAGTCCTTCTTCTAATGTCCCTCCTGCTTGCAAGTGAAGTACTTGCCTTTCGGCTTCTTCACTCCTCCCTGAGATCCTCCCACCACCTTTGCTCCACCTTGTTTCTCCTTCTTCTTGCCTTTCGGCTTAGAAGTAGAAACCTTTTTGAGCAACCATGACTTGAGGACACTCTTCGAAGAGTGCATACTTGTACTCCTTAGCAGATAAGACAATATCTAGATTCTTTTCCAATCAACATTGTTATCATAGTAAGTGGACTGAAAGTCAATTTTGAAAATCCTAAGAATCACATAGATCATTACTGTAGATTTCAAAAAATTATTGATTCCTCAAAAAATAAAATTTTAAAATCAACCAATACCTCAAAACACCGAGAATATCGTATGCCACGATAGTGTGGACGTATACGAATTCTACATTTGTAAGAGGAGGTTTTACCCATTAATTTTACTATCTTATCAACCTAACTTTTTGACAAGTAAAATTAATAGTTGGTTTCTCTTCGGCCCTACAAATAAAAGCAGTGACTCCGATGGGGAGGATACTTATATTTGTATCTAAGTGTTCACCATTACTCGGTACCAAGGTAATTATCTCGGGTTATGTGCCTTACGATGGGCAAGTACACACGCTCCTTAATAATTTCCTATAACCATATTCGACCTTGTGATCCACAAACAAACTCATCCGATGGGGAGGAAGGCACTCAGAGCCGACGCGCAAGTTTGTTTGCATCACTTGTCAAATCGTAATGGAGGTTGTGGGAATTTATAAAAATATCCCTCTCCCACTTAGTAATTTGAAATTGAGGAATTTTCCTAGCCTATGACATGCATATCAAACAAAAACAATAAATATGAAAAATAAATTATTTTCCAACTATTATGACTTTTGTCTTCAATATGTCTCCCGTCGCATCGCCATCTCGTCCGCTCCTCCTACGCCATGTACGAGCCATCCGGAGATCCGAGCCGAGACTAAAACCTATTTTAATTTACATCCATCGATCCTATACTCCACGAGGGAGTGTACATGAAATCTAGATCGAAAGTAAAATAAAATAAAGAGTGGCTAAACAATACCGTATCTAATTTACAAAAAATCAAATACTAGCCTCGTCAACCCCGAGGATTCAACAAAATAAATATTTACACACATACAATCACATACACACATATGGTCATAATAGTCGGATCTTATGCCTGCAACCAAAGAGTTAAACTACGCATATCCTACTATTATCCGGCATATATAATATATGAAAAAGTGCATAAAAATTAACAGAATCCTAAACACACAAAACCAGAAACCTTGGCTGTGATACCAATTGAAGGGTTTTGCTTATCGAGTCGGTCAGGAGAAACTTCGCTTCCCACTTCACCTCGGTATCTTGTCCATGGTGATCCCTTCGATGTCCCTGGATTAAAAAAATTTAATCCTATAAAAAAGGGATTGCCTAAACCACAAAGTCATCATCGTGCTATTCGTTTAGAGAGGTCACTTGAACAAACTAGTTGTTCAAGCGACCATCCTCTATTCTACGAGTAGCCGCGGAATAGACGATGTCCGGATCGCCGGTTTTTGTGTTTATGCTCAGTATCCAAGTATTATTTAACCATTTATTGATTTATAACATGCTTATAATTGAAAAACAAAAACAAGCAACAACAAAAGAGAAAAGAGAATAGATACACCTCTTGATCTTCTAATGTATGTCCTTCCACCTTTTAGACGTCGTGTGGGCGACGATCTACCAAAAGTCGAAGCTCCAAGATCGCAAATCTTCCTTCCTTGCTTTTACAAAGCAAGAGGAAGAATAGAAACAAGGTTTTTCTCCTCCCTTTAACCAACCAACAAGGAGCACACCAAACCCTTGCCGCCGGCCAACTAGAAGGAGGGGAAGATGATGGAAAACAACCAAGACACCAAGGGAAGCCCTATATCTTGTTTCCATCACCTAAGGGGAAGATAGGAGAGGCTTTTTCCACTGGCCAAGGGCTGGGAAAAGGCTGGAAAGGTTGCTCAACGCCAGCCAATGAAGGAGGAAGAAGAAAACAACACCTTACTTATTTGGTACCACCCTAGCCTCCAAACCCTAACCCTAATCCTATCTCAACTAGGATTCCCTTTTCTTGCCGCCCAAGCCTAGCTCTCTTAGATGATGTTCATGCCAACTCCCATGCCCTCCTTTTATAGAGTTAGGGATAAGTCATGAATTAATCTCCTCCATTGGTTCTAGGGATTTAATCTCAACCATCGGATCTAGAGATTTAATCTCAACCGTCGGATCGTAGAGATTTAATCTCTACCTATGGATCTTAGAGTTTTGTTTCTATCCATTGGATCTAAGCTTCATGAGGTGTTAATAGGCTACATTAGGGACCATGAGGAGGAGTTGGATCTTGGCCACCCATGGATCAAGCCCACATAAAGTCCGATCCACTAATGATGATCCAATCCACTAAAGGATCATCATTGATCTACCTCACCAACCCCCATATGATAATATGAGATCCATATATTATTTGTACATTTTTTCCCCGTGTTTAAGATCTCGAATGTCTGTCGATTAATTAATTTACTGACCATTAATTAATCAACATCTAACTCCATGAGTAGTACCACTCAACCTTTTCATCATGCCGGATCAAGTCCACCTGCAGGGTTTACATGATGAACCTTATGAGCTCCTCAAGGGGACATCATCATCCTAATATATAGGACACGGTTTTCTCCTATAATCAACGACACACCATATAAATAATATCATCTCCCAACTTACCAAGCCTATCGATTTAATCTATAAATCTCGCCCATTGGTAAATCAAAGAGATGAGTACTAAGTATATGTGCCCATTATTATATCGGAATTAAGAGCATATACATAATAATATCTGAGGTCTGATTCGATTATGTAGTCAGCAATAAATCGAATCACCTCTAAGTCGGTCCTGCTCAATACACACAAAGTGCACTAGTGTGATTCTATGGTCAAGACAAACCAATACCAAATCACACTACAACCATTCCGATGGTTTGTCCAAAGCCATCTCGGTTCTGAGCCTTTACTTATACTTTTCAAGGGGCTGATAACATGATCTCCTGTGTGACACCACACACCATGTTATCTACAATGTAAAGTATTAGACAATATTTTATAACCATAAAAATATGCAAACAATGATCATGTGATTCTTATTTCAAAATAAAGATGTTCATACAAAAGGTAATCTTTCAGTATACATCCCTACACTGTAGACCTCCTATGTTGTGGGAGGAGGTTGGGGAACAACAGCTATTGGGGTCACAGAGTATCCAGCATGATGTAGAATTGATGTGTGTCATCATATGATGGTTATTAAAGGCACATGATCGATAGAAGAGTTACGCAAACCAGAGGCGAAGGCCTTTGGAATTCTCAGTTGGGGAACATGTATTTCTGCGTGTTTCACCAACGAAAGGGGTGAAGCGATTTGGGTGGAAAGGAAAATTAGTCCCATACTATATTGATCCATTTGAGATATTGGAGCGGATTGGGGGTGTAGCTTACCAATTAACTTTACCTCCGACACTTGCATGTGTTCATAACATATTTCATGTTTCTATGCTGAGGGAATATGTTCCGTGTTCAGATCATGTTGTGAAAGAGGTTCCGATTCTACCTCAGTCTAATGCGACCTATGTGTAGGGAACGATGGTGGCCGGCTAGAGGGGGGTGAATAGCCCTCTTGTACGTATGATGAAAGTCGTTCGTTGATCGTCTACAATTATCGTTAGCGCAAGCGAAAAATACAACTAAACAACAATAAAGATAAATGCAAAGAAACAATAGAAAGCACAAACCCTAACACCACAATGTAACGTGGTTCACGGCCTTGCCGCTAATCCACGGTCCGATTTATCAAAGATGAATCATGCCTCAAGCTTTCCACCATTCTCTCCTTTGCACTAAGCTAGGTGGAGGTAACATCTTTTACAATCTCTCTTCTTACAATAGAATGGAATAATAGCAAGTAAGAAGAGTGGAAAATGTTTAGGGCACTTTAAGAGTTGTTAGGAGTTAAAGCATTAGGCTCCCAAAGGCCCTCACCCCTTCACTTTATAGAAGAAGAGGGTTTCTTCCCGTTAACACAATATCAGTCGACTGATGCCCCGATCAGTCGACTGATCCTGTAGTCGTTGCCAAATAACAACTTCTTCCACGTTGGATTCCAACCAATGGCTCCCATATCAGTCGACTAATGAAGTCATCAGTCGACTGATGTCGACTTCCAGTCGAGTGCCCGTGAGCTCGACTAGCTTCTGTGCACATGCATGCGGTCGCGATCGAATCGCTTCCTTAAGCGATCGGCCGATGTGGATCGCTTCCTTAAGCCGATCGATGTCGACTTGATCCAGCAGCTAACACCTGTCGATTGTCGATTGACTTGGAGCAATCGACTGCCATGACATGACAGTCGACTAGTGCCGGGTCAAACTCAAACTTAACATCCGTTTGAGCTTTCGGCGGTCGGGTAAACCTCAACCCTTGCGATCGAGCTTCCGACACTTAGCTATTTGACCAAGTTCACCTAATGAGCTACTTACAATTCACTCATTCTCTCATCTCACTCGAAGTCCCTCGCCGAAGCTTTATTCGTTCGCGGCCACGTCCCTCGGCAGCATCAGGCGCATGGCTCTGCAATGCTCCTTCGCGTCTCATGCCCTCGAAGTCTTCTTCCTTGGCTTCGCTTCAAGTCATCTCGTCCGACGGTCCCTCGGCAGCATCAAGCGCACGACTCTGCAATGCTCCTTCTCTGACTCAAGCACGAGGTTGTGAGTGGTGATACTTGCCTAAGCTCCATGTGCGAATTACTAAGTCCTGCAAGACTCCAACGCACATATCAAATCCAATCATCCTAACTTAAACCCTTTGTCACACACATCAAAACCATATCACGGGTTGATTGCACTAACAATCTCCCTTTTTGATGTGTGACAATCCGTTTAAGTTAGGTAAACATTTGATAAAAATATTAAGATAAGAAAGTATGTAAATAAACATGATTATCAACTCTCCCTCTTAATACATGAAACTCCCCCTAAATACAATTCTCCCCCTTAATATAACTCACTTAAACCTACATATTTCTCCCCCTTTGACACCATCAAAAAGATTAAACTAAGTTATTCAAACATGACATCAAGTCTAGGAAACAAAAATCACCAAAACATACCTTAAAATCTGATAAAAGAAGGTTACTGGACATGTTTTCAGTCTATCAGTTGACTGAAATTTTAGAAATGCATAAAAAATTCTACAAAATTTGAAAAATCATGAAATTTGGGGAACACATTTCTTGTAACTTCCTTTATCAATGAAAAATAGTTTTCCATGAACTATGATCATAAAGACATATATGCATTGATTTCACATTATGATCAAGAAACTAATGTATCTATCAATTTGTAATCATGCATTAGGTATAAAGTCATGATAATAAGTCAAGTATCACCCAAAGCATGATTTAAACCTTATTGCCCATGATTATATATCAAATGTCAAGATCATAAATCATGATTGAAACATATATAACAATTACATTAACTATCATGATTTAAGCATTATTATCAATTTATGGGCACATTATCATCACCCAACACTATGCTAAAAATTTATAGGTCATGAGTATCAATATACATAACACTAAGTGTTGAGCATGATTTAAACTATTTAAGGGTGCATTATCATCACCTAACACTATTTCAAAAACTTAGTCCCGCCATCCTAAGTCAACCAAAAATATGATATAGGTGAAATCCTTATGGTTGACTATCCTAGGGTTTTTCTAACCCTTAAGGATGGATTTAGGAACCCAAAACAAATTCTTTCCTATGGGGTTCACTAAAAATTCCTTAGGGATCCATTTTCTAGGTATTGTTTTCTTTTTATCTTGACCCCTAGCAATTAAACATTTATAGGCCTTTTCATTTTTATTTTCCTTATATCCTAGGCCTTTCTTATTGAAGCTTGCCCTTTGGCTCCCTATGATCATGTTAAGGGTGTTGGAGCCAATTGTGAATTTTTCTAGGGCTTTTGTCAAATGGTCTACCTTTTGCCTTAAGATCCTATTTTTCTCAATGCATGCATCATTAACATTAAAAGGCATATAGTCATGTGAGCATGCATCATCATTATTAACATTTAAACATGCTTGTTCTAATTTATTTTCTAAAGCCTTAATTTGATCTAGCATGCTTTTATTCTTTTTCTTAGCCCTAAATAAATCCATAGTAAGGCTAGAAATCATGGAAACTATTTTATTGGGTGAGAGATTCGTTACCATAGTCTCCATGTCTTCTTCTTCGAATTAGGATGGGGATGAGCCTCCCCCTTCACTAGAGCTCTCCTCACTTGTGCTTGATCTTTCTTGTTCGGAGGAGGAAGTGTCTAGATCATCAAATGCCATCAAAGAAAGGTTGGTGACAAAAGTGTTTTCCTCTTCAGATGATGGTGATGAAGAGGGATCATCCCATGTCCTTGCCTTTAGTGCCTTGGCCTTCCCCTTTTTTTTGGCCTTCTTCTCCTCTTCCTTCTTCTTGCTCCCCTTCTTCTTTTCCTCTTTCTTCTTCCTCTCCTCATTGCTCTTGTTCAAGAGGGGACAAATATCCCTTATGTGTCCCTATCCTTGGCAATTATAGCAAATTATCTTCCCCCTTGGTCTTCTTCTCCTATCATTAGATTTATTAAATTTAAAATTCTTCAACGCATGTCTTACCTTCCTTACCATGTATGCTTCTTCCGTGCTATCCATGGAGGAGGAGGAAGATGCTTCATCGGAGGAGGAGGAAGTCTCTATCTTCTTCTTCTTTCCCTTGTTTGCAACTAGGGCTACTCCTCTTGATGGCTTGATACTTGATTCTTTAATTACTCCCTCAAGCCTTGTTTCATGGAGCTCCATGGTTGAGAAGAATTCCTCCAAGGTGCTAACTTCTAGGTTCTTGGAGATGTAGAAAGAATCCACCATTGAGCTCCATCTTGAGGAACGGGGAAAGGCATCTATAGCCTTCATTACCATATCCCAGTTTGAAAGCTTCTCCCCTACACTTGTCAAACTGGTCAAAATTTCTTTAAACCTAGAATATAGAGATTTTACCTTCTCTCTCTTTTCGAGTTTAATGTTGCTTAATTGGGAGCATAGGACATCTCTCCATGCTAGTTTGGCCTCGGATGTGCCTTCATGAATCTCTATAAGTTTCTCCCACATCTCCTTGGCACTTGCACATTCCCCTATCCAATTCACTTCTTGTTGGGGGAGTACATTTTAGAGGTGATGCTTTGCCTTTGAGTTTGCCAAGTACTCTTCCCTTTGCCTCTTACTCCGCCAAGTACTCTTCCCTTTGCCTCTTACTCCGCCTTGATTTCTCCAATGGCTCCCCTTCTTCATCCGTAGGTATTTTAAAATCATTTTCCATTATTAATAGAATTTCAAAATCGGTTTAAAAAAAATAGCTCCATTCGCTTCTTCCACCAAGCGAATTCCCCATCGAACTTCAGCGGATGAATATTTGAGCCGACCATCTCTTGATGTAGTTCTTGTTGCGGCGGTTAGTCCTCAACAAGTGACTTGGCTCTGATAACACTTGTAGGGAACGATGGTGGCCGGATAGAGGGGGGTGAATAGTCCTCTTGTACGTATGATGAAAGTCATTTGTTGATCATCTACAACTATCGTTAGCGCAAGAGGAAAATACAACTAAACAACAATAAAGATAAATGCAAAGAAAGAATAGAAAGAACAAATGCTAACACCACAATATAACGTGGTTCACGACCTTGCCGCTAATCCATGGTCCGATTCGTCCAAGGTGAATCACACCTCAAGCTTTCCACTATTCTCTCCTTTGCACCAAGCTAGGTGGAGGTAACCTCTTTTACAATCTCTCTTCTTACAATAGAATGGAATAATAGCAAGTAAGAAGAGTGGAAAATGTTTAGGGCACTTTGAGAGTTGTTGGGAGTTAAAGCATTAGGCTCCCAAAGGCCCTCACCCCTTCTCTTTATAGAGGAAGAGGGTTTCTTCCCGTTAACACAACATTAGTCGACTGATGCCCCAATCAGTCGACTGATTCTGTAGCCGTTGCCAATAATGGCTTCTTCCATGTTGGATTCCAACCAACGGATCCCACATTAGTCGACTGATGAAGTCATTAGTCGACTGATGTCGAGTTCCAGTCGAGTGCCCGCGAGCTCGACTAGCTTTTGTGCCCGTATATAGTGCGATCAGTTGACTGCTTCCCTTAAGCAGTCGACTGATGTCGACTTGATCCATCAGCTAACACCAGTCGATTACTGATCGACTTGGAGCAGTGGACTGCCATGACATGGCAGTCGACTGGTGCTGGGTAAAACTCAAACTTAACATTCGTTTGAGCTTCCGATAGTCGGGTAAATCTCAACCCTTATAGTCGAGCATCCGACACTCAGCCATTTGACCAAGTTCACCTAATGAACTACTTACAATTCACTCATTCTCTCATCTCACTCGAAGTCCCTCGCCGAAGCTCTCTTCGTTTGCGGCCACGCCCCTCAGCAGCATCAGGCGCACGACTCTGCAATGCTCCTTCGCGTCTCTTGCCCTCGAAGTCTACTTCCTTGGCTTTGCTTCAAGTCATCTTGTCTAGTGGTCCCTCGGCAGCATCAAACGCACGACTCTGCAATGCTCCTTCTCTGACTCAAGTACGAGGTTGTGAGCGGTGACACTTGCCTAAGCTCCATATGCGAATTACTAAATGTTGCAAGACTCCAACGCACATATCAAATCCAATCATCCTAACTTAAACCCTTTGCCACACACATCAAAACCATATTACGGGTTGATTGCACTAACACTATGAGGAGATTTCGGCCCGAAATCTTGGTCGCAAGGAGCGACAGTATGGAACAAAACCATTCGACTCGTAAAGGTTGGATGGCAGCATCATACTGATGAGGAGGCTATGTGGGAGCTAGAAGATACTATTCGAGCTCAATACCCTCATCTGTTCACTTGAGGAATGTATGTGGTCCTTTCGGAAACTTGCTTGAAGTAAATTTTTGCATGTTAGTATGAAATTTGGGGACCAAATTTCTATTAGTGGGGGAGAATGTAAGATACCAGAAAAAAAAATTAATAAAAATAAAATATTCTTTGTTAATTAAGAAAGTATCTTGTGGAATTTTTCAAGAATTTTTAGAAATTTTTCTGGATTCAAATGGAGTTCATATGACCACTTAAGTGGAAGATTAAAGCTTAAATAGGTGATTGAGTCAACCTAAGCTAGCTTAAAGCTCGAACCCAACCCATTGCAAGTTCCCATTTATTTCCTCGAACGCGCTTCCTTCCGTTTCTCATCGTGATTTCTGTTTTGCCTTCTTTTCTACCGAACGCTCATCGCTGCCGCTCCTTACCCGATTCCTCTTCGTCTTCGAAGCGACCAGAGACTGATCCCTCTCCCGATCGCATCTCCTTTCCTCGTGCTCACACTCACCGTCACTGAGACAACTTATCATGCCCTAACTCATCATCGGCACAAGTTTGAAGATGCTGGCATCACAGCTCCTCCGACCCTCTATTCTGCCGAGCAGGAAGTCTCGCCGCCCTTCTCTTCCCTTCTCTGAGTTGGCTTGTCATCATCACGCCAAAGATCTACACTTGTGTTGCCGCTAGCCATTACGCGTCGCCGTCGGATCTGGTTCTTCCCTCTCGATCACCACCATGAGCCCTCTGCCTCAGTCGCCGATCGCTTGCATCGTTGGAGCAACTGGCGGATCGCACGCCACTCCTCTTATCCTCTTTATGCTCACAATCGTCGTCGCTCGAGCTCAGATCATCATCGTCGCTCTTCTATGGTGGTTGCTTGGTAGTGAGCAGATCCGACATGGCTCAAATCCCTATCCTTGCCGTCATTCTTCCGGTTGATGCAGTAGATTGGTGAGATGATCTAGAGTCAAGAAGAACTGGTAAATGGATCTTCATGACACATCCTATTCTAGAGCATGATCCTGCTTGATCTCGGCAATTGACGACTTCTGAGGGTCCACCCATGCTCTTGTCGTGGCTGGAAAAAATGCAAGAAGCCCAGAATGTGGTTTCTAATAGTGCCAACTCTAGTATTGCTATGCTTTGTATTTGGCTCGACCTTATCGACACCTACACTGCTGGCTGCTCAATAAATTCTTTAACTCAATCATCTTTGCTGCTGTCCATTTTACCTTCTCTTCTATGTTTAGGGGAGGTGGGCGATCAGAGCAAAGATTATGGGTAAATAAATCTGATTGTTTCAGGTTTGAGACCATCAATCATGATCCAGAAGCTTTACAGCAAAGAGTAAGAATGGTATAACTTGCTATGTGGTTGGGATTCGTTTGTAGGGATGGAATGAGATTGATTGGGTCAGAATGGGAGGCAACGATGAGCTGATGTTATGGCTTTGGAACTAGGTAAGTTTCAATTTGGATTTGGCTAACTGTACACTAGAAGAGTTATATACATATGATGTGATCTAGATCTACTGCTAGTTTACTATTGGTTCCATTTGTGAATTTATATATAGTGTTTGGGTATCTTAGAGATGACCGTGAATTATATAAATCCATAAAGGGAATGATTAGTAAGGGTTAACTAATCAGAGTTTGGATTGATTTAGGGTTATGCTAGAGATCTATTGATATGCATACTGCACATTGCAGGATTTTGGTTAAAGACATTCACGGACGTGAAGCCGATTGGTGTCTACATAGCAGGTGGGTAATTTCCTACCATGGTCAGGTAGTTTTAATGCATGCAGATTTAGATATATGATCATCTTATATGATCATGTTACCTTGACTCTGCTCTTATTTACTCTTGTGCTTGATACCTTATCTTTGGCTGTTATACTCTTTTGCTGTTATTGTATCTCACTTCATCGTGATTAGGAGTTATAGATGTGATGTAAGTAACCTAGAATTTGTTTAGTTAGGTGTAAATAGTAAAATCTGGATGACGACCTGATTGTAAATTGGGAAAAAAGGTCATCCATGGGTAGGTAATGTCTTGAACGTAGGGTAAATTCTAATACCCTTAGGTTGCATATTTACTATTGACCATGTATTTTGTAAATGGTCAAGTGAGTTGTGCTTAGTGTGTCGCTACGAACCGGTGGTCCTAGCTTGTTATGATCAGTTGAGTATGACTCACTATAGGATAGAGAGTGCATTGATCAGTAAGTACGACTCTCTACCGGATAGAGAGTGTTATGATTAGTTAAGTACGACTCTCTACAGGATAGAGAGTGCGTCAATTAGTTCAGTATGACTCTCCACAGGATAGAGAGTGTGTCGATCAGTTGAGTACGATTCTCTACAGGATAGAGAGTGCTATGATTAGTTGAGTACGACTCTGTGAAGGATAGAGAATGTGTAGATCAGATTGTTATGACTCTCTGTAGAATAGAGAGTCTATGGTGGATGTCTGTATGTGTGACTTTGCATTCATGTCATTTGCATGCATGCTGGCGACGTGGTCTTCCTTATGGTTGAGAGGGTCGTCAGTCATCCTGCCTCCATGCTCTTAGGAGGAGTAATCGGTGTGAGAGCAGAGCATTATGGTACTGCACTCTACCACTATAGACGGTGGTAGTTGGATTTGCGTGTCATAGTCTTGCGTGTGTGGCACTCGACCACTCATGGGTAGTGACTGTTGGAGTGGAAACAATAGGGACCCCCGTCGAGTAGCTTACTCTTCATGCTTATATGCTACTCGATGATACTGCCCACTCGGCCACTCGAGAGTAGTTGTTGGTGTTGAGTTGGGACAATTATCATGTCGAGCCACCGAGGCCACACTGGGGTCGTGGTAGCTTTAGGGTGAGTCGGCATTACCATGCATGCTGCATTGCCGCGACTTATGGCATTTTTGCATATTGCCATATATATACATATATGCATGTATATATATATATATATGGATGATTGTGATTAGTATATATATATAGATACAGTCTATATATATATATGCTTATTGTGGTGTTGTATTTGATTGTATTATGCTTGTTGCATTTGATTGTACATCATCTTCATGCATGCTACCTGCATCACTTATATGGTTGTGTCGGATACCTGTATATTTGTTGGTTAGTCTATTGCATTTTGACCCATATTTTTATCGTTGTATGGTTTAGAGCAGACTTCCTGTTATATACATATATTGTGGATATGTGCTCAGGTTGGATAGGTGTAGCGTAGCGGACTTCCAGGTATGTCTGCATTTTTACATTGGCCATTTGGTTAGAAGGTATATATATGGATATGTTATCTTGCTAGAGTTACCTGATATACCTGTAGATTTTTCTTTTGAATTACATGTGATATTTGATATATACATATTTTTCCTATTACCTGTTGAGTTTTACTCACCACCACAGACCCTGGGTTTTTCTGTTGCCCAAGTAATAGGTAGAAGTCTTCGTGACGGCTTGGAGCTTCGCCAACAGTCCATTCCATCTCCAGTTTTACCGAGCCTCCCGTGGACTTTATTTTTATGTCATAGACTTTGTTTTTATGTTGTGGACTTTGTTTTATGTTATGGACTTGTTCTTATGTTGTGGACTTATTTTGTGTTCGATGTTTTATGTATGGTTTAGTACTGTGGACATTGTCAGGTGGTGTACTCCTGTGTGGTTTCGATTTTGTATGGTATATGTATGTTATGGGTATGTGGTTGTATGTTTCCGCTGTGTTTGATATATATTTTCTTATTATGTTATAGTTGTGGGCCTACGGACCTTGTATTAACATGATATGTTGCCACGTACAGGGGAGATATCATCCGTTTGCTTTTCGGCACGGTATACTCTCGGGGTGTGACAACTGCATAGTGACTATGTTGAGTTAGTGGACGAGGTTGGTACTAAGTACAAGGATATTCGTATAACGATTGATACTAGATTCGAGGAGCTTCAAATCAGGATGGATACATGGTTTTCAAAAATCTCTTCCCAACAGCAGGATATTCTTACTCTCCTACGTACCATGATGTCGGATTCGTCGGGACCATCGTTGCCAGCCATGTAGTTTTTAGGGACATTGTTTTTTTATATATGTAAACTTTTGAATTCGAGAAACATATATATCAGAATATTTGGTTAACACTTTAGTTATATGCATAAAATGTTGACTGCATATATGTTGTTATTGAATATGATTGTTCTTGTGTATTTAGATGTGTGTTTAGATGTTATGAATAGGTTTATCACAACCATTTTTAAGGAAAATTCTACCAAAAATTTTCCGGTTGTCTATACCTTTTAATATATATGCACAATCATTATCTACTTTGTTAAAATATACAATTGTTGGTGCATTGGATAACTGAGGATAATGAATTCAGGGGGAGTGATCCTATTGATTGCTCTTTTTGTGTGTTTGCCAAAGGGGGAGAGATGAGTGGGTTTTAAGTTTAAGGTGGAAGATAAGTGGAATAAGTGGAGTTTAAGCTGAAGTAGGGATCGTTAATCTTTAACCTTGCTTATATGGAAGTTTTGAAATTAATTGCAAATCTATGTTTGAAATGAAAGCCTTATTACACATCTTGATTTGATGAAGTTCTTAAATACTGAAAATTCTGTACAAATCTGAGAATATTATATTTTTCTATAATTGCATCACCTAAACTTAAACCATGTTGTCAAACATCAAAAAGGGGGGATTGTTGGTGCAATCATGCCCAAATGATGTTTTGATGTTTGACAAGGGGTTAAGTCAAGGTGATAATTATGTGTTATCTCATGCGTTTTGGTTGAGATGTATTTTTAGGAAGTTTCTTGTAGGATGAGGAGTCCTGGCTAGTGAAGACCCGGACGAGAAGTCCTAGAAAGTGAAGACCCGTACGAGGAGTCCTGGCAAGTGAAGACCCGGATGAGGAGTCCTGGCAAATGAAGACCCAGACAAGGAGTCCTGGCAAGTGAAGACTCGGACGAGGAGTTCTGGCAAGTGAAGACCCAGACGAGCAGTCCTGGCAAGTCAAGACCCGGATGAGGAGTCCTAGCATGAAGACTCAGACAAGGAGTCTTGACATGAAGTCCCGGAAGCAATTCTTGGCACGGAAGACCTATGAATAGTGGTTCATAGGCATTAGGTAAAGGGTACAGGATAGAACCTTTCTTATGCGTGGTTTCAACACTAGACAAGTTGAAACGGTCAAGAGTCAAGGCAGTGGACGAGGCAGCACCTCGACTGATTACCCCATCAGTTGAGGCATCACCTCGACTAGCCTACAAAGCGCTGAGAAGACCGTAGCAGTCGAGGCGGCACCTCGACTGGGGTTATTTCTCACGAACAGAAGAAAGCCGCAATCGATTAGCATTTCGACTGGGGCCTGTGTGTTCGAAGGAAAAACCTACAGCAGTCGAGGCGACGCCTTGACTAGAGCTTTGGTTCAATTGAACAGACACAAGGGTCTGTCGACTGCAAGCTCGAATGTTGCTCTGTTGGGTTGAAATAGAAGCCTACCAGTTGAGGCGATGGACCAGTGCCTCGACTGGACCAATGTTTCAATGGATAAATAATTCTAATTATGGTAAAAAAATTACCGTTGGAACTGTCATTAAATGCTAGTTAATGCGCCAGTCAAGGCGACTTGACTGTACGGGTCAGAAAAGCCCTAATCAGGCTCGATTTAAAAGGTTTACATGGTTATTTTTCCTTAAGAAAGTTGTTACTACTCACTACAACCTTGGAAGCGATTACTTGAGCGAGAGTTCCTTGATCCTCCAAGTTTTGATCATCCTTAAAGGCAATCAACGATTCTGAAAAGAAGAAGTGCTCTAGTTCTCACTGCAACATTTGTAATATGTTCTTCTTCATTTCCTACGGCTGTAAGTTGTGTATAAACATCTGAAAATTTGTATTAAGAGGTTTCTCCACCTCCGGTGTGTCACCGAGAAGGAGAAGTATTATAGTGGTGTTGTGCATCACTAGAACCGACTAGGGCTCAACCGTAGAGTAGGAACTTGGGTTTCGAATTACATAAATTCTTTGTGTTGTGCTTGTTGTGGTTTTTGTACTTGTATTCTTGTTTCCACTGCGTACTAACAACTATAGACGAGCACAACGAATCGAAGAGACGATTATCACTATTCATCCCCCCCTTCTAGTGACACCAACAGTCCAACAAGTTCTGAGCTCGTGACTACAACCAGCAGTCGACTGCTCAAAGGCAGTCGAGGTGCTGCCTCAACTGGGTCTCCAATTGAGGCACCTTGCATCTGGTTGACCGCAGTCGAGGCCAATCAAGGCGGCGCCTCGACTGAGACTCCAGTCGAGGTGCCAGTCGAGTTGCCTTGTGTCTGTGGCCATAACTCAGCCGTAGTCGATCGCCAGTCGACTCCCATAAGTCGACTGATCATAATCTCAGTCGACTGCTAAGTGTCGACTCGGCTGCCAAGTGTCATAACACTTGACCAGTCGACTGGTCCATGACCCCAGTTGACTGATACACCTCAACCCTGAGGTTTACCCCAAGTATAATGCCCTCATACTTGCTAGACCACCCTTAGCCTAGACCTAAGCCTTCTAGCCACCTCCATCATCCTCACGCTTATCGGATCCCTTCAAGTCATCCATGACTTGTTCATCCATATGCTAACCTTCAGTTATTTCAATCAGCTATTGTCATGCTAAGCTGGTGTACACTGCCAAGGCACATTAGGCTTACGCTGCCAAGACATACGCTTGGACTTTACGCCGCCAACCATTGGACTTATGTTGCCATGACTCCACCCTTGGATTTTACGCCGCCAATATCAACCCTTGGACTTCCCTTGCCAACCCATGTTGGACTTTCCAATTGCCAAGACTCAAGCTTGGACTTTCCATGCCAAGTACTCAAGACTTGGACTTTACCATTGGCAAGACCCATGCTTGGACTTTCCATGCCAAGTGTCAACCCTATGTCAACCATATATTCAATCCATTATCAAAAAATGGCCAACTCATCATCAAACATCAAAACACAAGCATCAAAATACTACTTGAGTCAAACTCGAGTCTGGTCAATCGTGACCTGGGTCGATTGCACCAACAATCTCCCCCTTTTTGATGTTTGACAAAAACTTTGAGTTAGGGCACCTAACTCAACCTATCAATTCTCCTCCTTTTTGACAAACATAAAAACGGCTTTTCCTAAGGGTATCAATGTCTCATATCCTAATGAGATCTTATAATCTTCCCCTTGGTCCAAAAATATCTAGTATGCCTTCACTCTTCCTAGTGATAAGTCCCATATCACTAAAGAGAGGCAATCCTTCAAACTCTAAACTTTCTCCCAATTCTCCCCCTCATGAGGAAGAACACATCCATCATCCAATGATGGATAACCTCCCCCTAAAGGCTTGCTCCCTCTTGACCATTGCACTAACAATGTCCTTGGAGAGTCCCTAAGCCTATAGGAACACTAAACCATCAAAATTAAGAGCAAAATTTCAAACTTGAACTTTGACGCACCTTAAAATTTTGATACACACCCTAAACAATTCTCCTAATCCATATTCAATGGATTTTCACCCTTTCTAATGCTTTCCAAAGCATATCCCAGGGTTAGGAGCAGTTAGGGTAGTCTAACATAGCTGAAATATGGGCTAAACATCCTGGTTTACCCGAAATCAAAATTTGTAGTCGACTGTTTCAGTTAACAGTCGATAGCCTATGCATCAGTTGACTGAGAAAGCTTTTAGTCGAGTGATAGCAGCTCCAGTTGAGGTGCCACCTCAACTGATTTCTGACTTTGTCGAAATTGAATATTTAGACCATCTTTAGAAATGGATAAATAATTCTAGAAAATTCAAAAAAATGTGAAATTTCGACCACACATTATTTATGCCAAACACTATAGGGGAAAAATAGTTTTCTATGAAAATAACTTTTAAAATCAAAGAATGATACAAAGTTCAAAAGCATTGAAACTTTCAATGTTTTTAGTAAACTTTGTTTCAATCTTCTCAATGGTGATTGCTATCAAAAGATAGGCTTCACCAAGGTTTTTCAAAATGATTTTAAAATGTTTTCAAAACCTTATATTGAACTATGGTCTATGGGCTTAATTCACATGATTTGTACATAAGCTTTCCTCATGATTCATCCATGCATGGTATAAGATGAGTTTGAGTTCATCTAGATGCAAGAACTATGCACCTGAACTTAACTCATTTTCTAGCATCTCACATGTGTCTAGGGTGTATGAAAACACACACATGTCAATTTGATGTGAGATGTCGATTTTGTTCATCCTAATTTAAGGCCTCATGCATTTTTCTAAGGCAACTCTATTTGATTCCCTTATACATGGGACTTCAAATCATGTCATTTGTCCTTAAATCAATTTTAATTAATGCATGAATGATGATTATGACATAATTGATAGCATAAATAAACATGTGCCAATAATCATGATGTCATGGCATAAGATTAAATCTAAATATACATGGCATAAAAACTAACCTAAGCATTATCATGACATTTAATGATAAAAATAAGATATGATGTCATGACATGACAATGGCAAACAAGGTATGACAAATAAAAGGTATAACTATAAAAAAACCTAAATTTTAGTATTAATTTCTATTTGTTAGGATTAAATTAATTTTTTCATATTACCACTTATCTCCAAAGTGTGCCAAAAATCCAAAATGACACACTATAACCTCTAAACCTTAATTGTGCCAATTTAATCAATTTTTCAAAACTTCTTAAAGATATTGGCACATCCTAAAACCTTTTAGGATTTAAATTCATACTTATTTCCAAAGTATCCCATTACCTTGGAAATGCCCTAAAGTGTCAACTTTGCTATGGTTGAGTTAACTACCCCCACCAATTCAAGTTGACAAGACCTAACCCATCTAGCGTGAAGGGATCACGCTCCTAGGAACCCTATACCTATTGGAGCTCCTTAGGTTAAATAGGTATTCACTAGGGATGACTTCCCTAGATACCTTCCTAATAACCCTTCTAGGCTTAGAAGCCTTGGTCATTTGGGTCTTGCCTAGGTTAACTCTAGGGACAACTCCCCTTGTAACCTTCTTAGTGGCTTCCCTAGGTTTTCTTGAAACCTTAGCCACTAGGCACACACCATGGTTACCCTTTGGGATGACCTCCCTAGTAACCTTGGCTTTCCTAGACCTAGATTGAGTTCCATAATCGAATGGAATATGATGATAGGTAGGCTTATCTACCTTGGACTTAGGCTTGTGGCACAAGCCTTTCTTGCCCATAGATGACCCTTGCCTCCTAGACCCTAGGTTTTGACTCCTAGACCCTTTAATTGAATTTGTCATTCTTGAAAGAGTCTTTTCATGTTTCTCAAGCCTTGACCTCAAGGCTTGATTTTCTAATTCTAATTGCCCAATCTTTGAATTTTCATTTAGTATTTCGGCATGGTTCTTCATTTTAGGCATATGCCTACCCTTCTTAGGGTTAGTACCTAAATGTTCCTCTACCTTCCTAATAGTTTCCCTAGGTAGGATTTTTCTAGGGTTATTGAAGGGTTTTTCCCGGAACCGAAGCTCTTATACCACATGAATGTGGAGAAACTTTACTTCCCACTTCAACTCGGTCGCTTGTTCATGGCGATCCCTTCGACGTCCCCAGATTAAAAAAATTTAATCCTAGACAAAAGGGATTTCCAAAGCAACCGTTTCATCGTTGTGCTATTCGATTAGAGTAGTCAACTTGAACAAACATGTTGTTCAAGCAACTAGCCTCTATTCTACGAATAGTCACGGAATAGACAATGTACGGATCGTCGACTTTTGTGTTTATGTTCGGGGTCCAAGTATATTTAGCCACAAAATAAAACATATAACATGCATATAATTGAAAAATAATTATAGACATAATACAAAAGAACACTAATCAAAATAAACAAGATTATACCTCTTGATCTTCTATTGTATGTCCTTCCTCCTTCTGGACGTCGTGTAGGCGACGATCTTCCAAAAGTCGAAGCCTCCTAGATCACCAATCTTCCTTTCCTTGTTCACTCCGAACACAGGAAGATCATAAAACAAAACTCTTCTTCCTATCTAAAACCGACCACTAAGTCAATAGACTCGATGTTGCCGCCGGTCAAGGAAGAGAATATGGAGTATGAAAACCGGCCAAAGGAGAATCAAGGAGGGTGATGGGCGTCGGCCAACTCTTGGAGAGGAGAAAGGAAACCAACCCTTCACCTTGTAGCCGCCCAAAACCCTAACCCTAGCTCTCCTAGTTGCCGCGCTAGGTGAAGGATGGCATTGCGGAAGCCGTGCGCTTGGTGCACCCGAGGGACCGTCGAATGAGGATCAAATGAAGTGAAGCCAGAGGAAGAAGACTTTGTGGCAAGACGCGAAGGATGTCATAGGAGGAGCCAAGGGCTTAGTGCATCCGAGGGACGCAGGCCGAAGAGAGCTTCGAGGTGAGGGACTTCATGGGAGATGAGAGTGAGCAATTGTAACCAGGGACGGGGTAGCTCAGCTAGGTGAATTTGGCTAAGTGGCTAAGTCAAGTGTCGGATGCTCAAACTTAGGTTTGAGATTTTACCCGACAAGTCGGACGCTCAAACTTGTGTCTGAGGTTTTACCCGAAAATGGGATAAGTCAAATGCTCAAACATGAGTTTGAGGTTTCTACCTGACGAATGGAAGTGTCGGATGCTCAAATAGGTGGTTTGAGGTTTACCTGACCGTCGGATGCTCAAACAAGTATTTATTTGAAGTTTTACCCGACACCAGTCGACTACTATAGATAGCAGTCGACTGCTCTGAGTCGACTGAATGTCGACTGGTGTTCGACTGAAGGGTTTCTAGCCTAGCAGTCAATTTCTAGGATTTGACAGTCGATTTCTACGCCATCAGTTGAACTGCCAAGGTATGACAGTCGACTGCTGAAGGTGGTCATGGGCGTCAAACCACTCGTAGTCGACTGATCAGTCGGCTACGCAAGCTGCAGTCGACTGCTGCTTTCAACAGTCGACTACCAAGCCTACCATTGGACGGTGACGATGACAAGTCAGAAGTCATTGGGAGTCGCCCGTTAGAGTAATAATCGACTGATGGCATACAACAGTCGCCTGCTGCATGCTCAACAAGAAGAAAACCCTCTTCTCTATAAAAAGAGGGCTTGGGTGCCTTTGGGAGGTTAATTCTTAACTCCTATTCATACTCCCAAGTGCTATGAACGTGTTTTCCTCCTCCTTCTTGTTCTTACTTCAAATCTATTGTAAGAGGGAGAGATTATGTAAGAAGATTTACCTCCACCTTGCTTTGGGCTAATGGAGAGACTAGTGGATTGAGTTGAGGAGTGATTTGCCTTAGGAATCATCCGTGGATTAGCGGAAAGGGTCGTGAACCACGTTACATCTCTGTGTTTGAGTTTGCATCTTCTTTACTCTTTGTGTTTATTTTAATTGTTTTGTTTTAGCATATTCCACTGCGCTAATCTAAAATTGTAGACAATTAAGACACGATTTCCATCGACAATCAACAAGGGATATTCAACCCCTCCTTCTAGCTGGGCCATGATCCTCCAACAAGTGGTATCAGAGTGAGGAGATTGTCACCGGACTCACTACCACAACAATCAATGAAATGGCCGGCTCTAACATCCATCCACCCAAATTTGAAGGCGATTTCTCTTGGTGGAAGAAAAGAATGGAGGTATTCTTTGAAATAGATTTTGATATTATGGTTATTATAGAAATCGGTTTCAATTTATCTAGGGATGAAGAAGGGAAGCCAATCGAAAAATCAAGGTTGACTAAGAAGCAAAGAGAGGAGCACCTTGCAAATTCAAAAGCCAAGCACCATCTCTACAACGTGCTCCCTCAACAAGAAATCAATAGGATTGGAGAGTGCGCTAGTGCCAAGGAGATGTGGAAGAAGCTAGTGGAGCTTCATGAAGGCACATCCAAAGCCAAGCTAGCAAGAAGGGACCTACTCCGATCACAATTAAACAACATCGAGCTAAACAAAGGAGAAAAGGTACTATCCTTGCATTCAAGATTTAAAGAAATAATAAATGGGTTATCTAGTGTAGGGGAGAAGCTCTCGAATTGGGACATGATCATGAAAGCAATAGACGCCTTCCCTCGGTCATTGAAATAGAGCTCCATGGTGGACTCATTCTACATCTCAAAGAATCTAGAGGTAAGTACTCTAGAAGAATTTTTTTTCTACCATAGAATTACAAGAAACTAGGCTTGAAGGTATAGTAGAAGATCCAATCAAGCAATCAAGGGGAGTAGCGCTTGTAGCTGACAAAGGAAAGAAGAAGAAGAAGACTCCACTCTCCTCATCGGATGAAGAATCTTCCTCATCAATGAATAGCAATGAAGAGGCCTACATAGTAAGAAAGGTAAGGTGTGCATTGAAAAATTTTAAGTTTAACAAATCTAATGATAGGAGGAGAAGAAGAAAAGTGATATGCTACAATTGCCAAGGAGAGGGACACATGAGGGATGAGTTCCCCCAATTAAACAAAAGCAAGGAAGAAAGGAGAAAGAATGACAAGAAGAAGGAAGGGAAGAAGAAAAAAGAAAAGAAATCCAAAGAAAAGGGGAAGGAAAAAGCGCAAAACCTAAAAGCGACATGGGACGATCCATCATCATCGGAAGAAGAAGAGACCGCCTCCCATTTTTCACTAATGGGAATAGATGATGTAGCCTCCACCTCATCCGAAAGAGAATAAGCAAGCTCAAGTGAGGAGGAGAGCTCAACACAAGGGGGAGCATCATCATCATCGGAAGAAGGGGATTGGGTAAGTGAGGTAACAAATCTCCCTCCAAAAAAGGTTATTTCCATGATCTCTAGTTTAACTAAGGACTTGTTTAGGGCTAAGAAGAAAAACAAATGCATGCTTGATGAAATTAGAAAATTAGAAGAAAACCTAGAAAATGCATGTTTAAATGATAATTCTTCTTATTCTTTGACAAATGATGCATGTTTAGAAGAAAATAGAATTTTAAGGGAAAAGGTAGAATACCTCACCAAATCACTTGAGAAATTTACCATTGGCTCAAATACCCTAAATATGATCATTGGGAGCCAAAGGGAAAGTTTTAACAAAAAGGCTTAGGATACAAGGGATCAAAGAATGGGAAAGCCTACCATTGTTTAATTGCTAGAGGACAATCTAAAACAAACATGGTAGCTAGGAAATGGATCCCAAAGGAGTACTTGATGAACCCTATTGGAAAGAATCTATATTGGGTTCTCAAGTCAATCCTTAAGGGTTAGAGAAACCTTGGATAATCAACCATAAGTGGACTTATTTTATATCATGATAAATGGTTGACTTATGATGATGTTGGGGTGATATTTGATTTATGATCATGATGTGCAATTATGGATAATACTTGTTTTATGATCATGATGGGTGTTTTAGGATGATACTTAACCTTGGGTAGAATTGCATGAAATTGTGGTTAAGTATAAATACCTTTAGTTACATCTCACAATTCACCATAAGGCTAACTTGATTGAAAACATATGAATGGGTGAAATGTTAGGTTGATACGAGTGTTTCACTAATGCTTATGGCATTTAGATGGGTCACTTAGAGTATCATGACATAACAATCATAGACCAACCATGGGGAAAGCTTATGTTTAATTCATGGACATATTTCCTAATGATTATGGTTGGCTATTTTAAATGATTTAAAACCATTTCATGTTTTGAAAATTGAGGGTTTATGTTTTGAAACATTCTAAGGCAAAACTAGGTTTCAAAGTTGATATATAATTGAGCACTTTTACAACTTTTGAATTTTTGTCTAATATTCAAAAATTGAATGTATTTTTATGAAAAATCATTTTTCCTTGATATAGGAACTCATTAGAAATGTCTTACCCAAATTTCATGATTTTTTCAATCTTCTGAAATTTTTAATGCATTTCTGAAGTTGGCTTCAGAAATTAGAATTTCGAACTTTCAACTACTAGTAGACTGATGAAGAATGCTAGTCGATTGCTACGTGTAAAAATTGGGTTTTTGGGTTTTCAAATCTGATTTTTGATAGTTTTATTCCCTTAGATATTGATGTCATGTTGTATAACATTTGTATGATGTTTTTGATGGTGTAAAAGGGGGAGAAATGTTAGTGTTTAAGTGAATCATGCTAGGGGGAGAATTAGCATGTGTTAAGGGGGAGTTGCATATATTAAGGGGGAGTGTTTTGATACTCATGTTATGTTTACATGCTTTCCTTGCCTTAGTATTCTATTAATGTTTTACCTAACTTAAACATGTTGCCACACATAAAAAAGGTTGAGATTGTTAGGGCAATCAACCCAAGTATGGTTTGGTTTTGAAGTGTGGCAAAGGGTTTAAGTTAGGTTGTTTATGTGATTTGATATGTGTGTTTAAGTTGTGCAGGAATTAAGTGAATCACACATGTGTTGGGTTGATGAAGCATTGGCGAGTTCACCATCTCATGGCTCGGGTTCTTGAGTCGGTGAAGGATGACACTGCAGAAGCTATGCGCTTGGTGCATCCGAGGGACTGCCGGACGAGGAGCAAATGAAGTGAAGCCGGAGGAAGCAAACCGTGGCAAGATCACGAAGGATGTCACTGGAGGATCCGAGGGCTTAGTGCATCTGAGAGACGTAGGCCGAAAAGATCTTTGAGGTGAGGGACTTTATGGGAGATAAGAGTGAGCAATTGTAACCCGGGACGGGGTAGCTCAGCTAGTTGAATTTGGCCAAGTGATTAAGTCAAGTGTCGGATGCTCAAGCTTAGGTTTGAGATTTTATTCGACAAGTCGGATGCTCAAACTTGTGTTTGAGGTTTTACCCGACAATTGGATAAGTTGGATGCTCAAACATGAGTTTGAGGTTTCTACCCGACGAATGGAAGTGTCAAATGCTCAAATAGGTGGTTTGAGGTTTACCCGACTGTCGGATGCTCAAACAAGTATTTGTTTGAGGTTTTACCTGACACCAGTCTACTATCGACTGAATGTTGATTGGTAGTTTGATCATTGCTGCACTATCAATCGAATTGCCAAGGTACGACAGTCGACTACTGATGGTGGTCGCGGGCACATAACCTTTCTTAGCCGACTGATTAGTTGACTACTCAAGCAGTAGTCGAATATTGCTATCAGTAGTCGACTGCCAAGCCTATCATTGAACGGTGATGACGGCAAGTCAGAAGTTGTCGGGAGTCATCCATTAGAGCAGCAGTCGACTGATGGCATGCAGCAGTCGACTGTTGCAAGGCCAACGGGAAGAAAGCCCTCTTCTCTATAAAAAGAGGGCTTGGGTGTCTTTGGGAGGTTAATGCTTAACTCCTATTCATACTCCCATGTGTTGTGAACATGTTTTCCTCCTCCTTCTTGTTCTTACTTCAAATCTATTGCAAGAGGGAGAGATTGTGTAAGAAGGTTTACCTCCACCTTGCTTTGGGCTAAAGGAGAGACTAGTGGATTGAGTTGAGAAGTGATTCACCTTACGAATCGTCTGTGGATTAGCGGCAAGGGCCGTGAACCACGTTACATCTCCGTGTTTGAGTTTGCATCTTCTTTACTCTTTGTGTTTGTCTTAATTGTTTTGTTTTAGCATATTCCTCTGCGCTAATCTCAAATTGTAGACGATTAGACACAATTTCCATCGACAATCAACGAGGGAAATTCAACCCCGCCTTCTAGCCAGGCCACTATCCTCCAACATAAATTCTCATGATTTGGCACCTAAACAATAAAACTTATTTTTAGCATGCTCTTTATAAACAATAGCAAGATTACTCCTAGCATGCTTTTCATTATAAAATAGGGAAGGTACATTACTAAATTTTACTTTAGGGTTTTCTTTAGAAGCTTCCCCTACATGTGACGGTCCTTCTTGTCCCTATGTTTTCTTTCTCCTAGGGAATTGGCTTCTATATTGTCCCTTTTGATGGCATTTGAAAAAAATGATATGCTCCTTGCTCTTTTGACTTTAGGCACCTGTTTCCTTGGTCTTTAGCATGACTTGTGCCGTCTTTCTTGACCCGTTTAGGACACTTACTCTTGTAGTGTCCTTGCTCACTACACTTAAAACATATTATATGATTCTTAATTTTAACTACAAACGTTTGAGTTACCTTCCATGGTAGGGGAGTTTTGAACTTCCTCTTCTTCTTGACCGGAGGCAGATGGATTTTCTTGTTCTTGCTCCAGAATGGGAAATGGTCTCTCGTCCCACTCAATTCTAGAGGTAGAGTCTCCTTTTACTTCCTCCTCTTCCACAAATGTTGATGTCCTTTCAACCTCCGATTCCTCAAACTCTTGTGATGAAGATGATGTGCTCTATTCTTCTTGTGCTTGAGAGGATGAGCACTCCTCTTCTTCCTTATTGTGAACCAGTGTGAGCTCCTCATGGAATTTTGCCAACTTGCTACATAGCTCCTTGGCATCCATGTAATCACCTAAAGTACACAAAATATCATTGGGAATTAAATTAACCAAGAATTTTATTACCTTCTTATTTTTCTCGAATTCTTGGAGTTTTTACTCGGTCCACTTCTTCATCTTGAGATATCCTTCCTTCGACCCTCTTGGATATTCGAATCCTTCCATCAAGATGGCCCAATCTTCGAAATCCCTCATCATAATGAATTCTTCAATCCTTCTCATCCATTGATTGAAGCCTTCTCATCCATGGAACGCGTATGGACCCGGAGTGTTGATATCCCATCCTAATCCGTCGTTGGGCAACTCTATCTTCCTTCTACCCTCTAGCGGTGCTCCCTTGGCTGTCAAACCTTGAAGAGCGGCCTCGCTCTGATACCACTTGTTGGATATTCGATAAGCACTAGAGGGGGGGTGAATGGCACTCAAAGCATATAATATGATTTTTATTATTAATTAAAATGCTTGAGTTACCTAGGGTGGTGGTAGGAAGAATTTGGTCCAATTCTTCATGGCTCTTGGAGGTTGATGCTTCTTCTTGTTGCTCCGACTCCTGTGATCTAATATCCTCCCCCTAAAACCTAGAGGTGGAGGCTTCCTCCAATTCCTCCTCTTCCTTAGATGTTGATGGCCTTTCAACCTCTGATTCCTCAAGCTCTTGCGATGAAGATGATGTGCTCTATTCTTCTTGAGCTTACGAGGATGAGCACTCCTCTCCTCTTCCTTATCTTTTTGGACCAGTGTGGACTCTTCATGGAGCTTGGCTAGCTTGCTCCATAGTTCCTTAGCATCTTGATATTCACCTATCTTATGCAATATGCTACTAGGCATAACATTAGTCAAAATTAACATTAATTTTTGTTAATTTCATACTTCTCATTTTGCTCCTTGGTTCACTTTTTCTTCTTGAAGACTCCTCCTTTCTTGTCCTTGGGAGGATCAAAGCCATCTACAATACTATACCAATAATTTACATATTTAATTAAAAAGCATTTCATTTTACCTCTCTAAACTATGAAATCTCCATCGTCGAAGAAAAATGGAACCATGGTGTCTTGAAACTCCATCTTCTTCACCTCTAGCGCCTTTGCTCCCTCGGATGTGAAGCTGGTGAAGAGCGACCCGCTCTGATACCACTGGTTGGGACTTCGATGAGTGCTTGAGGGGGGGGGGTGAATGGCGTGTTCGTTCTCTTGATGGAATTTGTTTGAGTTTGTCTCTATACAATCGTTAGTACGCAGCAGAATATAGAAATACAAATATAGAGACAAATACAAACACAAACACACACACTACGCACGATATACGTGGTTCGGAACCTTAGGATTCCTACTCCACGAGGCGAGCTCAACGAGCTCTAGTGATGTACACACCACTACTCAATAAACTCCTTCTCAATAACACGTCGGAGGTGGAGAAACCTTGTACAAGTGATCTTACAACAATAAGAAAGAAATACAAGCAAATACAAGTAAACTACACAAATACAAGTAAAGAAAACTTTACAAATGTGAACTTGGATGCTTGCTTATTGATTGCTTTGGACAACACTTGAAGACCTTGATTTCCACAAGCAAATCGCCCAAGAAATCGCTGCAAAAATACTCTCCTTCGTGCTCCTTTTAAAGCTGTAACTCAGGCTGATTTTTGCCTAGCAGTCGACTACTCTTGTAGCCATTATCTCACAACAACTCGATCCACGCTGGAAAACTCCAACGAATACCTCAGCAATCGATTTCCCTTACCAGCAGTCGACTATTGCTTGGTAGCCAAATGACCAGTCGTCTATCGAAAGTTCTAAGCTTGTGACCACAACCAGCAATCGACTGCCCTCCATGGCAGTCGAATGCTCAAAGGCAGTCAAGGCGCCACCTCGATTGGGTCTCTAGTCAAGGCGCCTTGCATCTTCTTGATCGCAGTCGAGGCTGTCAAGGCACCGCCTCGACTAGGACACCAGTCGAGTCACCTTGCGTCTGTGGCCACAACTCGGCCGCAGTCAACTGGTCATAATCCCAGTCGACTGCTCAGTGTCAACTCAACTGTCAAGTGTCAAAACACTCGACCAATCAACTGGTCCATGACCCCAGTCGACTGATACACCTAAACCATGGGGTTTACCCCAAGTATGATGCCCACATACTTGCTAGACCACCCTTAGCTTAGACCTAAGCCTTCTAGCCAACTCCATCAATCTTACACCTATCGGATTCCTCCAAGTCATCTATGACTTGTTCATCCATACTCTAGCCTTCAGGTGCTTCCATCGACTATTGTCATGCTAAGCTAGTCTACACCGCCAAGGCACATTGGGCTTACGCTGCCAAGTCACACGCTTGGATTTTACGCCGCCAACCATTGGACTTATGTTGCCAAGACTCCACCCTTGGACTTTACCCCGCCTATATCAACCCTTGGACTTCCCTTGCCAACCCCTGTTGGACTTTCCAATTGCCAAGACTCAAGCTTGGACTTTCCATGCCAAGTACTCAAGACTTGGACTTTACCATTGCCAAGACCCATGCTTGGACTTTCCATGGCAAGTGTCCCACTTGGACTTCTCCATCATATGGTCAACCATATAGTCAAACCATTGTCAAACAATGGTCAACTCATCGTCAAACATCAAAACATAAACATCAAAATACTACTCGAGTCAAACTCGAGTCTAGTCAATCGTGACCTAGGCCGATTGCACCAAAAGTTAATTGGATATAGGAAATCAAATATTTATTATGTTGATTTATCCAATGTTTCTAACATTTCTACTAAGTGTCTTATGGAAAAAGAAGAGGAATGGTGGCTATGGCATAGAAGGCTAGGGCACATCAATATGAATGATGGTGTTCACTTCTTCGGCCTGCCAAGATCTCCCTCCCCCTTCTTGTGAATTGCTGGATCTTTCACCAAAGAAGGTTAAAGATGATATAAAGAGATATCTTCTTCTTGATTCACCTCAGATCTTTGGAATAGAGCTAGAGCTGCCACTTTGTGAGAAGGAGTGTTAGAGATGGGATGACATCCCGACACGGCCACTCCGACACTCAAGTCAGTAAGAGTATGAAGAAAAATAGTAATGCAGAAAGAATGAAGAAGAAGAAGTGAGAATAAGATATTTGAGGTACCTAATAGCGAAGAAACAACCATCCCCCATCCTTTCCTACTCTGTCCCTTTTATAGACGGTTCACCCTACCTTCTCCTTAAGGTGAATTTACTTTAATGCCCTTTGCCAAGCTGTCATTATAACCGCTTTTCCCGCTTATATTCAAAACATCTCTTTCAAATGCTTCATGTGCCTTATATTTCCCTGCCAAGTATATAAATAAATGACAAAATATTTTATATTAATCATATTTATCCACCTCAAACTCTTCCTGCTATTCCCAACATATCATAATACCCATTCCTCCTTATTTCACCATGTACAGAAAGAACCTCCGACACCCACATATAGCTCGGGAAACTAACACACTGCTTGGGAATTATACATACTGCTCGGGAATTACACATGTTGATCAGGAAAAGAATAGACTGCTCGAAAATTATACAAACTGCTCAGGGAAAACATAGACTGCTCGAAATAAACATAACCTATTCTTTCAACCTTGCACTTCTTTTCTGAACAACCCTACACTACTTACCTCCACTGGGCTCAGAAATCATACATATTGCTCGGGAAACACATACACTGCTCGGGAAACACACTAACTGCTCGGGATTCAACATAGACTGCTTTGCTAGCACCATACTTAGTCACTAACAACACTGCCCTGCTCACCCCTACTATGTTCGAGGATCATACATACTGCTCGGGCAACACATATACTGCTCAGGAAACACACTAACCACTCAGGATTCCACATAGACTGCTCTACAGCACCATATTTAGTCACTGAAAAACACTACCCTGCTCACTCATACTGTGTTAAGGAATCATACATACTACTCGGAAAAAACATATACTCCTCGAGTAATGATCATACGGCTTGGAAAATACACTAACCGCTCGGGAAAAGCTTAATCTGGATTAGAAAAAATCCCGACCACATCATAAGTTCTCCTTCTTTAGTAAAACTTAAGAGTGAAGTCCAGTGAAGTTTTACAAATGCTTATAACAAAAAATTTTCTCTACCTAACTGAAAAACCCCACATACACTATCTTGCTGGTGTTATAGTTAGGAATGAGGCGTTAAGCCTTGTTAGGAATTTACCTGCCCATTATAGCTGGTGTTATAGTTCCCCGTGGGAGAAGGTAGCTATCTAGCTCATAGGTTGTTATTGGAGGCATAGAGCCTTGAGAACATTTTACCTATGCCATATAGTGGTGTTATAATTCCCCGTGTGGGAAAAAAACTATCTATCCCATAGGCTATTATAGTAGGCATGAAGCCGTAAAAATTTTTACATATGCCATATAGTGGCGTTATAGTTCTCCGTGGGGGAAAATAGCTATCTAGCCTATAGGCTGTTATAGGAGGCATAAGAGCCTGAGTTAGTTTTCAACAATTATAAAAAATACCATTAATTTTACAAGAAAACTATAACAAACTTGCCATACCTTAGAAAGAATACCACTGCCACAAGAATGAAGAAATTCTGATTAAGTAAAGAAAACCACTAGAATAAATACCATTGCCAAGAAGAATTTGAGTAGATACAAAAACCCTTAGAAATATTAATAGTCTGAGTTAGCCCCATTCTGAATCTGACATACAATGCCTTTAGAAAAATTTGATAACCTTTCAACTTTGCCCGAGATGTAGAATGCCTCAGAAAAAATTATATAGCCCTTTTTCAAAGAATACAAGATATCCTAAGAACTCTATAATAAGCGCAAAGTGCCTTAGAAAAATTTTGAAGTACTCCTGCAAGAGACAAAATTTCTTAAAAAACAACATTAGGGCCAATAAAAATTCCTAACTTCATTCTTCCGATTCCCCAACCATCATACTTATTCTCCAACTTTTCCTTAAAAACCTATGCCCTCATTAACACACCGTTCAACTTCCACTCATGCTTAAAATCCTAGATCTCTCCTTCTCTGACATCTTTAAGCTTTCTGCGACCAACTCTTCTCCATAGCCTCCTCCTCCACCGTTCCCTAGTATGAAACCACGCCCAACCACCTAACCCTCAACAACTCGTTCTTCCTTTGTGGACCCAAATACATTCCCGAGGGTTTCACCGCTATCATCCCCAATTGCGACCAACACCCTCATCTTTCTCCGCTCGACACCAACACCCTTTTCACAGGGCAGATAGAAGGAGGTCTCTGCCTTCATGTACCAAAACCTCTCTTTCACTTCCTCACCTACTATGACCTCCCGATCAACCAATTAACCCCAAACTCCATCCGTGTTCTCGTTGAAACCATCTTCGTATTTCAACACCTCAACATTCCCCAAATTCCCCACATATTCCATTGCCTTTATCAACTAAAAATGTCTAACTTAGGCATGTTCTATTTAATGGCACGCCAAGGTTATCAATTTCTGACCGATATGCCCACTTCCCACAAGGTCTAGAAGGAATTAAATTTCTTTGTCCCCATGGATTCCCCCTTCAATTTTCCTACCACTGGAGAACCACCCTTAAAGATCTTCCTGACCTTAAAACTGTTAAAGTTGCCATTAGATTCCCCTCCATCGAAGACAAACTTAAGAACAAACATTTCGGCATCAACGAACTACTCCAAGATCCTACCTTATCCTATTGTTAGGGCAATCAACCCATGTGATATGGTTTTGATGTGTGTGGCAAAGGATTTAAGTTAGGTTGTTATTGTTTTGATATGTGCATTGGAGTCTTGCAGGACTTAGTAATTCACACATGGAGCTTTGGCAAGTTTCACCAACTCACAGACTCATGCTTGAGTCGGCGAAGGAGCATTGCGAAGTCGTGCGCTTGATGCATCCGAGGGACCGCCGGACGAGATGACTTAAAGTTAAGACAAGGAAGCTGACTTCGAGGGCAAGAGACGTGAAGGAGCATTGTGAAGCCGTGCGCTTGGTGCTGCCGAGGGACGTGGCCGCGAACGAAGAGAGCTTCGGCGAGGGACTTCAAGTGAGATGAGAGAATGAGTGAAATATAAGTAGCTCATTAGGTGAACTTGGCTGAAATGGAAAAGTGTCGGAGGCTCAACCGAGAGGGTTGAGGTTTACCAGACCGCCGAACGCTCAAACGAATGTAAAGTTTGAGGTTTACCCGGCATCAGTCGACTGCCATGTCATGGCAGTCGACTGCTCCAAGTCGACTGTGAATCGATTGGTGTTCAAGTCCATTTTGTGTTCCATCAATCGACTGCCAAGGATTGTTCGACGAAACCACCGATTGGTGATGATGGCATCGCCGATCGGCGGTCATAAGGGTTTCAGGCACAGAATGTTGATTAGTTGAGTGCTCACTTTCGACACTCGACTAATAGCTCCATCAGTCGACTGATGGGATGATTAATCGACTGATGTGGGAGCCGTTGGATGAAATCCAACATGGAAGAAGTCATTATTGGGCAATAGCTATAGGAGCAGTCGACTGATCGGGGCATCAGTTGACTACCAGGCACCCAACGGGATGAATGAGTTCTTCTTTATAAAATGGGGCCTTTAGACACTTGGGTAGGCAAATGTTCATGCTCCAAACTATAATCCAAGTGCCCCACAAGCTTTAAACTCCTTCTTCTTGTTCTTACTTCAATTTTATTGTAAGAAGGAGTGTTTTGTGTTGTAATAAGGTTTACCTCCACCTTGCTTTGGCTAAAGGGAGAGACCATATTGGATTGGTTTCGGAGTGATTCATCGGAGACAAATCAAACCGTGGATTAGCGGCATAGGGCCATGAACCACGTTATATCTCATGTTATCATTGCTCTTACTTTGTGTTGTTCTCAATTGTCTTAGTTTTATATTTCTGCTTGCACTAATCACATTTGTAGACGAGCAATTAAGAGCGAATTCCACCGTACGAAGAAAGAGGACTATTCACCCCCCTCTAGCCGGCCACCTATGTTCCAACAAGTGGTATCAGAACAAGATCGCTTATCAACGGACTCACCGCCGCAACAAGCACTACATCAAGGATGGTCGTCTCTAACATTCATTCGCCAAAGTTTGAAGGAGAATTCACTTGGTGGAAAAAGCGAATGGAGGTATTCTTCGAAATCGACTTCGAAATTTTATTGATAATGGAAAATAGTTTCGAGCTACCTAGGGATGAAGATGGGGAGCAAATAGAGAAGACAAGATGGACAAAGAGACAAAGAGAGGAGTACTTGGCAAATTCGAAGGCCAAGCATCACTTGTACAACGTTCTCCCCCAATTTGTGATCAACCGGATTGGAGAGTGTGCAAGTGCTAAAGAGATGTGGGAGAAGCTAGTAGAGCTTCATGAAAGTACCTCAGAGGCCAAGCTTGCAAGAAGAGACCTCCTCCGCTCCCAACTAACTAATATCAAACTTGAAAAGGGAGAAAAGGTAACTTCATTACACTCTCTTTTTAAATAAATTTTAAATGGACTAACGAGTGTAGGAGAAAAACTTTCGAACCGAGCTATGATTATGAAAGCAATCGACGCCTTTCCCCGATCATCGAAATGGAGCTCAATGGTAGACTCCTTCTACATCTCAAAGAACCTAGAAGTTAGCACCTTAGAGGAGTTCTTCTCAATTATGGAGCTCCACGAAACAAGGCATGAAGGAGTAACAGAAGAGCCAAGAATTCAACCATCAAGAGGAGCAGCCTTGATAGCCGAAAAGGGGAAGAAGAAGAAGAAGAAGGAGACACCACCTTCCTCCTCTGATGAAGCATCCTCCTCATCCTCCATTAATAGCAATCAAGATGCTTATATGGTAAGGAAGGTAAGGCGTGCCTTAAGAAATTTAAAATTTAACAAATCTTATGATAGGAGAAGGCACAAGAGAAAGATCATATGCTACAGTTGCCAAGGAGAGAGGCATATAAGAGATGATTGTCCCCTCTTGAACAAGAGCAAAGAAGAAAGGAGGAGAAAAGAAGAAAAGAAGAAGGGGAGCAAGAAGAAGGAAGAAGAGAAGAAAGCCAAGGAGAAAGGGAAGGACAAAAGCACTCAAAGCAAAGACATGGGATGATCCATCATCATCATCATCGGAGGAAGAAAATGCTTTTGTCTCAAATCTAGCTTTAATGGCAATAGAAGATGTGGACACCACTTCCTCCGGAAAAGAAGAAAGAAGCTCAAGTGAGGAGAGCTCAAGTGAAGGGGGAGGCTCTTCATCATCCTCATCATCCGAAGAAGAAGACATGGTAACTATGGTAAAACATCTTCCCACTCAAGAAGTTGTTGCCATGATTTCTAGCTTAACTAGGGATTTGTTTAGGGCTAAGAAAAGGAATAAGTGCATGCTTGATCAAATTAAGGCTCTAGAAGATAAACTAGAAAAAGCATGTTTAAATATTAATGATGATGATGCATGCCCACATGATCATTATATGCCTTTTGATGTAAATGATGCATGTATTGAAGAAAATAGGGTTTTAAGGGAAAAGGTAGACAATTTGACTAAAGCCCTAGAAAAATTTACAATAGGCTCCAATACCTTGAACATGATCATAGGAAATTCCGTGGTAACATCTGCCTGACGAAATAAGTTTTCCGTTGGTAATTTTCGCGACGAAATAGGAAATTCGTTGGTAAATTGGCGACTGATACAAAATTGTCGCAAATTTCGTCGCTGAATTCGTCACTAAATTCGTCGCAAAAAACCAAATTTTACGATGAATTAATTTTTTCGTTGGAAATTTTTGCGTCGAAATAAGAAATTCGTTGGTAAATTTGGGACTAATACAAATTCATTGCAAATTTCGTCGCTAAATTCGTCGCAAAATTCGTCGCAAAGTTCAATATTTTGCGACGAATTTTTTTCGTTGCAAAAATTTACGACGAATTTAATTTTCGTCGCAAATTTCGTCGCAAAATTCGTTGCAAAATTCGTTGCAAGTTGGATTCGTTGCTAAATTCGTCGCTAATTTGCGACGAATATTTAATTCGTCGCAAAAGTCGTCGCAGATTTCTCAGAATTTTGCAACGAATTTATATTTTTGTCGCTAAATTTGTCGCTAAATAAAATTTTTTTTAACAGATTTCATCCGTTTCGATATTCTATCGTATATACAAATTTTCACACACATACAACAAAACACAATAAGTTCTAATATCCAAATAAATACATTCAATTCAAACAAAACACACACACATTCAATACAACAAAATAATATTCAATCATATCCAAATAAATACAAAGCAACACAATCAGTTAAGAACAATACAACATTCCAAATAAAAAGTTATATCCTTTAACATTTCAAACATCAACATAGTTCTGATATTCAAATAACAATGTCTACAAAAGATCTAAACACATGGGAAAGAAAAAAGCAAAGAGAATCTGGTAAGCTCTGCCGACATATTTTCTACCTGCATTAGAAAAGGAAAAAAAAAAGTATCATGCATTAAAAAAAAACTATATACTAACACGAAAATAAATATGCAAAGACTTACAATGATGTGCAGGTAGAAAACCGCCATAGGGATTAACTTCATCGATCATTCCTGTTTTAAGCAAAATAAACAAACTCAATAAACTAAAAATTTTTAAAAGTACTAATTAAAAACATGCATACAATATCATCATCGTCGCCACCATCATCGTCATGACTCGGAGGAATATAACTTGGACCAGAACTAAATTGCTGAAACTGTTGCATAAGAAAGGCTTGTTGTCGTCGCATTTCTATCATTTCTTGATCCCTTTGTGAGTTTTGTTGTTGTATTTCTAGAATTTGCTGATCTCTTTCATGTATTATGCCCTTCAAATTGCTAACCTCCTCAGTTAAGTTATGTATCTGTGCCGCTACTGCTGGTGGAGTAGAAGAAATAGATCTACGAGGAGCATTATGCATTCTGCTCAGAGAACCCATACCTAATATCCTTCCCCCTTTTGATCCTCCACTTGCCTCAAGCCATAAATCCAAATTATTACTAACAGATGGCTCAGATCCTCGATCACCATCATCTCCTGAAATTCTCTAAGATGAGGATAATATCATATCTCTCCTACACAAAATTAAAATTTTAATCAGAGCATTTACATAACTAACATAATTAAAGTTATAAAGTAAGTTTAAAGATTAATTCAACCCTTAATTGCTCGAGCTCTATCTCCACTCCAAGTCTTATCTTTGTTTTGGAAAGTGCGAACGAAAGTATCTATAAATTCCGGCTCCTTTCCCAATTCCTTAGACTAAATATAAGAATGTTAGAAATAAAATAATAATCTGAAATATATTTAAAAACTAATTGTAGAATTTAAAAATTACCAATCTATGTGAATGCTCCTCGATATTTATAGATCCTCCCGCATATGTTGCAGATAAGTCTCCAGAATTACAAGCTTGATTTAATTTATTCTGTTGACTTCTTTTTTTGCTCTCATCAGATTGCCAATAATTGGAGATTTTACTCCAATTTTCTGACGTGACACAGGCGGGTTTTTTTCCAGTAGATTTGGCATGACTCAATACATGCCGGATATGATCGCCACATTTTTTTTAAAAAATTCTTTTAACTTCCAAGTCTTGAGTAGGGTCCCAAATAAATCTCCGCTGAGATGGAAATAAAACAATTAATTATATAATCACTTTTATAATATATAAAAAATGAATCAATTATACCTGAAACTCGCACCACCATAATTCTTTTGTAGGTCCTGGCGTGCTCGAGTATGACAAAGAGTCTCCTCTCCAATAGTTATTCACGATTTTATTGATCTCTAATAATAAAACCAACGATAAAGTGAAAAAAAATTGAATAAATAATTAAGATAATTTAAAAATTATAATACTTATATTACTTACGAATCTCCCATCGGAAATATATATGGTCGACTTTCGATGTTCTCAGTAGAGGAGTGTCTGGCGGGTACAGGTGAATCAGAATGGGAAGGCCGTGCCGGCGAATGAGATGGTACTGGCGGCTGATCATGTGAAGGTCCAGGAAGATCAGGAGGGCAAGTAGGTATAGTCTTTGTGCAAAGTGGTGGATCGGTCCGCCACTACTAGTACTCTGTCTCTCCACCACGTCGAAACTATCAACCAAAAACAAAATTAGAATAAAGAAAATAAAACTTTTATGCTTAATGAAGAACATGAAAAACTTACAATATGCATAATGAAGATATGAGAGACTGCGACTGCGCTAAGCTACGATGATTTCACCACTGATAACCTATAAGAACAAAATATACAAAACATACAGAGACAAAAGATATAAATTTAACAATGAGACATTATATAAACAAATAATTGAGCTAAGAAAATTTGTAAAAAATATAGTTTAAAACTAAAATTATATATAAAAAAACTTACCCTAGACGTCAAATTTCAAAGTCCTCATTATCATCTTCCTCATCCTCATCAGTATCCTCATCCTCGGTCTCCTCCTCCTCTTCCTCCTCGTCCCCCTCCTCCTCTTCATCATTATCATCAATTTCAGTTGCATCCACGTTTATCACTACTCCGCTGGGATCTCGTAACGTTGGAATTATATATTCCTCGGTATGAAACATATTTGTAACTTTGTCTTGTTGATAAGCAATGTCTTGCCAGCGCTCTTCAATTTTTTTCCGTGCTTTTGTTTTACAAACAGCCCACCATTCATTTTTGTCACGCCTCAAACTAGGATATGGAGCATAGAAAACTTGAATCGCTTGTTGTGCCAAAATAAATGGTTCATATCTCTTATAAAATCTTTTATGATTTATTTCAACCAAATTATACTGTGGATGCACCTTCATCCCTCTGACGGGGTCAAACCAGCGACACATAAATAAGATAACTCGCATTTCTGGACCAGGATAATCAATCTCTATAATTTTATCCAGCAAACCATAAAATTCATTGCTTGCACCTCCATCATTGGAAGACTGAACACATACTCCACTATTCATTGTACTCTTTCCATTTCTATATTCTTGAGTGTGGAAATTATATCCGTTTATGAAATATGCTGGCCAAGTGCGTACCATTGATTTTGAACCCCATGATAGATGGATTAGGAATTCTTGCTGAACGTGAGTTTGATTAGCATAAACCTATACTCAAATGAAAATGATATTTATTTAAAAGTTAAGATATGTGTAAACAAAAAGGAGGTAATTAAAACTGCTTACATATGATTTGAACCATGGTGCAAATTCCTGATCGCAGAAGTGATCAAAGTCAGGTGTCGGGATTTCAGAGTATAAGTTTTGGAAAATCCTATAATAAAAAATTGTATTATAACATAAACAAATTAACACTTGACGAAGAAATAGGAAATATATACTAACTCGAAATATGGCGATACTTCTGGACAATTAAGTAAAACATATGTCTGGGCTGCCCGCCATTCTTGATCAGTTAAGTATCGTTGCTTACACGGTCCACTTGGTCGACCAAGATAATTAAAAATTGAGAATGAATTCAAATTGGGATCGACAGGACCTTCATCATTCCTTCCGGATTTCCATCTTTTGGTCTGAACGTGAGGCTCAAAATAATATGATGCAAAAGTTGTTACTTCCTCCACAATATATGCATTCACAATAGAGGCTTCAACATGTGCCTTATTTTTCACTTTTTTCTTCAAATGATATAAGAATCTGATTGTAATATAACAAATTGTATTAGAAATGAATATATAAAAAAATTAAACATTTTTATGCAATATTAACGAAGTATAGAATATGCGAATTATACCTTTCAAAAGGATACATCCATCGATAATGAACTGGTCCTCCAACTTTGGCCTCATATGGCAAGTGAACCAAAAGATGTTCCATTGAATCAAAAAATGCAGGCGGAAAAATCCTTTCTAAATTGCACAAAATGATTGGAATGTCTCTCTAACTTCTCCATGTGTGAATATCCCAAAACTGTTGAGCATATATCATGAAGAAAAATACTTAACTCTGTAATGGCACCCTGCATAAAATTCGGTAAGAGTTCTTTAAAGGCAGTAGGAATTAGTCTTTCCATGAATATATGACAATCATGGCTTTTCAAACCCATCAATTTGCATTCCTTCATATCGACACATCTCCCAAGATTAGAAACATACCCATCAGGAAATCTCAATGACTTCAACCATTCACAAACAACACGTCTCTGTTCCTTATTCAATGTATAAACTGCCTTTGGTTTTGGTCCTCTACTATTTTCATCAACATCAAGGCTGGGTCGTTTGCAAATGAGTCGCATATCTTTTCTTGCATTCAGATTATCTTTTGTTTTTCCGGTGATATCCATCACTGTATTTATCAGATTATCAAAAATATTCTTCTCAATATGCATAACATCGAGATTATGATGAATCAAATTACTAAACCAATACGGTAACTCCCAAAATATACTTCGTTTGGTCCATTTATGGTTGCTTCCATATTTATAAGTTGTACCATGTGGCTCTTCAATAACAGATGGAAAGTGAAGAACTCTGTACCAAATATCTTGACCAGTCAATCTCAATGGCGGAGGTGTTCTTTCAATTCGATTCCTAGTGAATTCATCTTTATTCCTTCAAATTATGATTTAGTGGTAAAAATTATGCTGTGACAATCAAAATAACTTCTTACCATGCTTCAATCTAATCGACTTTGATCTCTCCATACATATTGGGCATCCTAAGATCCCTGCAGTACTCCAACCTGATAGCATACCATAAGCCGAAAAGTCATTTATGGTCCAAAGAAGAGCAGCCTTCATTACAAACATCTGATTAGTATGAACGTCGTATGTAGGAAAACCTTCATCCCATAGTTGTTTTAGCTCTGCAATCAAGGGTTGCATATAAACATCTATTAACTTCTTCGGATTTTTTGGGCCAGGCACAACCAATGTTAAAAACATATACGGTGTTTTCATGCACATCCCAGGCGGAAGATTATACGGAGTTAATATAACTGGCCAACAAGAATAGTGTCTTCCTGATTTACCAAATGGAGCAAATCCGTCAGCACAAAGACCTAACCTAATATTTCGAGTCTCCTTCACAAAATCAGGATATGTTCTATCAAATTTTTTCCATGCCTCTGCATCTGATGGATGACACATTAGTCCCTCTTCTGTTCGATGATTTGTATGCCAAGTCATGTGTTCAGCAGTTGTCTTTGATGCATAAAGCCTTTGTAACCTAGGAGTTAAAGGCAAATAAAACAACTGACTATATGATTTACGTCGTTGCTGCCTCCTACTAGTGCTCTTGTACCTATCTTGATTACAGAATTTACAAACATCCACATCTGCATCATCTCCCCAATATAACATACAACCATCTCTGCACACATCAATTCTTTCCACTGGGAGACCTAATTCTTTCATCAGTTTTTTCATACTGTACAAATCATTGGGCAGTATATGATCACGCGGCAATGCCTCTTCAAAAGCTTGAACAAAATTATTAAAACACTCTTCAGACACATTATGCTCTGCCTTGACATTCAACATTCTTGCGGTGAACGATAGTTTAGTGTGAGTCTCACAACCAGCCCATAAAGGTGCATCTGCAGCACTCAACACCTCCTGAAATTTGAGATATGCTTCATTATTCATATTCTGACCGATATCTGTTACTTGCACCTCTTCCAAGGGTGATGCATTAGTAAACATTTGCTCAACTGTTGGAGGACAACTTGAAGTTGCACCTTGTGATTGGGGAATCAAATTCGGGCCCGCTACATCATATATCATCCTCTGATATGGATTTAATTGATTATAATCACTTTGATCCCTAGAGACTTGTGTGTTGTGTCTATCATAAACTTCATCAGATATAAATGGTTCACCATGACATGTCCAGTTATAGTAATTTGCAACGAATCCAAATCTACAAAGATGCTCTGAAACTTTGCTAGACGGTAAAAATCTACCATTGTGACACTTTCTGCATGGACACCTTATCTGATTACCATCCATAAACTCAACATTACTAGCTGCGAAATTTAAAAACTCTTGCAACCCACTCATAAATTCATCAGTTAAACCCCGACGTTCAGGTAAATTCCTATTATACATCCAACTCCTTTCACGCTGCATTTTGTCTGTTTTCAATCAATTATATTAATATCAACTCCTAGAAATTACAATAATACGAATATACAGTTAGTTCACATATGAATTCACTATGTTTAACAATCTTTAAACATAACCGAAAAAGGACAACAGTTGTATAGAAAGCTTACTGTTAATTTAGGTTTAAACATTTTGGGATGTTTAAACCTGAAATGTTAAACAACTTAAGTTGATTGTGACAATTAATATCACAGATGAACACATTCCAAGGTAATGTGTGGTGTTAGAGATGGTTGCATGTGGGATAGTGTGGCTACCATTGGGCCTCACATTCTTCTGATTAGGAATGGTTCGAATTATGTGTTGGGGTTTCGGTCTTAACGAGGACATCAGGACTTACAATGGGGGTGATTGTGACAACCGAGTTTAGTGTCAAATTGTGAATTGTGGGCTAATACTATAGAGAAGCTTTATAAGCTTAGATGAGACAGTTATTATTAACATAGGTCTAGAAGTTTTGTTAATCGGCCAATTCTCTCATCTAAGCAAGCAGTGACAACAAACTAATCAAATTTATTGAACATGAAAGATACTCATTGCAATTATGCCATTTAGGTCAAATTATTGTTGTAGATGTATAACGATCGTCGCAAATGAGACAGCTCAAAATGTATCACCACAAGTTAATACTAATCTAATAAGCCTTAAACACTAGTACTTAGCATAAAGCTTAGTACTTAGCATTATTTGGTATGTGAACCAAAATGGCAAATTAGCTACTTAAAGCTTCTGTAGTTTTACAGTTAACTATATATAGTTAGTAATAAATAGGATAATCGCATAAAGCTTCTCAGTTAATTATGGAGTTAAATATAGTAAAAAAAATAAATTTATACCACTGTACTCGCGCGCCTCCGAGCCGCGATTGGTTAATCGAAGGCGTGCGCCGAATGGAGGCGACGCCAACTACCGGGCAGAAGCGCAGACGCCGAGGCGCAGCGGAGGCGTGGCGTTGGCAGGAGGCGGCCCGACGACGAGGCGGCCGAAGCGGGCTCGCAGCACGGGGCCACGCGACCGGACGAGGCGATCGCAGCAGAAGGTAGCTCAGCAGCTCATACGGCTGGCCGGGGCGCTGTCGCCATGGGCGGTGGGGCACGCGCCGACGAGGGTGCGCGGCAAGGAAGGCCAGCGGCTGCCGCGGCCGGTCACTCGGGTGGTGGGGCACGCGGCCGGACGAGGGGGCACCGGTTAGAAGGCGGCCAGCCGGGCGGCCGGCGGCGGTTGGGGGCGCGGCCGCCGGTCGCCATGGCGGCTGGGGCACGCACCGACGAGGGCACCGGCGCCGCGGCGCCGGTCGGGTCTTTGGCGTCGGCGGTCGGGCGGCGGCCGACGAAGGCGCTTGTCGGCCGGGCTCGTGGCGGGCTGGTGCGCCGGCTCCGCGCCGGGGCTCGGTGGCCACGCGGCGGGAGACGCTGCCGCGGAACGCCAAGGCGAGGGGAAGATGGCGGCGGCGGAAGGGAAGACGGCGCGATGCGAGGAGAAGAAGGGGAAGTGCGGCACGGAGGGGAAAGTTAGGTCAGGTAATTAAATTTTGCAAAATTTTTGCAACGAATCTTGGATTCGTTGCAAAATAAAAAAAAAATAAAATTTTTTAAAACGTTGTTTATTTTTTTTTATTTTGCAACGAATCCTGGATTCGTTGCAAAACTTTGCAACGAATCCACGGATTCGTTGCAAAATAAAAAAAAACAACGTTTTAAAAAATTTTAATTTTTTTTTATTTTGCAACGAATCCACGGATTCGTTGCAAATTAAAAAAAAATAAACTTACCGTTCTAAAAAATTTTAATTTTTTTTTTTGCAACAAATCCACGGATTCGTTGGAAATTTTTGCAACGAATCCTAGATTCGTTGCAAAATTGCAACGAATTTTATTTTTTCGTTGCAAAATTGCCGACAAAAATTTATTTCGTTACAAATTTGCGACGAAACCTAAAATTCGTTGCTATATTTGTTGCAGATTTGCAACGAAAATAATTCGTTGCTAAATTTCATCGCAAAAAAATTGTTTTTTTGTAGTGGGTTACAAGGGAAACAAAAATGAAAGGGACTATCATTGTTTAATTGCTAGGTGTCAAGACAAGAACAAGACAATAGCTAGAAAATGGATCCCTAAAGAATATTTAGTGAACCCCATAGGAAAAAACTTATATTGGGTTCCTAAATCCATCCTTAAGGATTAGGAAAACCCTAGGTTTGTCAACCATAAGGATTTTACTTATATCATATCATTTGGTTGACTTAGGATGGTGTAAGACTTAATTTTTGAAATAGTGTTGGGTGATGATAATGCATAACCCATAAATTAAATGATTGAATCATGTTTCATGCTCAATTTTATAATTTATAATCATGATATGCAATGATTGATGATTTATGATCGTGATTGATAACTCTTGATGCATGTTCATGTTTGGGTTTTTAGGATGATACTTAATCATGGGTAGAAATGCATGAATTTGAAGGTTAAGTATATAAATACCATTAGGAACATCTCACATCCCACTATAAGGCTAACTTTGATTGAAAACATATCATGGGTGAGATGATATGATGATACAAATGGTCCACTAATGCCTATGACATTTAGATGGTCATTTAAAGTATCAATAGAGTAATAATAGACCAATCATGGGGAAGACTTATGTTTAATTCATAGACTGTTGGGAAAACTCCAGATCTGACTTTCACAATATCACGGGCGAATACTTCGCACAACCGTAGCGGAAATAAATAATTATACTGGATCCCACCGGAGATCCATGCAAAACTATATAAATCATTTTCTATATTCTAGTCTAGATCTTATCTAGAGGAGGAATATACCTTCGGTGCATGCCTTTCACAATCTCACTTTTCCAAATGCTGTCGGATCTCAATACGGTAAGGGTAACCGTATATCTATGGTATCCACACTGACACCCACACTAGCTTTGCAGTCACGTTGTGCTAGCAACCCCTAGCAAAATGCCAAGAACTCTTTGGAAGAAGAAGGAGAGGAAGGAGGAGATAAGAGAACTCTTCTCTTGGCCCTTTTGGCTTGCACGCCCAAAAAAAAAAAAACACCCAAGTGTACTCAACGTGAAACACCAAAAAGTCATTTTAATCCCATGCATCAAATGCCATTATCTCCTCATTAAGACATCTCTTAATACCAAGACCCTTGGTATTCTCCTTCATAAATTCTCATCATGAATACCAAGGCTCTTGGTATTCCCATGCATGATTAATCAAATTAATCATGCATGATGATGAATCATCTTCCATGGTTCAACTTGAGTCTAACTCAAGTTTAACCAGTTTGAGTCTAACTCAAATCTTGGCCATATGCTCAATTGTCCTTTTTGTCCAACTAAAAGAAACCATCTACAAAATAGAATGACATTTGTGTGTGACCCTATAGGCTCTTGTAACGTTGGCAATGTATCTAAAACTCTTTTTAGATACATAAGCAATGAGTGGAATCTAGCAATACATCATTGCTACCCAAGTTACAAGATCATCGAGATCCGACAACCTTTCCGTGACTATTATCATGTATGATGGTGTCCTTCTATCTCTGATATCTTAGATCGATCAATGAGGAATAGACCGTGTCATCCCCTTATCGACCTTTATGTTTCTTGATCCCCAAGTAGACTCACTCAAACAAATGAGCTCAATATCTCATATTGACTCATTTGAGCATGACCATGTATTTCGTGGTCCTACTCTATCAAGAGGACAAAGATGTCACTCCTGTCATATAGGAGGGACAGATCTCATCTACATCACTCACATCCCTCTGCATAATTCGTTACATACCCAGTGATCGCCATTATAGTCACCCTATTATGGTGTGACATTAGACGATACCAAAGTACATAACTCTTTATGTAGGGAATTGTAATGACTTCAGGTCTAAGGACTATTCATACCAATAGTCACATTAGAAAGTATATGAAACTCATATAATGATCCATGATACTTTCTCTGTTGGAATGTATACTGAAAGCCTAGCTCTTTTTGTATGAACATTTTATTTTGAAATAAGAATCACATGATCATTGTTTGCACTTTATATATTTATTATATGTGTGCATATTGTCTAATATTTTACATTGTAGATAACATGGTGCTTGGTGTGGCACAGAAGATCATGTTATCAGTTCCTTGTAAAATATAAGTAGAGGCTCACAACCAAGATGGTTTTGGACAAACCATTGGCATGGTTGTAGTGTAGCTTGGTATTGTTTTGTCTTGAACATAGAGTTACACTGGTACACTTAGGTGTATTGAGCAGGACCGACATAGAGGTGATTCAATTTAGTACTGACTACATAATTGAATCGGACCTCGGATATTATGTTGTACATGCTCTTAATCCCGATATAATAACGGGCACATGTACTTAGTATTTATTTCTTTGATTTACCAGTGGGTGAGATTTAGATGGATTAAATCAATATGCCCGGTAAGTTGGGAAATAATATTATTTACATGGTGTACCGTTGATTATAGGAGGAAACCGTGTCCTATATATTAGGTTGATGATGTCCCCTTGAGGAGCTCATAAGGTTCATCATGTAAACCCAGCTGGTTGACTTAGTCACCATGATGATAAGGTTGAGTGGTACTACTCGAGGAATTAGATGTTAATTAATTGATGGTCAGTAAATCAATTAATTGATGGACATTCGATATCTTAAACACGGGGATAAACATACAAATAATATATGGAGCCCATATTGATTTATGGGGATTGGTGAGGTAGTTCAATGATGATCCTCTAGTGGAATGGAACATCATTGATGGATCAAGTTTGTGTGGTTCCGATCCATCGGGTGGCCAAGATCCAACTCCTCCTTATGGTCCCTATCGTAGCCTAATATAATCCTTGTGAAGTCTAGATCCAAGAATGTAAAACAAAACCTAGAACCAACGGTTGGGATTAAATCCCTAGATCCGATGGTTGGGATGAAACCCTAGAACCAACGGTTGGGATTAAATCCCTAAATTCGATGGTTAGGATGAAACCCTAGATCCGACGGTTGGGATGAAATCCTAGATCCGACGGTTGGGATAAAACCCTAGATCCGACGGTTGGGATGAAACCCTAGATTCGACGGTTGGGATGAAACCCTAGATCCGACGGTTGGGATGAAATCCTAGATCTGACGGTTGGGATGAAACCCTAGATCCGACGGTTGGGATAAAACCCTATATCCGACGGTGGAGATTAAATCCCTAGATCTGACGGTGGAGATTAAAGGAGTCCTAAGCCTAACTCTATAAAAGGAAAGCTTAGGGTTGGGCGGCAAGGATCAATTGGATTGGAGTTAGGGTTTGGCTCTTCTCAAAGTGGGCGGCTAGCAAAGGTTTCTTCCTTCTCCTTGTTTCCGACGCCCATCTTCCTCCATCTAGACTTGGCCAGCGCCCATTCTCAAGGCCTCTCTCTAATTCCTTGGCCGGCGGTTCTCCTTCCATTGGTGGCCGGTGCTCTTCCTCCTCCCTTTCTCCTTGGTGGCGTGGCGGAACCCTCTTCAAGTTGGCCGGCGCTTCATCCACTTGCTCCTTGGCCGACAGTTGCACCAAATTCCCTAATTTGGTGGCCGGGTCTAGAAAGGATAGGTATTTGTTGGTTCTTCTCTTTGTTCGCAGCGGACAAGGAAGGGAAGAACGCGATCTAGAAGGCTTCTACTCGTGGAGGATCTTCGTCCACACGTCGTCCATGAGAATGATAGGACATACGATAGAAGATCGTAAGGTATAAAGTTTTTTTAACTTTATTTACAGATCTGAGCATGTTCTTTTATGTTTTGATTATACATGTATGCGTATGAATATATATTGTATAATCATGGACCCCGAAGACAAACACAAAAACCGGCGATCCGTCCGTCGTCTCTTCCGCGGCTAACCAACTAGAAGAGTTGTGTTGCTTGAACAACTAGTTTGTTCAAGCGACCACTCAAGTTGTTAGCACGACAACGAAATGGTTGTGCTAAGGAAGCTCATCCCATCCGGATTAATTCTTTCATTAGTGAAAATTTTAATCTGGGGACATGGGAGCCAATGAGCCTCCAAAGTGACTCCCTTCAATTGGTATCAGAGCCACGGTTTCCGATTTTGTGTGTTTTGGATTCAGTTAATTTTTATGCACTTTTTCATATATTATATGTGTCGGATAATAGTAGGATATGCGTAGTTTAACTCTTTGGTTGCAGGCATAAGATCCGACTATTATGGCCATGTGTGTGTATGTGAATGGATGTGTGTAAATATTTATTATTTGAATCCTCGGGGTTGACGAGGCTAGATTAGTATTTAATTTTTGTAATTAAATACGGCATTGTTAAGCCGCTCATTTTAGTTTACTTTCGATCTAGATTATTTGTACACTCCTTCGTGGAGTATAGGATCGATGGATGTAAATAAAATGATTTATCTCGGCTCGGATATCTTTGGTGACTTGCGCACGGGAAAAGGTGGAGCGGACGAGGTGGCGACACGACGGGATGCATATTGGAGGACAATGCCATAATAGTTGGAAAAATTTTGTTTTTTCCATATTTATTGCTTATTTGTTTTATATGCATGTTGTGTATGTTTTAAAATTCCTCATTTTCAATTTACTAAGTGGGAGAGGGATATTTTAATTAATTTCCGCGGCCTCCATTACAATTTGACGTGTGATGCAACAAACTTGTGTGTCAGCTCTGAGTGCCTTCCTCCCTGCGGACGGGTTTGTTTGCGGATCACTAGGTCAAATAATGGGTATAAGAAATTATCTAGGAGCATGTGTACTTCCACAGCGGTAAGACACATAATCCGAAATAATTCCCTTAGTATCGTGTAATGGTGCACACTTAGATGCAAAAAAAAGTATCCTCCCCATCGGAGTCACTGCTTTTATTTGTAGGGCCAAAGAGGAACCAACTATTAATTTTATTTGTCAAAAAGTAAGGTTGACAAGATAATAAAATTAATGGGTAAAATCTCCTCTTACAAATGCAGAATTCGTATACGTCCACACAGCGTGGCATGCGATATTCTCGATGATTTGAGGTGTTGGTTGATTTCGGGATTTTATTGTTTTGAGGAATCAATAATATTTGAAATCTAATATTTTGATCATTGTGATTTTTAGGATTTTCAAATGGCTTTCAACCCACTTGCTGTGATTTTAAAAGAAAAAAAAACTTACTGGTCCTAACTACATTGATTGGAAAAGAAACCTGGATATTGTCTTAACTGCGGAGGAGTACAAATTTGTACTCTTCGAGGTCTGTCCTCCTAAGCCCTCCGATGACTCTGATGAAAAGGAGAAAGAACGTTATAAGAAATGGGTCAAGGCAGATGAGATGGTGCGGTGTTACATTTTGGCATCTATGTCAAATGTGCTGCAACATGACATGATGTTCAATCTCAAGGAACTTTTCGGACATCAGAGTAGGGCGGCTAGGCAGGAGGCAATGAGAAACTTGATGACGACCACCATGGTCGAGGGAACACCCGTTAGGGATCATGTTCTCAAGATGATGGCTTATCTTAATGAGATGGAAGTCCTCGGAGCTGAGATCGATGGGGAAACCCAGGTCGATATCATTCTCCAATCTCTGCCTAGGAGTTTTGAGCAGTTTCGCCTCAACTACAACATGAACAAGAGGTTGTATTCATTGGCGGAGCTTCTGACAGAACTCCAGGCGGTAGAGGGGCTTTTTCGTCAGAGTGCTCAAGCCATGGTCGCTCAGAAGGTTTCTTCCTCTAAACCGAAAGGTAAGAAGAAGAAGTAAGGTGGAGCGAAGAAAGTGGCAGTGGGACCTCAGGCAGGAGTGAAGAAGCCGAAAGGCAAGTGCTTCACTTGCAAGCAGACTGGACATTGGAAGGCGGACTGTCCTCGCCGAAAGAACAAAGGTATATCTTCTTGTTTAGTTGTTGAAACATGTTTAGCGGTGTTATCTACCAGTGCCTGGTGTGTAGATACAGAAGCCACTGATCATGTCTGCAATACTTTGCAGGGGTTCCAGGAAACCCGACGACTAGCTGAGGGAGAGATTACCGTCTTCATGGGCAATGCTTCAAAGGTGGCGGCTATTGCAGTGGGAGACGTTTATTTATCTTTTGATAGGAATAAAGTTTTGGTTTTGAGAAATTGTCTTTATGTACCTACTTTTAGAAAGAATTTAATTTCAGTTTCTAAATTGTTTATGGATGGATATTCTGTTTCTTTTAATGACAAAGTGGTTATAAAAAGGAATAGGGAGATTATCTGTTCTGGTACATTGGTTGGCAATTTATATACTCTTGAACCGAAAACTCCCACGATGCATATAGAAATCAATAACTCATCTTCTAAGTCTAATAAGAGAAAAGAACCTTCGCAAATGAACAAAACATATCTTTGGCATCTAAGGCTTGGTCATATTAACCTGAGCAGAATTCAAAGGTTGATAGCTGATTGACCTTTAGGTTCATTAGTGGTGGAGGATCTCCCAACCTGCGAATCTTGCTTGGAAGGTAAAATGACCAAGAGGCCTTTCAAGGCCAAGGGGTATAGAGCCAAAGATGTGTTAGAATTGGTTCATTCTGATTTGTGCGGTCCTATGTCTATCCAGGCAAGAGGTGGTTTTGAATATTTCGTCTCTTTTATAGACGATTATTCAAGATATGGATACATTTACTTGATGCGCCGCAAGTCTGAATGCTTTGACATGTTCAAAGAATTCAAGGCTGATGTGGAGAACCGTCAAGGTAAAAGTATCAAGACATTACGATCTGATTGTGGTGGCGACTACCTCTTGGGAGAGTTTAGGAATTACTTATCAGAGGCTGGGATTCAATCCCAATTGTCTGCACCTGGCACACCCCAGCAGAATGGTGTAGCGGAGCAAAGGAATAGGACTCTTATGGAGATGGTCAGATCGATGATGAGTTATTCTGAGTTACCTATTTCGTTCTGGGGGTATGCACTGGATACGGCAATGTATACTCTGAACTTGGTTCCATCCAAATCAGTACTTTCTACCCCTGTAGAATTGTGGACTGGGCGAAAGCCTAGTCTAAGACATATTCGGATATGGGGGAGTCCAGCACATGTGCTGAAGGCTGATGCTGGTAAGTTGGAACCTCGTACAGAAGTATGCATGTTTGTTGGCTACCCTAAGGGAACGAAAGGTGGTTTGTTTTATAATCCTAGAGATCAGAGGGTGATCGTTAGCACGAACGCCAGATTTCTAGAGGAGGATTATGTAATGAATTACAAGCCCACGAGTAGGATTGTTCTTGAGGAGTTAACAGGGGAAGTCCCGACTTCAGTACCACCGGTACAAGAGGAGACACCACAAGTCACTGCACCGCGTGTCACAGAGCATACACAGCAGGCACCTCGTCGTAGTGGGAGGGTTGTTAGACAACCCAAGAGATTCATGTTTTAGGGAGAGTCTTCGGACTTAGTCCCTGGACATATGACGAGGCACTCCAAGATCGAGATGCGGTATCTTGGCAAAGTGCGATGAATTCAGAGATGGAATCTATGGATTCTAATCAGGTCTGGGAGCTAGTAGAGCCACCCGATGGTGTAAAAACTGTTGGTGCAGTGGGCACCAAAGTCGAACCGGTATTTTGATTATGGCAAAAGGCTCAATAGTTAAGGGTATATTTGTTATCTTACGAGCTCAATTAAGTGTGCAGAAGTGCTAAAGTTGAGCGGAAGGTCTGCGACACCCGGTGGGAACCGAGGTGGTCGGGCAACGCCAGAGGGACTTCGGAGGAAGCCGAGGTACTCGGGTGAAGACCGGAAGCGAGGCTACAAGGTAAGCTCGCGTGAAAGCGAAGGTCGCGTTAGCGTAGATCCGACCCAATACCTCCAATGGAAGGTCTAGGTCGAGATCGGATGGTTAGAACCATCGTACTTTATATTTTAAGCTAACTTGTATCTGCAAAACCCTTTGACTACTCAACTGCTAGTCAAGTTCCTCGAGAAGAGCTCGAATTTCAAGGGGGTGAATTTGGACTTGACTCGTGTTTTGGTACAAAGGGTGATGTGGCATCAAGGTGGACATCCAAACCATCACCAAGCTTCCTTGTGGTGGACGCCCAAAATAAGGTGAGTTGGCACAAGATGGTTGGCTCCCATGATGTGGCACAAGTTGAATGGCTCCAACAAGTTGGCGCCCAAGGAGGTTGGAGGTGGCACAAGGTGGTTGGATGAAACACCTCATCCTCAAGTTGGCGCCCAAGGAGGTTGGAGGTGGCACAAGGTGGTTGGATGAAACACCTCATCCTTGAGTTGGCGCACCAGAAGGTTGGAGGTGGCACAAGGTGGTTGGATGAACCACCTCATCCTTGAGTTGGCGCACAAGAAGGTTGGAGGTGGCACAAGGTGGTTGGATGAAACACCTCATCCTTGAGTTGGGATAAGAACCTCACCTTGGACACTACCTATGTCTAAATTCATAGATCAATATCCATAAATAGACATGTTCAAGCCAAGCAAAACAAGAATTCAAGAGCTCTCAACACGCCGTCGTAACGCCGCTACTACTACTCACATTTGCTACGACGAAGTGCCGCCGACAACGAAAGCTACATCTTCTACTTATAAGAGTTGTCGGTATATTTATTTAAGTTCTACTTATTTAAATTGTCTTTGTGCTTTAATCGTAACAAGGAAAGGGGGAGTGTCCCTTTGCCTTGATTTCTTTTTGTAATCGTTGCTCCTACTTCCAACGAAGAGGAGTGGTTTTAGTGAATTGCCCTCCGTACGTGATCAAGGATCACTAGGGCCGTGGATTAGCAATCGAAAGATTGTGAACCACGTAAAAATATCTTGTCTACTTTATATTTCCGCTGTGCATTCTCTACTTGCTTTTTACTTATTGCAAAAGTTTTTAACGACACCGTATCGCTATTCACCCCCCCCCCTCTAGCGACACTTTCGATCCACCAATTGGTATCAGAGCCGGGGGCGCTAAGATTCGGTGAAACCACCAATCTAGCTTTGTTTTTCTTTTTTTTTACAGATTTTTTATTTATTTATTTCTGTTTTCGTATAATCATTTCACTTGCTTATCTTCTCCTACATATAGAATTGCATTAGAGGCTTTAGGATCCGGATAAGGTTGTCCTTCGGGTTAGATCCCGAGTAAGGTTGTCCTCCGGAACTTCAACGACATTCGCATTTGATTGTTTATTTCTTTTTGCAAGTTACATTTTATATATCTTTTTTTACTTCCCGCACTACTAATCCAAGACGAAAGTCTTGGAATATTCTTTCCGTGTGTGTTTTGCAAGATTCTTTTCGTCGTTCTTCTTCTTGTTTTTAAATGGCCCATCTCGAAGGGTTTAGCACCGCCCGACCCCCGTTTTACAACGGTAATGACTTTCGTTATTGGAAGGGTCGGATGGAATGCTTTCTTAAAACCCAAATCGAGATGTGGATCGTAATCCAAACCGGTGTCACACTTCCTATTAATGAAGATGGTGAATCTTTGGGTTACGATCAATGGTCAAATTCCATGAAAAAACAAGTAGAAGCCGATGCCAAGGCAACTCAAATCTTGCAATGTGGGTTGTCCAAGGAAGAGCTCAACCGCGTCGGCCCCTTCATTAGTGCAAAGGACTTATGGACCAAGCTAGTGGAACTACACGAAGGCACCGACGACACGAAGGTATGTAAAAGAGATTTACTTTTAAATAAATTGTATAACTTGAAAATGCAGGAAAACGAGACCGCAACTCAACTACATGCTCGTATCCAAGACATCGTCAACCAACTCCATGCCATCGGACAAAAGGTCGAGAATCGCGACCTTATCAGGTATTCTCTTAACTCGTTTCCTAGGACCACCTTGTGGGCATCCATGGTCGATGCCTACAAGGTCTCCAAGGACCTTTCTAAAATTAGGTTAGACGAATTGTTTTCGGAACTTGAATTACATGAGCAAACTAACGTGGTCCATGCCGAGAAGAGTATTGCGTTAGTTGTGCCAAGAAGAAGAAGCCCGCAAGCAAGCCACCCCGAAGGAAGAAGACGAGTCCGAATCGGAAGTAGACTCGAATAGAATCCGAACTAGTCAATCTAGTTGGAATATGATCAAGAGACGAAACGACCAACAACTCAAGGTAAGCCTAAACCTAATTCAAATACTTCTAATTTTAGATGCTATGAGTGCACGGTTGGTCACATCAAGTCCGAGTGCCCAAAGCTAAAGAATAACGCATCAAAGACCAAGAAAGCGCTAAACGCTACTTGGGAGGAGTTGTCGGAGGAAGAAGACGATTTCCAAGCTCTAATGGCTAAGCCGACGAGCACGACTCGAAACCAAGAAGAGTCCGAGTCCGAATCCGATGATGAGCGTCCATTCAAGACAAGCCACGGATCCGTATCCGGTTCAAAAGAATCATTAAGGGTAAGTCGGTCGTTACTTAATACTTTGTATGGTGCAATTAAATTTTTAAATAAGAAACTAGCTAAGTCCGAGTCCAAGGTCGAGACCCTAATTGAGGAGGTTAACCTTCTCAAACATGAGGTCTCCCTAACCTCTTCGACTACTCGTATTCAAGAGGAGGACTCAACTCAAGTTGAAAAGCTTGAAGTTGAGAACTCGCTTTTGAAAACACAAGTCGAAGACCTTAGGAACACGTTGGAAAGGTTCACTTTGGGATCCAAGGGACTTGACCTCTTACTTGGATCACAAAGGGCCGTGTACAACAAGGCGGACTCGGTTTAACTCAAATACAACCAATAAGTCATATATGTCTATAGTAAACCAACATAAGAAAAATGTCCAAGCATGGGTCCCTAAGACCACTTTGATTTCAACTTTAGGATCTAACATGTATTGGGTTCCCAAGGACCAAATTCACTATGTGAATAGACCCACTCGATTCAATGGTCGAGGAGCCAATACAAAATGTATTTTGTTAAGTCTTAGAAATTGCATGCTTAGTTTTTCCTTTATTTTTAGAATGGTTAGATAGGACTCATAACCAACTAAAATCCTCTGCGAAAAGATTGAGCCTCGGGAGCCTCTTTTCAAAAATAAACCAACTAAAATCCTAAAGATTGAGCCTCGAGCCTCTTTTCAAAAATAACTAGTTAGACCAAGACGTAGTCTCAAGTAAGTCGAGTTATCAATTTCTTGAAATTAGCTTTGTCTAAGGAAGTGGTCGTTGTTCCGATCAAAGAAGGCCTCTGTGCTCGCCACGACACTGAAGCTAATCTCTTGAAAAGATTACTTGATGAGCTTAGACTAAATCGAATCTAACCTAATGTTGGTTAATTTAAATTCATTAAAATTAATCAAGTAAAATTGAAAGTCATCTCACACATAACACATAGGAATAACATGTTTTGATCATGTAGATATTGGTGAGATGATTTAGGTTTAAAACTTACAAACAACCCTTTAGTAATTCCAATATCCGATCCAACTACCTTATGTGTAGGATCAATGGATGTTGGATGGGTTGCTCCCGACACATGACCGGGATCAACTCAAATTTTGAGTTATGATTCAAAGCGACAAGGATCGGTAGCCTTGAATAACGGCAAGCTCAAAATCATCGGATCAGGTGATATTGAGCTCAACTCTAACTTTACAATTCAAAATGTCTTATTAGTAGAAAACTTTCAATATAATTTACTTAGTGTAAGCCAATTGTGTGATAACAATTATAAGGTCATATTTCTAGAAAATGAATGCGTAATCAAAATAAATGCAACATCTAAAGTAATACTTAAAGGAACTAGGAGTAGCAACATCTACACAATAAATTTACCCAACTCCTCAACCAAGTGTCTTATGACACAAAGAAGAGGAATCTTGGTTATGGCACCAAGACTGACACTCCAAGACTCGTCCACAAGATGAGTCGAGTGGCTTGGTTATAGGTTTGCCTAAACTAAACAACTTGGATAATAAAATATGTAATGCTTGTCAACAAGGTAAACAATCTAGGACACAACATCAATTAACTAATCAAGAACGAACCAAAAGTGTTCTTGAGCTCCTACACATGGATCTATTTGATTCACATGGAGCTAAGTCACTCAATGGTAGTCAATTTTGCTTAGTCATAATTGACGACTATTCTAGATTTACTTAGGTTTATCAAACATAAAAATGATACCTAGACCAACTAATCAATCTTTGTAGGTTAATCGAAAATCAAAAGAACCTTAAGATTAAAAGACTTAGAAGCGATCATGGTGGTGAATTCGAAAACCACAGTTTACATTTACGAACCTAAGCGGATACCACCATGAGTTTTCATGTCCTAGAACCCACAACAAAATGGGTTAGTCGAGCGGAAAAATAGAACCCTACAAGAAGCCGCTAGGACAATGTTAAATGAGTATAACCTACCCGATAGGTTTTGGGCGGAAGCCGTGAGTATGGCATGCTATGTCCAAAATAGAATCCTTATGGTAAAGAGGCACCTTAAGACCTCATACGAGATTTATCACGATAAAATACCGAACATCAAGTACTTTAGGGTATTTGGATGCAAGGTACATATCTTAAACACTAAGGATTACCTAGGGAAATTCAAATCCAAAACATCTACTGGAACCTTTCTAGGATACTCAACCACCAGTAGAGCTTATAGGGTATACAATCACGACACTCTTAGAGTCGAAGAAACCATTAATATAGTTTTCGACGAAGGACACGAACCCGTTCAATCCTTAACAAAACCAACTAGCAAATCAACTTATAGCGAACCCGACTCTGATCTTGAACTTGAATCTCGTCCTAACCCAAGTCATCCTATCGACCAAGTGATAGATGACTCTAACCCAAGTCAAACTAGAACTCACCCAAGTCATCCTATCGACCAAGTGATAGATGACCCTAACCCGAGTCACACTAAGACTCAAACAAATCATCCTATCAATCAAGTTATAGGTGATCCAAATTTAGGAGTTCGAACTAGAGCTTCATATCGAAACCTTAGTCAAATCTCGTTAATTTCCAAAATCGAACCCAAAACTATTGAACAAGCACTTCTTGATCCCGACTTGATTATTGCTATGCAAGAAGAGCTAGCTCAATTCACTAGAAATGAAGTCTGGGAATTAGTACCACCACCTAAAGAAAAATCAATTATTGGAACAAGGTGGGTATTTCGAAATAAACTTGATGATAAAGGTGAAGTAGTTAGAAATAAAGCTAGGTTAGTCGCAAAAGGGTTTAGTCAAGTCGAAGGTTTAGATTACGATGAGACCTACGCCTGCAGAGCGACTAGAGTCCATCCGAATGTTGTTAGCATATGTTGCACATCGAGGTTTTAAATTGTTTCAAATGGATGTCAAGTCAGCATTTTTGAATGGATACATTAAGGAAGAAGTTTACGTCAGTCAACCTCCCGGATTCGAAAATCTAGATAAACCTGACCATGTCCTTAGACTTAAGAAAGCCCTATATGGACTCAAACAAGCCCCAAGAGCTTGGTACAAAAGGCTTTCGATCTATCTTAAGTCCAAAGGATTCAACCAAGGTTTAGTCGACCCAACCTTATTCGTTAAAACCGTAGGAAAAGAAATCTTTATAGCCCAAATCTATGTAGATGATATAATTTTTGGAACTACCAACTCGATCCTGCTAAACGAATTCATCTCACTTATGGAAAGTGAATTCGAAATGAATTTAGTGGGAGAGTTAAGTTTCTTCTTAGGTTTACAAATTAAACAAACTAAAGATGGAATATATTTACATCAACAAAAATATACTAAGGACTTAATAAATCGATTTGGAATGCAAGATGCTAAAATAATCAATACACCTATGGCAACTAATGTTAATATAAACGAAGATGTAGAAGGAAAACCCGTTGACCTAAAATACTATAGGAGCGCAATAGGAAGTCTCCTATACTTAACCGCGAGCCGACCCGACATTTTATTCGCGGTAAGTATGTGCGCAAGGTTACAAACCTGTGCCAAGGAGTCTCACCTAACCCTAGTCAAGCGTATCCTTAGATATCTAAAGGGCACGCTAAACGTAGGTATTTGGTACCCTAGATCTACCGAGTTTAATCTAATCGGCTACTCCGACTCGACTATGCCGTAGTAAACTCGATAGAAAGAGCACGAGTGGTTGTTGTCAAATCCTCGCTCGAGTCTAGTAAGTTAGTGCGAGGGAAGCGATTGCGTTGACTTATCTACCAACAAAGCCGATTACGTTGCGATTGATGAGTGTGTCTCTAAGCTCATGTTGATGAAGCACACTCTCCAAGACTTTAGCTTAATCTTTAACAACATTAAAACCTACATAGATAACATTAGTTCAATTAACTTAACTAAAAATCCAATATGTCATTCTAGGACAAAACATATAGAAGTTAAACACCACTTCATTAGGGAACATGTAACTAATGGAACTATACAACTAGAGTATGTTGAGTCCAAATCAAACCTAGCGGACATCTTCACCAAACCACTACCCATTAATTATTTCCTTGTACAAACAATTCATTTTAGAGTACTTTCCTATATTTTTCAGAGTACCTCCAAATTGCAATCCTTCTCATAGTGGTTATCTGAACATCAGAATCAATAATACAAACCATCCACTTCCTACTCAGAGCCACTACAACACTCCACAATGCCCTCTGTTCCTGTAACCTCCACCACAAGCATCCAAACTACTCCTAAAGAATCCACAATATTCAGCCAGGGCATACATACCAGCCTTCCTTCCCAGAGGCGGTGCCAATTTGATGGTGTTCACTTCTTCGACCTGCCAAGATCTCCCTCCCCCTTCTTGTGAATTGCTGGATCTATCCTCAAAGAAGGTTAAAGATGAGATAAAGAGATATCTTCCTCTTGATTCACCTCGGATCTTTGGAATAGAGCTAGATCTACCACTTTGTGAGAAGGAGTGTTAGAGATGGGCCGGCTTCGCAGCGTGACCACTCTGACACTCAAGTCAGTAAGAGTATGAAGAAAAATAGTAATCCAAAAAGAATGAAGAAGAAGAAGTGAGAAGAAGATCTTTGAGGTACCGAATAGCGAAGAAACAACCATCCCCCATCCTTTCCTCCTCTATCCCTTTTATAGATGGTTCACCCCGCCTTTTCCTTAAGGTGAATTTACTTTAATTCCCTTTGCCAAGCTGTCATTATAACTGTTTTTCTCGCTTATATTCAAAATATCTCTTTCAAATGTTTTATGTGCCTTATATTTCCCTGCCAAGTATATAAACAAATGACAAAATATCTTATATAAATCATATTTATCCTCCTCGAACTCTTCCTGCTATTCCCAACATCTCAGGATACCCATTCCTCTTTATTTCACCATGTACAGAAAGAACCTCCGACACCCACATATAGCTCGGGATACAAATACACTACTCGGGAATTACACATGCTGATTGGGAAAAACATAGATTGCTCGAAAATTATACAGACTACTCAGGAAAAACATAGACTACTCGGAATAAACATAACCTATTCTGTCAACACTGCACTTCCCTTCTGAACAACATTGCACTACTTGTTGGGCGGATCGGATGGCCGGCTAGAGGGGGGTGAATAGCCCTCGTTCGTTGGACGTCGTATTTTGCTCGTCTACAAAGCGTTAGCGCAAGCGAAATATACAAATGTAAACAAAGACAGGCAAAATATAAGCAAGCAATACAAACACCGAGATGTAACGTGGTTCACGGCTACGCCGCTAATCCACGGTCCGATTCGTCCACGGTGAATCACTCCGAAACCCAATCACTATTGGTCTCTCCTTTGCACCAAGCTAGGTGGAGGTAACCTTTACAAACACTCCTCTTACAAATAGAATGGAAATAAGCTTGAGTAAGAGGATGGAAAGCTTTAGGGAACTTTGGGAGAGTATTAGCATTAGACTCCCAAACCCTTACCCCCTTCCTTTTTATAGAGGAAGAGGGTTTCTTCCCGTTGACACAGGATCAGTCGACTGATGCCCTCGATCAGTCGACTGATCCCGTAGCCGTTGCCCAATAACGGCCGCTTTCCACGTTGGATACCATCCAGCGGTATTGCATCGATCGGTGATGGGCACCCATCGGCCCGTGCTCGATCGATCGAGTGCCCGTCAGTCGACTCCATTCGTGCATGCCGTATGCAGTTCCATCGATCATTGCCATCATTCCTGGCGGTCTCTGTTGACATCATCGATCATTGCCGATCCATGGCGATCAGCCAAGCATGGCCGGTCTTATACGGATCGATCGACCCATCGACTCGGAAGCGATCGGCCATGACATAGCGATCGGCGGTGTCGGGAAAACCCATCCGACACTTGGCCAAATGGCCAAGTTTCACCTAAGAGCTACCCTTCCCCGGGTTACAATCGCTCACTCTCATCTCTCGGAGTCCCTTGCCTTCGAAGTTCTCTTCGTTCTCGGCCACGTCCCTCGGCAGCATCAGGCGCACGGCTCTGCAATGCTCCTTCGCGTCTCTTGCCTCGAAGTCTACTTCCTCCGGCTTCACTCCAAGCTTCTCGTCCGGCGGTCCCTCGGATGCTCCAAGCGCACGACTTCCGCAAAGCAATCCTTCACCGACTCAAGGCCCGAGTGATGAGTTGGTGAAACTCGCCATGGCTCCATGTGCGAATTATTAAGTCCTGCACGACTTCAACGCACATATCAAATCAACAATACCAACCTAACTTAAACCCTTTGCCACACCATCAAAACCATATCACGGCAAGAGATTGCCCTAACACTACTCACCACCACTGGGCTCAGAAATCATACATACTGCTCGAGAAACACACTAATTGCTCGAGATTCCACATAGATTGCTCTGCTAGCACCATACTTAGTTACTGAACAACACTACCCTGCTCACCCCTACTGTGTTCAGGAATCATACATACTACTCGGGCAACACATATACTGCTCGAAAAATACACTAATCACTCGAGATTCCACATAGACTGCTCTGCTAGCACCATACTTAGTCACTGAACAACACTGCTCTGCTCACTCATACTGTGTTTGGAAATCATACATACTACTCGGAAAACACATATACTTCTCGAGTAATGAACATACGACACAGGAAATACACTAACCTCTCAGGAAAAGCTTAATCCTGATCATAAAAAACTCAGACCCCATCAATGAAGAACATAGCCAAGGTAGCTAAATTAGAGTTAGCGAAGGGGCTACCAAAGATCAAGTACATTAAAGACAAATTGTGTGATGCATGCCAAGAAGGAGAGCAATCCAAATCATCACACAAAGGTAAAACCCTAACTAGTACCTCATTACCTTTTAGAGCTTTTACATTTGGATTTATTTGATTGTCATAGTATCCAGTCGACTGGCCCTAGTTGACGATTGATCGTCCCAGTCGACTACTATACTTGAGTTTCCAATTCAATCAGATGCATCACAAGGTCTGCACATGATGCATCTTGTTTGGATCAACGCCTACGGTTGTCCCCGTACTTGGGATGCGACTTGTCCTCTCCACACAAGGTTCTTACCTTGCTTACCTTTGGTCATTCTGACCTGTTGCTTAGCTTCTAGTCACTCAACCACCAATTTTTCTCGATTTCTTGAGATTCTCCTAGCATCTTTTGACCTAATCAACCAACCACTGAGGTTTCTCGACTCATCGAGATTCTCCAAGAATCTTTGAACTGACAGGTCCATCAACCATCGAGATTTCTCATCCCATCGAGATTCTCCTGGTGTCTTTGACCTTAGCAAAGTCTAACACATTACCTACACACTCAACATAGCATATGAGTTAACAAAATAACTTAACTTTGAATCATTGCCATTATCAAAACCTAGGTTCGATTATCTCGTGCCTTTGCACCAACACAAATGGATCTTTGCATGGAAGTCCAAGGGTGAGGTTTTGGCAGCGTAAAGTCCAAGCATGTGGTATTGGCAGCATAAGTCCAAATGAACCTTGGCAAAGGACCCGTTAGCATGACATAGCCAATGGAAGCACTTGAAGACTAATGAAAAAGATGAAGAGTCATGGACTCGAGGGATCCGAGAGGCGTGAGGTTGATATAGGTGGCTTGAAGCCTTAGGTCTAGGCTAAGGGTGGTCAATCAAGTATAAGGGGATCATACTTGGGTTAAACCTCATGTTTGAGGTTTACTAATCGATTGGGATTATGGACTAGTCGATTGACTAAGTGTTTGACACTCGGAGCCTTGTTGACTCAGTGTAGTCAACTGAAATTAAGACCATTCGACTGAGGCTCAACTGCTCAGCTGAGGTTGTGGCAGTCGACTGCCATGTATGGTCAGTCGACTTATGGCAATATAGCAATCCACAAATTCTTGGGTAGTCGACTGGCCAATCGACTATAGGCCAACAGTCGACTACTGCTAAGAGCAGTCAACTGCTGAGGTACTCGTTGGACAGATTCCAACATAGATGGAGTTGTTGTGAGACAATGGTATTGAGGCCAGTCAACTACTGGGTTAGAGCAGTCGACTTGAAGGTGAAAAATCAGCCCGAGCTCAGCTTTATGGAGGATTTGGGGAAGCCAGTTTTGGGTGATCTTGAAGGGGAATTGTTGTTGCATTCAAGACCTTCCAAGCTCATCTAAAGAAACCAAAGTGCATGCAATCAAAAACTCTATTTGTAAAGTGTTCTTTACTTTTAATTGTTTGTATTTGCTTTGTATTTTATTTTGGTTGTATTCTTATTGTTGTAAGACCTTGTAAGAGGTTTCTCCACCTTCATTGTCATACCAAGAAGGAGAAGTTTGATAGTGGTGGTGTGCATCACTAGAGCTCGCCCTGTGAAGTAGGAACCCTAGTTTCGAACCATGTAAATACTCTTGTCTTGTGGTGTGTGATTGTATTTGTTATTTTACATTATTATTCTGTTGCATATTACTAACAAATTATAGACGAGCATGTAATCCATCGAAGCGAAGCGAAAATTTCTATTCACCCCTCCCCCCTCTAGTGCGACATCATCGACCCTACAATTGGTATCAGAGCCCTGTGTGCTTAGAAGAACAAGTCGCACTGATTACCAACCCTATAATTTGTATCATATAAAGGATGCTCTTCAAGGATTAACAACTAAGGGAGCAACGCGCTAGAAGAAATGGAGTTTCAAGATTGATTGGGGGATGACATTACGACTCCGCCTTCCTTCAACCGTGAAAATTTTGCATATTTAAAAAGGTAGAATGATGTATTTTCTTATATGTGATTTTGATAATTGGATTAGCATTGAAGTAGGTTTCAAAGTTCTCATGGACAAAAAGGGAAGACTCCTCAAGAAGAAGAAATGGATGGAGGAGCAAGTCCAAAAATTTGAGACCAACAACAAGGTAACAAAAATATTGGTTAATGTAATACCTAATAATCTATTGTTTAAGATAGAAGAATTTGAGGATGCCAAGGATTTATTGGACAAGCTAGCCAAGCTTCACAAAAAACCATCCGTAGCTCAAGTAGAGGAGGAATGCTTGTCCTCTCAAGCTCATGAAAATTCAAAGGTTGATAGGTGTTCAACATCCGAAGAAGAAATTCAGGAAGCTTCCATCTCTAGGATTGAGGGGGAGGAGAGACATCTACCTCTGAACAAAAATGAAGAACAACTTCAAGACTCTTTTCTAGGCAACTCAAGCATATGCATTAAAAATAAAAATCATATTATATGTTTAGAGTTTAGGAAACATGGACATTACAAGAGTAAATGCCTAAAATTGGCTAAGAAGAAGGTTCCCATGGCACCTAAAGTCAAGGAAAAGTCCAAGGAAGCCGGAGCCGCAACATGTAAAGGCAAGGAGTACATTGTGTGCTTCAAGTGCTAACAAAGGGGGCATTATGGAAGCCAATATCCTAGGGGGAGTCTCTCTAAGAAGGACAAAAGAGGAGCTTCACAAGTAGGGGGAGCTAAGGCAAACCCTAAGGTAACATTTAATAATGCTCCTACTTTATGTAAGGTCAAAAAGCATGCTAGGAATAATTTTAATGCACTTGCTATCGTTCATGATAAAAATCATGCTATAAATAAGAATAGATATTATTGATTAGGTGCTAAACATGTTAGTTTGCCTAAAGATAATTCTAGGTCAATCCCACATAAGGATAACAAGAACCTAGGCATTAACCCGAGGAAGGGTAGACATATGCCTAGGAAGAAATATGTCTAAGGAATTAATAGGAAAAAAAAATTGGACAAATTAGAGGTTGAAAATCAAGCTTTGATGTCAAAGCTTGAGAAAATAGAAAAGACCCTTAGGAAAATAGAAAATATGATTCAAGGGTCAAATAGTCAAAGTCTAGGTGTTAGGAGGTAAGAATTGCCTAAGGACAAGATATGTTTGGGTCACAATCCTATGCCTAAGAAGGTAATGTTGACTTACCACAATGTTCCATTTGCTTATGGAATAAATACTAGGTCTAGGAAAGCCAAGGTCGCAAGGGAGTCTATCCCTAGAGTTGACCATGGTAAGTGTCTAGTGGCTAAGGTTTCAAAGAGACTTAGGAAAGTCACTAACAAAGTTACAAAGGGAGTTATCCCTAGGATTAACCTTGAAAAGACCCAAATGACCAAGGCTTCAAAGCCTAGAAGGGTCATTAGGAGAGTAGCTAGGGAAGTTATCCCTAGTGAATACCTAGTTAACCCAAGGAGCTCCAATAGGTATTGAGTAACTAGGAGCGTGATCCCTTAACGCTAGATGGGTTTAGGATGTGTCAACACTAAATGGATGGGTAGTTAACCTAACCATGGTAGGGTTGACACTTTAGGGCATTTTCAGGGTTAAGTGATACATTGAAAATGAATTTATATTTTATTCTAAAATATTTTAGGATGTGTCAATAAAATTTGAGAAGTTTGAAAAATCAATCATAATAGGCACAAGATAGGTTTTAGATTCATAGTGTGTCATTTTTTATTTTTGACACACTTGGGTAATTGATGAATTATGTAAAAATGGGTTTTAATCCTAGTGAATGGCAATTAAGCTTGAAATCAAGATATTCTTATACCTTTATATTTTATTTGTCATTCTTTGGTTGCCATATGCCATGTCATGACATTATGCTTCATATAATTATTTAAATGTCATGATCATGCTTTGGGTAATCTGTGTCAAGCTTGTGTTTAGGTTTAATTTTTAATGTCATGACATCATGATTCATTGGCTATGTTTTAATTTATGCTATCATTTATGCCATGATCATATTCCATGCATTAAGGTTAATAAAATTGAATTAAGGACAATGTCATGATTTGAAGTCCCATGATAAGGGAATCAAATTGAGTTGCCTAGATAAAATGCATGAGACCTTATATAGGGAAGAACCTAAATCCACATCTCACAAATACATTAAATTGACATGTGTATGTATTGATACACCCTAGACACATGTGAGATGTTAGGAAAATGAGTTAAGTTTAAGGTGCATAGATGTTGCATCTAGATGAACTCAAACTCATAAAATAACATGGATGAATCATGAGGAAAGCTAATGTACAAGTAATGTACATCAAACCCATAGACCATGGTTCAAAATAAGGCTTGAAAAAGATTTTAAAATTATTTTGAAAAAAACTTAGTGAAGTCTATCTTTTGATAGCAATCACCATTGAACAAGTTGATACAAGTTAGGCCAAAAATATTGAAGTTATCAATTCTTTTAAACTTTATATCACTACTTCAATTTAATGGGTATTTTATTATAAAAAAAAATTTCACCCATTATATTTGATGTAAGTAATATATGTATGAATTTTTAAAAAATTTTAAATTATGTATAATTACTTATGCTTTTTGAAAATTCAATTTCTGAAACTGTTTTCTGCACATTGCAAAAACCAATCGACTGTTGCTTGGAGAGGTCGATTGGTGATGAGGCAATCAATTGGTTTCTGATTTCAGTCGACTACTGAAGCTGATTTTAGCTTAACAAGGTTTGTTTAGCCATGTATCAGCTAGTTTATGTTACCCTAATGTCTCCTAACCCTATGATATGCTTTGGAAAGAATTGGAAGGGTGAAATAATCATTGAAAATGATTAAGAGACTTGTTTAGGGTGGAGTATTGAATTTTAAGGGAGGTTAAAGTTTAAGTTTAAACTTTTATCCTTATTTTCGATAGGTTAAGATTCCTATAGGCTTAGGAACTATCTAAGGACATTGTTGGTGCAATAGTCAAGGGGGAGCAAGCCTTTTTGGGGAGTGTGTCCATCTTGGGATGATGGATGCAATTTTAACCAAAGGGGTAGAAGTGAGGAATTGGTAAACCTTCATTATGGATTGTATTTCATTTAGTGATATGTGATTTATCATTAGGAAGAGTGAAGGCATCCAAGATGTTTTTGGACCAAGGGGGAGAATGTAGGATCTCTTTGAGAGATGAGGCATTGAAAACCTTGGTAGTATTTTTTATATATGCCAAAGGGGGAGAAGTGAGGTTTAAGTTAGGTAAACCTTCAGTATGTTTTGCCATTGGAAGAGTTAAGTTGGGTTATTATTAGCCTAACTTAAAGGTATTGTCAAACATCAAAAAGGGGGAGATTGTTGGTGCAATAGGCCCCGGATCAATGTTGCCGAAACTCAAGTAGGATTCGAGTAGTTTTTTGATGTTGACAATGGGTTTGACCATTGTTTAACTATATGGTTTAACCATATGTGTAACCATATGACTAGTGGATGATTGGAAAATCCAAAGTCATCCGGGGGAGATTATTTGGGGGAGACCGTTGGAGCAATCAACCTCGGAAGTCCAAGTTTGGATACTTGGCAAGGAAAGTCCAAATATGAATATTTGGCAAGGGAAGTCCAAAGGTAAAGTCTTGACAACATAAGTCCAAGTGTGTAGTCTTGGCAGCGTAAAGTCTAAGTAAACTTTTGATATTTGAAAGTCCAACATGGAGTTGGCAAGAAAAGTCCAACATGGAGTTGGCAAGAAAAGTCCAAGCATGGTCTTGGCATGGAATGTCCAAGTCATGGGTACATGGCAATTGAAAGTCCAAGCATGGTCTTGGCAATTCGAAAGTCCAAGTCATGGGTACTTGGCAATTGAAAGTCCAAGTCATGGGTACTTGGCAAAGGGAAAGTTCAAAGGTAGGTTTGACAGCGTAAATTCCAAGCATGTAGTCTTAGTGACGAAAGTCCAAATGGATCTTAGCAAGGAAGTCCAGGGGTGAGGCTTTGGCAGCATAAAGTCCAAGTATGTGGTGTTGGCAGTATAAATCCAAATGAACCTTAGCAAAGGGCCTAGATAGCATGACATAGCTGATGGAAGCACCTGAAGGTTAACACGAAGGATGAAGAGTCATGGACTCGAGGGATCCGAGAGTCGTGAAGCTGATGGAGGTGACTAGAAGGCTTAGGTATAGGCTAAGGGTGGTCAATCAAGTATGAGGGGATCATACTTGGGTTAAACCTCATGTTTGAGGTTTACCAGTCGACTGGAGTTGTGGACCAGTTGGTTGGCCAAGTGTATGACACTTAGTAGCCTTGTTGACTCGGAGCAGTCGACAGAGATTATGACTAGTCGACTGAGGCTTGACTTCTCAGCTGAGGCTGTGTATGGGCAGTCGATTGACCTTGGGCAATCGACTGATGGCATTGTAGCACTCCATAAATTCTTGGGTAGTCGACTGGATAGTTAACTACAGGCTAACAGTCGACTGCTGAGGTATTCGTTGGGCATATTCCAACGTGGATGGAGTTGTTGTGAGACAATGGTATTGAGGTCAGTCGACTGCTCTTACCCAGCAGTCCACTAGAATGTGAAAAATCAACCTGAGCTCAGCTTTATAAGGAGGCTTCGTGGAGGATTTGGGGTAGTTGGTTTTTGGTGATCTTGAAGGGAAATTGTTGCTGCATTACAAACCTTCCAAGATTGTCCAATGCAACCAAGGTGTAAGCAATCAAAAGGTCTCTTTGCAAAGTGTTCTTTACTTTTAATTGTTTGTATTTGCATTATATTTCATTTTGATTGTATTCTTATTTTTGTAAGACCATGTAAGAGATTTCTTCACCTATAGTGTAATTCCGAGAAGGAGAAGTTTGATTGTGGCAGTGTGCATCATTAGAGCTCAATTAGAGCTCGCCCAATGGAGTAGGAACCCTGGTGCCGAACTGCATAAATACCCTTGTCTTGTGGTTTGTTCTCGTATTTGTTATTTTACTTTATTATTCCGCTGCATATTACTAACAAATTGTTGGCGAGCATGCAATCCATCGAAGTGAAGAAAAAATCACTATTCACCCCCCTCTAGCACGACGTCATCGACCCTACAAAGAGGACATCAAAGTATAGAAAGACATCCGATACTAGAAGAGAATAAGAGTATAAACTAGACTAGTTGGTGTCGTAGTGGATTCTTCCTATCCTGGAGCTTCTTCTCCTCGATCCCTCTGAATCCTTTTCCCTTCTACTCCTTCCTGTCGATCAGATTCCCTTCCTCCTTAACTCTAGAATTTTTATAGACTTTTTTGAATAGAAAATTGGGAAATTAGTTGCAAGAAATTCATAACGGCATTGAGAAAAATCATGATTTCGATTATCCCACAGCACGCCCATGCCATTTGGCATGATCTGAGCATGTTAGGAGTTGTGGAGACCTAGCATGCCCCTGAATCGGGGGTGCTGAAAGAGCTGGGCACGGGTGTGCCCCCTGGCTTGCCCTGGGCATGTTAGACACTAGGAAGTTCGGAAAATGGGCATTGTGGCTCCGTTTACTCCCCATTTCATTATGGTTTTTCTCCGTGGCTCTATTATGCCTTCTTTTGTCCCTCCTGAGAGTAAAAACATAGAAAACACAGTTATATGGACTAAAAATGCAATATGAAAATAAAAACTGTGTTTTATGCATGATATGTAAACAAAACCTACGAATTACATGCTAAATAAGGGCAAAAAAGTGTGTGTGATTCACACTCATCACACCCCCAAACTTAAACTTTTGCTTGTCCTCAAGCAAAGAAAAAGAAAGAAATTATGAGTGAGAATCATGATAACTTATTAAAAACTCATCCCAAGTTTACTTAGTCTTGTCGATTCGATCCCATTGGCTTAACTAAAAGATTCTTGTAGTCCATGTGAATTTTTGACCTTTAAGATTTTGGACACCAATCCGAGTCAAATATCCTTTCTACCATGTTCCTCACATATCCAGCATAGAAACACTTACCAGCTAGTATGCTTGGATCATCATTTCCCCATTATACTTAGTCTCAAAGGAGCACTCAAGATCAAGGAGAAGAAAAGTAGAAAATAAATATCAAGTATTTCCCCAGTAACTAGTTGGCCTCCGAGGGGCACCCCTATGTGTGTTTCCCCATAGCTACTTGGTCACAAAGGGGAACTTTAATGATATCTCATCTTTCCTTTTTTCCATTTTTTTTCAATCTCTTTTTCTTTTTCTTTATCTATCTCTCTCTCCCCTTTTTTTTTAACTCTTGAAATAAGTGTTTCTCTAGTAACTAAGTATTGTGAAAGTCCCTATGAATATTTGAGTACTAGTCCAGTATAGGGATGAATTCTTTTTGGATACTTCTACCCTATAGATTGTGTAAAAAGTGAAACAAAGTTCTTATCAAGTAGGCAAAAAGGATCATTACCGATCTTAACTAAGTTCAGTTATATTACCTTGAATAGAAGAAATAACAAGATATCATATATTACCTGGTTTGTATGCAAAGTAATATGTGCAGAAAAATATGCTAACAATGCGAGGAAATATGCGAATGTATTCTAATAATGCAAGGTATTATGCACATAAAATATGCGAAATTCTGTTAAATAGGAAATTAACTAACTACCCCCCCCCCAACTTAAAATATGCATTGTCCTCAATCTATAGAATGGTAACAATAAAGTAAATACTGAAGAATTGGAGGTGGAAAGAAATGACCATGCGAAAGGTGCCAATGGTACATGGCCTCTATCATCTGCCTTTGAGTCCTAAGTTCAGCCTGCTACTCCATTAGGTCTATTCCTATATCTTGATCATAAAGTTAAATTGATGCAAATTGAAAAAAAAGGAAATTTTAAATGTTTAAAAGGAAAAAAAATTGAGTAAGGATGTCCATCAGCTCTGGATTGCAGCTTAAAAAGTTCTTATATTGAGTATTGATGCACCCGTATCATTCTGCAAGTGAATTCTCTAATATTTATTGCATTTGGGTTAGAAAGATTAAATTGGATCCTATCATTTCCTATTCCTAAAGATAATGTCTTACTTTTCACACCAATAAGAGCTCCAACGGAAGCTAAGAAGGGTCTCACTAAGATAATAGGGGTTTCAGTAGTGTAGCCCATATCTAAGATAAGAAAGTCAGTAGGTATTGTAAATCTTCCTACTACCACTGGGATATCTTCTAGCATGCCTAAGGGTTGCCTTATTGTTTCATCGGCTAGTCGCAAGGTCATTTTAGTTGGCTTTAATCCTTTTAGCCTCATTATTTCATAAAAGGAAGTCGGTATGAGATTCATGACAGACCCTAGGTCACATATAGCTATATTGAAATCAAAGTTACAAATTTCACATGGAATTATAAAGTCACCTAGATCGTTCAGTTTAAGAGGAGATTTATTTAGAGGTACCATGTTTCTTTCTCCTTCTATAGTGATGGATGCACAATCCTTGACTTCTCTTTTCTTCTCCTCAAGTTGCTCATCAACTTCTACTTCAACCATGCTAAAGAAAGTTGCAGGGGCCTCATATTTACTTTCATTGTGATGTGCTATTATAGATACAACGTTGCATCTTTCTATGGAGTTGATTTATGGTTTCCCTAGGAATCTTCCTGGTGCTCTTGCGGGTGAATTTGCTATTTGCATCAACTAAGTTTCCAATATTTTAGCTTGGTTAGCTAAGTTGTTGACCTAGCTTACAAGTGTTGGATTGCTTCGTTAGTTTCTTTGTGTTGTCGATCTGAATTCCTCATATGCTGTTGGAACTCATGGTTACTGGTAGTTTGGGATTTAATAAAATTTTCTATCATCTTTTCTAAGTTAGCTATCTGCCCTTATTGATATCCTTCTGGTTGTCCTGGATTGTTATGATTAACTTTGTTCTGAATATTTCGGTATGAAAAGTTGGGATGATTCCTCCACCCTGGATTATAGGAGTTGGAATAGGGATTGTTCATGGGGAATTGGTTGAAATTATTAATGGCATCAATCTGCTCCACGGGTGTTGAGAGTCCTATATGATAATTTTGTGTTGAATGTCTTGGAATGTTAAATATCTCCCAAGAAATATTAGTGGTATTAATAGCATTAACATTGAATTGTTCAAAATTTTGAGATAAATTATCTACTTTTGTTGTCAATAGATCTAAAGTGCTTACCTCATAATTACCTAGTGTCTAAGTGGGGTTTCCTCCTTCCATAGCCTATTGGTGGTGATGGAGAGCGACACTTTCGATGATATCGAATGCTTTGTCTAATGTTTGTTCATTAGGGTCCCACCTGCGGCAAAGTCTAGAGAGATTTTTGTAGAATAAGATATACCATTGTAGAATGTGTGGATGATTAGCCATCTTTCGAGTCCATAATGGGGGCATTGCTGCAGTAATCCTTTGAAACGATCTCAATCTTCAAAAAGTGACTCTCTGTCTTTTTGTGAGAATTTTGTGATTTGATGGCGGAAGTTTGCTGTCTTACTTGGAGGAAAGTATTTCTTGAGGAATTTCTGCTCAAGCTGATCCCATGTCATCATGAAGTCTGTGGGGAAAGAATGTAGCTAGGCTCTTGCCTAGTCTCAAAGTGAGAAAGGGAACAACCTTAACCTGATAGCGTCTGTTGAAGCCCCATTAAATTTTAGAGTTTCACAAAATTCTAAAAATACCTCTAGGTGCAAATTAGGGTCTTCTGTAGCTCCTCCTTTGAACTGATGTTGTTGTATCATAGACAGTAACGCTGGTTTCAATTCAAAGTTGTTTTCTTCGATGGGAGGTCTTCGTATGCTCGACCTTAGCCCTCTTGTAGTTGGGGCGGCATCGTCCTTCAAAGGTTTGTTTTCCTTCTGTGCTTCCATAACAGTAGATTGGGCTTCCTTAAGTCATTTCTGGAGTCTTTGCCTAGCAAGGAGGGTTCTTTCTATCTCAGGATCTTCTTCTATTAGTTCTCCCTGTCTAGTTAATCTATGCATAAAACAAGAAATGTACTCCAAAGGAAAATGATTATAGCAATGATAATGAAAGTATATATAAATAAATAAAGATCTAGATTAACCTAATTGCTAATAAACTAATATTGATGTAGTCCCTGACATCGATGCCAAAAACATGATGTGCAGTCAACCCACAAGCGTACGCTCATCGTCAAGTAATACAAATATTGATCCCATAGAGACTTTGGCAAGTACTAGTTGTTTGCAAAGGAAGATTATCTAGAAGAATGAATTGGTTGAGTAATGGTCAAGTAAGGAAGATCAGATTAAAGAATTGCTTTTGAGATTTATCCTAGGATGTTGGTTTTATTTGTTATATCAGTTATTAAGGAGAGATTCTCAAGTATTGGTATGTATTCATGATGTAAAAATGTTCTAAGGTAATCATTAGCCTCTCTCGAGGTTGTAATGTTATATTACGTAGACACGATTTCTACTTTCCCTGTATTCGAACTCCGGCGACCTTGTTACCTAGAATCCTATCACTAGATTTAGGCAGTCAAAACCTTAGTTCTACTACCGGGGAATCATAAGAATATGTCCAAGTAATTCTTTGATGCTCTTAAAATCCGCGAGAGGTTTAATTACTTTCACAACATCTGTTCGTAGATAACTTTTGACGCTGCAGGAACTTGTCACTAGAACCCAGTGAAATTATTTAGACTTTAATCGTTACTTATAACAAAATTCTCACATTTAGTTCTATGGATCCAAGGTCTTGGTTCACAGCTAAGTACGTCCCTTAACCCCTAAGAACACACGGAAGAGTGGCTAGCAATTATGTAATGTTAATCCAAAAACACATGATAGAACTAAATCACGAAATATATATCAATAAATAAAAAAGAATCATCCAAGAGAACATGACATAGAGCTACTCCCTAATCTTAGGACCAAGGAGAATTACTTTACAGTTGGGAAAGAAGAAGACATTGAAGTATAGAAATAAATCCAATACTAGAAGAGAATAAGAGTAAAAACTGGGCTAGTTATTGTCGTAGAGGCTTCTTCCTGTCCTAGAGCTTCTCCTCCTCAATCCCTCTGAATCCTTTTCCCTTCTACTCTTTCCTCCCGAGCGGATTTTCTTCCAACTTAATTCTAGGGTTTTTATAGACTTTTCTGGAGAGAAAATCAAGAAATTAGTTGTAAATTCCATTTGACACTGCCTAGGCATGCTAGGCATTGTGAAGACCTAGCATGCCCCAGAATTGGGCGTGCTAAAAGAGTTGGGCATGAGCATGCCCTCTGGCACACTCTGGGCATGTTAGTCACTAGGAAATCTAGAAAATGGGTGTTGTGGCTCTGTTTGCTTCTCGTTTCGTCGCGGTTTTCCTCTATTGCTCTATTATGTCTTCTTTTGTCCCTCCTGAGAGTAAAAATATAGAAACCACAATTATCTGAACTAAAAATGCAATATGAAGGTAAAAGCTATGTTTTATTCATAATATGTAAATAAAACCTACGAATTGCATGGAAAATAAGACCTAAAAAGTGTGTATCATTCAAACTCATCATGAGCATACAAAAATTGTCTTTATACATTTGTCTTTCTTTCTTTAATTTTTGCACTAGATTAATGTTTCTTTACATTTTTTAATCTTTTCTTAATATTTGTTTAATTTAAATCTTGCACTAGTGTAAATTTTCTCATTCTAGTAAAATTTTTTCATTAGATAAATTTTGTTGCAAATTTTAGTAAAATTAGAAAATGTCACATTTAGAGGGATATAGCATCGTTCGGTCTCCTCTCTTTAATGGAGAGGACTTTAGTTATTGGAAGAGGTGAATAGAGTGCTATTTGAAAAATAGATCTTGATGTTTGGTTTTATATTAGAAAAGGTTTCATTGCTCTAGTAGATAACTTGGGAGAGTTGCTATATCTAAAGAAATGGACAATAGACATAAGGAAAAGTGCTTAAGTCGATTACAAGACCCATAACACCTTGCAATGCGAACTTACTAAAGAAGAGCTCAATAGAGTTGGACCATTCAAAAACTCTAAATAACTTTGGAATAAATTGATAGAATTGCATGAAGGAACAAATGCCACTAGGATAGGAAAACGTGACTATAGGGAGTTGCTTCGGAGACTCATTGGCTCCCTTGTCCCCGGATTAAAATTTTCACCAATGAAAAAACTAATCCGGATGGGATGAGTTTCCTTAGCACAACCTATTCGTCGTCGTGCTAACAACTTGAGTGATCGCTTGAACAAACTAGTTGTTCAAGCAACACAACTCTTCTAGTTGGTTAGCCGCGGAAGAGACGACGGACGGATCACCGGTTTTTGTGTTTGTCTTCGGGGTCCATGATTATACAAAATATATACATACGCACACTTGTATAATCAACACATAAAATAACATGCTAAGATCAGAAAATAAAGTTGTACCACTTTATACCTTATGATCTTCTACTGTATGTCCTATCCTCCTCGTGGACGACGTGTGGGCGAAGATCCTCCACGAGTAGAAGCCTTCTAGATCGCGTTCTTCCCTTCCTTGTCCGCTGCGAACAAAGAGAAGAACCAACAAAACCTTTCCTTTCTAGAACCGGCCACCAAGCAAGGGAGTTTGATGCAACCGCCGGCCAAGGAACGAAGGGATGAGCGTCGGCCAACCTTGAAGAGAGGTTGCTGCCGACCACCTAGAGGTTGGAGAAGCACCGGCCACCAATTGTTGGAGGACCGCCGGCCACCAAAGATCAAAGGAGAAGGAAGAGGGCCAGCCAAAGCTTAGAGAAAGAAGGAGTGAGCGCCGGCCACCAAGGAGAAAAGGAAGAAGATGGGCGCCGGCTTCTTGTCCAAGAGTTGCCACCCAAAACTTTGCTTCCAAACCCTAGCCGCCCAAACTAAAACCCTAACTCCAAAATTGAACCTCTTTTGCCGCCCAACCTAAACCCTCTATTTATAGAATAGGGCTTAAGCCTCCTTTAATCTCCACCGTCAGATCTAGGGATTTAATCTCCACCATCGGATCTAGGGTTTTATCCCAACCGTCGGATCTAGGGTTTCATCCCAACCGTCAGATCTAGGATTTCATCCCAACCGTCGGATCTAGGGTTTCATCCCAACCGTCAGATCTAGGGTTTCATCCCAACCGTCGGATCTAGGGATTTAATCCCAACCGTCGATTCTAGGGTTTCATCCTAACCATCGGATCTAGGGATTTAATCCCAACCGTTGGTTCTAGGGTTTCATCCCAACCATCGGATCTAGGGATTTAATCCCAACCGTTGGTTCTAGAGTTTTGTTTTACATCCTTGGATCTAGACTTCTTTAGGATTATATTAGGCTACGATAGGGACCATAAGGAGGAGTTGGATCTTGGCCACCCGATGGATCGGAACCACACTAACTTGATCCATCAATGATGTTCCATTCCACTAGAGGATCATCATTGAACTACCTCACCAACCCCCATAAATTAATATGGGCTCCATATATTATTTGTACATTCATCTCCCCGTGTTTAAGATATCGAATGTCAGTCAATTAATTGATTTACTGACCATCAATTAATTAACATCTAATTCCTCGAGTAGTACCACTCAACCTTATCATCATGTTGACTAAGTCAACCAGCTGGGTTTACATGATGAACCTTATGAGCTCCTCAAGGGGACATCATCAACCTAATATATAGGACACGGTTTCCTCCTATAATCAACGGCACACCATGTAAATAATATTATTTCCCAACTTACCGGGCATATTGATTTAATCCATTTAAATCTCACCCTTTGGTAAATCAAAGAAATAAATACTAAGTACATGTGCCCGTTATTATATCGAGATTAAGAGCACGTACAACATAATATCCGAGGTCCGATTCAATTATGTAGTCAGCAATTAATTGAATCACCTCTATGTCGGTCCTGCTCAATACACCTAAGTGTACTAGTGTAACTCCATGTTCAAGACAAAACAATACCAAGCTACACTACAACCATGCCAATGGTTTGTCCAAAACCATTTTGGTTGTGAGCCTCTACTTATATTTTACAAGGGACTGATAACATGATCTTCTGTGCCACACCAAGCACCATGTTATCTACATTGTAAAATATTAGACAATATGCACACACATATAATAAATATATAAAGTGCAAACAATGATCATGTGATTCTTATTCTAAAATAAAATGTTCATACAAAAAGAGCTAGACTTTCAGTATACATTCCAACAATCTCCCACTTATACTAAAAGACTATGCCGTCATCACACTGCCATACATCTGATCCCCATGTCCTCCACATGCCTATCAAACGCTTTCGCTGGAAGGGCCTTAGTGAATGGATCCGCCAGGTTATCCTCTGATGCAATCTTGGCGACAACAACTTCTCCTCGCTTTACGATCTCTCGTATAAGGTGGTACTTGCGCTCTATGTGTTTACTCGCCTTATGGGCTCGTGGTTCCTTCAAGTTTGCAACTGCACCACTGTTATCACAATAAATTGTGATAGTTCTGTGCAAACCAGGAATCACATCCAAGTCCATCAAGAAGTTCCTTAGCCATACAGCTTCCTTGGCTGCCTCAGAGGCTGCCACATACTCAGCTTCCATGGTAGAGTCCGCCACGCATTTCTGCTTGACACTCCTCCATACTATGGCTCCACCTCCAAAAGTAAACACAAACCCTGAGGTAGACTTACTCTTGTCCCTATCTGATTGGAAATCCGAATCCGTGTAACCCACTGACTAATTGATTCTGCCCTAGAAACCAAAGATATAATCCCTAGTCCTTCCTCGTACTTCAATATATGCTTTACCGCACCCAATGTCCCCGTCTCAGATTACTCGATATCCGCTAACCATGCCCACTAAAGCAGATATCCTCTCATACATAGCATAGCATACATAAGGCTTCCTACGCCAAACATAAGGAACCGCCTTCATGTCCTCTATCTCCTTTGATGTTTTGGGACACATCTCTTAGATAAAGGAACTCCATGCCTAAAAGGTAGAAAACCTTTCTTGAGTTCTGCATGCTAAAACGAGCAAGGATAGTGTCAATGTATGAAGCTTCGAGATAAGCACAACATCCTTTTCTTGCGATCCCTTATAACTTTGATCCCAAGGATGTGTCCCACTTCTCCCAAGTCCTTCATGTCAAACTGCTTGACAACCATACCCTTACGCCGATAACACTTTGATATTGTTGCCAACTAACAAAATGTCATCTACGATAGTACAAGAAACACCACTACGCTTCACCACATCTCTTGTATACACAAGGCTCATCCGACTTTGAATAAATCCATATGACCGGATTACCTCATCAAAGCGATGTTCCAAGATCTAGAAGCTTGCTTCAATCCATAAATGGACCGATTAAGCTTACATACAAGATGCTCTTTGCCTTTAGCAATGAATCCTCCGTTATCGTGATATAGATGTTCTCCTCAAGACTTCCATTAAGGAAAGCCGCCTTGACATCCATCCACAAATCTCATAATCCATATGAGCATTATAGATAAGAGAATCCGATAGACTTAAGCATAGCTATCGTGAAAAGGTCTCTCATAATCGATACCCTCTTTCGAGTATACCCTTCGCAATAAGCCTAGCTTTGAAGGTCTAAACCTTCCCGCCCACTCTCTCTTTCTCTTATAGATCCACTTGCATCCAATGGCTTTTACACCATCGGGTGGCTCTACTAGCTCCCATGACTGATTAGAATCCATAGATTCTATCTCTCGAATTCATCGTGACTTTTGCCAAGATACTGATTCTATCTTGGAGTGCCTCATATATGTCCAGGATCAGTTCATGTTCACTGTGACTAAGTCCAAGACTCTCCCAAAAACATGAATCTCTCGGGTTGTCTAACAACCTCCCACTACGACGAGGTGCCTCCCGTGTATGCTCGTGACACGCGGCAGTGCTGACTTGTGGTATCTCCTCTGTACCGGTGGTACCAAGTCGGACTTCGTCAACTCCTCAAGAACAATCCTACTCGTGGGCTTGTGGTTCATCACATAGTCCTCCTCTAGAAATCCATTCAGACTCACGATCACCTTCGATCTCTAGGACTATAGAATAAACCACCCTTCGCTCCTTTAGGGTAGCCAACAAACAAGCGCATTCAGACGAGATTCCAACTTACCAAAGATCTCCTTCAAAGACATGTGCTGACTACCCCAAATCCGAATATGTCTTAGACTAGGTTTTCGCCCACCACAACTCAGGGGAGTAGAAGGTATCGATTTAGATGGAACCAAGTTCGTAATGTGTGTCTATTTCCAAAGAGCAAACCCCGTAACGAATCGTAACTCAATAACTCATCATAGATCCGACCATCTCCATAAGAGTCCTATTCCTTCGCCTCCGCCACACCATTCTCATTGGGTGTGCCAGTGCACAATTGGGATCAATCCCAACCGATAAGTAACTCCTAAACTCTCCCAAGAGGTACTCGCCACCACGATCGATCGAATGTCTTGATACTTTACCTGACGGTTCTCCACATCACCTTGAATTTGAACTCCAAAGCATCTGACTAAGGCGCATCAAGTAAATGTATCCATATCTTGAATAATCGTCTATAAAAGAGACGAAATATTCAAAACCACCTCTTGCCTCTGGATAGACATAGGATCCGACAAATTAAGAATGAACCAATTCTAACACATCTTTGGCTCTATACCCCTGGCCTTGAAAGGCCTCTTGGTCATTTTACCTTCCAAGCAAGATTCGCAGTTGGGGAGATCCTCCACCACTAATGAACCTAAAGGTCCATCACCTATCAACCTTCAATTCTACTTAGGTTAATATGACTGCTTCTTAGATGCCAAAGATATGTTTGGTTCATTCATGAAGGTTCTTTTCTCTTATTAGACTTAGAAGATGAGTTATTGATTTCTATATGCATCGGGAGTTTTTGGGTTCAAGAGTATATAAATTGCCAACCAATGTACTGTATCAGATAATCTCCCTATTCCTTTTTATAACCACTTTGTCATTAAAAGAAACAGAATATCCATCCATAAACAATTTAGAAACTGAAATTAAATTCTTTCTAAAAGTAGGTACATAAAGACAATCTCTCAAAACCAAAATTTTATTCCTATCAAAAGATAAATAAACGTCTCCCACTGCAATAGCCACCACCTTTGAAGCATTGCCTATGAAGACGGTAATCTCTCCCTCAGCTAGTCATCGGGTTTCTTGGAAACCCTGTAAAGTATTGCAGACATGATCAGTGGCTCCTATATCTACACACCAGGCACTGGTAGATAACACCGCTAAACATGTTTCAACAAATAAACAAGAAGATATACCTTTGTTCTTTCGGCGAGGATAGTCCGCCTTCCAATGTCCAGTCTGCTTGCAAGTGAAGCACTTGACTTTAGACTTCTTCACTCCAGCCTGAGGTCCCATTGCCACCTTCTTCGCTCCACCTTGCTTCTTCTTTTTCTTACCTTTCGGTTTAGAGGAAGAAACCTTCTGAGCGACCATGGCTTGAGCAATTTGACGAAAAAGCCCTTCACTCGAGTTTCACCGTAAGCTCACCAACGAATACAACCTCTTGTTCATGTTGTAGTTGAGGCGGAACTGCTCAAAACTCCTAGGCAGAGACTGGAGAATGATATCGACCTCGGTTTCCCCATCGATCTCAGCTCCGAGGACTTCCATCTCATTAAGATGAGCCATCATCTTGAGAACATGATCCCTAACGGGTGTTCCCTCGATCATGGTGGTCGTCATCAAGTTTCTCATCGCCTCGCCTAGCCGCCTACTACTCGATGTCCTAAAAGTTCCTTGAGATTGAACATCATGTCATAAGTCGTGGCTATGGCCTCGATGTCGATGTTGCAAAGACATTTGACATAGATGCCAAAATGTAACACCGCTACCATCTCATCCGCCGACCCATTTCTTATAACATTCTTTCTCCTTTCATCGAGTCATCCTGAGGGCTTAGGAGGATAGACTCAAGAGTACAAATTTGTACTCCTCCAGTAGCTAAGACAATATCCAGATTTCTTTTCCAATCAATGTAGTTTGGTCCAAAGAAGCTTATTTTCTTTTAAAATCACAGCAAGTGGGTTGAAAGCCATTTGAAAATCCTAAAAATCACAATGATCAAAATATTAGATTTCAAATATTATTGATTCCTCAAAACAATAAAATCTCGAAATCAACCAACACCTCAAAACACCAAGAATATCGCATGCCACGATAGTGTGGACGTATACGAATTCTACATTTGTAAGAGGAGGTTTTACCCATTAATTTTATTATCTTGTCAACCTTACTTTTTGACAAATAAAATTAATAGTTGGTTCCTCTTTAGCCCTACAAATAAAAGCAGTGACTCCGATGGGGAGGATACTTTTATTTGCATCTAAGTGTGCACCATTACACGATACTAAGGGAATTATTTCGGATTATGTGCCTTACCGATGGGGAAGTACACACGCTCCTAAATAATTTCCTATAACCATTATTTGACCTAGTGATCTGCAAGCAAACCCATCTGATGGGGAGGAAGGCACTCAGAGCCAACGCACAAGTTTGTTGCATCACACGTCAAATTGTAATGGAGGCTGCAGGAATTAATTAAAATATCCCTCTCCCACTTAGTAAATTGAAATCAAGGAATTTTAAAGCATACACAACATGCATATAAAACAAATAAGCAATAAATATGGAAAAAAACAGAATTTTTCCAACTATTATGGCATTGTTCTCCAATACGCATCCCGTCGTGTCACCACCTCGTCCGCTCCATCTTTTCCCGTGTGCAAGTCACCAAAGAGATCCGGGTCGAGATAAATCATTTTAATTTACTTCCATCGATCCTATACTCCACGAAGGAGTGTACAAATAATCTAGATGAAAAGTAAACTAAAATGAACGGCTAAACAATGCCGTATTTAATTACAAAAATTAAATACTAATCTAGCCTCGTCAACCCCGAGGATTGAAATAATATACATACAATCACACACAAAACAATCACATACAACCAAATAGCCATAATAGCCGGATCTTATGCCTGCAACCAAAAAGTTAGCCTATGCACATCCTACTATTATCCGGCATACTCAATATATGATATGTGCATGAAAGTAACCGAATCCAAAACACACAAAACCGGAAACCGTGGCTCTGATACCAAATGTAGGGAGTTGCTTCGGAGACTTATTGGCTCCCTTGTCCCCGGATTAAAATTTTCACCAATGAAAAAACTAATCCGGATGGGATGAGTTTCCTTAGCACAACCTATTCGTCGTCATGCTAACAACTTGAGTGATCGCTTGAACAAACTAGTTGTTCAAGCAACACAACTCTTCTAGTTGGTTAGCCGCGGAAGAGACGACGGACGGATCACCGGTTTTTGTGTTTGTCTTCGGGGTCCATGATTATACAAAATATATACATACGCACACTTGTATAATCAACACATAAAATAACATGCTAAGATCAGAAAATAAAGTTGTACCACTTTATACCTTACGATCTTCTACCGTATGTCCTATCCTCCTCGTGGACGACGTGTGGACGAAGATCCTCCACGAGTAGAAGCTTTCTAGATCGCGTTCTTCCCTTCCTTGTCCGCTGCGAACAAAGAAAAGAACCAAAAAAACCTTTCCTTTCTAGAACCGGCCACCAAGCAAGAGAGTTTGATGCAACCGCCAGCCAAGGAACGAAGGGATGAGCGCCTGCCAACCTTGAAGAGAGGTTGCCGCCGGCCACCTAGAGGTTGGAGAAGCACCGGCCACCAATTGTTGGAGGACCACCGGCCACCAAGGATCAAAGGAGAAGGAAGAGGGCCGGCCAAAGCTTAGAGAAAGAAGGAGTGAGCGCCGACCACCAAGGAGAAAAGGAAGAAGATGGGCGCCGGCTTCTTGTCCAAGAGTTGCCGCCCAAAACTTTGCTTCCAAACCCTAGCCGCCCAAACTAAAACCCTAACTCCAAAATTGAACCTCTTTTGCCGCCCAACCTAAGCCCTCTATTTATAGAATTGGGCTTAAGCCTCCTTTAATCTCCACCGTTGGATCTAGGGATTTAATCTCCACCGTCGGATCTAGGGTTTTATCCCAACCGTCAGATCTAAGGTTTCATCCCAACCGTCGGATCTAGGATTTCATCCCAACCGTCGGATCTAGGGTTTCATCCCAACTGTCAGATATAGGGTTTCATCCCAACCGTCGAATCTAGGGATTTAATCCCAACCGTCGATTCTAGGGTTTCATCCTAACCATCGGATCTAGGGATTTAATCCCAACCGTTGGTTCTAGGGTTTCATCCCAACCATCGGATCTAGGGATTTAATCCAAACCGTTGGTTCTAGAGTTTTGTTTTACATCCTTGGATCTAGACTTCTTTAGGATTATATTAGGCTATGATAGGGACCATAAGGAGGAGTTGGATCTTGGCCACCCGATGGATCGGAACCACACTAACTTGATCCATCAATGATGTTCCATTCCACTAGAGGATCATCATTGAACTACCTCACCAACCGCCATAAATTAATATGGGCTCCATATATTATTTGTACATTCATCTCCCTGTGTTTAAGATATCGAATGTCCATCAATTAATTGATTTACTGACCATCAATTAATTAACATCTAATTCCTCGAGTAGTACCACTCAACCTTATCATCATGTTGACTAAGTCAACCAGCTGGGTTTACATGATGAACCTTATGAGCTCCTCAAGGGGACATCATCAACCTAGTATATAGGACACGGTTTCCTCCTATAATCAACGGCACACCATGTAAATAATATTATTTCCTAACTTACCGGGCATATTGATTTAATCCATTTAAATCTCACCCTTTGGTAAATCAAAGAAATAAATACTAAGTACATGTGCCCATTATTATATCGGGATTAAGATCATGTACAACATAATATCCGAGGTCCGATTCAATTATATAGTCAGTAATTAATTGAATCACCTCTATGTCGATCCTGCTCAATACACCTAAGTGTACTAGTGTAACTCCATGTTCAAGACAAAACAATACCAAGCTACACTACAACCATGCCAATGGTTTGTTCAAAACCATCTTGGTTGTGAGCCTCTACTTATATTTTACAAGGGACTGATAACATGATCTTTTGTGCCACACCAAGCACCATGTTATCTACAATGTAAAATATTAGACAATATGCACACACATATAATAAATATATAAAGTGCAAACAATGATCATGTGATTCTTATTCCAAAATAAAATGTTCATACAAAAAGAGCTAGGCTTTCATTATACATTCCAACAGTGACATGTTGTTAAAAAAGATTTTTAATTGTAAAATGTTATATGGTGAAAGTGTGAGTCAATTGCATACAATGATTCAAGACATTTTAAATGGACTTTACTTAATAAGAAATCAAATAGAAAATCGTGATTTGATTCAATATACACTTAAGGCATTTCCCCGGAACACTTTACGGGCATCCATTGTCGATGCTTATAAATTTTATAGGGATCTTTCCTTAATTAGGTTAGACAAGCTATTTTGCGAACTTGAATTGCATAAACAAGCTAACTCAGGTCAAGTCGAGAATGGTATAGCTTTAATGGCGGGCTCGACTAGAAGCAAAGAAGGAATTAAAGTCAATCATGAGTCTGAAGATGAATCAAAATCAGATATTAATAGAGAGGAGGAGATAGTGAACATGGTTCGAAAGATGTTTGACCGAAAGAAGAGGTTCACAAAAAGAGATGCTAAGAAAGTGGTCAACAACAAACCTAGACCAAGATCGGAGGTAATATGCTACGAGTGCAATGGAAAGGGACATTACATGTCCCAGTACACGAATCTAAAGAAGGAAGAAAAGCTAAGAAAGGAAAAGAAGAAGAAAGAACTCAAAGTGACATGGGATGAGTCGTCATCGGAAGAATCGGATGCGAAAGAACCAAAAAAAACTTCCTCGCATTCATGGCAGCCAACGAGTCCGAAGTCGAATCAATATCTGTGTCTGAGTTCGAGTCTGAGACAAGCCACAGATCCACATCCATTTTTGAAGGACTAAACCAGTAAACTCTCCTTTAGAAGATAAGTTGTATAATATCATAGCATGCCTAGGTAGGAAATTAGCGAAATCCAAGAATCGAGTCGATTTACTTCTTAAGGAAATACAAGTACTTAAGGAGCAAGTCAACTCGAAGACTTCGACTTGCCAAGTTCAAGATAGAGAATCAACTCAAGTTGTAAAGCTTGAGGAAGAGAACTTTGTCCTAAAAAGGCAAGTAGAAGATCTCACTGGAACGTTGGAAAGGTTCACTTCAGGCTCCAAGTATCTAAACATGATGCTTGGGTCTCAATGAGTCATGTACAATAAATATGGACTCGGATACAAAGTTAAGTCATCATACAAATCATACATGTCTTTACTTAGTCGAAATGCTAAGAGTCGAGTCCAAGCATGGGTCCCTAAGACTAGCTTAGTCAACCAAGTTGGACTGAATCAATTTTGGATTCCCAAAGGTCAAATTCACTTTGTGAATAAGACCCGTTTGAGCTATTACTCAGGGTGAGCCAATGCTTTACTTGTTTCTATACTTAGTTAAACTCTTGTATGTTTAGTTTACTTGCGTAATTTAGAATGGACTAGAAAGGAAATAAAGTAGTTAAACTTGCAAATATAGTATTAGGACAAAGTGAACTAAGAGTAAGTTAGGAAAGCTCTTCGAAGTGTATGTCTAGGTTGAATACGCCCTACCTAGTGGACTAAGTCGAGTAGAATTAATTGAAGCTAACTCAACAAGTCCTAAACTAGTTAGACAAAAGCTTAGGCTAAAGCATGTCAACTACCTGATTCCTTAATCGACTTTGTCTTAGAAAGTGGTCCACCTGATATCCAAGAAGGTCATATGCCTCACCACTACTTGGAAGTCGAGTTTGAAAAAACTTACTTGATTAGCCCAAGCTAAACTTGCACCTAACACAAGTTTAAAAACATTAATATTCACTAAATTGAATCAAGTAAAAAATGAACAATCATCTCACAGAACCCATAAGATTAATGTATATTTAAAACCTAGACTTGGCAAGATGAATTAAATGAAAATAAATTGAAATCGAACCTCAAAAAAATTTTCATGTAGGACTCTAGAATGGACCGATGGATTCAGGATAGTAGTTGCACCAAACACATGACTGGAGATCATCACAAATTCATAGAATTAAAACTCAAGAACCTAGATTCAATCACCTTTGGAAACAACAATAAATATAAGGTAATTGGATCAGATAACATTGAATTAAAATCAAATTTTATCATACAAAAGGTCTTGCTTGTAGAAAGTTTCAAATTTAATATACTTAGCCTAAGTCAATTATGTGATGCTGGATATGAAGTGAAATTCTTATCAAATGAATATTTAATTAATAATATTGAAGATTCAAATATATTACTCAAAGGTGTTAGGGATAAAAACATTTATTCAATCAATTTAGTAAGATCCTCACTCAAGTGTCATTTGGCACAACAAGAAGAAAGTTGGTTGTGCATAGGAGACTTGCCCACATCCACTTTAGGCATAACTAAACTAATTGAAACAAATTTAGCTAGAGGCTTACCTAAATGAAGGAAATTAGAAAGCAAAGTTTGTAATGCTTTCCAACAAGGAAAACAAACCAAGTCCCAACATAAACTAACTAATCAAAGTCGAACAAACTCAATACTTAAACTACTTCACTTAGACTTGTTTGACTCACATGGAGTAAAATCATTAAATGTAAATTTGTATTGTTTAGTAATAATAGATGACTATCCTATATTCACATGGGTAAAATTCTTGAAAATAAAGATGAAACATTTGAAATATTTAATAACTTTAGTAAAGAAATAGAAAATGAAAAAGACCTTAAGATAAAAAGGACAAGGAGTGATAATGGTGGTGAATTTAAAAATAAAAAATTTACAACAATGTGTCTAGAAAACAGATACCATCATGTATATTCATGTCCTAGAACATCCCAACAGAATGATATAATAGAAGAAAGAATCGAACCCTACAAGAAGTCGCTAGATTAATGCTTAATGAATACAACCTACCTAGCTACTTTTGGGTTGAAGCAATCAATACAACATGTTATGTACAAAACAAAACAATAATAAATTAATTAATTAATAAGAATTCATATGAAATTTTTTATAATAAAACTCCAACAATAAAATATCTAAGAGTATTTGAATGCAAAGTGTATATTTTAAACACTAAGGACCATTTAGGAAAATTTACATAAAAAACTGAGAATGGGATTTTTCTATGTTATTCAACAACTAGTAGGGCGTATAAAGTATACAATAAGAACACACTAGAAATTGAGGAAATAATAAACATAATATTTGATGAAGAAAGTAGTCAAATAGAAAGTGACAAAAATACAAGTAATGGTTAAGGTGGAGTCAGCAAAACCATACAAGAAGAAGAAGAACAAAATCAATGTCAAGAAAACTTAAAAAAAATTTTGAATAAATCCAAACCATTCAATTGACCAAGTGTTAGGAAATCCTACTTTAGGAGTACAAACCCATTGGATTTTAGAAATACAAGTAAAATAACACTAATTTTGAAAATAGAACCGAAGTCAATAAATGAGGCATTACCAGATTCTCACTAGGTAATAGCTTTGCAAGAAGAATTAGCACAATTCGAAAGAAATGACATTTGGGACTTAATACCTAAACCAATAAACAAATCAACAATAGAGACTAAATGGGTATTTAGAAATAAATTAGATGACAAATGGGAAATTATAAAGAATAAAGCTCGTCTAGTGGCGAAAGGGTTTAGTCAAGTAGAAGGGCTAGATTATGACTTATGCCCCGGTAGCTAGGCTTGAATCCATTACGATGTTGTTAGCCTATGCGACACACAAAAGATTCAAGTTATATCAAATGGATGTTAAGTCTACATTCTTAAACGGGATAATCAAAGAGGAGGTATACCCGGTTTTGAAAATATAGAATATCCTAATCATGTATACAAATTGAAAAAGGCCTTGAATGGACTAAAACAAGCTTCTAGAGCATAGTATGAAAGATTATCATCATTCCTAATTTTGAAAGGTTTTAGACAAGGTTAAATTGGCTCAACCCTTTTTTAAAAATGTTAGAACTAAATATTTTTATTACACAAGTGTATGTAGATGACATAATATTTGGCTTAACGAATTCCAACTTTTTAAATGAATTCATAACCCTAATGGAACAAGAATTTGGAATGAGCTTAGTTGGAGAATTAAATTTCTTCTTAGGTTTACAAATAAAACAAACAAGAGATGAAAATTTCATCTTTCAAAAAAAATATGCTAAAGAATTAATTAAAAAATTTGGAATGCAAAATGCAAAAGACATTAAAACACCAATGACAACAAACATAATATTAAATAGTGGTACAAAATGAAAGTTCGTAGATCTAAAGTATTATAGAAGTGTCATAGGAAGCCTCTTATACCTAACTGCAAGTTGACCTGACATATTGTTTGAAGTTAATATGTGTGCAAGCTATCAACCTTGTGCCAAAGAATCACATCTAACACATATTAAAAAGAATCTTAAGATACATTAAAGAAACATTTAATGTAGGGATGTGGTTTCCTAGGTTTAGTAATTTTGAACTATTAGGATATTCTGACTCAGACTATGTCGACTATAAACTATATAGAAAAAAAAACAAGTGCAGGATGTCAATTCCTAGGATCTTGTTGTCGGGATGTATACTGAAAAGTCTATCTTTTGTATGAACATCTTTATTTTTGAAATAAGAATCACATGATCATTGTTTGCATATTTATGGTTATACATATTGTCTAATACATTACATTTTAGATAACAAGGTGTGTAGTGTCATACAGGAGACCATGTCATCAGTTCCTTGTAGAGTATAAGTAGAGGCTCACAACCAAAATAATTTTGGACAAACCATTGGTATGGTTGTAGTGTGATTTGGTATTGGTTTGTCTTGACTATAGAATTACACCAGTACACTTTGTATGTATTGAGTAGGACCAACTTAGAGGTGATTCAATTTATTGCTGACTACATAATTGAATCTGACTTCGAATATTATGGTGTACATGCTCTTAATCCCGATATAATAACGGGCACATGTACTTAGTATTTATTTCTTTGATTTACCAATGGGCGAGATTTATAGATTAAATCGATAGGCTCGGTAAGTTGGGAAATGATATTATTTACATGGTGTGTATGGGTGATTATAGGAGAAAGCATGTCCTATATATTAGGATGATGATGTCCCTTGAGGAGCTCATAAGGTTCATCATGTAAACCTGACTAGTGGTTGGTCCTAAGATGATGATAAGGTTGAGTGGTACTACTCATGGAGTTAGATGTTGATTAATTAATTGTCAGTAAATTAATTAATTGACGGACATTCGAGATCTTAAACACGGGAAGATATTTGTACAATTAATATATGGAGCTCATATTTATTTATGGGGGTTGGTGAGGTAGATCAATGATAATCCTCTAGTGGAATAGATTATCATTAAAGGATCGGACTTTATGTGGGCTAGATCCATTGGGTGGCCAAGATCCAACTCCTCCTCATGGTCCCTATTGTAGCCTATTAAAAACCTCATGAAGCCTAGATCCGACGGTGGAGATTAAATCCCTAGATCCGACGGGGGAGATTAAATCTCTAGATTCGACGGTGGAGATTAAATCTCTAGATCCGACAGTGGAGATTGAAAGGAGGCTTAAGCCTAGCTCTATAAAAGGAGGGCTAAGGGCTTGGGCGGTGGTACATCCAATTAGGGTTAGAGTTTTTGGAGTTGGCTTGAGAGAAGAGGTGGGCGGCAACCCTAGGTTGTTCTTCTTCCTATTGGGCGGCGACAACCCTATGTTTTGGCTCTTCTTGGCCGGCGGCGCCTCACCCTCTCTCTCTCTAGATTGGCTGACAACTCCTCCCTCCCTCTCTCTCTCTCTCTCTCTCTTTGGCCGGCGGCAACCCTTCTTCAAGGTTGGCCGGTGCTCCTTCATCCTCTCCTTGGCTGGTGGCAACATCAAGTTCCTTGGCTTGGTGGTCGGTTCTAGATAGGAGAAGAAGTTTTGTTTTATTCTTCCCTTTGTTCGGAGCGAGCAAGGAAGGGAAGAACGTAATCTAGGAGGCTTCGACTTTTGGAAGATCGTCGCCCACACGATGTCCAAAAGGAGGAAGGACATACAATAGAAGACCTAGAGGTAAACAAGAGGTATAATTCTTGTTTTGCTTTCCTTTTGTTTCTTTGCAATTTGTATGTATTGTATGTGGCTAATTTACTTGGTCCCCGAAGACAAACACAAAAACCGATGAGCCGTACATCATCTATTCCACGGCTAATCGAAGATAAGAGGTAGGTTGCTTGAACAACAAGTTTGTTTAAGTGACCACTCTATTCGAATAACACGACGATGGATCAGTTGCTTTGCAATCTCTCTTTGTCAAGGATTATTTTTTTTAATCTGGAGACGTAGATGGGATCTCCATGCACTAGCGACCGAGGTGGGAAGAGAAGCTTCGGATCCACCCTTCAATTGGTATCAGAGCCATGGTTTCCGGTTTTGTGTGTTTAGGATTCGGTTACTTTTATGTACTTATCATATATTGTATGTGTTGGATGATAGTAGGATGTGCGTAGGCTAACATTTTGGTTGCAGGCATAAGATCCAACTATTATGGCCATATGTTGTTGGTGCAGTGGGCACCAAAGTCGAACCGGTATTTTGATTATGGCAAAAGGCTCAATAGTTAAGGGTATATTTGTTATCTTACGAGCTCAATTAAGTGTGCAGAAATGCTAAAGTTGAGCGGAAGGTCTGCGACACCCGGTGGGAACCGAGGTGGTCGGGCAACGCCAGAGGGACTTCGGAGGAAGCCGAGGTACTCGGGTGAAGACCGGAAGCGAGGCTACAAGGTAAGCTCGTGTGAAAGCGAAGCAAGGTCGTTAAGCGTAGATCCGACCCAATACCTCCAATGGAAGGTCTAGGTCGAGATCAAATGGTTAGAACCATCGTACTTTATATTTTAAGCTAACTTGTACTGCAGTCCAAAACCCTTTGACTACAGTCAACTGCTAGTCAAGTTCCAGCCTCGAGAAGAGCTCGAATTTCAAGGGGGTGAATTTGGACTTGACTCGTGTTTTGGTACAAAGGGTGATGTGGCATCAAGGTGGACATCCAAACCATCACCAAGCTTCCTTGTGGTGGACGCCCAAGATAAGGTGAGTTGGCACAAGATGGTTGGCTCCCATGATGTGGCACAAGTTGAATGGCTCCAACAAGTTGGCACCCAAGGAGGTTGGAGGTGGCACAAGGTGGTTGGATGAAACACCTCATCCTCAAGTTGGCGCCCAAGGAGGTTGGAGGTGGCACAAGGTGGTTGGATGAAACACCTCATCCTTGAGTTGGCGCACAAGGAGGTTGGAGGTGGCACAAGGTGGTTGGATGAAACACCTCATCCTTGAGTTGGCGCAAAGGATGTGGATGAACAAGTCTTGGGGGATAAGAACCTCACCTTGGACACTACCTATGTCTAAATTCATAGATCAATATCCATAAATAGACATGTTCAAGCCAAGCAAATAACAAGAATTCAAGAGCTCAACACGCCGTAAACGCCGCTTACTACTACTCACATTTGCTACGACGGCGCCGACAACGAAAGCTACATCTTCTACTTATAAGAGTTGTCGGTATATTTATTTAAGTTCTACTTCTTTAAATTGTCTTTGTGCTTTAATCGTAACAAGGAAAGGGGAGTGTCCTTTGCCTTGATTTCTTTTGTAATCGTTGTCTACTTCCAACGAAGAGGAGTGGTTTTAGTGAATTGCCCTCCGTACGTGATCAAGGATCACTAGGGCCGTGGATTAGCAATCGAAAGATTGTGAACCACGTAAAAATATCTTGTCTACTTTATATTTCCGCTGTGCATTCTCTACTTGCTTTTTACTTATTGCAAAAGTTTTTAATGACACCGTATCGCTATTCACCCCCCCCTCTAGCGACACTTTCGATCCAACAATTGGTATCAGAGCCGGGGGCGCTAAGATTCGGTGAAACCACCAATCTAGCTTTGTTTTTCTTTTTTTCACAGATTTTTTATTTATTTATTTCTGTTTTCGTATAATTATTTCACTTGCTTATCTTCTCCTACATATAGAATTGCATTAGAGGCTTTAGGATCCGGATAAGGTTGTCCTTCGTTAGATCCCGAGTAAGGTTGTCCTCCGAACTTCAACGACATTCGCATTTGATTGTTTATTTCTTTTGCAAGTTACATTTTATATATCTTTTTACTTCTCAAGACTACTAATCCAAGACGAAAGTCTTGGAATATTCTTTTCGTGTGTGTTTTGCAAGATTCTTTTCGTCGTTCTTCTTCTTGTTTTTAAATGGCCCATCTCGAAGGGTTTAGCACCGCCCGACCCCCGTTTTACAACGGTAATGACTTTCGTTATTGGAAGGGTCGGATGGAATGCTTTCTTAAAACCCAAATCGAGATGTGGATCGTAATCCAAACCGGTTTCACACTTCCTATTAATGAAGATGGTGAATCTTTGGGTTACGATCAATGGTCAAATTCCATGAAAAAACAAGTAGAAGCCGATGCCAAGGCAACTCAAATCTTGCAATGTGGGTTGTCCAAGGAAGAGCTCAACCGCGTCGGCCCCTTCATTAGTGCAAAGGACTTATGGACCAAGCTAGTGGAACTACACGAAGGCACCGACACGAAGGTATGTAAAAGAGATTTACTTTTAAATAAATTGTATAACTTGAAAATGCAGGAAAACGAGACCGCAACTCAACTACATGCTCGTATCCAAGACATCGTCAACCAACTCCATGCCATCGGACAAAAGGTCGAGAATCGCGACCTTATCGTATTCTCTTAACTCGTTTCCTAGGACCACCTTGGGGCATCCATGGTCGATGCCTACAAGGTCTCCAAGGACCTTTCTAAAATTAGGTTAGAAATTGTTTTCGAACTTGAATTACATGAGCAAACTAACGTGGTCCGTGCCGAGAAGAGTATTGCGTTAGTTGCGAGGTTCCAAGAAGAAGAAGCCCGCAAGCAAGCCACCCCGAAGGAAGAAGACGAGTCCGAAACGGAAGTAGACTCCGAAATAGAATCCGAACTAGTCAATCTAGTTCGGAAGATGATCAAGAGACGAAAACGACCAACAACTCAAGGTAAGCCTAAACCTAATTCAAATACTTCTAATTTTAGATGCTATGAGTGCAACAGGTTCGGTCACATCAAGTCCGAGTGCCCAAAGCTAAAGAATAACGCATCAAAGACCAAGAAAGCGCTAAACGCTACTTGGGAGGAGTTGTCGGAGGAAGAAGATATCCAAGCTCTAATGGCTGCCGACCGAGCACGACTCGAAACCAAGAAGAGTCCGAGTCCGAATCCGATGATGAGCTTCCATTCAAGACAAGCCACGGATCCGTATCCGGTTCAAAAGAATCATTAAGGGTAAGTCGGTCGTTACTTAATACTTTGTATGGTGCAATTAAATTTTTAAATAAGAAACTAGCTAAGTCCGAGTCCAAGGTCGAGACCCTAATTGAGGAGGTTAACCTTCTCAAACATGAGGTTTCCCTAACCTCTTCGACTACTCGTATTCAAGAGGAGGACTCAACTCAAGTTGAAAAGCTTGAAGTTGAGAACTCGCTTTTGAAAACACAAGTCGAAGACCTTAGGAACACGTTGGAAAGGTTCACTTTGGGATCCAAGGGACTTGACCTCTTACTTGGATCACAAAGGGCCGTGTACAACAAGGCCGGACTCGTGTTTAACTCAAATACAACCAATAAGTCATATATGTCTATAGTAAACCAACATAAGAAAAATGTCCAAGCATGGGTCCCTAAGACCACTTTGATTTCAACTTTAGGATCTAACATGTATTGGGTTCCAAGGACCAAATTCACTATGTGAATAGACCCACTCGATTCAATGGTCCAGGGGGAGCCAATACAAAATGTATTTTTGTTAAGTCTTAGAAATTGAATGATTAGTTTTTACTTTATTTTTATAATGTTTAGATAGTACTCATAAAAAAATAAAATCATGAGAAAAGATTTAGACTCTGGGAGCCTCTTTTCAAAAATAAACAAACTAAAATCCTACGAAAAGATTGAGCCTCGGGGAGCCTCTTTTCAAAAATAACTAGTTAGACCAAGACGTAGTCTCAAGTAAGTCGAGTTATCAATTTCTTGAAATTAGCTTTGTCTAAGGAAGTGGTCGTTGTTCCGATCAAAGAAGGCCTCTGTGCCTCGCCACGACCTGGAAGCTAATCTCTTGAAAAGATTACTTGATGAGCTTAGACTAAATCCAATCTAACCTAATGTTGGTTAATTTAAATTCATTAAAATTAATCAAGTAAATTGAAAGTCATCTCACAATAACACATAGGAATAACATGTTTTGATCATGTAGATATTGGTGAGATGATTTAGGTTTAAAAACTTACAAACAACCCTTTAGTAATTCCAATATCCGATCCAACTACCTTATGTGTAGGATCAATGGATGTTGGACAGTGGTTGCTCCCGACACATGACCGGGGATCAACTCAAATTTTCGAAGTTACGATTCAAACGACAAGGATCGGTAGCCTTCGGAAATAACGGCAAGCTCAAAATCATCGGATCGGGTGATATTGAGCTCAACTCTAACTTTACAATTCAAAATGTCTTATTAGTAGAAAACTTTCAATATAATTTACTTAGTGTAAGCCAATTGTGTGATAACAATTATAAGGTCATATTTCTAGAAAATGAATGCGTAATCAAAATAAATGCAACATCTAAAATAATACTTAAAGGAACTAGGAGTAGCAACATCTACACAATAAATTTACCCAACTCTCAACCAAGTGTCTTATGACACAAAGAAGAGGAATCTTGGTTATGGCATCAAGACTGGACACTGCACTCAAGACTCGCCCACAAGATGAGTCAGAGTGGCTTGGTTATAGGTTTGCCTAAACTAAACAACTTGGATAATAAAATATGTAATGCTTGTCAACAAGGTAAACAATCTAGGACACAACATCAATTAACTAATCAAGAACGAACCAAAAGTGTTCTTGAGCTCCTACACATGGATCTATTTGATTCACATGGAGCTAAGTCACTCAATGGTAGTCAATTTTGCTTAGTCATAATTGACGACTATTCTAGATTTACTTGGGTTAGGTTTATCAAACATAAAAATGATACCCTAGACCAACTAATCAATCTTTGTAGGTTAATCGAAAATCAAAAGAACCTTAAGATTAAAAGACTTAGAAGCGATCATGGTGGTGAATTCGAAAACCACAGGTTTACAGATTTCTGTAACCTAAACGGATACCACCATGAGTTTTCATGTCCTAGAACCCCACAACAAAATGGGTTAGTCGAACGGAAAAATAGAACCCTACAAGAAGCCGCTAGGACAATGTTAAACGAGTATAACCTACCCGATAGATTTTGGGGCAGAGGCCGTTAGTACTACTTGCTATGTCCAAAATAGGATCCTTATGGTAAAGAGGCACCAAAAGACCTCGTACGAGATTTATCACGATAAAATACCGAACATCAAGTACTTTAGGGTATTTGGATGCAAGGTACATATCTTAAACACTAAGGATTACCTAGGGAAATTCAAATCCAAAACCTCATCGAACCTTTCTAGGATACTCAACCACCGAGAGCTTATAGGGTATACAATCACGACACTCTTAGAGTCGAAGAAACCATTAATATAGTTTTCGACAAAGGACACGAACCCGTTCAATCCTTAACAAAACCAACTAGCAAATCAACTTATAGCGAACCCGACTCTGATCTTGAACTTGAATCTCGTCCTAACCCAAGTCATCCTATCGACCAAGTGATAGATGACCCTAACCCGAGTCACACTAAGACTCAAACAAATCATCCTATCAATCAAGTTATAGGTGATCCAAATTTAGGGGTTCGAACTAGAGCTTCATATCGAAACCTTAGTCAAATCTCGTTAATTTCAAAATCGAACCCAAAACTATTGAACAAGCACTTCTTGATCCCGATCGATTATTGCTATGCAAGAAGAGCTAGCTCAATTCACTAGAAATGAAGTCCGGGAATTAGTACCACCACCTAAAGAAAAATCAATTATTGGAACAAGGTGGGTATTTCAAATAAACTTGATGATAAAGGTGAAGTAGTTAGAAATAAAGCTAGGTTAGTCGCAAAGGGTTTAGTCAAGTCGAAGGTTTAGATTACGATGAGACCTACGCCCGTGAGCGAGACTAGAGTCCATCCGAATGTTGTTAGCATATGCCGCACATCGAGGTTTTAAATTGTTTCAAATGGATGTCAAGTCAGCATTTTTGAATGGATACATTAAGGAAGAAGTTTACGCTACCAACCTCCGGATTCAAAATCTAGATAAACTCGACCATGTCCTTAGACTTAAGAAAGCCCTATATGGACTCAAACAAGCCCCAAGAGCTTGTACGAAAGGCTTTCGATCTATCTTAAGTCCAAAGGATTCAACCAAGGTTTAGTCGACCCAACCTTATTCGTTAAAACCGTAGGAAAAGAAATCTTTATAGCCCAAATCTATGTAGATGATATAATTTTTGGAACTACCAACTCGATCCTCGCTAAACGAATTCATCTCACTTATGGAAAGTGAATTTGAAATGAATTTAGTGGGAGAGTTAAGTTTTTCTTAGGTTTACAAATTAAACAAACTAAAGATGGAATATATTTACATCAACAAAAATATACTAAGGACTTAATAAATCGATTTGGAATGCAAGATGCTAAAATAATCAATACACCTATGGCAACTAATGTTAATATAAACGAAGATGTAGAAGGAAAACCCGTTGACCTAAAATACTATAGGAGCGCAATAGGAAGTCTCCTATACTTAACCGCGAGCCGACCCGACATTTTATTCGCGGTAAGTATGTGCGCAAGGTTACAAACCTGTGCCAAGGAGTCTCACCTAACACTAGTCAAGCGTATCCTTAGATATCTAAAGGGCACGCTAAACGTAGGTATTTGGTACCCTAGATCTACCGAGTTTAATCTAATCGGCTACTCCGACTCCGACTATGCCGGTAGTAAACTCGATAGAAAGAGCACGAGTGGTTGTTGTCAAATCCTCGAGTCTAGTAAGTTGGTGCGAGGAAGCGGCATTGCGTTGCCTTATCTACCACCGCCGAATCGTTGCGATGGGTGAGTGTGTCTCTCACTCTGTGTATGAAGCACACTCTCCAAGACTTTAGCTTAATCTTTAACAACATTAAAACCTACATAGATAACATTATTTCAATTAACTTAACTAAAAATCCAATATGTCATTCTAGGACAAAACATATAGAAGTTAAACACCACTTCATTAGGGAACATGTAACTAATGGAACTATACAACTAGAGTATGTTGAGTCCAAATCAAACCTAGCGGACATCTTCACCAAACCACTACCCAAGTCGAATTTAGTTTATTAAGACGAAAGTTAGGTATGTGCGTAATGTAATAGAGTAGGATTTAAATTTTTCTATATATGTACTCTACTTTTGCTTCTTTTAATGAAATTAGCCTAAGTCTTACCTTAGAAATCATATACCTATAGATTAAAGGAGACAACACATCTCACAACACATAGTAATAATGTATTTTTGTACTTAGCAACGTAGACGGGCGTGAGATGTTAGGACCTTACTCCCTCGGTTCCGAGATGTAGATTCAATGCATCGACATGAACCATGGAGTATAATTATTTAAAATTAATCAACTCCTTCAAGACTTATTGATCATTCTATATCAATCAAGTCCAACCGAGTTGTACATTTTAGATGAACATATTTTCAAGCTTATTATTATTTTAAAAAATATATATATATATATATTTATATTGGGAACTTTCTTGGACTTACAAACCTTAAAATATATTTACAAACTTTTTGAGTTAAGGCAAAAGGGGAGAAAGTCACAAAAGTAAGGAAGAAAGTAAACAAAATTATTACCTTTATATTAAGTAATTCCGCTTACTTAAGCAACTATTAAGGGGAGTAAAAATTATTTTTCAAGAACTCACCTTCGGTCAAGGGGGAGGTTAACTCAAAGGTGAGAACTTGAAACAATAATATTTCTCACTCATGCTTAATCATTATGCTAGCTTACTGTTATGCTTAATTTTTCCTTAACTTTTGTGTCGGTTTGCCATGAATCAAAAGGGGGAGATTGTTGGTGCAGTGGGCACCAAAGTCGAACCGGTATTTTGATTATGGCAAAAGGCTCAATAGTTAAGGGTATATTTGTTATCTTACGAGCTCAATTAAGTGTGTAAATGCTAAAGTTGAGCGGAAGGTGCGACACCCGGTGGGAACCGAGGTGGTCGGGCAACGCCAGAGGGACTTCGGAGGAAGCCGAGGTACTCGGGTGAAGACCGGAAGCGAGGCTACAAGGTAAGCTCGTGTGAAAGCGAAGCAAGGTCGTTAAGCGTAGATCCGACCCAATACCTCCAATGGAAGGTCTAGGTCGAGATCAAATGGTTAGAACCATCGTACTTTATATTTTAAGCTAACTTGTACTGCAGTCCAAAACCCTTTGACTACAGTCAACTGCTAGTCAAGTTCCAGCCTCGAGAAGAGCTCGAATTTCAAGGGGGTGAATTTGGACTTGACTCGTGTTTTGGTACAAAGGGTGATGTGGCATCAAGGTGGACATCCAAACCATCACCAAGCTTCCTTGTGGTGGACGCCCAAGATAAGGTGAGTTGGCACAAGATGGTTGGCTCCCATGATGTGGCACAAGTTGAATGGCTCCAACAAGTTGGCGCCCTAGGAGGTTGGAGGTGGCACAAGGTGGTTGGATGAAACACCTCATCCTCAAGTTGGCGCCCAAGGAGGTTGGAGGTGGCACAAGGTGGTTGGATGAAACACCTCATCCTTGAGTTGGCGCACAAGGAGGTTGGAGGTGGCACAAGGTGGTTGGATGAAACACCTCATCCTTGAGTTGGCGCAAAGGATGTGGATGAACAAGTCTGGGGGGATAAGAACCTCACCTTGGACACTACCTATGTCTAAATTCATAGATCAATATCCATAAATAGACATGTTCAAGCCAAGCAAATAACAAGAATTCAAGAGCTCTCAACACGCCATCGTAACGCCGCTACTACTACTCACATTTGCTACGACGAAGTGCCGCCGACAACGAAAGCTACATCTTCTACTTATAAGAGTTGTCGGTATATTTATTTAAGTTCTACTTCTTTAAATTGTCTTTGTGCTTTAATCGTAACAAGGAAAGGGGGAGTGTCCCTTTGCCTTGATTTCTTTTTGTAATCGTTGCTCCTACTTCCAACGAAGAGGAGTGGTTTTAGTGAATTGCCCTCCGTACGTGATCAAGGATCACTAGGGCCGTGGATTAGCAATCGAAAGATTGTGAACCACGTAAAAATATCTTGTCTACTTTATATTTCCGCTGTGCACTCTCTACTTGCTTTTTACTTATTGCAAAAGTTTTTAACGACACCGTATCGCTATTCACCCCCCCCCCTCTAGCGACACTTTCGATCCAACATATGTGTGTGTATGTGATTGGATGTGTGTAATTGTATTATTATTTGAATCCTCGGGGTTGACGAGGCTAGTATTTAATTTTTGTAATTAAGTACGACATTGTTTAGCCACTCTTTTATTTTAGTTTACTTTCGATCTAGATTTCATGTACACTGTTTCGTAGAGTATAGGATCGATTGATGTAAATTAAAATAATTTTTCTCGGCTCGGATCTCCGGATGGCTTGTACATTGCATAGGGAGGAGCGGATGAGATGATGATACGACAGAAGGCATATTGGAGAACAAAAGCCATAATAGTTGGAAAATATTTTTTTCATATTTATTGCTTCTTGTTTGATATGCATGTCGTGTGCTAGGAAAATTCCTCAATTTTAAATTACTAAGTGGGAGAGGGATAATTTTTATAAATTCCCACGACCTCCATTACTATTTGACATGTGATGCAAACAAACTTGCGCGTTGGCTCTGAGTGCCTTCCTCCCCATCGGATGAGTTTTTTTTGTGGATCATAGGGTCAAATATGGTTATAGGAAATTATTTAGGAGCGTGTGTACTTCCCCACCGGAAGGCACATAACCCGAGATAATTGCCTTAGTATCAAGTAATAGTGCACACTTAGATGCAAATAGGAGTATCCTCCCCATCGGAGTCACTGCTTTTATTTCTAGGGCTGAAGAGGAACCAACTATTAATTTTATTTGTCAAAAAGTTAAGTTGACAAGATAGTAAAATTAATGGGTAAAACCTCCTCTTACAAATGTAGAATTCATATACGTCCACACGATCGTGGCATACGATATTCTCGATGTTTTGAGGTGTTGGTTGATTTTAAAATTTTATTGTTTGGGGAATCAATAATTTTTTGAAATCTAATGTTATGATCTATGTGATTCTTAGGTTTTTAAAAAATGACTTTCAACCCGCTTGCTGTGATACTAAAAGAGAATAAACTTACTGGACCCAATTATGTTGATTGGAAAAGGAATCTTGATATTGTCTTGACTGCTGAGGAGTACAAGTATGTACTCTTCGAAGGGTGTCCTCCTAAGCCTACGGATGATTCTGGGAAAAAGGAGAAGGAGAGTTATAAGAAGTGGATAAAGGCTGATGAGATGGCGAGGTGTTACATTTTAGCTTCTATGTCAAATGTATTGCAACATCAGCATCAAACAATGCCCACTGCTTATAACATGATGCTCAATCTCAAGGAGCTTTTCGGACACTAGAATCGGGCTGCTAGGCAGGAAGCCATGAGGAACTTGATGACGACCACCATGATCGAGGAAACACCCGTGAGGGATCATGTTCTCAAGATGATGGCTCATTTGAATGAGCTGGAAGTCCTTTGAGCTGAGATCGATGGGGAAACCTAGGTTGATATCATTCTCTAGTCTCTACCTAGGAGTTTTGAGCAGTTTCGCCTAAACTACAACATGAATAAAAGGTTGTATTCATTGGCGGAGCTTCTGACAAAACTCCAGGCGGCAGAGGGCCTTTTTCGTCAGAGTGCTAAGGCTCAGGCCATGGTTGCCCAAAAGGTTTCTACTTCTAAGCCGAAAGGCAAGAAAAAGAAGAAACAAGGTGGGGCAAAGGTGGCGGGAGGATCTTAGGGAGGCGTGAAGAAGCCGAAAGCAAGTGCTTCACTTGTAAGCAGACCGAACATTGGAAGAAGGACTGCCCCAACCGGAAGCAGAACAAAGGTATATCTTTTGGTCTGGTCGTTGAAACATGTTTAACAGTATTATCTACCAGCACCTGATGTGTAGATATGGGAGCTACTGATCATGTCTGCAATACTTTGCAGGGGTTCCAGGAAACCAGACGACTGGCTGACGGAGAGATTACCATTTACTTGGGTGATGCTACGAAGGTGGCAGCTATTGCTGTGGGAGATGTTTGTTTGTCTTTTGATAGAAATAAAATTTTGGTTCTAAGAAATTTCCTTTATGTACCTTTATTTAGAAAGAATTTGATTTCAGTTTCTAAATTGTTTTTAGATTGATATTCTATTTCTTTTAATGACAGAGTTGTTATAAAAAGGAATAGGAAGATTATCTGTTCTCGTGCATTGATAGAAAATTTATATACCCTTGAACCAAAAGCTCCCACAATGCAAATAGAAGTAAATAACTAATCTTCTAATTCTAATAAGAGAAAAGAACCTTCAAAAATGAACCAAACATATCTTTGGCATCTAAGGTTAGGTCATATTAACCTAAGTAGAATTCAAAGGTTTATAGCTGATGGACCTTTAGATTCATTAGTGGTGGAAGATTTCCCAATCTGCGAATCTTGCTTGGAAGGTAAAATGACCAAGAGGCCTTTTAAGGACAAGGGGTATAGAGCCAAAGATGTGTTGGAATTGGTTCATTCTGATTTGTGTGGTCCTATGTCTATCCAGGCTAGAGGTGATTTTGAATATTTTGTCTCTTTTATAGATGATTATTCAAGATATGGATACATTTACTTGATGCGCCGCAAGTCTGAATGCTTTGATAGGTTCAAAGAATTCAAGGCTGATGTGGAGAAACGTCAAGGTAAAAGTATCAAGACACTACGATCTGATTGTGGTGGTGAGTACCTCTTGGGAGAGTTTAGGAATTACTTATCAGAGGCTAGGATTCAATCCCAATTGCCTGCACCTGGCACACCCCAGCAGAATGGTGTAGCGGAGCGAAGGAATAGGACTCTTATGGAGATGGTTAGATCGATGATGAGTTATTCTGAGTTGCTAGATTCGTTCTGGGGGTATACTCTGGATACGGTAGTGTATATTCTGAACTTGGTACCATCTAAATCAGTGCCTTCTACTCCCATAGAATTGTGGACTGGGCGAAAACCTAGTCTGAGACATATTCGGATTTGGGGGAGTCCAGCACATGTGCTGAAGGCAGATGCTGGTAAATTAGAACCTCATACAAAAGTGCGCATGTTCGTTGGCTATCCTAGAGGAACGAAAGGTGGTTTATTTTATAGTCCTAAGGATCAGAGGGTGATCATTAGCACGAACGCCAGATTTCTAAAGGAAGACTATGTGATGAACCACAAGCCCATGAGTAAGATTGTTCTGGAGGAATTGAGAGGGGAAGTCACTACTTCAGTACCACCAGTACAAGAGGATATACCACAAGTCACTGCACAGCATGTCACAAAGGATTCATAGGTGATACCTCGTCGTAGTGGGAAGGTTGTCAGATAACCTGATAGATTTATGTTCTTGAGAGAATCTTCTGATTTGGTCCCTAGCGAACATGAACTTGATCCCTGGACATATGACGAGGCAATCCAAGATAAAGATGCGGTATCTTGGGAAAGTGCGATGAATTCTGAGATAGAATCCATGGATTCAAATCAGGTCTGGGAGCTAGTAGAACCACCCAATGGTGTAAAAACCATTGGATGCAAGTGGATCTACAAAATAAAGAGAGGAATAGACGGGAAGGTTGAGACCTTCAAAGCAAGGCTTGTTGCAAAAGGGTATACTCAGAAAGAGGGTATCGATTATGAGGAGACTTTTTCTCCGGTAGCCATGCTTAAGTCTATCCGGATTCTCTTATGTATTGCTGCTCATATGGATTATGAGGTGTGGCAGATGGATGTCAAGATAGCTTTCCTTAATGGAAGTCTTGAGGAAAACATCTATATGAAGCAACCAGAGGGATTCATTGCAAAGGGCAAAGAGCATCTTGTGTGCAAGCTTAATCGGTCCATTTATGGATTGAAGCAAGCTTCGAGATCTTGGAACATCCGCTTTGATGAGGTAATCCAGTCTTATGGATTTATTCAAAGTCTGGATGAGTCTTGTGTATACAAGAGATGTGACAAAAACGTAGTGGTATTTCTTGTACTATACGTAGATGACATTTTGTTAATTGGCAACAATGTCAAGGTGTTATCGGACGTAAGGGTATGGTTGTCCAAACAGTTTGATATGAAGGACTTGGGAGAAGTGGGACACATCCTTGGGATCAAGGTTATAAGGGATCACAGGAAAAGGAAGTTGTGCTTATCTCAAGCTTCATACATAGACATCATTTTGGCTCGTTTTAGCATGCAGAACTCCAAGAAAGGTTTTCTACCTTTTAGGCATGGAGTCTCTTTATCTAAAGAGATGTGTCTTAGAACATCAAAGGAGATAGAGGAGATGAAGGCGGATCCGTATGCTTCGACAGTAGGAAGCCTCATGTATGCTATGCTATGTACGAGATCCGATATCTGCTTTGTCGTAGGCATGATTAGCAGATATCAGAGTAATCCAAGATAGGGATATTGGACTGTGGTAAAGCATATATTGAAGTACCTGAGAAGGACTAGGGATTATATGCTGGTATACCAGACAGATCAATTACTCCCTATGGGTTACACAAATTCCGACTTCCAATCAGATAGGGATAACAGTAAGTCTTCCTCGAGTTTTGTGTTTACTTTTGGAGGTGGAGCCATTGTATGGAGGAGTGTCAAGTAGAAATGCGTGGCAGACTCCACCATGGAAGTTGTGTATGTGGCAGCTTCTGAGGCAGCCAAAGAAGTTGTATGGCTCAGGAACTTCTTGATGGACTTGGATGTGATTCCCGGTTTACCTAGAACTATCACAATTTATTGTGATAACAGTGGTGCAGTTGCAAACTCGAAGGAACCACGAGCCCATAAGGCAAGTAAACACATAGAGCGCAAGTACCACCGGATAGCTTACATTGTTATGTTATGTTTATCATGTTTAGTTTTGTCTATTATGTTTGATCATGTTTAGTTTAGTTTTCATCTACATTTGACCAATGTACCGTATAGTGACAGTGCGGTGCTTGGTTGAATTGCTTTCGTTATTAATTTAGATTTAATTTACATTTAGCTAGTGTACCGTATAGTAATAGTGCGGTACTTGGTTGAATTGCTTACTTATCTTGCATTTAGTTTTTAGTTTGTCTTTAACCATTGTATCGTATAGTGACAGTGCGGTGCTTGGTTGAATTGTTTTATGTTTGTTAGTTTAGTTTTTAGTGACTGTTTGACCACTGTGCCGCATAGTGACAGTGCGGTGCTTAGTTGAATTGTTCACATTTATTTCTTTGATCATTGTACTGTATAGTGATAGTGCGGTCGTGATTACTTGCTTTTGCACATTAGGATAGTTACTTGGTAATTGTTATTTGGTAGTTAGATTTACTTCCTGCAGATTTAATTTCCATGCATGTTTACCAGAATTGTTTGATCATTGTATCGTATAGTGACAGTGCGGTGCAGGATTGAATCGTTCTTGCATTAGGATAGCTTTCAAATAATTATTTTGATAAATTGTAAAAACCTCCAGTGTTTACTTCTGTTTAAAAACAAATGTCCAGACATTAGGTTCATTGGGAGACGATCTGAGTCAGTCCTATACTGTATTATTGTAGTTAGGGGGTTCGGTAAATAATTTGGGAACGGTATTGCGACAATTAAAATTGTTCGATCAAAATTTTAAATTTTGGCGTCTGTTTAAAATTTGATCGCCAAGCTGCTGTGGAACACCGATGAAGATGACCCAAAACCCCTCTTTGGTGAAGCTGGTCGTCTGCCCAACCTCAGAACTAAGCTCCGCCGGATCCCAGGTTGCTTCGGATAGAATGGAGATGAAGGATACGCCGCTGAGACTGCCAGATCTGCCACCGATTTTCTGCTATGGAGGAATCGCTGTCGCCGCGCATGGAGAGGAGGAAGAACGCCGCTCTATTTCTGGTCGCGATCTGGAAGGGAAAAAAAGGGAATGCCACCGCCGGCCTTGATGGAGGAAGGGAACGACCGGTGGTGCTTCGGGCAGATAGCATGGAGGAGAGCCGTCGGCGTCGCACGATTTGGGAGGAGGAAGAAGCTGCACAATCGCGATTCTTCTAATGTGATTTTTTGTGTTTTGTTCTGCAATGCGGGGAGAAGATGAGGAAATGGTGTAAGCCATCCAATCGAAACCCCTTTAATCCAAGCCGTCCAATTAAGCTAGGGTTTGATGGATCCATTATTTGCTTAATTAAGCTGCTCCATCCAACAGTGGTAATCAATTTAACTCTGGATGGCCGAATCTGATAACTCTGAAGGGAGAATTGAGATCCAATGGTCCGGATGAACGGCCAAGACGTGTAGGTCTTAATGTATGGGCTGGATCACTCTAGATCCAGATGGATGGCTCAGAATCAATCACATTCCTCGGACGGTCTATAATGCTCAAATCTGATCGCTTGATTTAATTGTCTCTGATCTGGATGAAAGGCTCAGATTAAGTCAACTTGAATTTCCCATTATGACCACAGATGAAGCCATATTTGATCCAACTTGAGTTTAGTCCAGTGGCTCATCTCGATCTCCTACAAATAAAGACAAATTTTGCATATAAGTCCAAAATATAGGAGAATTTACAATTAGGTCCTAAAAATGATCCAACTCATAAAACATACAAATAATCAACAATTAAATACACGAGAGGATTAAAACAGTGATATTAAGGACCAAAATAATACAACAAAATGACAGTTATCAATTCCCCCACACTTATTCTTGTGCGTCCCGAGCAATAACGAAAATAAAGAAACACTGACTCACTCACTCATTCCCCAAACAATACCCAGATCAATAATTTAGAGATAAGAAAAATAAGTTACTTAGGATCACCAAATTGATCCGGATCCTAGGTAGTCAAAAGATCCGACTCCTACAACATTCAACATGTATGATGATTTCCAATCAAATCAAATAGACTAAGCCTGATACAAAATCTCCCAAAATGGATAAATGCACTGATGCTCACATAATAACATAGGAGTGGGGCGCCCTCAAAACATCATGTAATCATGTACTACCATATGCTTGCTTATCATATACTTTTCTACTGCTATCAATACATCTCATACATGAATCAAAAGGATTTATCAAGAATCAGAATGAGATCAATAGTAGACTGTAGATAAAGTATAAAAAGAGAAGTACAATACAAAGGTACAATGAACAGGAAACAAGAGAAGAATTGGAGAAATAAACCTGATGAGTTTCTCTGTGAAATTCTCAGTAACCAGTAATATGGGAAGAGGCTAGGACAATTGGAAACTTTAGAATTGGATTCAGGATCAAATGGTTCTATCCAACACATTGCAATTCCATTTGCCTGCATTACAATTGCACTTTTTTTTCCTTTTTTTTTTACAAAAGAAACATCAATGGCACCTTTTTTTTTGTGTGCACAAAAAATCAAGTACTAATCACAGGCAAATATATCTCAGGACCAATGACCTCTGAAAACTGTGCCTTTCATATCATGTTTCCAACAAAAATAATATAGCTCCTCCCCCCCACTTAAAAATTTTGTCCGTCTCGGACAATACAACCCATCAAACTATTCCTCCAACATGGAAAACAATAGATATACAAAAGATAATCCACAAAGATACAAAGACAATGGATAGCAATTGAAGAGACAAGACAAGTAAAACATGGAATATGGAAGTATCAAGTGGATTAGACAATCAAGACAAGTCAGGAAAAGAATCCAAGAATGAAATCCTTCATCATATTCATGCAAGTAAATGTTACTGCAGTTTTGAAAAGACTCAAAACAAGTTCTAGATAACAAGAATCACATGTGTTATCACACAAAAGTGGGTAGATGATAAGAATGGCTTGCAACCTCACTAGGTGAATAAAAACATTAAGCTTAGTCTATCAATAAAAAGTTCACCATCATAACAAGTGACTCCATGCAAGTGAAGTCTCCTATCATACACAAAAATCCACAATTTTATGATCAAACTTAACTAATTTTTACCACCTCTGAAATGATACCAAAGCATGCATAGGGAATATTATTTGACTTAACAACAATACTAAACCTAGGTAAACAGGCAAACATGCAAACAAGCAATCAACCCATACAAATTATTCCGAACATGAAAGGAATAAAATAAATGCAGTAAATAAAAGAACACACTCCCCTTTCAAGTCAGAGAAGAAGCATCATCATGTCTAGCCCCACTGTATTCTCCAGTATAGACTTGATCTCTTTGCTTAAAATGACCTGCGTCTATTGCGAAAGTGAGACCCTTGATCACTAATGATCGCCCTAGGTACTCCAAATCTACAAAATATGTGAGACCTAACAAAATTAACAACAACTGGAGAATCATCAGTCCTGGTGGGGATGGCCTCCACCCATTTAGAAACATAATCAACTGCCAAAAGAATATATGAAAATCCAAAAAATACAGGAAAAGGACCCATAAAATCACTACCTCAAACATAAAAAATCTCACAGAATAACAAGTCAATACCATACACAGAGATAATATGACCTAAGATATCCCATGCTCGACCATGAAATGATATTTCTCAAAAACATCTGATGGAAGTGATTCTTGAGGCATCGCCTGAAGAGCGCTAGTCCCTGCACAACCCATATCCCTGTCTACATAAAAGGGCCCACAGATAGATCCTAATAACAAATCATCATCAACATTAGATCATCAGAAACAATAAAATCATAACAATATGTCGAAGGCACAGAGATATCCAAATGAAAAATAGACTAAGAAATAAAGTTCATGCAGTCCAGCTCATCAGCTATATCCACGCTAAGAATAGAATGATCCTCCATCAGGTGCCTCATAGCGTCCAAAATACTGAACTGAACTACAGTATCTCCTACCTCCATAGAAAGAGTACAACTTCTCGTGAACACACAGATCTTTACAAAACTTGGCATACTTGAGAATCTACTAGCTCTTGAAATTCCCTAGCCTTTTCTTCAACAACCCTCTTCCTAGGCTGGGCCTCTGAGGGAAGGGTGAAACTGGTGCTACAAGGCCTGAGGTAGCTCTGCCACTCCACAATGTAATCATACTGATGTTTCCTTTAGATTTGGGATGGTCTGAGATGGTAGATGACTAGATTCCTATGACTGCATTTGATTAAAATTAGATGCAAGCTGGATAATCTGTCTCTCGATTCTATGAATGGATGCATCTGTATTCTGCTGATACTACTACTGTTGCACCAAAAACTGCTGCATAAAACTCAAGTAGATTATCGCCTGAAGATCTAGTCATCCACACAAACAAATAAAATGAGAAACAAATATAAATGATAAGAAAGACACTAATAACAAAAGAAAAAGAAAACAAACTAACTAACTAACTATAGTTTAAAGACAAACAAACACCATTAAAGTCCCCGGCAACGGCTCCAAAATTTGATCGAACGATTTTAATTGTCCCAATACCATTCCCAAATTATTTACCGAACCCCCTAACTACACTAATGCAGTATAGGACTGACTCGGATCATCTCCCAACGAACCTAATGGATGGATGTTTGTTTTTAAACAGAAGTAAACACTGGGAGTTTTTACAATTTATCAAAACAATTATTCAAAGCTAACCTAATGCAAGAACGATTCAACCTTGCACCGCACTGTCACTATACGATGCAATGGCCAAACAATTCTGGTAAACAGGCATGGAAATTAAATCTGCAGGAAGTAAATCTAACTACCAAATAACAATTAACAAATAACTATCTTAATGTGCAAAAGTAAGTAATCACGCATCGCACTTTCACTATACGGTACAATGATCAAGAAACAAATGTGAACAATTTAACTAAGCACCGCACTGTCACTATATGACACAGTGATCAAACAGTCACTAAAAAACTAAACTGACAGACATAAAATAATTCAACCAAGCACCGCACTGTCACTATATGGCACAATGGTCAAGAAACAAAAGTGAACAATTCAACCAAGCACCGCACTGTCACTATACGGTACAATGATCAAACAGTCACTGAAAACTAAATGCAAGGAAAGTAAGCAATTCAACCAGGCACCGCACTGTCACTATACGGTACACTAGTCAAACATTAACTGAAACTAAACTAAACCTAATCAAACATAACACAATTAAAACTCTAACTACGACTCGAGTTAAAATACAAGTTAGAATACAGAATAAAATACAAGGTAAACCGCAAATTAAAACACAAGTTAAAAACACTAGTGAAAACATAGATTACGAACACTACTAAAAACACAATTCAAGGCCACTGGTGAAAGCACATATTAAAAACACTAGCGAAAACACAATTGAAAACACTAATGCAAACACAATGTAAGAACACCAATGACAACACAAATGAAAACACAAGTGCAAATACAAATGAAAACACAGAATGAACCACAGAATAAAAATTAACCAACTCTCGTCCACAACTTCCCGAAAGGAACCACCCTCTCCGGTTACCCACAACAGATCTGGATAGCTTTTAACGGCTTCAATGGCACGGATCTCTCGTCTGAAGAATCCTCCGACGAAAGCTAAAATTGGTGGAATAGATCACTGCTCTGGTGATGGACTTCGGAACTGCTGTGACCATGGCAGTCGATGGATGGATATGCGGAGACAAAGCAGCACGAATCACGACCGCGAAAATGGAAGGAACTAGAGTTGTGATCGTCTACAAGCCTTCACCAGTGCTGGAAATCAGATTCTGCCATCGAAAATAAGGAAATTAAGGCTGCCGAAATTGGATGGAGGTGTTGTCGCAATCGCACCAGTAGAAGATAATCCCAGCCTTCGGGGATCCCGTCCAACTGTGTCGTCGCAGCTCCAATAGCTAAGCTGCTATGGAACACCAATGAAGATGACCGAAAACCCCTCTCCGGTGAAGATGGTCATCTGCCCAACCTCAGAACTAAGCTCCGTCGGATCCCAAGTTGCTTCAGATAGAATGGAGATGAAGGATACGCCGCTGAGACTGCCAGATCTATCGTCGGTTTTTTGCTGTGGAGGAATCACCGTCGCCGTGCATGGAGAGGAGGAAGAACGCCGCTCTATTTTTGGTCGCAATCTGGAAGGGAAAAAAAAGGGAATGCCACCGTCGGCCTTGGTGGAGGAAGGGAACAGCTGACGATGCTTTGGGCGGATGGCGTGGAGGAGAGCCGCCAGCATCGCGCGATTTGGGAGGAGGAAGAAGCTGCGTAATCGCGATTCTTCGAATGCGATTTTCTATGTTCTATTCTGTGCTGTGGGGAGAAGATGAGGAAATGGTGTAAGCCGTCCGATCTAAACCCCTTTCATCCAAGTCGTCCAATTAAGCAAGGGTTTGATGGATCCATTATTTGCTTAATTAAGCTACTCCATCTAACAGTGGTAATCAATTTAACTCTGGATGGCTAGATTTGATAACTCTGAGGGGAGAATTGAGATCCAACGGTCCGGATGAACATCCAAGACGTGTAGATCTTAATGTATGGGCCGGATCGCTCCAGATCCAGATGGATGGCTCAAAATCAATCACTTTCCTCTGACGGTCTATAATGCTCAGATCTGATCCCTTGATTTAATTGTCTCTGATATGGATGAAAGGCTCAGATTAAGTCAACTTGAATTTCCCATTATGACCCCAGATGAAGCCATATTTAATCCAACTTAAGTCTAGTCCAGTGTCTCCTCTCGATCTCCTACAAATAAAGACAAATTTTGCATATAAGTCCAAAATATAAGAGAATTTACAATTAGGTCCAAAAAAGATCCAACTCATAAAACATACAAATAATCAACAATTAAATACACGAGAGGATTAAAACGGTGATATTAAGGACGAAAATAATACAACAAAATGGCAGTTATCAACCACCTGATACGAGAAATCGTAAAGCGAGGAGAAGTTGTTGTGGCCAAGATTGCATCAGAGGATAACCTGGCAGATCCTTTCACTAAGGCCCATCCAGAGAGAGCTTTTGATAGGCATGTGGAGGGAATGAGAATCAGATGTATGGCAGTATGAGGACAGCATAGTCTTTTAGTATAAGTGGGAGATTATTGGGATGTATACTGAAAAGTCTATCTTTTGTATGAACATCTTTATTTTTGAAATAAGAATCACATGATCAATGTTTGCTTATTTATGATTATGCATATTGTCTAATACATTACATTGTAGATAACAAGGTGTATAGTGTCACACGGGAGATCATGTCATCAGTTTCTTGTAGAGTATAAGTAGAGGCTCACAATCGAGATGGTTTCGTACAAACCATTGGTTTGGTTGTAGTGTGATTTGGTATTGGTTTGTCTTGACCATAGAATTACACTAGTACACTTTGTGTGTATTGAGCAGGACCGACTTAGATGTGATTTAATTTATTGCTGACTACATAATTGAATCGGACCTCGGATATTATGGTGTACATGCTCTTAATCCCGATATAATAACGGGCACATGTACTTAGTATTTATTTATTTGATTTACTAATTGGCGAGATTTATAGATTAAATCGATAGGCTCGGTAAGTTGGGAAATGATATTATTTACATGGTGTGCCGTTGATTATAGGAGGAAACCGTGTCCTATATATTAGGATGATGATGTCCCCTTGAGGAGCTCATAAGGTTCATCATGTAAACCCTGCAGGTGGACTTGGTCCGGCATGATGATAAGGTTGAGTGGTACTACTCATGGAGTTAGATGTTGATTAATTAATTGTCAATAAATTAATTAATTGACGGACATTCGAGATCTTAAACATGGGAAGATATTTATACAATTAATATATGAAGCCCATATTTATTTATGGGGGTGGGTGAGGTAGATCAATGATAATCCTCTAGTAGAATTGATTATCATTAATGGATTAGACTTTGTGGGCTAGATCCATTGGGTGGCCAAGATCCAACTCCTCCTCTAAAGGTAGGAAACTTCGCTTCCCACTTCAACTCGGTTGCTTGTTCATGGCGATCCCGTCTACGTCCCCGGATTAAAAAATTAATCCTTGACATAGAGGGATTACCCAAGCAATCATTCCATCTTCGTGCTATTCGATTAGAGTAGTCACTTGAATAAACTTGTTGTTAAAGCAACCAACTTCTATTATTCGAATAGCGCGGAATAGTCGATGTACAGATCGCCGATTTTTACGTTTGTATTCTGGGCCCAAGTAAATTAGCCACATATAATTGAAAACAATTATAGACATAATACAAAAGAACATAAACAAGCATTATACCTCTCGATCTTCTACTATATGTCCTTCCTCCTTTTTGACGTCGTGTGGGCGACGATCTTCCAAAAGTCGAAGCCTCCTAGATCACGTTCTTCCTTTCTTTGTTCGCTCCAAACAAAAGGAAGAATAAAAAAAAATTCTTCTCCTATCTAGAACCGACCACCAAGCCACCTTGCTTGGTGATTGCCGCCGGCCAAGGAGAGAACAAAAGAATCACCGGCCATCCTTGAAGAAGGTTGCCGCTGGCCAACCTTGAGAGAGAAGAGAAGAGGATGATCTAGCCAAGAAAGGAAGAAGAGAAGCTAATCCCTTACCTTCTTGCCGCCGGCCCTAGGAGAAGATGGTGGTGTTGTTGCCGCCGACCAAGAGGAGAAGCCAACCTTAGGTTGCCGCCCAAGATGAGAAGCAAACCCTAGCCACCTCTTGTTTGCCGACCAACAAACCCTAGCCTCTCTTAGTTGTCGCCCAAGCCAAGGGAAGCAAAACCCTAATCTCCTCTATCATCATCCACGCCCAAGCCTTGGTCACCCTTTTATAGAGTTAGGCTTAAGCCTCCTTTTAATCTCCACCGTTGGATCTAGGGATTTAATCTCAACCGTCGGTTCTAGAGAATTAATCTCAATCGTCGGATCTAGAGATTTAATCTCCACCATAGGATCTAGAGTTTTATTTTCCATCATCGGATCTAGGCTCCATGAGGTTTTAATAGGCTACAATAGGGACCATGAGGAGGAGTTGGATCTTTGCCACCCAATGGATCAAGCCCACATAAAGTCTGATCCATTAATGATAATCCATTCCACTAGAGGATTATCATTGCTCTACCTCACCAACCCCCATAAGTTAATATTGGCTCCATATATTATTTGTACATTTATCTCCCCGTGTTTAAGATCTCGAATGTCCGTCGATTAATTAATTTATTGATAATTAATTAATCAACATCTAACTCCATGAGTAGTACCACTCAACCTTATTATCATGCCGGACCAAGTCCACCTGTAGGGTTTACATGATGAACCATATGAGCTCCTCAAGGCGACATCATCATCCTAATATATTGGTTACGGTTTCCTCCTATAATCAATGACACACCATATAAATAATATCATTTCCCAACTTACCGAGCATATCGATTTACTCTTTAAATCTCGCCCATTGGTAAATCAAAGAAATGAATACTAAGTATATGTGCCCGTTATTGTATCGGGATTAAGAGCATGTACAACATAATATCCGAGGTCCGATTCGATTATGTAGTCAGCTATAAATCGAATCACCTCTAAGTCGGTCCTTCTCAATACACACAAAGTGTACTAGTGCAATTTTATGGTCAAGACAAACCAATACCAAATCACACTACAACCATGCCAATGGTTTGTCCAAAACCATCTCAGTTGTGAGCCTTTACTTATACTTTACAAGGAACTGATAACATGATCTCCCGTGTGACACTACACACCATGTTATCTACAATGTAATGTATTAGACAAAATGCATAACCATAAATATGCAAACAATGATCATGTGATTCTTATTTTAAAAATAAAGATGTTCATACAAAAGATAGACTTTTCAGTATACATCCCAACAATCTCCCACTTATACTAAACGACTATGTTGTCCTCATACTACCATACATCTTATTCTCATTGCCTCCACATGCCTATCAAAGCTCTCAATAAAAGGGCCTTAGTGAAAGGGTCTACTAGGTCATCCTCTGATGTAATCTAGGCGACAACAACTTCTACCTCTTTTACGATTTCTCATATCAGGTGGTACTTGTGCTTTATGTGTTTACTTTCCTTATGGGCTCGTGGTTCCTTCGAGTTTGCAACTGCACCACTATTATCACAATAAATTATGATAGTTCTGGGAAAACCAGGAATCACATCCAAGTCCATCAAGAAGTTCCTGAGCCATACAACTTCTTTTGCTGCCTCAGAGGCATCCACATACTCAACTTCCATAGTAGAGTCTGCCACGCATTTCTGATTGACACTCTTCCATACAATGGCTCCACCTCCCAAAGTAAACACAAAACGTGAGGTACACTTACTATTATCCCTATCTGATTAAAAGTCAGAATCTGTGTAACCCACAGGGAGTAATTGATCTGCCTGGTATACCAGCATATAATCCCTAGTCCTTCTCAAGTACTTTAATATATGTTTTACCGCAGTCCAATGTCTCTGTGCTCGATTACTCTGATATCTGCTAACCATGCCCAGAGCAAAGCAGATATCCGGTCTCGTACATAACATAGCATACATAAGGCTTCCTACTGCCGAAGCATAAGGAACCACCTTCATCTCATCTATCTCCTTTGATGTTCTAGGACACATCTCCTTAGACAAAGGTACTCCAAGCCTAAAAGGTAGAAAACCTTTCTTAGAGCTTTGCATGCTAAAACGATCCATAATGGTGTCTATGTATGAAGCTTGAGATAAGCACAACATCCTTTTCCTACGATCGCTTATAACCTTGATCCCAAGGATGTGACCCACTTCTCCCAAGTCCTTCATATCAAACTGTTTGGACAACCATACCCTTACGTCCGATAACACCTTGACATTGTTGTCAATTAACAAAATGTCATCTACATACAATACAAGAAATACCACTACATTTCCATCACATATCTTGTATATACAAGACTCATCCGGACTTTGAATAAATCCATAAGACTGGATTACCTCGTCAAAGCGAAAGTTCCAAGATCTCGAAGCTTGCTTCAATCCATAAATGGATCGATTAAGCTTGTACACAAGATGCTCTTTGCCCTTAGCAATGAATCCCTCTGGTTGCTTCATATAGATGTTTTCCTCAAGACTTCCATTAAGGAAAGCTGTCTTGACATCCATATGCCAGACCTCATAATCCATATGAGCAGCAATACATAAGAGAATCTGAATAGACTTAAGTATGGCTACCGACGAAAAGGTCTCCTCATAATCAATACCCTCTTTCTGAGTATACCCCTTCGCAAACAAGCCTCGCTTTGAAGGTCTCAACCTTCCCGTCTATTCCTCTTTTTCTTTTGAAGATCCACTTGCATCGAATGGTTTTTACACCATTGGGTGGTTCTACTAGCTCCCAGACTTGATTTGAGTCCATAGATTCAATCTCAGTATTCATTACACTTTGCCAAGATACTGCATCTTTATCTTGGATTGCCTCGTCATATATCCAGGGATCGGGTTCATGTTCGCCAGGGACCAAATTAGAAAATTCTCCCAAGAACATGAATCTATCAGGTTGTCTAACAACCCTCCCACTACAATGAGGTATCACCTGTGTATCCTCTGTGACACGCGGTGCAGTGACTTGTGGTATATCCTCTTGTACCGGTGGTAGTGAAGTAGTGACTTCCCCTCTCAATTCCTCCAAAACAATCTTACTCATGGGCTTGTGGTTATCACATAGTCTTCCTCTAGAAATTTGGCGTTCGTGCTAACGATCACCCTCTGATCTCTAGGACTATAAAATAAACCACCTTTCGTTCCTCTAAGATAGCTAACGAACATGCACAATTCTATACGAGGTTCCAACTTACCAGCATCTTCCTTCAGAACATGTTCTGGACTCCCCCAAATCCGAATATGTCTCAGACTAGGCTTTCGCCTAGTCCACAATTCTATGTGAGTAGAAGGCACAGATTTAGATGGTACCAAGTTCAGAATATACACTGTCGTATCTAGAGCATACCCCCAGAACGAATCTGGCAACTCAGAATAACTCATCATCGATCTAACCATCTCCATAAGAGTCTTATTCCTTCGCTCCGCTACACCATTCTGCTGAAGTGTGCCAGGTGCAGACAATTGGGATTGAATCTCAGCCTTTGATAAGTAATTCCTAAACTCTCCCAAGAGGTACACACCACCACGATCAGATCGTAGTGTCTTGATACTTTTACCTTGATGTTTCTCCACATCAGCCTTGAATTCTTTGAACTTGTCAAAGCATTCAGACTTGTGGCACATCAAGTAAATGTATCCATATCGTCTATAAAAGAGGCGAAATATTCAAAACCAACTCTTGCCTGGATAGACATAGGACCACACAAATCAGAATTAACCAATTCCAACACATCTTTGGCTCTATACCCCTTGGCCTTAAAAGGTCTCTTGGTCATTTTACCTTCCAAGCAAGACTCGCAGGTTGGGAAGTCTTCCACCACTAATGAACTCAAAGGTCCATCAGCTATCAACCTTTGAATTCTGCTTAGGTTAATATGACCAAGTCTTAGACGCCAAAGATATGTTTGGTTCATCTTCGAAGGTTCTTTTCTCTTATTGGAATTAGAAGATGAGTTATTAACTTCTATTTGCATCGTGGGAGCTTTTGGTTCAAGTGTTTATAAATTTCCTATCAATGCACCAGAACAAATAATCTCCCTATTCCTTTTTATAACAACTCTATCATTAAAAGAAATAGAATATCCATCTATAAATAATTTAGAAACCGAAATCAAATTCTTTCTAAATAAAGGTACATAAAGGCAATTTTTAAGAACCAAAACTTTATTCCTCTCTAAAGACAAATAAACATCTCCCACTATAATAGCCGCCACCTTCGTGGCATCGCCAAAGTATACGGTAATCTCCCCCTCAGCTAGTCGTCTGGTTTCCTGGAACCCCTGCAAAGTATTGCAGACATGATCAGTGGCTCTAGTATCTACACACCAGGTGCCGGTAGATAACACCACTAAACATGTTTCAACGACTAGATCAAAGGATATACCTTTGTTCTACATCCGATAAGGATAATCTTTCTTCCAATGTCCAGTCTGCTTGCAAGTGAAGCACTTGCCTTTTGGCTTCTTCAATCGTCCCTAAGATCCTCCCACCACCTTTTGATCCACCTTATTTTTTCTTCTTCTTGCCTTTCGGCTTAGAAGTAGAAACTTTCTGAGCAACCATGGCCTGAGCCTGAGCAAGCCCTTCTACCCCCTGGAGTTCTATCAGAAGCTCCGCCAACGAATACAACCTCTTAATCATGTTGTAATTTAGGCGAAACTGCTCAAAACTTCTAGGTAGAGATTGGAGAATGATATCGACCTGGGTTTCCCCATCGATCTTAACTCCAAGGACTTCCAGCTCATTTGCCGGCTTAGGAGGATACTCTTCGAAGAGTACATACTTGTACTCCTCAGCAGTCAAGATAATATCAAGATTCCTTTTCCAATCAACATAATTGGGTCTAGTAAGCTTATTCTCTTTTAGTAATACAACAAGTGGATTGAAAGTCATTTTTGAAAAACCTAAGAATCACATAGATCAAAACTTTAGATTTCAAAAAATTATTGATTCCTCAAACAATAAAATTTTAAAATCAACCAACACCTCAAAATACCGAGAATATCGTATGCCACGATCGTGTAGACGTATACGAATTCTTCATTTGTAAGAGGAGGTTTTACCCATTAATTTTACTATCTTGTCAACCTAACTTTTTGACAAATAAAATTATTAGTTGGTTCCTCTTCGGCCCTACAAATAAAAGCAGTGACTCCGATGGGTAGGATACTCCTATTTGCATCTAAGTGTTCACTATTACTCGGTACCAAGGCAATTATCTTAGGTTATGTGCCTTCCGATGGGTACACACGCTCCTTAATAATTTCCTATAACCATATTCGACCCTGTGATCCGCAAACAAACTCATCCGATGGGGAGGAAGACACTTAGAGCCGACGCGCAAGTTTGTTTGCATCACATGTCAAATCGTAATGGAGGTCATGGGAATTTATAAAAATATACCTCTCCCACTTAGTAATTTAAAATTGAAGAATTTTCCTAGCCTACGACATGCATATCAAACAAGAAGCAATAAATATGAAAAAAAATATTTTCCAACTATTATGGCTTTTGTCTCCAATATGCCTCCTGTCGTATTGCCATCTCGTTTGCTCCTCCCTATGCCATGTACAAGCCATCCGGAGATCCGAGCCGAGAAAAATTATTTTAATTTACTCCACAAAGTAGTGTACATGTATCTAGATCGAAAGTAAACTAAAATAAAAGAGTGGCAAAAAAATATCGTACTTAATTACAAAAATTAAATACTAGCCTCGTCAACCCCGAGGATTCAAATAATATATAATTACACAGATGCAATCACATACACACATATAGCCATAATAGTTGGATCCTATGCCTGCAACCAAAAAGTTAACCTACGCACATACTACTATTATCCGACACATATAATATATGAAAAGTGCATAAAAGTAACCGAATCCTAAACACACAAAACTGAAAACCATGGCTCTGATACCACTTGAAGGTAGGAAACTTCGCTTCCCACTTCAACTCAGTTGATTGTTCATGGCGATCTCTTCTATGTCCCCGGATTAAAAAATTAATCCTTGATATAGAGGGATTACCCAAGCAACCGTTCCATCATCGTGCTATTGGATTAGAGTAGTCACTTGAACAAACTTGTTGTTCAAGCAACCAACTTCTATTATTCGAATAGCCGCGGAACAGATGATGTACGGATCGTCGGTTTTTGCATTTGTATTCGGGGTCCAAGTAAATTAGGCACATATAATTGAAAACAATTATAGACATAATAGAAAAGAATATAAACAAGCATTATACCTCTCGATCTTCTATTGTATGTCCTTCCTCCTTTTGGACGTTGTGTGGGCGACGATCTTCCAAAAGTCGAAGCCTCCTAAATCATGTTCTTCCTTTCTTTGTTCGCTCCAAACAAAAGGAAGAATAAAACAAAACTCTTCTCCTATCTAGAACCGACCACCAAGCCACCTTGCTTGGTGATTGTCACCGGCCAAGGAGAGAAAAAAAGGATCGCCGACCAACCTTGAAGAAGGTTGCCGCCGGCCAACATTGAGAGAGAAGAGGAGAGGATGATCCAGCCAAGAGAGGAAGAAGAGAAGCTAATCCCTTACCTTCTTGCCACCGGCCCTAGGAGAAGATGGTGGTGTTGTTGCCGTCGGCCAAGAGGAGAAGTCAACCTTAGGTTGCCGGCCAAGATAAGAAGCAAACCCTAGCCACCTCTTGTTTGTCGACCAACAAACCCTAGCCTCTCTTAGTTGCCGCCCAAGCCAAGGGAAGCAAAACCCTAATCTCCTCTATCATCATCTACGGCCAAGCCTTGGCCACCCTTTTATAGAGTTAGGCTTAAGCCTCCTTTTAATCTCCACCGTTGGATCTAGGGATTTAATCTCAACCGTTGGTTCTAGATAATTAATCTCAACCGTCAAATCTAGAGATTTAATCTCCACCATCGGATATAGAGATTTATTTTCTATCATTGGATCTAGGCTCCATGAGATTTTAATAAGCTACAATAGGGACCATGAGGATGAGTTGGATCTTGGCCACCTAATGGATCAAGCCCATATAAAGTCCGATACATTAATGATAATCCATTCCACTAGAGGATTATCATTGCTCTACCTCACCAACCCCCATAAGTTAATATGGGCTCCATATATTATTTGTACATTTATCTCCCCGTGTTTAAGATCTCGAATGTCCGTCGATTAATTAATTTACTGACAATTAATTAATCAACATCTAACTCCATGAATAGTACCACTCAACCTTATCATCATGCCGGACCAAGTCCACCTGCAGGGTTTACATGATGAACCTTATGAGCTCCTCAAGGGGACATCATCATCCTAATATATAGGACATGGTTTCCTCCTATAATCAATGGCACACCATATAAATAATATCATTTCCCAACTTACCGAGCCTATCGATTTACTCTATAAATCTCGCCCATTGGTAAATCAAAGAAATGAATACTAAGTATATGTTCCCATTATTATATCGGGATTAAGAGTATGTACAATATAATATCCGAGGTCCGATTTGATTATGTAGTCGACTATAAATCGAATCACCTCTAAGTCGGTCCTGCTCAATACACACAAAGTGTACTAGTATAATTCTATGGTCAAGACAAACCAATACCAAATCACACTACAACCATGCCAATGGTTTATCCAAAACCATCTCAGTTGTAAGCCTTTACTTATACTTTACAAGGAACTGATAACATGATCTCCCGTGTGACACTACACATCATGTTATCTACAATGTAATGTATTAGACAAAATGCATAACCATAAATATGCAAACAATGATCATATGATTCTTATTTCAAAAATAAATATGTTCATACAAAAGATAGACTTTTCAGTATACATCCCAACATCCTCATGGTCCCTATTGTAGCCTATTAAAAACCTCATGAAGCCTAGATCCGATGGTGGAGATTAAATCCCTAGATCCGACGGTGGAGATTAAATCTCTAGATCCGACGGTGGAGATTAAATCTCTAGATCCGATGGTGGAGATTGAAAGGAGGCTTAAGCCTAGCTCTATAAAAGGAGGGCTAAGGGCTTGGGCGGTGGTACATTCAATTAGGGTTAGGGTTTTTGGAGTTGGCTTGAGAGAAGAGGTGGGCGGCAACCCTAGGTTGTTCTTCTTCCTATTGGGCGGTGGCAACCCTAGGTTTTGTCTCTTCTTGGCCGGTGGCGCCTCACCCTCTCTCTCTCTGGATTGGCCAGCAACTCCTCCGTCTCTCTCTTTCTCTTTGGCCGGCGGCAACCCTTCTTCAAGGTTGGCCGACGCTCCTTCATCCTCTCCTTGGCCAGCGGCAACATCAAGTTCCTTGGCTTGGTGGTCGGTTCCAGATAGGAGAAGAAGTTTTGTTTTATTCTTCCCTTTGTTCAGAGCGAGCAAGGAAGGGAAGAACGTGATCTATGAGGCTTCGACTTTTGGAAGATCATCGACCACACGATGTCCAAAAGGAGGAAGGACATACAATAGAAGACCTAGAGGTAAACGAGAGGTATAATTCTTGTTTTGCTTTCCTTTTGTTTCTTTGCAATTTGTATGTATTGTATGTGGCTAATTTACTTGGACCCTAAAGACAAACACAAAAACCAGTGATTCGTACATCGTCTATTCCGCGGCTAATCGAAGATAAGAGGTAGGTTGCTTGAACAACAAGTTTGTTCAAGTGACCACTCTATTTGAATACCACGACGATGGATCGGTTGCTTGGCAATCTCTCTTTGTCAAGGATTTTTTTTTTAATCTGGAGGCGTAGATGGGATCGCCATGCACTAGCGACCGAGGTGGGAAGCGAAGCTTCGGATTCACCCTTCAATGATCCACCCTTCACTTGTCTAGTAAGTTAGTTTAGTCAGAAGCAACATTATGTTGCCCTATCGACAACTGAGGTGGAATATATAGCATTAGGAGAGTGTACTGCACAATTACTATGGATAATACATACACCAAAAGACTTTGAGTTAGACTACAAAAATGTTAAGACACTTGTTAATAACATAAGTTCAATAAATTTAACTAAAATTCCAATTCATCACTCACGCACTAAATGCATTGATGTTAAACATCACTTCATAAGGGATCATGCTGCCAAGGAGAGTATTGAACTCAACTATGTTGAGTTCAAGTCTAACTTGGCAGACATCATTACTAAACCACTTCCCACGTTGAGTTTAGTACCCTTAGAAGACACTTAGGGTTATGTATTGCAGAATATGTTTCATTATTGATTTTATATTCAAAATCTATTTTGATAATTAAGTATTATTATTTCTTAAGGAAAATTAAAATTTAGTTAGCCTAGAATTGAATCTAGAATTCATGAACCTATAGATCTAGGTAAGCCTTTGCATCTCCCAAACACCTAGGATTCCCTATTTGTGTATTGACCCCCGAAGATGGGCAAGAGATGTTAGGACTGCATCTCAAGTTCCAAATGTAGACTTAGTGCATCGACATGAATCGAACCGGGATTTTTAATTCAAATTGATCACTTTGGTGACTAACTCTTAGCTAAACTTGGTGATAATCTCATATCATTCGAGTTATTTCAAGAGTTAGACATTTTCTTTAAGGAAAAAATTTTGATGTGTATTTTCAATATAAAACTTTTATTTTCAAGTCTGGACCCATGCTTGAATATTCTTAAGTCACAAATTGCATAAATCATTTCTCATAAATTAGTTTAAAAGCATGATTTAAAGGATATTTTGACAAAATTTAAAATAACATGCTTGGATTAATTTATACATTATTTCTTAAAAAAATTTTAACTATAACATTTTAAGCTTTAATTAAGGGGGAGATGTTTTAAAAAATTCATTTAAATTTTTTCTTAAGGGGGAGATATATTTTCAAAAATTCATTTATTAAGGGGGGATATATTTTCAAAAATTCATTTCTTAAGGGGAAGATTTATTTTCAAAAATTCATTTAAATTTTTTCTTAAGGGGGAGAAAATTATTTTCAAGAATTTTTTTGGGAGGAAGTTTACATGAATTCATTTTTTTTAAAGCTTGGACATAATTAAGGGTTTTTAAGATTTAGGTTTCAAAACTTGAAAAAGTTATTTTGCCACATAAAATATATTATATATTGTTTTGATATATGCTAAAGGAGAAGAGAATGTAAAGTTTGAAGTTATATATAAATGTATTTCATTGTTGCATTTCATTATTTGTCATATGAACTAGATGCATTTCATTGATGTGAACCCAATGCATGTCATTATTTATAATGTGAACTTGATGCATTGAATGTGAACTTGTTATATTCCAACTAACTTTAACTGATGCATTATCATACATAAAAAAGAGAGATTATTGGTACAAAGAGCACCACTCCTGAGTTTTGATATATGAACCATAGTTAAAGTTAGGATAAGCTTGTGATCTAATATGCATGATAAGTGTGCAGGCTTAATAAGAAAGTCCTAGTAGATCGTGTGGACCAGATACTAGGCAGGAGTCTTGACAGATCAGAAGGATCAGACACTAGGCATGAAGTCTAGATGGGTCGAGTTGAACGGACATCTCATATAAGACCAACTGGGTCAGGGAGATCAGACAACCGGTAGGAAGCCTAATTGGGTCAGGGAGAACGAACAGTTGGCACGAAGTCGTGGTGGTTCAGATCAGATGTCAAGCAAGGTAAGTCCAGTTGGAGAGCTGACAGGTGAGCCTCGAGTGAAGAGATGAGGCTGAGTCCTTAGGTGGGGACAAAGCTAGGTGTCGATCCGACGGAGGGTCCGTGTTGGACTCGGAAGTCGAGATCGGATAGTATTACTACTGTGATGTGAGCAAAACATATAGGGTTTTAGGAGTAATTTTTGCTCACATCTCATCTCATTTTATGTTGGTTTCATACATATTTACTTTGTTTTCCATGCATTTCCTATTTTCTGATTCGGAGATCTGCTCTATATACTTTTGTGTGCAGGATAGCATTTCGTGGGGATAACGGTGCACTTTCGAAGCAAAAAGAAGACATTTGTGTTAGTGAAAGACCTAGAGCCAATCATGTGATGATTGTTGTATGGACTTTATTGTATCATATTCCTATTTATAAAGGCATGGTTATTATATTTATTTGTATTGGTGCCAAATAACTAAGTATGATAATGTCCTTGAGTAGAAGGTTCTTATCTATATCAATCGATTGGTTGAATCAATAATGAGATGATATAGAGAACACTACTCTTAATCATTCCTAGTCAAGTATTAACATTCAGGGACAATGTTAATGCGTAGAGACTAGCATGTATGTCAACTTGATGACTTGATCACACAAGTCATGGATATGAGATACCAAGTTGACACATGGGTATGCATTGGAGAATGTATATTGAATGACCCGCCATGAGAAAGTATCATGGATCGTTATATGAGTGTCATATACTTTCTCATGTGACTATTAGTATGACTATTAGTCCTTGGACCTGAAGTCACCATGGTTCCCTACATAAGGAGTTGCATACTTTGGCTTCGTCAAACGTCACCCGTAAATGGGTGGACTATAAAGGCGATTACTGGGTATGTAACAAATTATGCGGAGGGATGTGAGTGATGTAGATGGGATCTATCCCTCCTATATGACGGGAGTGACATCGTTATTCTTGATAGAGTGAGACCACGAAGTGCATGACCATGCCCAAATGAGTCGATATGATATATTGAGCTCATTTGATTAGAGTGAGTCTACTTGGAGTTCAAGATATAGATTGTATCGAGGATGACATGGTCTATGCCTCAATTGGTCAATCTAGATGTCAAGGATAGAGGGACATTGTCACATATTGTGAGAGTCACAATTAGTAGTCACAAAGGTGATGTAGGAGCTCAACATTCTTGTAACTTGGGTAGCAATGATGTGTTGCTAGATACCACTCATTGCTTATGTTCCTAAATCAGTTTAGGGACATTGCCAACGTTACAAGAACCTATAGGGTCACACACAAAGGGCGATTAGATGGAGATTAGGTTCATATGATGAACCATGAGGATTAGGTTCATGGGATGGACCAAATTAGATTAAGAGTAATCCAAATTAGACTAATTGAGTTAGACTCAATTTGATTCAAGTGTTGAAAGAGTCTAATTTAGATTTGATTCATTGATTCAATTTATATTAATGAATAGAGATTCATTAAATCAAATTGACTTGAATCAAGTGGTTAGACTTGATCAACCATGGGAGATAATGTTGGGTTTCCGGCACCGCGGCGTGTGTGTGTTCGATCATGTTTCGTAAACATGAGCACAGCGGAAGCAATTAAAAATAATAAATCTATATTTATTACAACACACACAACACACGCATGCATATTACAACAAGTGTAGACATAACCGTAAATTAAAATTTGCAATCAAAGAAATTTATCTACGTTATACCTTTCGTATGACGTGTAGCGGGAACGACATCAACCGGAATGATCCTCGTAAGAATCGTCTCTATCCGTATCCACGCCGAGCTCCTCGGGATGACTTCACTAAGTCACGAGCTTCGTCTTCGTACGGGTTACTAGCCTCGTGTTGAAGACGACGTGATCGAGAGATGATCACGATCCGAATCAAAATTCGGATCCTAAAACGAGTTCTCAAAACTCGCTTCTCCGGAGAGGTATTCGTCAACCGTTTGACGAATCCTTCGTCCCCCACCTCAGAGGATTACCGGAGATCAAATCCTCGGTAAGTTAGCCGTTGTCGGAGCACTAACCGTCGTCCAAACGACGCTCCGACAACAAAGAAACAAGCTGTCCAGAAAAACTGGACAGCTTTTGGTGGAGGAATAGAGGCAGGCTAAGGAAAGATGGAAGCTCACCTTATCACCGAACCCAAAGGAGATCGCCGGAGGGTCGCCGGAGGTTCTCCGGCTGAAGCTTGGACGCCGGCAAAGACTTGGACGGCTGCACACAAGCTGGGCGGCGGCAGCTTTAGGGTTGGCGCCAATTAACTCCAAGGTGGAGGTGGGCGGCAACTCAAGGGGGCTAGGGTTTGGATTAGGGCTTAATTATCCCTTAAGCCCTCTTTTATAGAGAACTACTTCTCTTAATGGTTATTGGATCATAACCATTAGGGCCGTTAACCCGCTCCATTAGGATAAGTTAAAATAAACCAAACCATGATGGTTTATTTTAAGTTAAAACGAACCGAACCAACTTTTGGTTCATTCGTTTAAAATAAACCAAACCCTTTGGTTTATTCTCATCCATTGGATTAGAACCAAACCATTTTGGTCCATCCATTATGTCTTCATAAGACACGGCCCATCCACGCTTCCATTGCGACTGAAACAATTTCATGCTTGCTTTATGTTTGGTCCAACCAAACATAGTTTCTCTCGGTCTAAGAATCTCATTCTCAAGCTCATTTTAAATCCTTTGGATTACACTCGTTGTGCGTGTGACCAAATAGGTTCTCGGTTTATGTTGGCCGTCTATAATTAACCATTAATTATAGAACGATCATGAGTGGCACCTAGTAGTACATCATGATCCCCAATTAACCGAAAAGTTCAACGGTTGATCCAGAACTATTTCTGAAACCCTTCAGTAGCTCGAATGAATCGTGCCCCATTCCCTTCACTCATCTTATAAATCTCATTCATTTTTCGAATTTCAAAAAACCCCAAAATCACATCGGGAGATCGTAGGTCCATCTCCGAATGGGCTGATATCCATCATAGTTATGAACAACCTTGGAGAGAGTCCAACAAGCCATTCATAACTACGACGGTAGGTATCTTCTATACCGATTGCATATCACGTATATGCAACTATCACAATGTGCTATCAACTAATTGAATGTTCACACATACATCGGGTTGTTAACACATTAACAAGTATGCATCATATGCATAGCACCCAACTTCACCTCCCTTTACATCGACCTTGGAGAGAGTCCAACAAGCCGATGCTTCAGGTTAAAGCCAACCCATTAATCAAGACATAGTTTTAATATGGTTAGAGCGCATTCAACCAATTAGCCCAGCTTGGAGAGAGTCCAACAACCAAAGCTAACGATTGACCTCTGACTCTTACTATATTAGTATTAAACTATTCCATGGTTTGAACATATTCGGGTTCGAGCCGGGCTTAGAGAGAGTCCAACAACCCAAACAAGAAACGGAACTCTGGTTCTAATCATATTAATGGAAGGTGTAGGCTTTAATATTGTTTAAGGGTTTTTATGTCTCATCCTCTTTGCATGCAAATAACTATTATCTACATGGCATGACATACATGGCATACATCTACATGTCACGACACGCATGACATAATGTTATGCATCTAATGCAATTACATGGCATACAATTATGTCATGTATATATTTCCTTATATGTCATAACTATTTATGGAAATAAAATATGTTTAAGATTTGATTCTCCAAATCAAATCATAATTAAATTAGGAAACAAATTTCCAAATCTAATCACATATTTTATTCATGGAATTATTTGATTAAGGAAAATCTATTTAGGAAACCAATTTCCTAAATCTTTAAAACTACTTATGGAAATAAAATATTTTAAGATTTGATTTCCAAATCAAATCATGATTAAATTAGGAAACAAATTTCCAGAATCTAATCAAATATTTTATTTATGGAAAATATCAATTTCCATAAATACTTCCAACTTTCCAAAAGTGGAAGATTTCCATAAATACTTCTAGACTTTCCAAAATTGAAAAATTTCCATAAATACTTCTAAATTTCCAAAATTAGAAAATTTCGAAATACATTATGACTATCGCAAAAACCATTTTACGGTTATGTGAAACACAACCCGGGCTCGATACCACTTTGGGTTTAAGGCACATGATGTGTGTGTTCGATCATGTTTCGTAAACATGAGTACAGCGGAAGAAATTAAAAATAATAAATCTATATTTATTACAACACACACAACACACGCATGCATATTACAACAAGTGTAGACATAACCGTAAATTAAAATTTGCAATCAAAGAAATTTATCTACGTTATACCTTTCGTATGACGTGTAGCGGGAACGGCATCAACCGGAACGATCCTCGTATGAATCGTCTCTATCCGTATCCACGCCGAGCTCCTCGGGATGACTTCGCTAAGTCACGAGCTTCGTCTTCGTACGGGTTACTAGCCTCGTGTTGAAGACGACGTGATCGAGAGATGATCACGATCCGAATCCAAATTCGGATCCTAAAACGAGTTCTCAAAACTCGCTTCTCCGGAGAGGTATTCGTCAACCGTTTGACGAATCCTTCATCCCCCACCTCAGAGGATTACCGGAGATCAAATCCCCGGTAAGTTAGCCGCTGTCGGAGCACTAACCGTCGTCCAAACGACGCTCCGACAACAAAGAAACAAGCTGTCCAGAAAAACTGGACAGCTTTTGGTGGAGGAATAGAGGCCGGCTAAGGAAAGATGGAAGCTCACCTTATCACCGAACCCAAAGGAGATCGCCGGAGGGTCGCCGGAGGTTCTCCGGCTGGAAGCTTGACACCGCAAAGACTTGGGCGGCTGCACACAAGCTGGCGGCAGCTTTAGGGTTGGCGTAATTAACTCCAAGGTGGAGGTGGGCGGCAACTCAAGGGGGCTAGGGCTTGGATTAGGGCTTAATTATCCACTAAGCCCTCTTTTATAGAGAACTAATTCTCTTAATGGTTATTGGATCATAACCATTAGGCCCGTTAACCCGCTCCATTAGGATAAGTTAAAATAAACCAAACCATGATGGTTTATTTTAAGTTAAAACGAACCGAACCAACTTTTGGTTCATTCGTTTAAAATAAACCAAACCCTTTGGTTTATTCTCATCCATTGGATTAGAACCAAACCATTTTGTTCCATACATTAAGTCTTCAAAAGACACGGAACATCCAAGCTACCTTTGCGACAGAAACAATTTCATGCTCGCTTTATGTTTGGTCCAACCAAACATAGTTTCTCTCGCTCTGAGAATCTCATTCTCAAGCTCGTTTTAAATCCTTTGGATTACACTCGTTGTGCGTGTGACCAAATAGGTTCTCGGTTTATGTTGGCCGTCTATAATTAACCATTAATTATAGAACGATCATGAGTGGCACCTAGTAGTACATCATGATCCCCAATTAACCAAAAGATCAACCTGATCTAACTATTTCAAACCCTTCAAGAGCTCGAATGAATCGTGCCCCATTCCTTCACTCATCTTATACCCACTTGGTTCAGTGACATGGTCTATTGTGTCACCTCACTAGGTCACTACGCCACACCTAGCCCAAGTATCATTTCTCGCCCACGGATTCTAGTTACTCCATGTATCAAGAGTACCTTACTCTAAACATGTAATGCTTTGCCAAAGACTTTAGTAACAATCCGACGAGAGGCCATGGGTATACATCTCTCGCAAGGAGTGGTGAATCTTTTATAGGCTATTCAAACACCTTTCGATCACTCGACTTATACCCAATCATCTCGGTCCACATCTCCTTAGAGATGTTTGCTTAAGATGTCAAAGCATAAGTCTCCATGATCAAGATGACTTGAATACCGCAAGTCAAAGGAACATCGCACTTAAGCCACAAAGAAGAACTTCATCGACATATCTATATATGCAGAGAACCATATGAAGTCTTACTACTGGTCACTCCAATGAACTAGTTACCATAACTAGCATCCACGATTAACTCCGACATCACTATGTCTCCACCAAGGAGAATCACCGCTGATACACCAAGGAGTATACCGTTAGTCTCGATGTAATCGATGGTGTCCAAATCCATCAATTCATCGACTAGGATAATTCGATACATCACAATTACACATGTAGAGATACTCACTAGTTGTGATCCAATCACAAATTCTCTCATGCCGTGAATCGTATCGTGACATTCAAGAAATGAGTTTAAGATCCAATCAAATACATAAAACATGTATACTCAAATAGTGAATCTTCATTTATCATATAAATGGTTCATACATAAGGCGATTGCCTTAGGACATCTCTCATTAGTCTTCATCGATCTGCTCAACCATTCAGCAGAGAAAGGAGCATGCGAGATCTTTAAAAGGGATTCTAGGCTTCGATATTGCTGTCGCATGAAAACAAGCTATGTTCAAACGCTCAAGAGGGATCAATCGATCTAGCTTTGGTTTCGCAAGGGCATCATACATCTCGAGCACCTTGATCTATCGTGACCATTCGCCTTACAAGTATATAGAAGAGATTTAGATGCATATTCATTTAAACTTCACATAACCGCTTCGCCCATTTCGCAATCCTTCTACTTATAGTTACGGGAGATCTTTACCCCTAGGTTCCATGTATAAACTAATTCAGATATGAGGGTTTCAATAATGATACCTTCGATTCACTAGATGTTTACCATCATGACATAGATATGATTGTAAAAAGCTCTAGACTAAATTTCAAACTTATATCAAGAAGAATTCAATTTAGGCAACATGTCATGAACAGATCGCTATCTATCTGAGAATCAAGGATTCTCTCATATGAGGAGAAATCACAATATGATTGCATCAATCCATATAATTGTATAAACTGCTTCAACAAGAGGTCCATCAATGTCTTCATGATTCTTTTCACCATAACGTACATTCAGACTCTTGGATCTTCCTCAACCTATGTATTATACTCGGTTTGAGCATCCTAAATGTCGCATTTCTAAAAAGCTTACATATCCCATTTTGCTTCTTCATAGACATCACACTGGAGCATGGAAAGTTTCTAAAAACCCTAGTTGGGATTTCATATCAAATCAACACTCGCTTATGTTTCACACCCAGCCTGCGCTCCCTTTGATGCCTATGATACAAACCGTCGTTTTTCTTATTGCATCCATTCGTCCATTCTGATCCATATCCAAAATGTCTTCTTTGTCCACTTGGCACTTTCCTTCATAATGCTATCGCAGGCATCTAAAAGTATCAAAGAGCGATCGCCAACTAATGGAAATGTCTTGCATACTAGTTTCATGAAACTAACATAATGTGTCAGAGCTGAGCCAAAGAAGATATGTCTTTACCCTCGTATGTCATCTGCTACATCGACTTCTCAACTATTATCCTATCGCTTTTTCCTCAAGCAGAAACTTTAGTTCATGAGTCAATGACATTGATTTGTCTATAAATAGTTAACTCAATTTATCAAGCATATTTTAATCAAAGGAAATAATATGTTCATAATTCAACTAAGGTCCTATCTCATCTTAATCATTCTTAGGGTGTATCATTCCATGGAGTTGAGACCCATAGCTTTCTATAAGTAATCAAAATTCCAGGCATTAGTCAAAGGTATAATCGTTCCCTGTGCGCACAAAGTCCAACCCTCAAGATGAGATAAATTCAGGTGTTTCCAACAAAAATAAACACTAATCAAGACTAGTATTTCACCATTACAAGATTTTTTATCCTCATAATCTTTTTCAACTTTACTTTTCATTTCTTTTCTCTTTATTTCTCTTTATTTTTCCTCACATCTTGACCAAATGTACAATAATCTCAAGATATCTCTAAAATCAATATGCTAGCCTAGAGTCACTATGGATTCCAAAGTACTGACTCACTGAGATTACCATCATAACTAGGTATTGTAGATTCTCCTTTCGCATTCACATGTAGGGAATAAATGCCAACCAAGATGGAGTCTAGATATTCATTAGAGCAAATAAAATAAAATACCACGATAAAACTTACAATTCCATAAACAACCTCATTCAAAGTTTTAACAAATACTAGTCGAGATCAATTTAAACGATAAATCAAAACTCAATGAAAGAAACCAATCAACAACCTATGTGAATAAATGAATGCTAAAATGATATTTTCAATACATCAAACAACCAAGTATTTGAAATAAATTCCCTTAGATTCATAAAATATCTTCTAGTATATAGATCAATAAAGATCAAGACCTTGGCATTCCATATCCTAAGAACCTGACCTGAGTTACGTAATGAATGTTCATCCATCATCAATGATTGCTCATCTCTCCTCCCTAAGATGGCTGCCTTTAAGTATTTTCTGATCTCAAAGCTCTTCTTTCAGGAATCAACTGCAGACCTCCCTCGCCATGATTCACTCTCATCGAGAACTCGTTTGCTTCAAGCATCTCAGCATAAGAGTTCGCTCAGAATCTTCAAATTTGGATAACTTGTAATCAAAATAAAAGAATTTCAATGAAAGATTATTAAGCAAATCTCCTCCCACTCCATCCTATACATGATTAAACATCTCACAAATTTTCAATAAATATGAACATGTCTAGATTTGTCATCGACTTAGCTTAAGAGGCATTCAAGAGCAATTTTCAACTGAGAACAATTCTATATTAAGACCAAGTTCTTCAGAAGATTCAAATCATAATGCAATTCATCAATATAGTTTAAACATGTATCAGAAATAAAATTCAAAATGATCAAAGATTTAAAAAATAGAATATTCAAATACCCATTCATTTCTAATCTAATATATCTCTAGATCATAAATGTGATATACCGCAATAGAAGTTCAACGGAGTCTAAGCTGTCAACAGATCACATTAGAAATATTCAAAACCGATTATAGGTACAATCTAAAAAGATCAATCATTAACAACTAAAGAAGATGTATACATCCTTAATACATTAAGCTTATCTACCACTTATTTACAGCACAATAGGAGGATTAACCCGACTTCAAGAGCCAAAATTTAAGAGAAAATTATTAGTTTCATATAAAAATTTGATTCATTTGGAGAGAGAACAAATTACCCTCGATGGTTATATTAAAACCATGTTAACTATTCCACTTTAAAAATAAACCAAACATTCTTTCTATTTAATAACTGAATATTTAACATTTTATTTATAAATTTTCAATTTAAGATTTCTTCAACTCATCAACATGAGACATTCCATCTATCATTCATATAATTATTCAATCTCTACAACATGATGTGATTTTCAAATCTCATTTTTAATCAAATATTTCTTTAAAATTATTTCAAGTTGAAATCTGATTACTTAAATTTATGACTAAAGGATTATCATGATTTATACTTTTAAATTCAACCATTAATTATATAATTTATTTGACACCTATCATCATGATTAAAATTTTAATGTAAATAAATTTTCCAGAATTAATTCATACTTCTAGACTTTCCAATGAAATTATTCTTCTTTCAAATTATTTAGAAAAATACTTCATGTGATAATAATTTACGACATGCCTTACATCATTTATCACTATGTGAAGCGTTTGCACATGTATCCAAGAGCATTAATAAATGAGCTTAAAAAATATAATTAACGCAATGATACATCTCGTATCAAAGCTGGGAATATAGTATTAAACTTTATACTCGGATTACGTAATATGTTCACATAAATTCAACCGATCTGCTTAAGATCTCAAAGATTTCATGATCAAGAGCTTAATCCTGGTAAGTCAAAGGAACACGCCAAAGTCAGAGTGAAGAACGTTGATACATTCGAACCAAATCATCAAGCTGCTTACTCCAATGAAGTTCACCTAGTCCAGAACCACATCAAAGCTCTGAGCCGCTGAACATCACCGCTTATGCAAAAACTCGCCGCTCCATTCGAGAGAAGATGGTGCAACCGAATTATCGCTGAGATAATTCATACATCACAATTACACATGTAGAGATATCACTTTTGGATCCAATCAAAGTCTCCTACATTCAAGAAATAGTTTATGATCAATCCAAATACACTCCCCATGATAAGTTAAATATGAATCCTATTAAAAACCCAAATGATAACGATTCTCCTTAGAAAGGTCATTCATTGCCAATAAACCCATGAACCTTCTCTAATCGCTACTGGATTTAATACCATAGGTTAATAGCCCCAAACCACTTTAGGTTTCTCATCGTGTACTAGATCCACTTACTCCAAAGTATTTTTTCGATTTGATTTCCTTCTCACTAATATCTCTATCTAAAGATAAATCTGGGCAATTATGTTAAATCATCATTTAGACCCATCGATTCACAAAGATGACCTTGATCCAAACCGCTTTCGTTGCTCCATAATTAAATTATTCATTATGGAAGAACGCACGGTCGCTTGGAATTCCTCATCATGACATCCTATACATACTGACCCAATAATCATCCGTCTATCCGAATCACTCAAGTCCCACGCTTCAATCATGTATTCTCCTCGTGATATTATCGATCCTATACATATAATACCTAAGGCTTTCTTTGACTAGGCCAATGATCCATCATTCATGAATCTATATATTCGTTTACACTAGCTATCTAATCATCTTGTATACTATAGCACATGTAGATCCTGCAAGTCATAGAATTTAGTAATATGAGAGATGTCCTAAGGCAATCGCTTATGTATGAACCATTTATATGATAAATGAAGATTCACTATTTGAGTATACATGTTTCATGTATTTGATTGATCTTAAACTCATTTATCAATGTCCACGATACGATTCACAAGATGAGAATTTGTGATTCGGATCACAACTAGTGAGTATCTCTACATGTGTAATTGTGATGTATCTAATTATCCTAGTCGAATGATGGATTCGACACCATCAATTCTCAGACTAGCACGAGGTATACTTGGTGTATCCAAGCAAGATTCTCACGTCGAGACATTGTGATGTCCGAGTTAATCGTGGATGCTAGTTATGGTAACTAGTTCATCGAGTGACCACGAAGACTTCATATGGTTCTCAGATATATAGATATGTCAATGAAGTTCTTACTGTGCTTAAGTGCGATGTTCTTCGACTTCTATTCAAGTCATCTTGATCATGGAGACTTATGCTTTGACATCTTAAGCAAACATCTCTAAGGAGATGTGGACCCGGATGATTGGGTATAAGTCAAGTGATCAAGGTGTTTGAATAGCCTATAAAGGATTCACCACTCCTTGCATAGGAGATGTATACCCATGGCCTCTCGTCTGATTGTTACTAAAGTCTGCCAAAGCATTACATGTTTAGAGTAAGGTACTCTTCGATACATGTGCAAGAATTCTAGAACTGAGGACGAGGAAATGATACTTAGGTGTGAGTCACCTAGTGGGGATCGACACTATAGACCATGTCCCAAACCAAGTGGGTATAAGATGAGTGAAGGGAATGGGGCAAATCATTCGAGCCAAGGGTTTCGTAAATAGTTCGATCAACCGCTGATCTTTCTGCTAATTGGGGATCATGATGTACTACTAGGTGCCACTCATGATCGTTCTATAATTAATGGTTAATTATAGACGGCCAACATAAACCGAGAACCTATTTGGTCACACGCACAACGAGCGTAATCCAAAGGATTTAAAACGAGCTTGAGAATGGGATTCTCGCATCGAGAGAAACTAGGTTTGGCTGACTAAACATAAAGCGAGCATGAAATCGTTTCACTGCAGAATGGAAGCGTGGATGGGCCGTGTCTTATGAAGACATAATGGATGAACCAAAATGGTTCTAATCTAATGGAGGAGAATAAACCAAAGGGTTTGGTTTATTTTAAACGAATGAACCAAAAGTTGGTTCGTTCTTTTAACTTAAAATAAACCATCATGGTTTGGTTTATTTTAACTTATCTTAATGGAGCGGGTTAACGGGCCTAATGGTTATGATCCAATAACCATTAAGAGAATTAGTTCTCTATAAAAGAGGGCTTATTTAAGCCCTAATCCAAAACCCCTAACCTAGTTGCCGCCAACCTTATTTTCGGCGCCAACCCCATTGCCGCCACTCCCTTGTGCGGCTCATTCTTGCCGGCCCAAGCTTCAGCCGGTGATCCTCCGAACTTCCGTGATCTCCTTAGGTTTGGCATCAAGGTGAGCACTTTTCCTTTTGGCCGCGCTTATCTCTACCAAAGCTGTCCAGTTTTCTGGACAGCTTTCTCTTCGCCTGAGCGCCGCTTGACGACGTTAGAGCCCGACAGCGCTAACTTATCGGGATTCGATCTCCGTAATCCTCTGAGGTGGAGGACGGCGATGGCCAAACGGTTGACGAATACCTCCGGAGAAGCGAAGTTTTGAGGACTCGCTGGATCCGAATTTGGATTCGATCGTGATCATCTCTCGATCACGCCGCCTTCAACACGCAGGCTAGTAACCCGCACGAAGACGGCTCGTGGCTTAGCGTCATCCCGAGGAACTCGGCGTGGATACGGATAGAGACGATTCTAGCGAGGATCGCTCCCGCTGATGTGCTCCCGCTACACGCCATACGAAAGGTATAACGAGATAAATTTTTATTGCAAATTTAAATTTACGGTTATGTCTACACTTGTTGTAATATGCATGCGTGATGTGTGTGTTGTAATAAATGTAGATTTATTATTTTTATTGCTTCACGTTCATGTTTACGAAACATGTTCGAACACACACGCCACTGCCGAAACCCAACAAAGGGTATCAGAGCCTGTGTTGTGTTTCACATAATCGTAAAATGGTTTTGCGATAGTCATAATGTATTTCTGGAAATTTTCTAATTTTGGAAATTTAGAAGTATTTATGGAAATTTTTCAATTTTGGAAAGTCTAGAAGTATTTATGGAAATCTTCCACTTTTTGAAAGTTGGAAGTATTTATGGAAATTGATATTTTCCATAAATAAAATATTTGATTAGATTCTGGAAATTTGTTTCCTAATTTAATCATGATTTGATTTGGGAAATCAAATCTTAAAATATTTTATGTCCATAAGTAGTTTTAATGATTTAGGAAATTGGTTTCCTAAATAGATTTTCCTTAATCAAATAATTCCATGAATAAAATATGTGATTAGATTTGGAAATTTGTTTACTAATTTAATTATGATTTGATTTGGAGAATCAAATCTTAAACATATTTTATTTCCATAAATAGTTATGACATATAAGGAAATTATATACATGACATAATTGTATGTCATGTAATTGCATTAGATGCATAACATTATGCCATGCGTGTCGTGACATGTAGATGTATGCCATGTATGTCATGCCATGTAGATAATAGTTATTTGCATGCAAAGAGGATGAGACATTAAAAACCCTTAAACAATATTAAAGCCTACACCTTCCATTAATATGGTTAGAACCAGAGTTCCGCTTCTTGTTTGGGTTGTTGACTTTCCAAGCCCGACCAACCCAACATGTTCAAACCATGGAATAGTTTAATACTAATATGGTAAGAGCCGAGGTCAATCGTTAGCTTTGGTTGTTGACTCTCTCCAAGCTGGGCTAATTGGTTGAATGCGCCTAACCATATTAAAACTATTCTCGATTAATGGGTTGGCTTTTAACCCGAGCATCGCTTGTTGGACTCTCTCCAAGGTCGATGTAAAGGGAGGTGAAGTTGGGTGCTATGCATATGATGCATACTTGTTAATGTGTTAACAACCCGATGTATGTGTGAACATTCAATTAGTTGATAGCACATTGTGATAGTTGCATATACGTGATATGCAATCTATAGTTGATACCTACCTCGTAGTTATGAATGGCTTGTTGGACTCTCTCCAAGGTTGTTCATATCTATGATGGATATCACCCATTCGGAGATGGACCTACGATCTCCGTGATTTTGGGGTTTTTGAAATTCAAAAATGAATGGGATTTATAAATGTATATTGATGCATTTTAAAATCATCTTTCTCATATATGCTCGCTTTGTATTTCTAAGATTGATCATGATGTCTTTGAATTTATGCATTCCATTTTGATTCAATAAATTGATCGGGCAACTTGGATCGCTTAGAAACTTGAGAATTGTTCTCAAGGTGAAAAGCTTGCATATGTCCTCAAGCGCCTCTTCCCGCCATCCTAGTGAATGCAACTCGACCAATTGTTGGCCTATCGTAAACATGTGAGTGATTCTCAATCGATGAGTTGCATCATGCTAGCCGCGATGGAACCTAAGTTACGAAAGCGCATGAGCATATGGATGCTCATATCGTAGTCCTTCATCTTTATGAGTTGTTTGATGAGCAAGTGAGATTCAAAGGTTCAAGTCTCAAGCCCTCTTCACCTCTAAGATGCAAGAAGGTTCATCTCGCGGTATCGCCAACATGTCAAGACTGTGGAGCCTTCCGAGAAGCATGAGCAGGGACGGTGTTGTTAGTTGATTCCTCGAAGAAAGGTTCTAAGAGGGAGTCAAAGGAACAACAGAAGGGGAAGAAGAAAAAGGCTAAAAAGGCAGAACCAGCTCAAAAGGGCACTTGCCATCATTATGGCAAGTAGGGCCAGTGGCGAAGAAATTGCAAGATTTATCTTGAGTCCGTGAAGAAGAATAAGGCATAAGATGCTCCATCTTTTTCATATATCTTCGTTATTGATTGTCATTCTATTTTCTCAGACACTTGGGTATTGGATACTGGGTGTGGCTCACATATATGTAATGACATACATGGGCTAAGGAATAGAAGAAGACTCGTCAAGGGAGAGTCGAATTTACGTGTTGGGAATGGAGCAAAGGTTGCCGCACCGCCATCGAACGTATTTGTTGAAACTCCTACAGGACTTATCTTAGAACTGGACAATTGCTTTTATGTTTCTTTGTTGATAAAGAACATCATTTCTATTTCTTGTTTAAATAGAAATGGGTACCATTTGACTTTTAGTAACAATTGTTGTTACATAACTTTAAATGGAGTTCTTTATGGGACGGGAACTTTAAGCAATGGTGTTTATACGTTGGACGTATCCAGTGACATTTGCAATATCGAAGCGAGCAACAAGAGTGCTCGAAAGGATAATCAAATAGACTCCTATATGTGGCATTGTCGTCTTGGCCATGTAAGCAAGAAACGCATGTCCAATTACACCGATGTGAATTCGAATCGCTTGAATTGGATTCATACGATACATGCGAATCATGCTTAAAAGGCAAGATGACTAAGTTACCTTTATTGAAAAGGTGAACGAGTGGGAGAGTTACTAGGTCTAATACATACTGATGTATGTGGACCTATGTCAACTCAAGCATTAGGAGGCTATAGCTACTTCATTACCTTCACCGATGATCACTCACGGTTTGGGTATGTGTTCTTGATGAAACACAAGTCCAAGCCTTTGAAAGGTTCAAAGAATTCATAAATGAAGTAGAGAAACAACATGACAAGAGTATTAAAATACTTTGATCGGATCGAGGTGGTGAATACTTAAGTCAAGAGTTTCTAGATTATCTAAGAGACAATGATATATTGTCTCAATGGATCCGCCATATACACTACAGCATAATGGTGTATCTGAGAGGCGTAACCGACCTTGTGGACATGGTCGTCAATGATGAATCATGCAATCTTCCCAAGTCCTTTTGGGGCTATGCACTTCGCATAAATTGCACTTTGTTAAATGTAATGCCTACCAAGGTAGTCTCTACTACTCCATATGAGATATGGAATAGTAAGAAACCTAATGTATCTTACTTCAAGATATGGGGTTGTCCTGCGTATGTGAAGGATCAAGATCGCATAAATTGGATGCTAAGTCTGATAAATGTCTATTTATTGGATACCCTAAGGAAACAAGGGGTTACCAATTCTATCATCCCGTGGAACAAAAGGTGTTTGTTTCAAGGCATGCTGTGTTTCTAGAGAAAGAGTTTCTCTTGCAAGAAAACAGTGGGAGTGTCGTCGAGCTTGAGGAGGCTCGAGAGACTCAAATAGACATTGATGAGATACCTGGTGAAGCACAACGGCCGACAACTCATAGTGATGAGCAATCGGCTGGACCTATTGTAACACCACATCTTCGTAGATCTGGTAGAACACGCAATATTCCTGAGAGATATGGATTTCTCGCAAGCGAATCGAACGACGTGTTACTCATTGATGATGAGGAGCCTACCAGTTATGAAGAAGTGCTGACAAGTTCAGAAAGGGATAAGTGGCTTGGTGCCATGAAGTCGGAAATGGATTCCATGTATGAATACCAAGTTCGAACTCGTCGACCCACCAAGGCATAAAGCCTATAGGGTGCAAGTGGGTTTTCAAGAAGAAAACCGACATGGATGGTAATGTGATTACCTATAAGGCTAGATTGGTGGCGAAAGGATATCGTCAAAAATAAGGTGTTGATTATGACGAAACCTATTCGCCTGTAGCTATGCTTAAATCCATTCGGATGCTCCTGGCCATAGCGGCTCATTATGATTATGAGATATGGCAGATGGATGTGAAAAACAAATTTCCTTAATGGAAACCTGCTCGAGGACGTGTATATGATACAGCCTGAGGGTTTCACATCGGTTGATAAAACCAAGGTATGCAAATTGCGACGATCCATTTATGGATTGAAGCAAGCATCCAGAGTCGAATATCCGCTTTTGATGAGACAATCAAAAAGTTTGATTTCTCACAAAATCCGCATTTAACCTTGTGTGTACAAGAAGGTTAGTGGGAGGCAATGTGTTCCTAGTATTGTATGTCGATGACATATTACTTATAGGAAATGATGTTTCAATCTTACAATGGCTAAGGTTTGGTTATCCAAGACATTCTCCATGAAAGACCCGGGAGAAGCAACCTACATCCTGGGATTAAGATCTATAGAGATAGATCGAAATGCTGGCTTGGTCTTTCGCAATCTACATATATAGACCGAAAAGCAAAGAGGTTTAGCATGTCAATCCAAGAAAGGTTTCCTACCCATCGTGCATGGGGTACACCTTTCAAGTCTATGTGTCCGCGCACGTAAGACGAGAGGATTTGCATGAGTAAGATTCCTATGCATCCGCAATAGGATCTATCATGTATGCTATGTTATGTACGAGGCCCGATGTATCGTATGCCCGAGTGTCACGAGCAGATACCACCGATCCAGAATGGATCATTGGGTGGTCATAAGACGATCCTTAAGTACTTAAGAAGAACTAAGGATGTGTTCCTAATATATGGAGAAGGGGACATGGTGATACGCGTGACAAACAAGGATGATTCTGTGTCTCACCGATACGTGTTCACCTTGAATGGGGGCGCAGTGAGTTGGAAAAGTTCCAAACAAGACATCAGAGCGGATTCTACCATCGAGGCGTAATACATTGCACCTTCAAGCAAAGAAAGGAAGCGGTTTGATCAAGAAGTTCATTTATGAACTTGGTGTGATTCCTAGCCATTGTCAAGCAATACCGGCCCATCATGACAACAATGGAGCAATTGCACAGCGAAAGAGCCAAGGTCTCATCAACGATCCAAACATGTGCTTCACGCTATCATCTTATCGAGAGATCATCAGTAGGAACAAATACAAATCGAGAAAATTCCCAAAAGGAACTTAGCTGATCCTTGACTAAGGCATTACCTCAAAGTAAGTTTGAGGGTCATGTTAGAGCTTATGGTATCGATACCGTGAGCGATTGGCATTAGGCCAAGTGGGAGTCCGTTAGTAATATATGAGAGATGTCCTAAGGCAATCGCTTTATGTATGAACCATTTATATGATAAATGAAGATTCACTATTCGAGTATACATGTTTCATGTATTTGATTGATCTTAAACTCATTTATCGAATGTCCACGATACGATTCACAAAGATGAGAGAATTTGTGATTGGATCACAACTAGTGAGTATCTCTACATGTGTAATTGTGATGTATCTAATTATCCCTAGTCGATGAATCGATGGATTTGACACCATCAATTCGCCGAGACTAGCACGAGGTATACCTCGTGTATCCAAGCAAATTGATTCTCACCGGGCCGGAGACATTGTGATGTCCGAGTTGATCGTGGATGCTAGTTATGGTAACTAGTTCATCGAGTGACCAGTAAGACTTCATATGGTTCTCCGTATATATAGATATGTCAATGAAGTTCTTATCGTCAGAGCTTAAGTGCGATGTTCCTTTGACTTGCGATTCAAGTCATCTTGATCATGGAGACTTATGCTTTGACATCTTAAGCAAACATCTCTAAGGAGATGTGGACCCGGATGATTGGGTATAAGTCAAGTGATCAAGGTGTTTGAATAGCCTATAAAGGATTCACCACTCCTTGCGAGGAGATGTATACCCATGGCCTCTCGTCTGATTGTTACTAAAGTCTTTGGCCAAAGCATTACATGTTTAGAGTAAGGTACTCTTCGATACATGTGGAGTAACTAGAATCAGAGGGACGAGGAAATGATACTTGGGCTAGGTGTGACGAGTCACTTAGTGGGATCCGGCACAATAGACCATGTCCTGAACCAAGTGGGTATAAGATGAGTGAAGGGAATGGGGCACAAATCATTCGAGCTGCTGAAGGGTTTCAGAAATAGTTCTGGATCAACCGTTGATCTTTTCGGTTAATTGGGGATCATGATGTACTACTAGGTGCCACTCATGATCGTTCTATAATTAATTGTTAGGACCTTTGTAACGCTAGAGGGGGGGTGATTAGCGTCAATGGAATTCAATCGCGGTTGTGTCTACAAATTCGTTAGCGCAGCGGAATATAGATAATACAATAACAATAATGAAAACATAACACGCTAACACGAGTATATAACGTGGTTCGGAACCGCACGGTTCCTACTCCACGGATTGGGCTCAAATGAGCCCTAGCGATGCCAATCACACACCACTATTAAATAACTCCTTCTCGGAACAATCCGAGGTGAAGAAACCTTACATATGATTACAACAATAATCAAATGAATACAAGCAATATAGTGAAATACAAAGCAATACAAGTAAAGGAAACACTTTACAAATGCTCTTTGAATGCTTGATCACTTGGTTGATCGAGTAGCACTTGGAGACCTCAGAAAGTGACAACTCGCCCCAAATCGCCTCAAAGAACCATGCCTTTTCTTCCACCACGAGCTCCATATAGCTTCAACTGGCGGAAAAGTCGATCCGATCCGATCGTGACCATCATCGATCATGCCATCGTTGTCGTGAGACAACGCTAGTTCCACGCTGGATAAGTCCAACGGAACTACCATCATCGACCGATTGTGACCATCGATCCGATGGAGTCCTCACTCGACCACCGAGTCTCGACTCCATTCTGCGGGTCAATTCGAGCACCCGGTCGATCGGACGATCGATCGATCGCTCAGCCATCGATCGGCCGCCAACCTATGGCGATCGCATCGCTAGGCCATAACCCGCAATAAACCCTAGTTGACTCGGTCGGTCGGCCCGACCGCCACATGGCACCGGGCCGACCGCACACCTCAAACATGAGGTTTTAACTCAAGTATGGTTCCCCCATACTTGCTAGACCACCCTTAGCCTAGACCTAAGCCTTCTAGTCACCTCTATCAGCCTCACGCCTCTCGGATCCCTCCAAGTCATCCATGACTTGTTCATCCATCGCGCTAGCCTTCAGGTGCTTCCGTCGGCTATGTCATGCTAACGGTGTCTACACCGCCAAGGCACATTGGACTTACGCCGCCAAGACTCCGCTTGGACTTTACGCAGCCAACCATTGGACTTATGCTGCCAAGACTACCGCTTGGACTTTACGCCGCCAATATCAAATCCCTTGGACTTCAAATGCCAACCCATGTTGGACTTTCCATGCCAAGACCATGCTTGGACTTCTCAAATGCCAAGACCATGCTTGGACTTTCCCTTGCCAACCCATGTTGGACTTTACATTGCCAAGACCCATGCTTGGACTTTTCCCAATGCCAAGTGTCCCACTTGGACTTTCCATGCCAAGACCCATGCTCGGACTTTACCATGACAATTACATTGTCATATGTTTTTGTCGAAACATCAAAACACATCAAAACATCACTCGAGCCAAACTCGAGTCCTCGGTCATCGTGACTGGGCCGATTGCACCAACAATCTCCCCTTTGATGTTTGACAAAACCACACAAAACATTGAGTTAGAACACTAACTCAATTCCCTTACCAATTATCCCAAATTGGTAATCTTAAAAACATTTTGAAAATGTTTTCTCCCGAGAATGTTCTCCCAAACATTCTCCAAACATTCTCCCCTTTTGACAAATAGCAAAAGGTTATCTCTCAAGGAGGTCAATGTCTCATGTCCCAATGAGATCTTACAATCTCCCCCTTGATCCAAAAATACCTAGGATGCCTACAATCTTCCTAGTGATAAGTCCCATATCACTCAAGAGAGGCAATCCTATTCACTCTCCCAATTTCCAAATTGGGTATCAAAAACTCATCAATTTGCCAATTGATGATACATTCCCATAACTTCTCCTTTTCAAGGAGAAAACACATCCATCATCCCAAGATGGATACCTCCCTAAAGGTTTGCTCCCTTGACCATTGCAACAATGTCCTTGGGGAGTCCCTAAGCCAATAGGAACTCTAAATCATCAAAATTGAGGTTGGAAATTCAACATTGAACTTTCCACCACCTCAATTTGATACTTTGACCTAACACCTCTCCAAATCCATATCCAATGAATTTTCATCCTTCATAATGCTTCCCAAAGCATATCCTAGGGTTAGGAGTGGTTAGGGACCTTTACCGTAGATGAATTCGGGTTAAACAAACCTTGTCAACCCAAAATCAGCCTTGGCAATGGCTCACGTCAGATAACGATCATTACATACCCATCGATCACCGCCACCCAGCAGGCGATCGGTGATAATAAAATCCGATTTTCAGTTATCAGAAATGAATTTCAAAAAATCATAAATAATTATACGTTTATCGAAAAATCACGAAATTTGATACGTATAATACTTATGACCAATACAATGGGTGAAAAATGTTTGAAAATTATTTTACCCATTAAATAGTGACATTGGTACAAAGTTCAAAAACATTGAAATTTACAATGTTTTGGCCCTACTTTGTATCAACTTCATCAATGGTGATTGCTATCGAAAGATAGACTTCACCAAGGTTTTTCAAAATGATTTTAAAATGTTTTCAAACCTTATCTTGGACCATAATTTATTGGCTAAATATACATAGCTTGTACACAAGCTTTCCCAATGATCCACAAATAAAAATAAGATGAGTTTTGGTTCAACTAGATGCAAAAACTATGCACCTTGAACTCAACTCATATCCTAGCATCTCACATGTATCTAAGGTGTATAAATACACATACATGTCAATTGGATGTGAGATGTGGGTTTTGCTCACCCTAAATTAGGGTTTCATGCATTTTTCTAGGCAACCCTACTTAATTCCCTTATAAATGGGACTTCAAGTCATGCCATTGTCCTTAAATCAATTTTAATCAAATTATCCTAAATGCATGAATGATTATGACATTTGAAATAATATAAATAGACATATGCTCATAATCATGATGTCATGGCATAAGATGAGATCTAAAAGACACATGACATTTATCCTTAATTCTAAAGCATAATCATGACATATAAAATGATTAAGAATAAACATGATGTCATGACATGGCATATGGTAGCAATACAATTATACAAATATTCATTCATACACACAAGATTTTTCAGAAATAAGGATTTCATTTAAACTTAAATTTGTCTTTTACAATCAAAAAGAAGATTGGCTAAGCTCAATCTTACTACAAACATTGACAACCACAAAAACAATATCCTCTAATCGTCAGAGGAGGTGGCAATGGAGCCGACTGTAGTCCAGCCGCATCATCTCTAGCATATCGCGAGCTCTATGCGCCTCGGTCTCTCCATCCTATCGAGGCGTGTGCCAAAGGCTGCTCGCCAATAACTCTGTCACCGATGGCCGATACTCCTCAAATCGACTCCCCCACGATGATGGACATGTTAAGATCCGGTCATCCTCATCGAGGTGTCCGTGCATCCTCGCCGCCTCTGCATCTCGGCGGCGGAGGAGGGCTCAGGCGCTTCGGGTGGTCGTGGCGCCAACTCCATCTCGCCCAGGCCCATCCGTAGCGCTAAGGAGAAGTTACGGATATCAGTACACTTCCGAGCCGCCGCAGAGTGCCCCTATGGATGTTAATGCCTACGGAGTCGAGCCATGCTGTGATGATATGTCCAAATGGCATATGCACTTTCCCTTGCACAGGGGAAGTGAAGTGCACAATGAAAAGGAAGATGTTCAATGCAAAGATTATGTCTAACTGAAGACGCATGGCATATAGAAGAAAGAGATGGGGAGGCCGAATCTTAGCTGACCGAGTGATAATGAGAAAACACCCAACAATGACCTTATAAAGGACATTGTCCAAACTCGATGATAGAAAATAGGTTTTGGGACGGTGGTGGACGTGGATAACCAAAAATGCGCTCATGCATGGACTCCATAGTGATATGGGCAAAAGGCTCGTAGGGAAAGTCCATGGTAGGGTAGAAGATAAAGGTATCATTTGACGGCCTACACTGAGAAACTCCCGCATTGCAGAGTGAACTCTAAATCGCGTTTTGCAACGCAGTAGTGTATGTAGGGCCATCTACCTTTTAAAGTTTTGATAGAATTCCTTAATAAGGTCGTCATTGATTGGATGTGCCGCAAAGACGATCTTGATCTAATTGTAGTATGCATTGAGTTCCATGACGTCACTTCAATGCCTCTGTTAAAATTTCCTATCTCTGTACCTAAGCAACATAGGTTGGTACAACCGAGTTTGACTCTCGGATGGATCATTCCTACTGCTCTATTATGAATGTAATGTGATGATATGCAATGCAATGGCAACAATACGCGATTAGATAAACCTACATTGTAATGGAAATGAAAATTTAGGGCTCGGAAAGAGGAATCGTTACTTAGGCGCCATGTGTGTGTCGGAGGGAGGACTCAAGAGTTGCTGAGGATCGCCGGAAAAGTCGTCGGAAAGCTTCAGCCGCCGGAACCCTAAACGGAACAAAGACAATAAACCCTAAATCCCTTGAACTAGTGCTCCAAGATAGGTCAAAAACAAAGGAAGGGGAGAGACATGCTTATCAAACCTAGGACTTTGGAAGATTGACACGCAAGAGTCCGGTCTGAGAAGGAGACGCGATCGGAGATTGAAGGAGGAAGAGCTTTAAATCGCGTGAAATGCCGAACCCTAGCGGTTCGTTTTAAAAACGATTTGATCGGCCGATCGATGTGGAGCATCGATCGACCGATAGCTGATTAACTCGGGTTTACCGAGCCGGCAATGATCGGCGCCGGCAATCGATCACGAACCTTCAGTAACGTGCTAGATCGGGCCGATCGATGTTGCTCATCCGATCGATGTATATCACTCGATCGCCGTCGAGCACTTCAATGATGGCCTTCGGCCTCGGTGATAAGCATCACATCGATGGACCACATCGATCGATGGTCAATCGTCGAGTCATGGAGCTAGCACTTTCGATGGCCGGCGTATCGATCGTTACAGTGTTATCGCGATGAGCAATGATCGATCGATGTCTGATTTCCAGTTCTGAAAATCAGAAAATCTCGATTTTATCATCTTAATTGTTCCATTTTATCACGTTAGATCTTGTATCTTGAATGTATTGATGTTATACTTTTATTTATGTATTTGTTCATGTATTTTAATGTTTTATTTCATTTTTGCAAACATTAACATTCAACGATTTCCAAAACCTAACATCTCACCCTTTCTAAGTGTTGAAATACACAATCAAGGTAAAAGACTTGTTTTGTGAGATGTAATCTATCCTAGACATTCATTTCATGCAAACATATGGTAAAACATATGAAGCATGGTGAATACAAGACATCAAGTTGTGTGGCACTTGAGTATCACTCTAGATATTACCTTTACATCTTAACCACACATTTCTTGATAGATGTCCTTCCAAAGTGTGCCAATAATCAAAAGTACACACTATGACCTCTAAATCTAGATAGTGTCAATTTTATTGATTTTCATGTTTTCAAGATATATATTGACACAACCTAAAATTCTTTGAAATTAAAACTCAAGGATATTTCCAAAGTAATCATAACCTTAAAAGTAACCTTAAAGTGCCACCTTTATTATGGTTGAGTTAACTACCCATCCAATCAAGGTTGGCACACCCTAAACCCATCTAGCGTGAATCAATCACGCTCTTAGGAACCCAAAACCTATTTGAGCTCCTAGGGTTAATTAGGTATTCCTTAGGGATAACCTCCCTAGATACCTTCCTAATGACCCTCCTAGGCTTGTTCGCCTTGGTCATTTTGGTCTTGCCTAGGTTAACTTTAGGATTGCCTCCTAACAACCTTCTTAGTGGCTACCTTAGGTTTCTTCAAACCTAGCCACTACACACCATGGTCAACTCTAGGATGACTTCTATTGACCTTGATTTTCCTAGACCTTGTTAGTGTTCCATAGTCAAATGGAACACTATGGTAAGCCACCTTAGGCTTAGGTTTGTGACCCAAACCTTTCTTGCCCTTGGTTGACTTTTGACTCTTAGGTCCTAGATGTCTTTGACTATGTGACCTAAAAGTTTGTGATTAGACCCTTGAAATTGATTTTGTATCTTGTTTAGGGTCTTTTCCAATTTCTCAAGCCTTGACCTCAAGGCTTGGTTCTCTAATTCTAATTGCCCAATTTTAGAATTTTGATTTAAATCTTGGGCATTGGACTTCTTAGGCATATGCCTAGTCCATTTAGGGTTAATACCTAGATGTTCTTGTATTTTCTTAATAGATTCCCTAGGTATGGTTTTCTAGGGACATTAGTCCCAAATTTCTCCTTATTATTAAGGTGTACCTTCTTAGCTCCTAAACAAATATGTTTGTTATTTCTAGCATGCTCTTTATGATAAATAGCAAGAGAATTAAAAGCATGCTTTTGCCTAGAAATTGAAGGTGCATTAACAAATTTTACCTTAGGGTTTGCCTTAGAGGCTCCCCCTACACGTGTTGCTCCTTCTTGCCCTTTCTTCTTTCCCCTTGGGCATTGACTCCGGAAATGTCCCGGTTGTCGACACTTGAAGCACACCACGTGCTCCTTGCTCTTTTGACTTGGGGAACCGGCATCCTTTGACTTTTCTTGACTTTTAGGTGCGGAGGGCTTTCTTGATCCTCTTTGGGCATTTGCTCTTATAATGCCCATACTCCCTACACTCAAAACACATTATATTATTTTTATTTTGAATTGAGGTGTTTGAGTTACCGATGGTGGTGGAGACCGGAATTGGACTTTGAGCTTCTTCATCTTGACCGGATGTTGAAGGCTCTTCTTGAGGTTGCTCCGGTATCGAGGATGGTCTCTCCTCTTCTTCTATTTCCTCTTCCGATCCGGAAGTTGACTCCTCACTTCCTCCCGATTCCTCACTTTCACTTGAGGATGAGCTCTCTTCTTCGGTCTCCTCTTCTGAATCTTCTTGGACCGATTCGGGATTTTCGTGGAACTTGATCAACTTGTTCCACAATTCCTTGGCATCCCTATAGCTTCCTAATCTAGACAAAATATCGTTAGGTATCAAATCAATTAGCATTTTTGTTACCTTAACGGTTGTCTTGAATTTTTTCCGTTGCTCCTCGGTCCATCTCTTCATCTTGAGGATTTCGCCGTTTTCTCCTCTCAGACATCAAAACCTATAGTCACGGCAAACCAATTTTCTATATTTGTCATTAGAAAATATTGCATTCTACCTTTCCAATCGCGAAATGTTGCGGTTGAAGGAAGGTGGGATGTTGGCGTCGTCACCCAATTTTCTTGAAATTCCATATTCTTCCCTCTAGCTTCTTCAACTCTCGGTTAGTCAGTAGAAGAGCCTCGGGCTGATACCACTTGTTAGGACCTTTGTAACGCTAGAGGGGGTGATTAGCGTCAATGGAATTCAATCGCGGTTGTGTCTACAAATTTAGTTAATGAATATAGATAATACAATAACAATAATGAAAACACAACACGCTAACACGGAGTATATAACGTGGTTGAACCGCACGGTTCCTACTCCACGGATCGGGCTCAAATGAGCCCTAGCGATGCCAATCACACACCACTATCAAATAACTCCTTCTCGAAACAATCCGGAGGTGGAGAAACCTCGTACAATATGATTACAACAATAATCAAATGAATACAAGCAATATAGTGAAATACAAAGCAATACAAGTAAAGGAAACACTTTACAAATGCTCTGTGAATGCTTGATCACTTGGTTGATCAAGTAGCACTTGGAGACCACAATTGCGGCGACAACTACTTCCCAAATCGCCTCAAAGAACCATACCTTTATCTTCCACCAAGAGCTCCATATATAGCTTCAACTTTGTCTTTGGAAAAAGTCGATCGATCGGTGATCGTGACCATCGATCGTGATGCCCCTTTGTTGTCGTGAGACAGCGGCTAGTTCCACGTTGGATAAGTCCAAGCGGAACTACCATCGATCGGCCCGATTGTGACCATCGATCGGCCCGATGGAGTCCTCACTCGACCGGTCGAGTCTCGACTCCGATACGTGGCCGAATTCTCGAGCACCGGATCGGTGATCAGACGATCGATCAGCTCGAGCCATCGATCGGCCCCAACCTATGGCGATCGCTAGGCTAAACCATAACCGCGATCAAACCCTAGTTGACTCGGTCCGGTCGGCGCCACATGGCACGGTCGGGCACACCTCAAACATGAGGTTTTAACTCAAGTATGGTTCCCCCATACTTGCTAGACCACCCTTAGCCTAGACCTAAGCCTTCTAGTCACCTCTATCAGCCTCACGCCTCTCGGATCCCTCCAAGTCATCCATGACTTGTTCATCCATCGCGCTAGCCTTCAGGTGCTTCCGTCGGCTATGTCATGCTAACGGTGTCTACACCGCCAAGGCACATTGGACTTACGCCGCCAAGACTCCGCTTGGACTTTACGCAGCCAACCATTGGACTTATGCTGCCAAGACTACCGCTTGGACTTTACGCCGCCAATATCAAATCCCTTGGACTTCAAATGCCAACCCATGTTGGACTTTCCATGCCAAGACCATGCTTGGACTTCTCAAATGCCAAGACCATGCTTGGACTTTCCCTTGCCAACCCATGTTGGACTTTACATTGCCAAGACCCATGCTTGGACTTTTCCCAATGCCAAGTGTCCCACTTGGACTTTCCATGCCAAGACCCATGCTTGGACTTTACCATGACAATTACATTGTCATATGTTTTTGTCGAAACATCAAAACACATCAAAACATCACTCGAGCCAAACTCGAGTCCTGGTCAATCGTGACCTGGGCCGATTGCACCAACATTAATGGTTAATTATAGACGGCCAACATAAACCGAGAACCTATTTGGTCACACGCACAACGAGCGTAATCCGAAGGATTTAAAACGAGCTGGAGAATGGGATTCTCAGACCGAGAGAAACTAAGTTTGGTTGGACCAAACATAAAGCGAGCATGAAATTGTTTCAGTCGCAATGGAAGCGTGGATGGGCCGTGTCTTATGAAGACATAATGGATGGACCAAAATGGTTTGGTTCTAATCCAATGGAGGAGAATAAACCAAAGGGTTTGGTTTATTTTAAACGAATGAACCAAAAGTTGGTTCGGTTCGTTTTAACTTAAAATAAACCATCATGGTTTGGTTTATTTTAACTTATCTTAACGGAGCGGGTTAACGGGCCTAATGGTTATGATCCAATAACCATTAAGAGAATTAGTTCTCTATAAAAGAGGGCTTAAGGGATAATTAAGCCCTAATCCAAAACCCTAGCAAAAAGTTGCCGCCCACCCCATTGAAGGAGTTTTCGGCGCCAACCCTAAGCTGTCGCCCCTCTTCTCCAACCGGCCACCAGCTGCTGCCGTCTTCTCCCATTGCCGGCGTCGAGCTGCTGCCGGAAGGGTTCCGGTGATCTCCTTTAGGTTTGGCATCAAAGTGAGCTCTATCTTCCCTTGATTGGCCGGCGCCTATCACCTCCACCAAAGCTGTCCAGTTTTCTGGATAGCTTGTTCTCCTCTCGTTGGAGCATCGTTTGGACGTCGGTTAGAGCTCCGACAGTGGCTAACTTACCGGGGATTCGATCTCCGGTAATCCTCTGAGGTGGAGGACGAAGGATTCGTCAATCGGTTGACGAATACCTCTCCGGAGAAGCGAGTTTTGAGGACTCATTTTGGATCCGAATTTGGATTCGGATCGTGATCATCTCTCGATCACGTCGTCTTCAACACGAGGCTAGTAACCCGTACGAAGACAAAGCTCGTGGCTTAGCGAAGTCATCCTAAGGATACTCGGCATGGATACGGATAGAGACGATTCTAGCGAGGATCGTTCCGGTTGATGTCGTTCCCGCTACACGTAATGCGAAAGGTATAACGTAGTTAAATTTTCTTTTATTGCAAATTTAAATTTACGGTTATGTCTACATTTGTTGTAATATGCATGCGTGTGTTGTGTGTGTTGTAATAAATGTAGATTTATTATTTTTATTGCTTCCGCTGTGCTCATGTTTGCGAAACGTGATCGAACACACACACGCCGCGGTGCCGGAAACCCAACAATGATGATGTTCCACATCATCATGGACTTATAATGGGGTGCCACCTCATGAGGGAGACCAAGAGCCATTGGCTCTTGGAGTTACATGCATGCATGTAACCCCACAAATAAGTGGTCGGCCACTTTAGGAGGTGTTATGGTGTGAAGTTATTTTGTGTGATTAACTTCATCTTCTTCCTCGGTTCTTCCTCTCTTGCTCTCCCAATCCTCCATTGCCGAGATTATCAAGGAGTGCTAGCACACTCAAGATTATCTTTTCTCACCTATTGCTTGTGTGGATACCAATAGAGGAGTGTACACTTGACACTCTCGAGTTCCGGTGATCCGTTTGGACGAGCGAGATAAGCAAAGGGCATCGCTTCAAGGGTAATTTCTTATCATGTAGATATAGAGTATATCTAAAGTTATTAAATACATACATGTAGTTTTTATTTGTTATACTTTGCACAGATCCGTGGCCAGGCTTCCGAGGTTTCCGCAACGCACAAAGTGGTTTTTGCGGCTCGGATAGTCCAACAGTGGTATCAGAGCCATGTATGAAGCATGTATGTGTTTAGATTTTTGTAGTTTTTGTATTAGATATAAAAATTACAGATCTTTAAGTTTCTTTAAATTTCCTATTTTTATAGATTTTTTGGTATTTTTCTCGAAGGGTCGAAGCAACAAGTGTTGGGACACTTGTAGGCTTCAACCACTGAGAAAAACTCTCTGGAACGACGAAATCTCCCTTTAGGTTTTTGGGACAGTGACTTAAGTCATTGTAAGATCAAGATGGGACACTCGCAAAGTTCATTTTACGAGTAGGGGCGCTGCCCCTAACCCCGAAAGGGGCATTGTCCCGAGATCACGCTCGAAAACCGCTTAGCGGGACTGTTACGGAGATGTGACTCATAAAATTGAAAATAAAATAGAAAAAATTATAGAAATTTTGTATAAAATACATAATTTAGAATTATGTATAATTCTGTGATGGTCATGGCCCAAGAACCCCAATATGATTGGATGATAAATATGTTGTAATTCATAATACGGCCTGCGTGCCGTTTTTGTGGTTGTGCATGTTGTATAGGGTATGCGACCTGCGCGTTGTGCCTTTTCTTTTAAATTTATAGTTGTAAATGTTGGGATATCTTTATGCAAAATAGCATATGCGCAACGGAAAAATTAGGATCCCTTCCAAGTGATCCTTGCGAAAGAAAAACTCGTACAAAAATAAATTTCTCAAAACCTATCTTATAGGAGAATATTACCTTTGTTGCGTTCCCTTTGTAATCCCGCTTTTCCTTGGATGTGTTTGATCTTTTAGCACGTTCAAATGTCCGTGCCTCTATATGTATCCACATGAGCAAGCTCTTGTCTCACAAAAGAAAACTAGAAGATCTCTCCTTTACTTCTTGCTAGAGAAGTCCATAAAGGAGAGGAAGGTAGGGAAGAAGAGAAAGGAAGAAGAAGACTACTCTTCTTGCTAGCTTACACTCACAAAAGCTTCTCCCACCAAGCTCTCACCAAGCCTTAAGCTCCGACTCAACTCCTTTGGCCGGCCACCCCATGGGGTGTTTTATAGGATTTGAAAAACCTTTCATCTCCTATCACATTCAATGCAATCAATGGCATTGAAAGATAATTAAACAAGGAGTTATCCTCCTTGTTTTGGCCGGCCACATGTGGAGGAAATCCAAGGGTCAAAACCCTTTGTCTCCTTCCAACTCATCAAGCTTAGGTGGCATGCTTATGTGGCATGCTTAGGTGGCATGCTTATGTGGCATTCATGGATGTTGAATTAATCTTATTAATTCAATAAGCTTATGTTATCATATTGAATTAATCTCATTAAATCAATAAGGTAACATATTGAATTAATCTTATTAAATCAATTAAGCTTAGCATATTGAATTAATCTCATTAAATCAATAAGCTAAAATTCTCATTAAGCTTAAAGTCCAAAAACCATTTTTGTACTTAAGCTTATTCCCAAATTATTCTAGTCAAACTAGAATGCACTAATTCTTCTAATCATCATGCTCTTTGTGTGTGACCCTATAGGCTCTCATAACGTTGGCAGTGGATCTAAACTCTTTTAGATACACAAGCAATGAGCGGCATCTAGCAATACATCATTGCTACCCAAGTTACGAGATAAGTCAAGATCCGACTAACCTTTCCGTGACTACTATAATGTATGACCGTGTCCTTCTATCCTTGATATCAGATTGACCAATGAGGCATAGACCGTGTCATCCTCGATTAATCTATGTGTTTCTTGATCCCTGAGTAAACTAACTCAAACAAATGAGCTCAATATCTCATATTGACTCATTCGAGCATGGCCATGCGTTTTAGTAGTTCTACTCAATCAAGGGGCCCACAGATATCACTCCCGTCATATGGGAGGGATAGATCCCATCTACATCACTCACATCCCTCCGCATAATTTGTTATATACCCAGTAATCGCCTTTATGGTCCACCTATTCACGGGTGACGTTTGACGATACCAAAGTACATAACTCCTTATGTAGGGAACCGTAGTGACTTCAGGTTTGAGGACTATTCATACCAATAGTCACATGAGAAAGTTTATGACACTCATATGACGATCCATGAAACTTTCTCATGGCGGGTCAGTTCAGTATATATTCTCTAATATATACCCATGTGTCAACTTGATATCATATATCCATGACTTGTGAGATCAAGTCATCAATTGACCTACATGCTAGTCTTTATGTATTAATATTGCCCTTGCATATTAATACTTGACTAGGAACATTTAGGAAAGTGTTCTCTACAGCCTCTCAGAATCAATTCTGCCAATTGATGTGCTGTAGATAAGAACCTACTTTTCTAGGGCATTATTATATATTTAATTTAGTAGCACAAGCAAGATGTAAATAAATATAATAACCAATCCTTTGCCTTTATAGAATATGATACAAAATGTTCCCTATTCAACCATCACATGATTGGTTCTACGGCTATAAATAACAATCTCCCACTAGCACTAGTACCAATCACTATGATATCTAATACCTAGTGACCTAGTGTGACCATCATGCTTCCTCTGTACGAAGCCTTGGTCAATGGATCTGCGATGTTAGCTTACCGGTACTCTGCATATCCTCACATCTCCTCTATTGATGATCTCTCGAATGAGATGGAAGCCGCCTTGATATGTGTTTGGTCCGATGTGATCGAGGTTCCTTAGCTTTGCAATAGCCCCATTGTTGTCACAATAGAGGTCTATTGGATCTGCAATGCTAGGAACTACCCCAAGTTCAGCGATGAACTTGCGGAGCCAAACGACCTCCTTTCTTTGCATCGACGCGCAATATACTCGGCATTGTAGAATCGGACTGTGTCTGCGAACTCTTCGACTCACGGCTCCACCATTCGAGCAAAACACGTACCGATTATTGCGATCTATAGTCATCCTTATGCTGTTTGGAAGCTTGCATCACGTAACCCTTCTGATTAGCTCCTCATTGCCTCAAATATCGGAAATATTCTTTTCGTTCTTCGTAAGTATTTAAGAATATTTTTATTTGCTATCCGATGACTTTCACTGGATCATAGTATCTACTCGTCATGCTCAAAGCATACGAGGCGTCGGGCAGTACAAAGCATGGCGTGATGATAGACCCTATGGCGGATGCATAAGGGATCTTATCCATGCGATCTCTCTCCTCCTTAGAAGAGGACATTGAGTCTTGAAAGACTCACACCATGTGATAAAGCGAAATCCTTTCTTGGAATTTTGCATAGCAAAGCGATCTAGCACTTTATCAATGTATGTAAACTTAGGCCAAGTAATCTTTTAGATCTATCTCTATAGATCTTGATGCCTAGAATATAGGCAGCTTCACCTAAGTCTTTCATCGAGAAACAATTCCCTAACCACATCTTCACAGACTGGAGTGAGGGAATATCATTTCCGATGAAAAGTATGTCATCTACATACAAGACAAGAAATACAACTGTGCTCCCACTATTTCTCTTGTAGACACAAGGTTCATCTTCATTCTTGATGAAACCAAACTCTTTGATTGCATCATCGAATCGAAGATTCCCGAGGCTTGCTTTAGTCCATAAATGGACCTTTGCAGTTTGCATACCTTTCCAGGATGCTTTGGATCTTCAAAACCCTCAGGTTGTGTCATGTACACATCCTCGAGTAGCTTTCCATTCAGAAAAGCGGTTTTGACATCCATCTGCCAGATCTCATAATCGTGGTAGGTTGCAATAGCAAGTATGATCCGAATGGATTTAAGCATCGCAACTGGTGAAAAGGTTTCATCATAGTCAATACCATGAATTTGTTTGAATCCTTTAGCCACCAATCTACCTTTATAGGTATGCTTATTACCATCCATGTCAGTCTTTACTTTAAAGACCCACTTACACCCAATAGGTTTTACCCCTTCAGGTGGATCAACCAAAGTCCATACTTGGTTAGAGTACATGGATTCCATTTCGGATCTCATGGCCTCTAGCCATTTCTCGGAATCTGGGCTCATCATAGCTTCTTGATAGGATGTAGGCTCGTCAAGATCGACAAGCAATACTTCACCGTTTTTAGTCAAGAGAAAAGAATATCTCTCGGGTTGACGACGGATCCTATCAGATCTATGAAGAGGTTGGTCTACTTGAACAGGTGTTTGCTCCACAACTCTTTGGGCAACAATTTCCTCAACCACAATACTTTGTGGTGCTTGTTCATTTTCCATCGAAGCCTTAGTGTTATCTTCATCCTGAATTTCTTCAAGATGAATTTTACTCCCACTAGTTTTTCTAGAAATAAATTCTCTTTCTAGAAAGCGGCATTTACAACAAACACCTTGCCAGTGTGGGATTGTAAAGTAATATCCCTTAGTTTCCTTGGGATATCCTACAAAATAACACTTATCGATTTGGGTCCTAGTTTATCGAGACTTGGCGTCTAACATAAGCTTCACAACCCCAAATCTTTATAAAAGACATTTTGGGACTCTTCCGATCCATAGCGTGTATGGTGTCTTTTCTCGGCTTTTGATGGGGCGATTAAGTGTGAAAGCGGTATCTCTAGAGCTAAACCCCAAAGGAAGTAGGTAGATCGGTCGGCTCATCATTGATCGTACCATATCTAATAGAGTCACGATTTCTCCTTTCGGATACACCCATTCCATTGTGGTGTTCGGTGGAGTGAGTTGGGATATTATCCCACACTCGGCCGGTGATCACGAAATTCTTGACTAAGATATTCACCACCTCGATCGATCGAAGTAGCTTACAAGTTGGTTTTGTACTTCATTCTTGAATTCTTTGAACTTTTCAAAGGATTCTGACTTATGTCTCATCAAATATAAGTAGCCAAATCTACTCATATCATCAGTGAAAGTAATAAAGTACTTATAGCCTCCTCTGGCTTCGACATCGAAAGGGCCACATACATCAGTATGTATGAGTCCTAACAAGTCCGTCGCTCTCTCTCCATGTCCACTAAATGGAGTTTTAGTCATCTTTCCTAAAAGACAAGATTCGCATATCTCATATGATTCAAAATCAAATGAGTCCAATAATCCATCTTTATGTAGTTGGGATATGCGTTTTTCATTTATGTGACCTAGGCGACAGTGCCAGAGATATGTTTGGTTCAAATTATTCGATTTGAACCGTTTGGTATTTACGTTATAAATTGGGTTTTCTAAATCTAGAACATAGAGACCATTCATAAGTGGTGCATTACAATAGAACATTTCATTCAAATAAATGGAACAATATTTGTCCTTTATTATAAAAGAGAAGTTTTTCTTGTCTAAACAAGATACAAAGATTATGTTCTTTGTTAATGCAGGTACATAAAAGCACTCCTCTAGTTCTAAGATAAGCCCAGTGGGCAAAGACAAAAAATATGTTCCTACAGCTACAGCAGCAACTTTTGCATCATTGCCTACTCGTAGGTCCACTTCGCCTTTTGCCATTAGTCTACTATTTCTCAGTCCTTGCACATTAGTACAAATGTGAGATGCACATCCGGTATCTAATACCCATGTAGAAGAAATAGATAGATTAACTTCTATAATGTGTATACCTGAGGCAGAAGTCCAACTTCTTTTATTCTTTACTTCCTCAAGGTAGACTTTCTTTGCGATTCGCCTTCCTTAGGTACTTTACCTTTACCCTTTGAAGTGGATGAATTGGCCTTGCCTTTGGCTTGGGTCTTACCCTTGCCTTTGCGCTTACCTTTGCCCTTCTTGACCATTAGTAGGTTACTAACTTTCTTTTTTGAGATTCTTGTGATTCTTAACATCTTTGAGAATCTCGAGCAAAGGTTTATCAATTTCATTCATGTTATAATTCATGACGAATTGATTATATGCTTTAAACGACGATTGCGAGGATAACATCGGTTGCCAATTCTTGGCTCAATGGAAAACCTAGTCTTTGAGGTTCTCAGCGTACCCAATCATTTTAAGTCGTGAGTTCCTACAGTGTTCCTTCTTGCATCTTGCATGCAAAAGAGCCTTAGACACTTCAAAAGCGCTCGTGCCTAGCTTGTATGCTTCGTTCCGGTTACGTATTTGCTAATTTATATCACCAAAATATGTTCTCATGTTTGTACAGGCTTCGAGTTCATGGTGGCAAGCATAAGACATGACACATCTAATCGTCATCTTGATGCTTCTTATAAGCATCCTTTTTAACAGTGGCGCGAGGCGGGTGTTTGAGGATAGGCTGCTCTAGGACATATAGTTTCGTTCTTGCTTGAGGATAATCCTCAAGTTCCTATACCGATCAAAAAGTTAGCTCCATTGAGCTTGTCTTTCTCAGGGCAGATCGCATAAGTTGAGGGTGTGTCGTGTTAGATGACATGGTGATCTACAACATTAAATGCAAAGTTAAGTATCATACCTAAATCATTTAATTAGGCCTTTAATTAAATGAGGCTCCCACTAAATTCTCATAGCTACTATTTAGCTATAAATTTATATGGGATAAAGATCCACATCATAATTCGTCTTGAGTTAGCTTTGGCTAATCGCCCAAGACGTAGTATGATTAGGTAGGCAATCTTTTGCCAATTACATCTGATGTAACTCTTTAATAGCTTTGGTTAAGTTTAGATTAGTTTAGTGCTTATTCCTAAACCCGACTTCCGGTAGTGGCGAGGCGAGAGGCCTTCTTGGATATCGAACAGCGACCACTTCTAAGACAAAGCTGATGTTCGGAAATCACACAAAACTAATTTTTAAAACTTATGTTTAAAGCTAATATATGCCTCTACTTTAAAACTTAATTAAGTCTTAACCAAGTTTGATAGCGGGACATCACGATTGTCCACTCGCACTCTTCAAGATAAAATGCATTGCTTTGCTTTGTAAACCCAATAACAAATGATCGAGGAAGTAGTGAGTACCAAACTTTGGTAGGCATATCGTTTAGACTTATTAAGAAATAAACTTAAACATGCATCACATACATATTAGCATACATCACATATAAGCTAAATTAACATGCATCACATACATATTAGCATACTAAGCGTGTCATGGTTATGGCCCTTATTCTACAATCTTCTCAAGCCAATGAGAAGATTGATTGGTCAACCTAGGGATAGCATCTTCTCCCAAGTGCTGCCTGTGGGTTGTCGTGGGTTGTTGACTTCCTCCTTGTCACATCATCTTCCAATGGACCCTCCATCTTTGTTGTGTATATTACAAAGGAGAAATACTCGAGTTACATTCAGTCTAAAACTAATTTTACAACAAGATTTTTAGGAGAAAGGCACGACTGCAGTCGTATTAAGAATTACAACACACATTCACAAACTTTTTGGGACTAGGCCATAACCATGCACCATGTCATTTTTAACTTTTAAAAGACATCGGATATTTTATTATGTTTGATAAATTGCTAATGCAATTATCAACTCATAATAAAATTTATCCTACTTCTATATCATATATAAAATAGAGAAAACCTATTTTTATACGATCTTTCGCAAGTGGCTCTGATACCACTGTTGGGATCTCTTTATGCAAAATAGCATATGCGCAACGGAAAAATTAGGATCCCTTCCAAGTGATCCTTGCGAAAGAAAAACTCGTACAAAAATAAATTTCTCAAAACCTATCTTATAGGAGAATATTACCTTTGTTGCGTGCCCTTTGTAATCCCACTTTTCCTTGGATGTGTTGGATCTTTTAGCACGTTCAAATGTCCGTGCCTCTATATGTATCCACACGAGCAAGCTCTTGTCTCACAAAAGAAAACTAGAAGATCTCTCCTTTACTTCTTGCTAGAGAAGTCCCTAAAGGAGAGGAAGGTAGGGAAGAAGAGAAAGGAAGAAGAAGACTACTCTTCTTGCTAGCTTACACTCACAAAACCACACAACAAAAGCCTCTCCCACCAAGCTCTCACCAAGCCTTAAGCTCCAACTCAACTCCTTTGTGGCCACCCCATGGGTGTTTTATAGGATTTGAAAAACCTTTCATCTCCTATCACATTCAATGCAATCAATGGCATTGAAGATAATTAAACAAGGAGTTATCCTCCTTGTTTTGGCGGCCACATGTGGAGGAAAGCCAAGGGTCACACCCCTGTGTCTCCTTCCAACTCATCACGCGAAGGTGGCATGCTTATGTGGCATTCATGGATGTTGAATTAATCTTAGTAATTCAATAAGCTTATGTTATCATATTGAATTAATCTCATTAAATCAATAAGGTAACATATTGAATTAATCTTATTAAATCAATTAAGCTTAGCATATTGAATTAATCTCATTAAATCAATAAGCTAAAATTCTCATTAAGCTTAAAGTCCAAAAACCATTTTTGTACTTAAGCTTATTCCCAAATTATTCTAGTCAAACTAGAATGCACTAATTCTTCTAATCATCATGCTCTTTGTGTGTGACCCTATAGGCTCTCATAACGTTGGCAGTGGATCTAAACTCTTTTAGATACACAAGCAATGAGCGGCATCTAGCAATACATCATTGCTACCCAAATTCTGAGATAAGTCAAGATCCGACTAACCTTTCCGTGACTACTATAATGTATGACCGTGTCCTTCTATCCTTGATATCAGATTGACCAATGAGGCATAGACCGTGTCATCCTCGATCAATCTATGTGTTTCTTGATCCCTGAGTAAACTAACTCAAACAAAAGAGCTCAATATCTCATATTGACTCATTCGAGCATGGCCATGCGTTTTAGTAGTTCTACTCAATCAAGGGGCCCATAGATATCACTCCCGTCATATGGGAGGGATAGATCCCATCTACATCACTCACATCCCTCCGCATAATTTGTTATATACCCAGTAATCGCCTTTATGGTCCACCCTGTTACGGGTGACGTTTGACGATACCAAAGTACATAACTCCTTATGTAGGGAACCGTAGTGACTTCAGGTTTGAGGACTATTCATACCAATAGTCACATGAGAAAGTTTATGACACTCATATGACGATCCATGAAACTTTCTCATGGCGGGTCAGTTCAGTATATATTCTCTAATATATACCCATGTGTCAACTTGATATCATATATCCATGACTTGTGAGATCAAGTCATCAATTGACCTTCATGCTAGTCTTTATGTATTAATATTGCCCTTGCATATTAATACTTGACTAAGAACATTTAGAAAAGTGTTCTCTATAGCCTCTCATAATCAATTCTGCCAATTGATGTGCTGTAGATAAGAACCTACTTTTCTAGGGCATTATTATATTTAATTTAGCTGGCACAAGCAAGATGTAAATATAATAACCAATCCTTTGCCTTTATAGAATATGATACAAAATGTTCCCTATTCAACCATCACATGTTTGGTTCTAGGGCTATAACTAACAGTACATAGTTTTAGACTCGAATGTAACTCGAGTTTCATGTTTGTAATGTACAAAATGGAGTGGTAGAAGGTCCATTACTAGATGGAGTTACGAGAAGGGTGTCGACGACACATGGCGGTCAAAGGAGGCGCTTGGAGAAGCCGCTAACCCTAGGTTGACCGTCTGATCTTCTCATTGGCTTGAGAAGATTGTAGTAGGCCCATGACCACATCACAATTAATTTATATATATATATATATATATATATATATACATATTTGTTTTGCTTGTATGTATGTGATGCTTGCTAGTAAATTTTTCTTGTATGTATATGATGTATGCTAGGATATTTTTCTTGTATGTATATGATGCATGCTAGAATATATATATATATATATATATATATATATATATATATATATATATATATATATTTGTTTTGCTTGTATGTATGTGATGCATGCTAGTAAATTTTGCTTGTATGTATATGATGTATGCTAGGATATTTTTCTTGTATGTATATGATGCATGCTAGAATAATTCTTGTGTGTATTTGATGCATGCTAGTATAGGGTAATAAAGGACTTGATGCATATATGATACACATTCACGATTAGATTAGATCCTAATCGAATCAACTCAAAAATGCCTACCAAGTCTTGATACCCATCACTACCTCGATCATTTGTAGTTGTTGAATCTGCCAAAGCAGAGCAACGCATATTATCTTGGTAGGGTGCAGAGGGACAATCTTGGTCCTGCCTTTCACGGCTTGGGTTAGAGTAAGCTCAATTAGATTGAGTAAAAACTAGTTAACTCAATTGGATCGAGTAGAACTATAGGCATATTCCAACCATTGGAAAGATAGGATAAGATTGCATTTACACTAAATCTTGGGCGATTTAGCCAAAGCTAACTCAAGCTCTTTTGTAAATGTGGGTCTTGATCTTATAAACAAGAGTTGCATAGAGATGTAATCGGTAATGTGTTACCTATCGATCATACTAAGTCTTGGGCGATTTAGCCAAAGCTAACTCAAGGCCTAGTATGATGTGGATCTTGTCCTGCAAGAATTATAGCATGTTTGTATGAATCTAGTAATATGGTTTGACCACATCCATAACTCGATTCTACAAAAGTCCTATAATTCAGTGGGAGCATCATTTGATTAAAAGCCTAATTAAATGATAAATGGAATATGATATTAATTTTTCTACATTGTGTATGTTGTAGATTACTATGTCGACAAACACGAACACTCTCTCCCTGCGTTCTGTCCTTGAGAAGGACAAGCTCAATGGAGCAAATTTTCTAGACTGGTACAAGAACTTGAGAATTGTTCTCACCCAAGAAAGGAAACTGTACGACCTGGAGCAACCCATTCCGGAGGTACCTCTTGCCACTGCCTCGCAAACTGACAAAGATGCTTACAAGAAGCATCAAGATGATGCATTAGATGTGTCATGTCTGATGCTCGCGACCATGAACTCTGAGCTTCAGAAGCAACACGAGTTCATGAATGCTTATGATATGGTTGAACATCTTTGGCAACTATATCAAGGACAAGCAAGGCACGAGAGATATGAGATCTCTAAGGCATTGTTTCAGTCTAAGATGCAAGATGGGATTCCCGTAGGTCCATATGTACTCAAGATGATTGGGTACAGAGATTGGGATTCCCACTTGGCGAAGAGCTGGCCACTGACTTGATCTTGCAATCTTTGCCATAAACCTACAATCAATTTTTCATGAATTACAACATGAATGAAATTGATAAGCCACTGCCTGAGATTCTCAGCATGTTGAGAACTGCTGAGCTCAACCTTAAGAAGGAAAAATCTGACTCCATTTTGATGGTGCAAAAGAAGAAAGGAAAGGGCAAGCCTAAAGGAAAGGGAAAGACCCAAGCCAAGGGCAAAGGCAAAGAACTGAAACCCAAAGGAGGGGTGGCCAAAGAAGGGACTTGCTTCCACTGCAAGGAAGCTGGACACTGGAAGCGTAATTGCAAAGCATACTTGGAAGATCTTAAGAAGAAGAGAAGTGAGACTTCTACTTCAGATATAAATGTTATAGAAGTCAATCTATCTATTTCTTTATCATGGGTATTAGATACCGGATGTGCATCTCACATTTGTACCAATGTGCAGGCGCTGAGAAATAGCAGGGCATTGACAAAGGGCGAGGTGGACCTACGAGTAAACAATGGAGCAAGAGTTGTTGCTGTTGTTGTAGGAACTTATGATCTATCTCTGCCCACTGGGCTTGTACTAGAACTAGATGAATGTTGTTATGTGTCTTCTTTAACTAAGAACATAATTTCGATTTCTTGTTTGGACAAGAAAGGATTTACATTTATAATAAAGAACAAATGTTGTTTAGTTTATTTAAATGATATGTTCTATTATAGTGCACCTCTAATGAACGAACTCTACTTTCTAGACTTAGAGAGCCCCATCTATAACATAAGTACCAAAAGGTTCAAGTCAAATGAGTTGAATCAAACCTATCTCTGGCATTGTCGCTTAGGTCACATAAATGAGAGTCGCTTATCTCAGCTCCATAAGGATGGGCTGCTGGACTCATTTGATTTTGAATCATATGAGACATGCGAGTCTTACCTTTTAGGCAAGATGACCAAGACTCCCTTTAGTGTACACAACGAAAGAGAAACAGACTTGTTAGGACTTATACATTGTGATGTATGTGGCCCTTTCAATGTTGCTGCTAGAGGTGGTTACAAGTACTTCATTACATTTACTGATGACTTCAGTAGATATGGTTATGTGTATCTCATGACACATAAATCAGAATCCTTTGAAAAGTTCAAAGAATTCAAGAATGAAGTACAAAACCAGCTTGGCAAGAGTATTAAGATACTTCAATCAGATCGAGGTGGTGAATACCTTATCCATGAGTTTCGTGACTATCTAGCTGAGTGTGGGATTCTATCCCAGCTCACTCCTGCTGGAACACCACAGTGGAATGGTGTATCCGAAAGGAGGAATCGTACCCTATTAGATATGGTACGATCTATGATGAGTCACACAGATCTTCCTATATCCTTTTGGGGATATGCTCTAGACACAGCAACCTTCACACTTAACCATGTACCATCCAAGGTTGTGATAAAGACACCATATACGATATGGATAGGGAGAAATCCCAAGATGTCTTTCATGAGGATTTGGGGTTATGAGGCTTACGTTCGACATCAAGTCTCAGACAAACTGGGACCCAAATCCGATAAGTGCTATTTTGTTGGATATCCCAAGGAGATGAAGGGATATTACTTCTACATTCTCAGTCAGCACAAAGTGTTTATGGCAAAGACTGGGGTTTTTCTAGAAAGGGATTTTATTTCTAGAAAAATTAGTGGGAGTACATTCGATCTTGAAGAAATTCAAGATAGGGACCATAGCACTGAGGCCTTGATGGAGGTTGAACAGGAACCACAAAGTGTTGTGGGTGATGAGATTGTTGCACAAAGAGTTATGGAACAACCACCTGTTCAGGTAGACCTACCTCTTCGCAGGTCTGATAGGGTACGTCGTCAGCCTGAGAGATACTCATTTCTCTTATCTGACCATGATGACGTTATGCTCATTGAGAATGAGCCTACCTTCTATCAGGAAGTTGTGATGAGCCCAGATTTTGAGAAATGGCTAGAGGCCATGAGATCCGAGATGGAATCCATGTACACCAACCAATTATGGACTTTGGTTGATCCACCTGAGGGCGTCAAACCCATTGGGTGTAAGTGGGTCTTTAAGAGAAAGACTGACATGGATGGACTTATGCATACCTATAAGGGCCGATTGGTGGCTAAAGGTTTCAAGCAAATTCATGGTATTGACTATGATGAAACCTTTTCTCCAGTGGCGATGTTTGAGTCCATTCGGATCATGATTGCTATTGCAGCGTACCACGATTATGAGATCTGGCAGATGGACGTCAAAACTGCATTTCTAAATGGAAACTTACTCGAGGATGTGTACATGACACAACTTGAGGGTTTTGTAGATCCACAACATACTAGGAAAGTATGCAAGCTGCAAAGGTCCATTTATGGGCTGAAGCAAGCTTCTCGGAGCTGGAATCTTCGATTCGATGATGCGATCAAATAGTTTGGTTTCATTAAGAATGAAGATGAACCTTGTGTCTACAAGAGGGTTAATGGGAACACAGTTGTCTTCCTTGTATTGTATGTGGATAACATACTACTCATTGGGAATGACATCCCTTCGCTACAGTCTATGAAGACTTGGCTGGGGATGTGCTTCTCAATGAAGGACTTAGGTGAAGCAGCCTATATTCTAGGCATCAAGATCTATAGAGATAGATCTAAGAGATTGCTTGGCCTAAGTCAGAGTACATATATTGACATGGTATTACTACGGTTTGCCATGCAGAATGTAGGGATATCTCGTATGCCAAATGGCATATGCGCAACGGAAAATAGGATCCCTTCCAAGTGATCCATGCGAAAGCAAACTCGTATAAAATAAATTTCTCTAAACCAAACCTATCTTATAGGAGAGTTCTACCTTTGTTGCGTGCCCTTTGCAATCCCGCTTTTCCTTTCGGTTTGTTGGATCTTTAGCACGTTCAAGTGTCCGTGCCTCTATACGTATCCACATGAGCACGCTCTTGTCTCACAAAAGGAAAACTAGAAGAGCTCTCCTTTACTTCTTGCAAGAGAAGTCCCTAAAGGAGAGGAAGAGAGGGAAAAGGAGAAAGGAAGAAGAAGACTCCTCTTCTTGCTAGCCTACACTCACAAACCCACACAACTAAAGCTTCCACCAAGCTCTCTCACAACCACAACACCAAAAACTCACTATGGCCGGCCACTCCATGGAGCCTTTTATAGGGTTGGAAAAACCCTTCCACCTCCTTCACATTCAATGCAATCCATTGCATTGAGACACACTCAAAAAGGATTTGGCTTCCTTGTTTGGCCGGCCACTTAAGGAGACAAAACCATTTTGTTTCCTTCCACCTTAACTAGCTTAGGTGGATGCTTAGGTGGCATGCTTATGTGGCATGCTTATGTGGCATTCTTGTGTGGCATTCATGCATGTTGAATTAATCTTTATTAATTCAATTAAGCTTATGTTATCATATTGAATTAATCTTATTAATTCAATTAAGCTTATGTTATCATATTGAATTAATCTTATTAAATCAATAAGGTAACATATTGAATTAATCTCATTAAATCAATTAGCTAAAATTCTCATTAAGCTTAAAGTCCAAAACCATTTTGTACTTAAGCTTATTCCCATATTATTCTAGTCAAACTAGAATACTCTAATTCCTCTAATTATCATGCTCTTTGGGTGTGACCTATAGGCTCTCATAACGTTGGCAGTGGATCTAAACTCTTTGAGATACACAAGCAATGAGCGGCATCTAGCAATACATCATTGCTACCCAAGTTACGAGATAAGTCAAGATCCGACTAACCTTTCCGTGACTACTATAATGTATGACCGTGTCCTTCTATCCTTGATATCAGATTGATCAATGAGGCATAGGCGTGTCATCCTCGATCAATCTATGTGTTTCTTGATCCTGAGTAAACTAACTCAAACAAATGAGCTCAATATCTCATATTGACTCATTCGAGCATGGCCATGCGTTTTAGTAGTTCTACTCAATCAAGGGGCCCAGATATCACTCCCGTCATATGGGAGGGATAGATCCCATCTACATCACTCACATCCCTCCGCATAATTTGTTATATACCCGGTAATCGCCTTTATGGTCCACCCTATTACGGGTGACGTTTGACGATACCAAAGTACATAACTCCTTATGTAGGGAAGTAGTGACTTGAGGTCTAAGGACTATTCATACCAATAGTCACATGAGAAAGTTTATGACACTCATATAACGATCCATGAAACTTTCTCATGGCGGGTCGATTCGATTATATATTCTCTAATATATACCCATGTGTCAACTTGATATCATATATCCATGACTTGTGAGATCAAGTCATCAATTGACCTACATGCTAGTCTTTATGTATTAATATTGCCCTTGCATATTAATACTCGACTAGAACATTTAGGAAAGTGTTCTCTCTGACCTCTCATAATTAATTGATGTCTTTGTAGATAAGAACCTACTTTTCTAGGGCATTATTATATTTAAATTAGGCAGCACAAGCAAGATGTAAATATAATAACCAATCCTTTGCCTTTATAGAATATGATACAAAATGTTCCCTATTCAACCATCACATGATTGGTTCTAGGGCTTTAACTAACAATCTCCCACTAGCACTAGTACCAATCACTATGATATCTAATACCTAGTGACCTAGTGTGACCATCATGCTTCCTCTATGCCAAAGCCTTGGTCAATGGATCTGCGATGTTAGCTTCTGTCGGTACTCTGCATATCCTCACATCTCCTCTATCGATGATCTCTCGAATGAGATGGAAGCGCCGCAGTATGTGTTTGGTCCGCTGATGTGATCGAGGTTCCTTAGCCTGTGCAATAGCCCCATTGTTGTCACAATAGAGGTCTATTGGATCTGCAATGCTAGGAACTACCCCAAGTTCACTGATGAACTTGCGGAGCCAAAAACCTCCTTTCTTGCATCGGATCGCAATATACTCTACATTGTAGAATCGACAAGTGTCTGCTTGAACTCTTCCGACTCACGGCTCCACCATTCGGGCAAAACACGTACTCCGATTGCGATCTATAGTCATCCTTATGCATTTGGAAGCTTGCATTCTGTAACCCTTTACGATTAGCTCCTCATTGCCTCGAATATCAGAAATATTCTTTCGTTCTTCGTAAGTACTTAAGAATATTTTTGGCGCTATCCGATGACTTTCTCACCGGATCTCGAGTATCTACTCGTCATGCTCAAAGCATCACGAGGCGTCGAGCAGTACAAAGCATGGCGTACATGATAGACCCTATAGCGATGCATAAGGGATCTTATCCATGCGATCTCTCTCCTCCTTAGAAGAGGACATTGAGTCTTGAAAGACTCACACCATGTGATAAAGCGAAACCCTTTCTTAGAATTTTGCATAGCAAAACTATCTAGCACTTTATCAATGTATGTACTCGACTTAGGCCAAGTAATCTTCTAGATCTATCTCTATAGATCTTGATGCCTAGAATATAGCACTTCACCTAAGTCCTTCATCGAGAAACAATTCCCTAACCACATCTTCACAGACTGGGTGAGGGAATATCATTTCGATGAGAAGTATGTCATCTACATACAAGACAAGAAATACAAGCTGTGCTCCCACTATTTCTCTTGTAGACACAAGGCTCATCTTCATTCTTGATGAAACCAAACTCTTTGATTGCATCATCGAATCGAAGATTCCGGCTTGAGAGGCTTGCTTTAGTCCATAAATGGACCTGCGGTTTGCATACCTTTCGGGATGCTTTGGATCTTCAAAACCCTCGGGTTGTGTCATGTACACATCCTCGAGTAGCTTTCCATTGAGCGGTTTTGACATCCATCTGCCAGATCTCATAATCATGGTAGGCTGCAATAGCAAGTATGATCCGAATGGATTTAAGCATCGCAACTGGTGAAAAGGTTTCTTCATAGTCAATACCATGAATTTGTTTGAATCCTTTAGCCACCAATCTACCTTTATAGGTATGCTTATTACCATCCATGTCAGTCTTTACTTTAAAGACCCACTTACACCCAATGGGTTTTACCCCTTCAGGTGGATCAACCAAAGTCCATACTTGGTTAGTGTACATGGATTCCATTTTGGATCTCATGGCCTCTAGCCATTTCTTGGAATCTGGGCTCATCATAGCTTCTTTATAGGATGTAGGCTCGTCAAGATTGATAAGCAATACATCACCGTTGTCAGTCAAGAGAAAAGAATATCTCTCGGGTTGACGACGGATCCTATTAGATCTACGAAGAGGTTGGTCTACTTGAACAGGTGTTTGTTCCACAACTCTTTGGGCAACAATTTCCTCATCCACAACACTTTGTGGTTCCTGTTCATTTTCCATCGAAGCCTTAGTGTTATCATCATCTTGAACTTCTTCAAGATGAATTTTACTCCCACTAGTATTTCTAGAAATAAATTCTCTTTCTAGAAAGACAGCATTTCTGGCAACAAACACCTTGCCAAGTGTGGGATTGTAAAGTAATATCCCTTAGTTTCCTTGGGATATCCTACAAAATAACACTTATCTGATTTGGGTCCTAGTTTATCTGAGACTTGACGTCTAACGTAAGCTTCACAACCCCAAATCTTTATAAAAGACATTTTGGGACTCTTCCCGGTCCATATCGTATATGGTGTCTTTTCTACTGACTGATGGAGCGCGATTAAGTGTGAAAGCGGTGTCTCTAGAGCTAAACCCCAAAAGGAAGTAGGTAGATCAGCTCATCATCATCGTACCATATCTAATAGAGTCGATTTCTCCTCTCGGATACACCATTCCATTGTGGTGTTCGGTGGAGTGAGTTGGGATATTATCCCACACTCGGCAGTGATCACGAAACTCTTGACTAAGGTATTCACCACCTCGATCGATCGAAGTAGCTTATCGCTTACCAAGTTGGTTTTGTACTTCATTCTTGAATTCTTTGAACTTTTCAAAGGATTCGACTTATGTCTCATCAAATATAAGTAGCCAAATCTACTCATATCATCGTGAAAGAAATAAAGTACTTATAGCCTCCTCTGGCCCGACATTGAAAGGGCCACATACATCGGTATGTATGAGTCCTAACAAATCCGTCGCTCTCTCGCCATGTCCACTAAATGGAGTTTTAGTCATCTTTCCTAAAGACAAGACTCGCGTACCTCATATGATTCAAAATCAAATGAGTCAATAATCCATCTTTATGGAGTTGGGATATGCGTTTTTCATTTATGTGACCTGGCGTGATGCGAGAGATATGTATAGTTCAAATCATTCGATTTGAACTGTTTGTATTTACGTTATAAATTGGGTTATCTAAATCTAGAACATAGAGACCATTCATAAGTGGTGCATTACAATAGAACATTTCATTTAAATAAATGGAACAACATTTGTCCTTTATTATAAAGAAAAGTTTTTCTTGTCTAAACAAGATCTGAAATTATGTTCTTTGTTAATGCGGGTACATAGAAGCACTCCTCTAGTTCTAAGATAAGCCCAGGCAAAGACAAAGAATATATTCCTCTGACTCTGACAACTTTTGCGCCATTGCCTACTCGTAGGTCCACTTCACCCTTTGCCATTATTCTACTATTTCTCGGTCCTGCACATTAGTACAAATGTGAGATGCACATCCGTATCTAATACCCATGTAGAAGAAATAGATAGATTAACTTCTATAACGTGTATACAGGCGAAGTCCCACTTCTCTTGTTCTTTACTTCCTCAAGGTAGACTTTGCGATTCCGCTTCCGATTGTCGATCTTCACTTTACCTTTACCCTTTGAAGTGGATGAATTGGCCTTGCCTTTGGCTTAGGTCTTACCCTTGCCTTTGCGCTTACCTTTGTCCTTCTTGACCATTAGTACATTACTAACTTTCTTCTTGAGATTTGGTTCGTGATTCTTAACATCGAGAATCTCGAGGTTTATCAATTTCATTCATGTTATAATTCATGACGAATTGATTGTATGCTTCCGGCAACGATTGCAGGATAACATCAGTTGCCAATTCTTGGCTCAGTGGAAAACCTAGTCTTTCAAGGTTCTCAACGTACCCAATCATTTTGAGTACGTGAGTTCCTACAGGTGTTCCTTCTTGCATCTGGCATGCAAAAAGAGCCTTAGACACTTCAAAACGCTCGTGCCGAGCTTGTCCTTGATATAGTTGTTTCAAATGCTCAACCATATCATAGGCATCCATGTTCTCATGTTGCTTCTGAAGCTCAGAGTTCATGGTGGCAAGCATAAGGCATGACACATCTAATGCGTCATCTTGATGCTTCTTATAAGCATCCTTTTCAAACGAGTGGCCGTAGGGCGGGTATTTGGGTAGCCTGCTCTAGGACATATAGTTTGCGTTCTTGCTTGAGGATAATCCTCAAGTTCCTATACCGATCAGAAAGTTTGCTCCATTGAGCTTGTCCTTCTCAGGGACGGATCGCAAGTTGAGGGGTGTCGTGTTAGATGACATGGTGATCTACAACATTAAAATGCAAAGTTAAGTATCATACCTAAATCATTTAATTAGGCCTTTAATTAAATGAGGCTCCCACTAAATTCTCATAGCTACTATTTAGTTATAAATTTATATGGGATAAAGATCCACATCATAATTCGTCTTGAGTTAGCTTTGGCTAATCGCCCAAGACGTAGTATAATTAGGTAGGCAATCTTTTGCCAATTACATCTGATGTAACTCTTTAATACCTTTGGTTAAGTTTTAGATTAGTTTAGTGTTTATTCCTAAACCAGCTTCCAGGCTGTGGCGAGGCACAGGGGCCTTCTTGGATATCGGAGCAACGACCACTTCTAAGACAAAGCTGATGTTCGGAAATCACACAAAACTAATGTTAACACTTATGATCAAAGCTAATATATGCCTCTACTTTTCTTAACCAATTAAGAAAACACTTAATTAAGTCTTAACCAAGACTGATAGCGGGACATCACGATTGTCCACTCGCACCCCTCCAAGATAAAATGCATTGCTTTGCTTTGGCAAACCCAATAACAAATGATCGAGGAAGTAGTGAGTACCAACTTTGGTAGGCATATCGTTTAGACTTATTAAGAAATAAACATGTATCATATACATATTAGCATATATCACATATAAGCTAAACTAATCACATACAAGCTAAACTAACATGCATCACATACATATTAAACTAACGTGTCATGGTTATGGCCCTTATTCTACAATCTTCTCAAGCCAATGAAAAGATTGATTGGTCAACCTAGGGATAGCATCTTCTCCTAAGTGCTTCCTTTTGGTTGTCTTGTGTGTTGACTTCCTCCTTGTAACCTCATCTTCCAATGGACCCTCCATCCTTGTTTTGTACATTACAAAAGGAGAAATACTCGAGTTACATTCGAGTCTAAAACTAATTTTACAACAAGAATATTAGGAGAAAGGCACGACACGCAGGCCGTATTAAGAATTACAACACACAATCACAAACTTTTTGGGACTAGGCCATAACCATGCACCATGTCATTTTAACTTTTAAAAGACATTGGATATTTTATTATGTTTGAAAATTTGCTAATGCAATTATCAACTCATAATAAAATTTATCCTACTTCTATATCACATATAAAATAGAAAACCTATTTTTATCGATCTTTCGCAAGTGGCTCTGATACCCTTTGTAGGGATCTCGTATGCCAAATGGCATATGCGCGGAAAATAGGATCCCTTCCAAGTGATCCATGCGAAAGCAAACTCGTATAAAATAAATTTCTCTAAACCAAGCCTATCTTATAGGAGAGTTCTACCTTTGTTGATTGACCTTTGCAATCACGCTTTTCCATTCGGTTTGTTGGATCTTTAGCACGTTCAAGTGTCCGTGCCTCTATACGTATCCACACGAGCACGCTCTTGTCTCACAAAAGGAAAACTAGAAGAGCTCTCCTTTACTTCTTGCTAGAGAAGTCCCTAAAGGAGAGGAAGAGAGGGAAAAGGAGAAAGGAAGAAGAAGACTCCTCTTCTTGCTATCCTACACTCACAAACCCACACAACTAAAGCTTCCACCAAGCTCTCTCACAACCACAACACCAAAAACTCACTATGGCCGGCCACTCCATGGAGCCTTTTATAGGGTTGGAAAAACCCTTCCACCTCCTTCACATTCAATGCAATCCATTGCATTGAGACACACTCAAAAAGGATTTGGCTTCCTTGTTTGGCCGGCCACTTAAGGAGACAAAACCATTTTGTTTCCTTCCACCTTAACTAGCTTAGGTGGATGCTTAGGTGGCATGCTTATGTGGCATTCTCGTGTGGCATTCATGCATGTTGAATTAATCTTTATTAATTCAATTAAGCTTATGTTATCATATTGAATTAATCTTATTAATTCAATTAAGCTTATGTTATCATATTGAATTAATCTTATTAAATCAATAAGGTAACATATTGAATTAATCTCATTAAATCAATTAGCTAAAATTCTCATTAAGCTTAAAGTCCTAAAACCATTTTGTACTTAAGCTTATTCCCATATTATTCTAGTCAAACTAGAATACTCTAATTCCTCTAATTATCATGCTCTTTGTGTGTGACCCTATAGGCTCTCATAACGTTGGCAGTGGACCTAAACTCTTTTAGATACACAAGCAATGAGCGGCATCTAGCAATACATCATTGCTACCCAAGTTCTGAGATAAGTCAAGATCCGACTAACCTTTCGTGACTACTATAATATATGACCGTGTCCTTCTATCCTTGATATCAGTTGATCAATGAGGCATAGACCGTGTCATCCTCGATCAATCTATGTGTTTCTTGATCCCTGAGTAAACTAACTCAAACAAATGAGCTCAATATCTCATATTGACTCATTCGAGCATGGCCATGCGTTTTAGTAGTTCTACTCAATCAAGGGGCCCATCGATATCACTCTCGTCATATGAGAGGGATAGATCCCATCTACATCACTCACATCCCTCCGTATAATTTGTTATATACCCGATGTCGCCTTTATGGTCCACCACATTACGCGTGACGTTTGGCGATACCAAAGTACATAACTCCTTATGTAGGGGAACCGTAGTGACTTGAGGTCTAAGGACTATTCATACCAATAGTCACATGAGAAAGTTTATGACACTCATATAACGATCCATGAAACTTTCTCATGGCGAATTGATTCGGTATATATTCTCTAATATATACCCATGTGTCAACTTGATATCATATATCCATGACTTGTGAGATCAAGTCATCAATTGACCTACATGCTAGTCTTTATGTATTAATATTGCCCTTGCATATTAATACTCGACTAGGAACATTTAGGAAAGTGTTCTCTACAGCCTCTCATAATCAATTCTGCCAATTGATGTGCTGTAGATAAGAACCTACTTTTCTAGAGCATTATTATATTTAAATTAGCTGGCACAAGCAAGATGTAAATATAATAACCAATCCTTTGCCTTTATAGAATATGATACAAAATGTTCCCTATTCAACCATCACATGATTGGTTCTAGGGCTTTAACTAACACAGAATCCCAAGAAGGGACTTCTGTCGATGTCACATGGTGTGAGTCTTTCAAAGACTAAAAGTCCCTCTTCTAGAGAGGAGAGAGACCGCATGGATAAGATCCCTTATGCATCTACTATAGGATCTATCATGTACGCCATGCTATGTACTCGTCCTGATGTCCCGTATGCTTTGAGCATGACGAGTAGATACCAGTCAGATCCAGGTGAGCGTCACTGGATAGCAGTCAAGAATATTCTTAAGTACTTAAGAAGGACTAAAGAATATTTCTTAATATTTGGAGGCGATGAGGAGCTAGCTATAAAGGGTTACAGCGATGCCAGCTTCCAAATTGACCAGGATGAGTATAGATCACAGTCAGGGTTCGTGTTTTGCTTGAATGGTGGCGCTGTGAGCTGGAAGAGTTCAAAGCAGGACACAGTTGCTGATTCTACAATAGATGTCGAGTATATCGCTGCATCAGAGGTAGTAAAGGAGGCAATTTGGATCCGTAAGTTCATTACTGAGCTTGGGGTGGTTCCTAGCATAGCAGATCCTATAGAGCTCTATTATGAAAACAATGGAGTGATTGCGCAGGCTAAGGAACCTCGCTCACACCAGCGGACCAAAAACATACTACAACGCTTCCATCTCATTCGAGAGATTATCGATAGAGGAGATGTGAAGATTTACAGAGTACCCACAGAAGCTAACTTCGCAGATCCCTTGACCAAGTCTTTGGCTCAGAAAAAGCATGATGGTCACACTAGGTCATTGGGTATTAGATACTATGGTGATTAGCACTAGTTCTAGTGGGAGATTGTTAGTGAAAGCCCTAGAGTCAATCAAGTGATGATTGTTGTATGGACTTTATTGTATTATATTCCTATTTATAAAGGCATGGTTATTATATTTACTTGTATTGGTGCCAAATAACTAAGTATGATAACGTCCTTGAGTAGAAGGTTCTTATCTATATCAATCGATTGGTTGAATCGATAATGAGATGATATAACGAACACTACTATTAATCATTCCTAGTCAAGTATTAACATTCAGGGACAATGTTAATGCGTAGAGACTAGCATGTAGGTCAACTCGATGACTTGATCTCACATATCATGGATATGAGATATCAAGTTTACACATGGGTATGCATTGGAGAATGTATACTGAATGACCCGCCATGAGAAAGTATCATGGATCGTTATATGAGTGTCATATACTTTCTCATGTGACTATTAGTATGACTATTAGTCCTTGGACCTGAAGTCACCATGGTTCCCTACATAAGGAGTTGCATACTTTGCTTCACAAACGCCACCCGTAAATGGGTGGACTATAAAGGCGACATCGGGTATGTAATAAATTACGCGAGGGATGTGAGTGATGTAGATGGATCTATCCCTCCTATATGACGGGAGTGACATCGTTATTCTTGATAGAGTGAGACCACGCATGGTTACATGCCCAAATGAGTCAATATGAGATATTGAGCTCATTTGATTAGAGTGAGTCTACTTGGAGTTCAAGATATAGATTGTACCGAGGATGACACGGTCTATGCCTCAATTGGTCAATCTAGATGTCAAGGATAGAGGGACATTGTCACATATTGTGAGAGTCACAATTAGTAGTCACAAAGGTGATGTTGGAGCTCAACATTCTTGTAACTTGGGTAGCAATGATGTGTTGCTAGATATCGCTCATTGCTTATGTTGCTAAATCGGTTTAGGAACATTCCCAATGTTACAAGAACCTATAGGGTCACACACAAAGGGCAATTAGATGGAGATTAGGTTCATATGATGAACCATGAGGATTAGGTTCATGGGATGGACCAAATTGGATAAAGAGTAATCTAAATTAGATTAATTGAGTTAGACTCAATTTCATTCAAGTGTTGAATGAGTCTAATTTAGATTTGATTTATTGAGTCAATTTACATTAATGAATATAGATTCATTAAATCAAATTGACTTGAATCAAGTGGTTATATTTGATCAACCATGGGAGATAAGAGGTCAAGTTTGACTTGACTTGAGAGGGAAGATAAATGGTCAATTTTGACTTGACCAATTGCCATGTCATGGTGACTTGGCATGGGGGCTGGGCAATGATGATGTTCCACATCATCATGGACTTATCATGGGATGCCACCTCATGAGGGAGACCAAGATGTTGGATCGAAAGTGTCGCTAGAGGGGGGGTGAATAGCGATACGGTGTCGTTAAAAAAAACTTTTGCAATAAGTAAAAAGCAAGTAGAGAGTGCACAGCGGAAATATAAAGTAGACAAGATATTTTTACGTGGTTCACAATCTTTCGATTGCTAATCCACGGCCCTAGTGATCCTTGATCACGTACGGAGGGCAATTCACTAAAACCACTCCCCTCGTTGGAAGTAGGAGCAACGATCACAAAAAGAAATCAAGGCAAAGGGACACTCCCCCTTTCCTTGTTACGATTAAAGCACAAAGACAATTTAAAGAAGTAGAACTTAAATAAATATACCGACAACTCTTATAAGTAGAAGATGTAGCTTTCGTTGTCGGCGGCACTTCGTCGTAGCAAATGTGAGTAGTAGTAGCGGCGTTACGACGGCGTGTTGAGAGCTCTTGATTTCTTATATTTTTTGCTTGGCGTGAACATGTCTATTTATGGATATTGATCTATGAATTTAGACATAGGTAGTGTCCAAGGTGAGGTTCTTATCCCCCAAGTCTTGCTCATCCACATCCTTTGCGCCAACTCAAGGATGAGGTGCTTCATCCAACCACCTTGTGCCACAACTCAAGGATGAGGTGCTCATCCAACCACCTTGTGCCACCTCAAGGAGGCCTTCACGCCAACTTGTTGGAGCCATCCAACTTGTGCCACATCATGGGAGCCAACCATCTTGTGCCAACTCTCCTCATTTTGGGCGTCCAAGCTTGATGGTGGTTTGCCAACCATCTTGTGCCAACTCACCTTATTTAGGGCGTCCAACTTGATGATGGTTTTGGATGTCCACCTTGATGCCACATCACCTAATTTTGGGGGTCCAAGCTTGGTGATTGTTTGGATGTCCACCTTGATGCCACATCACCCTTTGTACCAAAACACGAGTCAAGTCCAAATTCACCCCTTGAAATTGGAACTAGGCTGATTGGTAGACGATCGGGTCAAAGGGTTTTGGACTGCAGTACAAGTTAGCTTAAAATATAAAGTACGATGGTTCTAACCATCTGATCTCGACCTAGACCTTCCATTGGAGGTATTGTGTCGGATCTACGCTTAACGACCTTGCTTCGCTTTCACACGAGCTTACCTTGTAGCCTCGATTCCGGTCTTCACCCGAGTACCTCGGCTTCCTCCGAAATCCCTCTGGCGTTGCCCGACAACCTCGGTTCCCACCGGGTGTCGCAGACCTTCCGCTCAACTTTAGCATTTCTGCACACTTAATTGAGCTCGTAAGATAACAAATATACCCTTAACTATTGAGCCTTTTGCCATAATCAAAATACCGGTTCGACTTTGGTGCCCATCACCAACAATCTCCCCTTTGATTCATGGCAAACCGACACAAAAGTTAAGGAAAAATTAAGCTAGCATAATGATTAAGCATGAATGAGCTAGCATAAAGATTAAATATGAATGAGCTAGCATAATGATTAAATATGAATGAGAAATATTATTGTTTAAAGTTCTCCCTTTGAGGTAACCTCCCCGAAGGTGAGTTCTTGAAAATAATTTTTACTCCCTTAATAGTTGCTTAAGTAATCGGAATTACTTAATATAAAAGGTAATAATTTTGTTTACTTTCTTCCCTTTAATTTTCCTTAACTCAAAAGTTTGTAAATATATTTTAGGGTTTGTAAGTCCAAGCAAGTTCCCAATATATATATATATATATATATATATATATATATATATATATATATATATATATATATATATATATATATATATATATATATAAATATATATATATATATATATATATATATATATATATATATATATATATATATATATATAAATATATATATATATATATATATATATATATATTTTTTTTAAAATAATAATAAGCTTGAAAATATGTTCATCTAAAATGTACAACTCCGGTTGGACTTGATTGATATAGAATGATCAATAAGTCTTGAAGGAGTTGATTAATTTTAAATAATTATACTCCATGGTTCATGTCGATGCACTTGAATCTACATCTCGAACTGTGAGTAAGGTCCTAACATCTCACGCCTGCTCACGCATAAGTACACAAACACATTAGTCCTATGTGTTGTGAGATGTGTTGGCTCCTTAAATCTATAGGTATATGATTTCTAAGGTAAGAATTAGGCTAATTTCATAAAAAGAAGCAAAAGTAGAGTACATATATAGAAAAATTTAAATCCTACTCTATTACGCACATACCTAACTTTCGTCTTAATAAACTAAATTCGCTCGGGTAGTGGTTTGGTGAAGATGTCCGCTAGGTTTGATTTGGACTCAACATACTCTAGTTGTATAGTTCCATTAGTTACATGTTCCCTAATGAAGTGGTGTTTAACTTCTATATGTTTTGTCCTAGAATGACATATTGGATTTTTAGTTAAGTTAATTGAACTGATGTTATCTATGTAGGTTTTAATGTTGTTAAAGATTAAGCTAAAGTCTTGGAGAGTGTCGAGAGACACACTCACCCATCGCAACGTATTCGGTGGTAGATAAGGCAACGCAATGTCGCTTCCTATCGCACCAACTCACTAGACTCGAGTAGGATTTGACAACAACCACTCGTGCTCTTTCTATCGAGTTTACTACCGCATAGTCGAGTCGAGTAGCCGATTAGATTAAACTCGTAGATCTAGGGTACCAAATACCTACGCTTAGCGTGCCCTTTAGATATCTAAGGATACGCTGACTAGGTTAGGTGAGACTCCTGGCACAGGTTTGTAACTCGCACATACTACTACCGCAATAAAATGTCGGGTCGGCTCACGGTTAAGTATAGGAGACTTCCTATCAAGGCCCTATAGTATTTTAGGTCAACGGGTTTTCCTTCTACATCTTCGCTTATATTAACATTAGTTGCTATAGGTGTATTAATTATTTTAGCATCTTGCATTCCAAATCGATTTATTAAGTCCTTAGTATATTTTTGTTGATGTAAATATATTCCATCTTTAGTTTGTTTAATTTGTAAACCTAAGAAGAAACTTAACTCTCCTACTAAATTCATTTCAAATTCACTTTCCATAAGTGAGATGAATTCGCTTAGCAGGATCGAGTTGGTAGTTCCAAAAATTATATCATCTACATAGATTTGGGCTATAAAGATTTCTTTTCCTACGGTTTTTACGAATAAGGTTGGGTCGACTAAACCTTGGTTGAATCCTTTGGACTTAAGATAGATCGAAAGCCTTCGCTATCAAGCTCTTGGGGCTTGTTTGAGTCCATATAGGGCTTTCTTAAGTCTAAGGACATGGTCGTTTATCTAGATTTTCAATCCGGAGGTTGACCGACGAAACTTCTTCCTTAATGTATCCATTCACTTGACATCCATTTGAAACAATTTAAAACCTCGAGATATGCTAACAACATTCGGATGGACTCTAGTCTTGCTACGGGGCGAGGTCTCATCGTAATCTAAACCTTCGACTTGACTAAACCCTTTGCGACTAACCTAGCTTTATTTCTAACTACTTCACCTTTATCATCAAGTTTATTTCAAATACCCACCTTGTTCCAATAATTGATTTTTCTTTAGGTGGTGGTACTAATTCTGACTTCATTTCTAGTGAATTGAGCTAGCTCTTCTTGCATAGCAATAATCCAATGGGATCAAGAAGTGCTTGTTCAATAGTTTTGGGTTCGATTTTGGAAATTAACGAGATTTGACTAATGTTTGATATGAAGCTCTAGTTCGAACCCCTAAATTTGGATCACCTATAACTTGATTGATAGGATGACTTGGGTTAGGGTCATCTATCACTTGGTCGATAGGATGACTTGGGTTAGGACGAGATTCAAGTTCAAGATCGAGTTGGGTTTGCTATAAGTTGATTTGCTAGTTGGTTTTGTTAAGGATTGAACGGTTCGGTCCTTCGTCAAAACTATATTAATGGTTTCTTCGACTCTAAGAGTGTCGTGATTGTATACCCTATAAGCTCTACCGGTGGTTGAGTATCCTAGAAAGGTTCCAGAGAGGTTTTGGATTTGAATTTCCTAGGTAATCCTTAGTGTTTAAGATATGTACCTTGCATCCAAATACCCTAAAGTATTTGATGTTCGGTATTTTATCGTGATAAATCTCGCATTTGCGACTTTTGGTGCCTCTTTACCATAAGGATCCTATTTTGGACATAGCAAGGACTAACTACTTCGCCTCGCCAAAATCTATCGGTAGGTTATACTGCGTTTAACATTGTCCTAGCGCTTCTTGTAGGGTTCTATTTTTCCGCTCGACTAACCCATTTTGTTGTGGGGTTCTAGGACATGAAAACTCATGGTGGTATCCGCTTAGGTTACGTAAATCAGAAACCTATGGTTTTCAATTCACCACCATGATCGCTTCTAAGTCTTTTTAATCTTAAGGTTCTTTTGATTTTCGATTAACCTACAAAGATTGATTAGTTGGTCTAGGGTATCATTTTTATGTTTGATAAACCTAACCCAAGTAAATCTAGAATAGTCGCCAATTATGACTAAGCAAAATTGACTACCATTGAGTGACTTAGCTCCATGTGAATCAAATAGATCCATGTGTAGGAGCTCAAGAACACTTTTGGTTCGTTCTTGATTAGTTAATTGATGTTGTGTCCTAGATTGTTTACCTTGTTGACAAGCATTACATATTTTATTATCCAAGTTGTTTAGTTTAGGCAAACCTATAACCAAGCCACTCGACTCATCTTGTGGACGAGTCTTAAAAGTAGTGTCCGAGTCTTGTGCCATAACCAAGATTCCTCTTGTGTCATAAGACACTTGGTTGAGGAGTTGGGTAAATTTATTGTGTAGATGTTGCTATTCCTAGTTCCTTTAAGTATTATTTTAGATGTTGCATTTATCTTGATTACGCATTCATTTTCTAGAAATATGACCTTATAATTGTTATCACACAATTGGCTTACACTAAGTAAATTATATTGAAAGTTTTCTACTAATAAGACATTTTGAATTGTAAAGTTAGAGTTGAGCTCAATATCACCCGATCCGATGATTTTGAGCTTGCCGCTATTTCAAGGCTACCGATCCTTGTCGCTTGAATCGTGAATCAAAAATTTGAGTTGATCCCCGGTCATGTGTCGAGTAACCACCGCCCAACATCCATTGATCCTACATATAAGGTAGTTGGATCGGATATTGGAATTACTAAAGGGTTGTTTGTAAGTTTTAAACCTAAATCATCTCACCAATATCTACATGATCAAAACATGTTATTCCTATGTGTTATTGTGAGATGACTTTCAATTTTACTTGATTAATTTTAATGAATTTAAATTAACCAACATTAGGTTAGATTCGATTTAGTCTAAGCTCATCAAGTAATCTTTTCAAGAGATTAGCTTCGTGTCGTGGCGAGGCACAGAGGCCTTCTTTGATCGGAACAACGACCACTTCCTTAGACAAAGCTAATTTCAAGAAATTGATAACTCGACTTACTTGAGACTACATCTTGGTCTAACTAGTTATTTTTGAAAAGAGGCTCCCGAGGCTCAATCTTTTCAGAGGATTTTAGTTGATTATGAGTCCTATCTAACCATTCTAAAAATAAAGGAAAAACTAAGCATGCAATTTCTAAGACTTAACAAAAATACATTTTGTATTGGCTCCCCCTGGACCATTGAATCGAGTGGGTCTATTCACATAGTGAATTTGGTCCTTGGGAACCCAATACATGTTAGATCCTAAAGTTGAAATCAAAGTGATCTTAGGGACCCATGCTTGGACATTTTTCTTATGTTGGTTTACTATAGACATATATGACTTATTGGTTGTATTTGAGTTAAACCCGAGTCCGGCCTTGTTGTACACGGCCCTTTGTGATCCAAGTAAGAGGTCAAGTCCCTTGATCCCAAAGTGAACCTTTCCAACGCAGCCTAAGGTCTTCGACTTGTGTTTTCAAAAGCGAGTTCTCAACTTCAAGCTTTTCAACTTGAGTTGAGTCCTCCTCTTGAATACAAGTAGTCGAAGAGGTTAGGGAGACCTCATGTTTGAGGAGGTTAACCTCCTCAATTAGGGTCTCGACCTTGGACTCGGACTTAGCTAGTTTCTTATTTAAAAATTTAATTGCACCATACAAAGTATTAAGTAACGACCGACTTACCCTTAATGATTCTTTTGAACCGGATACGGATCCGTGGCTTGTCTTGAATGGAAGCTCATCATCGGATTCGACTCTGACTCTTCTTTGGTTTCTCGAGTCGCGCTCGGCTTGGCCATTAGAGCTTGGATATCGCCTTCTTCCTCCGACAACTCCTCCCAAGTAGCATTTAGCGCTTTCTGGTCTTTGATGCTATTCTTTAGCTTTGGGCACTGACTTGATGTGACCGAACTCGCTTGCACTCATAGCATCTAAAATTAGAAGTATTTGAATTAGGTTTAGGCTTACCTTGAGTTGTTGGTCGTTTTCGCCTCTTGATCATCTTCCAACTAGATTGACTAGTTCGGATTCTATTTCGAGTCTACTTCCGATTCGACTCATCTTCTTCCTTCGGGGTGGCTTGCTTTATGGCTTCTTCTTCTTGGAACTCGCAACTAACGCAATACTCTTCTACCGACCACGTTAGTTTGCTCATGTAATTCAAGTTCAAAACAATTGCCTAACCTAATTTTAGAAAGGTCCTTGGAGACCTTGTAGGCATCGACTATGGATGCCCACAAGGTGGTCCTAGGAAACGAGTTAAGAGAATACCGATAAGGTCGCGATTCTCGACCTTTGTCCGATGGCATGGAGTTGGTTGACGATGTCTTGGATACGAGCATGTAGTTGAGTTGCGGTCTCGCTTTCCTGCATTTTCAAGTTATACAATTTATTTAAAAGTAAATCTCTTTACATACCTTCGTGTCGCTTGGTGCCTTCGTAGTTCCACTAGCTTGGTCCATAAGTCCTTTGCACTAATGAAGGGCCGACGCGGTTGAGCTCTTCCTTGACAACCCACATTGCAAGATTTGAGTTGCCTTGGCATCGGCTTCTACTTGTTTTTCATGGAATTTGACCATTGATCGTAACCCAAAGATTCACCATCTTCATTAATAGGAAGTGTGAAACCGGTTTGATTACGATCCACATCTCGATTTGGGTTTTAAGAAAGCATTCCATCCGACCCTTCCAATAACGAAAGTCATTACCGCTGTAAAACGGGGCTCAAGCTAAACCCTTCGAGATGGGCCATTTAAAACAAGAAGAAGAACATTAAAAGAATCTTGCAAAACACACACGAAAGAATATTCCAAGACTTTCGCCTTGGATTAGTAGTGCAGAAGTAAAAAAATATATATAAAATGTAACTTGCAAAAGAAATAAACAATCAAATGCGAATGTCGCTAAGTTCCGAGGACAACCTTACTCGGATCTAACCCAAGGACAACCTTATCCGGATCCTAAAGCCTCTAATGCAATTCTATATGTAGGAGAAGATAAGCAAGTGAAATAATTATACGAAAACAGAAATAAATAAATAAAAATCTGTGAAAAAGAAAACAAAGCTAGATTGGTGGTTTCACGAATCTTAGCGACCGCTCGATACCAATTGTTGGATCGAAAGTGTCGCTAGAGGGGGTGAATAGCGATACGATGTCGTTAAAAAAACTTTGCAATAAGTAAAAAGCAAGTAGAGTGCACAATGAAATATAAAGTAGACAAGATATTTTTACGTGGTTCACAATCTTCGATTGCTAATCCACGGCCCTAGTGATCCTTGATCACGCACGGAGGGCAATTCACTAAAACCACTCCTCCTCGCTAAGTAGGAGCAACGATCACAAAAAGAAATCAAGGCAAAGGGACACTCCCCCTTTCCTTGTTACGATTAAAGCACAAAGACAATTTAAAGAAGTAGAACTTAAATAAATATACCGACAACTCTTATAAGTAGAAGATGTAGCTGTCGTTGTCGGCGGCACTTCGTCGTAGCAAATGTGAGTAGTAGTAGCGGCGTTACGACGGCGTGTTGAGAGCTCTTGATTTCTTATATTTTTGCTTGGCGTGAACATGTCTATTTATGGATATTGATCTATGAATTTAGACATAGGTAGTGTCCAAGGTGAGATTCTTATCCCCCAAGTCTTGCTCATCCACATCCTTTGCGCCAACTCAAGGATGAGGTGCTTCATCCAACCACCTTGTGCCACAACTCAAGGATGAGGTGCTCATCCAACCACCTTGTGCCACCTCAAGGAGGCCTTCACGCCAACTTGTTGGAGCCATCCAACTTGTGCCACATCATGGGAGCCAACCATCTTGTGCCAACTCTCCTCATTTTGGGCGTCCAAGCTTGATGGTGGTTTGCCAACCATCTTGTGCCAACTCACCTCATTTTGGGCGTCCAACTTGATGATGGTTTGGATGTCCACCTTGATGCCACATCACCTAATTTTGGGGGTCCAAGCTTGGTGATGGTTTGGATGTCCACCTTGATGCCACATCACCCTTTGTACCAAAACACGAGTCAAGTCCAAATTCACCCCCTTGAAATTCGAGCTCTTCTCGAGGCTGGAACTAGACCAGCAGTTGACTGTAGTAGACGACTGGTCAAAGGGTTTTGGACTGCAGTACAAGTTAGCTTAAAATATAAAGTACGATGGTTCTAACCAACTGATCTCGACCTAGACCTTCCATTGGAGGTATTGGGTCGGATCTACGCTTAACGTCCTTGCTTCGCTTTCACACGAGCTTACCTTGTAGCCTCGCTTCCGGTCTTCACCCGAGTACCTCGGCTTCCTCCGAAATCCCTCTGGCGTTGCCCGACCACCTCGGTTCCCATCGGGTGTCGCAGACCTTCCGCTCAACTTTAGCATTTCTGCACACTTAATTGAGCTCGTAAGATAACAAATATACCCTTAACTATTGAGCCTTTTGCCATAATCAAAATACCGGTTCGACTTTGGTGCCCCTTTGCAACACAAGCAATCTGCTTTTTGATTCATGTTAGACCCCTAAATAAGTTAATGATTAATCAGCATGTGATTAACTCTTGCTATCCCAATCCTCCATTGCCACGATTATCAAGGAGTTCTAGCATACTCAAGATTGTCTTTTCTCCACCTATTGCTTGTGTGGATACCAATAGAGGAGTGTACACTTGACACTCTCGAGTTCCGGCGATCCGTTTGGACGAGTGGGATAAGCGAAGGGCATCACTTCAAGGGTAATTTCTTATCATGTAGATTTAAAGGTATTAAACACATACATGTAGTTTTTATTTGTTATACTTCGCACAGATTCGTGGCCGGGCTTCCGAGGTTTCCGCAATGCAAAAAGCGGGTTTTGCGGCTCGGATAGTCCAACAATTTGGCAGCTGGATATAGAAGAGAACACGGCCAGGGCATGTGCCTACACACGGTTGTGTTCAGGGGGCAAAAATGGCTGCCACAGCCTGACACACGGCCAAGTGGCGGCCAAGCGATTTGATGCAATCAGGCTTTTTTCCAGATTTTGCAATGATCCGCGTGTGATGTCTATATAAGGAAAGATACGTCCCAAAGCCTAGGGAAGGAACGTCGGCCGAGACGACACTCTGAAGCCCTAAAAATCTTTGGGAACTTCCATTGGGGAAGGAGAGAGCCGCTCGAGGATCAATATTTGCACCACAACGCTAGAGGGAAGAGCTGCAATTACATTGTAATTCTTATTTCTTGCACGTTTATCATTATACTCATGAATTCTATAATGTATTGTGACTCTCTTCTCGTATTCATGTTGGCAATGTGCTATACCTCGGAATGCTCATAGGCTCCCATGTTCCCGGATTAAAATTTTCACTAATGAAAACTAATCCGGAGGGGATGAGTTTCCTAAGCACAACCAATTCGTCGTCGTGCTAACGACTCGAGCGATCGCTTGAACAAACTAGTTGTTCAAGCAACACAACTCTTCTAGTCGGTTAACCGCGGAAGAGACGACGGACGGATTGCCGGTTTTTGTGTTTCTTATCGGGGTCCATGATTATACAAATACATGCAAATGCAAACTAGTATAATCAACATATACTAACATAAAGAACATAAGCTAGCATATCAATAAGAACATGCAAAGAACAATAATAAAAGTTATAAAACTTTTATACCTCTTGATCTTCTATCATATGTCCTAACCTCCTTGTAGACTTCGTGTGGGCGAAGATCCTCCACAAGTTGAAGCATCCTAGATCTTCTTCAATCCAAAGAATGAAGAACTCTCTTTCCCTTCTTGCTTGAGCCAACCACCAATCCATAAAGGATTGATGCCGCCGGCCTCAAGAATAGAGAGAATAATATGGAAACAACCAAGGAGGCAAGACTAGGGGAGAAACCCTAGTTTGGTGCCTTGTGCAAGATGGAGTGAATAGGAGAAAAGGAATATGTTGGTGCCACAGTGGAGGAATAGAGGAAGGAGCCGCCACCCTAGGAAGAAGAAGACCTCTCTCCTATAGTTGCCGCTTCCTGCAATCCTAGCCACCCAGGAGGAAACCTAATTAGGGTTTCTCCTTGCTTTCTTGCCACCCAACCATGGTGGAGAGAAGAGATCTAGGAGCTAGCCACCTCCAAGGAAGAAGACAAGCTCTTCCACAAGTTACCACCACTCTTCATTCCATCCATGGCGCCCAAGCAATGGAGCCAAAACCCAAATCAAATTATGGTTTTCTCCATAGGGTTCCTTGTCGCCCAAGCATTGTGGAGAGAAGAGATCTAGGAGCTAGCCACCTCCAAGGAAGAAGACAAACTCCTCCACAAGTGGCCGCCCAACCTTCTTCCCATCCATGGCCGCCCAACCTAAGGAGCCAAAACCCTAATTAGGGTTTCCTCCTTAAGTTGCTTGCCGCCCAAGCAATGCTAGGCAAAACCCTAATTTCCTTAGCATCTATCATCAACCATTAAAACTTGTTGCCCCCCAACCCATAGCCACCCTTTTATAGAGTTAGGGTTTCGGCCTTGGTTTAATCTCTACCGTCGGTTCTAGGGTTTTAATCTCAACCGTCGGATCTAGAGATTTAATCTCAACCGTCGGTTCTAGGGTTTTAATCCCAACCGTCGGATCTAGAGATTTAATCTCTACCGTCGGTTCTAGGAATTTAATCCCAACCGTCGGATCTAGAGATTTAATCTCCACCGTCAGTTCTAGGGTTTTAATCACAACCGTCGGATCTAGAGATTTAATCTCAACCGTTGGTTCTAGGGTTTTAATCCCAACCGTCGGATCTAGAGATTTAATCTCTACCGTCAGTTCTAGGAATTTAATCCCAATCGTCGGATCTAGAGATTTAATCTCCATCGTCGGTTCTAGGGTTTTAATCCCAACCGTCGGATCTAGAGATTTAATCTCAACCGTTGGTTCTAGGGATTTAATCCTAACCGTCAAATCTAGAGATTTGTTTTCCATCATTTGATCTAGACTTCATGAGGTTTATATTAGGCTACGATAGGGACCATGAGGAGGAGTTGGGTCTTGGCCACCCGATGGATCGGAACCACACAAACTTGATCCATCAATGATGTTCCATTCCACTAGAGGATCATCATCGAACTACCTCACCAACCCCCATAAATTAATATGAGCTCCATATATTATTTGTACATCCATCTCCCCGTGTTTAAGATATCGAATGTCCGTCAATTAATTGATTCACTGACCATCAATTAATTAACATCTAACTCCTCGAGTAGTACCACTCAACCTTATCATCATGTTGACTAAGTCAACCTGCAGGGTTTACATGATGAACCTTATGAGCTCCTCAAGGGGACATAATCAACCTAATACATAGGACACGGTTTCCTCCTATAATCAACGGCACACCATGTAAATAATATCATTTCCCAACTTACCGGGCATATTGATTTAATCCATAGAAATCTCACCCTCTGGTAAATCAAAGAAATAAATATTAAGTACATGTGCCCATTATTATATCGGGATTAAGAGCATGTACAACATAATATCCGAGGTCCGATTCAATTATGCAGTCAGCAATAAATTGAATCACCTCTATGTCGGTCCTGCTCAATACACCGAGGTGTACTAGTGTAACTTTATGTTCAAGACAAAACAATACCAGGCTACACTACAACCATGCTAATGGTTTGTCCAAAACCATCTTGGTTGTGAGACTCTGCTTATATTCTACAAGGGACTGATAACATGGTCTTCTGTGCCACACCCAAGCACCATGTTATCTACAATGTAAAGTATTAGACAATATGCACATATATAAATATAACGTGCAAACAATGATCATGTGATTCTTATTTCAAAATAAAGATGTTCATACAAAAGAGCTAGGCTTTTAATATACATCCCAACAATCTCCCACTTATACTAAAAGACTATGCTGTCATCATACTGCCATACATCTGATTCCCCTTCCCTCCACATGCCTATCAAAGCTCTCGCTAGAAGGGCCATAGTGAAAGGGTCTACCAGGTCATCCTCTGATGCATGCTAGGCGACAGCAACTTCTACCTCCTTTACGATTTCTCGTATCAGGTGGTACTTGCACTCTATGTGTTTACTAGCCTTATGAGCTCGTGGTTCCTTCGAGTTTGCAACTGCACCATTATTATCACAATAAATTGTGATAGTTCTGGGCAAACCAGGAATCACATCCAAGTCCATCAGAAAGTTCCTGAGCCACACAGCTTCTTTGGCCGCTCGGGGGCTGCCAGATACTCAGCTTCCATGGTGGAGTCTGCCACGCATTTCTGCTTGACACTCCTCCTTACTATGGCTCCACCTCCAAAAGTAAACACAAACCCTAAGGTAGACTTACTGTTATCCCTATCAGATTGGAAATCAGAATCCGTGTAACCCACAGGGAGTAATTGGTCTGCCCGATAAACTAGCATATAATCCCTAGTCCTTCTCAGGCACTACAATATATGCTTTACCATGATCCAATGTCCCATCTGGATTACTCTAATGTCACGCTAACCATGCCTACGGTAGCGGATATCTGGTCTCGTCACATAGCATACATTAGGCTTCTCTGCCAAGAATAAGGAACTACCTATATCTCCTCTATCTCCTCAGATGATCTAGGACACATCTGCTTAGATAAAGGAACTCCATGCCTGAAGGGTAGAAAACCCTTCTTGGAGTTTTGTATGCTAAAACGATCCAAAACCATGTCTATGTATGAAGCTTGGGATAAGCACAACAACCTTGATCCCCAAGGTTGTGACCCACTTCTCCCAAGTCCTTCATATCATACTGTTTGGACGACCATACCCTTACGTCTGATAACACTTCGATGTTGTCGCCAACCACCAAAATGTCATCTACGTATAGTATAAAAATACCACTACATTTCCATCACATCTCTGATATACACAAGACCCATCCGAACTTTGAATAAATCCATAAGACTGGATTTACTTCCTTAAAGCGGATGTCCCAAGACTTCAAAGCTTGCTTCAGTCCATTAACGGACCGATTAAGATTATATACAATACGCTCTTTTCCCTTAGCAATGAATCCCTCTGGTCGCTTCACGTAGATGAATTCCTCAAGACTTACACTAAGGAATGCTGTCTTGACATCCATCTGTCACACCTCATAATCCATATGAGCTGCAATGCATAAGAGCTCCCAGACCTGACTTGAATCCATAGATTCAATCTCAGTATTCATTGCACTTTGCAAAGATGTTGTATTTATATCTTGGATTGCCTCATCGTATGTCTAGGGATCAGGTTCATGTTTGCTAGGGACCAAATCAGAAGATTTGTCCAAAAACATGAATCTAAGAGGTTGTCTAACTACCCTCCCACTACGACGAGGTATCTTCTATGTATCCTCTGTGACACGCGGTGCAGTGACATGTGGTATGTCCTCTTGTACCGGTGGTACTAAAGAAGTGACTTCCCTTTTAACTCCTCCAGAACAATTTTACTCTTGGGCTTGTGGCTTATCACATAGTCTTCCTCTAGAAATCTGGCATTCGTATTAATGATCACCCTCTGATCTCTAGGACTACAAAACAAGTCAGAATAACTCATCATCGATCTAACCATCTCCATAAGAGTCCTATTCCTTCGTACTGCTACACTGTTCTACTGGGGTGTGCCAGGTGCAGTCAATTGGGATTGAATCCCAACCTCTGATAAGTGGTTCCTAAACTCTCCCAAGAGGTACTCACCACCACAATCAGATCGTAGTGTCATCTTGAATAATTGTCTATGAAAAAGACAAAATATTCAAAACTACCTCTTGCCTGGATAGACATAGGACCATACGAATCAGAATGAACCAATTCCAACACATCTTTGGATCTATACCCCTTGGCCTTGAAAGGCCTCTTGGTCATCTTACCCTCCAAGCAAGATTCGCAGGTTGGGAGATGCTCCACCACTTATGAACCCAAAGGTCCATCAGCTATCAACCTTTGAATTCTACTTAGGTTAATATGACCAAGCCTAAGATCCCAAAGATATGTTTAGTTCATGTTCGAAGGTTCTTTTCTCTTATTAGACTTAGAAGATGAGTTAATAACTTCTATTTGCATCGTGGGAGCTCATGGTTCAAGTTATAAATTTCCTATCTATGTACCTGAATAGATAATTTTCCTATTCCTTTTATAACAAATCTGTCATGAAAAGAAATAGATTATCCATCCAAAAACTATTTAGAAACCGAAATCAATTCTTTCTAAATAAGGGTACATAAAGGAAATTCTTAAGAACCAAAAACTTTATTTTTCTCAAAAGATAAATAAAACATCTCCCACTGCAATAGCCGCCATCTTCATGGCATTGCCCAAGTAAATGGTAATATCCCCTTTAGTTAGTCATCGGGATTCCTGGAACCCCTGCAAATTGTTGCAGACATGATTAGTGGCTCCCGTATCTACTTACCAGGTGCCGGTAGATATCACCGCTAATCATGTTACAACGACTAGACCAAAAGATATACTTTTGTTCTGCTTTGGATTGGGACAGTCCTCCTTCCAATGTCCATCCTGCTTGTAAGTGAAGTACTTGCCTTTCGGCTTCTTCACTCCTTCCTGAGATCCTCCCACCACATTTGCTCCACCTTGTTTCTCCTTCCTCTTGCCTTTCGGCTTAGAAGTAGAAACCTTTTTGAGCAACCATGGCTTGAGGATACTCTTCGAAGAGTGCATACTAGCAGATAAGACAATATTTGGATTCATTTCCAATCAATATAATTTGGGTATAGTAAGTTTATTTCCTTTAGTATCAAAATAAGTGGATTGAAAGTCATTTTGAAAATCCTAAGAATCACAATGATCAAAACTTTAGATTTCAAATTTTATTGATTCCTCAAAACAATAAAATTCCGAAATCAACCAACACCTCAAATCACCGAGAATATCATATGCCACTCTGTGTGGATGTATACGAATTCTACATTTGTAAGAGGAGGTTTTACCCATTAATTTTATTATCTTGTCAACCTTACTTTTTGACAAATAAAATTAATAGTCGGTTCCTCTTTGGCCCTACAAATAAAAGCAATGACTCCTATGGGGAGGATACTTTTATTTGCATCTAAGTGTGCACCATTACACGATACTAAGGGAATTATTTTGGATTATGTGCCTTACCTCTGTGGAAGTACACATGCTCCTAGATAATTTTCTATAACCATTATTTGACCTAGTGATCTGCAAACAAACCCATCCTCGGGGAGGAAGGCACTCAGAGCCGACACACAAGTTTGTTGCATCACACGTCAAATTGTAATGGAGGCCGCAGGAATTAATTAAAATGTCCCTCTCCCACTTAGTAAATTGCAAATGAGGAATTTTCAAGAACACACAACATGCATATAAAACAAATCAGCAATAAATATGGAAAAATCAGAATTTTTCCAACTATTATGGCATTGTTCTCTAATATGCGTCCCGTCGTGTCGCCACCTCGTCCGCTCCATCTTTTCCCGTGCGCAAGTCACCAAAGAGTTCCGAGCCGAGATAAAACATTTTAATTTACATCCATCGATCCTATACTCCACGAAGGAGTGTACAAATAATCTAGATCGAAAGTAAACTAAAATGAGCGGCTAAACAATGCCGTATTTAATTACAAAAATTAAATACTAATCTAGCCTCGTCAACCCCGAGGATTCAAATAATATACAATCACACACACATGCAATCACATACACACATATATAGCCATAATAGTTGGATCTTATGCCTGCAACCAAAAAGTTAGCCTACGCACATCCTACTATTATCCGGCATACACAATATATGATAAATGCGTGAAAGTAACCGAATCCAAAACACACAAAACCGGAAACCGTGGCTCTGATACCAATTGTTGGCAATGTGCTATACCTCGGAATGCTCATAGGCTCCCATGTTCCCGGATTAAAATTTTCACTAATGAAAACTAATCCGGAGGGGATGAGTTTCCTAAGCACAACCAATTCGTCGTCGTGTTAACGACTCGAGCGATCACTTGAACAAACTAGTTGTTCAAGCAACACAACTCTTCTAGTCGGTTAACCGCGGAAGAGACGACGGACGGATCGCCGGTTTTTGTGTTTCTTATCGGGGTCCATGATTATACAAATACATGCAAATGCAAACTAGTATAATCAACATATACTAACATAAAGAACATAAGCTAGCATATCAATAAGAACATGCAAAGAACAATAATAAAAGTTATAAAACTTTTATACCTCTTGATCTTCTATCATATGTCCTAACCTCCTTGTAGACTTCGTGTGGGCGAAGATCCTCCACAAGTTGAAGCATCCTAGATCTTCTTCAATCCAAAGAATGAAGAACTCTCTTTCCCTTCTTGCTTGAGCCAACCACCAATCCATAAAGGATTGATGCCGCCGGCCCCAAGAATAGAGAGAATAATATGGAAACAACCAAGGAACCGAACTAGGGACAAACCCTAGTTTTGGTGCCGCCGGCCAAGATGGAGTGAATAGGAGAAAAGGAATATGTTGGGCGCCGGCCACGGTGGAGGGAATAGAGGAAGGAGCCGGCCACACCCTAGGAAGAAGAAGACCTCCTCTCCTATAGTTGCCGCCCAACTTCCTTGCAATCCCTAGCCGCCTAACCTAAGGAGGAAACCCTAATTAGGGTTTCTCCATAGGCTTTCTTGCCGCCCAACCATGGTGGAGAGAAGAGATCTAGGAGCTAGCCACCTCCAAGGAAGAAGACAAGCTCTTCCACAAGTTACCACCCACTCTTCATTCCCATCCATGGCCACCCAAGCAATGGAGCCAAAACCCAAATCAAATTATGGTTTTCTCCATAGGGTTCCTTGCCGCCCAAGCATTGTGGAGAGAAGAGATCTAGGAGCTAGCCACCTCCAAGGAAGAAGACAAACTCCTCCACAAGTGGCCGCCCAACCTTCTTCCCATCCATGGCCGCCCAACCTAAGGAGCCAAAACCCAAATTAGGGTTTCCTCCTTAAGTTGCTTGCCGCCCAAGCAATGCTAGGCAAAACCCTAATTTCCTTAGCATCCATCATCAACCATTAAAACTTGTTGCCGCCCAACCCATAGCCACCCTTTTATAGAGTTAGGGTTTAGGCCTTGGTTTAATCTCTACCGTCGGTTCTAGGGTTTTAATCTCAACCGTCGGATCTAGAGATTTAATCTCAACCGTCGGTTCTAGGGTTTTAATCCCAACCGTCGGATCTAGAGATTTAATCTCTACCGTCGGTTCTAGGAATTTAATCCCAACCGTCGGATCTAGAGATTTAATCTCCACCGTCAGTTCTAGGGTTTTAATCCCAACCGTCGGATCTAGAGATTTAATCTCAACCGTCGGTTCTAGGGTTTTAATCCCAACCGTCGGATCTAGAGATTTAATCTCTACCGTCGGTTCTAGGAATTTAATCCCAATCGTCGGATCTAGAGATTTAATCTCCACCGTCGGTTCTAGGGTTTTAATCCCAACCGTCGGATCTAGAGATTTAATCTCAACCGTCGGTTCTAGGGATTTAATCCTAACCGTCAAATCTAGAGATTTGTTTTCCATCATTTGATCTAGACTTCATGAGGTTTATATTAGGCTACGATAGGGACCATGAGGAGGAGTTGGGTCTTGGCCACCCGATGGATCGGAACCACACAAACTTGATCCATCAATGATGTTCCATTCCACTAGAGGATCATCATCGAACTACCTCACCAACCCCCATAAATTAATATGGGCTCCATATATTATTTGTACATCCATCTCCCCGTGTTTAAGATATCGAATGTCCGTCAATTAATTGATTCACTGACCATCAATTAATTAACATCTAACTCCTCGAGTAGTACCACTCAACCTTATCATCATGTTGACTAAGTCAACCTGCAGGGTTTACATGATGAACCATATGAGCTCCTCAAGGGGACATCATCAACCTAATACATAGGACACGGTTTTCTCCTATAATCAACGGCACACCATGTAAATAATATCATTTCCCAACTTACCGGGCATATTGATTTAATCCATAGAAATCTCACCCTCTGGTAAATCAAAGAAATAAATATTAAGTACATGTGCCCATTATTATATCGGGATTAAGAGCATGTACAACATAATATCCGAGGTCCGATTCAATTATGCAGTCAGCAATAAATTGAATCACCTCTATGTCGGTCCTGCTCAATACACCGAGGTGTACTAGTGTAACTTTATGTTCAAGACAAAACAATACCAAGCTACACTACAACCATGCCAATGGTTTGTCCAAAACCATCTTGGTTGTGAGACTCTGCTTATATTCTACAAGGGACTGATAACATGATCTTCTGTGCCACACCCAAGCACCATGTTATCTACAATGTAAAGTATTAGACAATATGCACATATATAAATATAACGTGCAAACAATGATCATGTGATTCTTATTTCAAAATAAAGATGTTCATACAAAAGAGCTAGGCTTTCAGTATACATCCCAACAATTCATGGAGTAGATTCTCCAATTCTAGGATTAGGGAGTAGTTTGTGTTGAGTAGAACATTGCTATTTCAAATATGATTCTGTTCTTGAAATCGTATTTGCAGTTGAATGATTGTTTAGATCTATAGCTTTGTATTTTGGTTTTCTATCTTCTGTGAGTAGACGATACGAGGAGTGGCAGTCCTCGTAACAAAGATTTAGGGGATATTGGGAGGAACCTAGAGGTTGGCCTCATCGCTTGTAACTATGGATAGAAGGATGCGATAGAGTCGGTAATGTGTATCATTTTTGGCTCGTCGCAAGGATTGATTCAACATCCTCGTAACATAGTGTATGATGTCCTTTCCACAAAACCCTAGGTAGAAAATCTCGATACATTCAATTGATAGCATATTCTGCGACACAAACGAAATCGAAGTCCTAGAATCCCATTCAAATCCTCGTAGCAACCTTTTCTCTTCTTCCATGTGACACCGTACTGAGTTCGGACCACCGATGACCTCTCATTCGTAAACCCTCAGATTACCAATCCGAACTACAACACATCCACTGGACAAACTGATACTCGAAATCTCAGTCCCTGTGGGATCGATATTCTTTATTACTTGACGACATCCGTGCACTTGCGGGAGTTGAGCGCAAGTGCGCACTTCGAGTACTTGATGGTCTCTGTCGAGAGATTTGAGGTCGCGTTTGCATGCATCAAGTTTTTGGCGTCGTTGCTGGGGACTGATTGATTCAATATCGAATCAAGAAAGTGGATAGTTGGATCGGACTTAGGTTAGATTTATTTACTTGCTTATTTTTATTTTTATTTTATTTTATTTGAATTTTTAGATTTTCCATATCTAGATTTATTTTTTATTTTATTTTAGCAGTGATTCTCTATTTCTTATTTGCTCTTCGATTTAGTTAGCTAAATTAGTTTATTTCCTATTTCTAAACCTTAGGTAAATACTACTAATTTTGTGGCTCGGTTCTTCATATGCTTAGACGCTTAGGATCGGAAGGCCAGATTCCAATCGATTTAGAAATCGAACGAACCTATCATCGTCGGAAAGCCGAATAAAAGAGGATTGAGGACCAAGCTACATCTGAAGTGAATATAGGTAGTCGACCCTTGCGAGATTACACAACCCCTAGCGCTAGAGGATTTAGGCCAAGTATAGCTGGACCATCCATTTCGACAAACAACTTTGAACTGAAGCTAGCACTCATACATATGATCCAGCAGAGTCAATTCGGGGGAGTTGCGATTGAAGACCCAAACCAGCACCTGGAGTCATTCTTGGAAATCTGCTCGACGATGAAGATAAATGGAGTCCCTGTAGACACGATCTGCCTGAGCCTATTCCCGTTCTCATTGCGGGATAAGGCTAAGGCATGGCTTCACTCCCTGCCTTCGGGAAGCATTACTACATGGGAGCAATGTGAGTAGCAGTTCTTGAACAAATACTTCCCACCAAGCAAAATTGCTCACATGCACCATCTGATCACAAGCTTCCTTCAGAAGGAGGGAGAGTTCCTATTTGAAGGTTGGGATCGCTACAAGGGGCTACTTTACCAATGCCTCCACCATGGACTAGAAAGGTGGTTGGTGATCCACATCTTTTACAATGGGAGCACGTACGCCACAAAGATTTCCCTCGATTCTGCCATAGGAGGAGAACTTATGAACAAGACTATCGAGGAAGCAGAGGAGCTGATAGAAGAGGTGACCCAAAACCACCATCAATGGGCTTCCGAACGTAGTCACCCAGCTTCTGCAATGGGATGGTATGCTGTCAACATCGTGGACCACCTAGCAGCGAGAATGGACGCGCTTAGCAGACAATTTGACTCTATAAATTCTGCATCTACTTGTGCAACCATTGACTTTGGGGAAGGAGCAGCAGCGTATCGGGAGGACTACAATGGAGGACATGGTGGCTTAGAAGAGCAGATTGAGCATTGTGATGTGGTTGGGGACTACAATCAAAGGCCCAACAACCCATTCTCTAGTGCTTACAACCCCGGATGGAAGAACCGCCCAAACATTTCCAATCGGAATAACTCGGGAAACTTCAAACCATCAGGAGAGTATGGGCAATAACAGGGCAATGGGCAGCAGCGACAACATAAGTCTAGATTAGAATTAATGATGGAAGACTTCATTTCTACCCAAACAAAGGCCAATGAAGAGTTCCGTCACCAACATCAGAAAATAGAGGAGTCACTCAAAGACTTGAAGGCCACTGTTGGCAGTCTTGCAAGTCACACAAGGATGTTGGAGACACAAGTGGCCAAGATAGCCCAAACCGTGTCGCAACCTATGGATAATTCTCCGTCATTACCTGAGCCGAGTCAAGCTAAGGAGGAAGGAGTGTGCAGCGAGAGAGTAGCATAGCGAAATAGATTCGTCAAGGGGTGTGCAGCCATGATTTCCACCCTACCAGACCAAGCTGAAATTGAAGATAAAATTCCTCTCCAGCTTGAGGACCCTGGTGAATTTGTTATCCCCTACTCGATTTATGGGGAAAGCTTCGATGAAGCGCTATGCACATCAGTAAGTTTGGTTCCCTATGCATACTACTTGAAGATGGGACTGAATGGGCTCTAACCAGCGAACCTTGGTATTCGTATGGGGGACGACTCAGTCAAGGAACCCATTGGCATGCTAAGACATGTGTCTGTGGTTGTTGAGAACTTCGTGATACATATAGATTTTATTATACTTGATACATGATTAAACCCCTAGAATCCCATCATCTTGGGAAGGCCCTTTCTGGTAACTGCGGAGGCGTGCATAGATGTAAAGGCACACCAGATCTCCTTAGAGGTAGATGGGGAGATCATCCTCTTCAACCTATCAGAGTGTAGAGATCCCTACCTAGACGACTTTATTTTTAGCAGGATAAAGTCGAGCCCACCAAATATAGACACTGAGACGGATGAATGGAGGTTCACAGAACCTCCAGAGCCATGTTGATAAAGGAGTGTGGTCGAGCTAAACGACCTTAAACAAAGCGCTTCTTGGGAGGCAACCCAAGTTTAGTTTTTTTTAGGTTTTCTTTTGATTGTGTTGAATTCATTTAGTTAATTTAAACTTTGATTTCCATTTCATTTTACATTTGGTTACCTAGAAAGAACTTCCTAGGTAAAAATAAAATCAATTTTTTAGCTTGCACGGTGAAGTGTGTGAGAAAATTTGTACCGTTGTGCACAAAAGGAGGTAAATAGGGGGCACACAGCCTCACCGTGTGTTTTCCCATGGCCATTCCTAACCAACCCTAGGCGCACACGGCCTGGCTATGTGTTTTCACACGATCGTATCACGTAAGGTTAAAAAGGGCACGCCGTGTGTTCGTGCCCCAAATATGCCCTGTGTTTCAATTTTTCTTGCCCTAGCCGTGTGGATCGTTTGTCCCCACCACCTAGAAGTTTTTCCAACTTTCAAAGAAGCCAAAAGAAGCAAGGATGAGGAGGACCAAGCAAGTGGTATCTTGATCCGGTGCTTCGGAGCGACGAGTAAGGAGAACCGATGCCCCTCAAGCTCCGGAGGAAGGTAATGCTCTTCCAACCCTTCTTTTTTGCAACAATGAGCATAGGGATAGATATAATATGCTTTCTACTCATAAAATCACTGCAACTAGGTATCTTGATGAAGATTTACTAGAGTCCTAGGGTTGTTGGGTGACATTCAAGCCCTATTTGCAAAAATAGGGTGGGGAGAGATAATGGGGATAAGACACCCAACCTACCCTAGGGTAGTTTTGAAGTTTTTAAGTTCTTTAGAAGCTAAAGTTTTAACGGGTAGAGAGAGCGAAGAGGGTAGGATTACCTTTAGGATATTTAACATTGAGCATGAATAGACACTACACTAATGGAACTCATTCTTTGGCTTGCCGAGTAGGGGAGAGAGAAGAACTCCTATTGGGTTTAACTCTCGAATCTTTTGGACCGAATTGACAGGAGAGCACGCTTATGACCCTTCGAGGGCCAAAGCATCACGCATCCAAAACTCCATTTTCCGATACCTCCATTGAATCATGGCAAGTACTATTTTTTATCATGGGGAGAGTGACGGTGTAGTGAGAGCTAGCGAGGTGGTTTGTGTTGGTGCAACAATGCTCCAAGCATTTATGTGTTTTGATGTTTGGATAATCATTTAAGTTAGGCAATGTATTGTGATCTAATTGCGAATGTGTTTAAGTGACAGGTAAAAGAGAAGTCCAAGTATGATCTTGGCAAAGGAAGTCCAAGGGATGGACTTGGCAGCATAAGACCAAGCTTGTAGTCTTGGCAGCGTAAAGTCCAAGTGAACCTTGGCAAAGGAAGTCCAAGTATGATCTTGGCAAAGGAAGTCCAAGGGATGGACTTGGCAGCATAAGACCAAGCTTGTAGTCTTGGCAGCGTAAAGTCCAAGTGAACCTTGGCAAAGGAAGTCCAAAGTAAGGTCTTGGCAGCATAAGTCCAAGCTTGTAGTCTTGGCGGCGTAAAGTCCAAGCATTTGGCAACCCAAGACATGACGAAACCGAAGGAAGCTCTTGGAAGCAAAGCGCAAAGGATGAACAAGTCGCGGACTCGGAGGGATCCTGAAGGCGCAAGGCTTAATACGGAGCTAGAAGGTTGAGTCTAGGTCTAGGGTATAAAAACAAGTATGAATTATTCATACTTAATGAGTATCGATCGAGATCGATGTATCGATCGGCCGGTCGGTGTCGAGTCGAAGTGAAACCACGACCATCGATCGGCTTTGGACATGTCGGTCGGCGATTCTACGATCGATCGGCGCTATGGGAAACATGATCGATCAAGGAAAGAAATGCCGATGCGTCTCACTCGATGCTGCGTGATCACTCGTGATCACTCCATCGATCGGTGATGGAGAGATCACGACTAATCACCTGGCCGCTTGGAGATTACGGCTACGAATCTCGAGATCGCGTTCGTGGCTTGGCCGGTGATCGGCGATGGCATGCATCGATCGATCAGCCTAACGGGAAAAACAGCCCCTCTTCTATAAAAAGGGGTCATGGGGAGCATGGGGAGGCTAGTGCTCTAACTCCTAACTTCATCCTCGTGCTCACCAAGTTTTCTAAGTGTTTTTAGCAATCCAAAACCTCCTCTTCTATTGTTCTTCATCATCCATCATTGTAAAGAAGAGGAGTGTATTGTAAGAAAGGTTTCTCCACCTTGGTTCATCCAAAGGAGAAGATAGTGAAGCTTGGCTAGGGCTAATCCACCTTACGGATTGCCGTGGAGTAGGAGCGTCATCTCCGAACCACGTAAATTGGGTGTTAGCGTTTGGTTTCTTATTTCGTATTTGTATTTGTTTTGTATTTGTATTGCTTCCGCTAACTTGATTTTAGAAACGAAGAAACGCTAATCACCCCCCCCCCCCTCTAGCGTTACAAAGGTCCTAACAGTTTGCCTATGGGACATGCTACAAGAAAGGAGTAGCATCGATGTAGGATCTCATTTCATTAGACACTTAGTGAAAATGGGCAAAGCAGTGAGAGGAGAGATTAATGTGGGGTGCCTGCTTACCCATATTTTCCATAGGATGGGGTACGACTACACTGTGCTAGATAGCATAGAGGGGAGCCCTAGGATCATCCTAGGAGTGTGTATAGCCATGAAGATGATGTTAGTAATATATGAGAGATGTCCTAAGGCAATCGCCTTATGTATGAACCATTTATATGATAAATGAAGATTCACTATTTGAGTATACATGTTTTATGTATTTGATTGGATCTTAAACTCATTTACTGAATGTCCATGATACGATTCACAGCATGAGAGAATTTGTGATTGGATCACAACTAGTGAGTATCTCTACATGTGTAATTGTGATGTATCGGAATTATCCCTAGTCGATGAATTGATGAATTTTGACACCATCAATTCTGTCGAGACTAGCACGAGGTATACTCCTTGGTGTATCCAAGTAGCTGATTCTCACTGGCTGGAGACATAGTGATGTCCGGAGTTAATTGTGGATGCTAGTTATGGTAACTAGTTCATTGGAGTGACCAGCCGTAAGACTTCATATGGTTCTCTGCATATATAGATATGTCAATGAAGTTCTTCTTTGTGGCTTAAGTGCGATGTTCCTTTGACTTGCGGTATTCAAGTCATCTTGATCATGGAGACTTATGCTTTGACATCTTAAGCAAACATCTCTAAGGAGATGTGGACCCGGGATGATTGGGTATAAGTCGAAGTGATCGAAGGTGTTTGAATAGCCTATAAAGGATTCACCACTCCTTGCAAGGAGACGTATACCCATGGCCTCTCGTCGGATTGTTACTAAAGTATTTGGCCAAAGCATTACATGTTTAGAGTAAGGTACTCTTCGATACATGTGCAGTAACTAGAATCCGTAGGACGAGGAAATGATACTTGGGCTAGGTGTGACATAGTCAGCCTAGTGGGGACTGACACAATAGACCATGTCCTGAACCAAGTGGGTATAAGATGAGTGAAGGGAATGGGGCACGATTCATTCGAGCTACTGAAGGGTTTGAGAAATAGTTCTGGATCAACCGTTGATCTTTTCGGTAAATTGGGGATCATGATGTACTACTAGGTGCCACTCATGATCGTTCTATAATTAATGGTTAATTATAGACGGCCAACATAAACCGAGAACCTATTTGGTCACACGCACAACGAGTGTAATCCAAAGGATTTAAAATGAGCTTGAGAATGGGATTCTCAGACCGAGAGAAACTATGTTTGGTTGGACCAAACATAAAGCGAGCATGAAATTGTTTCAGTCGCAATGGAAGCATGGATGGGCCGTGTCTTATGAAGACATAATGGATGGACCAAAATGGTTTGGTTCTAATCCAATGGATGAGAATAAACCAAAGGGTTTGGTTTATATTAAACGAATGAACCAAAGGTTGGTTCGGTTCGTTTTAACTTAAAATAAACCATCATGGTTTGGTTTATTTTAACTTATCCTAATGGAGCGGGTTAACGGGCTTTATGGATATGATCCATTAACCATTAAGAGAATTAGTTCTCTATAAAAGAGGGCTTAAGGGATTGTTAAACCCTAACTAATCGAAACCCTAGCCCCCTTGAGTTGCCGCCCACCTCCACCTTGGAGTTAATCGGCGCCAACCCTAAAGCTGCCGCCGCCCAGCTTGTGTGCAGCCGTCCAAGTCTTTGCCGGCGTCCAAGCTTCAGCCGGAGAACCTCCGGCGACCCTCCGGCGATCTCCTTTGGGTTCGGTGATAAGGTGAGCTCCACATCTCCTTTGGCCGGCCTCTATTCCTCCACCAAAAGCTGTCCAGTTTTTCTGGACAGCTTGTTTCTTTGTTGTCGGAGCGTCGTTTGGACGACGGTTAGTGCTCGACAGTGGCTAACTTACGGGGATTTGATCTCCGGTAATCCTCTGAGTGGAGGACGAAGGATTCGTCAATTGGTTGACGAATACCTCTCCGGAGAAGCGAGTTTTGAGAACTCGTATTAGGATCCGAATTTGGATTCGGATTGTGATCATCTCTCGATCACGTCGTCTTCAACACGAGGCTAGTAACCCGTACGAAGACGAAGCTCGTGGCTTAGCGAAGTCATCCCGAGGAACTCGGCGTGGATACGGATAGAGACGATTCTAGCGAGAATCGTTCAGGTTGATGCCGTTCCCGCTATACGTCATACGAAAGGTATAACGTAGATAAATTTCCTTTTATTGCAAATTTTAATTTACGGTTATGTCTACACTTGTTGTAAAATGCATGCGTGTGTTGTGTGTGTTGTAATAAATGTAGATTTATTATTTTTAATTGCTTCCGCTGTGTTCATGTTTACGAAACATGATCGAACACACACACGCCGCGGTGCCGGAAACCCAATAGTGGTATCAGAGCCCAGGTTGTGTTTTGACATAATCGTAAAAATGGCTTTGCGATAGTCATAATGTATTTCTGAAAATTTTCTAAATTTTGGAAATTTAGAAGTATTTATGGAAATTTTTCAATTTTGGAAAGTCTAGAAGTATTTATGGAAATCTTCCACTTTTGAAAAGTTGGAAGTATTTATGGAAATTGATATTTTCCATAAATAAAATATTTGATTAGATTCTGGAAATTTATTTCCTAATTTAATTATGATTTGATTTGGGAAATCAAATCTTAAAATATTTTATTTCCATAAGTAGTTTAATGATTTAGGAAATTGGTTTCCTAAATAGATTTTTCTTAATCAAATAATTCCATGAATAAAATATGTGATTAGATTTGGAAATTTGTTTCCTAATTTAATTATGATTTGATTTGGAGAATCAAATCTTAAACATATTTTATTTCCATAAATAGTTATGACATAAAAGGAAATTATATACATGACATAATTGTATGCCATGTAATTGCATTAGATGCATAACATTATGCCATGCGTGTCGTGACATGTAGATGTATGCCATGTATGTCATGCCATGTAGATAATAGTTATTTGCATGCATAGAGGATGAGACATAAAAACCCTTACTCAATATTAAAGCCTACACCTTCCATTAATATGGTTAGAACCAGAGTTCTGTTTCTTGTTTGGGTTGTTGGACTCTCTCCAAGCCCGAACACTGAATATGAAACCATGGAATAGTTTAATACTAATATGGTAAGAGTCGAGGTCAATCGTTAGCTTTGGTTGTTGGACTCTCTCCAAGCTGGGCTAATTGGTTGAATGCGCTCTAACCATATTAAAACTATGTCCCGATTAATGGGTTGGCTTTAACCCGAGCATCGGCTTGTTGGACTCTCTCAAGGTCGATGTAAAGGGAGGTGAAGTTGGGTGCTATGCATATGATGCATACTTGTTAATGTGTTAACAACCCGATGTATGTGTGAACATTCAATTAGTTGATAGCACATTGTGATAGTTGCATATACGTGATATGCAATCGGTATAGATGATACCTACCGTCGTAGTTATGAATGGCTTGTTGGACTCTCTCCAAGGTTGTTCATAACTATGATGGATATCAGCCCATTCGGAGAAAGACCTACAATCTCCCGAAGTGATTTTGGGATTTTTGAAATTCGAAAAATGAATGGGATTTATAAATGTATATTGATGCATTTTAAAATCATTTTCTCATATATACTCGTTTTGTATTTCTAAAATCGATCATGATGTCATTGAATTTGCGTTCCATTTTGGATTCGAATAAATTGACTGGGCCGAGCTTCATGGACTGGCTTAGAAGCTTGAGAATTGTTCTCAAGGTTGAAAAGCTTGCAAATGTGTTCGAAGCGTCTCTTCCCCCCCGTCCTAGTGACAATGCAACTTTGGACCAATTGTTGGCCTATCAGAAACATGTGAATGATTCTGAAATGGTGAGTTGCATCATGTTAGCCACGATGGAACCCAAGCTACGAAAGCAGCATGAGCATATGGATGCTCATATCGTAGTTCTTCATCTTTGTGAGTTGGTTGATGAGCAAGTGAGATTCGAAAGGTTCAAAGTCTCAAAGCTCCTCTTCACCTCTGAGATGCTAGAAGGTTCATCTGTGGTACTGCTCAATATGCTGAAGACTGTGGAGTCTTCTGAGAAGCATGAGCAGGGGACGGTGCTGTTAGTTGATTCCTCGAAGAAAGGTTCTAAGAGGAAGTCAAAGGAACAGCAGAAGGGAAAGAAGATAAGGGCTAAGAAGGTAGAACTAGCACAAAAGGAAACTTGCCATCATTATGGCAAGGAGAGCCATTTGCGAAGAAAGTGCAAGATTTATCTTGAGTCCGTGAAGAAGGATAAGGCATCGGATGCCCCATCTTCTTCAGAAATCTTCTTTATTGATTGTCATTCTATTTCCTTAGACACTTGGGTATTGGATACTGGGTGTGGCTCACATATATGTAATGACATACATGGGCTAAGGAATAGAAGAAGACTCGTCAAGGGAGAGTCAAATTTACGTGTTGGGAATGGAGCAAAGGTTGCTGCACTCACCATCGGAACGTATTTGTTGAAACTCCCTGCAGGACTTGTCTTAGAACTGGACAATTGCTTTTATATTCCTTCGTTGATAAAGAACATCATTTCTATTTCTTGTTTAAATAGAAATGGTTTCCATTTGACGTTTAGTAACAATTGTTGTTACATAACTTTGAATGAGGTTCTTTATGGGACTGGAACTTTAAGCAATGGTATTTATATGTTGGACGTATCCAGTGACATTTGCAACATCGAAGCGAGCAACAAGCGTGCTCGAAAGGGTAATCAAATAGACTCCTATATGTGGCATTGTCGTCTTGGCCATATAAGCAAGAAACGCATGTCCGAATTACACCGATGTGGAATTCTGGAATCGTTTGAATTGGATTCATAAGATACATGTGAATCATGCTTAAAAGGCAAGATGACTAAGTTACCTTTTACTGGAAAAGGTGAACGAGTGGGAGAGTTACTAGGTCTAATACATACTGATGTATGTGGACCTATGTCAACTCAAGCATTAGGAGGCTATAGCTACTTCATTACCTTCACCGATGATCACTCACGGTTTGGGTATGTGTTCTTGATGAAACACAAGTCTGAAGCCTTTGAAAGGTTCAAAGAATTCAGAAATGAAGTAGAGAAACAACATGACAAGAGTATTGAAATACTTCGATCGGATCGAGGTGGTGAATACTTAAGTCAAGAGTTTCTTGATTATCTAAGAGACAATGGTATATTGTCTCAATGGACTCCGCCCTATACACCACAGCATAATGGTGTATCTGAGAGGCGTGTAGGACCTTGTTGGACATGGTCAGTCAATGATGAATCATCGACTCTTCCCAAGTCCTTTTGGGGTTATGCACTTGACAGTTTACTTGTTAAGCAGAATGCCTACCAAGGTAGTCTCAACTACTCCATATGAGATATGGAATAGTAAGAAACCTCATGTATCTTACTTGAAGATATGGGGTTGTCCTGCTTATGTGAAGCGGACTGTATCAGACAAATTGGATGCTAAGTCTGATAAATGTCTATTTATTGGATACCCTAAGGAAATAAGGGGTTACCACTTCTTTCATCCTGTGGAACAAAAGGTGTTTGTTTCAAGGCATGCTGTGTTTCTAGAGAAAGAGTTTCTCTTGCAAGAAAACAGTGGGAGTGTCGTCAAGCTTGAGGAGGCTCGAGAGACTCAAATAGACATTGATGAGATACCTGGTGAAGCACAACAGCCGACAACTCATAGTGATGAGCAATCGGCTGGACCTATTGTAACACCACATCTTCGTAGATCTGGTAGAACACGCAATATTCCTGAGAGATATGGATTTCTCGTAAGCGAATCGAATGACGTGTTACTCATTGATGATGAGGAACCTTCCAGTTATGAAGAAGTGCTGACAAGTTCAGAAAGGGATAAGTGGCTTGGTGCCATGAAGTCGGAAATGGATTCCATGTATGAAAACTAAGTTTGGAACTTGGTGACCCACCTGAAGGGATAAAGCCTATAGGGTGCAAGTGGGATTTCAAGAAGAAAACCGACATGGATGGTAATGTGATTACCTATAAGGCTAGATTGGTGGAGAAAGGATATCGTCAAAAACAAGGTGTTGATTATGACGAAACCTATTACTTTGTAGCTATGCGTTACGTATTGCTTCCAAAAGATTCTGGATGGTGCATTATGATTATGAGATGCGCTTAAGCAATGGACCCAGTCAACATATGGTTTTGATGTGTGTAATGAAACACAACGGTGACTTGCTATATGATACGGCTGAGGTTTCACATCGGTTGATAAAACCAAGGTATGCAAATTGCGGCGGTCCATTTATGGATTGAAGCAAGCATCCGAGGAATTTGGAATATCCGTTTTGATGAGACAATCAAAAGTTTGATTTCTCACAAAATCGAATGAACCTTGTGTGTACAAGAAGGTTAGTGGGAGTGCGATCGTGTTCCTAGTATTGTATGTCGATGACATACTACTTATAGGAAGCGATGTTTCAATCTTCTGATCGATGAAGGTTTGGTTATCCAAGACATTCTCCATGAAAGACACAGGAGAAGCAACCTACATCCTCGGATTAAGATCTATAGAGATAGATCGAAGCGGTTGCTTGGTCTTTGCGGTCTACATATATAGACCGAGTGCTAAAGAGGTTTAGCATGTCGGAATCCAAGAAAGGTTTCCTACCCATCGGGCATGGGTACACCTTTGAAGTCTATGTGTCGCGCCTGCGAGAAGGCAGAGGATTTGCATGAGTAAGATTCCCTATGCATCAATAGGATCTATCATGTATGCTATGTTATGTATGAGGCCCGATGTATCATATGCTCACGAGTGTCACGGCGGATACGATCGATCGAGAATGGATCATTGGGTATATTAAGGCGATCCTTAAGTACTTAAGAAGAACTAAGGATGTGTTCCTAATATATGGAGAAGGGTACATGGTGATCGTGGGTATCACGGATGCGGATCGACAGACAAGGATGATTCCATGTCTCAGTTTGGGTATGTATTCACCTGGAATGGAGGCGCAATAAGTTGGAAAGGTTCCAAGCTTGACACTATAGCAGATTCTGCCACTAAAGCGAGAATACATTGCGACTTTAGGCGTAGCAAAAGCGGTTTGGATCAAGAAGTTCATCTACGAACTTGATGTGGTCTCATCAATGATCCAAACATGTGCTTCGCCGCTATCATCTTATCAGAGAGATCATCAGTAGGAACGAAATACAAATCGAGAAAATTCCCACTGAAAGGAACTTAGCGGATCCTTTGACTAAAGCATTACCTCAAAATAAGTTTGAGGTCATGTTAGAGCTTATGGTATTGGATCTGTAGCGATTGGCATTAGGCCAAGTGAGTCATTAGTAATATATGAGAGATGTCCTAAGGCAATCGCCTTATGTATGAACCATTTAGATGATAAATGAAGATTCACTATTTGAGTATACATGTTTTATGTATTTGATTGGATCTTAAACTCATTTACTGAATGTCCATGATACGATTCACAGCATGAGAGAATTTGTGATTGGATCACAACTAGTGAGTATCTCTACATGTGTAATTGTGATGTATCGAAATTATCCCTAGTCGATGAATTGATGGATTTGGACACCATCAATTCTGTCGAGACTAGCACGAGGTATACTCCTTGGTGTATCCAAGCGGTGATTCTCCTTTGGTGGAGACATAGTGATGTCGGAGTTAATCGTGGATGCTAGTTATGGTAACTAGTTCATTGGAGTGACTAGTAAGACTTCATATGGTTCTCTGCATATATAGATATGTCAATGAAGTTCTTCTGTGGCTTAAGTGCGATGTTCCTTTGACTTGCGGTATTCAAGTCATCTTGATCATGGAGACTTATGCTTTGACATCTTAAGCAAACATCTCTAAGGAGATGTGGACCCGGGATGATTGGGTATAAGTCGAAGTGATCGAAGGTGTTTGAATAGCCTATAAAGGATTCACCACTCCTTGCGAGGAGATGTATACCCATGGCCTCTCGTCGGATTGTTACTAAAGTCTTTGGCCAAAGCATTACATGTTTAGAGTAAGGTACTCTTGATACATGTGGAGTAACTAGAATCCGTGGGAGAAATGATACTTGGGCTAGGTGTGGCGTAGTCGACCTAGTGAGGGTGACACAATAGACCATGTCTGAACCAAGTGGGTATAAGATGAGTGAAGGAATGGGGCACGATTCATTCGAGCTCTTGAAGGGTTTGAGAAATAGTTACGGATCAACCGTTGATCTTTTGGTTAATTGGGGATCATGATGTACTACTAGGTGCCACTCATGATCGTTCTATAATTAATGGTTAATTATAGGCGGCCAACATAAACCGAGAACCTATTTGGTCACCGCTGTGAGTGTAATCCAAAGGATTTAAAGCGAGCTTGAGAATGGGATTCTCGGCCAGAGAAACTATGTTTGGTTGGACCAAACATAAAGCGAGCATGAAATTGTTTCAGTCGCAATGGAAGCATGGATGGGCCGTGTCTTATGAAGACATAATGGATGGACCAAAATGGTTTGGTTCTAATCCAATGGATGAGAATAAACCAAAGGGTTTGGTTTATATTAAACGAATGAACCAAAGATTGGTTCGGTTCGTTTTAACTTAAAATAAACCATCATGGTTTGGTTTATTTTAACTTATCCTAATGGAGCGGGTTAACGGGCTTTATGGATATGATCCATTAACCATTAAGAGAATTAGTTCTCTATAAAAGAGGGCTTAAGGGATTGTTAAACCCTAACTAATCGAAACCCTAGCCCCCTTGAGTTGCCGCCCACCTCCACCTTGGAGTTAATCGGCTCCAACCCTAAAGCTGCCGCCGCCCAGCTTGTGTGCAGCCATCCAAGTCTTTGCCGGCGTCCAAGCTTCAGCCGGAGAACCTCCGGCGACCCTCCGGGGATCTCCTTTGGGTTCGGTGATAAGGTGAGCTCCACATCTCCTTTGGCCGGCCTCTATTCCTCCACCAAAAGCTGTCCAGTTTTTCTGGACAGCTTGTTTCTTTGTTGTCGGAGCGTCGTTTGGACGACGGTTAGTGCTCCGATAGCAGCTAACTTACTGGGGATTTGATCTCCGGTAATCCTCTAGTGGAGGGCGAAGGATTCGGCAGTTGTGAATACCTCTCCGGAGAATCGAGTTTTGAGGACTCGGTTTTGGATCCGAATTTGGATTCGGATTGTGATCATCTCTCGATCACGTCGTCTTCAACACGAGGCTAGTAACCCGTACGAAGACGAAGCTCGTGGCTTAGCGAAGTCATCCCGAGGAGCTTGGCGTGGATACGGATAGAGACGATTCTTACGAGGATCGTTCCGGTTGATGCCGTTCCCGCTACACGTCATACGAAAGGTATAACGTAGATAATGTCTTTTATTGCAAATTTTAATTTACGGTTATGTCTACACTTGTTGTAATATGCATGCGTGTGTTGTGTGTGTTGTAATAAATATAGATTTATTATTTTTAATTGCTTCCGCTGTGCTCATGTTTACGAAACATGATCGAACACACACTCACTTGTGATGTCTTAGGAAACCCAGATGATTGTAAGAGAATGACCTCCTTATGCTTTGTAATGAAAAACTGGCCCTTAGGTTCCCGACCTGATCATACCACCATCACCCACAGCCAGGCTTACATGATAGTGGAGTCCTCTCCGTATGAGGGACCATCCACACGGCGCCCATCTCTCCCCCTTTGCATCATGCTCCCTCCACACATGCATAGGAGCCCACCTAGTCCACGTCGACATAAGCTGCAGCACCTTTTTCTACTTTTAGGCGGGATGCTGTACATGCCCTACGATTTTTTGGAGTTTGATCGCGCCTCGGCGATATAGGCGGACCGAGTCGATGGGAGGAAGCGAGTGCCTACACGAGCAAAGTTTCATGGCTTCGAGAACTTCTAACATGCTGAGGAGTTCTATGACAAGGCCCATGTCTACTTCCAAAAGAAGGCTACCCGTTGCCAGGCGGAGGCCGCCTACCACCAGGATATGCGGCAACATATGCGAGCCCAGCAAGCACAGTGGGATAGGGAGGAGGAGCAGTAGTGGCCTGCATCAATCACAGTTGACCACATGTACATGCGACATCGGCTCAATAGCGATTCTCCCGGGATCCCAAGATGCCAAGGCTACGGACTTTCCACCTCATCCACCATGCCAGCACTTAAGTCCTGCAGGGGACCCAAGTGTTGTTTTGTTTCTAGCAGTGGTTTCTTTCCTAATGTTTTCATTTTAGTTAGCATTCATTTATTCATGCATAGTGTGTTTAGTTTCTTCTTCACACTTAGTCTTGGCTATCTTTAACCTACCTCAGTAGTATTTTTAAAGTTACTTTCATGAGTTGTTCCCATATGTATCTTAACTTTATTTATCTCATGGTATTTTATTTTATTTGCTCTAATGAATGTTCTATACTTACACCTTTATTATTTTTAGCATTTATTTTTACACCTACACATGTTGAACATTTTGAAAGAGAGTCTAGTACATACCTAGTTATGATTCATCTCAGTAGTTTAGTACTTTGGAATCCACAGGTGACCCTAAGTTTAACATTTTAGTTACTGGAGATGCTTGGATTGTGTAATCCCATTCGGAAAAATAAAAATCCCGGTGGTAGAAATAAAAGAAAAAAGAAAAGAGAGAGAGAGAGAGAGAGAGAAGAAGAGAGAAAGAAAGAAGAAAAGAAAGAAGAAAAGAGATTATGAGGATTAAAAATAGTTTTTGTGGGTGGAAATGATTTGGTAAGTTGGGATGTATACTGAAAAGTCTATCTTTTGTATGAACATCTTTATTTTTGAAATAAGAATCACATAATCATTGTTTGCATATTTATGGTTATGCATATTGTCTAATACATTAAATTGTAGATAACATGGTGTGTAGTGTCACACGGGAGATCATGTTATCGGATCCTTCTATAAAGTATAAGTATAGGCTCACTCAGAAGACTTTGGACAAACCATTGGCATGGTTGTAGTGTGATTTGGTATTGGTTTGTCTTGACCATAGAATCACACTAGTACACTTTGTGTGTATTGAGCAGGACCGACTTAGAGGTGATTCGATTTATTGCTGACTACATAATTGAATCGGACCTCAGATATTATATTACATACTCTTAATCCCGATATAATAAAGGGCACATATACTTAGTATTCATTTCTTTGATTTACCAATGGCGAGATTTATAGATTAAATCGATAGGCTCAGTAAGTTGGGAAATGATATTATTTATATGGTGTACAGATTGATTATAGGAGGAAGCAACCGTGTCCTATATGTAGGGGATCGATCACGGCTGGGGGGTGAATAGCCCTCTTACGATGGATATGTAATTAGTTCGTTCATCGTTCTTGCGTTGCTTGTCTCGTTAATTATGTAGCGGAAACAATAAAACAATAATAATACTAACAACAAATAAGCACGCAAACACACACGATATCGTGGTTGGAACGAATGGTTCCTACTCCTGAGCGACTCCTCGAGCTCTAGTTATACGCGACACTAACTATAACACTCCTTTTCGACTACGCCTCGGAGGTGGAGAAACCTCTCTACACTAAGTAATGAAATACAAGCAATACAAAGACAAATACAATACACATAAGAACACTTTACATGCTTTGCTTTGAATCCTTTGTTTGTTGCTTGATTTAGATGGCTCTTGAAGGTGCGGAATGCAGGCAATTCCCCTCAATAGCTTCACAAAAGTCTTGGCGAAATCCTCCAACTCGTGCTCCATTTATAACCATCAAGTTGTTTTCTAGCGATCGCTAAAAGGCCCTAAAGGATTGATGCCCATGCCGTTGTCTCAGCGGCGGATCACCCGTCGGACAAGTTCCAACGGTGATCACCTAGGTCGATGATGCCCATCCCTCAGCGTGACTCGCGAATACCCCCCTCACGGCATCACTCGCGACATTTGTCATCGACCTCGGCTGATTATTGTCCGATCATTGCTCAGTCCGTATCGGCGATCGCCAAGCCCAAAACCTAGCCGCTTACGAACTCTAGTCGACTTGGATCGATCCCGAGCCGGCACCTATGCGGTCGGCGATGTCGAGCAAAACCTCAAACACCAAGTTGTTTGAGCATCAGCTCGATCTTAGCCCCCTTGGCCAGTCACCTTATCCCTCATGGAGTTCCCCGCAAAGCTCTCTTCCCTCGGCCTCGTCCCTCGGATCGCAAGCGCGCCGCACCGCCACGCCCAGCGTCTCATGCCTAGAAGCTTGCTTCTTTGGGCTCCTCCATTCGCTCCCCCAGGTCCCTCGGATGCAAGTGCCAAAATGCCATCCATGGACTCAGGACCTGGCCTGAATGATAAGTCCTCAAGACTTCTCAAATGCACCAAAGCGCCGCGGCCGCAATGTTTTTACACTTGTTGCTTTGGATAACCATGCCGCTATAATGCTTTGGACTTTCCCATACCATCAAGCGCCGCGGCTTCATGACAATTGGACTTTGGATTTTCCTTTCCCATGACAATCCCATGTCACATCTATCCCAATGAGATCTTACAATCTCTCCTTGGAGGAACACATGCCTACAATCTTTCTAGTGATCCCATATCACTTAAAGAGAGGCAACCCAATTTTCCTCCCATGAGGAAATACACATCCATCTTCCCATGATGGATACCTCCCCTAGAGGCTTGCTTCCCCTTGACCATTGCACCAACAATGTCCTTGGAGAGTCCCTAAGCCAATAGGAACATAAACCAAATCAAAATTAAGGCAAAGTTAAACAATGAACTCAATTCCACCTTAAAAGTGATACTCAACCTCAACCCAACTCCTAATCCATATCCAATGGATTTCCACCCTCTCTAATGCTCTCCCAAGCATATCCTAGGGTTAGGAGTGGTTAGGGACCTTAACCTAGCTGAACATGGGCCTAACCAACAATTTAAATCGAAATCATTGCAATCCATGGCCGACCATGATCTTCACGATCGATTTAAAGATTTTAAATGGATTGAAATCCATAAGTAAATATACGTAATTTTAAAAATCTTGAAAATGCATACGATAATACTTATCCTAAACACTATGGGTGAAAAATATTGAAAATTATTTTACCCACTAAATTAGGAGATTGATACAAAGTTCAAAAGTTTAGAAAAGCTTCAATAAAGAGCCATCTTTGTATCATCCTAATGGTGATAGCTATCAAAAGATAGGCTTCACCAAGGTTTTTCAAAATGTTTTCAAAATGTTTTTCAAACCTTTAATTTTTTTCCTTAAACATCTCACTTATATCTAGATGTGTAAAAACACATTCAAGGCAATTAATCTAGTGAGATGTGGGTTTTTGTTCTTTAAAATGGTCTCATGCATATTTCTAGGCAATATTATTTGATTCCCATCAAATCATGCCATAGTCCTTAACTCCATTTTAATTCATGCATGATATGATTATGGCATAGATATGATATAGATAAAAACATATGCCAAGATTATGATGTCATGGCATGTGAATGAAACTTAAGCATACATGACATCTAAACATAAATCTAAACATGATCATGACATTTTATAGATGAAAATGAAAATGATGTCATGACATGGCAAGGCAAACAAAAGCATGGCAAGTAAAATATACTAAGGTATAAAAATACCTAAGTGTTAAAATTAATTTGCCATTTCTAGGAATTAAATTCATTTTGCCTTAATGCCATTCATTTCCTAGTGTGCCAAAAACCCAAAATGGCACACCAATACCTCTAAGACCTAAATTGTGCCAATTTAAATCATTTTTAACTTCTCAAGCACATTGGCACATCCTAATGTGTCAACTCTACTATGGTTAGGTTAACTACCCATCCACTTAGGGTTGACACACCCTAACCCATTTAGCGTGAATCGATCACGCTTTTAGGAACCCCATATCTATTGGAGCTCCTTGGGTTAACAAGGTATTCTCTAGGGATAACTTCCCTAGATACCTTCCTAATGACCCTTTTAGACTTTGAAGTCATAGTTTTTTGGGTCTTTCCTAGGTCAACTCTAGAGGTGACTCCTCCATTGACCTTCTTAGTGGCTTTCTTGATATTTCTTAAGTCCTTAGCCACTAAACACACACCATGGCTAGACTTAGGGATGACTTCCCTATTAGCCTTGGTTTTTCTAGACCTAGAAATAGTTCCATAATTAAATGGAACATTATGATAAGTCTTCTTGGGATTAGGTTTGTCACCCAAACCTTCCTTGCCCTTAGACCGTTTTTGAACCTTAGGTCTTGACTTTTGGGCATTTGACCCTAGAATTGAATTTTCTATGATTCTAAGGGCTTTCTCCATTCTCTCAAGTCTTGTCCTCAAGACTTGGTTCTCTAGCTCTAATTTTCCCATTTTTGAATTTTCATTAGGTCTTTGGGAAAACCTCTTCTTCTTAGGCATGTGCCTAGACTTTTTGGGATTAATACCCAAATTTTCTTCTACTCTCCTAATTGACTCCCTAGGCAAGATATTTCTAGAATTATGAGTCCTAGGTTTGTCTTTAGTCATATGAACATGCTTGGCACCTAAGCAATAAACCTTATTGTTTCTCCTAGCATGCTTTTCATTAATAATGGCAAGAGAACTAAAATAATTTTTAGCATGCTTTTGACTTTAGGAATTGAAGGTGCATTAACTAAATGTACCTTAGGGTTAGCTTTAGGAGCTCCCTACATGAGTTGCACCTTCTTGCCCTTTCTTCCTCCCCTAGGGCATTGGCTTGTAGTGTCCCTTTTGATTGCATTTGAAGCACACAATGTGCTCTTTGCTCTTGATTTTGGGAACACCGCATCCTTTGACTTTGGGTTGACTTTTGGTGTCGATGCCTTCTTCTTAGCCAATTTAGGGCATTTGCTCTTATAATGCCCTTTCTCCCTACACTCAAAGCATATTATGTGATTTTTATTTAAAATAATAACACTTGAGTTACCTAGGGAGGTGGTGGAGGCCTCTTCACTTCTTCCGGAGGTAGATGCTTCTTGGTCTTGCTCCGAATAGAAACCCTTTCCTCCCCTCAATGCTAGAGGTGGAGGTCTCCACCAAATCATCAACATCTTCAAATGTGGGTGCTTCTTCTTCGCATTCTCCTCTACTTGTGCGATTGGGAATTTTCTTGGAATTTCATTACCTTACTCCATAATTTCCTTACATCCCTATAATCACCCAATCTAGACCAAATAGTGTTAGGTAACAAATCACTAATCAACTTGATTACCTTGAGATTTGTCTTGAAGTCTTTGATTTGGTCTTGGGTCCATTTTAATTTTTCAATGAGCTTGTTGTGTTTGTCCCTAGGCATCTCAAAACCGTTTTCTATAATAATCATAAAATCAAAATCGGTTTCGAGATATACCTCCATCCGTTTCCTCCACCAAGAAAAATCTCCATCGAATTTTGGTGGATGGATGAAGCCGGCCATTTGTAGTGCTCTCGCGCGTTAGTCCTTGAAGAGCGACTCGGCTCGATACCACTTGTCTAGAGGGGGTGAATAGCCCTCGTACGATGGATGTCGTAATTCGTTCGTTCGTCGTTGCGTTGCTTGTCTACGATTGTCGTTAGCTCAGCGGAAACAATAAAACAATAATAATACTAACAACAAATAAGCACATGCAAACACACACGATATACGTGGTTCGGAACCGAATGGTTCCTACTCCACGGGCGAGTTCCTCGAGCTCTAGTTATGCGCACGACATTAACTATAACACTCATTTTCGACTACACGTTGGAGGTGGAGAAACCTCTCACAAGCAATTACACTAAGTAATGAAATACAAGCAATACAAAGACAAATACGAAATACACGTAAAGAACACTTTACAACGCTTGCTTTGAATCCTTTGCTTGTTGCTTGCTTTAGATGGCTCTTGAAGGTCTGGAATGCAGCAGCAATTCCCCTCCAATAGCTTCACAAAAGTCTTGGCGAAATCCTCCAACTCGTGGTCCATTTATAACCTGCATCAAGCTATTTTCGCGCCTAGCGATCGATCGCCAAAAGGCGAATCGATCGCTCTGGCCGTTGTCTCACAACGGCGGATCCACGCGGACAAGTTCCAACGGATCACCTACTAGTCGACTGATGATGCCCATCACCGACCGGGTGACCCGATGGTCGACCGCCTACGGCTACGGAGCGTTATGCTCGCGACACTTCCATCGATCATTGCCATCCCTCGGCGATCGACCATCGCTGACCGATCATTGCCGATCCATGGCGATGATGCAACCAAAACCTAGCCTTACACCAGTCGAACTCTAGTCGACTTGGATCAGTCGAACCGGCACCTATGCCAGTCGACTGATGTCGGGCAAAACCTCAAACACCAAGTTGTTTGAGCATCCGACACTCAGTCTTAGCCACTTGGCCAAGTCCACCTTATCCCTCATGGAGTTCCCCACCAAAGCTCTCTTCCCTCGGCCTACGTCCCTCGGATGCGTCAAGCACACGGCTTCGCAACGCCATCCTTCGTGTCTCATGCCCTAGAAGTATGCTTCCCTTTGGGCTCACTCCATTCGCTCCCCGTCCGGCGGTCCCTCGGATGCACCAAGCGCACGGCTTCGCAATGTCATCCTTCACCGACTCAAGGACCCCGAGCCTAGTGAACTTACCAAGTCCTCAAGACTCACCAAGCGCACGGCTTCGCAATGCATTTTTCACCAAGCACTAAGTGCGACTGTAAATGCTTTGGATTTCCCATGCCAAGCATCACGCGGCCGCATAATGCTTTGGACTTTCCCATGCCAAACACCAAGCGCACGGCTTCGCAATGCTTTGGACTTTCCCATGCCAAACACCAAGCACACGGCTTCGCAATGCTTTGGACTTTCCCATGCCAAGGCTTCCCCCTTGGACTTCCACACCAAGCTCCATGCTTGGATTTTCCATGCCAACCCATGTTGGACTTTCCCATGACAATCCCATGTCATGATTTTTGTCTATCATCAAAATACCATCAAGGTACTGCTGGGCCGATTGCACCAACACTATATATTAGGATGATGATGTCCCATTGAGGAGCTCATAAGGTTCATCATGTAAACCCTGCAGGTGGACTTGGTCCGGCATGATGAAAAGGTTGAGTGGTACTACTCATGGAGTTAGATGTTGATTAATTAATGATCAGTAAATTAATTAATCGACGGACATTCGAGATCTTAAACACGGAGAGAAAAATGTACGAATAATATATTGAGCCCATATTAACTTATGGGGGTTGGTGAGGTAGATCAATGATAATCCTTTAGTAGATTGGATTATCATTAATGGATCAGACTTTATGTGGGCTTGATCCATTGGGTGGCCAAGATCCAACTCCTCCTCATGGTCCCTATTGTAGCCTATTAAAAACTCATGAAGACTAGATCCAATGGTTGAAAAAAAAAACTCTAGATCCAAAGGTAGAGATTAAATCTCTAGATCTGATAGTTGAGATTAAATCTCTAGATCCTACGGTTGAGATTAAATCCCTAGAACCAATGGTGGAGATTAAAACAAGGCATATCCCTAACTCTGTAAAAGGAGAGCATGGGGTGGGCGGCAAGAGGAATTCTAATAGAGATAGGATTAGGGTAAGGGGCGGCAAGCATTGGGGATTAGGGTTTGGGTGTTGGCGGCACTAAATAAGGAATGGTTTTCCTTTTCTTCTTCTTCTTCCTTAGTGGCCGGCGCCGATACAAGCCCTTCCCTCCCTTGGCCGGCATCCAAACCTACTCCTTCTCCTCTCCTTGGCCGGTGGAAACAAGGCTTAGGGTCTTCCCTTGGAGCTCTTGGTCGGTAACTATCTCCATCATCTTCTCCTTGTTGGCCGGCGGCAAGCACCTAGGTTGGTGTTTGTTAGTTGGCTAAAGGAAGGAGAAGGGTTTTGTTTCTTAGTCTTCCTCTTGTTCGGAGTGAGCAAGGAAGGAAGATTGGTGATCTAGGAGCTTTGACTTTTGGTAGATCGTCGCCCACACTACATCCAAAAGGAGGAAGGACATACGATAGAAGATTGAGAGGTATAATACTTGTCTATTTTCTTATGTAACATGTTTATAATTGTATTCAATTATATATGCATGATATATTCTATTTTGTGGCTAATATAACTTGGACCCCAAACATAAATACAAAAGACGGCGATCCATACATCTTCTATTCCACGGCTATTCGTAGAATATAGGTTGGTTGCTTGAACAACAAGTTTGTTCAAGTGACTACACTAATCAAATAGCACGATGATGAAACGGTTGCTTGTGTAATCCCTTTCGTCTAGGATTAAAAAATTTTATCCGGGGACGTAGAAGGGATCGCCATGAACAAGCGACCGAGTTGAATTGGGAAGCGAAGTTTCCTACCTTCAAGTGATATCAGAGCTTCGGTTCCAAAACCTTCAAGTGGTATCAGAGCCACGATTTCCGATTTTGTGTGTTTAGGATTCGGTTACTTTTATGCACTTTTCATATATTATATGTGTTTGATAATAGTAGGATATGAGTAGGTTAACTCTTTGGTTGCAGGCATAGGATCCAACTATTGGCCATATGTCTGTATGTGATTGTATGTGTGTAATTGTATATATTGTTGAATCCTCGGGGTTGACGAGGCTAGTATTTAATTTTTGTAAATTAGATACGGCATTGTTTAGCCACTCTTTTTATTTTAGTTTACTTTCGATCTAGATTTCATGTACACTCCCTCGTGGAGTATAGGATCAATGAATGTAAATTAAAATATTTTTTCTCGGCTCGGATCTCCGGATGGCTTGTACATGGCATAGGGAGGAGCGGACGAGATGGCGATACGACGGGAGACATATTGAAGACAAAAGCCATAATAGTTGGAAAATATTTATTTTTCATATTTATTTCTTATTATTTGATATGCATGTCGTAGGCTAGAAAATTCCTCAATTTCAAATTACTAAGTGGGAGAGGGATATTTTTAATAAATTCTCACGGCCACCATTACGATTTGACATGTGATGCAAACAAACTTGTGTGTCGGCTCTGAGTGCCTTCCTCTCCATCGGATGAGTTTGTTTGCGCATCACAAGGTCAAATATGGTTATAGGAAATTATTAAGGAGCGTGTGTACTTCCCCATCGGAAGGCACATAGCCCAAGATAATTAACTTGGTACCGAGTAATGGTGAACACTTAGATACAAATATAAGTATCCTCCCCATCGGAGTCACTGCTTTTATTTGTTGGACCAAAGAGGAACCAACTATTATTTTTACTTATCAAAAAGTTAGGTTGACAAGATAGTAAAATTAATGGGTAAAATCTCCTCTTACAAATGTAGAATTCGTATACGTCCACACTATCGTGGCATACGATATTCTTGGTGTTTTGAGGTGTTGGTTGATTTTAAAATTTTATTATTTGAGGAATCAATAATTTTTTGAAATCTAATGTTTTGATCTATGTCATTCTTAGGTTTTCTTTCAAAATGACTTTCAACCCACTTGCTGTGATACTGAAAGAGAATAAACTTACTGGACCCAACTATGTTGATTGGAAGAGGAATCTTGACATTATCTATACTGCTGAGGAATACAAATATGTACTCCTCGAAGAGTGCCCTCGTAAGCCTGTGAATGATTCTGGGGAAAAGGAGAAGGAGAGTTATAAGAAGTGGATCAAGGCCGATGAGATGGCGCGGTGTTACATTTTGACATCTATGTCAAATGTACTGCAACACCAGCATCAAGCCATGCCCACTACTTATGACATGATGCTCAATCTCAAAGAGCTTTTTAGACACCAGAATTGGGCTGCAAGGCAGGAAGCCATGAGGAACTTGATGACGACCACCATGATCGAGGGAATATCCATGAGGGATCATGTTCTCAAGATGATGGTTCATTTGAATGAGTTGGAGGTCCTTGGAGCTGAGATCGATGGGGAAACACAGGTCGATATCATTCTCCAGTCTCTACCTAGGAGTTTTGAGCAGTTTCGCCTGAACTACAACTTGAACAAGAGGTTGTATTCGTTGGTGGAGCTTCTGACAGAACTCTAGGCTGCAAAGGGGCTATTTCGTCAGAGTGCTCAGGCGCATGCTATGGTTACCCAAAAGTTTTCTACTTCGAAGCCGAAAGGCAAGAAGAAGAAGAAACAAGCTGGGGCAAAGGCGTGGGAGGAACTCGGGGAGGAGTGAAGAAGCCAGAAGGCAAGTGCTTCACTTGTAAGTAGACTAGACCTTTGGAAGAAGGATCGCCCAACCGCAAGCGCGAACAAAGTTATATCTTTTGGTCTAGTTGTTGAATTTTGAAAAATAAAGTTTTGGTTCTTAAGAATTGCCTTTATTTACATTTATATAGAAAGAATTTAATTTCAGTTTCTAAATTGTTTATGGATGGTTATTCTATTTCTTTTAATGATAGAATTTTTATAAAAAGGAATAGGGAGATTATCTGTTCGGGTGCATTGATAGGAAATTTATACACACTTGAACCAAAAGTTCCCACGATGCAAATAGAAGTTAATAACTCATCTTCTAATTCCAATAAGAGAAAAGAACCTTCGAAGATGAACCAAACATATCTTTGGCATCTTAGGCTTAGTCATATTAACCTAAGCAAAATTCAAAGGTTGATAGCTGATGGACCTCTGGGTTCATTAGTGGTGGAAGATTTCCCAACCTGCCAATCTTGCTTGGAGGGTAAAATGACCAAGAGGCCTTTTAAGGCCAAGGGGTATAGAGCCAAATATGTGTTAGAATTGGTTCATTCTGATTTGTGTGGTCCTATGTCTATCCAGGCTAGAGGTGGTTTTGAGTATTTCGTCTCTTTTATAGACAATTATTCGAGATATTGATACATTTACTTGATGCGCCACAAGTCTGAATGCTTTGACAAGTTCAAAGAATTCAAGGCTGATGTGGAGAAATGTCAAGGTAAAAGTATCAAGACACTATGATCTGATCGTGGTGGTAAGTACCTCTTGGCAGAGTTTAGGAATTACTTATCAGAGGCTAGGATTCAATCCCAATTTGCTGCACCTGGCACACCCCAGCAGAATGGTGTAGCTGAGCGAAGGAATAGGACTCTTATGGAGATGCTTAGATCGATGATGAGTTATTCTGAGTTGCCAGATTCGTTCTAGGGATATGCTCTAGATACGACGGTGTACATTCTGAACTTGGTTCCATCTAAATTATTGCCTTCTACTCCCATAGAATTGTGGACCGGGTGAAAGCCTAGTCTAAGACATATTCGGATTTGGGGGAGTCCAACACATGTGTTGAAGGCGGATGCTGGTAAGTTGGAACCTCGTACAGAAGTATGCATGTTCATTGGCTATCCTAGGGGAATGAAAGGTGGTTTGTTTTATAGTCCTAGAGATCAGAGGGTGATCGTTAGCACGAACGCCAGATTTCTAGAGGAAGACTATGTGATGAACCACAAGCCCATGAGTAAGATTGTTCTGGAGGAATTAAAAGGGGAAGTCACTTCTTCAGTACCACCGATACAAGAGGATATACCACAAGTCACTACACCGCGTATCACAGAGGATACACAGGTGATATCTCATCATAGTGAGAGGGTTGTCAGACAGCCTGATAAATTCATGTTCTTGGGAGAATCTTTTGATTTGGTCCCTGGCGAACATGAACCTGATCCCTAGACATATGATGAGGCAATCCAAGATAAAGATGCAGTATCTTGGCAAAGTGCAATGAATGCTGAGATTGAATCTATGGATTCAAATTAGGTCTGGGAGCTAGTAGAACCACCCGATGGTGTAAAAACCATTGAATGCAAGTGGATCTACAAAAGAAAGAGAGGAATAGATGGGAAGGTTGAGACCTTCAAAGCGAGGCTTATTGCGAAGGGGTATACTCAGAAAGAGGGTATCGATTATGAGGATACCTTTTTGTCGGTGGCTATGCTTAAGTCTATCCGGATTCTCTTATGCATTGCAGCTCATATGGATTATGAGGTCTGGCATATGGATGTCAAGACATCTTTCCTTAATGGAAGTCTTGAGGAAAACATCTATATGAAGCAACCAGAGGGATTCATTGCGAAGGGCAAAGAGCATCTTGTATGTAAGCTTAATCGGTCCATTTATGGATTGAAGCAAGCTTCGAGGTCTTGGAACATCAGCTTTGATGAGGTAATCCAGTCTTATGGATTTATTCAAAGTCTGGATGAGTCTTGTGTATACAAGAGATGTGACGGAAACATAGTGGTATTTCTTGTACTATATGTAGATGACATTTTGTTAATTGACAATAATGTCAAGGTGTTATCGGACGTAAGGGTATGGTTGTCCAAACAGTTTGATATGAAGGGCTTGGGAGAAGTGGGACACATCCTTGGGATTAAGGTTATAAGGGATCACAGGAAAATGATGTTGTGCTTATCTCAAGATTCATACATAGACACCATTATGGATCGTTTTAGCATGCAGAACTCCAAGAAGAGTTTTCTACCTTTTAGGCATGGAGTTCCTTTATCTAAGGAGATGTGTCCTAGAACATCTGAGAAGATAGAGGAGATGAAGGAGGTTCCTTATGCTTCGGCAGTAGAAACCCTCATGTATTCGATGCTATGTATGAGACCAGATATCTGCTGTGGAATATCAGTAATCTAGACAAAGCGATTGACATTAGACTGATTCACCGTAGAGCATATATTGAAGTAATTGAGAAGGACTAGGGATTATATGCTAGTTTACCAGGCAAACCAATTACTCCCTGTGGGTTACACGGATTCCGACTTCCAATCAAACAGGGATAACAGTAAGTCTACCTCAAGTTTTGTGTTTACTTTGGGAGGTGGAGCCATTGTATGGAGGAGTGTCAAGCAGAAATGTGTGGCGGACTCCACCATGGAAGCTGAGTATGTGGCAGCCTCTGAGGTGGCCAAAGAAGTTGTGTGGCTCAGGAACTTCCTGATGGACTTGGATGTGATTCCTGGTTTGCCCAGAACCATCACAATTTATTGTGATAATAGTGGTGCAGTTGCAAACTCGATGGAACCACGAGCCCATAAGGCAAGTAAACACATAGAGCGCAAGTACCACCTGATATGAGAAATCGTAAAGAGAGGAGAAGTTGATGTTGCCAAGATCGCATCGGAGGATAACCTGGCAGATCCTTTCACTAAGGCCCTTCCGGTAAGAGCCTTTGATTGGCATGTGGAGAGAATGGGAATCAGATGTATGGAAGTTTGAGGACAGCATAGTCTTTTAGTATAAGTGGGAGATTGTTGGGATGTATACTGAAAAGTCTATCTTTTGTATGAACATCTTTATTTTGAAATAAGAGGGAAGATGAATGGTTAATTTTGACTTGACCAATTGTCATGTCATGGTGACATGGCATGGGGGCCAGCCAATGATAATGTTCCACATCATCATTTACTTATCAAGTTGGTGCCACCTCATGAGGGAGACCAAGAACCATTGGCTCTTGGAGTTACATGCATGCATGTAACCCCCCAAGTATTGAAGTGGCCGGCCACTTCACTTGATGAAGGGAATTCATTTTGTGGTAACTCCATCTTCTTCTTCCTTGGATCTTCTTCCTCTCAAGCTTGCTCTCCCAATCCTCGTCTTGGCCGAACCATCCAAAGGGTGCTAGCACACTCAAGGTTGTGTTTTCTCCATCATTTGTCCATGTGGATACCAATAGAGGAGTGTGCACTTGACACTCTTGAGGTCCGGCGAAGCTTTTGGATGAGCGGGATAAGCGAAGGGCATCGCTACAAGGGTAACGCTCTATCTTGTAGATCTAAGGTAGATCTAGGATCTATAAACACATACATGTTTTTATTTTTTATATCTTCACACGGATCCATGGCCGGGCTTCCGAGGTTTCCACAACGCAAAAAGCGGTTTTTGCGGCTCGGAAAACCCAACACCTTGAATGGTGTTCTTTATGAGATTGGAACTTTAAGCAATGATATTTATGTTGGTGCAATCGGCCCAGGTCACGATTGACCAGGACTCGAGTTTGGCTCGAGTGATGTTTTGATGTGTTTTGATGTTTCGACAAAAACATATGACAATGTAATTGTCATTTGGTAAAGTCCAAGTCTTGAGTACTTGGCATGGAAAGTCCAAGTGGGACACTTGGCATTGGGAAAAGTCCAAGCATGGGTCTTGGCAATGTAAAGTCCAACATGGGTTGGCAAGGGAAAGTCCAAGCATGGTCTTGGCATTTGAGAAGTCCAAGCATGGTCTTGGCATGGAAAGTCCAACATGGGTTGGCATTTGAAGTCCAAGGGGATTGATATTGGCGGCGTAAAGTCCAAGCGGTAGTCTTGGCAGCATAAGTCCAATGGTTGGCGGCGTAAAGTCCAAGCGGAGTCTTGGCGGCGTAAGTCCAATGTGCCTTGGCGGTGTAGACACCGTTAGCATGACATAGCCGACGGAAGCACCTGGAGGCTAGCGCGATGGATGAACAAGTCATGGATGACTTGGAGGATCAGAGGCGTGAGGCTGATGGAGGTGACTAGAAGGCTTAGGTCTAGGCTAAGGGTGGTCTAGCAAGTATGGGGGAACCATACTTGAGTTAAAACCTCATGTTTGAGGTGTGCGGTCGGGTGCCATGTGGCGGATGGACCAAGTCAACTAGGGTTTTTGCGGGTTATGGCCTAGCGATTGTGCCATAGGTTAGCGATCGTGGTGATGGCTCGGCAATCGATCGGCCCGATCGTCGATCGGTGGTGCTCGAATTCGGCCAGAATGGAGTCGAGACTCGGAGTCGTGAGGACTCCATCGGTCGTGATGGTCTGTCGATCGGCCGACTGATGGTAGTTCCGTTGGACTTATCCAACGTGGAACTAGCCGTTGTCTCACGACAACAGTGGCATCAGTCGACTGATGGTCACGATCAGTCGACTGATCGACTTTTTCCAGCACAGGTTGAAGCTATATATGGAGCTCGTGGTGGAAGAAAAAGATATGGTTCTTTGAGGCGATTTGGGGCGAGTTCTTTGGCTACTCGATCAACCAAGTGATCAAGCATTCAAAGAGCATTTGTAAAGTATTTCCTTTACTTGTATTGCTTTGTATTTCACTATATTGCTTGTATTCATTTGATTATTGTTGTAATCATATTGTGCGAGGTTTCTCCACCTCGGATTGTTCCAGAAGGAGTTATTTGATAGTGGTGTGTGATTGGCATCGCTAGGGCTCATTTGAGCCCGATCAGTGGAGTAAGGAAGTGCGGTTCCAAACCACGTTATATACTCGTGTTAGCGTGTTGTGTTTTCATTATTGTTATTGTATTATCTATATTCCGTTGCTAACAATTTGTAGACACAACCGCGATTGAATTCCATTGACGCTAATCACCCCCCCTCTAGCGTTACAAAGGTCCTAACAAGTGGTATCAGAGCCCGGGGCTCTTCTACGGACTAACCGCCGAGAGTTGAAGAAGCTAGAGGGAAGAATATGGAATTTCAAGAAAAATTGGGTGACGACGTCAACATCCCACCTTCCTTCAACCGCGAACATTTCGCGTATTGGAAAGGTAGAATGCAATATTTTCTAATGACAAATATAGAAAATTGGTTTGCCGTGACTATAGGTTTTGATGCTCCGAGGAGAAAACGTAAATCCTCAAGATGAAGAGATGGACCGAGGAGCAACTGGAAAAATTCAAGACAACCGTTAAGGTAACAAAAATGCTAATTGATTTGATACCTAACGATATTTTGTCTAGATTAGGAAGCTATAGGGATGCCAAGGAATTGTGGAACAAGTTGATCAAGTTCCACGAAAATCCCGAATCGGTCCAAGAAGATTCGGAAGAGGAGGAGACCGAAGAAGAGGCTCATCCTCAAGTGAAAGTGAGGAATCGGGAGGAAGTGAGAGTCAACTTCGGATCGGAAGAGGAAATAGAAGAAGAGGATAGACCATCTTCTACACCGGAGCAACCTCAAGAAGAAGCTTCAACATCTGCCAAGATGAAGAAGCCCAAAGTCCAATTCGGTCTCCACCATCCACTAGGTAACTCAAGCAATTTAGTTTTAAATAAAAACATATTATGTGCTTTGAGTGTAGGGAGTATGGGCATTACAAGAGCAAATGCCCAAGAGGATCAAGAAAGCTCCTCCGGCACCTAAAAGTCAACAAAAGTCAAAGGACCGGTTCTCCAAGTCTAAAGAGCAAGGAGCAAGTCATTTTGCTTCAAAAGTGTAAACGGGCATTACCAAAATCAATGCCCTAGGGAGCAAGAAAGGGCCCAAGAAGGAGCATTACAAGTAGGGAAGCCACTAAGGCAAACCCTAAGGTATATTTAAATAATGCTCCGTCTAATTTAAGTATTAAAAAGCATGCTAGAACTAATTTTAGCAATTGTGGTATGTATCATAAAGAGCATGCTAGAAATAACAAACATATGTGTTTAGGAGCTAAGAATGTTCACCTTAAGAATAAGGAGAAATTTGGGACTAATGTCCTTAGAAAACAATACCTAAGAAATCTATTAAGAAAATCCAAGAACATCTAGGGTTTAATCCAAAATGGACTAGGCATTCGCCAAGAAAGTCCAATGCCCAAGAGTTAAATAAAAATTCTAAAATTGGGCAATTAGAATTAGAGAACCAAGCCTTGAGGTCAAGGCTTGAGAAACTTGAAAATACCTAAATAAGATACAAAATCAATCTAAAGGGTCTAATGGTCAAACTCCTAGGTCAAGAAGTCAAAGTCAACATCTAGGACCTAAGAGTCAAAAGTCAACCAAGGGCAAGAATGGTTTGGGTCACAAACCTAAGTGCAAGGTGACTTACCATAGTGTTCCGTTTGACTATGGGACACTAACTAGGTCTAGAAAGACCACGGTCAATGGGAAAGTCATTCCTATAGTTGACCAAGGTTTGTGCCTAGTGACCAAGGTTTCGAAGAAACCTAGGATGGCCACCAATAAGGTTGTTAGGAGGAAATACCTAAGTTTAACCTAGGCAAGACCAAATGACCAAGGCTAATAAGCCTAGGAGGGTCATTAGGAAGGTATCTAGGAGGTTATCCCTAAGGAATACCTAATGAACCTAGGAGCTCGAATCGATTTTGGATTCCTAAGGCGTGATTGATTCACGCTAAGATGGGTTTAGGGTGTGCCAACCTTGATTGGATGGGTAGTTAACTCAACCATAATAAAGGTGGCACTTTAAGGTTACTTTCAAGGTTATGGTTACTTTGGAAATATCCTTGAGTTTTAATTTCAAAGAATTTTAGGTTGTGTCAATATATATCTTGAAAACATGAAAATCAATAAAATTGACACTATCTAGATTTAGAGGTCATAGTGTGTACTTTTGATTATTGGCACACTTGGGAAGGTCATGTATCAAGAAATGTGTGGTTAAGATGTAAAGGTAATATCTAGAGTGATACTCAAGTGCCACACAACTTGATGTCTTGTATTCACCATGCTTCATATGTTTTACCATATGTTTGCATGAAATGAATGTCTAGGATAGATTACATCTCACAAAACAAGTCTTTTACCTTGATTGTGTATTTCAACACTTAGAAAGGGTGAGATGTTAGGTTTTGGAAATCAATGAATGTTAATGTTTGCAAAAATGAAATAAAACATTAAAATACATGAACAAATACATAAATAAAAGTATAACATCAATACATTCAAGATACAAGATCTAACGTGATAAAATGGAACAATTAAGATGATAAAATCGAGATTTTCTGATTTTCAGAACTGGAACACTGTAGCACGATACGATACGGTCATCAGTCGAGTGCTAGCTCCATGACTCGACTGATCGACCATCACGATCATGATGATCCATCACCGATCGATGGTATCGTTTCACCGAGGCCGAAGGCCATCGGTCGAGTGCTCGACGGCCGAAAGTGATATGCACATCGCTTGATCGATGAGCAACATCGATCGATGCTCTGCGTAACGCGTTACGAAGGTTCAATCATATCGGCCGATCGGACGATCGATCACGCTTAAACCGATGTTAAACGCTATCACGATCGATGCTCCACATCACGATCAATCGTGTTAAAACGCGAACCGCTAGGGTTGGCATTTCACGCCAAAGCTTCTTCCTCCTTCGATCTCCGATCGCCGTCTCCCTCTCCGACCAGCTCTTCCGGCGTGTCAACCTTCCAAAGTCCTAGGTTGATAAGCATGTCTCTCCCCTTCCTTTGTTTTGACCTATCTTGGAGCACTGGTTCACGCGATTTAGGGGTTATTGTCTTTGTTCCGTTTAGGGTTCCGTTGAAGCTTTCTGACTTTTAAGCGATCCTCGGAACTCTTGAGTCTTCCCTCCGGACACACATGGCGCCTAAGTAACGATTCCTCTTCCGAGCCCTAATTTTCATTTCCATTACAATGTAGGTTTATCTAATCGCGTATTGTTGCCATTGCATTGCATATCATCACATTACATTCATAATAGGAGAGCCCGTAGGAATGATCCATCCGAGAGTGAATCTCGGTTGTACCAACCTATGTTGGTTAGGTACATAGATAGGAATTTTTTCGATAGGCATTGTAGTGACGTCATGGAACTCATTGCATACTACAATTTGATGAAGATCGTCTTGTGCACGCATCCAATCAATGATGACCTTATTAAGGAATTCTATCAAAACCTTAAAAAGGTAGATGACGACCCTACATACACTACTCGCATTGCAAAACGCGATTTAAGTTCACTCTGCACATCGGAGTTTCTCGAGTGTAGGCCGTCAAATGATACCTTTATCTTCTACCCTACCATGGACTTTCCCTACCTGAGCCTTTTGCCCATATCACTATGGAGTCCATGCATGAGCGCATTTTTGGTTATCCACGTCCACCGGCCCAAAACCTATTTTCTATCACTGAGTTGTCTGCACCTGACAATGTCCTTTATAAGGTCATTGTTGGGTGTTTTCTGCCCATTGTCACTCGGGGTCTGGCTAAGATTCGGCCTCCCCATCTCTTTCTTCTATATGCCATGCGTCTTCAGTTAGACATAAACTTTGCATTGAACATCTTCCATTGCATTGTGCACTTCACTTCCCCTGTACAAGGGAAAGTGCATATGCCATTTGGACATATCATCACAGCATGGCTCGACTCCGTAGGCATTAACATCCATAGGGGCTCTCTGCGACAGCTATCGGAAGTGTACGACTGTATATCAGTTCGTAACTTCTCCTTAGCGAAGCTACGGATGGGCGCTGGACAGATGGAGTTGGCGCCACGACCACCCGAGCGCCTGAGCGCCTCCTCCGCCGCCCGAGAGATGCGATGAGGGGCAGCGAGATCACGGACACCTCGATGAGGATGACGGATGCCAGCCAGACACATCGTAGTAGTCCATCGATTCGTCGTGGCGGTGAGTCGGTTGAGATTATCGGCGATCGGTTCCTCGGTAGAGTTATTGGCGAGCGAGCGGCTTTTGCTGCGTCTCGATAGGATGGAGGAGACCGAGGCGCATAAAGCGGATCGCGCGATATGCTAGAGATGATCTGAACTGGACTCTCGAAGTCAGCGGCAACCTCCATCGCCACCTCCTCCTGCGGACGATTAGAGGATATTGTTTTTGTAGTTGTCAATGTTTGTAGTAAGATTGAGCTTAGCCAATCTTCTTTTGATTATAAAGACAAATTTAAGTTTAAATGAAATCCTTATTTCTGAAAAATCTTGTGTGTATGAATGAATATTTGTATAATTGTATTGCTACCATATGCCATGTCATGACATCATGTTTATTCTTAATCATTTTATATGTCATGATTATGCTTTAGAATTAAGGATAAATGTCATGTGTCTTTTAGATCTCATCTTATGCCATGACATCATGATCATTGGCCACGTTTTAATAATACTATTATTTATGCCATGATCATACATTCATGCATTAACTTGATTAAAATTGATTTAAGGACTATGGCATGACTTGGAGTCCCAGTTATAAGGGAATCAAGTAGAGTTGCTTTAGAAAATGCATAAAACTCTAGATTAGGGAGAACAAAACCCACATCTCACATCTAATTGACATGTATGTGTATGTATACACCCTAAATACATGTGAGATGCTAGGATAATAGGTTAGGTTCAAGGTGCATCGGTAGTGCATCTAGATGAACTCAAACTTATTTTAATTATCACCAAAAATCATAAGGAAAGCTAATATACAAGCTATGTATATTTAGCCAATAAATTATGGTCCAAGATAAGGTTTGAAAACATTTTAAAATCATTTTGAAAAACCTTGGTGAAGTCTATCTTTCGATAGCAATCACCATTGATGAAGTTGATACAAAGTAGGGCCAAAACATTGTAAATTTCAATGTTCTTGAACTTTGTACCAATGTCACTATTTAATGGGTAAAATAATTTTCAAACATTTTCACCCATTGTATTGGTCATAAGTATTATACGTATCAAATTTCGTGATTTTTCGATAAACGTATAATTATTTATGATTTTTTGAAATTCATTTCTGATAACTGAAAATCGGATTAAGATTATCGATCGCTCTTGGGTGGCGGTCGATCGATGGGTATGGCATTGATCGTTATCCGACAGTAGTCGATCGCTAAGGCTGATTTTGGGTTGACAAGGTTTGTTTAACCCGAATTCTCTGATAAAGGTCCCTAACCACTCCTAACCCTAGGATATGCTTTGGGAAGCATTATGAAGGGTGAAAATTCATTGGATATGGATTTGGAGAGGTGTTAGGTCAAGGTATCAAATTGAGGTGGTGGAAAGTTCAATGTTGAATTTCCAACCTTAATTTTGATGATTTAGAGTTCCTATTGGCTTAGGGACTCCCCAAGGACATTGTTGGTGCAATGGTCAAGGGGGAGCAAGCCTTTAGGGGGAGGTATCCATCTTGGGATGATGGATGTGTTTTTCTCCTTGAAAAGGAGAAGTTATGGGAATGTTATCAATTTGGGAAATTGATGGATTTTTAGAAACCCAATTTGGAAATTGGGAGAGTGATTAGGATTGCCTCTCTTGAGTGATATGGGACTTATCACTAGGAAGATGGTAGGCATCCTAGGTATTTTTGAACCAAGGGGGAGATTGTAAGATCTCATTGGGACATGAGACATTGACCTCCTTGAGAGATAACCTTTTGATGTTAGTCAAAAGGGGAGAATGTTTGGGGAGAACATTTGGGATAATTGGTAAAGGATTTGAGTTAGTATTCTAACTCAATTATTTGTTTGGTTTTGTCAAACATCAAAGGGAGATTGTTGGTGCAATCGGCCCAGTCACGATTGACCCGGGACTCGAGTTTGGCTCGAGTGATGTTTTGATGTGTTTTGATGTTTCGACAAAACATATGACAATGTAATTGTCATTTGGTAAAGTCCAAGTCTTGAGTACTTGGCATGGAAAGTCCAAGTGGGACACTTGGCATTGGGAAAAGTCCAAGCATGGGTCTTGGCAATGTAAAGTCCAACATGGGTTGGCAAGGGAAAGTCCAAGCATGGTCTTGGCATTTGAGAAGTCCAAGCATGGTCTTGGCATGGAAAGTCCAACATGGGTTGGCATTTGAAGTCCAAGGATTGATATTGGCGGCGTAAAGTCAAGCGGTAGTCTTGGCCGGCATAAGTCCAATGGTTGGCGGCGTAAAGTCAAGCGAGTCTTGGCGGCGTAAGTCCAATGTGCCTTGGCGGTGTAGACACCGTTAGCATGACATAGCCGCCAGGCAGCACTGAAGGCTAGCGCGATGGATGAACAAGTCATGGATGACTTGGAGGATCCGAGGCGTGAGGTGATGGAGGTGACTAGAAGGCTTAGGTCTAGGCTAAGGGTGGTCTAGCAAGTATGGGGAACCATACTTGAGTTAAAACCTCATGTTTGAGGTGTGCCACGACCGGGTGCCATGTAGCGATCGGCCGACCAAGTCAACTAGGGTTTGATCATGCGGGTTATGGCCTAGCAGCTGATCGCCATAGGTTATCGATGGCTCGAGCTCAGCGATCGGCCCGATCGTCGATCGACCGGTGCTCGAATTCGACCACGTATCGGAGTCGAGACTCGACTGGTCGAGTGAGGACTCCATCAGTTGACTGATGGTCACAATCAGTCGACTGATGGTAGTTCCGTTGGACTTATCCAACGTGGAACTAGCCGTTGTCTCACGACAACAGTGGCATCACGATCGATGGACTCGATCGATCGGATCGATCGACTTTTTCCAAAGACAGTTGAAGCTATATATGGAGCTCGTGGTGGAAGAAAAAGGTATGGTTCTTTGAGGCGATTTGGGGGCGACGCAATTGTGGTCTCCAAGTGCTACTCGATCAACCAAGTGATCAAGCATTCAAAGAGCATTTGTAAAGTGTTTCCTTTACTTGTATTGCTTTGTATTTCACTATATTGCTTGTATTCATTTGATTATTGTTGTAATCATATTGTACGAGGTTTCTCCACCTCCGGATTGTTCCGAGAAGGAGTTATTTGATAGTGGTGTGTGATTGGCATCGCTAGGGCTCATTTGAGCCCGATCCGTGGAGTAGGAACCGTGCGGTTCCGAACCACGTTATATACTCGTGTTAGCGTGTTGTGTTTTCATTATTGTTATTGTATTATCTATATTCCACGCTGCTAACGAATTTGTAGACACAACCGCTTGAATTCCATTCGACGCTTAATCACCCCCTCTAGCGCGTTACAAAGGTCCTAACAAGTGGTATCAGAGCCTGGCTCTTCTACGGACTAACCGCCGAGAGTTGAAGAAGCTAGAGGGAAGAATATGGAATTTCAAGAAAATTGGGTGATTTACGTCAACATCCCACCTTCCTTCAACCGCGAACATTTGCGTATTGGAAAGGTAGAATGCAATATTTTCTAATGACAAATATAGAAAATTGGTTTGCCGTGACTATAGGTTTTGATGCTCGAGAGGAGAAAAGCAGCGAAATCCTCAAGATGAAGAGATGGACCGAGGAGCAACGGAAAAATTCAAGACAACCGCGTTAAGGTAACAAAATGCTAATTGATTTGATACCTACGATATTTTGTCTAGATTAGGAAGCTATAGGGATGCCAAGGAATTGTGGAACAAGTTGATCAAGTTCCACGAAAATCCCGAATCGGTCCAAGAAGATTCGGAAGAGGAGGAGACCGAAGAAGAGAGCTCATCCTCAAGTGAAAGTGAGGAATCGGGAGGAAGTGAGGAGTCAACTTCCGGATCGGAAGAGGAAATAGAAGAAGAGGAGAGACCATCTTCTACACCGGAGCACCCTCAAGAAGAAGCTTCGACATCCGCCAAGATGAAGAAGCCCAAAGTCCAATTCGGTCTCCACCATCGAACTAGGTAACTCAAGCAATTTAGTTTTAAATAAAAACATATTATGTGCTTTGAGTGTAGGGAGTATGGGCATTACAAGAGCAAATGCCCAAAGAGGATTAAGAAAGCTCCTCCGGCCTAAAAGTCAACAAAAGTCAGCAAGAAAGAGCAAGGAGCAAGTCATTTGCTTCAAGTGTCAACACTGGGCATTACTAAAATCAATGCCCTAGGGGAGCAAAAAGACCCAAGAAGGAGCATTACAAGTAGGGGAAGCCACTAAGGCAAACCCTAAGGTATATTTAAATAATGTCTGCCTAATTTAAGTAATAAAGCATGCTAGAACTAATTTTAGCAATTGTGGTATGTATCATAAAGAGCATGCTAGAAATAACAAACATATGTGTTTAGGAGCTAAGACTGTCCACCTTAAGAATAAGGAGAAATTTGGGACTAATGTCCTTAGAAAAACAATACCTAAGAAATCTATTAAGAAAATCCAAGCACATCTAGGGTTTAATCCAAAATGGACTAGGCATTCGCCAAGAAAGTCCAATGCCCTAGAGTTAAATAAAAATTCTAAAATTGTGCAATTAGAATTAGATAACCAAGCCTTGAGGTCAAGGCTTGAGAAATTGAAAAGACCCTAAATAAGATACAAAATCAATTTCAAGGGTCTTATTGTCAAACTTTTAGGTCAAGAAGTCAAAGTCAACAACTAGGACCTAAAAGTCAAAAGTCAACCAAGGGCAAGAAAGGTTTGGGTCACAAACCTAAGCCTAAGGTGGCTTACCATAGTGTTCCATTTGACTATGGAACACTAACTAGGTCTAGGAAGACCAAGGTCAATGGGAAAGTCATTCCTATAGTTGACCAAGGTTTGTGCCTAGTGACCAAGGTTTCAAGAAACCTAGGATGGCCACCAATAAGGTTGTTAGGAGGCAATCCCTAAGGTTTAACCTAGGTAAGACCCAAATGACCAAGGCTAACAAGCCTAGGAGGGTCATTAGGAAGGTATCTAGGGAGATTATCCCTAAGGAATACCTAGTTAACCCTAGGAGCTCAAATCGGTTTTGGGTTCCTAAGAGCGTGTTTGATTCACGCTAAGATTGGTTTAGGGTGTGCCAACCTTGATTGGATGGGTAGTTAACTCAACCATAATAAAGGTGACACTTTAAGGTTACTTTCAAGGTTATGGTTACTTTGGAAATATCCTTGAGTTTTAATTTCAAAGAATTTTAGGTTGTGTCAATATATATCTTGAAAACATGAAAATCAATAAAATTGACACTATCTAGATTTAGAGGTCATAGTGTGTACTTTTGATTATTGGCACACTTGGGAAGGTCATGTATCAAGAAATGTGTGGTTAAGATGTACAGGTAATATCTAGAGTGATACTCAAGTGCCACACAACTTGATGTCTTGTATTCACCATGCTTCATATGTTTTACCATATGTTTGCATGAAATGAATGTCTAGGATAGATTACATCTCACAAAACAAGTCTTTTACCTTGATTATGTATTTCAACACTTAGAAAGGGTGAGATGTTAGGTTTTGGAAATCATTGAATGTTAATGTTTGCAAAAATGAAATAAAACATTAAAATACATGAACAAATACATAAATAAAAGTATAACATCAATACATTCAAGATACAAGATCTAACGTGATAAAATGGAACAATTAAGATGATAAAATCGAGATTTTTCGATTTTGAATGAAATCGGACATCATCGATCGTAATCTTATCGATCGATAACATTGTAGCACGATACGATACGATCGGCCATCGACCAGTGCTAGCTCCATGACTGATCGATCGACCATCGGATCGATGATGGTCCATCGGTTGGTGGTATGCTTCACCGTAGAAGGCCATCGGTGAGTGCTCGGCGAGCGATCAGTGATATGCACATCGATCGATGAGCAACATCGATCGATGATAGCACGTTCACGGAAGGTTCAATATGATCGGCCGAGCCGGATCGATCATTCACGGCCTCGGTAAACCCGAATAAAGCTATCATCGATCGATGCTCCACATCGATCGGCCGAATCGTTAAAAAGCGCGAACGCTAGGGTTAGGCGTTTCACGCGACGAACCTTCTTCCTCCTTCGATCTCCGATCGCCGTCTCCTCTCCAGGCCGGCTCTTCCGTGTCAACCTTCCAAAGTCCTAGGTTTGATAAGCATGTCTCTCCCTTCCTTTGTTTTGACCTATCTTGGAGCACTAGTTCACGCGATTCGTTCGGTTACGTATTGCTGTCTCGTTTAGGAGATTCGTGAGCTTCGTGACTTTGGCGATCTCGCTCTTGAGTCTTCCCTCGGCACACACATGGCGCCTAAGTAACGATTTTCTTTCGAGCCTAATTTTCATTTCCATTACAATGTAGGTTTATCTAATCGTGTATTGTTGCCATTGCATTGCATATCATCACATTACATTCATAATAGGAGAGCAGTAGGAATGATCCATCAGAGTGAATCTCGGTTGTACCAACCTATGTTGGTTAGGTACATAGATAGGAATTTTTCGATAGGCATTGTAGTGCGTCATGGAACTCATTGCATACTACAATTTGATGAAGATCGTCTTGTGCGCATCCAATCAATGATGACCTTATTAAGGAATTCTATCAAAACCTTAAAAGGTAGATGGCGACCCTACATACACTACTCGCGTTGCAAAGCGCGATTTAGAGTTCACTCTGCGATCTGCGGAGTTTCTCAGTGTAGGCCGTCAAATGATACACCTTTATCTTCTACCCTACCATGGACTTTCCCTACGAGCCTTTTGCCCATATCACTATGGAGTCCATGCATGGCGCATTTTTGGTTATCCTCGTCCAGGCCCCAAAACCTATTTTCTATCAGCGAGTTATGCACGACAATGTCCTTTATAAGGTCATTGTTGGGTGTTTCTCCATTGTCACTTTCGAGTGCATCTCTTTCTTCTATATGCCATCGTCTTGATTAGACATAAACTTTGCATTGAACATCTTTCATTGCATTGTGCACTTCACTTCCCACTGACAAGGAAAGTGCATATGCCATTGGACATATCATCACAACATAGGCTCGACTCCGTAGGCATTAACATCCATAGGGGCTCTCTGCGGCGCTATCGGAAGTGTACTGGATATATCGATTCGTAACTTCTCGCCTTAGCTTCTGGATGGCGGAGGCGAGATGGAGTTGGCGCCACGACCACCCGAGCGCCTGAGCGGCCTCCTCCGCCGAGATGCGATAGAGGGCAGCGAGATCACGAACACCTCGATGAGATGACGGATCTTGCGTGACACATCGGCCTGGTAGTCCATCGATTCGTCGTGGCCTGAGTCGATTGAGATTATCGTGATCGGTTGACTCGGTGAGAGTTATTGGCGAGCGGCGGCTTTTAGCCGCGTCTCGATAGGATGGAGGAGACCGAGGCGTAGAGCGACATCGTAGCGATATGCTAGAGAATGATGCGAACTGGACTCAGTCGGCAGCAACCTCCATCGCCACCTCTGCGGACGATTAGAGGATATTGTTTTGTGGTTGTCAATGTTTGTAGTAAGATTGAGCTTAGCCAATCTTCTTTTGATTGTAAAGACAAATTTAAGTTTAAATGAAATCCTTATTTGAAAAATCTTGCATGTATGAATGAATATTTGTATAATTGTATTGCTACCATATGCCATGTCATGACATCATGTTTATTCTTAATCATTTTATATGTCATGATTATGCTTTAGAATTAAGGATAAATGTCATGTGTCTTTTAGATCTCATCTTATGCCATGACATCATGATCATTGGCCACGTTTTAATAACACTATTATTTATGCCATGATCATACATTCATGCATTAACTTGATTAAAATTGATTTAAGGACTATGGCATGACTTGGAGTCCCTTATAAGGAATCAAGTAGAGTTGCTTTAGAAAATGCATAAAACTCTAGATTAGGAGAACAAAACCCACATCTCACATCTAATTGACATGTATGTGTATGTATACACCCTAAATACATGTGAGATGCTAGGATAATAGGTTAGGTTCAAGGTGCATCGGTAGTGCATCTAGATGAACTCAAACTTATTTTAATTATCACCAAAATCATAAGGAAAGCTAATATACAAGCTATGTACATTTAGCCAATAAATTATGGTCCAAGATAAGGTTTGAAAACATTTTAAAATCATTTTGAAAAACCTTGGTGAAGTCTATCTTTTGATAGCAATCACCATTGATGAAAGTGATACAAAGTAGGGCCAAAACATTGAAATTTTCAATGTTCTTGAACTTTGTACCAATGTCACTATTTAATGGGTAAAATAATTTTCAAACATTTTTCACCCATTGTATTGGTCATAAGTATTATAATATCAAATTTCGTGATTTTTCGATAAACGTATAATTATTTATGATTTTTTGAAATTCATTTTCGATAATCAAAATCGGATTTTGATCAATTCTCTTGGGTGGCAATGATCGATAGTGATCGGTATGATCATATCGATCGTAGTCGATCGCCAAGGCTGATTTGGGTTAAGGTTTGTTTAACCCAGATTGTCTGATAAAGGTCCCTAACCACTCCTAACCTAGGATATGCTTTGGGAAGCATTATGAAGGGTGAAAATTCATTGGATATGGATTTGGAGAGGTGTTAGGTCAAGGTATCAAATTGAGGTGGTGGAAAGTTCAATGTTGAATTTCCTTAATTTTGATGATTTAGAGTTCCTATTGGCTTAGGGACTCCCCAAGGACATTGTTGGTGCAATGGTCAAGGGGGAGCAAGCCTTTAGGGGGAGGTATCCATCTTGGGATGATGGATGTGTTTTTCTCCTTGAAAAGGAGAAGTTATGGGAATGTTATCAATTTGGGAAATTAATGGATTTTTAGAAACCCAATTTGGAAATTGGGAGAGTGATTAGGATTGCCTCTCTTGAGTGATATGGGACTTATCACTAGGAAGATGGTAGGCATCCTAGGTATTTTTGAACCAAGGGGGAGATTGTAAGATCTCATTGGGACATGAGACATTGACCTCCTTGGAGAGAAAACCTTTTTGATGTTAGTCAAAAAGGGGGAGAATGTTTGGGGAGAACATTTGGGATAATTGGTAAAGGATTTGAGTTAGTATTCTAACTCAATTATTTGTTTGGTTTTTGTCAAACATCAAAAAGGGGGAGATTGTTGGTGCAATCGGCCCAGTCACGATTGACGGGACTCGAGTTTGGCTCGGTGATGTTTTGATGTGTTTTGATGTTTCGACAAAAACATATGACAATGTAATTGTCATTTGGTAAAGTCCAAGTCTTGAGTACTTGGCATGGAAAGTCCAAGTGGGACACTTGGCATTGGGAAAAGTCCAAGCATGGGTCTTGGGAATGTACAGTCGATCAAGGGTGGGCATGGGAAAGTCCAAGCATGGTCTTGGCATTTGAGAAGTCCAAGCATGGTCTTGGCATGGAAAGTCCAACATGGGTTGGCATTTGAAGTCCAAGGGGATTGATATTGGCGGCGGAAAGTCCAAGCGGTAGTCTTGGCAGCATAAGTCCAATGGTTGGCGGCGTAAAGTCCAAGCGAGTCTTGGCGGCGTAAGTCCAATGTGCCTTGGCGGTGTAGACACCGTTAGCATGACATAGTGTGAGGCTAGCGCGATGGATGAACAAGTCATGGATGACTTGGAGGGATCCGAGAGGCGTGAGGCTGATGGAGGTGGCTAGAAGGCTTAGGTCTAGGCTAAGGGTGGTCTAGTAAGTATGGGGGAACCATACTTGAGTTAAAACCTCATGTTTGAGGTGTGTCGATCGGCCCGGTGCCATGTGGCGATGGACCAAATCAACTAGGGTTTGACTACGGGTTATGGCCTAGCGATCATTGCCATAGGTTGGCGGATCGGCGATCGATGGCTCAGCGATCGTGATCGTGATCGGTCGATTGGTGCTCGAAATCGGCCCGCGAGAATGGGTCGAGACTCGGTGTCAGTGAGGACTCCATCGGTCGTGATGGTCTGTCGATCGGTGATGGTAGTTCCGTTGGACTTATCCAACGTGGAACTAGCCGTTGTCTCACGACAACGATGGCATCGATCGTGATGGTCTCGATCGATCGGTGATCGACTTTTCGGCCTGAGTTGAAGCTATATATGGAGCTCGTGGTGGAAGAAAAAGGTATGGTTCTTTGAGGCGATTTGGGGCGATTCTGTCACGCAATTCAGGGTCTCCAAGTGCTACTCGATCAACCAAGTGATCAAGCATTCAAAGAGCATTTGTAAAGTATTTCCTTTACTTGTATTGCTTTGTATTTCACTATATTGCTTGTATTCATTTGATTATTGTTGTAATCATATTGTACGAGGTTTCTCCACCTCCGGATTGTTCCGAGAAGGAGTTATTTGATAGTGGTGTGTGATTGGCATCGCTAGGGATCATTTGAGCCCGATCCGTGGAGTAGGAACCGTGCGGTTCCGAACCACGTTATATACTCGTGTTAGCGTGTTGTGTTTTCATTATTGTTATTGTATTATCTATATTCCGCTGCGCTAACGAATTTGTAGACACAACCGCGGTTGAATTCCATTGACGCTAATCACCCCCCCCCTCTAGCGTTACAAAGGTCCTAACAATTTATACATTGGACGTATCCAATGACATATTCAATATTGAAGCGAGCAACAAGCATGCTCGAAAAGATAATCAATTAGCCTCCTATATGTGGCATTGTCGTCTTGGCCATGTAGACAAGAAACGCATGTCTGAATTACACCGATGTTGAATTCTTGGCCATGTAGACAAGAAACGCAAGGCTATACCACCCTTAGCCTAGACCTAAGCCTTCTAACCACCTCCATCAGCCTTACGCTTCTCGGATACCTCCAAGTAATCTATGACTTGTTCATCCATCGCGCTAGCCTTTAGGTGCTTCCATCGGCTATGTCATGCTAACGGTGTCTACACCGCCAAGGCACATTGGACTTACGCCGCCAAGACTTCGCTTGGACTTTACGCCGCCAACAATTGGACTTATGCTGCCAAGACTCCACCCTTGGACTTTATGCCACCAATATCAAACCCCTTGGACTTCTCAAATGCCAAGACTCAAGCTAGGACTTTCCCTTGCCAACCCATGTTGGACTTTCCATGCCAAGACACATGCTTGGACTTCCCTTGTGTCAAGTACTCAAGACTTGGACTTTTCCAAATGCTAAGTGTCCCACTTGGACTTTCCATGACAAGTACCCATGACTTGGACTTTTCCTTGCCAAGACCAATGCTTGGACTTTCCCATAATCACATGGTCAACCCTAGTCAACCATCAAAGTCTCCCTCAAGTCAAACTCAAGTCTGGTCAATTATAACCTAAGTCGATTGTATAAATAATCTCCCCAAAGCATTAACCGACATCAATGTCAAACATACTATGTCAAACCACTTTGTCAAACATCAAAACATCACTCGAGTCCAACTCGAGTCTGGTCAATCGTGACCTGGGCCGATTGCACCAACAATCTCCCCCTTTTTGATGTTTGACAAAACAAACCTTGAGTTAGGCCCCTAACTCAAATTCCCTTATCAATATTCCAAATTGGTAATTTAACCTTCTCCCCCTTTTTGACATACATCAAAAAGGTTATCTCTCCAAGGAGGTCAATGTCTCATGTCCCAATTGTAGATGATTTGACGCTGCTAGAGGGGGGTGAATAGCGGGTGTTCGTTCGTAGATGGAATTTGATCGTGATCGTGTCTATAATTTCTTTAGCGCAGTGGAATAGAGATAATGAAAGCAATAAGGAAATATACAATCACACACGAACACGATGATATAACGTGGTTCAGAACCTTAAGGTTCCTACTCCACGGATCGAGCTCTACGAGCTCTAGTGATGCACACGCAAACACTAATAAACACTCCTTCTCGGAACAATCCGGAGGCGGAGAAACCTCGTACAGGATGATTACAACAATAATCAAAAGCTACAAGCGAATACAATGAAATACAAAGCAAAACTAGTAAATAAAAACACTTTACAAATGCTCTTGAATGCTTGATCGCTAGGTTGATCGAGTAGAACTTGGAGACCCTGAATTGCAGCAGCAACTCGCCCCAAATCGCCTCAAAGAAACCTTAGTTTTTCTTCCATCACGAGATCCTTATAAAGCTTCAACCTGTGTTGGAAAAAGTCAATCAGTCGACTGATCGGGACCATCAGTCGACTGATGCCACTGTTGTCGTGAGACAGCGGCTAGATCCACGTTGGATAAGTCCAACGGAACCATCATCGCTGATCGATTGCGACCATCGATCGGATGGAGCTCCACTGATCGCAATGAAAGTGAGACTCTATTCTGGTCAACCGCCGAGCATCACGCCCGATCCCATGATCACGATCGCTCAACGGCGATGCTAGGCCACTTCCCGAAGTCAAACCCTAGTTGACTCAGGCCAGTCGACTGCCATATGGCACCAGTCAACTGGCACACCTCAAACATGAGGTTTTAACCCAAGTATGGTTCCCCCATACTTGCTAGACTACCCTTAGCCTAGACCTAAGCCTTCTAGCCACCTCCATCAGCCTCACGCCTCTCGGATCCCTCCAAGTCATCCATGACTTGTTCATCCATCGCGCTAGCCTTCAGGTGCTTCCATCGGCTATGTCATGCTAACGATGTCTACACTGCCAAGACTCCGCTTGGACTTTACGCCGCCAACCATTGGACTTATGCTGCCAAGACTACCGCTTGGACTTTACGCCGCCAATATCAATCCCCTTGGACTTCAAATGCCAACCCATGTTGGACTTTCCATGCCAAGACCATGCTTGGACTTTTCCAAATGCCAAGTGCCCATGACTTGGACTTTCCTTGCCAACCCATGTTGGACTTTCCATTTGCCAAGACCCATGCTTGGACTTTCCATGCCAACCCATGTTGGACTTTCCATTTGCCAAGTACCCAAGACTTGGACTTTTCCTATGACAATTACATTGTCATATGTTTTTGTCGAACATCAAAACATCACTCGAATCAAACTCGAGTCCTGGTCAATCATGACCTGGGCCGATTGCACCAACAATCTCCCCCTTTTTGATGTTTGACAAAAACCAAACAAAACATTGAGTTAGAAAACTAACTCATATCACTTACTAATTATCCCAAATTGGTAATCTTAAACCTTCTCCAAATGTTCTCCCCAAACATTCTCCCCCTTTTTGACATACATCAAAAAGGTTATCTCTCCAAGGAGGTCAATGTCTCATGTCCCAATGAGATCTTACAATCTCCCCCTTGATCTCAAAAATACCTAGGATGCCTACCATCTTCCTAGTGATAAGTCACATATCACTCAAGAGAGGCAATCCTATATACTCTTCCAATTTCCAAATTGGGTATCAAAATCCCATTTTCCTCCTCATGAGGAAAAATACCATTCATCATCCCATGATGAATTCCTTCCCCTAAAGGCTTGCTCCCCCTTGACCATTGCACCAACAATGTCCTTGGGAAGTCCCTAAGCCAATAGGAACTCTAAGCCATCAAAATTAAGGTTAGAAATTCAACATTGAACTTTCCAACACCTTAAAATTGATACAAACCATAAACACTTCTCCTAATCCATATCCAATGGATTTTCACCCTTTATCATGCTTCCCAAAGCATATCCTAGGGTTAGGAGTGGTTAGGGACCTTAACCGTAGCTGAAATCGGGTTAAACAACCTTGGTTACCCCGAAATCAGACTATCAGTCGAGTGATTCAGAGATCAGTCGACTAATATATCATCGATCACCACCCAGGCGCAAAATCCGATTTTCAGTTATCAGAAACAAGTTTTGAAAAATCATAACTAATTATACGTATATCGAAAAATCATGAAATTTGATACGTATAATACTTATGACCAATACAATGGGTGAAAACTATTTGAAAATTACTTTACCCATAAAATATCGAGATTGATACAAAATCTAAAAATGACTAAAAACTTTAAAGTTTAAGCTCACTTTGTATCAATCTCATCAATGGTGATTGCTATCAAAAGATAGGCTTCACCAAGGTTTTTCAAAATGATTTTAAAATGTTTTCAAAACCTTATCTTGGATCATATTCTTTGGGCTCTATGTACATGACTTGTACACAAGCTCTCCCAATGATCCACCAATAGAATTAGATGAGTTTTAGTTCATCTAGATGCAAAAACTATGCACCTTGAACTTAACTCATATCCTAACATCTCACATGTATCTATGGTGTATAAATACACATACATGTCAATTAGATGTGAGATGTGGGTTTTATTCTCCCTAAACTAGGGTTTCATGCATCTTCTAAAGCAGCTCTACTTGATTCCCTTATAAATGGGACTTCAAGTCATGTCATTGTCCTTAAATCAATTTCAATCAAAGTTTTCTTAAATGCATGAATGATTATGGTATTAATGATAATATAAATAAACACATGCTCATAATCATGATGTCATGGCATAAGATGAAATCTAAAAACACATGACATTCAATCTTACATCCCAAACATAATCATGACATATAAATGATAAAAATTAATATGATGTCATGACATGACATATGGCAAACAAAGCATGGCAAATAAAATATATAGGTATAGTAATACCTAAATTTTAATATTAATTGCCATTTGATATAATTAAGTATATTTTGCCATATTATAATCAATCTCCCTAGTGTGTCAAAAACCCAAAATGGCACACTGACCTCTAAACCTAAATTGTGCCAATTTAATTGATTTTTCTTAATTTCAAAAATGCATTAGCACATCTTAAAATCTTTTAGGATATTGATTCAAATCTATTTCCAAGGTAACCATAACCTTGAAAATATCCTAAAGTGTCACCTTTACAATGGTTGAGTTAACTACCCATCCAATCAAGGTTGGCACACCCTAACCCATCTAGTGTGAATCAATCACGCTCTTAGGAACCCAAAACCTACTTGAGCTCCTAGGGTTAATTAGGTATTCCTTAGGGATAACCTCCCTAGATACCTTCCTAATGACCTTTCTAGGCTTATTAGCCTTGGTCATTTTGGTCTTGCCTAGGTTAACCTTAGGGATTGCCTCCCTAACAACCTTCTTAGTGGCCACCCTAGGTTTCTTCGAAACCTTGGCCACTAGGCACAAACCTTGGTTAACTCTAGGGATGACTTCCCCATTGACCTTGGTCTTCCTAGACCTAGTTAGTGTTCCATAGTCAAATGGAACACTATGATAAGTCACCTTGGACTTAGGTTTGTGACCCAAACCATTCTTGCCCTTGATTGACTTTTGACTCTTAGGTCCTAGATGTTGACTTTGACTTCTTGACCTAGGAGTTTGACCATTAGACCCTTTAGATTGATTTTGTATCTTATTTAGGGTCTTTTCAAGTTTCTCAAGCCTTGACCTCAAGGCTTGGTTCTCTAATTCTAATTGCCCAATTTTAGAATTTTGATTTAGACCATGGGCATGGTTCTTCCTAGGCATATGCCTAGTCCATTTAGGGTTAAGGCCTAGATGTTCTTCTATTTTCCTAATTGATTCTCTAGGTAAGATATTTTTAGGGACATTAGTCCCAAACTTCTCCTTATTCCTAAGGTGAACCTTCTTAGCTCCTAAACAAATATGTTTGTTATTTCTAGCATGCTCTTTATGATAAATAGCAAGAGAATTGAAACCCTTAGCATGATTTTGCCTATTAACTAAAAAGGATGCATTATTAAAATTTACCTTAGGGTTAGCTTTGGAAGCTCCCCCTACATGTGTAGCTCCCTCTTGGGTCTTCTTCTTCCCCTTAGGACATTGATTCCTATAATGTCCTTTTGCATTGCATTTGAAGCATATGATGTGCTCCTTGCTCTTGATACTTGGGGAACCGGCGTCCGTTGACTTTTGTTGACTTTTAGGTGCCGGAGGAGCTTTCTTGACTTTCTTTGGGCACTTACTCTTATAATGCCCAAATCCCCTACACTCAAAACACATAATGTTATTTTTATTTTGAATTGAGGTGTTTGAGTTACCGATGGTGGTGGAGACCAGAATTGGACTTTGGGCTTCTTCATCTTGACCGGATGTCGAAGCTTCTTCTTCTCGATGTTCCGGTATGAAGGTTCTCTCCTCCCCCTCAATCCTTGAGGTGGATGCTTCTTCCACTTCCTCCACCTCTTCCGACCCGGAAGTTGACTCCTCACTTTCTTGTGAGGATGATGATGATTCTTCTTCGGTCTCCTCCTCTTCCAAGTCTTCTTGGACCGATTCGGGATTGTCGTGGAACTTGATCAACTTGTTCCACAACTCCTTGACATCCCTATAGCTTCCTAATCTAGACAAAATGTCGTTAGGTATCAAATTAATCAACATTTTTGTTACCTTAACGGTTGTCTTGAACTTTTCCCGTTGCTCCTCGGTCCATCGCTTCATTTTAAGGATTTCGCCGTTCTTTCCTCTTGGAGCATCAAAACCTATAGTCACGGCAAACCAATTTTCGATATTTGTCATTAGAAAATATTCCATCCTACCTTTCCAATATGCGAAATGTTCGCGGTTGAAGGAAGGTGGGATGTTGATGTCGTCACCCAATCTTTCCTCGAATTCCATATTCTTCCCTCTAGCTTCTTGACTCCGGGTTGTTAATCCGTAGAAGAGCCCCGAGCTCTGATACCACTTGTAGAATATTGTAACGGCTAGAGGGGGGGTGAATAGCGGGTGTTCATTCGTAGATGGAATTTGATCGTGATCGTGTCTACAATTTCGTTAGCGCAGCGGAATATAGATAATGAAAGCAATAACGAAATATACAATCACACACGAACATGATGATATAACGTGGTTCGGAACCTTAAGGTTCCTACTCCATGGATCGAGCTCTACGAGCTCTAGTGATGCACACGCAAACACTAATAAACACTCCTTCTCGGAACAATCTGGAGGCGGAGAAACCTCGTACAGGATGATTACAACAATAATCAAAAGCTACAAGCGAATACAATGAAATACAAAGCAAAACTAGTAAAGAAAAACACTTTACAAATGCTCTTGAATGCTTGATCGCTAGGTTGATCGAGTAGCACTTGGAGACCCTGAATTGCAGCAGCAACTCGCCCCAAATCGCCTCAAAGAAACCTTAGTTTTTCCTCCATCACGAGATCCTTATAAAGCTTCAACCTGTGCTGGAAAAAGTCGATCAGTCGACTGATCGGGACCATCAGTCGACTGATGCCACTGTTGTCGTGAGACAACGGCTAGATCCTTTTGGATCGAGAAGCGTCGCTAGAGGGGGGGTGAATAGTGATCGTAAATCTTTCGTCGAATTCGTTCGTTGAGACACAAGTAAATAAGTAAGCACAGAGGAAAATAAAATGACACGTTTATTTTACTTGGTTCGCAACCCAGCGGTTGCTACTCCAAGGCCCTAACGGTCCTAGACCACGTACGGAGGGCAAAGCACTATAACGTCTCCTCCTCATTGGAGGTAGGAGACAACGATCACAAAATCCGGGAATACGAGGATGAGGCAACAAGCCTACCTCACCTCGTTACAAATAAAAACAATGAATACAATATTAAAATAAATTACTAGATGTTGCTGCCGACGAAGAAGACCTGAGGTTGTCGTCGCGTCGGCGTTATGACGGTGTTGGAGCGTTGGCGTTGTAGGAGCACTTGATGAATAATCTTGATGTGATTTGAAGATGGAATCCTCCCCTCCTTTTATAGATTTTGGCCTATGAATTTGTCTCCTCTTTTTTCGGAACGGATCACGAAGTTGTCCAAAATTTTATCACGGCGGTCACAAACGTTATCCGCTTTGACCTAGCGCAAAGGTCGATTTCGCCGCCATCACCAATCGATGCCTCTCATCGATCGATGATACGATCGATCGATGCCTCATCATCAGCGATATGATAATAAATGTCGCCTAATGTCCAATGATCACCGCCACTTCCCGCAGAAGAGGTTAGCTCAAAAAATGATAAATGTGATGGTTTCCAACCGTCCGATCTCAACCTAGACCTTCCACAGGAAGTCTTAGTCGGATCGTCGACTGAGGTCATCCCCGTAAAGAGGACACGACCTTACCATCTCTCACACACACGAGCTTACCTCGATACTTAATTTGTAGCTCTCGCTTTCGGCCTTCCACTCGATTCCTTCGGCTCCCTCCGAAGTCACTCGAGTGTCGCCCGACTACCGCGGCTTCCTTCGGGTGTCGCTAGCCTTCAGCTCTAGCTTTAGTACTTTTCTGCACACTCGATTTAGCTCGTGAGATAACGATGTAAACTTAACTTTGTGTCTTTGCCATAATCAAAACACAAGTTCGATTATCTGGTGCCCCTGCACCAACAATCTCCCCCTTTTTGATCTATGGCAAACCAACACAAAGTTAAGGGAAATTAAAGCATAAAACAAGTATAGTAAATGATGAATGTCATTTTCAAAAACTCCCCCTTAACCCAAGGTGAGTTTTGAAAGAGATACTTTATTGTTCAAAATTAAATAAATGTTGTGTTATTCCCCCTTAACTTTCGCTCTTCGCCCCCTTTTGCCATAAATCAAAACAAATGTTGGGGTTTGTTTTGTAAAAATGAAGTTTGTTATATAAAATAGGGGTTTAAAGACAATATGGTATATGCATGCATCAAGATAAATCAACTATGAGTCCAAACATGCGTCTAGCAATAGTTAGATAGATTGGTTCGAGGTGTGTCTCTCTGCACCAATAATCTAAAGGTTTATAATATAACCCTTAGGGTTAGTTTGCTTTCCCCCTTAGTCAAATATATGAAGTATAAGAGATGTAGGGGGCGCTAAACTTTGGCCTAAAGAGTCATTAAGTACAATAGTTGAGAAAATAAGTAGTATTTTGAAGATTGTTTTAAGTATATTTCAATTATCCTTAACATCTACCCATTCTATGTGTTTCAGAATTTGTTCGCCTTATATGTTTTGTGAGATGATTTTTAAATTGATTAAAGATAGTCAACCTTGGGTTAGATTCGGATTTAACCTTTAGATCGTTAAGTAACTTTTTGAGAAACTGGCTTCCAGGTCGTGGCGAGGCACAGGGGCCTTCTTTGATCGGAACAATGACCACTTCCTTAGACAAAGCCAAATTCAAGAAAATATCACTTAAGTCACTTAGGGTTACTTCCTGGTCTAACTAGTTTAGGATACGACGAGGTAGCTTCAGCTAGTTCCACTCGATTCGTGCACCAAGCTAGATACGCCTTATCTAGCTCGAATACACGAGACTTTGTTTCCCTAACGTACTATCATCTCGCCGTCGATACTATGTTGTCAAGAGTTGACTAATCATTTACCCTATCTAGCCATTCTAAAATTAAAGTAAAATATGCAATGGTTTTGCTAAGTAAGGTATACTATTTTAGTGTTAGCTCCTGGACCATTGAACCAATATGGTCTATTCAAATAATGAACTTGAGCCTGAGGAATCCAATACTTATTAGTCCTTATATGTGAGTTCAATAAAACCTTTGGGACCCATGCTTGGACTCTTTGATGACTACGATTTACGATAGACATATAAGACCTATTCGTAGTCTTTGACTTAAATCCAGTCCGCTTTTATTGTACGGCTCTTTGGGTTCCAAGTAGTCGATTAAGGTTCTTAGATCCCAACGTGAACCTTTCCAACCTAGCCTCAACCTCTTGAACTTGGTCTTTCAAGAGAGAATTCTCCTCCTCAAGTTTTTCAATTTGAGTTGAGTTTCCCTCTTGAACTTGACTAGTTGAAGGGGTTAGAGTAGCCTCTTGCTTGAGGGTTTCAACCTCCTCAAGTAACGACTCAACCCTAGACTCGGACTTAGTTAATTTCCTATTAAGCATTTTAATTGTATTGTAAAGCGTACTAATTAAAGAGCGATTAACCTTGACTTTCCTTTTTGGTCCAGCTTTGAGTTTTCTCTCGATTCTCTCAAAATAATCTTCGGGGTCGGAGTCGGAGTTGTAGTTGGACTCGGCTTCGGATTCTGACTCGGACTCCTCCGTTCTTGCCATGTAAGCTATGTCTTCTCTGTTGTCCCAAGTTGCATGGAAGGCTTTCCTTACTCCCTTTTTCTTTTGGTTCTCATTCTTCAATTTCCTTCTTTCTTGTCGAACTATTCTCCGCACAATGTTGACTATTATGGCCTCCTCTTCGGATTCGGATTCGTCTTTGGGTTCAAGTTCATCTACTTGCTTAGTAGGTGGCTTCCTTCTTTGTCCTGCAAGTAGAGCAATACCACTCTCGGCCCGGACCACGTTAGTTTGCTCATGAAGTTCAAACTCGGAAAATAATTCATCTAACCTAGGCTTCGAAAGGTCCTTAGAGACCTTGTAGACATCGAACATGGATGCCCATAAGGTAGTCCTAGGGAAAGCATTTAAAGCGTACCTTATAAGGTCCCGGTTCTCTATGGTTTGCCCGATCGAATGAAGACCGTTGACGATATCTTGGATCCGCGCATGTAGTTGGGTGGCGGTCTCATGATCCTGCATCTTTAGATTGTACAATTTATTTAAAAGTAAATCTCTTTTACATACCTTAGCATCAGTCGTCCCTTCCTGTAAATCAATCAATTTGTTCCATAGGTCTTTGGCACTAATGAATGGTCCGATGCGGTTGAGTTCCTCCTTGGACAAGCCACATTGTAATATTTGGGTTGCTATTGCATCGGCTTCGATTTGCCTCTTGGTTGCATTTGTCCACTTGTTGAAATCTAAGGGCTCTCCTTGATCATTGGTGGGTAGAGCAAAGCCGGTTTGGATTATTATCCAAGTCTCGACTTGTGTTTTCAAGAAACACTCCATCCGACCTTTCCAATAACGGAAATCATCTCCGTTAAAGAATGGAGGTCGGGTGGTGCTATATCCCTCAATGTGAGCCATTAAGTATCTTGCAAAACACGAATAAAAACCAAAGGAAATTCCAAGACTTGGTCTTGGATTAGTAGTGTGGGAAATAAATAGGAAATAAACAGAATTAAATGAGAAAAAAAAACTAACAAAAACTAACAACTTACGACCTTCGATGCCCCCGAAAGGGTACTAGAAGTTGGATTTTGGGGCTGGAAATTGCTTGTTACGAGGGTAAACCCTCATAAAAAATGTAGATCTCTCAGAGAGCTTCGATTTGGTACGTAGATCGTTATGTGAGTCCACTTGTACGAAAAGTTGTGGCCGTTTTACCGTCGGCTACTCCAAGAGAGAAAAACTTGCAAGCACACAACCAAAAGAAACGTACCAAGACTTCGTCTTGGATTAGTAGTGCGGGAGGAAAAAAGACCTAAAAAAAATACGAATCGAAAAATACGAATGGAAAACCAAAACGTGCTAGATCGGTGGTTTCACCAAATCTTAGCGCCCCCGCTCTGATACCAATTGTTGGATCGAGAAGCGTCGCTAGAGGGGGGGTGAATAGCGATCGTAAATCTTTCGTCGAATTTGTTCGTTGAAACACAAGTAAATAAGTAAGCACAGCGGAAAAAAAATGACACGTTTATTTTACTTGGTTCACAACCCAGCGGTTGCTACTCCAAGGCCCTATCAGTCCTAGACCGCGTACGGAGGGCAAAGCTCTATAACGTCTCCTCCTCGTTGGAGGTAGGAGACAACGATCACAAAATCTGGGAATACGAGGATGAGGCAACAAGCCTACCTCACCTCGTTATGAATAAAAACAATGAATACAATATTAAAATAAATTACTAGATGTTGCTGTCGACGAAGAAGACCTGAGGTTGTCGTCGCGTTGGCGTTATGACGGTGTTGGAGCGTTGGTGTTGTAGGAGCACTTGATGAATAATCTTGATGTGATTTGGAGATGGAATCCTCCCCTCCTTTTATAGATTTTGGCCTCTGAATTTGTCTCCTCTTTTTTCCGAACGGATCACGAAGTTGTCCAAAATTTTATCACGAAGTGGCCGCGTCAAACGTTATCCGTTTTGACCTAGCGCAAAGGCTGATTCGCCATCACGATCGATGCCTCTCATCGCCGATCGATAATACGATCGATGCTCTCATCGACCAATCGATAATGCTTGATCGCCTAATGTCCAATAAATGATCGCTACCGCCACTTCCCTGCAGTAAGAGGTTAGCTCGAAAAATGATAAATGTGACGGTTTCCAACCGTCCGATCTCGACCTAGACCTTCCACAGGAAGTCTTAGTCGGATCGTCGCCTAAGGTCATCCCCGTAAAGAGGACACGACCTTACCATCTCTCACACACACGTGCTTACCTCGATACTTAATTTGTAGCTCTCGCTTTCGGCCTTCCACTCGATTCCTTCGGCTCCCTCCGAAGACACTCGAGTGTCGCCCGACTACCGCGGGTTCCTCCGGGTGTCGCTAGCCTTCAGCTCTAGCTTTAGTACTTTTCTGTACACTCAATTTAGCTCGTGGGATAACGATGTAAACTTAACTTTGTGTCTTTGCCATAATCAAAACACAGGTTCGATTATCTGGTGCCTCTGCACCAACAGATCCACATTGGATAAGTCCAACAGAACCATCATCAGTCGACTGATTGTGACCATCAGTCGACTGATGGAGCTCCACTGATTGCAATGAGTGAGACTCCATTCGCGGTCAACCATCGAGCATCACGATCGATCCCATGATCACGACCGCCTCCATCACCAATCGCCAATAGTGGCAACAATCGCTAGGCTACTTCAAATCAAACCCTAGTTGACTCGGGCCGATCGCCATATGGCACCGGTCGGCCGACCGCACACCTCAAACATGAGGTTTTAACCCAAGTATGGTTCCCCCATACTTGCTAGACCACCCTTAGCCTAGACCTAAGCCTTCTAGCCACCTCCATCAGCCTCACGCCTCTCGGATTCCTCCAAGTCATCCATGACTTGTTCATCCATCGCGCTAGCCTTCAGGTGCTTCCATCTGCTATGTCATGCTAACGGTGTCTACACCGCCAAGGCACATTGGACTTACGCCGCCAAGACTCCGCTTGGACTTTACGCCGCCAACCATTGGACTTATGCTGCCAAGACTACCGCTTGGACTTTACACCGCCAATATCAATCCCCTTGGACTTCAAATGCCAACCCATGTTGGACTTTCCATGCCAAGACCATGCTTGGACTTTTCCATGCCAAGACCATGTTGGACACACTGATATAACGTGGTTCGGAACCGCATGGTTCCTACTCCACGGATCGAGCTCTAAAGAGCCCTAGTGATGCACACGCACTCACTAATGATAAACACTCCTTCTCGACACAAGTCGGAGGCGGAGAAACCCCTTACAATAGATCTTACAACAGTAAGAACGAAATACAAGCAATATACAATGTAAATATGAAATACAAGTAAAGAAAAGACTTTACAACACTTGTTTTGATTGCTTGAATGCTTGGTTTCTTGCTTGCACTTGGAGACCTGATTTGCACCAACAAATCGCCCCAATAGCCCTCAAGAACCGGTTGGTTTTTCCTCCATCACGAGCTCCATATATAGCTTCAACTGTCTTTGGAAAAGTCTATCGATCGATCGGGACCATCGATCGACGATGCCACATGTCGTGAGACAACGGCTAGTTCCACGTTGGATAAGTCCAACGGAACTACCATCGATCGGCGATTGTGACCATCGATCGGTGATGGAGTCCTCACTCGACCGATCGAGTCTCGACTCCGATACGTGGCGAATTACTTCGTTCCAGTTTACGTATTGCTTCAGTCACCTTTTCAAGATGAAGTAGAAACAACAGTATGGCGAGCACGAGTATTTAAAAATACTTGATCGGAGCAATTCCAGCGACCGGGCACACCTCAAACATGAGGTTTTAACTCAAGCATGGTTCCCACTTAAGTAGACCACCCGCAGCCTGTAGACCATGCCTTCTAGTCACCTCCATCACCTCACGCCTGATCCTCCAAGTCATCCATGACTTGTTCATCCATCGCGCTAGCCTTCAGTGCTTCCGGCTACTATGTCATGCTAACGGTGTCTACACCGCCAAGGCACATTGACTTACGCCAAGACTCCGCTTGACTTTACGCCGCCAACCATTGACTTATGCGCCAAGACTACCGACTTTACGCCGCCAATATCAATCCTCGACTTCAAATGCCAACCCATGTTGACTTTCCATGCCAAGACCATGCTTGACTTCAAATGCCAAGACCATGCTTGGACTTTCCTTGCCAACCCATGTTGGACTTTACATTGCCAAGACCCATGCTTGGACTTTACCAAATGACAATTACATTGTCATATGTTTTTGTCAAAACATCAAAACACATCAAGACATCACTCGAGCCAAACTCGAGTCCTGGTCAATCGTGACCTGGGCCGATTGCACCAACAATCTCCCCCTTTTTGATGTTTGACAAAAACCAACCAAATCATTGAGTTAGAATACTAACTCAAATCCTTTACCAATTATCCCAAATGTTCTCCCCCAAACATTCTCCCCCTTTTTGACTAACATCAAAAAGGTTTTCTCTCTAAGGAGGTCAATGTCTCATGTCCCAATGAGATCTTACAATCTCCCCCTTGGTTCAAAAATACCTAGGATGCCTACCATCTTCCTAGTGATAAGTCCCATATCACTCAAGAGAGGCAATCCTATTAACTCTCCCAATTTCCAAATTGGGTTTCTAAAAATCCATCAATTTCCCAAATTGATAACATTCTCCCCTTCAAGGAGAAAAACACATCCATCATCCCAAGATGGATATCTCCCCCTAAAGGCTTGTAGGGAAATCTCGTATGCCAAATGGCATATGCGCAACGGAAAATAGGATCCCTTCCAAGTGATCCATGCGAAAGCAAACTCGTATAAAATAAATTTCTCTAAACCAAACCTATCTTATAGGAGAGGATTACCTTTGTTGCGTGCCCTTGTTAATCCCGCTTTTCCTTTCGGTTTGTTGGATCTTTAGCACGTTCAAGTGTCAGGTGCCTCTATCATGTATCCACGAGCACGCTCTTGTCTCACAAAAGGAAAACTAGAAGAGCTCTCCTTTACTTCTTGCTAGAGAAGTCCCTAAAGGAGAGGAAGAGAGGGAAAAGGAGAAAGGAAGAAGAAGACTCCTCTTCTTGCTAGCCTACACTCACAAAGCCACACAACCAAAGCTTCCACCAAGCTTCTCAAGCTCTCTCTCACAACCACACCACAATCACAATCCAAATGATGCTTTGGCCGGCCACTCCATGGGGCCTTTTATAGGGTTGGAAAAACCCTTTCACCTCCTACAATTTAATGCAATCCATTGCATTGAGACCCCTTTGTTTTGGCGGCCACTTAAGGAGACAAAAACCATTTTGTCCCCTTCCACCTTATCTAGCTTAGGTGGATGCTTAGGTGGCATGCTTATGTGGCATGCTTATGTGGCATGCTTATGTGGCATTCATGCATGTTGAATTAATCTTATTAATTCAATTAAGCTTATGTTATCATATTGAATTAATCTTATTAATTCAATTAAGCTTATGTTATCATATTGAATTAATCTTATTAAATCAATAAGGTAACATATTGAATTAATCTCATTAAATCAATTAGCTAAAATTCTCATTAAGCTTAAAGTCCAAAAACCATTTTGTACTTAAGCTTATTTCCAAATTATTCTAGTCAAACTAGAATACTCTAATTCCTCTAATTATCATGCTCTTTGTGTGTGACCTTATAGGCTCTCATAACGTTGGCAGTGGACCTAAACTCTTTTAGATACACAAGCAATGAGCGGCATCTAGCAATACATCATTGCTACCCAAGTTCTGAGATAAGTCAAGATCCGACTAACCTTTCCGTGACTACTATAATATATGGAGTGTCCTTCTATCCTTGATATCAGTTGATCAATGAGGCATAGGCCGTGTCATCCTCGATCAATCTATGTGTTTCTTGATCCTGAGTAAACTAACTCAAACAAATGAGCTCAATATCTCATATTGACTCATTCGAGCATGGCCATGCGTTTTAGTAGTTCTACTCAATCAAGGGGCCCACCGATATCACTCCCGTCATATGGAAGGGATAGATCTCATCTACATCACTCACATCCCTCCGCATAATTTGTTACATACCCGATGTCGCCTTTATGGTCCACCACTACGGGTGGACGTTTGTGATACCAAAGTACATAACTCCTTATGTAGGGAACCGTAGTGACTTGGTCTAAGGACTATTCATACCAATAGTCACATGAGAAAGTTTATGACACTCATATAACGATCCATGAAACTTTCTCATGGCGAATTGATTCGATATATATTCTCTAATATATACCCATGTGTCAACTTGATATCATATATCCATGACTTGTGAGATCAAGTCATCAATTGACCTACATGCTAGTCTTTATGTATTAATATTGCCCTTGCATATTAATACTGACTAGGAACATTTAGGAAAGTGTTCTCTCTGACCTCTCATAATCAATTACGCGATTGATGTCTTTGTAGATAAGAACCTACTTTTCTAGGGCATTATTATATTTAAATTAGCTGAGCAAGATGTAAATATAATAACCAATCCTTTGCCTTTATAGAATATGATACAAAATGTTCCCTATTCAACCATCACATGATTGGTTCTAGGGCTTTAACTAACAATCTCCACTAGCACTAGTACCAATCACTATGATATCTAATACCTAGTGACCTAGTGTGACCATCATGCTTCCTCGTACAAAGCCTTAGTCAATGGATCTGCGATGTTAGCTTCCCTTCGGTACTCTGCATATCCTCACATCTCCTCTATCGATGATCTCTCGAATGAGATGGAAGCGCCCGCGATATGTGTTTGGTCCGTGATGTGATCGAGGTTCCTTAGCTGCTGTAGCCCCATTGTTGTCACAATAGAGGTCTATTGGATCTGCAATGCTAGGAACTACCCCAAGTTCATTGATGAACTTGCAGGAGCCAAACACCTCCTTTCTTTGCATCGGATCGCAATATACTCGCTTCATTGTAGAATCGCAAGCGTGTCTGCTTTGAACTCTTCGACTCACGCTCCACCATTCGAGGCAAAACCGCGTACCCGATTGCGATCTATAGTCATCCTTATGCATTTGGAAGCTTGCATCACTGTAACCCTTCTGATTAGCTCCTCATTGCCTCGAATATCGGAAAATATTCTTTCGTTCTTCGTAAGTACTTAAGAATATTTTTGCTATCCGATGACTTTCACCTGGATCATGGTATCTACTCGTCATGCTCAAAGCATCACGAGGCGTCGGAGCAGTACAAAGCATGGCGTACATGATAGACCCTATAGGTGATGCATAAGGAATCTTATCCATGCGATCTCTCTCCTCCTTAGAAGAGGACATTGAGTCTTGAAAGACTCACACCATGTGATAAAGCGAGAAACCCTTTCTTAGAATTTTGCATAGCAAAACGATCTAGCACTTTATCAATGTATGTACTCGACTTAGGCCAGTAATCTTCTAGATCTATCTCTATAGATCTTGATGCCTAGAATATAGGCAGCTTCACCTAAGTCCTTCATCGAGAAACAATTCCCTAACCACATCTTCACAGACTGGAGTGAGGGAATATCATTTCCGATGAGAAGTATGTCATCTACATACAATACAAGAAATACAACTGTGCTCCCACTATTTCTCTTGTAGACACAAGGCTCATCTTCATTCTTGATGAAACCAAACTCTTTGATTGCATCATCAAATCGAAGATTCCAGCTTCGAGAGGCTTGCTTTAGTCCATAAATGGACCTTTGCAGTTTGCATACCTTTCCAGGATGCTTTGGATCTTCAAAACCCTCAGGTTGTGTCATGTACACATCCTCGAGTAGCTTTCCATTGAGCGGTTTTGACATCCATCTGCCAGATCTCATAATCATGGTAGGCTGCAATAGCAAGTATGATCCGAATGGATTTAAGCATCGCAACTGGTGAAAAGGTTTCTTCATAGTCAATACCATGAATTTTTTTGAATCCTTTAGCCACCAATCTACCTTTATAGGTATGCTTATTACCATCCATGTCAGTCTTTACTTTAAAGACCTACTTACACCCAATGGGTTTTACCCCTTCAGGTGGATCAACCAAAGTCCATACTTGGTTAGTGTACATGGATTCCATTTCGGATCTCATGGCCTCTAGCCATTTCTCGGAATCTGGGCTCATCATAGCTTCTTTATAGGATGTAGGCTCGTCAAGATTGATAAGCAATACATCACCGTTGTCAGTCAAGAGAAAAGAATATCTCTCGGGTTGACGACGGATCCTATTAGATCTACGAAGAGGTTGGTCTACTTGAGCAGTGTTTGCTCCACAACTCTTTGGGCAACAAATTCCTCATCCACAACACTTTGTGGTGCTGTTCATTTTCCATCGAAGCCTTAGTGTTATCATCATCTTGAACTTCTTCAAGATGAATTTTACTCCACTAGTATTTCTAGAAATAAATTCTCTTTCTAGAAAGATGACATTTTCTGCAACAAACACCTTGCCAAGTGTGGGATTGTAAAGTAATATCCCTTAGTTTCCTTGGGATATCCTACAAAATAACACTTATCTGATTTGGGTCCTAGTTTATCTGAGACTTGACGTCTAACATAAGCTTCACAACCCCAAATCTTTATAAAAGACATTTTGGGACTCTTCCCGGTCCATATCGTATATGGTGTCTTTTCTACGGCTTTTGATGGAACGCGATTAAGTGTGAAAGCGGCTATCTCTAGAGCTAAACCCCAAAAGGAAGTAGGTAGATCAGTCTGGCTCATCATTGATAGTACCATATCTAATAGAGTACGATTTCTCCTCTCAGATACACCATTCCATTGTGGTGTTCCAGGTGGAGTGAGTTGGGATATTATCCCACACTCAGCCAGGTGATCACGAAACTCTTGACTAAGGTATTCACCACCTCGATCTGATCGAAGTAGCTTAATACGCTTACCAAGTTGGTTTTGTACTTCATTCTTGAATTCTTGAATTCTTTGAACTTTTCAAAGGATTCTGACTTATGTCTCATCAAATATAAGTAGCCAAATCTACTCATATCATCAGTGAAAGTAATAAAGTACTTATAGCCTCCTCTGGCTTCGACATTGAAAGGGCCACATACATCAGTATGTATGAGTCCTAACAAATCCGTCGCTCTCTCGCCATGTCCACTAAATGGAGTTTTAGTCATCTTTCCTAAAAGACAAGACTCGCATACCTCATATGATTCAAAATCAAATGAGTCCAATAATCCATCTTTATGGAGTTGGGATATGCGTTTTTCATTTATGTGACCTAGGCGTGATGCGAGATATGTCCAGTTCAAATCATTCGATTTGAACCGTTTATATTCACGTTATAAATTGGGTTATCTAAATCTAGAACATAGAGACCATTCATAAGTGGTGCATTACAATAGAACATTTCATTTAAATAAATGGAACAACATTTGTCCTTTATTATAAAAGAAAAGTTTTTCTTGTCTAAACAAGATCTGAAATTATGTTCTTTGTTAATGCAGTACATAGAAGCACTCCTCTAGTTCTAAGATAAGCCCGTGGGCAAAGACAAAGAATATGTTCCTCTACACTGCAACTTTGCGCCATTGCCTACTCGTAGGTCCACTTCACCCTTTGCCATTATTCTACTATTTCTCAGTCCCTGCACATTAGTACAAATGTGAGATGCACATCCGGTATCTAATACCCATGTAGAAGAAATAGATAGATTAACTTCTATAACGTGTATACCTGAGGCAGAAGTCCCACTTCTCTTGTTCTTTACTTCCTCAAGGTAGACTTTGCGATTCCGCTTCCGGTGTCGATCTCACATGAGCGATCCCTTCCTTAGGTACTTTACCTTTACCCTTTGAAGTGGATGAATTGGCCTTGCCTTTGGCTTGGGTCTTACCCTTGCCTTTGCGCTTACCTTTGTTCTTCTTGACCATTAGTACATTACTAACTTTCTTCTTGAGATTTGGTTCAGCAGTTCTCAACATGCTGAGAATCTCAGGCAAAGGTTTATCAATTTCATTCATGTTATAATTCATGACGAATTGATTGTATGCGTCCGGCAACGATTGCAGGATAACATCGGTTGCCAATTCTTGGCTCAGTGGAAAACCTAGTCTTTCAAGGTTCTCAACGTACCCAATCATTTTGAGTACGTGAGTTCCTACAGGTGTTCCTTCTTGCATCTTGCATGCAAAAAGAGCCTTAGACACTTCAAAACGCTCGTGCCTAGATTGTCCTTGATATAGTTGTTTCAAATGCTCAACCATATCATAGGCATCCATGTTCTCATGTTGCTTCTGAAGCTCAGAGTTCATGGTGGCAAGCATAAGGCATGACACATCTAATGCGTCATCTTGATGCTTCTTATAAGCATCTTTTTCAGCACGAGTGGCCGTAGGGGCGGGTATCTCAGGGGTAGACTGCTCTAGGACATATAGTTTGCGTTCTTGCTTGAGGATAATCCTCAAGTTCCTATACCAGTCAAGAAAGTTTGCTCCATTGAGCTTGTCCTTCTCAAGGACAGATCGCAAGTTGAGGGGGTGTGTCGTGTTAGATGACATGGTGATCTACAACATTAAAATGCAAAGTTAAGTACCATACCTAAATCATTTAATTAGGCCTTTAATTAAATGAGGCTCCCACTAAATTCTCATAGCTACTATTTAGCTATAAATTTATATGGGATAAAGATCCACATCATAATTCGTCTTGAGTTAGCTTTGGCTAATCGCCCAAGACGTAGTATAATTAGGTAGGCAATCTTTTGCCAATTACATCTGATGTAACTCTTTAATAGCTTTGGTTAAGTTTTAGATTAGTTTAGTGTTTATTCCTAAACCAGCTTCCGGTGTGGCGAGGCACGAGGGCCTTCTTGGATATCGAACAACGACCACTTCTAAGACAAAGGCGATGTTAAATCACACAAAACTAATGTTAACACTTATGTTCAAAGCTAATATATGCCTCTACTTTCTTAACCAATTAAGAAAACACTTAATTAAGTCTTAACCAAGACTGATAGCGGGACATCACGATTGTCCACTCGCACCCCTCCAAGATAAAATGCATTGCTTTGCTTTGGCAAACCCAATAACAAATGATCGAGGAAGTAGTGAGTACCAACTTTGGTAGGCATATAGTTTAGACTTATTAAGAAATAAACATGTATCATATACATATTAGCATACATCACATATAAGCTAAACTAATCATGCATCACATACAAGCTAAACTAACATGCATCACATACATATTAAACTAACGTGTCATGGTTATGGCCCTTATTCCACAATCTTCTCAAGCCAATGAAAAGATTGATTGGTCAACCTAGGGATAGCATCTTCTCCTAAGTGCTTCCTTTTGGTTGTCTTGTGTGTTGACTTCCTCCTTGTAACCTCATTTTCCAATGGACCCTCCATCCTTGTTTTGTACATTACAAAAGGAGAAATACTCGAGTTACATTCGAGTCTAAAACTAATTTTACAACAAGAATATTAGGAGAAAGGCACGACCACATGAGCCGTATTAAAATTACAACACACAATCACAAACTTTTTGGGACTAGGCCATAACCATGCACCATGTCATTTTAACTTTTGAAAGACATTGGATATTTTATTATGTTTGAAAATTTGCTAATGCAATTATCAACTCATAATAAAATTTATCCTACTTCTATATCACATATAAAATAGAAAACCTATTTTTATCGATCTTTCATAAGTGGATCTGATACCCTTTGTAGGGAAATCTCGTATGCCAAATGGCATATCTTGCGGAAAATAGGATCCCTTCCAAGTGATCCATGCGAAAGCAAACTCGTATAAAATAAATTTCTCTAAACCAAACCTATCTTATAGGAGAGGATTACCTTTGTTGCGTGCCCTTGTTAATCCCGCTTTTCCTTTCGGTTTGTTGGATCTTTAGCTTGCGTTCAAGTGTCAGTGCCTCTATCACGTATCCACACGAGCAGCTCTTGTCTCACAAAAGGAAAACTAGAAGAACTCTCCTTTACTTCTTGCTAGAGAAGTCCCTAAAGGAGAGGAAGAGAGGGAAAAGGAGAAAGGAAGAAGAAGACTACTCTTCTTGCTAGCCTACACTCACAAAGCCACACAACCAAAGCTTCCACCAAGCTTCTCAAGCTCTCTCTCACAACCACACCACAATCACAATCCAAATGATGCTTTGGCCGGCCACTCCATGGGGCCTTTTATAGGGTTGGCAAAACCCGTTCACCTCCTACACTTTACTGCACTCCCTTGCATTGAGACCCCTTTGTTTTGGCGGCCACTTAAGGAGACAAAACCATTTTGTCCCCTTCCACCTTATCTAAGCTTAGGTGGATGCTTAGGTGGCATGCTTATGTGGCATGCTTATGTGGCATGCTTATGTGGCATTCATGCATGTTGAATTAATCTTATTAATTCAATTAAGCTTATGTTATCATATTGAATTAATCTTATTAATTCAATTAAGCTTATGTTATCATATTGAATTAATCTTATTAAATCAATAAGGTAACATATTGAATTAATCTCATTAAATCAATTAGCTAAAATTCTCATTAAGCTTAAAGTCCAAAAACCATTTTGTACTTAAGCTTATTCCCAAATTATTCTAGTCAAACTAGAATACTCTAATTCCTCTAATTATCATGCTCTTTGTGTGTGACCCTATAGGCTCTCATAACGTTGGCAGTGGACCTAAACTCTTTTAGATACACAAGCAATGAGCGGCATCTAGCAATACATCATTGCTACCCAAGTTCTGAGATAAGTCAAGATCCGACTAACCTTTCCGTGACTACTATAATATATGACCGTGTCCTTCTATCCTTGATATCAGATTGATCAATGAGGCATAGACCGTGTCATCCTCGATCAATCTATGTGTTTCTTGATCACTGAGTAAACTAACTCAAACAAATGAGCTCAATATCTCATATTGACTCATTCGAGCATGGCCATGCGTTTTAGTAGTTCTACTCAATCAAGGGGCCCACCGATATCACTCCCGTCATATGGAAGGGATAGATCCCATCTACATCACTCACATCCCTCCGCATAATTTGTTACATACCCGATGTCGCCTTTATGGTCCACCACATTACGGGTGGCGTTTGTGATACCAAAGTACATAACTCCTTATGTAGGGAACCGTAGTGACTTGAGTCTAAGGACTATTCATACCAATAGTCACATGAGAAAGTTTATGACACTCATATAACGATCCATGAAACTTTCTCATGGCGGAATTGATTCGGTATATTTTCTCAAATATATACCCATGTGTCAACTTGATATCATATATCCATGACTTGTGAGATCAAGTCATCAATTGACCTACATGCTAGTCTTTATGTATTAATATTGCCCTTGCATATTAATACTCGACTAGGAACATTTAGGAAAGTGTTCTCTACAGCCTCTCATAATCAATTCTGCCAATTGATGTGCTGTAGATAAGAACCTACTTTTCTAGGGCATTATTATATTTAAATTAGCTGGCACAAGCAAGATGTAAATATAATAACCAATCCTTTGCCTTTATAGAATATGATACAAAATGTTCCCTATTCAACCATCACATGATTGGTTCTAGGGCTTTAACTAACAAGGCTTGCTCCCCCTTGACCATTGCACCAAAAATGTCCTTGGGAAGTCCCTAAGCCAATAAGAACTTTAAACCGTCAAAACTAAGGTTAGAAATTCAACATTGAACTTTCCACACCTTAGAATTGATACAAACCCTAAACAACTCTCCTAATCCATATCCAATAGATTTTCACCCTTTATAATGCTTCCCAAAGCATATCCTAGGGTTAGGAGTGGTTAGGGATCATAACCGTAGCTAATATCGGGTTAAACAACTTTTGGTTACCCCGAAATCAAGCTATCGATCCAACTCTGTCGACTACCAATGATGATGTGTCCATCACCGACCGCACGGCAACACGATCGAGTGATAAAGCGCTGATCGAGTCCAACATCGCCATCGATCGCTTGTAGAAGCGATCGATAATCAAAACCTGATTTTCAGAAATCAGAAATGAGTTTTGAAAAATCATAACTAATTATACGTATAATGAAAAATTACGAAATTAGATACGTATAATACTTATGACTAATACAATGGGTGAAAAATGTTTGAAAATTATTTTACCCATTAAATAGTGACATTGGTACAAAGTTCAAAAGCATTGAAATTTTCAATGTTTTGGACCTACTTTGTATCAACTTCATCAATGGTGATTGCTATCAAAAGATAGACTTCACCAAGGTTTTTCAAAATGATTTTAAAATGTTTTCAAACCTTATCTTGGACCATAATTTATTGGCTAAATATACATAGCTTGTATATTAGCTTTCCTTATGATTCTTTGTGATAATTAAAATAAGTTTAAGTTCATCTAGATGCACTACCGATGCACCTTGAACCTAACCTATTATCCTAGCATCTCACATGTATTTAGGGTGTATACATACACATACATGTCAATTAGATGTGAGATGTGGGTTTTGTTCTCCCTAATCTAGGGTTTCATGCATTTTCCTAAGGCAACTCTACTTGATTCCCTTATAAATGGGACTCCAAGTCATGCCATAGTCCTTAAATCAATTTTAATCAAAATATCTTAAATGCACAAGTGATATGGCATTAGAAATGATATAGATAAACACATGCTCATAATCATGATGTCATGGCATAATATGAAATCTAAGAACACATGACATTTAAATTAATCCTAAACAATGTCATGACATGGTATATGATAGCAATACAATTATATAAATATTCATTCATACACACAAGATTTTTCAGAAGCAAAGATTTCATTTAACTTAAAATTTGTCTTTTACATTCAAAATGGAGATTGGCTATGCTCAATCTCACTACAAAAATGACAACAAAAAAAAATCTAATATCCTCTAATCGTCCGCAGGAGGTGGTGGCGGAGGCGACTCGAGTCGAGCCGCATCATCTCTAGCATATCGAGCTGATGCTGCTCTATGCGGCCCTGGGACTCCTCCATCCTATCGAGACGTGCGCTGAAGGATGCCTGGCCTGCCAGTATCTCTGACAGCCTAGAGTCCACCGACTGCTGATAATCCTGAAATCTGGACTCCAGCCGGCCACGATGGTGATGGACCAAGCTCGATGTGTGTCTGGCATCGTCATCCTCATCGATGGACTCTGCATCCTCGTGGTCCTCGCCGCCTCTGGGTGGCGGAGGGAGGCCGCGCTCAGGTGGTGGTCGTGGCGCCAACTCCATCTCGATGCCCATCCGTAGCTTTCGCTAATGAGAATTCTGACGATATCTGATCATTACACCTCCGATAGCTGTCGCAGAGAGCCCCTATGGATGTTGACGCCTACGGAGTCGAGCCATGCTGTGATGATATGACCAAATGGCATATGCACTTTCCCTTGTACAGGGGAAGTGAAGTGCACAATGCAGTGGAAAATGTTCAATGCAAAGTTTATGTCTAACTGATGACGCATGGCATATAGAATAAAGAGATGAGGAGGCCGAATCTTGGCCAGACCCCGAGTGACAATGGGCAGAAAACACCCAACAATGACCTTATAAAGGACATTATTATCAAAAACTCGGTGATAGGAAATAGATTCTGGGCCAGTGGACGAGGATAACCAAAAATATGCTCATGCATGGACTCCATAGAAATGTGGGCAAAAGGCTCAGGTAGAGGAAAGTCCATGGTAGGGTAAAAAATAAAGGTGTCGTCTGAAGGCCTACACTCGAGAAACTCCTGCAGTATCACAGGAGTGAACTCTAACTCGCGTTTTGCAACGCGAGTAGTGTATGTCATCCACCTTTTTAAGGTTTTGATAGAATTCCTTAATAAGGTCATCATTGATTGGATCGTGCACAAGGCGATTTTCATCAAATTGTAGTATGCAATTAGTTCCATGACGTCACTACAATGCCTATTGAAAAATTCCTATCGATGTACCTAACCAACATAGGTTGGTACAGCAGATTAACTCTCGGATGGATCATTCCTACGGGCTCTCCTATTATGAATGTAATGTGATGATATGCAATGCAATGGCAACAATACACGATTAGATAAACCTACATTGTAATGGAAATGAAAATTAGGGCTCGGAAAGAAAAATCGTTACTTAGGCGCCATGTGTGTGCCGGAGGGAAGACTCAAAAGTTGCTGAGGATCGCCGGAAAAGTCACCGGAAAGCTTCAGCCGCCGGAACCCTAAACGGAACAAGAGTAATAAACCCTAAATCGCGTGAACTAGGGCTCCAAGATAGGTCAAAAATGGAAGAGGAGAGACATGCTTATCAAACCTAGGACTTTGGAAGGTTGGCACGCCGGAAGAGCTGGTCGGAGAGGGAGACGGCGATCGGAGACCGAAGGAGGAAGAAAGCTTTCGTCGCGTGAAACGCCGAACCCTAGCGGTTCGCGTTTTAAAAACATGATTCAGTCGACTGATGTGGAGCATCAGTCGACTGATGGCGGTTTATTACCGGTTTCAGCCGTGATCGATCCGGCTCGGCAATCATTGCGAACCTTACGTAACGCGTGCTACGGTAGCATCGATCTGATGTGCACATCGCTCATTCGTCGAGCACTCGTGATGGCCTTCGGCCTCGGTGAAACGATACCATCGATCGGTGATGGACCTCATCGATCGTGATGTTCGATCGATCGAGTCATGGAGCTAACACTTGGGCGTATCATATCGCTTTATTAATTATTCCATTTTATCACGTTAGATCTTGTATTTCGAGTGTATTGATGTTATACTTTTATTTATGTATTTGTTAATGTATTTTAATGTTTTATTTCATTTTTGCAAACATTAACATTCAATGATTTCCAAAACCTAACATTCACCCTTTCTAAGTGTTGAAATACACAATCAAGGTAAAAGACTTGTTTTGTGAGATGTAATCTATCCTAGACATTCCTTCCATGCAAACATATGGTAAAACATATGAAGCATGGTGAATACAAGACATCAAGTTGTGTGACACTTGAGTATCACTCTAGATATTACCTTTACATCTTAACCACACATTTCTTGATACATGACCTTCCCAAGTGTGCCAATAATCAAAGGTACACACTATGACCTCTAAATCTAGATCGTGTCAATTTTATTGATTTTCATGTTTTCAAGATATATATTGACACAACCTAAAATTCTTTGAGATTAAGACTCAAGGATATTTCCAAAGTAACCATAACCTTGAAAGTAACCTTAAGGTGCCACCTTTATTATGGTTGAGTTAACTACCCATCCAATCAAGGTTGGCACACCCTAAACCCATCTTACCGTGAATCAATCACGCTCTTAGGAACCCAAAATCGATTTGAGCTCCAAGGGTTAATTAGATATTCCTTAGGGATAACCTCCCTAGATACCTTCCTCATGACCCTCCTAGGCTTATTAGGCTTGGTCATTTTGGTCTTGCCTAGGTTAACCTTAGGGATTGCCTCCCTAACAACCTTCTCAGTGGTCATCCTAGGTTTCTTCGAAACCATGGCCAATAGGCACAAACCTTGGTCAACTCTAGGAATGACTTCCCCATTGACCTTGGTCTTCCTAGACCTAGTTAGTGTCCCATAGTCAAACGGAACACTATGGTAAGTCACCTTGGACTTAGGTTTGTGACCCAAACCATTCTTGCCCTTGGTTGACTTTTGACTCTTAGGTCCTAGAAGTTGATTTTGACTTCTTGACCTAAGAGTTTGACAATTTGACCCTTGAGATTGATTTTGTATTTTGTTTAGGGTCTTTTCCAATTTCTCAAGCCTTGACCTCAAGGCTTGGTTTTCTAATTCTAATTGCCCAATTTTAGAATTTTTATTTAACTCTTGGGCATTGGACTTTCTTGGCGAATGCCTAGTCCATTTTGGATTAAAACCTAGATGTTCTTGGATTTTCTTAATAGATTTCTTAGGTATTGTTTTTCTAAGGACATTAGTCTCAAATTTCTCCTTATTCTTAAGGTGAACATTCTTAGCTCCTAAACACATATGTTTGTTATTTCTAGCATGCTCTTTATGATACATACCACAATTGCTAAAATTAGTTCTAGCATGCTTTAAATTAGATGGAGCATTATTTAAATATACCTTAGGGTTTGCCTTAGTGGCTCCCCCTACTTGTGATGCTCCCCTTTGCCCCTTCTTCTTCTTCTTTGGGCATTGACTCCGGTAATGACCCGGTAGTCGGCATTTGAAGCAAATGACATGCTCCTTGCTCTTTTGTCTTGGAGAACCGGCGTCCGTTGACTTTTGTTGACTTTTAGGCACCGGAGGGGTTTTCTTGATCCTCTTTGGACATTTGCTCTTGTAATGCCCATACTCCCTACACTCAAAGCACATAATATGATTTTTGTTTGAAAATAAAGTGTTTGAGTTACCTAGGGTGGTGGTAGGTGCCGGAGTTGAATTTTGAGCTTCCTCATCTTGATCGGATGTTGAGAGCTCTTCTTGAGGTTGCTCCGGTGTAGAGGATGGTCTCTCCTCCTCAATCCTAGAAGTAGATGCTTCTTCCACCTCTTCTACTTCTTCTTTCTCCGATTCGGAAGTTGACTCCATCTCAACTTCCGATTCCTCACTTTCACTTGAGGATGAACTCTCCTCATGGTATCTTGCCAATTTTTTCCATAGCTCCTTGGCATACATGTAATCCCCTAACTTGCACAAAACATCATTAGGGATTAAATCTTCCAAAAGTTTCGTTACCTTAACTTCGGTCTTGAGCTTTTGGCGTTGCTCTTGGGTCCACTTTTTCAATTTTAGGACATTCCCCTTCTTATCCCTAGGGGGTTCAAGACCTTCAATGAGGATGAACCAATCCTCTATGTTCATCATCAAGAATGTTTCCATTCTTGCTCTCCATGCCGGAAAATCTTCTGGATCTTATGGAGGTGGAGTGTTGATTTCCCATACAAGCTTGTCTTGGAATTCCATCTTCACCATCTAGCCTTTCACCTTAGCTCCCGGTTGTTAATCCGTAGAAGAGCCCTGGGCTCTGATACCACTTGTTAGGAATCGTTGGAATAGCTAGAGGGGGTGAATAGCGTAGATGAAATTCGCTCGCGTTTGTGTCTACAATTTCGTTAGTGTGCAGCGGAAATAGAAATAATAAAAGCGATAACGAAATAGACAACAAGCTAACACACTGATATAACGTGGTTCGGAACCGCACGGTTCCTACTCCACGGATCGAGCTCTAAAGAGCCCTAGTGATGCACACGCACTCACTAATGATAAACACTCCTTCTCGACACAAGTCGGAGGCGGAGAAACCCCTTACAATAGATCTTACAACAATAAGAACGAAATACAAGCAATATACAATGTAAATATGAAATACAAGTAAAGAAAAGACTTTACAACACTTGTTTTGATTGCTTGAATGCTTGGTTGCTTGCTTGCACTTGGAGACCTGATTTGCACCAACAAATCGCCCCAATAGCCCTCAAGAACCGATTGGTTTTTCCTCCATCATGAGCTCCATATATAGCTTCAACTCAGGCCGAAAAAGTCTATCGCCGATCGATCGGGACCATCACGATCGATGCCATCGTTGTCGTGAGACAACGGCTAGTTCCACGCTGATAAGTCCAACGGAACTACCATCACCAACCGATTGTGACCATCATCACCGACCGATGGAGTCCTCATCGACCAATGAGTCTCGACTCCATTCTCGCGGTCGAATTCTCGAGCACCACGATCCGATCGACGATCACGATCGCTGAGCCATCACGACCGCTAACCTATGGCGTCGATCGCTAGGCCATAACCCGCAAAACCCTAGTTGATCGGTCCGGCCGATCGCCACATGGCACCAATGACCGGGCACACCTCAAACATGAGGTTTTAACTCAAGTATGGTTCCCATACTTGCTAGACCACCCTTAGCCTAGACCTAAGCCTTCTAGTCACCTCCATCACCTCACGCCTCTCGATCCTCCAAGTCATCCATGACTTGTTCATCCATCGCGCTAGCCTTCAGTGTGCTTCGGCTGGCTATGTCATGCTAACGGTGTCTACACCGCCAAGGCACATTGGACTTACGCCGCCAAGACTCCGCTTGGACTTTACGCCGCCAACCATTGGACTTATGCTGCCAAGACTACCGCTTGGACTTTACGCCGCCAATATCAATCCCCTTGGACTTAAAATGCCAACCCATGTTGGACTTTCCATGCCAAGACCATGCTTGGACTTCTCAAATGCCAAGACCATGCTTGGACTTTCCCTTGCCAACCCATGTTGGACTTTACATTGCCAAGACCCATGCTTGGACTTTTCCCAATGCCAAGTGTCCCACTTGGACTTTCCATGCCAAGTACTCAAGACTTGGACTTTACCAAATGACAATTACATTGTCATATGTTTTTGTCGAAACATCAAAACACATCAAAACATCACTCGAGCCAAACTCGAGTCCTGGTCAATCGTGACCTGGGCCGATTGCACCAACACGCTCCACCTTTTCCGTGCGTAAGCCACATAAAGAGATCCGAGCCGAGATATATCATTTTAATTTACATCCATCGATCTATACTCCACGAAGGAGTGTAAAAATAATCTAGATCGAAAGTAAACTAAAATGAGTGGCTAAACAATGTCGTATTTAATTACAAAAAATTAAATACTAATCTAGCCTTGTCAACCCCGAGGATTCAAATAATAAATATTTACACACATACAATCACATACACACATATGACCATAATAGTCTGATTTTATGTCTGCAACCAAAGAGTTAAACTACGCATATCCTACTATTATCCGACACATATAATATATGAAAAAGTGCATAAAAATTAACCGAATCCTAAACACACAAAATCGGAAACCGTGGCTCTGATTCCACTTGAAGGGAATTGCTTTGGAGGCTCATTGGCTCTCATGTCCCCGGATTAAAATTTTCACTAATGAAAAAACTAATCTGGATGGGATGAGTTTCCTAAGCACAACCATTTCATCGTCGTGCTAACAACTTGAGTGATCGCTTGAACAAACTAGTTGTTCAAGCAACCCAACTCTTCTAGTTGGTTAGCCGCGGAAGAGACGACGAACGGATTGCCGGTTTTTGTGTTTGTCTTCGGGGTCCATGATTATACAAATACATACAAATGCAAACTAGTATAATCAACACATACTAACATAAAGATAAGAACATGCAAAGATCAATAAAAGTTGTAAAACTTTTATACCTCTCGATCTTCTATCGTATGTCCTATCCTCCTCGTGGACGTCGTGTGGGCGAAGATCCTCCACGAGTAGAAGCCTCCTAGATCACGTTCTTCCTTTCCTTGCTCTATTCGAACAAAGAGAAGAACCAAACAAAGACTCCTTCTCCTTTCTAGAACCGGCCACCAAGCCAAGGGGCTTGATATAACCGCCGACCAAGGAGTAGCTTCTTGGGCGCCGGCCAACCTTGAGAAGAGTTGCCACCGGCCACCAAGGAGAAAGCAAGAGGGTGCCGGCCAAGAGCTCCAAGGATGAAACCTATCCCTTGTTTCCACTGGCCAAGGAGAAAAGGACGAAGGGAAGAGCGCCGGCAAAGGATGAGAAGAAGAAGAGGGGCGCCGGCCAAAACCCTAGGGAGAACAAAGCTTGCCGCCCACTTTTAGCCGCCCAAAACCCTAACTTCTCTAGGGTTTGTTGCCACCCACTTTAAGATAGGCAAAACCCTAATCCACAAGCATTAGTTGCCGCCCAAGCCTTAGCCCTCTATTTATAGAGTTGGGCTTAAGCCTCCTTTAATCTCCACCGTCAGATCTAGGGATTTAATCTCCACCGTCGGATCTAGGGTTTCATCCCAACCGTCGGATCTAGGGTTTCATCCCAACCGTCGGATCTAGGGTTTCTTCCCAACCGTCGGATTTAGGGTTTTATCCCAACCATCGAATTTAGGGTTTTATCCCAACCGTCAGATCTAGAGATCTAATCTCAACCGTCGATTCTAGAGTTTTGTTTTCCATCCTTGGATCTAGACTTCATGAGGATTATATTAGCCTACGTTAAGGACCATGAGGAGGAGTTGGATCTTGGCCACCCGATGGATCGGAACCACACAAACTTGATCCATCAATGATGTTCCATTCCACTAGAGGATCATCATTGAATTACCTCACCAACCCCTATAAATTAATATGGGCTCCATATATTATTTCTACATCCATCTCCCCGTGTTTAAGATATCGAATGTCCATCAATTAATTCATTTACTGACCATCAATTAATTAACATCTAACTCCTCGAGTAGTACCACTCAACCTTATCATCATGTTGACTAAGTCAACCAGCTGGGTTTACATGATGAACCTTATGAGCTCCTCAAGGGGACATCATCAACCTAATATATAGGACACGGTTTCCTCCTATAATCAACGACACACCATGTAAATAATATCATTTCCCAACTCACCGGGCATATTGATTTAATCCATCTAAATCTCACCCTATGGTAAATCAAAGAAATAAATACTAAGTACATGTGCCCGTTATTATATCGGGATTAAGAGCATGTACAACATAATATCCGAGGTTCGATTCAATTATGTAGTCAGCAATAAATTGAATCACCTCTATGTCGGTCCTGCTCAATACACCTAAGTGTACTAGTGTAACTTTATGTTCAAGACAAAACAATACCAAGCTACACTACAATCATGCCAATGGTTTGTCCAAAACCATCTTGGTTGTGAGCCTCTACTTATATTCTACAAGGGACTGATAACATGATCTTCTGTGTCACACCAAGCACCATGTTTTCTACAATGTAAAATATTAGAAAATATGCACACATATAATAAACATATAAAGTGCAAACAATGATCATGTGATTCTTATTTCAAAATAAAAATGTACATACAAGAAGAGCTAGGCTTTCAGTATACATTCCAACACCTTGGACTAGCCTTGAAGGACTAGAAGAGCATCAACTATTCCCCTTCAAATCGCCCAAGAAAACCCTTCTTTGGAGCCTTCCACGAACAACTGCTTTTATCCTCCATCGGGTTGGATTTCCGCCTGGCAGTCGACTGCCATAAGTCCCCAGTCGACTGCTAACACTGTAGCTGTGAGACAACGACTCAATCCACATTGGACAAGTTCCAACGGATCTCTTGGATGCCGATGCCGTAGTCGGATCGGATGAGCGTTTTGTGCTCGTGGTTGAACCATCGATCACATCATAATCGACCGATCGCTACTAATGAGCATTGCATCCGACACTTAGTCCCAAACTGGCAGTCGAACTCAAGTCGACACACGACAGTCGAACTGGCCATAATACTAGTCGACTGCCAACCTTAAAGATGAGGTTTTAACCCAATTATTATGTCCCCATACTTGCTAGACCACCCTTAGCCTAGACCTAAGCCTTCTAGCCACCTCCATCAGTCTTACGCTTCTCGGATCCCTCCAAGTCATCCATGACTTGTTCATCCATCGCGCTAGCCTTCATGTGCTTCCATCGGCTATGTCATGCTAACGGTGTCTACACCGCTAAAGCACATTGGACTTACGCCGCCAAGACTCTGCTTGGACTTTACGCTGCCAACCATTGGACTTTTGCTGCCAAGACTCCACCCTTGGACTTTACGCCACCAATATCAAACCCCTTGGACTTCTCAAATGCCAAGACTCAAGCTTGGACTTTCCCTTGCAAACCCATGTTGGACTTTCCATGCCAAGACCCATGCTTGGACTTCCCTTGTGCCAAGTACTCAAGACTTGGACTTTCCCAAATGCCAAGTGTCCCACTTGGACTTTTCATGACAAGTACCCATGACTTGGACTTTACCTTGCCAAGACCCATGCTTGGACTTTCCCATAATCACATGGTCAACCCTAGTCAACCATCAAAGTCTCCCTTGAGTCAAACTCGAGTCTGGTCAATTATAACCTGGGTTGATTATATAAACAATCTCCCCAAAGCATTAACCGACATCAATGTCAAACATCAATGTCAAACATACTATGTCAAACCACTTTGTCAAACATCAAAATATCACTCGAGTCCAAATCGAGTCTGGTCAATCGTGACCTGGGCCGATTGCACCAACAGTCCTGCTTATGTGAAGAAGACTGTTTCAGACAAATTGGATATTAATTCTGATAAATGTCTATTTATTGGATACCCTAAGGAAACAAGGGGTTACCAATTCTATCATCCTATGGAACAAAAGGTGTTTGTTTCAAGGCATGCTGTGTTTCTAGAGAAAGAGTTTCTCTTGCAAGAAAATAGTGGGAGTGTCGTTGAGCTTGAGGAGGCTCGAGAGACTCCAATAGACATTGATGAGATACCTGGTGAAGCACCACCACCGATAACTCATAGTGATAAGCCATCAGCTGGACCTATTGTGACACCACATCTTCGTAAATCTAGTAGAACACGTAACATTCCTGAGAGATATGAATTTCTCGTAAGTGAATCGAACGACGTGTTACTCATTGATGATGAGGAGTCTACAAGTTATGAAGAAGTCCTGAAAAGTTCAGAAAGGGATAAGTGGTTTAATGCCATGAAGTCAGAAATGGATTCCATATATGAAAATCAAGTTCGGAACTTGGTTGACCCACCTGAAGACACAAAGCTTATAGGGTGCAAGTGAGATTTCAAGAAGAAAATCGACATGGATGGTAATGTGATTACTTATAAGGCTAGACTGGTGGCGAAAGGATATCGTCACAAGCAAGGAGTTGACTATGACAAGACCTATTCACCTGTTGCTATGCTTAAATCCATTCGGATGCTTTTGGCCATAGCAGCTCATTATGATTATGAGATATGGCAGATGGATGTGAAAACAACTTTCCTTAATTGAAACCTACTTGAGGACGTGTATATGATACAACCTGAGGGTTCCACATTAATTGATAAAACCAAGGTATGCAAATTGTGATGGTCTTTATATGGACTGAAGCAAGCATCTAGGAGCTGAAATATCCGTTTTGATGAGATAATCAAAAAGTTTGATTTCTCACAAAATCCGGAAGAACCTTATGTGTATAAGAAGGTTAGTGGGAGTGCAGTCGTGTTCCTAGTATTGTATGTCGATGACATATTACTTATAGAAAACGATGTTTCTGTCTTACAGTCAGTTAAAATTTGGTTGTCCAAGATATTCTTCATGAAAGACCTGGGAGAAGCAACCTACATCCTCGGGATTAAGATCTATAGGGATAGATCGAAATGGTTGCTTGGTCTTTCATAGTCCACATATATAGACAGAGTGCTAAAGAGGTTTAGCATGTCGGAATCTAAGAAAGGTTTCCTTCCCATCAGGTATGGGATACACCTTTCGAAGTCTATGTGTCCACGCACAAAAGATGAGAGGATTTGCATAAGTAAGATTGCCTATGCATCCGCAATAGGAACTATCATGTATGTTATGTTATGTACGAGGCCCGATGTATCGTATGCTCTGAGTGTCATGTGCAGATATCAGTCTAATCCAGGAATGGATCATTGGTCGGCTGTTAAGACTATCCTTAAGTACTTAAGAAGAACTAAGGATGTGTTCCTAATATATGGAGAAGGTGACATGGTGATACGCGGGTATATGGATGCCAGCTTCCAGACAGACAAGGATGATTCTAGGTCTCAGTCTTGTTACGTGTTCACCATGAATGGAGGCGCAGTGAGTTGGAAAAGTTTCAAACAAGACACTGTTGCAGATTCTACCACAGAGGCAGAATACATTGCAGCTTTGGAAGCAGGAAAGGAAGCGGTTTGGATCGAGAAGTTCGTCTCTGAACTTGGTGTGGTCTCATCAACGATCCAAACATGTGCTTCACCACAATCATTTGATCAGAGAGATCATTAGTAGGAAGGAAATACAAATCGAGAAGATTCCCACTGAAAGGAACTTAGCGGATCCTTTAACTAAGGCCTTACCTCAAAGTAAGTTTGAGGGCCATGTTAGAGCTTATGGTATTGGATACCATGGCGATTGGCATTAGTCCAAGTGGGAGTTTGTTAGTGATATATGAGAGGTGTCCTAAGGCCATCGCCTTATGTTTGAACCATTTATATGATAAATGAAGATTCACTATTTGAGTATACATGTTTTCATGTATTTGATTAGATCTTAAACTCATTTACTGAATGTCCACGATACGATTCACAGCATGAGAGAATTGTTGGTGCAATCGGCCCAGGTCACGATTGACCAGGACTCGAGCTTGGCTCGAGAGATGTTTTGATGTTATACAAAAACATATGACAATGTAATTGTCATGGGAAAGTCCAAGCCTTGGGTCCTTGGCATGGAAAGTCCAAGTGGGACACTTGGCATTTGGGAAAGCCCAAGCATGGGTCTTGACAATGTAAAATCCAAGTCATGGGTACTTGGCATGGAAAGTCCAAGTGGGACACTTGGCATTTGGGAAAGTCCAAGCATAGGTCTTGGCATGGAAAGTCCAACATGGGTTGGCAAGGGAAAGTCCAAGCTTGAGTCTTGCCATTTGAGAAGTCCAAGGGGTTTTGATATTGGCGGCGTAAAGTCCAAGCGGAGTCTTGACGGCGTAAAGTCCAAGCGGAGTCTTGGCGGCGTAAGTCTAATGTGCCTTGGCAGTGTAGACACCGTTAGCATGACATAGCCGATGGAAGCACCTGAAGGCTAGCGCGATGGATGAACAAGTCATGGATGACTTGGAGGGATCCGAGAGGCCTGAGGCTGATGGAGGTGGCTAGAAGGCTTAGGTCTAGGCTAAGGGTGATCTAGCAAGTATGGGGGAACCATACTTTGGCTAAAACCTCATGTTTGAGGTGTGTCAGTCGACTGGTGCCATGTGGCAGTCGACTGGACTGAGTCAACTAGGGTTTGAATGTGAGAATTACTCTAGCAGTCGACTGTCATAGGTGGGCAGTCGACTGGTGGGCTGAACAATCGACTGATCTTGTGATCAGTCGACTGGTGCTCGTGAAATCGGACACAAAATGGAGTTGAGACTCGATTGGTCGAGTGAAGGCTCCATCAGTCGACTGATGGGTATCATCAGTCGACTGATGATGGATCTGTTGGACTTATCCAGCGTGGATCTAGCCATTGTCTCACGATAACAGTGGCATCAATCGACTGATTATCCCGACTAGTCGACTGATCGACTTTTTCCAGCACAGGTTGAAGCTTTATAAGGAGCTCGTGATCGAGGAAAATGGTATGGTTTCTTGAGGTCTTTTGGGGCGATTTGCTACTGCAAATCAGGGTCTCCAAGTGCAAGTCAACCTACCAAGCATTCAAGTAATCTAAAGGCATTTGTAAAGTGATTTCTTTACTTGTATTGCATTGTATTTCATTGTAATTGCTTGTTGTACTTAGTTTATTGTTGTAAACTATTGTACGAGGTTTCTCCGCCTTCGACTTGTGTTGAGGAGTATTTGTGATTAGTGAGTGTGTGTGGATCACTAAATCTCTTTAGAGCTCGATCCGTGGAGTAGGAACCGTTCGGTTCCGAACCACGTTATATCCTTGCGTTTGTGTGTTTGTGTTTTCGTTATTGCTTTATTATTTTTTTTCCGCTGCGCTAATGAAAATTTTAGAAAAGCATGCAAATGATTTCCATCAACGTACGAGCACACGCTATTCACCCCCCCCCCCTCTAGCGGGTGCACAGATCCTAACAAGAATTTGTGATTGGATCACAACTTGTGAGTATCTCTACATGTGTAATTATGATGTATTGGAATTATCCCTAGTCGATGAATTGATTGATTTGGACACCATCAATTTTGTCGAGACTAGCATGAGGTATACTCCTTGGTGTATCCAAGAAGCTAATTCTCACTGGCTGAAGACATTGTGATGTCCGAAGTTAATCATGGATGCTAGTTATGGTAACTAGTTCATTGGAGTGACTAGCTGTAAGATTTCATATGGTTCTCTGCACATATGGATATATCAATGAAGTTCTTATTGCAGCTTAAGTGTGATGTTCCTTTGACTTGCGGTATTCAAGTCATCTTAGTCATGGAGACTTATGCTTTGACATCTTAAACAAGCATCTCCGAGGAGATGTGGACCCAGGATGATTGGGTATAAGTCGAAGTGACCGAAGGTGTTTGAATAGCCTATAAAGGATTTACCACTCCTTGCAAGGAGATGTATACCCATGGCCTCTCATCGGATTGTTACTAAAGTCTTTGGCCAAAGCATTACATGTTTAGAGTAAGGTACTCTTGGATACATGTGCAGTAACTAGAATCCGTAGGACGAGGAAATGATACTTGGGCTAGGTGTGATGTAGTTAGCCTAGTGGGGACTGACACTATAGACCATGTCCTGAACCAAGTGGGTATAAGATGCGTGAAGGGAACGGGGCACGATTCATTATAGCTGCTGAACGGTTTCAGAAATAGTTCTGGATCAACTGTTGATTTTTTGATTAATTGGGGATCATGATGTACTACTAGGTGCCACTTATGATCATTCTATAATTAATGGTTAATTATAGACACCCAACGTAAACCGAGAACCTATTTGGTCACACACATAATGAGCGTAATTCAAAGGATTTAAAAAATCTTGAGAATGAGATTCTTATGCTGTGAATCATATTGCGGACATCCAGTAAATGAGTTTAAGATCCAATCAAATACAAGAAAATATGTATACTCTAATAGTGAATATTCATTTATCAAATAAATAGTTCGACCATAAGGTAATTGCCTTAGGCCACCTCTCATATATCTCTAACAAACTTCCACTTGGCCTAATGCTAATTGCCATGGTATCCAATACCATAAGCTTGAACATGACCCTCAAACTTACTTTGAGGTAAGACCTTAGTTAAAGGATCCGCTAAGTTTCTTTAAGTGGGAATCTTCTCAATTTGTATTTCCTTCCTACTTATCATCTCTCTGATCAGATGATAGCGGCGAAGCACATGTTTGGATCATTGATGAGACCACATCAAGTCTAGAGACGAACTTCTTAATCCAAACCGCTTCCTTTGTTGCTTCCGAAGCTGAAATGTATTCTGCCTCAGTGAAAGAATCCTTTATAGTGTCTTGCTTGGAACCTTTCCAACTTATTGCGCCTCCATTCAAGGTAAATATGTAACTACACTGAGACCTGGAATCATCCTTTTCTATCTGGAAGCTGGCATCCGTATACCCGCGTATTACCATATCACCTTCTCCATATATTAGGAATACATCCTTAGTTCTTCTCAAGTACTTAAGGATTGTCTTAACAGCCGCCCAATGATCCATTCCTGGATCGGACTGGTATCTTCTCATGACACTCAAAGCATAAGATACATATGGTCTAGTACATAACATAGCATACATGATAGATCCTATTGCGGATGCATAGGGAATCTTACTCATGCAAATCCTCTCGTCTTCTGTGTGCAGACACATAGAATTCCAAAGGTGTATCCCATGCCTGATGGGTAGGAAACCTTAGATTCCAACATGCTAACCCTCTTTAGCACTCAGTCTATATATGTAGACTACGAAAGACCAAGAAACCTATTCGATCTATCCCTATAGATCTTAATCTCGAGAATGTAGGTTGCTTCTCCCAAGTCTTTCATGGAGAATGTCTTGGATAACCAAATTTTAATTGACTGTAAGATAAAAACATCGTTTCCTATAAGTAATATGTCATCGACATACAATACTAGGAACACGACTGTACTACCACTAACCTTCTTGTATACTCAAGGTTTGTCCGGATTTTGTGAGAAATCAAACCTTTTAATTGCCTCATCAAAACGAATATTCTTGCTCCTGGATGTTTGCTTCAACCCATATATGGACCGTCAAATTTTGCATACATTGGTTTTATAAATCGATGTGAAACCCTCAGGTTGTATCATATACACATCCTCGAGTAGGTTTCAATTAAGGAAAACCGTTTTCACATCCATCTATCATATCTCATAATCATAATGAGTCGCTATGGCCAAGAGCATTTGAATGAATTTAATCATAGCAACTGGTGAATGGGTTTCGTCATAATCAACACCTTGCTTTTGACGATAGCCTTTCGCCACTAATCTAGCCTTATAGGTAATCACATTACCATCCATGTCGGTTTTCTTCTTGAAAATCCACTTGCACTCTATAGGCTTAATGCCTTCTGGTGGGTCAACCAATTTCCAAACTTGGTTTTCATACATAGAATCCATTTTCGACTTCATGACATTGAGTCATTTGTCCCTTTCTGAACTTTTTAGAACTTCTTCATAATTGGCAGGCTCCTCATCATCAATGAGTATCATGTCGTTCGATTCACTTACGAGAAATCCATATCTCTCAGGAATGTTGCATGTTCTACCATATCTACGAAGATGTGGTGTTACAATAGGTTCAGCCGAAGGCTCATCACTATGAGTTATCGGTTGTGGTGCTTGACTAGGTATCTCATTAATGTCTATTGAAGTCTCTTGAACCTCCTCAAGTTCAACAACACTCCCACTGTTTTCTTGCAAGAGAAACTCTTTCTCTAGAAACACAGCATGCCTTGAAACAAATGTTGGTAACTCATGCTTCTCGGAGAGGCTCATTGGCTACCATGTCCCCGGATTAAAATTTTCACTAATGAAAACTAATCCGGATGGGATGAGTTTCCTAAGCACAACCAATTCGTCATCATGCTAACGACTCGAGCAATCGCTTGAACAAACTTGTTGTTCAAGCAATCAACTCTTCTAGTCGGTTAGCCACGGAAGAGACGACGGACGGATCACCGGTTTTTGTGTTTATTTTCGAGGTCCATGATTATACAAATACATACAAATGTAAACTAGTATAATCAACACATACTAAGATAAGGAACATAAGCTAGCATATTAATAAGAACATACAAAGATCAATAATAAAAGTTGTAAAACTTTTATACCTCTCGATCTTCTATCGTATGTCCTAACCTCCTTATAGACTTCGTGTGGGCGAAGATCCTCCACAAGTTGAAGCTTCCTAGATCTCCTTCAATCCAAAGAAAGAAGAACTCTCCTTCCCTTCTTGCTTGAGCCAACCACCAATCCACAAAGGATTGATGCCGCCGGCCCCAAGAATAGAGAGAACAAAATGGAAACAACCAAGGAACCAAACAAGGGAACAATCCCTAGCTCCTTTGTGCTGCCGGCCAAGTGGAAGAGAAGAGGAGAAGAGGAATAGGTCGAGCGCCGACCAAGGTAGAGGGAAGAGATCTAGGAGTCGGCCACACCCTAGGAAGAAGAAGAAGAGATCCTCTCCTATAGTTGCCGCCCACTCTTCCTTCCAAACCCTAGCCACCCAACCAAGGAACCAAACCCTAATCTCCCTAGGGTTTCTTGCCGCCCAAGCCAATGAAAGGCAAAACCCTAATTTCCAAAACCAACATTTTTTTCCATTAAGTTGTTGCCGCCCAAGCATTAGAGCCTTATTTATAGAGTTAGGCTTAAGCCTTCTTTAATCTCCACCGTCGGATCTAGGGATTTAATCTCCATCGTCGGATCTAGGGTTTCATCCCAACCGTCGGATCTAGGGATTTAATCTCAACCGTCGGATCTAGAGATTTAATCTCAACCGTCGGTTCTAGAGATTTAATCTCCACCGTCGAATCTAGAGATTTAATCTCAATCGTCGGTTCTAGAGTTTTGTTTTCCATCCTTGGATCTAGAGCTTCATGAGGATTATATTAGGCTACGATAGGGACCATGAGGAGGAGTTGGATCTTGGCCACCCGATGGATCGGAACCACACAAACTTGATCCATCAATGATGTTCCAATCCACTAGAGGATCATCATTGAATTACCTCACCAACCCCCATAAATTAATATGGGCTCCATATATTATTTGTACATCCGTCTCCCCGTGTTTAAGATATCGAATGTCCGTCAATTAATTGATTTACTAACCATCAATTAATTAACATCTAACTCCTCGAGTAGTACCACTCAACCTTATCATCATGTTGACTAAGTCAACCTGCAGGGTTTACATGATGAACCTTATGAGCTCCTCAAGGGGACATCATCAACCTAATATATAGGACACGGTTTCCTCCTATAATCAACGGCACACCATGTAAATAATATCATTTCCCAACTTACTAGGCATATTGATTTAATCCATAGAAATCTCACCCTCTGGTAAATCAAAGAAATAAATACTAAGTACATGTGCCCGTTATTATATCGGGATTAAGAGCATGTACAACATAATATCCGAGGTCCGATTCAATTATATAGTCAGCAATAAATTGAATCACCTCTATGTCGGTCCTGCTCAATACACCTAAGTGTACTAGTGTAACTCTATGTTCAAGACAAAACAATACCAAGCTACACTACAACCATGCCAATGGTTTGTCCAAAACCATCTTGGTTGTGAGCCTCTACTTATATTCTACAAGGAACTGATAACATGATCTTCTGTGCCACACCAAGCACCATGTTATCTACAATGTAAAATATTAGACAATATGCACACATATAATAAATATAAAGTGCAAACAATGATCATGTGATTCTTATTTCAAAATAAAAATGTTCATACAAAAGAACTAGGCTTTCAGTATACATCCCAACAACAAATACCTTTTGTTCCATAGGATTATAGAATTGGTAACCCCTCGTTTCCTTAGGGTATCCAATAAATAGACACTTGTCAGACTTAGCATCCAATTTGTCTGACACAGTCCGCTTCACATAAGCAGGATAACTCCAAATCTTCAAGTAAGATAAACGAGGTTTCTTACTATTCCATTTCTCATATGGAGTAGTTGAGACTACCTTGGTCGGGACTCTGTTTAACAAGTAAACAGCTGTCTAAAGTGCATAGCCCCAAAAGGACTTGGGAAGATTCGCATGATTCATTATCGACCTAACCATGTCCAACAAGGTCCAGTTTCACCTCTCAGATACACCATTATGTTGCGGTATATACAACGGAGTCCATTGGGACAATATTCCATTGTCCTTTAGATAATCCAGAAACTCTTGACTCAAGTATTCACCACCTCGATCAGATCAAAGTATTTTAATACTTTTGCCAAGTTGTTTCTCTACTTCACTTCTGAATTCTTTGAACCTTTCAAAGGGCTTCAGACTTATGTTTCATCAAGAACACATACCCAAATAGTGAGTGATCATCGATGAAGGTAATGAAGTAGCTATAGCCTCCTAGAGCATGAGTTGACATAGGTCCGCATACATCAATATGTATTAGACCAAGCAACTTGTTGGTGCAGGGGCACTAGATAATCGAACCTATATTTTGATTATGGCAAAGACACAAAGTTAAGTTTACATCATTATCTCATGAGGTAAAAAATACTAAAGTCGAGTCAAGGCTAGCAACATGAGGAAGCCGGGCGACACTCGAGTGACTTCGGAGGGAGTCGAAGGAATCGAGTGGAAGGCCGGAAGCGAAAGCTACAAAGTAAGTATTGAGGTAAGCTCGTGTGAGTGAGAGATGGTAAGGTCATGTCCTCTTTAGGGGGATGACCGTAGGTGGCGATCCGACTAAGACTTCCTGTGGAAGGTTTAGGTCGAGATCGGACGGTTAGAAACCGTCGCATTTATCATTTTCTGAGCTAACCTCTTACTGCAGGGAAGTGGCCAGGGCAGCAGTATAACAAGTAACATATTCTATTGTATTCTTTGTTTTTATTCGTAACGAGGTGAGGTAGGCTTGTTGCCTCATTCTCGTACTTTCAGTTTTGTGATCGTTGTCTCCTACCTCCAACGAGGAGGAGACGTTATAGTGATTTGCCCTCCGTACGCGGTCTAGGACTGTTAGGGCCTTGGAGTAGCAACCGCTGGGTTGTGAACCAAGTAAAAATAAATGTGTTTCTTTATTTTCCATTGTGCTTACTCGTGTATCGAACGAAAAGATTTATGCTCGCTATTCACCCCCCCCCCCTCTAGTGATGCTTCTCGATCCAATAATTGGTATAAGAGCGGGGGCGCTAAGATTTGGTGAAACCACCAATCTAGCACTTCTTGATTTTCTTTTTGTATTTTTTGAGTCGCATTTGTTTTTAGGTTTTTTTTCCTCCCGCACTACTAATCCAAGACGAAGTCTTGGTACATTTTTTTTGGTTGTGTGTTTGCAAGTATTCTATTTTGGAGTAGTCGACGGTGAAACAGCCATAACTTTTTGCTCAAGTGGAGTCACAAAATGATCTACCTACAAAATCAAAGCTCTATGAGAGATCTACATTTCTTATGAGGGTTTACCCTCATAACAAGCTGTTTCTAGCCCCAAAATCAAACATTTAGTACCCTTTTGGGGACATTGAAGGTCGTAAGTTTCTAGTTTTTGTTAGTTTCTTATCCTTCTTATTTATTTCTGTTTATGACTCGGTCTTGGAATTCTCTTTGGTTTTATTCGTGTTTTGCAAGATACTTAATGGCTCACATTGAGGGGTATAGCACCACCCGACCTCCGTTCTTTAACGGAAATGATTTCTGTTATTGGAAAGGTCGAATGGAGTGTTTCTTGAAAACACAAGTCGAGACTTGGACAATAATCCAAACTGGCCTTGCTCTACCCACCAATGATCAAGGGGAGCCCTTGGGTTTTAACAAGTGGACAAATGCAACCAAGAGGCAAATCGAAGTCGATGCAAGAGCAACCCAAATATTGCAATGCGGCTTGTCAAAGGAGGAACTCAACCGCATCGGACCATTCATTAGCGCCAAAGACCTCTGGAACAAATTGATTGATCTACACGAAGGGACGCCCGATGCTAAGGTATGTAAAAGAGATTTACTTTTAAATAAACTGTACAATCTAAAGATGCAGGATCATGAGATTGCCACCCAATTACATGCACGGATCCAAGACATCGTCAACGGTCTTCACTCGATCGGGCAAACCGTAGAGAACCGGGACCTTATAAGGTACACTTTAAATGCTTTCCCTAGGACTACCTTGTGGGAATCCATGGTCGATGTCTACAACGTCTCTAAGGACCTTTCGAAGCTTAGGTTAGACGAATTATTTTCCGAGTTTGAACTTCAGGAGCAAACTAACATGGTCCGGGCCAAGAGAGGTATTGCTCTAGCAGGACAAAGAAGCAAGCCACCTACTAGGCAAGAAGATGGACTCGAACCCGAAGATGAATCAGAGTCCGAATCCGAAGAGGTGGAAGCAATAGTGAACATAGTGCGGAAGATCGTTCGGAGGGAAAGGAGGCTACTAAAGAATCAAAAGAGGGCACAATTCAAATCAAATCAAAAGAAGGCTTTCCATGCATCTTGGGACAACAAAGAACACATAGCTTACATGGCAAGACCGGAAAAGTCCGAGTCAGAATCCGAAGCCGAGTCCAACTACAACACCGACTCCGAACTCGAGGACTACTTCGAGAAGCAACTCAAATCTGGACCAAAAGAGAAAATTAAGGTTAGCTGCTCACTAATTCATACGCTTTACAGTACAATTAAAATGCTTACTAGAAAATTAACTAAGTCCGAGTCTAGGGTTGAGTCATTACTTGAGGAGGTTGAAACCCTCAAGCAAGAGGCTACTCTAACCTCTTCAACTAGTCAAGTTCAAGAGGGAAACTCAACCCAAATTGAAAAACTTGAGGAGGAGAATTCTCTCTTGAAAGACCGAGTTCAAGAGATTTAGGCTAGGTTGGAAAGGTTCACATTGGGATCTAAGAATCTTAATCGACTACTTGGAACCCAAAGAGCCGTGTACAACAAAGCCAGACTCGGATTTAAGTCAAAGACTACGAATAGGTCTTATATATCTATCGTAAATCGTAGTCATCAAAGAGTCCAAGCATGGGTCCCAAAGGTTTTATTGAACTCACATATAAGGACTAATAAGTTTTGGATTCCCCAGGATCAAGTTCATTATTTGAATAGACCATATCGGTTCAATAGTCCAGGGGGAGCTAACACTAAAATAGTATACTCGCTTACTTAGCAAAACCATTGAATATTTTACTTTAATTTTTAGAATGGCTAGATAGGGAAAATGGTTAGTCAACTCTTGACAACATAGTATCAGGACGCGGTGAGATAATAGTACGTTAGGGAAATAAAGTCTCGTGTATTCTGTTGGGATGTATACTGAAAGCCTAGCTCTTTTGTATGAACATCTTTATTTTGAAATGAGAATCACATGATCATTGTTTGCACGTCATATTTATATATGTGCATATTGTCTAATATTTTACATTGTAGATAACATGGTGCTTGGGTGCGGCACAGAAGATCATGTTATCAGTCCCTCTTAGAATATAAGTAAAGGCTCACAACCAAGATGGTTTTGGACAAACCATTGGCATGGTTGTAGTGTAGCTTGGTATTGTTTTGTCTTGAACATAGAGTTACACTAGTACACCTCGGTGTATTGAGTAGGACCGACATAGAGGTGATTCAATTTATTGTTGACTGCATAATTGAATCGGACCTCGGATATTATGTTGTACATGCTCTTAATCCCGATATAATAACGGGCACATGTACTTAATATTTATTTCTTTGATTTACCAGAGGGTGAGATTTCTATGGATTAAATCAATATGCCCGATAAGTTGGGAAATTATATTATTTACATGGTGTGTCGTTGATTATAGGAGGAATCCGTGTCCTATGTATTAGGTTGATGATGTCCCCTTGAGGAGCTCATAAGGTTCATCATGTAAACCCTGCAGGTTGACTTAGTCAACATGATGATAAGGTTGAGTGGTACTACTCGAGGAGTTAGATGTTAATTGATTGATGGTCAGTAAATCAATCAATTGACGGACATTCGATAACTTAAACACGGAGAGATGGATGTACAAATAATATATGGAGCCCATATTAATTTATGGGGGTTGGTGAGGTAGTTCGATGATGATCCTCTAGTGGAATGGAACATCATTGATGGATCAAGTTTGTGTGGTTCCGATCCATCGGGTGGCCAAGACCCAACTCCTCCTCATGGTCCCTATCGTAGCCTAATATAAACCTCATGAAGTCTAGATCAAATAATGGAAAACAAATCTCTATATCCGACTTGGGATTAAATTCGGTGGAGATTAAATCTCTAGATCCGACGGTTGGGATTAAATTCCTAGAACCGACGGTGGAGATTAAATCTCTAGATCCGACGGTTGGGATTAAATTCCTAAGAACCGACGGTTGAGATTAAATCTCTAGATCCGACGGTTGAGATTAAAACCCTAGAACCGACGGTGGAGATTAAACCAAGGCCTAAACCCTAACTCTATAAAAGGGTGGCTATGGGTTGGGCGGCAACAAGTTTTTAGAGGTTGGATGATGGATGCTAAGAAGATTAGGGTTTAGTCTCCAATTGCTTGGGCGGCAAGCAACCCTAGGAGGAAACCCTAATTAGGGTTTGGCTCTTTTGGGTTGGGCGGCCAAGGTGAGGAAGAAGAGTGGGCGACAACTTGTGGAGGAGCTTGTCTTCTTCCATGGAGGTGGCTAGCTCCTAGATCTCTTCTCTCCACCATGCTGTTAGGGCAATCTCTTGCCGTGATATGGTTTTGATGGTGTGGCAAAGGGTTTAAGTTAGTTTGATATGTTGATGTGATATGTGCGTTGAAGTCGTGCAGGACTTAGTAATTCGCACATGGAGCCGTGGCGAGTTTCACATCTCATGACTCGTGCCTTGAGTCGGTGAAGGATAGCTTTGCGGAAGCCGTGCGCTTGGAGCATCCGAGGGACCGCCGGACGAGAAGCTTGGAGTGAAGCCGGAGGAAGTAGACTTCGAGGCAAGAGACGCGAAGGAGCATTGCAGAGCCGTGCGCCTGATGCTGCCGAGGGATGTGGCCGAGAACGAAGAGAACTTCGAAGGCGAGGGACTCCGAGAAATGAGAGTGAGCGATTGTAACCCGGGGAAGGGTAGCTCTTAGGTGAAACTTGGCCATTTGGCCAAGTGTCGGATGGGTTTTCCCGACACCGCCGATCGCCATGTCATGGCCGATCGCTTCGAGTCGAGTGAGTTCGACCGTATATGATCGATCGGATTGTGGCCGCAATGATCGCTATACGCGGGCCGACCGCCAAGACCATCCCGATCGGCTGTAGCATCGACCGATCCAAGGCATCACGATCGATCAATAGGGTTTCGCCACAGAACCATTCGTGAGCCGATCGGCGCGACTACGGAGGCGTGAGCCGACCGATGAGGTCCATCACCGATCGCCAAGAGTTCTGCTGACTACAACGGCCGGGATCCAACGGTGTTCGGAGGTCGCTAGTGACGCAATGATCGCCAAGGGCGGCAGTCGACTGATGGCGGCCAACGGGAAGAAAACAGCCCTCTCTATAAAAAGAGAGGGTGTAAGCCTTTGAGAGGCTAATGCTCATACTCCAAACGATCTTCCTAGTGCCCCACAAGCTCAAAACTCTTCTTACTTGTCTTTACTTCAATCCTATTGTAAGAAGAGTGATATTGGTTGTAAAGGTTACCTCCACCTAGCTTGGTGCAAAGGAGAGACCATTTAGTGGATTGGTTTAACGGAGTGATTCACCGAGGACGAATCAGGGACCGTGGATTAGCGGCGTAGCCGTGAACCACGTTATACCATCGTGTTAGCGTTTGTTTTATTGTTTGTCTTTTGCTTTGTATTTGTATATTCCGCTTGCGCTAATCTTTTGTAGACGAGCAATTTACGACGTCCAACGTACGAGGGCTATTCACCCCCCTCTAGCCGGCCATATCGATCCCCTACAAGTGGTATCAGAGCCAAGGAAAGCTTGTCACCGGACTAACCGCCGCAACAAGCCCTACATAAAAAATGGCTGGCTCCAACATCCATCCTCCGAAGTTTGAAGGAGAATTCGCGTGGTGGAAGAAGCGAATGGAGGTATTTTTCGAAACAGATTTTGATATAATGATTACAATGGAATCCGGTTTCGTTTTGCCTACGGATGAAGAGGGGAAGCCAATAGAGAAATCTAGGTGGACCAAGAGGCAAAGAGAGGAGCACCTTGCAAACTCCAGAGCCAAGCACCATCTCTACAATGTGCTCCCCCAACAAGAAATCAACCGAATAGGAGAATGCCTAAGCGCCAAGGAGATGTGGGAGAAGCTAATTGAGCTTCATGAAGGCACATCCGAGGCAAAGCTAGCAAGGAGAGATCTCCTCCGCTCCCAACTATCCAATATAAAATTAGAAAAGGGAGAAAAGGTAACCTCACTACACTCTAGGTTTAAAGAAATTTTAATTGGGCTAACAAGTGTAGGTGAGAAGCTATCAAACCGGGACATGCTCATGAAGGCTATAGATGCCTTTCCCCGGTCCTCAAAGTGGAGCTCCATGGTGGACTCATTCTATATCTCAAAGAATTTAGAAGTGAGCACCTTGGAGGAGTTCTTCTCAACAATGGAACTCCACGAAACTAGGCTTGAAGGAATACAAGAGGAGCCTAGAATTCAACCTTCAAGAGGAGTAGCATTGTTGGCAAATAAGGGGAAGAAGAAGATGGAAATCCCCTCCTCCTCCGATGACGAAGCGTCTTCCTCCTCCTCCATGGATAGCACCGAAGAAGCCTACATGGTAAGGAAGGTGAGGCGTGTATTTAAGAATTTTAGATTTGATAAATCTAATGATAGGATGAGAAGACCAAGGGGGAAGGTCATATGCTACAATTGCCAAGGAGAAGGGCACATAAGGGACAATTGTCCTCTCCTAAACAAGAGCAAGGAAGAAAGGAAAAAGAAAGAAGAAAGGAAGAAGAAGAAGGGGAGCAAGAGAAAGGAAGAAGAAAAGAAGGCAAAAGAAAAGGGGAAGACCAAAGCTCTAAAGGCAAGAACTTGGGATGACCCATCCTCATCCTCCTCATCATCATCGGATGAGGAGAATGCCTTTGTCACCAATTTGGCCTTGATGGCCTTTGATGACTTGGATTGCTCTTCATCTGAAAATGAAGAATCAAGCTCAAATGGGGAGAGCTCAAATGAAGGGGGAGCTTCCACATCCTCATCATCCGAAGAAGAAGAGGACATGGAAACTATGGTAACCAATCTCTCACCCCATAAGATAGTTTCCATGATTTCTAGCTTAACTAAGGACTTATTTAGAGCTAAGAAGAAGAACAAAAGCATGCTAGATCAAATTAAGGACCTAGAACAAAAATTAGAAAAAGCACGCTTAAATGAAAATGAAAATATTTCTTCTTGCCATGATGATGCATGCTCACATGATCTTTATATGCCTTTGGATGTTAGTGATGCATGTATAAATGAAAATAGGGCTTTAAGGGAAAAGGCAGATTATTTAACAAAAGCCCTAGAAAAATTCACTATAGGCTCCAACACCTTAAATATGATCTTAGGGAGCCAAAGAGCTAGCTTCAACAAAAAGGGCCTAGGCTACAAGGAAAAGAAAAATGAAAAGGCCTATAAATGCCTAATAGCTAGGGGACAAGATAAAAAGAAAGTAATTGCTAGGAAATGGATCCCCAAGGAGTATTTAGTGAACCCAATAGGAAAGAATTTATTTTGGGTTCCAAAATCCATCCTTAAGGGTTAGAATAACCCTAGGGTAGTCAACCATATGAACTTGACCTATATCATAATTTGGTTGACTTAGGATGACGGGACAACATTTTTTAGATAGTGTTGGGTGATGATAACGTACCCATAAATAGGTAATAATGCCTAAATCATGATGATTAATGTAATTGCTATGTATGTTTTAAATCATGATTTATGATTTTGAAATTTGGCACGTTATCACTAGAAATAGGTTTAAATCATGCTTTAGGTGATAATTTGTTTATTATCATCACATATAATACCTAATGCATGACTATTATTTGATGGATACATGAGTTTCATGATCATAATGTAGAATTAATTCATATATGTCATTATGATCATGTTAATTGTTAGGTTGATACTTAACCATGATAGAATTGCATGAATATATTGGTTAAGTATATACAAATACCCCCTAGGATGCATCTCACACCCACTATAGGCTACCTTGATTGCAAACTTAGCATGGGTGAGATGTTAGGATGATACAAATGTCCACTAATGCCTATGGCATTTAGATGGTCATTTAAAGTATCAACATAGCAATAATAGACCAATCATGGGGAAGGCTTATGCTTAATTCATAGACATATTGCCCAAAGATCATGGTTGGATATTTCATATGTTTTCAAAACAATTTCTTACCTTAAAATACATGTATTCATGTTTTGAAACAATTGGATGCAAAACTAGGTAGCTAACTTGATACTAGAATGATCAAAAACCTAGTGGTTTTTAGAACTTTTGGATTTTTGGCAAAAACAAGAAAATATAATGAGTTTTCATGAAAAACTATTTTTCCTTGATATATATACTTAATAGAAATATGTTCCCCAAATTTCATGATTTTTCAAATTTTCTGGAATTTATAATGCATTTCTGAAATTCGGCCCGTAAAATCAAATTTGATTCTTAGCTACTGACGCCATATCGATAGAAATGATCGTGGTGGCTCAGAATCAGAACATTGAAGGCTTCAGTTTGTAAACCTACAACAAGTGGTAGAAATATACTTGATGCCATCAACAAGTGGTACCCAATTTTTAAATCAACTTGTCATATTTTTCCTCCATTATACTTGATGCCATGAGCTTATAACTTAGTGTTAATCTTTTTGATGGTGTCAAAGGGGGAGAAATAATTATGTTTAAGTTAATTATTTTAGGGGGAGAAATATATTTTAGGGGGAGAAATATATGATAGGGGGAGAAAATTTGCATGGAGAGTTTCATGGATTAAGGGGGAGTTGCATGTTGCTATATCATGTTTATCTTTACATGCTTTCTTACCTTAGAATTTATATCAAATGTTTTTACCTAACTTAAACGGATTGCCACACATCAAAAAGGGGGAGATTGTTAGGGCAATCTCTTGCCGAAATATGGTTTTGATGGTGTGGCAAAGGGTTTAAGTTAGTTTGATATGTTGATGTGATATGTGCGTTGAAGTCGTGCAGGACTTAGTAATTCGCACATGGAGCCGTGGCGAGTTTCACATCTCATGACTCGTGCCTTGAGTCGGTGAAGGATAGCTTTGCGGAAGCCGTGTGCTTGGAGCATCCGAGGGACCGCCGGACGAGAAGCTTGGAGTGAAGCCGGAGGAAGTAGACTTCGAGGCAAGAGACGCGAAGGAGCATTGCAGAGCCGTGCGCCTGATGCTGCCGAGGGACGTGGCCAAGAACGAAGAGAACTTCGAAGGCGAGGGACTCCGAGAAATGAGAGTGAGCGATTGTAACCCGGGGAAGGGTAGCTCTTAGGTGAAACTTGGCCATTTGGCCAAGTGTCGGATGGGTTTTCCCGACACCCGATCGCCATGTCATGGCAATGACTACTCGAGTCGAGTGAGTTCGACCGTATATGACGACTAGATTAGGCGCAATGATCGCCATACGCGGGCGATCAAGCAAGACCATCACCGATCAGAAGGCATCACCGATCGATCAATAGGGTTTCACCATTGATCGCTCGTAGCCGATCGCGGGCCGATTACGGAGAGAAATGACGATCGATGAGGTCCATCACCGATCGCCAAGAGTTCCGCTGGACTACAACGGCGGGATCCGACGATTCGGAGGCCGCTAGGATCGGCAATGATCGCCAAGGGCGGACGATCGATGGCGGCCAACGGAAGAAAACAGCCCTCTCTATAAAAAGAGAGGGTGTAAGCCTTTGAGAGGCTAATGCTCATACTCCAAACGATCTTCCTAGTGCCCCACAAGCTCAAAACTCTTCTTACTTGTCTTTACTTCAATCCTATTGTAAGAAGAGTGATATAGGTTGTAAAGGTTACCTCCACCTAGCTTGGTGCAAAGGAGAGACCATTTAGTGGATTGGTTTAACGGAGTGATTCACCGAGGACGAATCAGGGACCGTGGATTAGCGGCGTAGCCGTGAACCACGTTATACCATCGTGTTAGCGTTTGTTTTATTGTTTGTCTTTTGCTTTGTATTTGTATATTCCGCTTGCGCTAATCTTTTGTAGACGAGCAATTTACGACGTCCAACGTACGAGGGCTATTCACCCCCCTCTAGCCGGCCATATCGATCCCCTACACATGCTTGGGCGGCAAGGAACCCTATGGAGGAAACCCTAATTTGATTAGGGTTTTGGCTCCTTTGCATGGGCGGCCATGGATGGGAATGAAGGTTGGGCGGCCACTTGTGGAGGAGTTTGTCTTCTTCCTTGGAGGTGGCTAGCTCCTAGATATCTTCTCTCCACCATGGTTGGGCGGCAAGAAAGCCTAAGGAGAAACCCTAATTAGGGTTTCCTCCTTAGGTTGGGCGGCTAGAAAGCCTAAGGAGAAACCCTAATTAGGGTTTCCTCCTTAGGTTGGGCGGCTAGGGATTGCAAGGAAGTTGGGCGGCAACTATAGGAGAGGAGGTCTTCTTCTTCCTAGGGTGTGGCCGACTCCTTCCTCTATTCCTTCCACCGTGGCCGGCGCCCAACATATTCCTTTTCTCCTATTCACTCCATCTTGGCCGGCGGCACCAAAACTAGGGTTTGTCCCTAGTGCGGTTCCTTGGTTGTTTCCATATTATTCTCTCTATTCTTGGGGCCGGCGGCATCAATCCTTTATGGATTGGTGGTTGGCTCAAGCAAGAAGGGAAAGAGAGTTCTTCATTCTTTGGATTGAAGAAGATCTAGGAAGCTTCAACTTGTGGAGGATCTTCGCCCACACGAAGTCTACAAGGAGGTTAGAACATACGATAGAAGATCAAGAGGTATAAAAGTTTTATAACTTTTATTATTGTTCTTTGCATGTTCTTATTGATATGCTAGCTTATGTTCTTTATGTTAGTATATGTTGATTATACTAGTTTACATTTGTATGTATTTGTATAATCATGGACCCCGATAAGAAACACAAAAACCGGCGATCCGTCCGTCGTCTCTTCCGCGACTAACCGACTAGAAGAGTTGTGTTTCTTGAACAACTAGTTTGTTCAAGCGATCGCTCAAGTCGTTAGCACGACGACGAATTGGTTGTGATTAGGAAACTCATCCCATCCGGATTAGTTTTCATTAGTGAAAATTTTAATCCGGGGACATGGGAGCCTATGAGCATTCCGAGAAATAGCACGATTGCCAACATATTCAAGCTAGATAAGGCGTATCTAGTTTGGTGCACTTGACCGAGTGGAACTAGCTGAATCTACCTCGTCGTATCCTAAACTAGTTAGACCAGAAAGTAACCATATGTGACTTAAGTGATATTTTCTTGAATTTGGCTTTGTCTAAGGAAGTGGTCATTGTTCCGATCAAAGAATGCCTCTGTGCCTCGCCACGACCTGGAAGCCAGTTTCTCGAAAAGTTACTTAACGATCTAAAGGTTAAATCCAAATCTAACCCAAGGTTGACTATCTTTAATCAATTTAAAATCATCTCACAAAACATATAAGGTGAACAAATTCTAAGACACATAGAATGGGTGAGATGTTAAGGATAATTGAAATATAACCTCTTCAAAATATTACTTATTTTCTCAACTATTGTACTTAATGACTCTTTAGGCCAAAGTTTAGTGCCCCCTACATCTCTTATACTTCATATATTTGACTAAGGGGGAAAGCAAACTAACCCTAAGGGTTATATTATAAATCTTTAGATTATTGGTGCAGAGGGACACACCTCGAACCGATCTATCTAACTACTGCTAGACGCATGCTTGGACTCATATTTGATTTATCTAGATGCATGCAAATACGATATTGTTTTTAAACCCCTATTTTATACAAAAACCCCAACATTTTTTTGATTTATGGAAAAAGGGGGAGAAGAACAAAAGTTAAGGGGGAGTAACATAAAATTTAATTTTGAAAATTAAATTATCTCTTTCAAAACTCACCTAGGGTTAAGGGGGAGTTTTGGTTGAGGGGGAGTTATTGGAAATGACATTCATCTTTCAAAACTCACCTAGGGTTAAGGGGGAGTTTTGGTTGAGGGGGAATTTTTGGAAATGACATTCATCTTCACATTCATCTTCTACTATACCTGTTTTATGCTTTAATTTCTCTTAACTTTGTGTTGGTTTTCCATAGATCAAAAAGGGGGAGATTGTTGGTGCAGGGGCACTAGATAATCGAACCTATGTTTTGATTATGACAAAGACACAAAGTTAAGTTTACATCGTTATCTCACGAGCTAAATCGAGTGTGTAGAAAAGTACTAAAGCTAGAGCTGAAGGCTAGCGACATCCGGAGGAAGCCGCGGTGGTCGGGCGACACTCGAGTGACTTCGGAGGGAGCCGAAGGAATCGAGTGGAAGGCCGGAAGAGAAAGCTACAAAGTAAGTATTGAAGTAAGCTCGTGTGAGTAAGAGATGGTAAGGTCGTGTCCTTTGTACGGGGACGACCATAGGCGGCGATCCGACTAAGACTTCCTGTGGAAAGTCTAGGTCGAGATCAGACGGTTAAAAACCATCACATTTATCATTTTTCGAGCTAACCTCTTACTGCAGGAAAGTGGCCAGGCTAGCGATGATTGCTAGACATTAGGCGATCGGATCGATGCTCATCGTTGGTGATGGGAGGCATCGATCGGCCCGATGGCGACGAATCAACCTTTGCGTTAGGTCAAAATGGATAATGTTTGACGCGACCACTTCGCGATAAAATTTGTACAACTTTGTGATCTGTTCCGAAAAAAGAGGAGACATATTCAGAGGCCAAAATCTATAAAAGGAGGGGAGGATTCCAACTCCACATCAAGATTATTCTCAAGTGCTCCTACAACGCCAAAGCTCCAACACCGTCATAACTCCGACGCGACGACAAGTTCTCATTCTCTTCGTCGGCAGTAGCAACAAGTAACATATTCTATTGTATTCTTTATTTTTATTCGTAACGAGGTGAGGTAGGTTTGTTGCCTCATCCTCGTACTTTCAGTTTTGTGGTCGTTGTCTCCTACCTCCAACGAGAAGGAGACGTTATAGTGCTTTGCCCTTCATACGTGGTCTAGGACCGTTAAGGCCTTGGAGTAGCAACCGCTGGGTTGTGAACCAAGTAAAAATAAACGTGTTTATTTATTTTCTGCTGTGCTTACTCGTGTATCGAACGATCGAATGAAAAGATTTATGCTCACTATTCACCCACCCCCTCTAGCGACGCTTCTCGATCCAACACAACTCTCCCACCGGTTCACCTTTTTCCAGTAAAAGGTAACTTGGTCATCTTGTCCTTTAAGCATGATTCACATGTATTGTATGAATCTAATTCAAACAATTCTAGAATTCCACATTGGTGTAATTCAAACATGCGTTTCTTGCTCATATGGCCAAGACGACAATGCCAAATGTAGGAGTCTAATTGATTATTTTTTTCGAGTACACTAGTTGCTCGCTTCGATATTGAAAATGTCACTGGATACGTCCAACGTATAAATACCATTGCTTAAAGTTCTAGTCCCATAAAGAATGTCATTCAAAGTTATGTAACAACAATTGTTACTAAAAGTTAAATGGTACCCATTTCTATTTAAATAAGAAATAGAAATGATGTTATTTATCAACGAAGGAACATAAAAGAAATTGTCCAGTTCTAAGACAAGTCCTGTAGGGAGTTTCAACAAATACGTTCCGATGGCGAGTGCAGCAACCTTTGCTCCATTCCCAGCATGTAAATTTGACTCTCCCTTGATGAGTCTTCTTCTATTCCTTAGCTCATGTATGTTATTACATATATGTGAACCACACCCGATATCCAATACCCAAGTGTCTAAGGAAATAGAATGATAATCAATAACGAAGATATCTGAAGAAGATGGGGCATCGAATGCCTTATTCTTCTTCACAGACTCAAGATAAATCTTGCAGTTTCTTCGCCAATGACCCTCCTTGCCACAATGATGGCAAGTGCCCTTTTGAGCTGGTTCTGCCTTTTTAGCCTTTTTCTTCTTCCCCCTCTGCTATTCCTTTGACTTCTTCTTAGAACCTTTCTTCGAGGAATCAACTAACAACATCGTCTCCTGTTCATGCTTCATAGAAGGCTCCATAGTCTTCAGCATGTTGAGCAGTACCATAGATGAACCTTCTTACATCTCAGAGGTGAAGAGGAGCTTGGAGGCTTTGAACCTTTTGGATCTCACTTTCTCATCAAACAACTCATAAAGATGAAAGACTATGGTATGAGCATCCATATGCTCATGCTACTTCCGTAGCTTGGGTACCATCATGGCTAGTATGATGCAACTCACTAGTTCAGAATCACTCACATGTTTCTGATGGGCCAACAATTGGTCCGGAGTTGCGTCATCACTAGGACAGGCGGGAAGAGGTGCTTCGAGGACATACTCAAGCTTTTCAGCCTTGAGAACATTTCTCAAGTTTCTGAGCTAGTCCAAGAAGTTTGACCCAGTCAATTTATTCGAATCCAAAATAGAGCACAAATTCAAAGACATCATGATCAACCGATTAACCTAGAAATATAAATCGGGCATATATGAGAAAATGATTTTAAAATGCATCAACATACATTTATAAATCTCATTCATTTTTTGAAATTAAAACCCTCAAAATCAATTCGGGAGATCGTAGGTTCATCTCCGAATGGGTTGATATCCAACATAGATAAGAACAACCTTGGAGAGAGTCCAACAAGTCATTCTTAGCTACGATGGTAGATATCATGTATAGAAATTTCATATCACATATATGCAACTATCACAATGTGTTATCAACTAATTGAATGTTCACACATACATCAAGTTGTCAACTCATTAACAAGTATGCATCATATGCATAGCACCCAACTTCACCTCCCTTCACATATACCTTGGAGAGAGTCCAACAAACCAATCCTCCAAGTTAAAGCCAACCCATTAATCGCAAAATAGTTTTAATATGGTTAGAGCGCATTCAACCAATTAGCCAGACTTGGAGAGAGTCCAATATCACAAACAAACGATTGACCTCTGACTCTTACCATATTAGTAATAAACTATTTCAATGGTTTGAACATGTTCAGGTTCGAGCTGGGCTTGGAGAGAGTCCAACAACCCAAACATGAAATGGAACTCTGGTTCTAAACATATTAATGGAAGGTGTAGGATTTAATATTGTTTAAGGGATTTAAGGTCTCATCCTCTTTGCATGCAAATAACTATTATCTACATGGCATGACACATGACATACATCTACATGTCACGACACGCATGTCATAATGATATGCATCTAATGCAATTACATGACATACAATTATGAATGTACAAGTAGTTTCTATATTGTCATAATTAATTTTTGAAAATAAAATATGCTTGCGATTTGATTTCAAATCAAATCCTGATTAAATTAGAAAACAAATTTTCAAATTTAATCACATATTTTATTTATGGAAAATATTAATTAAGGAAATTCAAATTTAATTTAGGAAATAAATTTCCTAAATTTTAATTTCCTAATCACATTAGAAAATTTCCAATTTGAATTTCTTTACTAATTAAAATTTCCATAATTATTTCTAAACTTTCCAAAAGTAAAAATTTTCAAAATTACAATTATGACTATCGAAAATAATTTTACAATTATGTTGAAACACAAGCATGATACCACTGTTGTGTTTCCCCGACACCGATGTGGTGTGTGTTCAAACATGTTTCATAAACATGCACACAGAAGAAAATAAAATGAATAATAACTAACATATTTATTACAACACACACACACGCATGCAAGGATACATCAAGTGTAGACATAATCACTATTTCAAATTTTGCAATAAAAGAAAATTTATTCTAGTTATATCTAACGAATTATGTGAAAGCGGAAATGACATTAACCAAGCGACCCTTGCAAGTTTCGCTCTATCCATATCCACCGAGTATTATCGATAGCTTCACAAAGACACAAGCCCCGACTTCACGAGAGGTACTAGCTTCCTGAAGTCGCTGTAACGAGAGATGATCACAATCCAAATCAAATTCAGATCCATCAGTTGCGTATTGCTAAAATCAGTTCACGAATCACTCCATATCATTAGTAATTGAGAAGGAGCCTTGCCCTCACCTGAGGTTAGGAGCAATCCTAGTAAGTCATTGTAGGCAGCGTCAACAAATGCACTTAGTCTAGAAGGGAAAACAACTATCCAAAATTGAACAACTTTATGTTGGTGGAAGATGCAACCAATCAGTAGATCGTATCAGCAGTCGCCGGCCAGGGAGGAGGATTAGAAATCACCGTGGTTGTGGCGACGGTGAGAGGAGGGCTGCCTCGACAGGTTGGAGTAAGAAGAGGAAGGAGGAGAGAAGTGGCGACAACTCTTAGGGCTTCATTAGAGTTTTAAAAACCCTTAAGTCATTATTTTATAGGCGTGTGTTTCTTCACCATCAAGAAACCTTCTCCTAGTTGTTATTGGTTCATAGCAAAACTTCGTTAACCCGCTCCAATAACTTAAGTTAAAATAAACCAAACCGCATTGGTCTATTTTAAGTTAAAACGAATCGAACCAACTTTGGTTCATTCGTTTAAAACAAACCAAACCCCTTTGGTTTATTTTCCACCATTGTATTAGAACCAAACCAATTTGGTTCATCCATCATGTCTTCAAAAGACATGGCCAATCCATGCTTCCGATGCGACTGAAACCATTTCATCCTCGCTCTATGTTTGGTCCAACCAATCCAAGTCTCTCTCTTGGTCTGAGAATCTCATTCTCAAGCTCGTTTTAAATCCTTCGGATAACACTCATTGTGCGTATGAAAAAATAGGTTCCTAATTTATGTTGGTCGTCTATAATTAACCATTAATAATAGAACGATCATGAGTGGCACCAAGTAGTACATCATGATCCCCAATTAATCGAAAAATCAACGGTTGACCCCAGAATAATTCCTGAAACCTTTCAGCATCCACAGTGAATCGTGCCCTGTTCCCTTCACTCATCTTATACCCACTTGGTTTAGGACATGGTCTATAGTGTCAGTCCCCACTAGGCTGACTACATCACACCTAGCCCAAGTAGCATTTCCTCGTGTTGCAGATTCTAGTTAGTGCACATGTATCCAAGAGTACCTTACCCTAAACATGTAATGCTTTGGCCAAAGAGTTTAGTAACTATCCGACGAGAGGCCAAGGGTATATATTTCCTCACAAGGAGTGGTGAATCCTTTGTAGGCTATTCAAACACTTTCAGGCACTTCAACTTATACCCAACCATCCCGAGTCCACATCTCCTTGGAGATGCTTGTTTAAGATGTCAAAGCATAAGTCTCCATGACCAAGATGACTTGAATACCGCAAGTCAAAGGAACATCGCACTTAAGCTGCAATAAGAACATCATTGACATATCCATATATGTAGAGAACCATATGAAGTCTTATAGCTGGTCACTACAATGAACTAGTTATCATAACTAGCATTCACAATTAACTTCGGACATCTAAATGTCACCATCCAGTGAGAAACAGCTGCTTGGATAAACCAAAGAGTATAACTCGTGCTAGTCTCAATAGAATCAATGGCGTCCATATGCATCAATTCATCGACTAGGGATAATTCCAATACATCACAATTACACATGTAGAAATACTCACTAGTTGTGATCCAATCAGAAATTTTCTCATGCTGTGAATCGTATTGCAGATATCCAGTAAATGAGTTTAAGATCCAATCAAATACAAGAAAATATGTATACTTAAATAGTGAATATTCATTTATTAAATAAATGGTTCGACCATAAGGCGATTGCTTTAGGCCACCTCTCATATATCTCTAACACTGGGCGAGCTCAATATTGAACTCTAGTGATGCACACCACCACTAATAAAAAACATTCCTTCTCGGTGACACATCGGAGGTGGAGAAACCTCGTACAAGTGTATTACAACAGTAATAAAAAATGCAAGCAAATACAAAGTAAAAACAACAACTTTTGTAAAGAACACTTTACAAATGTGAGCTTTGATTGCTTTGCTTGTTAGTTGCTTGGACTGCACTTGAAGACCCTGACTTGCACTAGAAAATCACCTCAAATCACCCTAAGAACCGCTACCAAAAATCTCCCTTTTGAGCTCCCTTTAAAGATGTAACTTGAGCTAATTTTCGCCTAGCAATCGACTGCTCCTGTAGCAGTTGTCTCATAATGACTCGATCCACTTTGGAAAATCTCCAACGGATAGCTCATCAGTCGATTGCCAAATCCTAGCAGTCGACTGATGCACAAGCAGTCAATGACTCAATCGGCTACTGCACCATCCGTGTCAGATTCCACTTAGAGCAATGATCGTTATACCCTAGTAGTCGACTGATGGACCACAAAATAGTAGTCGAGCATCAATCGACTCCTGCTAATCGACTAATCATAACCCCAGTTGATTGACCAGTGTGAACTAGGTTGTCAAGTGTCAAAACACTCGACTAATCGACTGATCCATAACCTCAATCGATTGATCAATGTCGACTAGGTTGCCAAGTGTCAAAACACTCGACTAGTCGACTGGTCCATAACCCCAGTCGACTGATACACCTCAAACATAAGGTTTTAACCCCAAGTATGATGCCCTCATACTTGCTAGACACCCTTAGCCTAGTCTTAAACCTTCTAGTCACCTCCATAATCCTCACGCCTATCGGATCCATCCAAGTCATCCATGACTTGTTCATTCATACATTAGCCTTAAGGTACTTCCATCGGCTATTGTCATGCTAACAGTGTCTACACTGCCAAGGTACATTTGTACTTACACTGTCAAGACACACGCTTGGATTTTACACTGCCAAACATTGGATTTATGCTTTCAAGACACAAGCTTGGACTTTATGTCGCCAATATCACACCCACTTGGACTTTTCCAAATGCCAAGACCCATGCTTGGACTTTCCAAATGCCAAGACCCATGCTTTTATTTTCCATGCCAAGTACCCATGACTTGGACTTTCCTTGCCAAGTACCCATGACTTGGACTTTATATTGCAAAGTACCCATTACTTGGACTTTCCATTTCCATGTACCCATGACTTGGACTTTCCATCATATGGTCAACCTCATGTCAACCATATAGTTAACCCATTATCAAACATCAAAATACTACTCGAGTCAAACTAGAGTCCGATCAATCGTGACCTAGGCTGATTGCACCAACAATCTCCCCCTTTTTGATGTTTGACAATACCTTTAAGTTAGGCTAACAATAACCTAAACTTAAGCACTTCCAATGCCAAAGCATAGTGAAGGTTTACCTAACTTAAACCTCAATCCTCCCCCTTTAGCATACATCAAAAAGACCTCCCAAGGGTATCAATGTCTCATATCCCAATGAGATCTTACAATCTCCCCCTTGGTCCAAAAACATCTAGAATGCCTTCACTCTTCCTAGTGATAAGTCCCATATCACTAAATGAGAGGCAATTCTCACTTCTCCAAATTCTCCCCCTTATGAGGAAAAACACATTCATCATCCAATGATGGATAACCTCCCCCTTGACCATTGCACCAACAATGTCCCTGGAGAGTCCCTAAGCCTATAGGAACACTAAGTTATCGAAATTAAAGGCAAAAGTTCAAACTTGAACTTTCACACATCTTAAAATTGATTTTCACTCTAAACAACTCTCCTAATCCATTTTCAATGAATTTTCACCCTTTCAATTCTTTCCAAAGAATATCCTTGGGTTAGGAGTGGTTAGTGTACATAGGGATAGTTGAAAATGGGCTAAACCACCTTTGTTTGCTCGGAATCATCTCAATAAATGACTTGATCAAAGAACAATGATTGTCGCACCATCACCAATAATCGCTATATCAAAACAAATGACTAATGTCTGGTTTTCAGAATTTAATTTTTTAGAAACGAGTTTTGGAAATTCCTAAGTAAAAATACGTATATGGAAAAATCTTGAAAGTTAATACGTATATTACTTACATGAAATACAATGGTTGAAAAATAGTTTTAAAATAAAATACTCATTAAAATGAGAGATTGATACAAGTTTTAAAACCATCTGAAACTTTCAATGTTTTTGACCTACTTTGTATCAACTCCTCTAATGGTGATTGCTATCAAAAGATAGACTTCACCAAGATTTTTTAAAATGATTTTAAAATGTTTTTGAAGACTATTTTAAACCATGGACTATGGGCTAGATGTACATGATGTTAGGGCAATCAACCCATGGATGATGTGTTTTGATGTGTGTGGCAAAGGGCTTAAGTTAGGTTGATTATGATTTTGATATGTGTGTTGAAGTCCTGCAAGACTTAGTAATTCACACATGGATGGCTTGACAAAGCATTGGCAAGATTCACCATCTCATGACTCGGTCCTTGAGTCGGTGAAGGATAGCATTGCGGAAGTCGTGCGCTTGGTGCATTCGAGGGACCGCCGGACGAGGAGCATTGGAGTGAAGCCAAAGGAAGTAGACTTCAGGGAGAGACGCGAAGGATGACACTGTGAAGTCGTGCGCTTGGTGCATCCGAGGGACGTGGTCGGACTAAGAGAACTTTGTAGGGGATCGATCGGCCTAGAGGGTGAATAGCCTTCTTTCGCTTGGATGAAGTAATTTTGCCTGTCTACAAAACATTAGCACAAGCGGAATATGCAAATACAAACAAATAAAGACAAAGAAAAAGATACACAAGAATACAAACAATGCAAACACCAAGATGTAACGTGGTTCACGGCTACGCCGCTAATCCACGGTCCGATTCGTCCAAGGTGAATCACTCCTTAATCTTTCACTAGATCTCTCCTTTGCTCAAAGCTAGGTGGAGGTAACCTCTTTTTACACAAAAACACTCCTTTTACAAATATAATGGAAATAAGCTCAAGTAAGAGGATGGAAAGCTTTAGGGAACTTTGGGAGAAGATTAGAGTATAAGCATTAGCCTCCCAAAGCCCCACACCATTCCTCTTTATAGAGGAAGAGGGTTTCTTCCCCGCTGACACAGAGCAATCGACTAATGTCCCTATCGACCGTGGTCGTAGTCATTGCCCAATAACGGCCGCTTTCCACGCTGGATTTCATCCATCGGACCGCATCACCGATCGATATGTCCATCACCGATCGATGCTCGATCACCGAAAGTGCTCAGTGAGCTCGACTCCATTCTGTGCCCGCAGATAGGCTATCGATCGCCGAGGATGCCAGGGATGCCACGGATCGATATCGATAGCAATGATCGCACCCATGGCAATGATCGCTGGGTCAAAACCCTAGTCGTATACCAGTCGAACTCCGTTCGACTTAGAGCAGTCGACTGCTAATCCATGGCAGTCGACTGATGTTGGGAAATCTCATCCGACACTTAGCCAAATGGCCATGTTTCACCTAAGAGCTCTACCCCTTTCCCGGGTTACATTCGCTCACTCTCATCCCTCGGAGTCCCTCGCCTTTGAAGTTATCTTCATCCGACCACGCCCCTCGGATGAGCCAAGCGCACGGCTCTGCAGCGCCATCCTTCGCGTCTCGCCCTGAAGTCTACTTCCTCCGGCTTCACTCCAAGCTCCTCGTTCAGCGGTCCCTCGGATGCTCCAAGCGCACGACTTCCACAAAGCCATCCTTCACCGACTCAAGGACCGAGTCATGAGAGGTGAAACTCTCCAAGGCTCCTTGTGCGAATTACTAAGTCCTGCAAGACTCCAACGCACATATCAAATCATAATAACAATTTAACTTAAACCATTTGCCACACCATCAAAACCATATTACGGCAAGAGATTGCCCTAACAAACTTCAAGGTGAGGGACTCCAAGGGAAGATGAGAGTGAACGATTGTAAACCGACGCTAGCTCATAGGTGAACTTGGCCGAATGGCTAAGTCAAGTGTCGGAGGCTCAACCAAAGGTTGGTTTGTGGTTTTACCCGACACCAGTTGACTTCGATAGGTAGCAGTCGACTGTTCTAGGTCGATTGAACTCAACCGGTGTTCGATTGGGTTGGTTCTGGCTGAATAGTCGACTGACGATAGCATCACCAATCGACAATAGCATCACCGATCGATGGCAAGGGTCGCATAGAACATTTGGCAGTCGAGTGATCTCGTCGATCACTCGACTTTTGGCTCCATCAGTCGACTAATGGGAAGATCAATCGACTGATGTGGGAGTCGTTGTTTGGAATCCAATGTGGATGAAGCCGTAGCGAGGCAACGACTCTAGTAGCAGTCGACTGATGGTTGTATCAGTTGACTACTCAGTGCCCAATGGGAAGAGTGGCTTCTTCTCTATAAGAAGGGGCCTTGGGTGACTTGGGATGGTTAATGCTTAACCTCTAAACATCTTCCAAGTGCCCAACACATTTTCAATCCTCTTCCTTGAGCTTATTTCAATTATATTGTAAGAGGAGTGATTCTTGTGTAAGAAAGATTACCTCCACCTAGCTTTGTGCAAAGGGGAGATTAGTGGATTGATTAAGGAGTGATTAACTTTGGAACGAATCGGGTCATGGACTAGCGGCAAGGGTCGTGAACCACATTACGCACTTGTGTTAGCATTTATTTTCTTTGCATTATCTTAATTATCTTGTTTAGTTTTATTATTCTGTTGCGCTAACTTTAATTGTAGACAATTAATCAATCAAGTTCTATCATCTACATGAAGAGGGCTATTCACCCCCTCTAGCCGGCCACCGATCCTCCAACAAGTGGTATCAGAGCGAGGAGATTGTCACCGGACTCACCGCCGCTACAATCAACTACAATGGTCGGCTCCAACATTCATCCACCTAAATTTGAAGGCGAATTCTCTTGGTGGAAGAAGGGAATGGAGGTATTCTTTGAAACTGATTTTGATATAATGTTAATTATGGAAAACGATTTCGAGTTGCCTAGGGATAAGGAAGGGGAGCCACTAGAGAAATCGTGATGGACAAAGAAGAAAAGAAAGGAGTACTTGGCGAATTCAAAGGACAAGCACCATTTATACAATGTGCTCCCTCAACAAGAAGTAAATCGAATAGGAGAATGTTTTAGCGCCAAAGAGATGTGGGAGAAGCTAGTGAAGCTTCATGAAGGCACATCCGAGGCCATGTTAGCAACAAGAGATGTCCTCCGCTCCCAACTCAACAATATCAAACTCGATAAAGGGGAGAAGGTAACATCTTTTCATTCTCGATTTAAGGAAATCAAAACCAGTTTATCAAGTGTAGGTGAAAAACTCTTCAACCGGGACATGATCATGAAGGCTATAGATGCCTTCCCCTGGTCTTCAAAGTGGAGCTCTATGGTGGACTCTGTAGGATCGATATGGAGTGTAGATGTGGCCGGCTAGAGGGGGGTGAATAACCCTCTTTCGTTTGATGATGTAATTTGCTCGTTCTCATTGCGTCGCTTGTCTACGATTATTGTTAGCGCAGCGGAATAACAATGATAATAACAATACTAACAACACATAACAATCACAAGCAATACACAAGCATATACGTGGTTTGGAACCGAATGGTTCCTACTCCACGGGCGAGCTCACCGAGTTCTAGTTATGCGCACGACACTAACTAAACTCCTTCTCGACTACACGTCGGAGGTGGAGAAACCTCTCACAAGATATTACAACAAGTAATATATGAAATACAAGCAATACAAAGAAAAATACGAAATACATGTAAAGAACACTTTACAACGCTTGCTTTGAACCCTTTGCTTGTAGCTTGCTTTATATGGCTCTTGAAACTCTGGAATGCAGCAGCAATTCCCCTCCAATAGCTCCACACAAGTCTTGGCGAAATCCTCTAACTTGAGCTCCATTTATAACTCTGCATCGCTATTTTCGCCATCACCGAGCCAAAAGGCCCGATCACGATCACAAGTCGTTGTCTCACAACAGCCAGATCCACGTCGGATAAGTTCCAACGGATCACCTACCCGATCGCTAGCCCCATGGCGGATCGGTGATCTAGTAAACCGATCATCGGCTCAGAGCGCCTGCTCGTGATACTCCCATCACGACTTCCATACCTCGGCGACATCACGATCGCCTCATGGCGATCGCAAGCACAAAATCGCAAGTCTAACACCGCTGAACCCTAGTTGACTTGGACTACTGACCGGGACCATGCTACGACCGACGTCGGGCAAAACCTCAAACACTGTTGTTTGAGCATCCGACCGTCGGGTAAACCTCAAACATCAAGTTTGAGTCTCCGACACTCGGCCTTAGCCACTTGGCTACGTCCACATTCCTCATGGAGTTCCCCACCGAAGCTCTCTTCCTCGCCTACGCCCCTGATGCGCCGCGCACGGCGCAACGCAACGCCATGCTTCCTTTAGGCTCACTCCATTCGCTTCCCGTCCGGCGGTCCCTGATGCACTAAGCGCACACCGCAATGCCATCCTTCATCGACTAAGGACCCCGAGCCTAGTGAACTTACCAAGTCCTCAAGACTTCCACATGCACTAAGCGCACACCGCAATGCATTTCTCACCAAGAACCAAGCGCTTCCACACCAAGCTCCATGCTTGGATTTTCCATCTGTTGGACTTTCCCATGACAATCCCATGTCATGAGTTTTGTCTATCATCAAAATACTATCAAGGTACTGCTCGAGTCAAACTGGGCCGATTGCACCAACAATCTCCCCCTTTTTTGATGATTGACAAAACTACCATCTCAAGTCTACCAATTCTCCCATATTGGCAATTCTCACCTCCCAAATGAGAATTCCAAACCTAATTGGTAACTTGGTAACTTCTCCCCCTTTTTGACATCACATCAAAAAGGTCCTACCCAAGGGTATAAATGTCTCATATCCTAATGAGATCTTACAATCTCTCCCTTGGAGGAAACACATGCCTACAATCTTTCTAGTGATCCCATATCACTTAGAGAGGCAACCCAATTTTCCTCCCATGAGGAAATACACATCCATCTTTCCATGATGGATACCTCCCCCTAGAGGCTTGCTCCCCCTTGACCATTGCACCAACAATGTCCTTGGAGAGTCCCTAAGCCAATAGGAACATTTAACCAATCAAAATTAAGGTATAGTTCAACAATGAACTTTCATCCACCTTAAAATTGATACTCTCCCTAAACCCATCTCCTAATCCATGTCCAATGGATTTCCACCCTTTCTAATCTCTCCCAAGCATATCCTAGGGTTAAGAGTGGTTAGGGGACCTTAACCTAGCTAAACATGGGCCTAATCAACAAGATTTACCCGAATCACCGGGCAATGATCAATTCGTAAATCAATGCCATTTTCCATCACCGATCGCCACCATGGCAATGATCGATAATCGCTAGATTTTCTGAATTTCAGAAATGACTTTCTGAAATTCATAAGTAAATAAACATAGGTTTAAAAATCTTGAAATTTGGTAAGTATATTACTTATCATAAACACTATGGGTGAAAAATATTTGAAAATTATTTTACCCACTAAATTAAGAGATTGACACAAAGTCCAAAAATTGAGAAAAGTTTCAATAAATAGCCCTCTTTGTATCATCCCATTCAATAGTGATAGCTATCAATGTTGGGTTTCCGGCACCGCGGCGTGTGTGTGTTCGATCATGTTTCGTAAACATGAGCACAACGGAAGCAATTAAAAATAATAAATCTATATTTATTACAACACACACAACACACGCATGCATATTACAACAAGTGTAGACATAACCGTAAATTAAAATTTGCAATAAAAGAAAATTATCTACGTTATACCTTCCGTATGACGTGTAGCGGGAACGGCATCAACCGGAACGATCCTCGTAAGAATCGTCTCTATCCGTATCCACGCCGAGCTCCTCGGGATGACTTCGCTAAGCCACGAGCTTCGTCTTCGTACGGGTTACTAGCCTCGTGTTGAAGACGACGTGATCGAGAGATGATCACAATCCGAATCCAAATTCGGATCCTAAAACGAGTTCTCAAAACTCGCTTCTCCGGAGAGGTATTCGTCAACCAATTGACGAATCCTTCGTCCTCCACCTCAGAGGATTACCGGAGATCGAATCCGATAAGTTAGCCGCTGTCGGAGCTCTAACCGTCGTCCAAACGACGCTCCGACGAGAGGAGAAGAAGCTGTCCAGAAAACTGGACAGCTTGGTGGAGGATATAGGCGCCGGCCAACCAAGGAAAGAAAAGGCTCACCTTGATGCCAAACCTATAGGAGATCACCGGAGGGTCGCCGGAGTGTTCACCGGCTGAAGCTTGGTGCCAAAGAATGACTTGACGGCGGCACAAAAGCTGCGGCGGCGACTTTAGGTTGGGCGCCAAAACTCCAAGGAGGTGGGCTTAGCTTTAGGGTTAGGGTTTAAGCCCTATTTTATAGAGAACTAATTCTCTTAATGGTTAATGGATCATATCCATAAAGCCCGTTAACCCGCTCCATTAAGATAAGTTAAAATAAACCAAACCATGATGGTTTATTTTAAGTTAAAACGAACCGAACCAACTTTTGGTTCATTCATTTAAAATAAACCAAACCCTTTGGTTTATTCTCATCCATTGGATTAGAACCAAACCATTTTGGATCATCCATTACGTCTTCATAAGACGCGGCCCATCCACGCTTCCATTGCGACTGAAACGATTTCATGCTCGCTTTATGTTTGGTCCAACCAAACCTAGTTTCTCTCGGTCTGAGAATCCCATTCTCAAGCTTAACCATTAATTATAGAACGATCATGAGTGGCACCTAGTAGTACATCATGATCCCCAATTAACCGAAAAGATCAACGGTTGATCCAGAACTATTTCTGAAACCCTTCAGTAGCTCGAATGAATCGTGCCCCATTCCCTTCACTCATCTTATACCCACTTGGTTCGGGACATGGTCTATAGTGTCAGTCCCCACTAGGCTGACTACGTCACACCTAGCCCAAGTATCATTTTCTTGTCCTACGGATTCTAGTTACTCCACATGTATCGAAGAGTACCTTACTCTAAACATGTAATGCTTTGGCCAAAGACTTTAGTAACAATCCGACGAGAGGCCATGGGTATACGTCTCCTCGCAAGGAGTGGTGAATCCTTTATAGGCTATTCAAACACCTTCGATCACTTCGACTAATACCCAATCATCCCGGGTCCACATCTCCTTAGAGATGTTTGCTTAAGATGTCAAAGCATAAGTCTCCATGATCAAGATGACTTGAATACCGCAAGTCAAAGGAACATCACACTTAAGCCACAGTAAGAACTTCATTGACATATCTATATATGCAGAGAACCATATGAAGTCTTACGGCTGGTCACTCCAATGAACTAGTTACCATAACTAGCATCCACGATTAACTCCGGACATCACTATGTCTCCAGCCAGTGAGAATCAGCTTCTTGGATACACCAAGGAGTATACCTCGTGCTAGTCTCGACAGAATTGATGGTGTCCAAATCCATCAATTCATCGACTAGGGATAATTCCGATACATCACAATTACACATGTAGAGATACTCACTAGTTGTGATCCAATCACAAATTCTCTCATGCTGTGAATCGTATCGTGGACATTCAGTAAATGAGTTTAAGATCCAATCAAATACATAAAACATGTATACTCAAATAGTGAATCTTCATTTATCATATAAATGGTTCATACATAAGGCGATTGCCTTAGGACATCTCTCATATATTACTAACAGACTCCCACTTGGCCTAATGCCAATCGCTACGGTATCCAATACCATAAGCTCTAACATGACCCTCAAACTTACTTTGAGGTAATGCTTTAGTCAAAGGATCCGCTAAGTTCCTTTCAGTGGGAATTTTCTCGATTTGTATTTCGTTCCTATTGATAATCTCTCTGATAAGATGATAGCGGCGAAGCACATGTTTGGATCATTGATGAGACCACATCAAGTTCATAGATGAACTTATTGATCCAAACCGCTTCCTTTGCTGCTTCCAAAGCTGCAACGTATTCTGCCTTAGTGGCAGAATCCGCTATAGTGTCAAGCTTGGAACCTTTCCAACTTATTGCGCCTCCATTTTAGGTGAATACATACCCAGACTGAGACATGGAATCATCCTTGTCTGTCTGGAGCTGGCATCCGTATACCCACGTATCACCATGTACCCTTCTCCATATATTAGGAACGCATCCTTAGTTCTTCTCAAGCACTTAAGGATCGTCTTAACAGCCACCCAATGATCCATTCCTGGATCAGACTGGTATCTGCTCGTGACACTCAGAGCATACGATACATCGGGCCTTGTACATAACATAGCATACATGATAGATCCTATTGCGGATGCATAGGGAATCTTACTCATGCAAATCCTCTCGTCTTCTGTGCGCGGACACATAGACTTCGAAAGGTGTACCCCATGCCTGATGGGTAAGAAACCTTTCTTGGATTCCGACATGCTAAACCTCTTTAGCACTCGGTCTATATATGTAGACTGCGAAAGACCAAGCAACCGTTTCGATCTATCTTTATAGATCTTAATCCCGAGGATGTAGGTTGCTTCTCCCAGGTCTTTCATGGAGAATGTCTTGGATAACCAAACCTTCATGATCAGAAGACTGAAACATCATTTCCTATAAGTAGTATGTCATCGACATACAATACTAGGAATACGACTGCACTCCCACTAACCTTCTTGTACACACAAGGTTCGTCTGGATTTTGTGAGAAATCAAACTTTTTGATTGTCTCATCAAAATGGATATTTCAGCTCCTGGATGCTTGCTTCAATCCATAAATGGACCATCGCAATTTGCATACCTTGGTTTTATCAACCGATGTGAAACCCTCAGGTTGTATCATATACACGTCCTCGAGCAGGTTTCCATTAAGGAAAGCTGTTTTCACATCCATCTGCCATATCTCATAATCATAATGAGCCGCTATGGCCAGGAGCATCCGAATGGATTTAAGCATAGCTACAGGCGAATAGGTTTCGTCATAATCAACACCTTGTTTTTGACGATATCCTTTCGCCACCAATCTAGCCTTATAGGTAATCATATTACCATCCATGTCGGTTTTCTTCTTGAAAACCCACTTGCACCCTATAGGCTTTATCCCTTCAGGTGGGTCAACCAAGTTCCAAACTTGGTTTTCATACATGGAATCTATTTCCGACTTCATGGCACCAAGCCACTTATCCCTTTCTGAACTTGTCAGCACTTCTTCATAACTGGTAGGCTCCTCATCATCAATGAGTAACACGTCGTTCGATTCGCTTACGAGAAATCCATATCTCTCAGGAATATTGCGTGTTCTACCATATCTACGAAGATGTGGTGTTACAATAGGTCCAGCCGATTGCTCATCACTATGAGTTGTCGGCTGTTGTGCTTCACCAGGTATCTCATCAATGTCTATTTGAGTCTCTCGAGCCTCCTCAAGCTCGACGACACTCCCACTTTTTTCTTGCAAGAGAAACTCTTTCTCTAGAAACACAGCATGCCTTGAAACAAACACCTTTTGTTCCACAGGATGATAGAATTGGTAACCCCTTGTTTCCTTAGGGTATCCAATAAATAGACATTTATCAGACTTAGCATCCAATTTGTCTGATACAGTCCGCTTCACATAAGCAGGACAACCCCATATCTTCAAGTAAGATACATGAGGTTTCTTACTATTCCATATCTTATATGGAGTAGTTGAGACTACCTTGGTAGGCATTCTGTTTAACAAGTAAACAGCTGTCTGAAGTGCATAGCCCCAAAAGGACTTGGGAAGAGTTGCATGATTCATCATTGACCTGACCATGTCCAACAAGGTCCTAATTACCTCTCGGATACACCATTATCTTTGTGGTGTATAGGGCGGAGTCCATTGAGACAATATACCATTGTCTCTTAGATAATCAAGAAACTCTTGACTTAAGTATTCACCACCTCGATCCGATCAGTATTTTAATACTCTTGTCATGTTGTTTCTCTACTTCATTTCTGAATTCTTTGAACCTTTCAAAGGCTTGGACTTGTGTTTCATCAAGAACACATACCCAAACCGTGAGTGATCATCGGTGAAGGTAATGAAGTAGCTATAGCCTCCTAATGCTTGAGTTGACATAGGTCCACATACATCAGTATGTATTAGACCTAGTAACTCTCCCACTCGTTCACCTTTTCCAATAAAAGGTAACTTAGTCATCTTGCCTTTTAAGCATGATTCGCATGTATCGTATGAATCCAATTCAAACCATTCCAGAATTCCACATCGGTGTAATTCGGACATGCATTTCTTGCTTATATGGCCAAGACGAAAATGCCACATATAGGAGTCTATTTGATTATCCTTTCGAGCACGCGTGTTGCTCGCTTCGATATTGAAAATGTCACTGGATACGTCCAATGTATAAACACCATTGCTTAAAGTTCCAGTCCCATAAAGAACTCCATTCAAAGTTATGTAACAACAATTGTTACTAAAAGTCAAATGGTACCCATTTCTATTTAAACAAGAAATAGAAATGATGTTCTTTATCAACGAAGGAACATAAAAGCAATTGTCCAGTTCTAAGACAAGTCCTACAGGGAGTTCCAACAAATACGTTCGATGGCGAGTGAGCAACCTTTGCTCCATCCCCAACGTAAATTTGACTCTCCCTTGGCGAGTCTTCTTCTATTCCTTAGCCCATGTATGTCATTACATATATGTGAGCCACACCCAGTATCCAATACCCAAGTGTCTAAGGAAATAGAATGACAATCAATAAAGAAGATTTCTGAAGAAGATGGGGCATCCGATGCCTTATCCTTCTTCACGGACCCTTGATAAACCTTGTACTTTCTTCTCAATGGCTCTCCTTGCCATAATGATGGCAAGTTTCCTTTTTGCTAGTTCTACCTTCTTAGCCCTTCTCTTCTTTCCCTTCTTGTTCCTTTGACTTCCTCTTAGAACCTTTCTTGAGGAATGAACTAACAAAGACTCCCCTACTCATGCTTCTCGAAGACTCCACGGTCTTGAGCATATTGAAGCGATACCACAGATGAACCTCCTAGCATCTCGAGAGGTGAAGAGGAGCTTTGAGACTTGAACCTTTGAATCTCACTTGCTCATCAACCAACTCACAGATGAAGGACTACGATATGAGCATCCATATGCTCATGCGCTTCGTAACTTAGGTTCCATCGCGGCTAGCATGATCAACTCATTTGTTGAGAATCACTCACATGTTTACGATAGGCCAACAATTGGTCGAGTTGCATCGTCACTAGAGCGGGAAGAGGCGCGAGGACATTTGCAAGCACCTTGAGAACAATTCTCAAGCTTCTAAGCGATCAAGCTCGGCCCGATCAATTTATTGAATCAAAATGGAGCATAAATTCAAGACATCATGATCGATCTTAGAAATACAAAGCGAGCATATATGAGAAAGATGATTTTAAAATGCATCAATATACATTTATAAATCCCATTCATTTTTGAATTTCAAAACCCCAAAATCACTTGGAGATTGTAGGTCCATCTCTCGAATGGGCTGATATCCATCATAGTTATGAACAACCTTGGAGAGTCCAACAAGTCATTCATAACTCTGACGGTAGGTATCATCTATCATTGCATATCCCAGATATGCAACTATCACAATGTGCTATCAACTAATTGAATGTTCACACATACATCGGGTTGTTAACACATTAACAAGTATGCATCATATGCATAGCACCCAACTTCACCTCCCTTTACATCGACTTGAGAGAGTCCAACAAGCCGATGTCCGTGTTAAAGCCAACCCATTAATCAGACATAGTTTTAATATGGTTAGAGCATTCAACCAATTAGCCCAGCTTGGAGAGAGTCCAACAACCAAAGCTAACGATTGACCTGACTCTTACCATATTAGTATTAAACTATTCCATGGTTTGAACATATTCAGTTCGAGCTGGGCTTGAGAGAGTCCAACAACCCAAACAAGAAATGTAACTCCTGTTCTAACCATATTAATGGAAGGTGTAGGCTTTAATATTGATTAAGGGTTTTTATGTCTCATCCTCTTTGCATGCAAATAACTATTATCTACATGGCATGGCATACATAGCATACATCTACATGTCACGACACGCATGGCATAATGTTATGCATCTAATGCAATTACATGGCATACAATTATGTCATGTATATAATTTCCTTATATGTCATAACTATTTATAGAAATAAAATATGTTTAAGATTTGATTCTCCAAATCAAATCATAATTAAATTAGGAAACAAATTTCCAAATCTAATCACATATTTTATTCATGGAATTATTTGATTAAGGAAAATCTATTTAGGAAACCAATTTCCTAAATCATTAAAACTACTTATGGAAATAAAATATTTTAAGATTTGATTTCCCAAATCAAATCATGATTAAATTAGGAAACAAATTTCTAGAATCTAATCAAATATTTTATTTATGGAAAATATCAATTTCCATAAATACTTCCAACTTTCCAAAAGTGGAAGATTTCCATAAATACTTCTAGACTTTCCAAAATTGAAAAATTTCCATAAATACTTCTAAATTTCCAAAATTTAGAAAATTTCCAGAAATACATTATGACTATCGCAAAACCATTTCACGATTATGTGAAACACAACTGGGCTCGATACCCTTTGTTGGGTTTTGCATGGCGTGTGTGTGTTCGATCATGTTTAAGTAAACATGAGCCGCAGTGAGCAATTAAAAATAATAAATCTATATTTATTACAACACACACAACACATGCATATTACAACAAGTGTAGACATAACCGTAAATTAAAATTTGCAATAAAAGAAATTATCTCGTTATACCTTCGTATGGCGTGTAGCGGGAAACGGCATCAGCGGAGCGATCCTCGTAGAATCGTCTCTATCCGTATCACGCCCGAGCTCCTCGGGATGACGCTAAGCCACGAGCCGTCTTAAATGCGGGTTACTAGCCTCGTGTTGAAGGCGGCGTGATCGAGAGATGATCACGATCCGAATCAAATTCGGATCCTAAGCGAGTTCTCAAAACTTCGCTTCTCCGGAGAGGTATTCGTCAACCAATTGGCCAGAATCGCCGTCCTCCACCTCAGAGGATTACGGAGATCGAATCCCGGTAAGTTAGCGCTGTCGGGCACTAACCGTCGTCAAGCGGCGCTCCGACAACAAAGAAGCTGTCAGAAAACTGGACAGCTTGGTGGAAGAATAGAGGCGCCCGGCCAACCAAGGAAGAAAGCTCACCTTGATGCCGAACCTAGGAGAGATCACGGAGGTCGCGGAGGTTCACGGCTGAAGCTTGGATGCCGGCAATGACTTGCGGCGGCACAAAAAAGGTTGGCGGCAACACTAGGGTTGGCGAAGCCCTATTTTATAGAGAACTAATTCTCTTAATGGTTAATGGATCATATCCATAACGCCCGTTAACCCGCTCCATTAAGATAAGTTAAAATAAACCAAACCATGATGGTTTATTTTAAGTTAAAACGAACCGAACCAACTTTTGGTTCATTAGTTTAAAATAAACCAAACCCTTTGGTTTATTCTCATCCATTGGATTAGAACCAAACCATTTTGGTCCATCCATTATGTCTTCATAAGACCACGGCCCATCCACGCTTCCATTTGTGAAACAATTTCATGCTCGCTTTATGTTTGTCAACCAAACATAGTTTCTCTCGATGCGAGAATCCCATTCTCAAGCTCGTTTTAAATCCTTTGGATTACACTCGTTGTCGTGTGACCAAATAGGTTCTCGGTTTATGTTGGCCGTCTATAATTAACCATTAATTATAGAGCGATCATGAGTGGCACCTAGTAGTACATCATGATCCCCAATTAGCAAGAAAGATCAGCAGTTGATCGAACTATTTACGAAACCCTTGATGCTTCGAATGAATGTGCCCCATTCCCTTCACTCATCTTATACCCACTTGGTTGAGGACATGGTCTATAGTGCCGGTCCCACTAGGTGACTCGTCACACCTAGCCCAAGTATCATTTCCTCGTCCTCACAGTTCTAGTTACTCCACATGTATCGAAGAGTACCTTACTCTAAACATGTAATGCTTTGGCAAGACTTTAGTAACAATCAGGCGAGAGGCCATGGGTATACATCTCCTCGCATGAGTGGTGAATCCTTTATAGGCTATTCAAACACCTTCGATGACTTATACCCAATCATCCGGGTCCACATCTCCTTAGAGATGTTTGCTTAAGATGTCAAAGCATAAGTCTCCATGATCAAGATGCACTTGTATCTAGATGTGTAAAACACATACAAGTCAAGTTTTTAGTGAGATGTGGGTTTTTGTTCATTTAATGGTTTCATGCATATTTCTATGCAATATTATTTGATTCCCATCAAATCATGTCATAGTCCTTAATTTCATTTTAGCTATATGCATGAAGATGATTATGGCATAAATATGATTTAACTAAGCATGTGCCAAAATCATGATGTCATGGCATGTGAGAGACATCTAAGCATACATGACATCTAAAAATAATTCTAAACATGATCATGACATTTTTATAGATAAAAATGAAAATGATGTCATGACATGGCAAGACAAAAAAATCATGGCAAGTAAAATATACTAAGGTATAAAATACCTAAGTGTTAAATCCAAATTGTCATTTCTAGGGTTAAGTCCATTTTTGCCTTAATAGCCATTTTCTCCCAAGTGTGCCATAAACCCAAAATGGCACACCAATACCTCTAATACCTACTTGTGCCAATTTAATCATTTTTAACTTCTCAAACATATTGGCACACCCTAATGTGTCAACTCTACTATGGTTAGGTTAACTACCCATCCACTTAGGGTTGACACACCCTAACCCATTTAGCGTGAATCGATCACGCTTTTAGGAACCCAATATCTATTGGAGCTCCTTGGGTTAACAAGGTATTCTCTAGGGATGACTTCCCTAGATACCTTCCTAAAGACCCTTTTTGGCTTTAAAACCATAGTCTTTTGGGTCTTTCCTAGGTCAATTCTAGAGGTGACTCCTCCTTTGACCTTCTTAGTGGCTTTCTTGGTTTTCCTTAAGTTCTTAGCCACTAAGCACACACCATGGCTAGTCTTAGGGATAACTTCCCTATTAGCCTTGGTTTTTCTAGACCTAGATGTGGTTCCATAATCAAATGGAACATTATGATAAGTCTTCTTGGGCTTAGATTTGTGACCCAAACCTTCATTTCCCTTAGACCATTTTTGAGCCTTAGGTCTTGACTTTTGGACATTTGACCCTAGAATTGAATTTTCTATGATTCTAAGGGTTTTCTCCATTCTCTCAAGTCTTGACCTCAAGACTTGGTTTTCTAGCTCTAATTTCTTCAATTTTGAATTTTCATTAGATTTTTGGGAAGGCCTCTTGTTCTTAGGCATGTAACTTGACTTTTTGGGATTTATACCCAAATTTTCTTCTACTCTCCTAATTGATTCCCTAGGCAAAATATTTCTAGAATTATGAGTCCTAGGTTTATCCTTAGTTATATGAACATGCTTGGCACCTAAGCAATAAACCTTATTGTTTCTCCTAGCATGCTTTTCATTGATAATAGCAAGAGAACTAAAATAATTCTTAGCATGCTTTTTGACTTTAGGAATTGAAGGTGCATTAACTAAATGTACCTTAGGGTTAGCTTTTGAAGCTCCCCCTACATGAGATACACCTTCTTGCCCTTTCTTCCTCCCACTAGGGCATTGACTTCGGTAGTATCCCTTTTGATTGCATTTAAAGCACACAATGTGCTCTTTGCTTTTAGTTGTGGGAACTCCGACATCTTTTGATTTTTGAGTTTTTGGTGCCTATACCTTCTCCTTAGCCAATTTTGGGCACTTACTTTTGTAATGCCCTTTCTCCCTACACTCAAAACAAATTATATAATCTTTACGATTAATTATAATACACGAGTTACCTAGGGAGTTGGTGGAGGCCTCTTCACTTCTTCCGGAGGTAGAAGCTTCATTTTGATCTTGCTCCGGAATGGAAATCCTTTCCTCCCCCTCAATGCTAGAAGTGGAGGTCTCCACCAAATCATCAACATCTTCAAATGTGGATGGGCTTTCTTCCACGGTATCTTCCTCTACTTGTGTCGGTTGGGAATTTTCTTGAAATTTCATTATCTTTTCCCATAATTCCTTTGCATCCCTATAGTCACCCAATCTAGACCAAATATGATTAGGTAACAAATCACCAAGTAATTTTATTACCTCGAGATTTGTCTTGAAGTTCTTTATTTGGTCTTGGGTCCACCTTGACTTCTCAATTTGCCTATTTCTTTCATCCCTAGGCAATTTGAAACCGTTTTCTAAGATTAGCATAAAATCAAAATCGGTTTCTAGATATACCTCCATTTTTCTTCTCCACCATAGAAAATCTCCTTCGAACTTTGGTGGTTGAAGGTTGTAGCCGGCCATTTTGTAGTGCTCTCGTGGCGGTTAGTCCTTGAAGAGCGACCTTTGATCTGATACCACTTGTAGGATCGATATGGAGTGTAGATGTGGTCGGCTAGAGGGAGGTGAATAGCCCTCTTTCGTTCGATGACATAATTTGCTCGTTATCATTGCGTCGCTTGTCTACGATTGTTGTTAGCACAGCGGAATAACAATGATAATTACAATACTAACAACACATAACAATCACAAGCAATACACAAGCATATACATGGTTCGGAACCGAATGATTCCTACTCCACGGGCGAGCTCACCGAGCTCTAGTTATGCGCACGACACTAACTAAACTCCTTCTCGACTACACGTCGGAGGTGGAGAAACCTCTCACAAGCTATTACAACAAGTAATATATGAAATACAAGCAATACAAAGAAAAATATGAAATATACGTAAAGAACACTATACAAGGCTTGCTTTGAACCCTTTGCTTGTAGCTTGCTTTAGATGGCTCTTGAAGGTCTGGAATGCAGCAGCAATTCCCCTCCAATAGCTTCACACAAGTCTTGGCGAAATCCTCCATCTTGAGCTCAATTTATAACCTGCATCAAGCTGTTTTCACGCCCATCAATCGACTGCCACTGTAGTCGTTGTCTCACAACGGCCAGATCCACGTCGGATAAGTTCCAACAGATCACCTACCAGTCGACTGCCAGTCCATGGCAGTCGACTGGTGACCTAGTAGCCGACTGCCCAGTCGGCTATGGAGCGTTCTGTGCTCACGACACTCCCATCAGTCGACTGCCATCCCTCGGCAGTCGACTGCTGTCGACATCAGTCGACTGCCAGTCCATGGCAGTCGACTACCAAGCACAAAACCGCAAGTGTAACACCAGTCAAACCCTAGTCGACTTAGACCAGTCGAACCGGCACCTATGCCAGTCGACTGACATCGAGCAAAACCTCAAACACCAAGTTGTTTGAGCATCCGACCATCGGGTAAACCCTCAAACATCAAGTTTGAGCCTCCGACACTCAGTCTTAGCCACTTGGCTAAATCCACATCATCCCTCATGGAGTTCCCCACCGAAGCTCTCTTCCCTCGGCCTACATCCCTCGGATGTGCCAAGTGCACGACTTCACAATGTCATCCTTCACGTCTCATGCCCTCGAAGTATGCTTCCTTTTGGGCTCACTCCATTCGCTCCCTGTCCAGCGGTCCCTCGGATGCACCAAGCGCACGACTTCGCAATGTCATCCTTCACCGACTCAAAGACCCAGAGCCTAGTGAACTTACCAAGTCCTCAAGACTTCCCACATGCACCAAGTGCATGACTTCGCAATGCATTTCTCACCAAGCACCAAGCGCATGGCTTCGCAATGCTTTGGACTTATCCCACACCAAGCTCCATGCTTGGATTTTCCATGCCAACCCCATGTTGGACTTTCCCATGACAATACCATGTCATGAGTTTTATCTATCATCAAATTACTATCAAGGTACTGCTTGACTCAAACTGGGTCGATTGCACCAATAGACTCTTTCTATATTTCGAAGAATCTAGAGGTGAGCACTCTAGAAGAGTTTTTCTCCACCATGGAATTACATGATACAAGGCTTGAAGGAGTAGTAGAAGAGCCAATCAAACCATCAAGGGGAGTAGCGCTCATAGCCAACAAAGGGAAGAAAAAGAAGGAGATGTCACCTTCCTCATCGGATGAAGAATCCTCCTCCTCCATGGATAGCAATGAGGAAGCATACATGGTAAGGAAAGTAAAGGTGCATTGAAAAGCTTTAAATTTAATAAATCTCATGATAGGGGAAGAAGGCCAAGAAGAAAGATAATATGCTTCAATTGCCAAGGAGAGGGACATATAACAGATGATTGTCCCCTCTTGAACAAAAGAAAAGAAGAAAGGAGGAAGAAAGAAGAGAAGAAGAAAGAGAACAAGAAGGAGGATGAAAAGAAAACCAAGGAAAAAGGGAAGGCTAAGGCACACAAGGCAACATGGGATGATCCTTCATCCTCATCGGAGGAAGATCAAGCCTTCACAAGCCTTGCCTTAATGACAATAGAAGATCTAGACTCCACCTCCTCCGAGGAAGAAGAAAGAAGTTCAAGTGAGGAGGAGAGCTCAAGTGAAGGGGAGCATCTACCTCATCGAAATCGGAAAAAGAAGATTGGGTAAGTGAGGTAACGAATCTTCCTCCCAAGAAAGTTATTTCCATGATTACTAGTTTAACTAAGGACTTATTTAGGGCTAAAAAGAAAAACAAAAGCATGCAAAATGAATTTAAGGCCCTAGAAGAAAAGATAGAAAAACCATATTTAAATGTTAATTATAATGTTTCTTCTTCTAGTTTTGATAATGTATGCTCACATGATGATTATATTCATTTTAATGTTAATGCTACATGTATTGAAGAAAACAAGGCCTTAAGGGAAAAGGTAGATCATTTAACTAAGGCCTTAGAAAAATTTACCATTGGCTCCAACACTTTGAACATGATAATTGGGAGCCAAAGGGCTAGCTTTAACAAGAAGGGCCTAGGATATAAGGGGACCAAGAATGAAAAGGTCTACCATTGCCTAATTGCTAGGGGACAAGCTAAAAATACAATGGTAGCTAGGAAATGGATCCCTAAGGAGTTTTTGGTGAACCCTATAGGAAAGAACTTATATAGGGTTCCCAAATCCATCCTCAAGGGTTAGAAAAACCTTAGGATAGTCGACCATACTTGGACTTAAATTATATCATGTTAATTGGTTGACTTAGGATGATGTGGGTCATGATTTTTGATTTTTAGTGTTTGGTGATGATAATGTGATCATAATATAGAATCATGAATATTGTTTGATTTATGATCATGATATGTAATAATTGAAAATATTTGATCATGATTGATAATATGTGATTTTATGATCATATTGGGTGTTTTAGGATATAGATACTTAACCTTAGTAGAATTGCATAAAATTAATGGTTAAGTATAAATACCTTTAGGTACATCTCACACTCACTATAGGCTAACTTGATTGAAAACATAGCATGAGTGAGATGTTAGGATGAAACAAATGACTCACTTATGATTGTGACATTTTGATGAGTCATTATAGGTATCATGATAGCAATAATAGACCAATCATGGAGAGAGCATATGTTTAATTCATAGATATATTGCCCAAAGATCATGGTTGGATATTTCAAATGTTTTAAAACAATTTCATGTTTTATAAACTGCAAGTTCATGTTTTAAAAAAATTCAAGGCAAAACTAGGCTTTCAAGTTGATAAAAACTTTAGTATTTTTCAACATCTTTGAGTTTTTGCAAAATGTTTGAAAATTAAATTCATTTTCATGAAAAATAATTTTTCACTGATAAAGGGACTTATCAAAAATATGTTCCCCAAATTTCATGATTTTTCGAATTTTCTATAATTTCTGGTGCATTTTTGAATTTCGCTCAAAATCGTAAAATTAAATCAGTTGCCGATCGTGATGCTCGATTGATCGGTGATGTGTATTGCGAGCACGCGATGGCTGTCGTATTAGGTTTTTAACTTGATTTTTGGTATTTTCTTTTGTTATACTTGATTTCATGCCTGTTGATGCGCACGAACGCAACCTCAAATCTCGCGACGAAGACCGTCGAAGACTCAAAGTGCGCGCTCGCGCTCAACGCCCGTAAGTGCACGGATGTCGTCAAGTAATAAAGATTATCGATCCCACAGGGACTGGGATTTGAATATCAATATATTCAGTGGTTGTAATTATTCGGACGTAACTCTAAGAGGTTTCGATTGGTGAGGGTTGTCGGTGGACTTTACTCTATACGGTGTCACACGGAGGAGGAAGGGAGTGTACCGAGGTCTTCAAAGGTGATTCTAGGACTTCGATTTCGCTTGTGTATCACAAAACAATGCTGTCAATTGGTGTTGTCTAGACGTTTATCTATAGTTTTATGGAAGGGACATCATACACTCTCTCGATGAGCTGCCGCATCTACTGGGAGCTATCTCTGCCTAAAAGGACGGGATAGGCGGTACGAGGATGGCAAATCAATCCCTATGATGAACCGTTTCCGATTCCACCGCACCCTTCTACCCACAGTTACAGGAGATCAAGTTTACCTCTAGGTTCCTTATATAAAATCTCCTAAATCTTAAATACGAGGGTTGTCACACCTCGTATCGCCTAAGCACAGCAGATAGAAAACCAAACACGCACAGATATAGTAAAAACAACTACCAATTGTCAAATCAAACTCAAAGGCAGAATTTAACATGAACCAACATTGTAATGTCCACATAAGCTACTCCCTAATCCTAGAATCAAAAGTACTACTCCATGTATATGAAGGAAGAATCACAAAACATGTTTATGTTCGAATACATAAGGAATAAAATGTTGGACTTTTCGAGCCGTAAAAACCGCTTTTTGCGTTGCGGAAACCCCGAAAGTCCAGCCACGGATCCGTGCGAAGATATATAAAAATAAAAACATGTATGTGTTTATAAAACCCTAGATCTACCTTAGATCTAGAAGGTGAGAGTATTACCCTCGTAGCGACGCCCTTCGCTTATCCCGCTCGTCCAAACGCTTTGCCGAAACTCAAGAGTGTCAAGTGTACACTCCTCTACAAGTATCCACACGGAAAAATGGTGGAGAAAACACCTTAGAATGTGCTAGCACCCTTTAGGTATTTCGGCCAAGGAGGTCTTGGGAGAGCAAGAAGGAGAGCTAGGAAGAAGATGATGAAGTTACATACAAAAATGAATTCATTCATCAAATGAAAGTGGTCGGCTACTTATTGTTGGGGGGTACATGCATGCATGTAACTCCAAGAGCCTATGGATCTTTGTCTCCCTCATGAGGTGGAACCACATGATAAGTCCATGATGATGTGGAACACCACAATTGGCCGGCCCCCATGCCAAGTCACCATGACATGGCAAATGGTCAAGTCAAAATTGACCATTCATCTTCCCTATTAAGTCAAGTCAAACTTGACCTCTTATCTCCCATGGTTGATCAAATCTAACCACTTGATTCAAGTCAATTTGATTTAATGAATCCCTATTCATTAATTTAAATTGACCTAATGAATCAAATCTAAATTAGACTCATTCAACACTTGAATCAAATTGAGTCTAACTCAATTAGTCTAATTTGGATTACTCTTAATCCAATTTGGTTCATCCCATGAACCTAATCCTCATGGTTCATCATATGAACCTAATCTCCATCTAATTTCCCTTTGTGTGTGACCCTATAGGTTCTTGTAACATTGGCAATGCTCCTAAACCGATTTAGGAACATAAGCAATGAGCAGTATCTAGCAACACATCATTGCTACCCATGTTACAAGAATGTTGAGATCCAACATCACCTTTGTGACTACTAATTATGACTCTCACAATATGTGACAATGTCCCTCTATCCTTGACATCTAGATTGACCAATTGAGACATAGACCATGTCATCCTTGATACAATCTATATCTTGAACTCCAAGTAGACTCACTCTAATCAAATGAGCTCAATATCTCATATTAACTCATTTGGGCATGACCATGCACTTCGTGGTCTCACTCTATCAAGAATAACGATGTCACTCCCGTCATATAGGAGGGATCCCATCTACATCACTCACATCCCTCCACATAATTTGTTACATACCCAGTAATCGCCTTTATAGTCCACCCATTTACGGGTGACGTTTGACGAAGCCAAAGTATGCAACTCCTTATATAGGGAACCATGGTGACTTCAGGTCCAAGAACTAAAAGTCATACTAATAGTCACATGAGAAAGTATATGACACTCATATAACAATCCATGATACTTTCTCATGGTGGGTCATTCAGTATACATTCTCCAATGCATACCCATGTGTCAACTTGATATCTCATATCCATGACTTGTGAGATCAAGTCATCGTGTTGACCTACATGCTAGTCTCTACGCATTAACATTGTCCCTGAATGTTAATACTTGACTAAGAATGATTAAGAGTAGTGTTCTCTATATCATCTCATTATCGATTCAACCAATCGATTGATATAGATAAGAACCTACTACTCAAGGACATTATTATACTTAGTTATTTGGCACCAATACAAGTAAATATAATAACCATTCCTTTATAAATAGGAATATGATATAATAAAGTCCATACAACAATCATCACATGATTGGTTCTAGGGCTTTCACTAACATAAAACTCAGGAACAAAGGATTACAATGCTTTCGTTGTCTTCTCTCCGACGTTGAAGTGCAAGGCGTGGACCTTCGGCGGCGTTCCTCCTCCGCGTTGTGAGTTCCTGAAGCTTTTTAGGGCTTTGGCGTGCCATCCTAGCCATCGTGCCTCCCCCCTAGGGTTTGGGAGGAGCCATCCTTATATAGACATCACCTCGGACCGCTACAAAAACTGAAAAAACCCTAGTCGTGCAAATCTAGCGGGCCGCCACACGGTCATGTGGAAACACATGGCGGTATGTCGGGTGGCTAATCTCTCCCATTGGACACAACCGTGTGTAGCCACATGCCCTGCCCATGTCCCATTCTGCATCTAGCTGTAAAATGTCCTTCTTTTGCTCCGAAAGTGCGCCTTTTTCCCCCGAAATGTTATCCTGCACATAAAAGTACAAAGAGCAGACCTCTGAATCAGAAAATAGGAAATGCATGCAAAATAGAATGACATATGCATGAAACTAACATAAAATGTAATGAGATGTGAGCGAAAACTACTCCTAAAATTCTATATATTTCGCTCACATCACTTCCCCCAGACTTAAATCTTTGCTTGTCCTCAAGCAAACCTCAGTGCCATGAAATTTTAAAAAGATATTGTTCCATACTTAGCATGCTAACTAAATTTATCAAGTGGTATTTTCAATCAAAGCAAAATAGATATGTTCTATGAAATTCACTAAGTTAGCTTCTCGTGCACATGCTAAGCGAATCTTCTTAGGGGATACTCATTCCATGGTAAGTTAAATTGTCATCCTATAGCTTTCCTAAGGTCTCCAGCTCTTAGGCACTTACCTGCCCAAAGTGAGGGGCGTTCCCTAGATCTAGCACAAAGTCTCAAAGGCGTGCTCGGTATTGAGAGATATTAGTAGGTATTTCCCCAATAACCTAACTCGGTCTCAAAGGGGCACCTAACCATTTCCATCCACGACAACTGTTTTTTATCCCTCATAATCTCTTTTCCTTTTTTTTCCTTTCTCTTTTTTTTTTCCTTTTTCCTTTTTTTTGTTTTCTTTTTCATCCTTTTTGCTTTCTCTCTTCTCTTTTTTTTTTCTTTTCTTCTCACTGGGATTTTGATTTTTCCAAATGGGTTTACACAATCCGAGCATCTCCAGTAACTAAAATGCTAAACTAAGAGTCACCTATGTATTCCAAAGTACTAGGCTACTGAGATGAATCATAACTAGGTATGTACTAGATTATCCCCTTCAGAATGTTCAACATGTGTAAGTGTAAAGAAATAAAGCTAACCAGTGTAAGTCTATAACATTCATTAAAGAAAATAAAATAAAATACCATGAGATAAATGAAGTTAAGCTACCTATGGGAACAACTCATGTAAGCAACTTTTTTATAAATACTACTGAGGCAGCTTTATAGATAACAAAAACTAAGTACTGAAAGAAGTTTAACAACCCATGCATGAATAAATGAATGAAAATACCAAAAAATAAACTACTGCTAGGAAAAAAATAAACTTGGGGTCTCCCCCCAGACTTAAATGAAAATATACCTCTAGTATGGTGGATGAGGTGGAAAATCTGGGAGCCTGGGCATCTCTGGATCCTGGGAGAACCTACTGTTGAGCCGCTGATGCCACATGTACATGTGGTCGATCTGGGAGTTGGTGGATGCAGCGGCTGCTCGATGCTCCTCCTCCCTAGCCCACTGCGCCTACTGGGCATGCATGTGCTGCCGCATCTCCCTGTGGTAGGCGGCTTTATCCTGGCAACGAACAACATCCTTCTGGAAGTATATGCGGGCCTCATCGTAGAACTCCTCCCATCGTTGCCTCTGCGTCTACTACTCAGTGTAAATGTCATCGAGGTGCGATCGAAACTCTGAGAAATCATAGGCCGACATACCTGCATCCTGCTCATAAGTAGAAAAAGGTGGTGGTGTGGGTGCAAGCTCATGTCGGTGTGGACTAGGTGGGCTCCTATGCATGTGTGGACTAGAGGGAGAGTGATATAAAGGTGGAGAGATGGGCGCCGATGTGGATGGTCCCTCATGTGGAGGGGACTCCACTATCAGGTCCAAACGCCAATTGGCGCGTATAGCGATGGTGGTACGATCCGGGTCGGGGAGCCTAAGGGCCGTCAGATTTTTCCTTACAAAGCATAAGGAGTCTCCTTCTCTCACAATCATTTTCATGGCCATGCACACTCCTAGGTCGATCCTAGGGCTCTCCTCTATATTCTCAATGCAATGTAATCATACCTATCCTATGACATATGTGGGTAAGTAGGCCTCCCACATTAATCTCTCCTCTTTGCTTTGCCCATCTTCACTAAGTGTCTGATGAAGTGGGACCCTACATTGATGCTACTCCTTTCTTGTAGCATGTCCCAGAGGCAAAGCAACTCGCTAGCCATAACTACACCGTCACTCTCCCCATGACCAAATATAGTACTGGCTATGATGTAGTGGAGGTATCGGAAAATGGGGCTTTGGAGGCATGACACTTTGGCCCTAGATGGGTCATAAGCGTGCTCCCCCATCAAATCAGTCCAAACTATACGAAAGTTAAACCCAATAGGGAGTCCTCTCTCTCCCCCACTCGGCAAGCCAAAGCATGAGTTTCATTGGTGAAGGGTCCACTCATGCTCAATGTTAAAAACCCTAAAAGTTATTCTACCCTCCTCGCTCTCTCTACTTTTTAAAATTTCTGCCTCTAAGGAACTTAAAAACTATAGAACTATCCTAGGGTAGGTTGGGTGCCTTATTCCCATCATCTCTTCCCACCCCACTTTTGCAAATAGGCCTTGAATATCACCCAACAACCCTAAAGACTCTAGCAAATCTTCATCTAAGTACCTAGTAACAGTGAGTTTACGAGTAGAAAGCATATTATATCTATCTCTATGTTCATTGTTGCGAAAAAGAAGAGTGGGTAGGGCATTACCCTCCTCCGGAGCTTGAGGGGCGTCGGCTCTCCTTGTTCGTTTCTCCGAGACGTCGGATCGAGGTGTTACATGCTTGGTCCTCCTCATCCTTGCTTCTTTTGGCTTCCTTAGAGGTTAAAAGTGCTTCTAGATGGTGGGGAAGACGAAACCACACTGCTAGGGCAAGAGCTTTCGAAGCACACGGCGCAAATGGGGTGAAAACACATGGCTCACCCCTTTTAACCTCGCGCGACATGGCCGTGTGAAAACACATGGCCAGGCCGTGTGCGCCACGGGTTAGTCAGGCACGGCCATGGGAAAACACATGGTCAGGCCGTGTGTCCCCATTTCTCTCCCCTTTTTGTGTTAGGATTCGAATCTTCTCATACATTTCGTCGTGTAGGCTAATATGGGTTTTATTTTTGCCTAGCTAAGTTCATTTCTAGTCATAACTCTAAATGAGATGGATATCAAAACTAAAATCTAACAAATGCATGCAATACAACCAAGGGGAAATCTAAAACTAAACTTGGGTTGCCTCCCAAGAAGCACTTTGTTTAAGATTGTTTAGCTCGATCACACTCCACTATCAACTTGGCTCTGGAGGTTTAGTGAACCTCCATTCATCAGTCTCGGGATCTGGGGACTCCCCTAGATACTTCTTCAATCGTTGTCCATTTACCTTGACCTCCCCCGATTCTCTACTCCATATGTCCACTGCCCCATATGGGTATACCCTTTTTACCCGAAACGGTCCTAACCACCTTTATTTTAGTTTTCCTAGAAAAAGTTTCAACTTGGAGTTATACAGGAGAACTAAGTCTCCTTCCTCAAACTTCCTTCTCAAGATGTGTTGGTCATGCCATTTCTTGGTTCTTTCCTTATATGCCTTAGCATGCTCATATGTATCTCTTCGAATTTCGTCCAACTCGCTTAACTGCAGTTTCCTTTTCTTTCCTGCCGTGCAGTAGTCTAAGTTGAGCTTCTTGATGGCCCAGAAAGCCTTGTGTTCTAATTCAATGGGGAGATGGCAAGGCTTCCCGTAGACTAAGCGGAAGGGGGTCATGCCTATCGGGGTCTTATAAGCTGTGTTGTAAGCCCAAAGAGCATCGTCCAGTTTCGGTGCCCAATCTTTCCGTGATGCCACTACCATTTTTTTCTAGGATACTTTTGATTTCCCGATTCGAAATTTCCACCTGTCCCCTAGTTTGCGGGTGGTACATTGTTGAGACTCTGTGGATCACCCCATACTTATGTAGCAATTTTTCGAACTGTTTTTCAATGAAGTGGGATCCTCCATCACTGATTACTACTCGAGGAACTCCGAATCTAGGGAATATGTTTCTTTTGAACATTTTTATTACGGTCCTAGCATCGCAATGGGGTGATGCCACGACCTCCACCCATTTGGAGACATAGTCTACAGCGACCAAGATGTATCTATTTCCGTCGAAAATGGGAAAGGGTCCCATGAAATCCACTCCCCATACGTCGAAGAGCTCTACCTCTAATATGGTGCTTGCCGGCATCTCATGTCTCCTTCCTATATTTCCTGTTCTCTGACACCGATCGCAGGAAACTACATAGTTGTGCATGTCCCTAAACATACTAGTCCAGTAGAATCCTGACTGAAGCACTTTCGCGGCCATTTTTGCAATCCCGGCATGACCCACATATGTGGAAGAATGACAGTGAAAGAGGATGCTCTCCACTTCCTCTTCTGGCACGCACCTCCGATATATGCTGTCTGTACACTTCCTGAATAGGAAGGGGTCATCCCATACGTATTGTCGAACCTCCGAAAAGAATCTTTTCCTTTGTTGGGTCGTGAATTCTGGTGGTATCACTCTTCCCGCAATAAAATTCACCAAATCTACATACCAGGGGGTGGTGACCTTAATAGCCATGAGGGTATCATCCCGCAGAGCATCGTCTATTTGGGCACTGTCTCCTTCCTCTATCCTACGATCTATGGGCATGCACGATAAGTAGTCTGCGATGACATTGTTCATCCCCTTTTTATCCCTGATTTCTATATCAAATTCTTGAAGTAATAAAATCCAGCAAATAAGGTGGGATTTTGCATCCTTCTTGCTTAGCAAATAACGAACTGTAGTTTGGTCGGTGTATACCACTACCTTCGAACCTACCAAGTATTGTCTGAACTTGTCAAATGTGAACACAACTGCTAGTAATTCCTTCTCAGTCGTGGCATAATTAATTTGTGCCTCGTTCAGTGTCTTACTGGCATAGTGAATGGCATGCAGTTTTTTCTCCTTCCATTGGCCTATGACTGCCTCCACTGCATAATCACTAGCATCACACATGACCTCGAATGGTAGACTCCAGTCAGGCGGCTGAATTATCGGGGATATCACTAAGGCTCTCTTTATTTCCTCAAATGCCACTAAACATTTCTGATCAAAAATAAAGTCTGTGTCTTTAGCTAGTAGATTTGTCAACGGTCTAGTTATCTGGGAAAAATTCTTTATAAACCTTCGATAGAAACCCGCATGCCCAAGAAAGCTCTGAACCCCCTTTACATCCCTGGGTGGTAGCAAGTTCTCTATTACTTCGACCTTCGCCTTGTATACTTCGATACCATTCCCTGATATCTTATGCCCTAGAACTATCCCTTCAGTCACCATGAAGTGGCATTTTTCCCAATTCAGAATCAAGCTATTCTGCTCACACCTTTGCAAAACCCTTTCTAAATTCTTTAGACATGCATCGAAACTTGTTCCATAGACTGAAAAATCATCCATGAATACCTCCATAATTTGTTCGATCATATCCGAAAAGATAGTTGTCATACAACATTGGAAGGTGGTCGGGGCATTACATAGGCCAAAGGGCATTCGTCTGTATGCGAAGGTTCCGTACGGGCAGGTGAAGGTGGTCTTCTCTTGGTCTTTAGAGTGGATTGGGATTTGGAAAAATCCTGAGTACCCGTCAAGGTAGCAAAAATAGGAATGTTTTGCCAGGCGTTCCAGCATCTGGTCGATAAACGGAAGTGGAAAATGATCCTTTTTTGTTTCTTTGTTTAATTTACGGTAATCTATGTACATTCTCCACCCGTTCTTTGTTGACAGGATCAACTCATTCTCCTCGTTTTTGACTACCATAGTGCCGCCTTTCTTTGGGACTATGTGTACTGGACTCACCCACTCACTATCTGAAATTGGGTATATTATTCCGGCATCCAAGAGTTTAAGCACTTCCTTTTTCACTACCTCCTGCAAATGAGGGTTAAGTCGCCTTTGGCGCTCCACGGTTGACTTACACCCATCCTCAAGTATTATCCTATACATGCACAAAGACGGGCTTACCCCTTTTATGTCATCGATGGTATAACCCAGCACTTTTTTATATGTCCTGAGCACCTCCAGCAATTTCTTTGTCTCTTCCTTACTCAAATTGGCATTTATAATCACCGGATGGGTTGCAAGTGGGCCTAAAAATTTGTATTTTCGACTGGGGGGAAGTGGCTTCATCTCAAGCCCTGTGTGTTTTTCTTCTACCACCTGCCCCGATTCTTCCTCTTCTTTTGATCCGGAGGATAAGGAGTCTTCTTTCATCAAGTACTCTCTCTTCTTATCCTCTCCCTGTACCTGGTAGACTACTTCAGTGCTATCTATCCCCTTGATCGGAAAAGTCTCCTGAAAGTGTTGCTTGCTGTTAGCCCATATTTCGAGAGTCCCCACTATTGTCTCTATAATGCTATATGCGTTGTCTGTGCTCTTTTTCATCAACACGCCCCCCCCCCTGCGGCTATGTCCAAGAGTTCTTTCGACACGTTAGTTATCCCGGAATAAAAAACATGGAGGAGTAACCAATCTTGTAATCCATGGTGCGGGCAGCGAATCACCAGCCCCTGTAGCCTCTTACATGCATCGACCAGAGTCTCTTCTCGCCCTTGCTCAAATGAAAGGATTTTATCCCTAAGGTAGCCTGTTTTGTGGGGGGGGGGGGGATTTACTTAGGAAAGTGTCTTCCATTTGTTCCCATGTCGTTATACTTCCTTCGGGTAGCACGCGTATCCATTGCTTAGCCCCTCCTTTCAGTGAAAATGGGAACATAATGAGCTTAATGGCATCTGCTGGGACTCCTTCATATTGCACCATGCCGCAGTATGCAAGGTCTTCAAGGTATAGATAGGGTTCCTCAATCTGAGTCCCTCCAAACTGCTTTCCTTGAATGAGAGCAATTAATGCAGGGTTTATTTCCCAAACTTGCCTGGAATTCGAGGAATAACAATGCAGGAGTTCCAGGCTTTCCATTTAGGTGCTATGTAATCTTTCAAGGGTCGAGCGGGTTGTATTAACATTTCAACGCCCTTCGATGAGAGATGCTTAATAGATCATATGCAATAGATGACTTGGAGGGTAAAACCAAAGATCTAGTTAAGGAGAAAAATTAGGAGTATTTACCTAATACCAAGAAAAAGGAAATAAGCAAATCTAGAAAAATCAAAGATGCAATAAGGAAACAGGAAACAACTGCTAAAAGTGAAAACTAAATCTATATTTGGAAAATATAGAACTAAAGCAAATAAAGCAAACTAAGAAGAAAATAAAGCAAGTAAATAAATCTAATCCTAAATTCGATCCAATTTACCTCTGTTCGATTTGATATCGAATCGATCAGTCCCCGACAACGGTGCCAAAAACTTGATATGCACGAACGCGACCTCAAATCTCGTGACGGAGATCGTCGAAGACTCAAAGTGCGCACTCGCGCTCAACGCCCGCAAGTGCACAGATGTCATCAAGTAATAAAGATTATCGATACCACAGGGACTGGGATTCGAATATCAATATATTCAATTGTTGTAATTGTTCGAATGTAACTCTAAGAGTTTTCGATTGGTGAGGGCTGTCGGTAAACTTTACTCTATACGGTGTTACACAGAGGAGGAAGGGAGTGTGCCGAGGTCTTCAAAGGTGATTCTAGGACTTCGGTTTCACTTGTGTATCACAAAACAATGTTGTCAATTGGTGTTGTCTAGACGTTTATCTATGGTTTTGTGGAAGGGACATCATACACTCTCCCGATGAGCCGCCGCATCTACCGGGATCTATCTCCGCATAAAAGGACATGATAGACGGTACGAGAATGCCAAATCAATCCCTACGATGAACCGTTTCCGATTCCATCGCACCCTTCTACCCACAGTTAAAGGACATGTTTACTCCTAGGTTCCTTATATAAAATCCCCTAAATCTTAAATACGAGGGCTGTCACACCTCGTATTGCCTAAGCACAGCAGATAGAAAACCAAACACACATAGATATAGTAAAAACAACTACCAATTGTCAAATCAAACTCAAAGGAAGAATTTAACATGAACCAACATTGTAATGTGCACACAAGCTACTCCTGAATCCTAGAATCGAAAGTACTGCTCCATGTATATGAAGGAAGAATCACAAAGCATGTTAATGTTCGAATACATAAGTAATAAAATGCAGAAACAAAGGATTACAATGCTTTCGTTGTCATCTCTTCGGCGTTGAAGTGCAAGGCGTGGACCTCCGGCGGCGTTCCTCCTCCCTGTTGCGAGTTCTTGAAGCTTTTTAGGGCTTCGGCGTGCCATCCTAGCTGTCATGCCTCCCCCCTAGGGTTTGGGCAGAGTCATCCTTATATAGACATCACCTTGGACCGCTGCAAAATTCGGAAAAACCCTAGTTATGGAAATCTGGTGGGCCGCCACATGGTCATGTGGAAACACATGGCCAGGCCATGTGCGGCCCTGAGGTGGCTGATCTCGCCCATTGGACATGGCCGTGTGTAACCACATGCCCTGGTCGTGTCCCATTCTCCGTCTAGCTGCAAAATGTCCTTCTTTTGCTCCGAAGTGCAACTTTTTCCCTGAAATGCTATCACCCACAAAAGTACAAAGAGCAGACCTCCGAACCAGAAAATAGGAAATGCATGCAAAATAAAGTGACATGTGCATGAAACTAACATAAAATGTAATGAGATGTGAGCGAAAACTACTTCTAAAACCCTATATGTTTCGCTCACATCACTTGTATAACATTTATATAATGTTTTTGATGGTGTCAAAGGGGGAGAAACTGTGAGTTTAAGTTAATCATGCTATGGGAGAAATTAGCATGTCTTATGGGGGAGTTGCATGTATTAAGGGGGAGTTTTGATACTCAAGTTTACTTAGATGCTTTCTTGCCTTATGTTTTTTGTTAATGTTTTACCTAACTTAAACAAGGTTGCCACACATAAAAAAAGGGGAGATTGTTAGGGCAATCAACCCATGGATGATGTGTTTTGATGTGTGTGGCAAAGGGTTTAAGTTAGGTTGATTATGGATTTAATCTGTGTGTTGAAGTCATGCAACACTTAGTAATTCACACATGGATGGCTTGACAAAGCATTGGCAAGATTCACCATCTCATGACTCGGTCCTTGAGTCGGTGAAGGATAGCATTGCAGAAGTCGTGCGCTTGGTGCATTCGAGGGACCGCCGGACAAGGAGCATTGGTGTGAAGCCAAAGGAAGTAGACTTCAGGGCGAGACACGAAGGACAATCGCGGCCGTGCGTTTGTGCATCCGAGGGACGTGGTCGGACGAAGAGAACTTCAAGGCGAGGGACTCCAAGGGAAGATGAGAGTAAGCGATTGTAACCCGGGACGGGGTAGCTCATAGGTGAACTTGGCCGAATGGCTAAGTTAAGTGTCGGAGGCTCAACCAAAGGTTGGTTTGACGTTTTACTCGACACGATAGGTAGATAGCGCGATTGCTCTAGGTCGATTGAATTCGACCGGTGTTCGACTGGGCTGGTTCTAGCTGAACAATCATTGCCAAGGGATTTCAGTCGACTGACGACAGCATAAGTTGACTGATGGAAATATCAGTCGATTGATGGCGAGGGTTTCGAGCACAGAACGTTTGGTAGTCAAGTGATCTCGTTGACCACTCAACTGTTGGCTCCATCAGTCAACTGATGGGAAAATCAGTCGACTGATGTGGGAGCCATTGGTTGGAATCCAACGTGGATGAAGTCGTTGCGAGGCAACGACTCTAGCGTGATGGTTGCATCATCGATCGCTTCGCCAACGGGAAGAATGACTTCTTCTCTATAAGAAGGGGTCTTGGGTGACTTGGGATGGTTAATACTTAACCTCTAAACATCTCTCAAGTGCCCAACACGTTTTCAATCCTCTTCCTTGAGCTTATTTCAATTATATTGTAAGAGGAGTGATTCTTGTGTAAGAAAGGTTACCTCCACCTAGATTTATGCAAAAGAGAGATTAGTGGATTGATTAAGGAGTGATTCACCTTGGAATGAATCAGGTCGTGGACTAGCGGCAAGGGTCGTGAACCACGTTACGCACTTGTGTTAGCGTTTGTTTTCTTTGCATTGTCTTAATTGTCTTGCTTAGTTTTATTATTCCATTGTGCTAACTTTAATTGTAGACAATTAAGCGATCAAGTTCTATCGTCTACACGAAGAGGGCTATTCAACCCTTTCTAGCCGGCCACCGATCCTCCAACACATGACTTGTACATTAGCTTTCCTCATGATTCATCATTATCATTTAATGAGTTCTAAGTTCAATATGATGTACTAAATAAGAACATGAACTTAACTCACTTCCTAGCATCTCAAAAATGTCTAAGGTGTATGAAAACACACACAAGTCAATTTAATGTTATTGTGAGATGTGGGTTTAGAGTTAGCAGGGTTTCATGCATTTTCTAGGCAACTCTATTTGATTCCTTTATATATGGGACTTCAAATCATGTCATTGTCCTTGAATCAATTTTAGTTAACCTTAAATGCATGAATTATGATTTAGGCATATAATGATAGTATAAATAAACATGTGCCAATAATCATGATATCATAGCATATGAATACAATCGAAATATGAACATGACATAAAAACTTAACCCTAAGCATTATCATGTCATTTAAAATAATTAAATGGGATATGATGTCATGACATGGCATAATAAACATACACATCAACAAACACATCAACCAAGCAAAGACACATAATTTTGCAAAAACAAAATATTTCATTTAACATAAGGTCATTCCTATAAACAAAACAGATCTTCAAACGCTCATCCTCACTACGAAAGATAAAAGAGTACATAAACGAGATCCTATCTACCATCCACTAGAGTCATCGGTCGGAGGTGGTGGAGGAGGTGGAGCCTGCTAACCCAACATCGAGCTCAACATCATCTCGAACATCTCGAGCTAACGCTGCTCCATCCGACTCAGCTAATAGGAAATGGAGGAATGCTATAAGCTGAGCTCCTCCAATCGCATGTCAACTGCCTCATGAAACTCCTTCAATCTGGTCTCCAAGCATACAAATCACACCGAGAGACTCTCTAACGGTTCATTTGATAGCATGGGGTCATCTGTTAGGAATTGGACATCGCTAGAGGGGGGGTGAATGGCGCATCTTCGTCCGATGATGGAATTCGATTGTGCTTACTACAAATGTTAGTGTGCATAGCGGAAATAACAATAACAAAAAAAAATACACACAATAACACGATGATATAATATGGTTTGGAACCTTAGGATTCCTACTCCACGAGTTGAGCTCAAACGAGCCCTAGCGATGCAAACACCACTAAACAATAAAAACTCCTTCTCGACAACAACTAGGAGGCGGAGAAACCTCATAAAAGGATTTAAAAAGTAATACAATAAAAATACAAGCAAATATAAAGATGAAATGCAATACAAGTAAAGGAAATTACTTTACAAGAGAACTTTGATTGCTTGCTTTTGGTTGCTTGAGAAGAGCCTTGAAGGTTTGGATTGAAGCAGCAAATCCCCTCCAAATTGCCTCAAAGAACCATGCCAAAATCCTCCTCAACAAGCTCCTTTTAAAGCTGCAACTCGGGCTGGATTCCGCCTAGCAGTTGACTGCTCGAGACTATTAGTCGATTGCTCCTGTAACCGTTGTGAGATAATGACTTGATCTATGTTGGATAAGTTCCAACGGATAGACCATTAGTCGACTGATCATGCTTCTACTCGACTGTCAAACCCTAACAGTCGACTCTGAAACATTATGTGCCCATTTCCTCTACCATTAGTCAATTGACCTCCACGTCAGTCGACTGCCAAGGCTATGTGGTCGCAGTCGAATGTCAGTCGATCTTTGACAGTCGACTCGTCATAATCCCAATCAACTGCTTAGAGTCAACTCGGCTACCAAGTGTCAAAACACTTGACCAGTCGACTAGTCCATAACCCCAATCGACTGACAAATCTCAAACATGAGGTTTACCCCAAGTATGATGCCCTCATAATTGCTAGACCACCCTTAGCCTAGACCTAAGGCTTCTAGCTACCTCCATCAGTCTCACGCCTATTGGATCCCTCCAAGTCATCCATGACTTGTTCATCCATACGTTAGCCGTCAGGTGCTTCCATTCGTTATGTCATGCTAATGTGGTCTATACCGCCAAGGCACATTTAGGCTTACGCTGCTAAGACTACTGCTTGGACTTTATGCCGCCAAACCATTAGACTTATGCTACAAAAACTATCGCTTAGACTTTTCGTCGCCAATATCAACCCTTGAACATCCCTTGCCAACCCATGTTGGACTTTCCATTTGTTAAGACTCAAGCTTGGACTTTCCCTTGCCAAGACCCAAGACTTGGACTTTCCATTGCCAAGTGTCCCACTTGGACTTCTCCATCATGGTCAACCCCAAGTCAACCATCTAGTCAACTCATTGTCAAACATCAATGTCAAACATCAAAACACTAAGATCAAACCACTACTCGAGTCAAACTCGAGTCTGGTCAATCGTGACCTAGACCGATTGCACCAACAATCTCTCCCTTTTTGATGTTTGACAAAAACCAACATCTTTGAGTTAGAACACTAACTCAATCCAATCCTCCCAATTTTCCAAATTGGGAATCTCAACTTCTCTCACATCAATTCTCCCCCTTTTTGACATACATCAAAAAGGCTCTCCCCAAGAGTGTCAATGTCTCACATCCTAATGAGATCTTACAATCTCCCCCTTGGTCCAAAAACATCTAGGATGCCTTCACTCTTCCTAGTGATAAGTCACATATCACTAAAGAGAGGCAATCCTACAAACTCTCCAAATTCTCCCCCTCATGAGGAAGAATACAACCATCATCCTATGATGGATAACCTCCCCCTAAAGACTTGCTCCCCCTTGACCATTGCACCAACAATGTCCTTGGAGAGTCCCTAAGCCTATAGAACACTAAACCATCAAAATTAAGGCTAAAAGTTTAAACTTGAAATTTCACACACCTTAAAATTGATACATCACCGAAACAACTCTCCTAATCCATATCCAATGAATTTTCACCCTTTATAATGCTTTCCCAAGCATATCCTAGGGTTAGGAGTAATTAGGGTAACCCAACACAGTTGAAACATGGGCTAAACATCCTTGTTTACCCTAAATCAGCATTGGCAGTCGACTCTTATAGTCACCAGTCGACTTCCCTTGACACCAGTCGACTGCCTTAAGCGGCAGTCGACTGATTTCTGCAAATGCAGAAATTCAATTACAGAAATTGAAATTTAGAAAATCATAAGTAATTATACATAATATCAAAAATCACGTAATTTCATATGTATAATAGTTAAGTCAATCATTATGGGTGAAAAATATTGGAAAAATAAAATACCCATAAAATAATGAAATTGACACAAAGTTCAAAACTATTGAAAAGTTCAAAGTTTTGGCCCTACTTTGTATCAACTCTATCAATGGTGATTGCTATCAAAAGATAGGCTTCACCAAGGTTTTCAAAATGATTTTAAAATGTTTTTAAAATCTTATATTGAACCATGGTCTATGACCTTAATGCACATGACTTGTACATAAGCTTTCCTCATGATTCATCCATGGTATAAGATGAGTTTGAGTTCATCTAGATGCAAAAACTATGCACCTTGAACTTAACTCATTTCCTAGTATCTCATATGTATCTATAGTGTATAAAACACACACAAGTCAATGTGATGTGAGATGAGGGTTTTGTTCATCCTAAACTAAGGTCTCATGCATTTTTTAAGGCAACACTACTTGATTCCCTTATACATGGGACTTCAAATCATGTCATAGTCCTTAAATAAATTTTAATTACCCTAAATGCATGAATGATGATTATGGAATAAATGATAACATAATTAAGAACATGTGGCAATAATCATGATGTCATGGCATATGATTAAACCTAAGCATACATGACATAAAAACAAACCTAAGCATTATCATGACATATTAAATAATAAAATAAAATATGATGTCATGACATGGTATATGACAATCAAAGCATGACAAATAAAATATAAGACATAATAATACCTAAATTTTAATATTAGTTGCCATTTCTAGAGTTAAATCCATATTTGCCATATTATCACTCTTTTCTCAAGTGTGCCAAAAACCCAAAATGACACACCATGACCTCTAGACCTAATTTGTGTCAATTTGATCAATTTTTCATAGCTCTCAAAATACATTGGTGTTGGTGCAATCGGCCCAGGTCACGATTGACCAGGACTCGAGTTTGACTCGAGTGATGTTTTGATGTTTGACAAAGTATGTTTGACAAAGTATGTTTGACAAAGTATGTTAGACATAGGATTGACATTGATGTTTGACATTAATGTCGGTTAATATGTTGGGGAGATTGTTTATACAATCGACCCAGGTTATAATTGACTTGATGGTTGACCAGGGTTGACCATGTGATTATGGGAAAGTCCAAGCATGGGTCTTGGTAAGGGAAAGTCCAAGTCATGGGTACTTGGCATGGAAAGTCCAAGTGGGACACTTGGCAATTGGGAAAGTCCAAGTCTTGAGCACTTGGCATGAGAAGTCCAAGCATGGGTCTTGGCAAATGAGAAGTCCAAGCATGGGTCTTGGCAAATGGAAAGTCCAAGCATGGGTCTTGGCATGGAAAGTCCAACATGGGTTGGCAAGGAAAAGTCCAAGCTTGAGTCTTGGCATTTGAGAAGTCCAAGGGGATTGATATTGGCGACGTAAAGTCCAAGCGGAGTCTTGGCGGCGTAAGTCCAATGTGCCTTGGCGGTGCAGACACCATTAGCATGACATAGCCGATGGAAGCACCTGAAGGCTAGCGCGATGGATGAACAAGTCATGGATGACTTGGAGGGATCCTGAGGCGTGAGGTGATGGAGGTGGCTAGAAGGCTTAGGTCTAGGCTAAGGGTGGTCTAGCAAGTATGGGGCACCATACTTGGGTTAAAACCTCATTCTTGAGGTTGGCGGTCGGCGCATTATGGCGGTTCATTGCCGAGTCGACTCGAGTTGCCGCGGTTGAGAGCTTTAAGCTCTGGCGATGCTCATGGGAGCGATCGGTAGTGTCGGCAATGATCGCGCCAAGGATGGCGCGATCATTGCCGGCCGAAGTTGCGAGCACGAACGCTCCGTAGCCGATCGGCGATCGACTACGGCGTTAGCGATCGGCGCCAATGTTGGCGATCGGTGAGTCCCGTTGGAACTTGTCCAACGTGGATTGAGCCGTTGTCTCACAGCTACAGTGTTGGCAGTCGACTGGTGATTTATGGCAGTCGACTGCCAGGCGGAAATCCAGCCCGACGCGAGATAAAAGGAAGCTGTTCGTGGAGATTGCGGCATCAGTTCTTGGGGAGCTTTCTTGAGGCGATTTGAAGGCGATTTGCAGGTGCATTTCAGGGCCCTTCAACCTCATCCAAGCAACCAACAAGCAAAGCGCTCAAACCCTAGTTTTTGTAAAGTGTTCTTTACATTTCCTTTGTATTTGCTTGTATTTCCTTAGATTATTGTTGTAATCTTGTGTACGAGGTTTCTCCGCCTCCGACTTGTTGTCGAGAAGGAGTTTATTGATTAGTGATTGCATTGGCGTCGCTAGAGCTCGTTAGAGCTCGATCCGTGGAGTAGGAACCGTTACGGTTCCGAACCACGTTATATGCTTGTGTTGTGATCGTGTTGTGATTGTGTGTCTTGTTATATTTATTTGTTATTACTATTCCGCTGTGCTAACAAGATTGTAGACGATCGAACGCAAAAGAATTCCATCTACGTACGGTATCACGCTATTCACCCCCCCTCTAGCGGGCGTCAAATCTCCAACAAGTGGTATCAGAGCCTGGTGGCTCTTCAACGGATTAACAACCGGGAGCAATACGCTAGAGGGTAAAGATGGAATTTCAAGACAAGCTAGGTTGGGACATCAACACACCGTCCGTACTCATTATATGGACAAGAAGGCTTCGATTCTTGGAAGAGAAGAATTGAAGATCTTTTGATGATGAAGGACTTCGAGGAATGGTCTCTATTAATGGAAGGATTTGAGTATCCTAGAGGACCAAAAGGTGGCTTCCTCAAGAAGAAGAGATGGAGTGAAGATCAACTCAAAAGATTCGAGAAAACAAGAAGGTAATCAAATTCATTTTTGATTTAATTCCAAATGAATTCTTGTGTAGCCTAGGTGAATGCATGGATGCTAAGGAGCTATGGAGCGATTTGGCAAAGCTCCATGAAAGCCCATCAATGGTCCAAGAGGAAGAGACCGAAGAGGCTAATGCATCATCTTCACAAGGAAGTGAGGACTTGGAGGTTGAGAGATCATCAACATCCAAAGAGGAAGAGGAAGTAGAATCGGAAGTTGATAGGGAGTCAATTTCCGGGTTGGTGGAGGAAGTGGAAGAAGCATCCACCTCAAGGATTGAGGAGGAGAGAACTTCCATCATACCGGGCAACAAGAAGAAGCTTCAACATCCAATCAAGATGAGGAAGCTCAAAATACAACTCCGGCACCTACCACCGAACTAGGTAACTCAAACACATCAATCTCAAATAAAAATAATATCATGTGCTTTGAGTGTAGGGAATTTGGGCACTACAAGAGCAAGTGCCCAAAGAAGATTAGGAAAGCTCCACCAGCTCCAACAGTCAAGGATGCTGGTTCCCCAAATATCAAGAGCAAGGAGCATATCATATGCTTCAAGTGCAACTCAAGGGGACATTATAGGAACCAATGTCCTAGGGGAAGCAAAAAGACCAAAGAGGGAGCTACACATGTAGGGGGAGCCTCTAGGGCAAACCCTAAGGTATATTTCAATAATGCACCTTCTTTAGTTAATAGGCAAAGGCATGCTAGGAATTTAAATTCTCTTGCAATTTATGAAAAGCATGCTAATAGGAATAAATATTTTTGCTTAGGAGCTAAAAGTGTCCATTTTAGTAATAAGGAGAAATTTGGGACTAATGTCCCTAAAAATAATTCATCTAAGGATAAACCTAGGTCAAATAATACTAGACAAATTTTACCTAGGGAGACCATTAGAAAAGTGCAAGAGCACCTAGGTTTCAATCCCAAGTGGACTAGGCATATGCCTAGAAAGTCTCATGCCCATGATTTAAATCAAAATTCAAAAATTGGGCAATTAGAGTTAGAGAATCAAGTCTTGAGGTCAAGGCTTGAAAAACTTGAGAAGACCCTTAAAATTATACAAAATCAATTTAAAGGGTCAAACGATCAAAAGTCAAGGTCCAAAAGTCAAAGTCAACACCAAGGACCTAAGAGTCAAAAGTCAACCAAGGGCAAACAAGGTTTGGGTCACAAACCTAAGCCTAAGGTGGCTTACCATAGTGTTCCATTAGATTATGGAACACTAACTAGGTCTAGAAAGACCAAGGTCAATAGGGAAGTCATCCCTAGAGTTGACCAAAGGGTGTGCCTAGTGGCTAGGGTCTCTAGGAAACCTAGGGTGGCCACTAAGAAGGTTGCAAGGGGAGTTACCCCTAGAGTCAACCTAGGTGAGACCCAAATGACCAAGGCTAATAAACCTAGGAGGGTCATTAGGAAGGTATCTAGGGAGGTTATCCCTAGGAATACCTAATTAACCCTAGGAGCTCAAATAGGTTTTGGGTTCCTAAGGCGTGATTGTGATTCGCTAGATGGGTTTAGGGTGTGCCAACCTTGATTGGATGGGTAGTTAACTCAACCATGGCAAGGTGGCACTTTAGGATATTTTCAAGGTTATGGTTACCTTGAAATAGTTTTGATTTTAATCCTAAAAGACTTTAGGATGTGCCAATATTATGGAGTTTGATAAAATGATCATTTTGGCACAATTTAAGTTTAGTGGTTAGTGTGCCATTTTGGGTTTTTGGCACACTAGGAGAAAAGTAGAAATATGGCAAAATGTGATTAATTATATCAAATGGCAAGTAATATTAAAATTTAGGTATTACATACCTTTATATCTTATTTGCCATGCTTTGATTTGCCATATGCCATGACATGACATCATGTTCATTCTCATCATCTATATGTCATGTACATGGTTAGGATTAAGGATTAAATGTCATGTGTTTTTAGATTTCATCATATGCCATGATCATGATCATTAGCCATGATTTATTTTGCTATCATTATGCCATGATCATTTTTATGCATCTAATTTGATTGAAATTGATTTAAGGACAATGGCATGACTTGGAGTCCCATTTATAAGGGAATCAAGTAGGGTTGCCTTAGAAAAATGCATGAAACTCTAGTTTAGGGAGAACAAAACCCACATCTCACATCCAATTGACATGTATGTGTATTTATACACCCTAGATACATGTGAGATGCTAGGATATGAGTTGAGTTCAAGGTGCATAGTTTTTGCATCTAGTTGAACCAAAACTCATCTAATTTTATATGGTGGATCATTGGGAAAGCTTGTGTACAAGTCATGTACTTAGAGCCCAAGGAATATGATCCAAAATAAGGTTTTGAAATCATTTTAAAATCAATTTAGAAAACCTTGGTGAAGTCTATCTTTTGATAGCAATCACCATTGATGAAGTTGATACAAAATAGGGCCAAAACATTGAAAATTTCAATGGTTTTGAGTTTTGTATCAAACTCACTATTTTATGGGTAAATTATTTTTCAAACATTTTTCACCCATTAATTTGGTCATAAGTATTATACGTATCAAATTTCATGATTTTTTGATATACGTATAATTAGTTATGATTTTCTAAATTGATTCTCGATAAATTGAATTTTTGGACTTTGATTATCGATCGCCACTTGGTGAGGTTTGTTTAGCCCGTGTTCACTATGGTAAAGGTTCCTAACCACTCCTAACCTAGGATATGCTTTGGGAAGCATTATGAAGGGTGAAAATCCATTGGATATGGATTAGGAGTTGTGTTAGGTCAAAGTATCAAATTTAGGGTGAGTAAAAGTTCTATGTTGAACTTAGAACCTTAATTTTGATGGTTTAGAGTTCCTATTGGCTTAGGGGCTTTCAAAGGACATTGTTGGTGCAATGGTCAAGGGAGCAAGCCTTTAGGGAGGTATCCATCTTGGGATGATGGATGTTTTTTTAGGCGGGGGCGAATGTTAACAATTGAAAATTGATGGGTGTTTGATACCCAATTTGGAAATTGGGAGAGTGAGATAGGAGTGCCTCTCTTGAGTGATATGGGACTTATCACTAGGAAGATGGTAGGCATCCTAGGTATTTTTGATCAAGGGGGAGATTGTAAGATCTTTTTGGGACATGAGACATTGACCTCCTTGGAGAGAAAACCTTTTTGATGTTAGTCAAAAAGGGGGAGAATGTTTGGGGGAGAACATTTGGTGAGTGTTTACCAATTTGGGATAATTGGTAAGGGATTTGAGTTAGTGTTCTAACTCATGATTTGATTGGTTTTGTCAAACATCAAAAGGGAGATTGTTGGTGCAATCGGCCCAGTCACGATGAGGACTCGAGTTTGACTCGAGTGATGTTTTGATGTTTGACAAAGTATGTTTGACAAAGTATGTTAGACATAGGATTGACATTGATGTTTGACATTAATGTCGGTTAATATGTTGGGGAGATTGTTTATACAATCGACCCAGGTTATAATTGACTTGATGGTTGACCAGGGTTGACCATGTGATTATGGGAAAGTCCAAGCATGGGTCTTGGTAAGGGAAAGTCCAAGTCATGGGTACTTGGCATGGAAAGTCCAAGTGGGACACTTGGCAATTGGGAAAGTCCAAGTCTTGAGCACTTGGCATGAGAAGTCCAAGCATGGGTCTTGGCAAATGAGAAGTCCAAGCATGGGTCTTGGCAAATGAGAAGTCCAAGCATGGGTCTTGGCAAATGGAAAGTCCAAGCATGGGTCTTGGCATGGAAAGTCCAACATGGGTTGGCAAGGGAAGTCCAAGCTTGAGTCTTGGCATTTGAGAAGTCCAAGGGGATTGATATTGGCGGCGTAAAGTCCAAGCGGAGTCTTGGCGGCGTAAGTCCAATGTGCCTTGGCGGTGTAGACACCGTTAGCATGACATAGCCGATGGAAGCACCTGAAGGCTAGCGCGATGGATGAACAAGTCATGGATGACTTGGAGGATCTCGAGAGGCGTGAGGTCGATGGAGGTGGCTAGAAGGCTTAGGTCTAGGCTAAGGGTGGTCTAGCAAGTATGGGGCACCATACTTGGGTTAAAACCTCATTCTTGAGGTTGGCGGTCGACCGCATTATGGCGGGATTACCGCCGGAGTCGACTCGAGTTCGAGCCGATTGAGAGCTTTAAAGCCACCGCGTCGAGCAATGATCGATCAGAAGCGATCGGGATGTCGGCGAGCGATCGGCCGCAGATGCGATCATTGCGAGCACGAAGCGCTCCGTAGCCGGCAAGCGATCGACTACGAGCGTTAGCGATCGCCAATGTTGGCGATCATCGGTGAGAGTCCCGTTGGAACTTGTCCAACGTGGATTGAGCCGTTGTCTCACAGCTACAGTGTTGGCAGTCGACTGGTGATTTATGGCAGTCGACTGCCAGGCGGAAATCCAGCCCGACGCGAGATAAAAGGAAGCTGTTCGTGGAGATTGCGGCATCAGTTCTTGGGGAGCTTTCTTGAGACGATTTGAAGGCGATTTGCAGGTGCATTTCAGGGCCCTTCAACCTCATCCAAGCAACCAACAAGCAAAGCGCTCAAACCCTAGTTTTTGTAAAGTGTTCTTTACATTTCCTCTGTATTTGCTTGTATTTCCTTAGATTATTGTTGTAATCTTGTGTACGAGGTTTCTCCGCCTCCGACTTGTTGTCGAGAAGGAGTTTATTGATTAGTGATTGCATTGGCGTCGCTAGAGCTCGTTAGAGCTCGATCCGTGGAGTAGGAACCGTTACGGTTCCGAACCACGTTATATGCTTGTGTTGTGATCATGTTGTGATTGTGTGTCTTGTTATATTTATTTGTTATTACTATTCCACTGTGCTAACAAGATTGTAGACGATCGAACGCAAAAGAATTCCATCTACGTACGGTATCACGCTATTCACCCCCCCTCTAGCGGGCGTCAAATCTCCAACAATTGGCACATCCTAAAATCTTTTAGGATTTAAATTCAAACTTATTTCCAAGGTATCCCAAAACCTTGAAAATGTCCTAAAGTGCCAACTTTGCTATAGTTGAGTTAACTACCCATCCATTCAAGGTTGACACAACCTAACCCATTTAGCATGAATCGATCACACTCCTAGGAACCCAATATCTATTGGATCTCCTTGGGTTTACTAGGTATTCCTTAGGGATGACCTCCCTAGATCCCCTCCTAATGACCCTTTCTAGGCTTGGTAGCCTTGGTTATTGTGGTATTGCCAAGGTTAACTCTAGGGGTGACTCCCCTTGTAACCTTTTTAGTGGCTTCCCTAGGTTTCCTTGAAACCTTAGCCACTAGGCACACACCTTGGTTACCCTTAGGGATTACTTCCCTAGTAACCTTGGCTTTCATAGACCTAGATTGTGTTCAATAATCGAAAAAAAACACTATGGTATGTCTCCTTGGGCTTAGGTTTGTGACCCAAACCTTTCTTGCCCTTGGGTGGACCTTGCTTCCTAGACCCTAGGTTTTGATAATTTGACCTTTTAATTGAATTTTGCATCCTTGCAAGGGTCTTCTCCATCTTCTCAAGATTTGACCTCAAAACTTGATTTTAAAATTCTAATTTTTCTAAATTGATGGACCCATTATTTCCTTGAGTAGATTTGCTCTTTCTAGGCATATGTCTATGATTTTTGGGATTAAAGCCTAGTTGGTCATATACCTTCTTAATAGATTCCCTAGGTAGGATTGTTTTAGGGACATTAGTCCCAAATTTCTCCGTAGTTCTAAGATTGACATGTTTATCCCCTAAACAATAAAATCTATTATTTCTACTAGCATGCTTTTCATGAGCAATAGCAAGAGTACTAAAAACATGCTTTTTAATCTTAGAACTTGAAGGTGCATTAATAAATGATACCTTAGGGTTTGCTTTAGAAGCTCCCCCTACATTTGATGCTCTTTCTTCACCCTTGCTAGGCTTCCTCCCCTTAGGGAATTGACTTCTATAATGCCCTTTTTGATTGCATTTGAAGCACACCACGTGCTCCTTGCTTTTATGTGTTGGGGCACCGACATCTTTGACCTTTGACGCCAGTTGAGGCTTCTTGACTCTTTTCAGGCACTTACTCTTGTAATGCCCATCTTCCCTACACTCAAAACATATTATATGAGTTTTATTATTAACACATGTGTTTGAGTTACCTAGGGTGGTGGCCGACGTCGGATTTAATTCTTCACTTCTTACGAAGGTTGAAGCTACTTCTTGCTCTTGCTCCGACTCTGGTGATATAACTTCCTCCCCCTCAATCCTAGAGGTGGAGACTTCCTCTTCAACTGATATGGATGTTGATGACTCCTCAACTCCCGAATCCTCACTGTCTTGTGAGGACAAGCTTGCTTCTTCTTCTGGCTCTCTTTCTACTTGAGCCATGGATGGTTCTTCATGGAGCTTGGACAATTTATCTCATAGCTCCTTGGCATCTTGAAATTCACCTAACCTAGACACAATATCATTAGGTATTAAATTTAATATTAATTATGTTACCTCATCATTTCTTTCGAAATCTAGGACTTGCTCTTCGGTCCATCTTTTCTTCTTGAGGTATCCACCTTTTGGACCTCTTGAAATTTCAAACCCCTCACTAGGATCATCCAATCTTCAAAGTCAATCATGAATAAGTTCTCCATTCGTGCCCTCCATTTCTCAAACCCTTCTTGTCCATAGAAGGTGTATGGAATTGGGGTATTGATATCCCATCCCAATTTTTCTTCAAACTCCATCTTGCCCTCTAGCGTGTTTGATCCTGCGGATGTGAAGCTAGTGAAGAGTGACCCACTCTAATAAGCCTTGTTAGGAATTGGACGTCGCTAGAGGGGGAGAGGGGGTGAATGGCGCATCTTTGTCTGATGATGGAATTCGATCGTGCTTGCTACAAATGTTAGTATGCACAGCGGAAATAACAATAACAAAAACAAATACACACAATGACACAATAACACAACGATATAATGTGGTTCGGAATCTTAGGTTTCCTACTCCACGGGTTGAGCTCAAACAAGCTCTAGCGATGCAAACACCACTAAACAATAAACACTCCTTCTCGACAACAAGTCGGAGGCGGATAAACCTTGTACAAGGATTACAAAAGCAATACAATAAAAATACAAGCAAATATAAAGATGAAATGCAATACAAGTAAATGAAATCACTTTACAAGAGAACTTTGATTGCTTGTTTTTGGTTGCTTGAGAAGAGCCTTGAAGGTATGGATTGCAATAGCAAATCCCCTCTAAATCGCCTCAAAGAACCATGCCAAAATCCTCCTCCACAAGAACCTTTTAAAGATGCGACTCAGGCTGGATTCCGCCTATCAGTCGACTGCTCGAAACCATCAGTCGACTGCTCCTATAGCTATGTGAGACAATGACTCGATCCACGTTGGATAAGTTCCAATGCAAAGATCATCAGTCAACTGATCATATCCATCAGTCGATTGATCATGCTTCCACTCGACTGCCAAATCCTAGTAGTCGACTCGGAAACATTTTGTGCCCATTTCCTTGACCATCATTCGACTGACATCCACGTCAATCGACTGATCAAGCCATCGATCAGCCAAGGCTACGCTGCTATAGTCGAATGTCAGTCGACTCTCCGAAATTCGACTGGTCATAATCCTAATCGATTGCTCTGAGTCAACTCGACTGTCAAGTGTCAAAAAACTTGACCAGTTGATTGGTCCACAACCCCAGTCGACTGACAAACCTCAAACATGAGGTTTACCCCAAGTATGATGCCATCATACTTGCTAGACCACCCTTAGCCTAAACCTAATCCTTCTAGCCACCTCCATCAGCCTCATGCCTATTAAATCCCTCTAAGTCATCCATGACTTGTTCATCCATACGTTAGCCTTCAGGTTCTTCCATCGACTATGTCATGCTAACGTGGTCTATACCGCCAAGGCACATTTGGGCTGATGCTGCCAAGACTACCGTTAGGACTTTACGCCACCAAACCATTAGACTTATGCTGCCAATATTACCGCTTGGACTTTACACCACCAATATCAACCCTTGGACTTCCCTTGCTGGTAACACAGATTTGTCGTGGTACCATTTCAAATTAATTACCGAACCCCCTAACTACACTAATATAGCATAGTGGATGGCCCCGATCGTTTCCCAACGAGTGTAATCAACAGAACAGTAAACTTAGGATTTCTAATTATTGCTTTGAGTTTTCTAATGTAAATGGGGGTTTGGGATTTGAGCTCTAATCCTACTGAACAAAAAGACAATGCACGAAATTAAATCAACAAAAACTGAAAGAGGAACTAATCTGATCAACCCAAGATAGGCCCGATGAATGAACAAGGTCCTCCGGCTAAGTCCAACAAAGCTCGATCGAGACTCCGCAAACGACAGTGGATGTGGGATGGTGGAAACTCCTGAATCCAGTAGTTTGATGGATACTCCAAACTCTCGTGGATCCGATTGAGCTTGAAGACGTGTCGTCGGGGCGGAACTCCTCCTCGAATCCGAAGGAAAAGGTGGATGAGCTGTGAGATGGAGGACGTCACCGAAATCTCTCGATGAAGCGGTTCCTCCTCGAATCCGTGGAGGAAAGTGGGTGGCTGCAAGGTGGAGGTGGCTGCTAAGGCTCAAGGGAAGAACAGATTTAAGTAACAACCAATTGAAAATATGATTAAAAGAAAGCAACTTAAGTAAAGCATGAAACTAAATCTAACCTAATGAACTACAACCTAATTACTCTAAGAAGCATTTAACCGAACACTACGTAGGCATATAAGAAATCAAACCAAGTGTGTGCAAATCTAAATGTGGAAGCAAATTTGATTACAAACACTCAAAAATAAGAGTGAAGAACAATCAACATGGCATCAATGGAAGCTGGAAATAATTTGCTGGAAACTGAAAGAGGATCTGTCGGACGAAACGAAGAAGTTGTAGGAGAGTTGCTGGTCTACTGGCCAGAGCGGATGGAGAGTGGACTGCCGGTGGTGGATGCCACCTCCAATCAAAGGTGGCATGGATGGCTGATGGTGGAGAAGCGGCTGGGCGATCAGCGCATGAAAATGGGGCAGAATCGGCTGCTGATGAAGATGTTGTGGCTGTCGGCGGTAGAGGTGGTGGATGGGCACCGATCACCGGAGATTGAAGGGGATCCCCTTCCCTCTCCGGCGATCGACGGGGAAAGGGTTGAGTGCGGCGATGAAGAAGCGGAGATGGTGTCGCGTGGGGGAAGAAGAAGCATCGGCTCCTTTGATCACTTGCTCGAAGAAACATTAAATGAATTATCTCCACCGTCCGATCAAAGCAAGATCCAATCCCAGCCGTCCAATTGAAGCAAGGTTAATTGTATCTGATTAATCCATGAACTAGGCTGTGATCCAATGGCTGAGAATTATCCGACTTTGAATGGATGGATCTGATACATCTAAAGAGATAATCATGATCGATCGAATCTGGATGAAGGCCTAAGATGTCCAAATGTAAATGTACGGACCAGATCTCTCTAGATCTGGGTAGATTGCTCAAAATCAAGCTTCTTTCAAGGACGATCCATATCACTCAAATCTAATCTCTTGATTAAATTGCCTTTGATCATGATGAAGGATCTAGATCAATCCAGTTTGAAATGATCCTTCTAGCCCTATATGAAGTCATATTTGATCCAACTTGAGTCTAGTCTAGTGGCTCATCTCGATCTCCTACAAATAAAGACAAATTTTGCATTTAAGTCCAAAATTTAGGAGAATTTGTAATTAGGTCCAAAAATATATCCAACTCATAAAACATGCAAATAATCGATAATTAATCACTCGAGAGGATAAAAACAGTGATATTAAGGACCAAAATAATACGACAAAATGACAGTTATCAATTCCCCCACACTTATTCTTGCACGTCCCGAGCAAGTAAAGAAAACTAAAAGTAAACTAAAAATATATTTCTCTAGCAATTTCCAATCATACATAGAAAATTGTGAAAGAAAGTTACCTAGGATTGTCAAATCTCAAAGACTCAAGCAATCATGGACTCAAATCTTACACAGGTTAACAAACATGGTGACTTCAATCCATCATAAATAGACTAAGAATGATTAAGCCACATAAGGTAAGTGGTGGTTTCTCCCGCTCTCATACGCATGTAATAGTGGAGTTCACTCAAGCTACTCATGGTTTATGAACTACCATATGCTTGCTATTCTTCTACCTTCACCACTATATACACATAAGAATGCACAATCACTGAAGGCTTATTAAGAATGTAAGGGAAACATGAATACAAGAAAAATGACAATATGTGCAAAAGGAAAGAAAGATAAGAAATGAAATAGCTAAAGGCATGCAAGAAGATATGGAAATACTGGAATGCTACATGGATGAGTACAAGAAAGCATTGCCCTAAAATTTTTCTTCCAACCCAATAAACATGTAAACAACCCTTATCACATTCTTCAATATAAATCTACTCATGATATACAATAAATCTCTCAATAACTACAACAAGAGATGTCGTTAACAAAAATACTATCACACATAAATAAAAAAAATGAATGGCACCACATGTCAAAATTTTCACAATACTTTTTTTTTATTTTATGGGCACCCAATTTATTTTCTTTTCCAACTTTTTTTTCATCTTTTTTTTTCAAACTTTTGTTTTCAACTTTTTTTTCTGACATGTAGTGCACTTCCCTATGCTTCAACATCAAGCTTAGCTAAAAAGATAAAGAGCATGGCTAACTGATGGTGATTAAGCACGACTTGTCTATGCTTATACTAAATTTCCTTGAGCTACTCCTACCCCCACACTTAAATTTTTATCCATCCTGGGCAAAACACTCATCATGGATCATCCAAGTATTCCACATTCAGAAATAAAAATGGACAAGAAAGTAATGGAAGGATAGAAAAATAGAAATGATCAATGACTAGAATATTATTCAATAAGTATGTGGCGATAAAAGAAGTGAAGGAAAAAAAATGTGATTGTCTTCATAATAATCATGCAAACCTATTTTTGTGTGGTCTCGAAAGAATCAAAGCAAGTTCTAGAGTTACAATAACCACAAGTGCACCACACACCAGCAATAAAAATAGGCTCAATCCTCACTAGGTAAACAAAAATAATCAACACAGTCCATCAACATAGAATCCATCACCAAGTAGTAACCACATGAAATCAAATAATCCATTCATGACAATAAATCCCCGAAACTCGACAATCAAATTTAACTAGCTTTCACGACTTCTAAGTTGATATAATAGAATGCATAAGAAATTTATTTCAAAACACCGATAAAACAATAACTCCTCAAACAAAACATAACAACATAAACAAAAACAAATGAAGTAAAAGAGACATATATACAAGGAAAAAGAAAAGTGGTGAGATGGAGTAAACTTCCCTGAAGTCCTAGCGGTTGAAGAAGATTCAGTAAGAGAAGCCACTTAGGAAGTGGAGTGCTCCGAAAGAAATCCCATCCCGGTGGTTGAAGAAGATTCAGCTTTAACATCCACGCTGGGAGTGGGATGGACTAAATGGGGGTGAGCGCTTTAATGGTGTGATCATGATAGTTCTCTGCTGCTCCCTCCAATAGGATCACCTCACCATATATAATCTCTAGCGGTCGAAGGCGATTCAGATAAAGTGTCCAACCTTGGGGCTGGATTATTGCATGGAATGTCAGGGCCTTCATCAGCAGAGGTGTTGGAGACTCTGGATGAGATGGAAGTGTCCAGTCTGGGGGCCTCCAGCTATCCACTACTTCCATGGGAATCAGCTCATAAGAATTGATTGCCACCACTATCTCACTTAACTTCTGGTCTGGCTGGGAAGTCTGGGCACTGGAATCTAGAAACTGCTCCATTTCTTCAGTATAATATGGGGCACAATCAGCATCATAGGGTAAATCCAAGCCACTAGTATTAGCATTCATATCATCTTCCACAATAGTAACTTCATCAATATCTGGAGCATCAGATAGTACATCATCATGAACATCAGCAGAGGAGTCATGTAGAGCTGCAGAAGAAGAAACATATCTATCACTAGCTCTGCAATCCATCTCCTCAAGCATATCCCTGCCATCAGAAATGATCTCTGAGGGAAACTGAAAGGAATCTTATGCTTGTGTCTGGCTAAAGGATGATGCAATTTGATCTAACTGGATTTGTATGTTTTGTATCCTTTCTTGCCGTCGCTGATGATAATCATTGATTTGTTGTTGATATTGTTGTTGCATCTGCTGTTGCATCTATTGCATCTGCTGCTTATGTTGTTGCCAAAGATTTTCTAGTGTCTGTTCTAAATTGTTGAACTGAGGTTGATGAATGTTTTGTTGTCCATCACACACTATGTCATCTTGAAACCCCAATGGACTCTGATAAGCTAAAAATGTCTGAGCCTCTTCCTGATGTGCTTCTCCATAACTGTGACTTGATTGATCACCCCAATTGGGCATGTACGTATTTATAGATGATGGGGGTGGATAGCACTGAGACTGCTCAGGAACATAGAGTGGTGTGTGCCTATACCTGAAATCTGAATCAAAATTATGAAAAGATGTACCAAAAATTGAATTATATCTGTCCTGCTGATAAGACTGATGATACTGAGGAACAAGTTGATGATATTGTGGCTAGTACTGATAATACTCATCTTCAGGTTGGTAATACTCTTGTTGCCCAATGCCTGAATAGTAAGCATCACTGAAGTCTACACACTGATGATAATATGGATCCATGTTTAAAGAAATTTCTTGTTCTTTCCTAAAATATTAACAAACAATATCAAAAGACACAGGAAGTATACATGACCAAGTACATGGATATGCAAGAAATAAAAGAATACAACCCTAAACAAAAGTTTTTAAATTTTGATTTTTTGTTTTAGAAAAATAGACAAACAATACTAAGTCTACCAAGCATCATTACAATCCCCGACAACGACACCAAAATTTGGTAACGGCGATTTGATGTGGTATCATTTCAAATTAATTACCGAACCCCCTATCTACACTAATAGAGCATAGTGGATGGCCCGAATCATTTCCCAACGAGTGTAATCGACAGAACAGTAAACTTAGGATTTCTAATTATTGCTTTGAGTTTTCTAATGTAAATAGGGGTTTGGGATTTGAGCTCTAATCCTACTGAACAAAAAGACAATGTAGGAAATTAAATCAACAAAAACTAAAAGAGGAACTAATCTGATCAACCCAAGATAGGCTCGATGAATGAACAAGGTCCTCCGGCTAAGTCCAACGAAGCTTGATCGAGACTCCGTAAACGGCAGTGGATGTGGGATGGTGCAAACTCCTAAATCTAGTAGTTTGACGAATACTCCGAACTCTCGCAGATCCAGTTGAGCTCGAAGAAGTGTCGTCAGGGCGGAACTCCACCTCGAATCCGAAGGAAAAGGTGGATGAGCTGTGAGATGGAGGGCGTCGCCGAAATCTCTTGATGAAGCGGTTCCTCCTCGAATCCATGGAGGAAAGTGGGTAGACGCAAGGTGGAGGCAGCTGCTAAGGCTCAAGGGAAGAACAGATTTAACTAACAACCAATTGAAAACATGATTAAAAGAAAGCAACTTAAGTAAAGCATGAAACTAAATCTAGCCTAATGAACTACAACCTAATTACTCTAAGAAGCATTTAACCGAACACTACGTAGGCATATAAGAAATCAAACCAAGTGCGTGCAAATCTAAATGTGGAAGTAAATTTGATTACAAACATTCCAAACTAAGAGTAAAGAACAATCAACAAGACATCAATGGAAGCTGGAAATAACCTTTCGGAAACTAAAAGAGGATCTGTCGGATGAAACGAAGAAGCTGCCGGAGAGCTGCTGGTCTGCTGGCCAGAGCGTATGGAGAGTGGACTGCCGGTGGTGGATGCCACCTTCGATTGGAGGTGGTACGGAAGGCCGACGATGGAGAAGTGGTTGGGCGATCGACGCATGAAAATGGGGCAGAATCGGTTACTGATGAAGATGTTGTGACTGCCGGCGGTAGAGGTGGTGGATGGGCACCGGTCATCGGAGATTGGAGGGGATCCCCTTCCCTCTCCGGTGACCGGTGGGGAAAGGGTTGAACGCGGCGATGAAGTGTAGGGATGTATACTGAAAAGTCTCTCTTTTGTATGAGCATCTTTATTTTGAAATAAGAATCACATGATCATTGTTTGCATATTTTTATGGTTATGCAATATTGTCTAATACTTTACATTGTAGATAACATGGTGTGTGGTATCACACGGGAGATCATGTTATCGGCCCCTTGAAAAGTATAAGTAAAGGCTCACAACCGAGATGGCTTTGGACAAACCATCGGAATGGTTGTATTGTGATTTGGTATTGGTTTGTCTTGACTATAGAATTGTTGGATCGAAGCGGATCGCTAGAGGGGGGGGTGAATAGCGATAAAAACTTTTCTTTTAAATCGTTCGATAGACAATTAAACACAGCGGAAATGTAAATAAAAACTAAATGAGACAAATAGTTTTTTTTACTTGGTTCGTAGCCTTCGGCTACTACTCCAAGACCCTAACGGTCCTAGACCGTGTACGGAGGGCAATTCACTAAAACACTCCTCCTCGTTGGAGGTAGGTGTAACGCCCGTAAAATTCCTAGCAATTTTACAAGAATTTTTAGCTTGATGATCATGGGCTTTATGTGGGCCTTTTCAAAAATAAAAGGAAATAAGCCAAAAAGGGGGTGCAAGGCCTAGGAATTGAACCCCAAACCTCTAGAGATAGCCAAGCCTTATAGATGCACCCACTAACCAGAAGCCCAATAGGATTATATGATTAAGGAAGAGGGGGAAACTATAGATAAGTGGGACTAGGAGTAAATGAAGAGGCATGGAAAAGAAAAGAGGAACTTCTCTTCCTCCCCCCTTTATAAAGAAGAGGGAAGGTTGAATTTGGTCACTTCCTCTCTTCTTCTTCCTCTTCTCACCGAAAATCTTGAGCTCCCTCTCCATTTCCTCCATTGGCCGAACCTCCTTCAAGCAAGAAGCAAGGGCTAGGGTTGGTTCTTAGGTCATCTTCTCCACCCAAAACAAAGCGAAGGAAGTAAGTATCCCTCACCGCATACAGTAGTTGCGATTGAATGTTTGAACAACTGTATGTTATATTGGCCAAGCATGTTTTAGTTTACCAATGAAGTTGAAATCTATGTTTAGGAAGGATATGATGATGCTAAGATGGGAAAAGAGGGTTGGTTAAAAAGCTAACCCTAGTTGAGCCCTTATGTGTTTCGGCCACCCTAGGAAATTAGGGTTAGGGTTTCATGAATGCCATGTTTTAATTGCTATATGATGTAGTTAGGGTTTAAAAGGGATTAGGTCAAAAGTTAACCCTAGGAAACCCTATGGACCATTCGGCCAACATGGGTTTTTGGTGTTTTTGTTGAAGTTTATATCTTGCTTTACTTGCAAATGATGATGATAGCATGTTAGAGGGATTAGGATAAAGATCTAACCCCAAAGGTCTCCATGAACCATTCGGCCAAGTCATGGACTAGGGTCTAAATGAAGCTCCATGTTATGTTTATGCTATGTTCTATAACTAGATGATGATGTTAGGGTTTTAAGTGGATTAGAACAAAGGCTAACCCTAATGAACCCTAAAGACCTATTCGGCCAAACCCTGCTTTTAGGGTTTCAATGAAGTTCCATGCCATGTTTTTGTAACTAGATGATGATGTTAGGTGTTAAAGTGTATTAGGACAAAAGCTAACCCTAATGAACCCTAAGAACCATTCGGCCAATATGGATCTTGGTGTTTTATTGAAGTTTTATAGCTTGTTTTACTTGTAAGAAATGATGTTAACATGTTAGGGGGTTGAGGATAAAGATCTAAACCCTAAAAAGCCTATAAGGGCCATTCGGCCACCTTTGAGTTTTTAGGTTACAATGAAGTTCATACCATGAATTTTATGGAATTTGTATGCATATGTATGTTACTTGAATTAGGTTAAAGGTCTAAACCCTAAAAAGCCTATAAGGGCCATTCGGCCACCTTTGATCTCTTTAGGTTACAATGAAGTTCATACCATGAAGTATGCTATGCTATGTTAATGAAATAAGCTATGTTGTTATGAAATGAAGTATGCTACGCTATGTTAATGAAATGAAGCATGATGTGTATGAAATGAAGTATGCTATGCTATGTTAATGAAAAAAAAGCTATGTTGTTATGAAATGAAGTATGCTATGCTATGTTAATGAAATGAAGCATGATGTGTATGAAATGAAGTATGCTATGCTATGTTAATGAAATAAGCTATGTTGTTATGAAATGAAGTATGCTATGCTATGTGAGTGAAATGAAGCATGATGTGTTATGAAATGAAGTATGCTATGCTATGTTAAAGAAATAAGCTATGTTGTAAAATAAGCATATAAGTATTTTACTTTCTGCATGGCTTGTACCAAGACCTTAACAAGGTCCAAGAAGGGATGGGCTCCTAAGATGCCCTAGGTCGATGGAATAAGACTCGGGCCTAGGATGGGCTTCTATGTATGATTGCCCCTAGGTCGATGGAATAAGATTCGGGCCTAGTACGGGATGGGCTCCAAGATGCCTTAGGTCGATGGAGTAAGACTCGGGCCTAGGATGGGCTTCTACGCTATGACGATTGCCCCTAGGTCGATGGAATAAGACTCGGGCCTAGGAACCTATTAGGTTCGAGACTTGCTACCTCGGGCCTATTTAGGGATGCGCGCTATGATAATGAAGAAGTGGTACAATGCCGGGCCCAAATATGTTGAGATCTATATTTACGTACCTAACATATATGTTTTCAAAAGCATCTTGCATATGTATGCCATGATTGTTTACGTTACATGTTATGTTAGATGATATGCCATAATGTTTAAGTTACATGTATGTTAGATGATATGCCATAATGTTAAGTTACAAGTTATGTTAGATGATATGCCATGATGTTAAGTTACATGTTATGTTAGATGATATGCCATAATGTTAAGTTACATGTTATGTTAGATGATATGCCATAATGTTAAGTTACATGTTATGTTAGATGATATGCCATAATGTTAAGTTACATGTTATGTTAGATGATATGCCATAATGTTTAATGTTTAAGATACCTGTTATGTTAGATGATATGCCATAATGTTTAAATTACATGTATGTTAGATGATATGCCATAATGTTAAGTTACAAGTTATGTTAGATGATATGCCATGATGTTAAGTTACATGTTATGTTAGATGATATGCCATAATGTTAAGTTACATGTTATGTTAGATGATATGCCATAATGTTAAGTTACATGTTATGTTAGATGATATGCCATAATGTTTAATGTTTAAGTTACCTGTTATGTTAGATGATATGTCATGATGTATAAGTTACATGTTATGTTCGATGGCACGCTATGATGTTAGGTTACTAAGTTACATATGATGCCATGTATGTTATGTTTATGTTACTTAAGCTACAAGTTAAGTTGATGATGCCATGTATGTTACATGATATATTGATTATATGTTATAAATGCTACAAGTCATGATTAATGATGATGCATGGTTTTTGTGAGTAGGACAGGATCTTACTAAGCCTATGTGCTTATAGTTTATTTTCCCTCGTACTGCAGATAAGGGTAAGGGATGGATAAACTAAAGGGAGCAGCAGGAGGGGTCAATGTGTGTGGTAGTGGCATGGTGGAGAAGATCCGTTAAGTCTACTTATACATGTATTACCTATAATGATGATGTCTATGGATGTCTTTACTTATGTCTCCCTATGACGATGATGTTATGAACCTACTAAGCCTTAAGTATCTATGTGTATATATGATGCATGCTTTATGTTGATAAGAAGAAGTAAAGAAGAAGTAAGAAGAAGTATCTATGCATGCTACGCTATGAAACATACTCTATGTTAAGAAGAAGTGTTAATGCATATTTATGTTTAAAAGAAAAAAAAAAGTATTTAGGTCTCAAGTCTTCCGCTGTAAGAAATAAGAAGTACATATATATAAAGTCTTCCGCTGTATGAAATGTATGTACGGTCGCGTCACGCGCCCCCTCTCCGGACCATTAGGGTGCCGGAAGAGTGAGCGTGACAGTTATCGAGCGGATCTGCCTCTCCACTACACACACATCAAGCTCCAAATCCTGCTGCTCCAAGTAAGAATTCTATGTCTATACTCTAAATTTTGTTAATTTTGATCATGCATGATATGAAATATCTTTAGATTATTTAGTTCATGTATAATATAAAATGCCTCTAGCTTATTTATAAAATGCCTTTCCCTTATGCTTGATTCAGGTATGATAGGAAATGCTTCTAGCTTAAACATGCACGAAAATATGTATGATACCCTTATGATTGTTCATGTATGATATAAAATACCTTAAGCTTAAACTATGCATGAGAACATGAGTGATGCCTTAAGCTATGATGCCTTAAGCTTAAAACAACCTTATGCTAGCCTTAGTTTAATTACAAAGAAAAAAATATATATATATATATAATAATAAAATCTCTCTATATATATATATATATATATATATATATATACATATATATATAAACAAATAAATAAATCAATAAACAAATTTTGTTACGAAAATTTGATTTTTTCGTAATTAATTGTGTAAGGTCTATGTTCATCTGAATTGAATTAAGCCGGTTTAAATGCGGGTTGGTCGGTTTGTATCTTGACTTCATTTATTTCAATTTCGGATGGTAGACGATGACTACTATGACCCGTCGTGATGTGTCACGAAACCGATTAAGGGAAGCTATTGAAGAGATAGTCTATAAACCGGATGGTGGGGTCAATGGACACATGAGAAGGCTCGATGGTCTTTTAGGAGACTCGGCGGCGGGAGTTTCGTTCGGATAACTATAAGATCTGGGCCTTGGTCCGCTCCACCAAATGAGTTCATGGTAGTTGCACACCACGTGTGGGGCCGATGAAGGGCGGATAACCTATCGGAGTTGTCGAATCACGGAGCACAGGTTCAAGAGAAGCCCTGTGGTAGAGAATCCGATGGTAGCTGGCCTCGGGAGGAAGGAAGAAGGATCTGCAAACAGTCAACTTATTGGCCAACCAAAGACCACCCTGGTGAGGCCAAGGAAGATGGGACGAAAAATAATTACGATCGCACTAGGGTTTGTCCTAGTGGGAGTCATAATGAACTATCTTCTCAAATAGTTGCTGTGGTTTAATTTGGCAATAAGGAATGTTATCTATTAACATTTCTCCTTATGATTGGAAAAGATGAATAAGAGATGTGAATAAGAGACGACAAGTCGTTTCTCTTTTTGAAATTGATGATGAGTTCATTGCATGGGATGTGTATGATATAGTTGAACAATGCTGGGTAGACTGGAACATACAAAAAAAAAAAAGTGGGGGGGGAGTAATGAATTACGAGGTTGAAATCATCTCCGGACAGCTCTCGACCATGACGATAATAACACCCAATCGCTCGATGATATACTGGAAAAGCAAGCCCGTGACCCAAGCCTTCAGAGGATCAAGCAAGAGGTCCTAGAGGGAAAGGACGACGGGTTTCGGATCTCTGATAGTGGAGTACTCTACCTCAGGGATCGCTTGTGTATTCCCGACAATCCAGAATTGCGGGAGGAGATATTTGAGGAAGCTCACAAAACTCCCTATGCGATGCATCCTGGAACCACCAAGATGTACCAAGACCTTAAACGAAAGTTACGGTGGTTCGAATGAAAAGAGATGTGGCTCAAGATGTCGATTTACGACTCGCCAAAGGGTTAAGGCAGAGCACCAAAGACCTGGAGGAACACTGCAGCCGATCCAGATTCCAGAATGGAAATGGGAGGACATTTCTATGGATTTCATCTCAGGATTGCCCAAGACGACAAACGGTTACGATGCTATATGGGTGATTGTAGACAGATTGACTAAGTCCGCCCATTTCTTAGCAATCAAGATGACCTATTCGACGGAGCAACTGGCTCAGTTATATGCTAGGGAAATTATCAGACTACATGGAATTCCTAAGACCATCATTTCGATGAGATGGTCGCTTTATCTCCCATTTCGGGAATGCGTTGAAGGCCTTAGGCACGGTTATTGTTCAAGATCGCTTCCATCCCGCACTGACGGACGATGCACCGAGAGAGTAAATCAAGTACTGGAGGATATGTTAAGAGCCTGTGCCCTGGATTTCAAAGGTAGCTGGTGTCAATACTTATGTCTGGCAGAATTCGCCTACAATAATAGCTACCAAGCTACCATTGGAATGGCACCCTACGAAGCCCTATACGGGAGGAAATGTAGATCTCCCATATGCTGGCACGAAGGTGGTGAAAAGAAGAGGATGGAACTCCAGACGGATTTCATCGACGACACCACCAAAGCTATACGAAATATCCGCCAGAGAATTGAACCGCCGAGCCGGCAAAAGAGCTATGCGGATAAGAGGCGTAGACCGTTAGAATTCGAAGTTGGGGACCTAGTATTCCTCAAAGTAGCTCCCATGAAGGGAGTAATGAGGTTCGGAAGGAAGGGTAAACTGAGTCCACGTTACGTGGGACCGTATCCGATATCGCAGAGGATTGGCAAGGTAGCTTACAAGCTAGAGCTGCCTCAAGAGATGTCGGCTATTCACAACGTGTTCCATGTCTCTGTGCTCAAGAAATGCATTTCCAGTACGGACCAAGTGATCGAGCCACAAACAGTACAAGTTCAAGAGGACCTGAGTATTGAAAGTCGGCCTATCCAAATACTAGACCGAGAAATCAAGAGGCTAAGGAACAAAGAGGTGCCCTTAGTAAAGGTCCTGTGGCAGAATCAATCTGTGCGAGGAAGCTACCCAGGAACGCGAGGAGGAGGACATGAGGCGTAAGTACCAGATTGTTCTAAGTTTCGAGGACTAAACTTTTAAAGGTATGAAGGATTATACGCCCGTAAAATTCCTAGCAATTTTACAAGAATTTTTGGCTTGATGATCATGGGCTTTATGTGGGCCTTTTCAAAAATAAAAGAAAATAAGCCAAAAGGGGGTGCAAGGCCTAGGAATTGAACCCCAAACCTCTAGAGATAGCCAAGCCTTATAGATGCACCCACTAACCAGAAGCCCAATAGGATTATATGATTAAGGAAGAGGGGGAAACTATAGATAAGTGGGACTAGGAGTAAATGAAGAGGCATGGAAAAGAAAAGAGGAACTTCTCTTCCTCCCCCCTTTATAAAGAAGAGGGAAGGTTGAATTTGGTCACTTCCTCTCTTCTTCTTCCTCTTCTCACCGAAAATCTTGAGCTCCCTCTCCATTTCCTCCATTGGCCGAACCTCCTTCAAGCAAGAAGCAAGGGCTAGGGTTGGTTCTTAGGTCATCTTCTCCACCCAAAACAAGCGAAGGAAGTAAGTATCCTCACCGCATACAGTAGTTGCGATTGAATGTTTGAACAACCTGTATGTTATATTCGGCCAAGCATGTTTTAGTTTACCAATGAAGTTGAAATCTATGTTTAGGAAGGATATGATGATGCTAAGATGGGAAAAGAGGGTTGGTTAAAAAGCTAACCCTAGTTGAGCCCTTATGTGTTTCGGCCACCCTAGGAAATTAGGGTTAGGGTTTCATGAATGCCATGTTTTAATTGCTATATGATGTAGTTAGGGTTTAACAGGGATTAGGTCAAAAGTTAACCCTAGGAAACCCTATGGACCATTCGGCCAACATGGGTTTTTGGTGTTTTTGTTGAAGTTTATATCTTGCTTTACTTGCAAATGATGATGATAGCATGTTAGAGGGATTAGGATAAAGATCTAACCCCAAAGGTCTCCATGAACCATTCGGCCAAGTCATGGACTAGGGTCTAAATGAAGCTCCATGTTATGTTTATGCTATGTTCTATAACTAGATGATGATGTTAGGGTTTTAAGTGGATTAGAACAAAGGCTAACCCTAATGAACCCTAAAGACCTATTCGGCCAAACCCTGCTTTTAGGGTTTCAATGAAGTTCCATGCCATGTTTTTGTAACTAGATGATGATGTTAGGGGTTAAAGTGGATTAGGACAAAAGCTAACCCTAATGAACCCTAAGAACCATTCGGCCAATATGGATCTTGGTGTTTTATTGAAGTTTTATAGCTTGTTTTACTTGTAAGAAATGATGTTAACATGTTAGGGGGTTGAGGATAAAGATCTAAACCCTAAAAAGCCTATAAGGGCCATTCGGCCACCTTTGAGTTTTTAGGTTACAATGAAGTTCATACCATGAATTTTATGGAATTTGTATGCATATGTATGTTACTTGAATTAGGTTAAAGGTCTAAACCCTAAAAAGCCTATAAGGGCCATTCGGCCACCTTTGATCTCTTTAGGTTACAATGAAGTTCATACCATGAAGTATGCTATGCTATGTTAATGAAATAAGCTATGTTGTTATGAAATGAAGTATGCTACGCTATGTTAATGAAATGAAGCATGATGTGTATGAAATGAAGTATGCTATGCTATGTTAATGAAAAAAAAGCTATGTTGTTATGAAATGAAGTATGCTATGCTATGTTAATGAAATGAAGCATGATGTGTATGAAATGAAGTATGCTATGCTATGTTAATGAAATAAGCTATGTTGTTATGAAATGAAGTATGCTATGCTATGTGAGTGAAATGAAGCATGATGTGTTATGAAATGAAGTATGCTATGCTATGTTAAAGAAATAAGCTATGTTGTAAAATAAGCATATAAGTATTTTACTTTCTGCATGGCTTGTACCAAGACCTTAACAAGGTCCAAAGAAGGGATGGGCTCCTAAGATGCCCTAGGTCGATGGAATAAGACTCAGGCCTAGGATGGGCTTCTATGTATGATTGCCCCTAGGTCGATGGAATAAGATTCGGGCCTAGTACGGGATGGGCTCCAAGATGCCTTAGGTCGATGGAGTAAGACTCGGGCCTAGGATGGGCTTCTACGCTATGACGATTGCCCCTAGGTCGATGGAATAAGACTCGGGCCTAGGAACCTATTAGGTTCGAGACTTGCTACCTCGGGCCTATTTAGGGATGCGCGCTATGATAATGAAGAAGTGGTACAATGCCGGGCCCAAATATGTTGAGATCTATATTTACATACCTAACATATATGTTTTCAAAAGCATCTTGCATATGTATGCCATGATTGTTTACGTTACATGTTATGTTAGATGATATGCCATAATGTTTAAGTTACATGTATGTTAGATGATATGCCATAATGTTAAGTTACAAGTTATGTTAGATGATATGCCATGATGTTAAGTTACATGTTATGTTAGATGATATGCCATAATGTTAAGTTACATGTTATGTTAGATGATATGCCATAATGTTAAGTTACATGTTATGTTAGATGATATGCCATAATGTTAAGTTACATGTTATGTTAGATGATATGCCATAATGTTTAATGTTTAAGATACCTGTTATGTTAGATGATATGCCATAATGTTTAAATTACATGTATGTTATATGATATGCCATAATGTTAAGTTACAAGTTATGTTAGATGATATGCCATGATGTTAAGTTACATGTTATGTTAGATGATATGCCATAATGTTAAGTTACATGTTATGTTAGATGATATGCCATAATGTTAAGTTACATGTTATGTTAGATGATATGCCATAATGTTAAGTTACATGTTATGCTAGATGATATGCCATAATGTTTAATGTTTAAGTTACCTGTTATGTTAGATGATATGTCATGATGTATAAGTTACATGTTATGTTCGATGGCACGCTATGATGTTAGGTTACTAAGTTACATATGATGCCATGTATGTTATGTTTATGTTACTTAAGCTACAAGTTAAGTTGATGATGCCATGTATGTTACATGATATATTGATTATATGTTATAAATGCTACAAGTCATGATTAATGATGATGCATGGTTTTTGTGAGTAGGACAGGATCTTACTAAGCCTATGTGCTTATAGTTTATTTTCCCTCGTACTGCAGATAAGGGTAAGGGATGGATAAACTAAAGGGAGCAGCAGGAGGGGTCAATGTGTGTGGTAGTGGCATGGTGGAGAAGATCCGTTAAGTCTACTTATACATGTATTACCTATAATGATGATGTCTATGGATGTCTTTACTTATGTCTCCCTATGACGATGATGTTATGAACCTACTAAGCCTTAAGTATCTATGTGTATATATGATGCATGCTTTATGTTGATAAGAAGAAGTAAAGAAGAAGTAAGAAGAAGTATCTATGCATGCTACGCTATGAAACATACTCTATGTTAAGAAGAAGTGTTAATGCATATTTATGTTTAAAAGAAAAAAAAAGTATTTAGGTCTCAAGTCTTCCGCTGTAAGAAATAAGAAGTACATATATATAATGTCTTCCGCTGTATGAAATGTATGTACGGTCGCGTCACGCGCCGCCTCTCCGGACATTTAGGGTCCCGGAAGGGCGGGCGTGACAGTAGGAGTTTTACGATTACAAAAGCCTTCGAAGCAAAAAGATAGAGAGACAAACCCTCTCTTCTATTAAAGTAAAATGCAACGAAAAGCCTCGATTAAAAAGAATTGCAATATTGAAAGTAATAACAAATTAAGATTATACCAACAACTAAACAAAAGAAACTTTAAGCTAGGGTTGTTGGCAGCACTTCGTTGTTGTAGAGTCGTCGGAGAGTTGCAGCGTAATGGAGGCTTTTGAGCACTTAGAATTGAGGATGAAACCCTAGGTTTGGCCCTCCTTTTATAGCCTTTAAGCCCCTCAACGAATGGGTCTTCAACCAATCACAAATGGGCACAAAACTCCTTGAAAAATGGTGATAAAGCTTGACTCCTCGAGGCTGATTTTTGACCACCGGTTGAACTGGCCGGTTGAACTGGCGCCGGTTGAACTGGCTGGTTGAACTGATGGCCAGGATTTTTGACTACAATAAAGAGTTAGCTCAAAATATAAGTGGATTCGACGGCCACTTGCCGTCCGATATCAACATAGACCTTCTATGGGAAGTCGTGGGTCGGATCGTCGCCTAAGATCATCCCCGTAAAGAGGATACGACCTCACTTACGCTCGCACACACGAGCTTACCTCGATACTTACGTGTCACTTTTGCTTCCGGCCTTCCACTCGAGTCCTTCGGCTCCCTCCGAAGTAACTCGAGTGTCGCCCGACCACCGCGGCTTCCTCCGGGTGTCGCTAGCCTTCAGCTCCAGCATTGAGACTTTTCTGCACACTTGATTTAGCTCGTGAGATAACAATATAAGCTTAACTTTATATCGTTTGCTATAATCAAAACTTAGGTTCGACTTAGGTGCCCACTGCACCAACAATCTCCCCCTTTTTGATTTATGGCAAACCCACATACAAAGTTAAGACAAAAATAAGTATGAGATTATGCATGAATGAGTAGGAGTATATAAAAATTCTTTTTCAAGTGCTCCCCCTTGAGGAATCCTCCCCCTTGACCGAGGGTGAGTACTTGAGAAAGGGTTTTAACTCTCCCCCTTGATATGTGCTACTAAGAAAAAGAATTAAGTAACCGAAATTACTTAATATTGGCCATAGTGTTTAAAATAAGTTTTAAGTTAAGAAACCAAATGATTTCTTAACCTTGGCCTTTTGTTAAAAGTTAAATAAGTTTTCAAAACTTAAAGTTAACTTTTGGTTTAATTATGAAGTAAGAGTTAAGTTATCAAAAAAAAATTTTGACCCCTTAACTTTTGTCCTTTTTCTCCCCCTTTTGCCATATATCGAAAAGAGTAAGGGGTGTGTGGAAAACAAAATAAATGTTAAATTTAAAGTCCAAGCATGTTCCACATTTTTATTTTTAAAAATAATATACTGAAAATAAGTTCATCTATAAAATGTTCGACTCATATTTGGCTTGATTGATATGAAGGATCAACCGGTCCTGGTCAGAGTCGGTTAGTATGTATGATTATACTCCGTGGTTCATAGCGATGCACTAGCTCTACATCTGGAACCAGGACTAAGGTCCTAACATCTCACGCCCATCTACGTGGCTAAGTACACAAACACATTAGTCCTATGTGTTGTGAGATGTATTGGCTCCTTAAATCTATAGGTGCATGATATCTAAGGTATGTCCTATGCTAGTTCCATGAAAAAAAAAGTAAGAAATAGTAGTAAGAAAATATAATTTGCAAGTTCCTATTCTATTACGCATATGCCTAATCTTCGTCTCAAGAGACTAAATTCGGGTAGTGGTTTAGTAAATATATACGCTAGGTTAGACTTGAGTCAACATATTGAGTTGTATGGAGCCGTTGGCTACATGTTCTCGAATGAAATGGTGTTTTACCTCTATATGCTTTGTCCTTGAATGGCATATAGGGTTCTTAGTTAGATTTATCGAACTTATGTTGTCTACAAAATTTTAGTTTTGGTGAAGTCCAACCTAAAGTCTCGGAGAGTGTGCTTCATCGAAGAAGGTTGAGTTACACACTCACCCATCATAGCGTATTCGGCCGGTGGTAGATAAGGCAACACAATGTTGCTTCCCTCGCACCAACTCACTAGACTTGGTAGAGTAGTTGACAACAACCACTCGTGCTCTTTCTATCGAGTTTACTACGGCATAATCCGAATCGGGAGTGGCCGATTAGTTCGAACTCCGTAGATCTAGGGTACCAAATACCAGCGTTAAGTGTACCCTTAAGATATCTAAGGATCGCAACTAGGGTTAGGTGAGACTCCTTAGCACGAGTTTGAAACACAGCACACATACTTCTTGCGAATAGGATGTCGAATTAGGCTCGTGATTAAGTATAGGAGACTTCTATCAGCTCTATAGTACTTTAAGTCAATGGACTTACTTTCTAGGTCTTCTCCTATGTTAACATTAATCGCCATTGGGGTGTTTATTATCTTAGCGTCTTGCATTCCAAATCTTTTAATTAACTCCTTAGTGTATTTTTGTTGATATAGGTATATACCATCCTTAGTTTGTTTAATTTGTAGACCTAAAAAGAAACTTAACTCGCCTACCAAGTTCATTTCAAACTCACTTTCCATGAGTGAAACGAACTTTCGTTTAGTAAATTTGAGTTAGAGGTTCCAAAAATTATATCGTCTCGTAAATTTGAGCTATGAATATTTCTTTACCTAAGGTTTTTACGAAGAGAGTTGGGTCAACTAAGCCTTGGTTAAACCCTTTTGACTTAAGATGGATTGAAAGTCTCTCGTACCAAGCTCGAGGAGCTTGTTTAAGTCCATAGAGAGCTTTCTTAAGTTTTAGAACATGGTCGGGTTTATCTAGATTTTCGAATCCGGGGGGTTGGCTAACATAAACTTCTTCTTTAATGTATCCATTTAAGAATGCCGACTTAACATCCATTTGAAACAGCTTAAATCCTCGATGTGCGGCATAAGCTAGCAACATTCGAATGGATTCGAGTCTAGCTCTTTGGGGCATAGGTTTTTAATCTAAGCCTTTGACTTGACTAAACCCTTTGGCGACTAACCTAGCCTTGTTTCTAACTACTTCACCTTTATCATCAAGCTTATTTCGAAACACCCACCTTGTTCCAATTATCGTTTTGTCTTTAGGTGGTGGTACTAATTCCCACACTTCATTCCTAGTAAATTGAGCTTGCTCTTCTTGCATTGCAATAATCCAATCGGGATCAAGAAGAGCTTGTTCAATTGATTTGGGTTCTATCTTTGAAATTAAGGAAATTTGACTAAGGTTCCTATAGGATGCTCTAGTTCGAACTCCTAGATTAGGATCTCCTATCACTTGATCGATAGGGTGGTTAGTCTGAATCCTAGATTGGGTTGGGTTTGTGTCACCTAATGCTTGATCAATGGGGTGACTTGGTTGAACATTAGTTTGGTTGAAGTCATCTATCACTTGATCAATAGAGTGAGTTGGGTGACTTAGGTTAGGATTAACACTAGACTGATCTCGGATCGAGTTAGGTCTAGTATGAATCATTTCGCTAATTAGGGGTTCGGGGTTTTGTAGGTTCATGTCCTTCATCAAATACTACATTGATAGTCTCCTCGACTCTAAGGGTGTCGTGGTTATATACTCTATAAGCTCGACTTGTAGTCGAGTATCCTAGAAAGATTCGGTTAAGTGGTCTTGGATGTAAATTTCCCTAGGTAATCCTTAGTGTTTAGGATATGTACCTTACACCCAAATACCTAAAGTACTTGATGTTAGGTATTTTATCATGATAAATCTCGTAAGAGGTCTTAAGGTGCATCTATACAATAAGGATTCTATTTTGGACATAGAATGCAGTACAAACAGCTTCTGCCCAAATCCTATCGGGTAGGTCATATTAGTTCAACATGGTCCTAGCGGCTTCTTGTAGAGTTCGATTGTTCCGCTCCACTAGGCCATTTTGTTGAGGGGTCCTAGGGCAAGAGAATTCATGGTGGTATCCGTTTAGGTTACAGAAGTCGGTGAACCTTTGATTTTCGAATTCACCACCATGATCGCTTCTAATTCTTTTAACCTTAAGGTTTTTTTGATTCTCGATTAATTTGAATAAATTGATTAATTGATCTAGGGTATCATTTTTATGTTTGATGAACCTAACCCAGGTAAACCTGGAGTAGTCGTCAATTATGACTAAGCAATATTGACTTTTATTGAGTGACTTGGCTCCATGTGAATCGAATAGATCCATATGCAGGAGCTCAAGTACACTTGAGGTTCGTTCTTGGTTAGTTAACTTGTGTTGTGTCCTAGGTTGTTTTCCTTGTTGACAAGCATTACAGATTTTATTAACCAAATTGTTGAGGTTGGGTAAGCCTCTGACTAAGCCACTCTGACTCATCTTGTGGACGAGTCTTGGGTGCAGTTGGTAAGTCGTCGGTGCCACAACCATGATTCCTCTTCCTGTGTCATAAGACATTTGGCTGAGGATTTGATTAAGTTAATTGTATAAATGTTATTTGTCCTAGTTCCTTTGAGTATTGTTTTAGTTGTTTTATTTGTTTTAATTACACATTCATTTTCTAAAAATACGACCTTATAGTTATTGTCACATAATTGGCTTACGCTAAGCAGGTTATATTCAAAATTCTCTACAAGTAATACATTTTTAATAACAAAATTTGAGTTAAGCTCGATATCACCTGATCCGATGATTTTGAGCTTGCCGTTATTCCCAAAGGCTACCGATCCTTGTCGTTTGAATCGAAGCTTTGTGAATTTGAGTTGATCCCGGTCATGTGTGGGAGCAACCGCATCCAACATCCATTGATCCTACACACAAGGTGGTTGGATTGGATGTTAGATTATTATATTTTTTTTTTAAAAAAAAATTGGTTGTAAGTTGTTAAACCTAGGCCATCTCACCGGAGTCTATATGATCAAGCATGTTATACTTATGTGTTCTTTGTGAGATGACTTCCAATTAAGTTGATTAAGTGCATTTATGTTTAAGTAATGTTAGATTTGGATTTGACCTAGGCTTGTCAAGTTTACCTTTTCAAGATCATGGCTTCAGTCGTGGTGCGAGGCACGAGGGCCTTCTTTTATCGGATCATCGACCACTTCCTTAGACAAAGCCATTTTCAAGAAAATGATGACTTGACTCACCTAAAATTATTTCCTCGTCTAACTAGTTATTTTGAAAAGAAGCTCCCGAGGCTCAATCTTTTGAAGGATTTTAGTTGATTATTTGAAAGAGGCTCCCGAGGCTCAATCTTTTCAAGGATTTTAGTTGGTTATTTGAAAAGAGGCTCCCGAGGCTCAATCTTTTGAAGGATTTTAGTTGGTTATTTCGTGTTCTAAGTGAGTTCACGAAAGAAAAAAAAATCTAAGCATGCAATTTCTAAGTTAAAAACACAAACATGTTTTGTCTTGGCTCCCCCTAGACCGTTGAATCGGTTCGGTCTATCCACATAGTGGATTTGGTCATGGGAACCCGATGCAGTTGGATCCTAGAGTTGAAATCAAGGTGGTCTTAGGGACCCATGCTTGGACATGATTTTTATGTCTACTTACGATTGAAATATATGACTTATTGGTCGTGTTTGAGATAAACCCTAGACAGGCCTTGTTGTACACGGCCATTTGCGATCCAAGTAGGAGGTCAAGTCCTTTGGATCCCAAAGTAAACCTTTCCAACGTATTCCTAAGATCTTCGACTTGACTTTTCAAGAGTGAGTTCTCAACCCGAGTTTTCAACCGAGTTGAGTCCTTCTCTTGAACTCGACTAGTCGAAGAGGTTAGAGACCTAAATGTTTGAGAGTTTAACTTCCTCAACTAGGGTCTCGACCTTGGACTCGGACTTAGCTAACTTCTAGACAAAAACCTAGCGTATTATGTAAAGTATTAAATAAGGTTCGACTCACCTTAAGGGTATCTTTTGAAGCCGGATGCGTATCCAGTGGCTTGACTTGAAGGTAACCGTAGTCGAGTCATCCTCGAGTTACGACTCAAGTTGAGTTCGGTCTCCGTGTCAGACTCAATCGATTTCACCATGAAGACGTGGTCTTCGTCTTCTTCGGATGACGCTTCTTCCCATGTCGCATTGAGGGCCTTCTTGTGCTTAGGTGCTTGGTGGTTGAGCTTGGGGCACTCGGACTTTATATGTCCAAACCTGTTACACTCATAACACCTAATATTAGAACTTTTAGGCTTACCTTGGTTGGGTCGAGTTGTGGTTCGCTTTCGTCCCTTGGCTATCCTTCGAGCTAGGTTCATTAGTTGCGGTCGATTCGTCAACTTCTTCTTGGACTCATCTTCCTCCTCGGTTGGTGGTGGCTTGCTTGCGATTTTCTTCTTCTTTGAACCTGCAAACAAGGTTATACCCCTCTCGGGTTCCGAGTTGGACTGCTCATGTAATTCAAAATCCGAAAAGAGTTCATCTAATCTAAGTTTAGAAAGGTCCTTGGAGACCTTGTAGGCATCGACCATGGATGCCCACAAGGTAGTCCTCAGAAAAGAGTTTAGAACATACCTTATAAGGTCGCGGTTTTCGACCTTTTGCCCGATTGCGTGTAGGTTGTTGACTATGTCTTGGACACGGGCATGGAGTTGCGTCGCGGACTCGTGTTCTTGCATTTTTAGTGTGTACAATTTATTGAACAACAAATCACGTTTGCAAACCTTAGCTTGATCCGATCCTTCGTGTAACTCGATCAGCTTTGTCCAAAGGTCCTTTGCGCTAATGAAGGGCGGCGATTAACTCCTCCTTGGACAAGCCGCATTGGAGGATTTGTTTTGCCTTGGCGTCGTCTTCAACTTGTCATTTTGTCGCAATGGTCCATTGATCATAATCCAAGGAGTCACCCACTTCATTAGTCGGATGTGTGAAACCCGTTTGGATTATGATCCACATCTCGATTTGGGTTTTGAGAAAGCATTCCATCCGACCCTTCCAATAACGGAAGTCATCTCCGTTGTAAAACGGAGGTCGGACGGTGCTAAAACCCTCGAGATGGGCCATTATAACAAAAGACAAAAAGGGACGAAGACGAAGAAACTAGCAACGACAAAAACACAAAACAAAGTACCAAGACTCGCGTCTTGGATTAGTAGTCTTGAGAGTAAATTTAACAAGAAATAAATCAGAAATAAACAGAAATAAAAGAAAAATAAATCTTTGAAAAATGGCTAGATTGGTGGTTTCACCAAATCTTAGCAACCCCCAGCTCTGATACCAATTGTTGGATCGAAGCGGATCGCTAGAGGGGAGGGGGGTGAATAGCAATAAAAACTTTTCTTTTAAATCGTTCGATAGACAATTAAATACAGCGGAAATGTAAATAAAAACTAAATGAGACAAATAGTTTTTTTACTTGGTTCGTAGCCTTCGGCTACTACTCCAAGGCCCTAACGGTCCTAGACCGTGTACGGAGGGCAATTCACTAAAACACTCCTCCTCGTTGGAGGTAGGAGTTTTACGATTACAAAAGCCTTCGAAGCAAAAAGATAGAGAGACAAACCCTCTCTTCTATTAAAGTAAAATGCAACAAAAAGCCTCGATTAAAAAGAATTGCAATATTGAAAGTAATAACAAATTAAGATTATACCAACAACTAAATAAAAGAAACTTTAAGCTAGGGTTGTTGGCAGCACTTCGTTGTTGTAGAGTCGTCGGAGAGTTGCAGCGTAACGGAGGCTTTTGAGCACTTAGAATTGAGGATGAAACCCTAGGTTTGGCCCTCCTTTTATAGCCTTTAAGCCCCTCAACGAATGGGTCTTCAACCAATCACAAATGGGCACAAAACTCCTTGAAAAATGGTGATAAAGTTTGACTCCTCGAGGCTGATTTTTGACCACCGTTTGAACTGGCCGGTTGAACTGGCCGGTTGAACTGATGGCCAGGATTTTTTACTACAATAAAGAGTTAGCTCAAAATATAAGTGGATTCGACGGCCACTTGCCGTCCGATCTCAACATAGACCTTCCATGGGAAGTCTTGGGTCGGATCGTCGCCTAAGATCATCCCCGTAAAGAGGATACGACCTCACTTACGCTCGCACACACGAGCTTACCTAGATACTTACGTGTCGCTTTTGCTTCCGGCCTTCCACTCGATTCCTTCGGCTCCCTCCGAAGTAACTCGAGTGTCGTCTGACCACCGCGGCTTCCTCCGGGTGTCGCTAGCCTTCAGCTCCAGCATTTAGACTTTTCTGCACACTTGATTTAGCTCGTGAGATAACAATATAAGCTTAACTTTATATCGTTTGCTATAATCAAAACTTAGGTTCGACTTAGGTGCCCACTGCACCAACAAGAATCACACTAGTACACTTTGTGTGTATTGAGCAGGACCGACTTAGAGGTGATTCGATTTATTGTTGACTACATAATCAAATCAGACCTCAGATATTATATTGTATATACTCTTAATCCCGATATAATAACAGGCACATATACTTAGTACTCATCTCTTTGATTTACCAATGGGCGAGATTTATAGATTAAATCGATAGGCTCGGTAAGTTGGGAGATGATATTATTTATATGGTGTGACATTGATTATAGGAGGAAACCGTGTCCTATATATTAGGATGATGATGTCCCCTTGAAGAGTTCATAAGGTTCATCATGTAAACCCTGTAGGTGGACATGGTCCGACATGATGAAAAGGTTGAGTGGTACTACTCATGGAGTTAGATGTTGATTAATTAATGGTCAGTAAATTAATTAATCGACGGACATTCGAGATCTTAAACACGGGGGGAAAATGTACAAATAATATATGGAGCCCATATTATCATATGGGGGTTGGTGAGGTAGATCAATGATGATCCTTTAGTGGATTGGATCATCATTAGTCGATCGGACTTTATGTGGGCTTGATCTATGGGTGGCCAAGATCCAACTCCTCCTCATGGTCCCTAATGTAGCCTATTAACACCTCATGAAGCTTAGATCCAATGGATAGAAACAAAATTCTAATATCCATAGGTAGATATTAAATCTCTAAGATCCGAAGGTTGAGATTAAATATCTAGATCCGACGGTTGAGATTAAATCCCTAGAACCAATGGAGGAGCTTAAATCATGACTTATCCCTAACTCTATAAAAGGAGGGCAAGGGAGTTGGCGTGAAGATCATCCATGAGAGCTAGGGTTTTGGGCGGCAAGAGAGCAATCCTAGTTGAGATAGGATTAGGGTTAGGGTTTGGAGGCTTGGGCGGCACCAAATAAGGAAGGCTTTGCTTTCTTCTTCTTCCTTCATTGGTTGGCGTCCAGTAGCTCATCCAGCCCCTTTCCAACCATGGCCAGCAGCCAAATCTTCTCTTCTCCCTCTTTTTAGGTGGTGGAAACAAGATATAGGGCTTTCCCTTGGTGTCTTGGCCGGATTCCACCACAAACTCCTCCTCCTAGTTGGCCGACGGCAAGGATCTTATTTGTTCTTTGTTGGTTGGTTTTAGGGAGGAGAAGAACCTTGTTTCTATTCTTCCTCTTGCTTTGGAAGAGCAAGGAAGGAAGATTTGCGATCTAGGAGCTTCGACTTTTTGTAGATCGTCGCCCACACGACGTCCAAAAGGAGGAAGGTCATACATTAGAAGATCGAGAGGTATACCTATTCTTCTTTCTCCTTTTGTTACTTGCTTGTTTTTTTTTTCAACTATGAGCATGATATAAATCTGTTTATGGCTAAATAATACTTGGATCCCAAACATAAACACAAAAACCGGCGATCCGGACATCGTCTATTCCACGGCTACTCGTAGAATAGAGGATGATCGCTTGAACAACTAGTTTGTTCAAGTGACCTCTCTAAACGAATAGCACGACGATGGCTTGGTTGTTTGGGCAATCCCTTTTGTCTAGGATTAAATTTTTAATCCGGGGGCATCGAAGGGATCGCTATGATCAAACGACCGAGGTGAAGTGGGAAGCGAAGTTTCCCCTCACGGACTCGATAAGCAAAACCCTTCAATTGGTATCAGAGCCAAGGTTTCCGGTTTTGTGTGTTTAGAATTCGGTTAATTTTTATGCACTTTTCATATATTATATGTGTCGGATAATAGTAGGATATGCGTAGTTTAACTCTTTGGTTGCAGGCATAAGATCCGACTATTATGGTCATATGTGTGTATGTGATTGTATGTGTATAAATGTTTATTTTGTTGAATCCTCAGGGTTGACGAGGCTAGTATTTGATTTTTTGTAAATTAGATACGGCATTGTTTAGCCACTCTTTATTTTATTTTACTTTCGATCTAGATTTCATGTACACTCCCTCGTGGAGTATAGGATCGATGGATGTAAATTAAAATAGATTTTAGTCTCGGCTCGGATCTCCGGATGGCTCGTACATGGCGTAGGAGGAACGGACGAGATGACGATGCAACGGGAGACATATTGAAGACAAAAGCCATAATAGTTGGAAAATAATTTATTTTTCATATTTATTGCTTTTTGATTGATATGCATGTCGTAGACTAGGAAAATTCCTCAATTCCAAATTACTAAGTGGGAGAGGGAAATTTTTTTAAAAATTTCCACGGCCTCCATTACGATTTGACAAGTGATGCAAACAAACTTGCGCGTCGGCTCTGAGTGCCTTCCTCCCCATCGGATGAGTTTGTTTGCGGATCACAAGGTCGAATATGGTTATAGGAAATTATTAAGGATCATGTGTACTTCCCCATCGGAAGGCACATAACCCGAGATAATTACCTTGGTACCGAGTAATGGTGAACACTTAGATACAAATATAAGTATCCTCCCCATCGGAGTCACTGCTTTTATTTGTAGGGTCGAAGAGAAACCAACTATTAATTTTACTTGTCAAAAAGTTAGGTTGACAAGATAGTAAAATTAATGGGTAAAACCTCCTCTTACAAATGTAGAATTCGTATACGTCCACACTATCGTGGCATACGATATTCTCGGTGTTTTAGTGTTGGTTGATTTTAAAATTTTATTGTTTGAGAATCAATAATTTTTGAAATCTAATGTTTTGATTTATGTGATTCTTAGGTTTTCTTTCAAAATGACTTTCAACCCACTTCTTTGTAATCTTTGAAGAAGAATAAACTTCTGGACCCAACTATGTAGATTGGAAGAGGAATATAGACATTGTCTTGACTGCAGAGGAATATAAATATGTACTCCTCGAAGAGTGCCCTCCCAAGCCTGTAGATGATTCTGGGGAAAAGGAGAGAGAGAGCTATAGGAAGTGGATCAAGGCCGATGAGATGACATGGTGTTACATTTTTGCATCTATGTCAAATGTACTCCAACATCAGCATTAAGCCATGCCACTTGCTTATGATATGATGCTCAATCTCAAGGAGCTTTTGGACACGAGAATCGGGCTGAGGCAAGAAGCCATGAGAAACTTGATGACGACCACCATGATCGAGGGAACACCCATGAGGGATCATGTTCTCAAGATGATTACTCATTTGAATGAGTTGGAGGTCCTTGGAGCTAAGATCGATGGAGAAACCCAAGTCGATATCATACTCCAGTCTCTACCTAGGAGTTTTGAGCAGTTTCGCCTGAACTACAACATGAACAAGAGGTTATATTCGTTAGCGGAACTTGTGAGAACTCGGTGAGAGGGCTATTCGTCAAAGTGCTCGGCACATGCCATGATGACCCAAAGGTTTCTACTTCTAAGCGAAGAAGAAGAAGAAACAAAGTGGCGGTGGCGAGAGGTACTCGAGGAGGAGTGAAGAAGCCGAAAGGCAAGTGCTTCACTTATGTGATGGACCTTTGGAAGAAGGCCTAAGAGAACAAAGGTATATCTTTTGGTCTAGTCGTTGAAACATGTTTAGCGGTGTTATCTCGACACGGTGTGTAGAATCTGAGAGCCAGCGATCATGTCTGCAATACTTTGCGGGGTTCGAAACGCGACGGCTAAGGGAGATTACCATGTACTTGGCGATGCCACGAAGGTGGCGGCTTGATTCTGATGGGAGGCGTTCATTTATCTTTTGAGAAAAATAAACTTTTGGTTCTTAGAATTGCCTTTATGTACCCTTATTTAGAAAGAATTTAATTTCAGTTTCTAAATTGTTTATGGATGGATATTCTATTTCTTTTAATGATAGAGTTGTTATAAGAAGGAATAGGGACATTATACTGTTGGGTACATTGATAGGAAATTTGTACACACTTGAACCAAGACCTCCACGATGCAAATATTGAAAGTTAATAACTCATCTTCTAATTCCAATAAGAGAAAAGAACCTTCGAAGATGAACCAAACATATCTTTGGCATCTTAGGCTTGGTCACATTAACCTAAGCAGAATTCAAAGGTTGATAGTTGATGAACCTTTGGGTTCATTAGTGGTGGAGGATCTCCCAACCTGTGAATCTTGCTTGGAGGGTAAGATGACCAAGAGGCCTTTTAAGGCCAAGGGGTATAGAGCCAAAGATGTGTTAGAATTGGTTCATTCTGATTTGTGTGGTCCTATGTCTATCCAGGCTAGAGGTGGTTTCGAGTATTTCGTCTCTTTTATAGATGATTACTCGAGATTTGGATACATTTACCTGATGCGCCGCAAGTCTGAATGCTTTGACAAGTTCAAAGAATTCAAGGCTAATGTGGAGAAACGTCAAGGTAAAAGTATCAAGACACTACGATCTGATCGTGATGGTGAGTACCTCTTGGGAGAGTTTAGGAACTACTTATCAGAGGCTGGGATTCAATCTCAATTGACTGCACCTAGCACACCCCAGCAGAATGGTGTAGCAGAGCGAAGGAATAGGACTCTTATGGAGATGGTTAGATTGATGATTAGTTATTCTGAGTTGCCAGATTTGTTCTGGGGATATGCTCTAGATACGGCGGTGTACATTCTGAACTTGGTTCCATCTAAATCAGTGCCTTCTACTCCCATAGAATTGTGGAATGGGTGAAAGCCTAGTCTAAGACATATTCAGATATGGGGGAGTCCAGCACATGTGCTGAAGGCAGAGGCTGGTAAGTTGGAACCTCGTACAGAAGTACGCATGTTCGTTGGCAATCCTAGGGGAACGAAGGGTGGATTGTTTTATAGTCCTAGAGATCAGAGGGTGATCGTTAGCATGAATGTCAAATTTCTAGAGGAAGACTATGTGATGAGCCACAAGCCTAAGAGTAAAATTGTTCTGGAGGAGTTAAAAGGGGAAGTCACTTCTTTAGTACCACCGGTACAAGAGGATATACCACATGTCACTGCACCGCGTGTCACAGAGGATACACAGGTGATACCTCGTCGTAGTGGGAGGGTTGTGAGACAGCCTGATAGATTCATGTTCTTGGGAGAATCTTCTGATTTGGTCCCTGGCGAACATGAACCTGATCCTTGGACATATGATGAGGCAATCCAAGATAAAGATGCACTATCTTGGCAAAGTGCAATGAATGCTGACATTGAATCTATGGATTCAAATCAGGTCTAGGAGCTAGTAGAACCACCGGTTGGTGTAAAAACCATTGGATGCAAGTGTATCTACAAGAGAAAGACAGGAATAGATGGGAAGGTTGAGACCTTCAAAGCGAGGCTTGTTGCGAAGGGTATACTCGGAAAGTATCGATTATGAGGAGACCTTTTCGCCGGTCGCCATGCTTAAGTCTATCCAGATTCTCTTATGCATAGCATCTCATATGGATTATGAGGTGTGACAGATGGATGTCAAGATAGCTTTCCTTAATGGAAGTCTTGAGGAAAACATCTACATGAAGCAACGGAGGATTCATTGCTAAAGGAAAGAGCATCTTGTGTGTAAGCTTAATCGGTCCATTTATGGATTGAAGCAAGCTTTGAGGTCTTGGAACATCGCTTTGATAAGGTAATCACGGTCTTATGGATTTATTCAAAGTCGGATGAATCTTGTGTATACAAGAGATGTGGAAGCGTAGTGGTATTTCTTGTACTATCGTAGATGACATTTTGTTGATTAGCAACAATATCAAGGTGTTATCGGACGTAAGGTATAGTTGTCCAAGCAGTTTGATATGAAGGACTTGGGAGAAGGTGGGACACATCCTTGGGATCAAGGTTATAAGGGATCGCGAGAAAAGGATGTTGTGCTTATCCCAAGCTTCATACATAGACACGATTATGGAGCGTTTTAGCATGTAGAACTCGAAGGGTTTTCTACCTTTCGGGCATGGAGTTCCTTTATCAAGAGATGTGTCCTAGATCATCCGAGGAGATAGAGGAGATGAAGGCGGTTCCTTATGCTTGTGATGGAAGCCTCATGTATCACGATGCTATGTACGAGACCGGATATTTTCTTTGCCTTGGGCATGGTCGATGATATCGAGTAATAATCGGGACGAGGACATTGGAATTGTGGTAAAACATATATTGAAGTACGAGAAGGACTAGGGATTATATCTTTGGTTTTAGATCAATTACTCCTGTGGGTTACAGGATTGACTTCAATCGATAGGGATAACGAGTAAGTCTACCTCGGGTTTTGTGTTTACTTTGGGAGGTGGAGCCATTGTATGGAGGAGTGTCAGCGAAGTGCGTGGCGGACTCCACTATGGAAGCTGAGTATGTGGCAGCCTCTGAGGCGGCCAAAGAAGTTGTATGGCTCAGGAACTTCCTGATGGACTTGGATGTGATTCCTGGTTTGCCCAGAACTATCACAATTTATTGTGATAATAGTGGTGTAGTTGCAAACTCGAAGGAACCACGAGCCCATAAGGCTGGTAAACACATAGAGTGCAAGTACCACCTGATACGAGAAATCTTAAAGAGAGGAGAAGTTATTGTGGCCAAGATTGCATCGGAGGATAACTTGGCAGATCCTTTCACTAAGGTCTTTCGTCGAGAGCTTTTGATAGGAATGTGGAGGGAATAAGGATCAGATGTATGGCAGTTTAAGGGCAGCATAGTCTTTTAGTATAAGTGGGAGATTGTAGGGATGTATACTGAAAAGTCTATCTTTTGTTTGAACATCTTTATTTTGAAATAAGAATCACATGATCATTGTTTGCATATTTTTATGGTTTTGCAATATTGTCTAATACTTTACATTGTAGATAACATGGTGTGTGGTGTCACACGGGAGATCATGTTATCGGCCTCTTGAAAAGTATAAGTAAAGGCTCACAACCAAGATGGCTTTGGACAAACCATCGGAATGGTTGTAGTGTGATTTGGTATTGGTTTGTCTTGACCATAGAATCACACTAGTGCACTTTGTGTATATTGAGCAGGATCGACTTAGAGGTGATTCGATTTATTGCTGACTAGATAATCAAATCGAACCTCAGATATTATATTGTACATACTCTTAATCTCGATATAATAACGAGCACATATACTTAGTACTCATCTCTTTGATTTACCAATGGGCGAGATTTATAGATTAAATCGATAGGCTCAGTAAGTTGGGAGATGATATTATTTATATGGTGTGTAGTTGATTATAGGAGGAAACCGTGTCCTATATATTAGGATGATGATGTCCCCTTGAGGAGCTCATAAGGTTCATAATGTAAACCCAGCAGGTGGACATGGTCCGGCATGATGAAAAGGTTGAGTGGTACTACTCATGGAGTTAGATGTTGATTAATTAATGGTCAGTAAATTAATTAATCGACGGACATTCAAGATCTTAAACACAGGGAGAAAATGTACAAATAATATATGGAGCCCATATTATCATATGGGGGTTGGTGAGGTAGATCAATCATGATCCTTTAGTGGATTGGATCATCATTAGTGGATCGGACTTTATGTGGGCTTGATCCATGGGTGGCCAAGATCCAACTCCTCCTCATGGTCCCTAATGTAGCCTATTAACACCTCATGAAGCTTAGATCCAATGGATAGAAACAAAATTCTATGATCCATAGGTAGAGATTAAATCTCTAAGATCCGAAGGTTGAGATTAAATCTCTAGATCCGATGGTTGAGATTAAATCCCTAGAACCAATGGAGGAGATTAAATCATGACTTATCCTTAACTCTATAAAAGGAGGGAAAGGGAGTTGGCGTGAAGATCATCCATGAGAGCTAGGGTTTTGGACGGCAAGAGAGCAATCCTAGTTGAGATAGGATTAGGGTTAGGGTTTGGAGGCTTGGGCGGCACCAAATAAGGAAGGCTTTGCTTTCTTCTTCTTCCTTCATTGGCCGGCGTCCAGCAGCTCATCCAGCCCCTTTCCAACCTTGGTCGGTGGCCAAAGATTCTCTTCTCCCTCTCCTTAGGTAGTGGAAACAAGATATAGGGCTTTCCCTTGGTGTCTTGGTCGGATTCCACCACAAACTCCTCCTCCTAGTTGGCCGGTGGCAAGGATCTTATTTGTTCCTTGTTGGTTGGTTTTAGGGAGGAGAAGAACCTTGTTTCTATTCTTCCTCTTGCTTTGGAAGAGCAAGGAAGGAAGATTTGTGATCTAGGAGCTTCAACTTTTGGTAAATCGTCGCCCACACTACGTCCAAAAGGAGGAAGGTCATACATTAGAAGATCGAGAGGTATACCTATTCTTCTTTCTCCTTTTGTTACTTGCTTGTTTTTGTTTTTCAACTATGAGCATGATATAAATCTGTATATTGCTAAATAATACTTGGATCCCGAACATAAACACAAAAATCGCATCCGGACATTGTCTATTCCGCGGCTACTCGTAGAATAGAGGATGATCGCTTGAACAACTAGTTTGTTCAAGTGACCTCTCTAAACGAATAACACGACGATGGCTTGGTTGTTTGGGCAATCCCTTTTTTCTAGGATTAAATTTTTAATCTGGGGACATCGAAGGGATCGCTATGATCAAACGACCGAGGTGAAGTGGGAAGCGAAGTTTCCCCTCACGGACTCGATAAGCAAAACCCTTCATGAAGAAGCGGAGATGGTGTCGCGTCGGAAGAAGAAAGCGTCGCTCCTTTGATCGCTTGCTCGAAGAAATGTTAAATGAATTATCTCCACCGTTCGATCGAAGAAAGATCCAATCCAAGCCGTCCAATTGAAGCTAGATTAATTGTATCTGATTAATCCATGAACTAGGTTGTGATCCAACGGCTGAGAATTATCTAATTTTGAATGGATGGATCTGATCCATCTGAAGAGAATCACGATCGATCGAATCTGAATGAAGGCCTAAGATGTCCAGATCTAAATGTACGGACCGGATCTCTCCAAATATGGGGAGATGCTCAGAATCAAGCTGCTTTCATGGATGGTCCATATCGCCCAGATCTAATCTCTTGATTAAATTTCCTTCGATCATGATGAAGGATCTAGATCAATCCAGTTTGAAATGATCCTTCTAACCCTAGATGAAGCCATATTTGATCCAACTTGAGTCTAGTCCAGTGGCTCATCTCGATCTCCTACAAATAAAGACAAATTTTGCATATAAGTCCAAAATTTAGAAGAATTTACAATTATGTCCAAAAATATATCCAACTCATAAAACATGCAAATAATCGATAATTAATCACTCGAGAGGATAAAAACAGTGATATTATGGACCAAAATAACACGACAAATGACAGTTATCACTTGCCAACCCATATTAGACTTTTCATTTGCCAAGACTCAAGCTTGGACTTTCCCTTGCCAATCCATGTTGGACTTTCCATTTGCCAAGACTCAAGCTTGGACTTTCTCTTGCCAAGACCCAAGACTTGAACTTTCCATTGCCAAGTGTTCCAATTGGACTTCTCCATCATGGTCAACCCAAGTCAACTATCTAGTCAACCCATTGTCAAACAATGGTCAACTCATTGTCAAACATTAAAACACTAAGATCAAATCACTACTCGAGTCTGGTCAATCGTGACTTGGGCCGATTGCACCAACATCCTCCTCCACTACAGCTCTCTCGCCAAGCTCTGCAGTTGGCTCTCCACCCCCCCCCCCCAGCTGGCTCTTTATGCCTCTCAACTGGCTGAGGCTGAGTTGTGATGCACGCGAACGCGACCTCAAATCTCACGACGGAGACCGTCGAGGACTCGAAGCGCGTGCTCATGCTCAATGCCCGTAAGTGCACGGATGTCGTCAAGTAATAAATAGATTATCGATCCAATAGGGACTAAAATTCAAGTACCGATCTGTTCAGTGGACGTTATTGTTCGGAGTTCAGTTCTAATGGTTGCGATTAAGAGGGTTGTCGATGGTCCTAACTCTAGTACGGTGTCACAAAAAGAAAGAGAAGGGTTGCTACGAGTCTTTGAGGGAATTCTAGGATTTCGATTTCGCTTGTGCATCACAGAACACGCTACCAATTGAGTATTATCTAGATGTCTAACTATAGCCATGTGGAAGGTACATCATACACTCCCACGATGAGCTTTTGCATCTATCAGAAGCTACCTCTGCCATACTAGGTCGACCCCTAGCGTCAGGATGGGGTAGGCGGTATAAGGATTCCGAATCAATCCCCGCGATGAGATAGAATGTATCTCATTTTTGACTCTGTCACATCCTTCTATCTACGGTTACGGGAGATGAGGCCATCCCCTAGGTTCCACCTTAATTCTCATAAATCTTTGATACGAGGGTTGTCACCCCTCGTATCGGCTTTGCACAGTAAATAGAAGACCAAAACAAATAGCTATAGATCTAAACAATCACCAATTACAAATATAAACTAAAGAATCAGAAATATATTTGGAATAACATGTCCTATGCACATAAACTACTCTCTAATCCTTGAATCGGTAAATCTACTCCATGAATATAAGAGAAGAAACATAAAGCATGTTCATGTTCAGATATACAATGGAAATTATGCATGGAAAGTAAATTACAATGCAATGGGGCTCTTCTCTCTGGTGTTGAGGTAGAGAACTTGATCCTCGAGCGACTTCCTTCCTCCTCATTGTGAGTTCCCAAAACTTTTTAGGGCTTCAGAGTGTTGTCCAAGTCGTTGTGCCTCCTCTTAGGGTTTGGGCATAGCTTCCTTTATATATCCATGAGGCTAGCTTTTCACGAAATCTGAAAAATGACCTAATCGCAACAAAACGGTTGGCTGTCACACGGTTGTGTGTTTCCACACAGCTAGGCCATGTATGGCCCTGTGGTGGCCAATCTCGAGCTTCGGACATGGTCGTGTGTAGCCACATGCCCTGGTCGTGTCCCCTACTGCATCCAGCTGCCAAATGCCCTTTTTCGCTCCGAAAGTGTGTCGTTTTCCCTATGAAATGCTATCATGCACATAAAAGTACAAAGAGTATATCTCCGAACCATAAAATAGGAAATACATTCAAAACAAAGTACTATATGCATGAAACAAGTATAAAATGGAGCAAGATGTGAGCAAAAACTACTCCTAAAACCTATATGTTTTGCTCACATCAATTCCCCCAGACTTAAATCTTTGCTTGTCCTCAAGCAAACCTCAGTGCCAATAAATTTTAAAAAGTATTGTTCCATTCTTAGCATGTTAACTAGATTTATCAAGTGGTATTTTCAATCAAAGCAAAATAGATTTGTTCTAAAAATTCACTAAGTTAGCTCCTCGTGCATGTGCCAAGCGAATCTTCTTAGGGGATACTCGTTCCATGGTAAGTTAAATCGTCATCCTATAGCTTTCCTAAGGTCTCTGGCTCTTAGGAACTTACCTGCCCAAAGCGAGGGTCATTCCCTAGATCTAGCACAAAGTCTCAAAGGTGTGCTCAATATTGAGAGAAATTGGTAGGTGTATCCCCAGTAACCTGACTCGGTCTCAAAGGGGCACCTAACTATTTCCACTCATGACAACTATTTTTTTATCCCTCATAATCTTTTTTTTTCAATTATTATTATTATTATTTCCTTTCTTTCTTTTCTCTCTCTCTTGGGATTTTGATTTTTCTGAATGAGCTTCCACAATCCAAGCATCTCTAGTAACTAAAATGCTAAATCTAGAGTCACCTATGGATTCCAAAGTAGTAGACTACTAAGATGAATTATAACTAGGTACGTACTAGATTTTCCCTTTCATAATGTTCGTCATGTGTAGGTGTAAAAATAAAAGCTAACCAGTGTAAGTCTAGAACATTCATTAGAGCAAATAAAATAAAATACCACGACGTAAATGAAGCTAAGCTACCCATGGAAACAACTCATGAAGAAAACCTTAAAAATACTACTGAGGCAGCTTATAGATAGCAAAACTAAGTGCTGAAAGAAACTAAACAACCTATGCATGAACAAATGAATGCTAACTAAAATGCAAATATCATGAAAGAAACTATTGCTAGAAACAAAATAAATCGAAACTTGGGGCCTCCCCCAGACTTAATCGAAACATACCTCTAGTATGGGGGACGAGGTAGAAAGTCTGGAAGCCTCGGCATCTTGGGAGAATCTAGTGTTGAGCCGCTGATGTCACATGTACATATGGTCGATCTGAGAGCTGGTGGATGCAGCAGCTGCTCGGTGCTCCTCCTCGCGGGCCCACTATGCCTGCTGGGAACGCATGTGCTGCCCCATCTCCTGGCAGTAGGTGGCCTCCTCTTGGTGATGGGTAGCCTCAGCCTGGAAGTAGATACAGGCCTCGTTGTAGAACTCCTCGGCCCGCTGGAAGTGCTCCCGGAAGCCCTGAAACTCTGTTTGCGTGTAGGTACTCTACTCCTTCCATCATTGCTCTGCATTTGCTACTCGACATATATGCCGTCGAGGCACGATTGGAACGCAGAGAAGTCATAGGCAGCTATACCTGCATACTACTTAAGAGTAGAAGAAAAAATGGTGGTGCAGGTGCAGGCTCTCATTGTGGACTAGGTGGTCTCAAAATGACCTTTGCTTCTTCCTAGCAAGTTCTCCCTAATCCTAAGCTAATTGCAAAGAACATAAGTGACAATAAATCAAAGTCTAAATTATATACATGAATGCATAAAGATTAAAAACATGTAAAATTAAACTTGGGTTGCCTCCCAAGAAGCGCTTTGTTTAAGGCCTTTTAGCTCAACCACTCTCCACTATCTCAACTTGGCTCCGGAGGTTCTGTAAACCTCCATTCATCTTTCCCGAATTCTGAAGACTCCCCTAGATACTTCTTTAATCGTTGTCCATTTACTTTGATCTCCTCTGATTCCCTACTCCATATTGAAGGCATGCTCGAGGCTCGTGCTCCCATGTCCCCAAATTAAAATTTTCACTAATAAAAACTAATCGGGATGGGATGAGTTTCCTAAGCTCAACCAATTCGTCGTCGTGCTAACGACTTGAGCGATCGCTTGAACAAACTAGTTGTTCAAGCAACAAAACTCTTCTAGTCGGTTAGCCGCGGAATAGACGACGAACGGATCGCCGGTTTTTGTGTTTATCTTCGGGGTCCATGATTATACAAATACATATGGATGTAGACATGTATAATCAATACATACAAACATATTAATAAGAACATGCAAAGATCAATAATAAAATTTGTAAAACTTTTATACCTCTCGATCTTCTATCGTATGTCCTAACCTCCTTGTAGACTTCGTGTGGGCGAAGATCCTCCACAAGTTGAAGCTTCCTATCTCTTCTTCAATCAAAAGAAAGAAGAACTTTCCTTCCCTTCTTGCTTGAGCCAACCACCAAGCCACAAAGGCTTGATGCCGCTGCCCAAGAAAGAGAGAACAAGATGGCCAACCAAGGAACCAAACAAGGGAACAATCCCTAGCTCCTAGTGCGTGCCAAGAGGGAGTGAAGAGGAGAAGAGGAATAGGTTGAGCGCCGACCAAGGTAGAGGGAAGAGAGATAGGTGTCGGCAACCCCTTAGGAAGAAGAAGAGAACCTCTCCTATTATTGACGCCCACTCCACCTTCCAAACCCTAGCCGCCCAAGCTAATGATAGGCAAAACCCTAATCTCCAAAAACAACCAACCTCCTTCTTGCCGCCCACCTTAAGCCCCCTTTTATAGAGTTAGGCTTAAGCCTTGTTTTAATCTCAACCGTCGGATCTAGGGATTTAATCTCAACCGTCGGATCTAGAGATTTAATCTCAACCGTCGGATCTAGAGATTTAATCTCAACCGTCGGATCTAGGGATTTAATCTCAACCGTCGGATCTAGAGATTTAATCTCAACCGTCGGATCTAGAGATTTAATCTCAACCGTCGGATCTAGGGATTTAATCTCAACCGTCGGATCTAGAGATTTAATCTCAACCGTCGGATCTAGAGATTTAATCTCCACCGTCGGATCTAGAGTTTTGTTTTCCATCATTGGATCTAGGCTCCATGAGGTTTATATTAGGCTATGATAGGGACCATGAGGAGGAGTTGGATCTTGGCCACCTGATGGATCGAACCACACAAACTTGATCCATCAATGATGTTCCATTCCACTAGAGGATCATCATTGAATTACCTCACCAACCCCCATAAATTAATATGGGCTCCATACATTATTTGTACATCCATCTCCCGTGTTTAAGATATCGAATGTCCAGTCAATTAATTGATTCTGACCATCGATCAATTAACATCTAACTCCTCGAGTAGTACCACTCAACCTTATCATCATGTTGACTAAGTCAACTGCGGGGTTTACATGATGAACCTTATGATCTCCTCAAGGGGACATCATCAACCTAATATGTAAGACACGATTTCCTCCTATAATTAACGGCACACCATGTAAATAATATCATTTACCAACTTACCGGGCATATTGATTTAATCCATTTAAACCTCACCCTTTGGTAAATCAAAGAAATAAATACTAAGTACATGTGCCCGTTATTATATCGGGATTAAGAGCATGTACAACATAATATTCGAGGTCCGATTCAATTATGTAGTCAGCAATAAATTGAATCACCTCTATGTCGGTCCTGCTCAATACACCTAAGTGTACTAGTGTAACTCTATGTTCAAGACAAAACAATACCAAGCTACACTACAACCATGCCAATGGTTTGTCCAAAATCATCTTGGTTGTGAGCCTCTACTTATATTCTACAAGGGACTGATAACATGATCTTCTGTGCCACACCAAGCACCATGTTATCTACAATGTAAAAAATTAGACAATATGCACACATATAATAAATATATAGTGCAAACAATGATCATGTGATTCTTATTTCAAAATAAAAATGTTCATACAAAAGAGCTAGGCTTTCAGTATACATTCCAACAATCTCCCACTTATACTCAAAGACTATGCTGTCATCACACTGCCATACATCTGATCCCCATGTCCTCCACATGCCTATCAAACGCTTTCGCTGGAAGGGCCTTAGTGAATGGATCCGCCAGGTTATCCTCTGATACAATCTTGGCAACAGCTACTTCTCCTCGCTTTACGATTTCTCGTATCAGGTGGTACTTGCGCTCTATGTGTTTACTCATCTTATGGGCTCGTGGTTCCTTCGAGTTTACAACTGCACCACTGTTATCACAATAAATTGTGATAGTTCTGGGCAAACCAAGAATCACATCCAAGTCCATCATGAAGTTCCTGAGCCATACAGCTTCCTTGGCTGCCTCAGAGGCTGCCACATACTCAGCTTCCATGGTAGAGTTCGCATTTACCTTGACACTCCTCTATACTATGGCTCCACCTCCAAAAGTAAACACAAACCCTGAGGTAGACTTACTGTTGTCCCTATCTGATTGGAAATCAGAATCCGTGTAACCCACAGGGACTAATTGATCTGCCCAGTAAACCAGCATATAATCCCTAGTCCTTCTCAGGTACTTCAATATATGCTTTACCGCAGTCCAATGTCCCTATCCAGGATTACTCTGATATCTACTAACCATGCACACGGCATAGCAGATATCTGATCTCGTACATAGCATAGCATATATGAGGCTTCCTACTGTCGAAGCATAAGGAACCGCCTTCATCTCCTCTATCTCCTTTGATGTTTTGGGACACGCCTCTTTAGATAAAGGTACTCCATGCCTAAAAGGTAGAAAACCTTTCTTGGAGTTCTGCATGCTAAAACAAGCAAGGATAGTGTCAATGTATGACCTTGATCCCAAGGATGTGTCCCACTTCTCCCAAGTCCTTCATATCAAACTGTTTGGACAACCATACCCTTACGTCTGATAACACTCTTATATTGTTGCCAACTAACAAAATGTCATCTACGTATAGTACAAGAAATACCACTATGTTTCTATCACATCTCTTGTATACACAAGGCTCATCTGGACTTTGAATAAATCCATATGACTGGATTACCTCATCAAAGTGGATGTTCCAAGATCTAGAAGCTTGCTTCAATCCATAAATGGACCGATTAAGCATACACACAAGATGCTCTTTTCCCTTTGCAATGAATCCCTCTGGTTGCTTCATATAGATGTTTTCCTCAAGACTTCCATTAACGAAAGTTGTCTTGACATCCATCTGCCAAATCTCATAATCCTCATGAGCAGTAATAGATAAGAGAATCCGGATAGACTTAAGCATAGCTACCGGTGAAAAGGTCTCCTCATAATCGATACCCTCTTTCTGAGTATACCCTTTCGCAACAAGCCTAGCTTTGAAGGTCTCAACCTTCCCGTCTACTCCTCTCTTTCTCTTATAGATCTACTTGCATCCAATGGCTTTCACACCATCAGGTGGTTCTACTAGCTCCCAAACATGATTAGAATCCATAGATTCTATCTCTGAATTCATCGCTGTTTGCCAAGATACCGCATCTCTATCTTGGAGTGCCTCGTCATATGTCCAGGGATCAGGTTCATGTTTACCAGGGACTAAGTTCGAAGACTCTCCCAAGAACATGAATCTCACGGGTTGTCTAACAACCCTCCCACTACGACGAGGTGCCTCCTGTGTATGCTCTGTGACACATGGTGCAGTGACTTGTGGTATTTCCTCTTGTACCGGTGGTACTGAAGTCGGGACTTCCCCTGTCAACTCCTCAAGAACAATCCTACTCGTGGGCTTGTGGTTCATCACATAGTCCTCCTCTAGAAATCTGGCATTCGTACTCACGATCACCTTCTGATCTCTAGGACTATAGAACAAACCACCCTTTGTTCCCTTAGGGTAGCCAACAAACAAGCGTACTTCTATATGAGATTCCAACTTACCAGCATCTCCCTTCAGCACATGTGTTGGACTACCCCAAATCCGAATATGTCTTAGACTAGGTTTTTGCCCAGTCCACAATTCTGTGGGAGTAGAGGGTACTGACTTAGATGGAACCAAGTTCAGAATGTGTGCTATCGTTTCCAGAGCAAACCCCCAGAACGAATTAGGTAACTCAGAATAACTCATCATCGATCTGACCATCTCCATAAGAGTCTTATTCCTTCGCTCTGCCACACCATTTTGCTGGGGTGTGCCAGGTGCGGACAATTGGGATTGAATCTCAGCCTCTGATAAGTAACTCCTAAACTCTCCCAAGAGGTACTCGCCACCATGATAGTAGTGTCTTGATACTTTTACCTTGACGGTTCTCCACATCAGCCTTGAATTCTTTGAACCTGTCAAAGCATTCAGACTTGCGGTGCATCAAGTAAATGTATCCATACCTTGAATAATCGTCTATAAAAGAGACAAAGTATTCAAAGCCATCTCTAGCCTGGATAGACATAGGACCGCACAAATCAAAATGAACCAATTCCAATACATCTTTGGCTCTATACCCCTTAGCCTTAAAAGGCCTCTTGGTCATCTTACCTTCCAAGAAAGACTCGCAGGTTGGGAGATCTTCCACCACTAATAAACCCAAGGGTCCATCAGCTATCAACCTTTGAATTCTACTCAGGTTAATATGACCAAGTCTTAGGTGCTAAAGATATGTCTGGTTCATTTTCGAAGGTTCTTTTCTCTTATTAGACTTAGAAGATGAGTTATTCACTTCTATATGCATCGTGGGAGTTTTTGGTTCAAGAGTGTACAAATTGCCAACCAATGTACCAGAACAGATAATCTCCCTATTCCTTTTTATAACAACTTTGTCATTAAAAGAAACAGAATATCCATCCAGAAACAATTTAGAAACTGAAATTAGATTCTTTCTAAAAGTAGGTACATAAAGACAATTTCTCAAAACCAAAACTTTATTCCTATCAAAAGATAAATAAACATCTCTCACTGCAATAGCCGCTACCTTTGAAGCATTGCCCATGAAGATGGTAATCTCTCCCTTAGCTAATCGTCGGGTTTCCTGGAACCCCTACAAAGTATTGCAGACATGATTAGTGGCTTCTGTATCTACACACCAGGTGTCGGTAGATAACACCGCTAATCATGTTTCAACGACTAGTCCAAAGGATATATCTTTGTTCTTCTTTGGATTGGGACAGTCCTTCTTCCAATGTCAATCCTGCTTGTAAGTGAAGTACTTGCCTTTCGGCTTCTTCACTCCTCCCTGAGATCCTCCCACCACCTTTGCTCCACCTTGTTTCTCCTTCTTCTTGCCTTTCGGCTTAGAAGTAGAAACCTTTTTGAACAACCATGGCTTGAGGACATTCTTCGAAGAGTGCATACTTGTACTCCTTAGCAGATAAGACAATATCTAGATTCTTTTCCAATCAACATTATTTGGGTATAGTAAGTTTATTTACTTTAGTATCATAGTAAGTGGACTGAAAGTCATTTTGAAAATCCTAAGAATCACATAGATCATTACTTTAGATTTCAAAAAATTATTGATTCCTCAAACAATAAAATTTTGAAATCAACCAACACCTCAAAACACCGAGAATATCGCATGCCACGATAGTATGGACGTATACGAATTCTACATTTGTAAGAGGAGGTTTAACCCTTTAATTTTATTATCTTGTCAACCTTACTTTTTGACAAATAAAATTAATAGTTGGTTCCTCTTTGGCCCTACAAATAAAAGCAGTGACTCCGATGCGGAGGATACTTTTTATTTGCATCTAAGTATGCACCATTACACGATACTAAGGGAATTATCTCGGATTATGTGCCTTACCGATGGGGAAGTACACACGCTCCTAAATAATTTCCTATAACCATTATTTGACCTAGTGATCCGCAAATAAACTCATCCGATTCGGAGGAAGGCACTCAGAGCCCACGCGCAAGTTTGTTGCATCACACGTCAAATTGTAATGGAGGCCGCGGGAATTAATTAAAATGTCCCTCTCCCACTTAGTAAATTGACAGTGAGGAATTTTCAAGCACACACAACATGCATATAAAACAAATCAGCAATAAATATGGAAAAAAAACAGAATTTTCCCATCTATTATGGCATTGTTCTCCAATATGCGTCCCGTCGTGTTGCCACCTCGTCCGCTCCACCTCTTCCCGTGCTCAAGTCACCAAAGAGATCCGAGCCAAGATAAACTATTTTAATTTACATCCATCGATCCTATACTCCACGAAGGAGTGTACAAATAATCTAGATCAAAAGTAAACTAAAATGAGTGGCTAAACAATGCCGTATTTAATTACAAAATTTAAATACTAATTTAGCCTCGTACCCCCGAGGATTCAAATAATATACAATCACACACACATGCAATCACATACATACATATATAGCCATAATAGTTGGAACTTATGCCTGCAACCAAAAAGTTATCCTACGCACATCCTACTATCATCCGGCATACACAATATATGATAAGTGCATGAAAGTAACCGAATCCAAAACACACAAAATCGGAAACCGTGACTCTGATACCAATTTGATGGCGCGCTCGGAGGCTCGTCAGGTCCCATGTCCCCGAATTAAAATTTTCACTAATGAAAACTAATCCGGATGGGATGAGTTTCCTAAGCTCAATCAATTCATCGTCGTGCTAACTACTTGAGCGATCGCTTGAACAAACTAGTTGTTCAAGCAACAAAACTCTTCTAGTCGGTTAGCCACGGAATAGACGACGGACGGATCGCCGATTTTTGTGTTTATCTTCGGGGTCCTTGATTATACAAATACATATGGATGTAGACATGTATAATCAATACATACAAACATATTAATAAGAACATGCAAAGATCAATAATAAAACTTGTAAAACTTTTATACCTCTCGATCTTCTATCGTATGTCCTAACATCCTTGTAGACTTCGTGTGGGCGAAGATCCTCCACAAGTTGAAGCTTCCTAGATCTTCTTCAATCAAAAGAAAGAAGAACTTTCCTTCCCTTCTTGCTTGAGCCAACAACCAAGCCACAAAGGCTTGATGCCGCCGGCCCCAAGAAAAGAGAGAACAAGATGGCCAACCAAGGAACCAAACAAGGGAACAATCCCTAGCTCCTAGTGCCGCCGGCCAAGAGGGAGTGAAGAGGAGAAGAGGAATAGGTTGAGCGCCGACCAAGGTAGAGGGAAGAGAGATAGGTGTCGGCAACCCCTTAGGAAGAAGAAGAGAACCTGTCCTATTGTTGCCGCCCACTCCACCTTCCAAACCCTAGCCGCCCAACCAAACCCTAACCTCCCTAGGATTTCTTGCCGCCCAAGCTAATGATAGGCAAAACCCTAATCTCCAAAAACAACCAACCTCTCTTCTTGCCGCCCACCTCAAGCCCCCTTTTATAGAGTTAGGCTTATGCCTTGTTTTAATCTCCACCGTTGATTCTAGGGATTTAATCTCAACCGTTAGATCTAGAGATTTAATCTCAACCGTCGGATCTAGAGATTTAATCTCAACCGTCGGATCTAGGGATTTAATCTCAACTGTCGAATCTAGAGATTTATTCTCAACCGTCGGATCTAGAGATTTAATCACTACCATTGGATCTAGGGATTTAATCTCAACCGTCGAATCTAGAGATTTAATCTCAACCATCGGATCTAGAGATTTAATCCCCACCGTCGGATCTATAGTTTTGTTTTCCATCATTGGATCTAGGCTCCATGAGGTTTATATTAGGCTACGATAGGGACCATGAGGAGGAGTTGGATCTTGGCCACCCGATGGATCGGAACCACACAAACTTGATCCATCAATGATGTTCCATTCCACTAGAGGATCATCATTGAATTACCTCACCAACCCCCATAAATTAATATGGGCTCCATACATTATTTGTACATCCATCTCCCCGTGTTTAAGATATCGAATGTCCGTCAATTAATTGATTTAATGACCATCAATCAATTAACATCTAACTCCTCGAGTAGTACCACTCAACCTTATCATCATGTTGACTAAGTCAACCTGCAGGGTTTACATGATGAACCTTATGAGCTACTCAAGGGGACATCATCAACCTAATATCTAGGACACGGTTTCCTCCTATAATTAACGGCACACCATTTAAATAATATCATTTCCCAACTTACCGGGCATATTGATTTAATCCATTTAAATCTCACCCTTTGGTAAATCAAAGAAATAAATACTAAGTACATGTGCCCGTTATTATATCGGGATTAAGAGCATGTACAACATAATATCCGAGGTCCGATTCAATTATGTAGTCAACAATAAATTGAATCACCTCTATGTCGGTCCTGTTCAATACACCTTGTTAGGGCAATTTCTTGCCGTAATATGGTTTTGATGGTGTGGCAAAGGGTTTAAGTTAGTTTGATATGTTGATGTGATATGTGCGTTGAAGTCGTGCAGGACTTAGTAATTCGCACATGGAGCCGTGGCGAGTTTCACATCTCATGACTCGTGCCTTGAGTCGGTGAAGGATAGCTTTGCGAGCGCTTGGAGCATCACGAGGGACCGCCGGACGAAGCTTGGAGTGAAGCCGGAGGAAGTAGACTTGAGGCAAGAGGCGAAGGAGCATTGCGAGCCGTCGCGCTGATCTTTGCCGAGGGACGTGGCGAGAAGCGAAGAACTTCGGCGAGGACTCAGAAATGAGAGTGGCGATTGTAACCCGGGAAGGGTAGCTCTTAGGTGAAACTTGGCCCATCGCCAAGTGTCGGATGGGTTTCAGGCACGGTCATTGCCATGTCATGGCGATCGGCCTCTGGTCAGTGAGTTCTCTTGGTATCGACTTCTTGGATTGTGTGGCAATGATCGCCATACGTGGGCGATCGGCCAGATCTCATCGATCGGCTGCGCGCGGATCGGTAGTCAATAAGGGTTCGGCCAGAACCGTTAAAGCCGGCGGTCGACTCTACGGAGCGTGATCGTGATGAGGTCCATCGAGTCGCCAAGAGATTGGACTACAACGATCGGGATCCGGCGTGTTGAGTCCGTTGTAGTGATAGCGGATCGCCAAGGGCGTGATCGGTGATGGCGGCAAACGGGAAGAAGTTAGCCCTCTCTATAAAAAGAGAGGGTGTGAGCCTTTGAGAGGCTAATGCTCATACTCCAAACGATCTTCCTAGTGCCCCACAAGCTCTAAACTCTTCTTACTTGTCTTTACTTCAATCCTATTGTAAGAAGAGTGATCTTGGTTGTAAAGGTTACCTCCACCTAGCTTGGTGCAAAGGAGAGACCATTTAGTGGATTGGTTTAACGGAGTGATTCACCGAGGACGAATCAGGGACCGTGGATTAGCGGCGTAGCCGTGAACCACGTTATACCATCGTGTTAGCATTTGTTTTATTATTTGTCTTTTGCTTTGTATTTGTATATTCCGCTTGCGCTAACATTTTTGTAGACGAGCAATTTACGACGTCCAACGTACGAAGGCTATTCACCCCCCTCTAGCCGGCCATACCGTTCCCCTACAAGTGGTATCAGAGCCGAGGAAAGCTTGTCGAGGACTAACCGCCACAACAAGCAACTTTCAAAATGGCCGGCTCCAACATCCATCCTCCGAAGTTTGAAGGAGAATTCGCTTGGTGGAAGAAGCGAATGGAGGTATTTTTCGAAATGGATTTTGATATAATGATTACAATGGAATCCGGTTTCGTTTTGCCTAGGGATGAAGAGGGGAAGCCAATAGAGAAATCTAGGTGGACCAAGAGGCAAAGAGAGGAGCACCTTGCAAACTCCAAAGCCAAGCACCATCTCTTCAATGTGCTCCCCCAACAAGAAATCAACCGAATAGGAGAATGCCTAAGCGCCAAGGAGATGTGGGAGAAGCTAATTGAGCTTCATGAAGGCATATCCGAGGCAAAGCTAGCAAGGAGAGACCTCCTCCGCTCCCAACTATCCAATATAAAACTAGAAAAGGGAGAAAAGGTAACCTCACTACACTCTAGGTTTAAAGAAATTTTAATTTGGCTAACAAGTGTAGGTGAGGAGCTATCAAACCGGGACATGCTCATGAAGGCTATAGATGCCTTTCCCCGGTCCTCAAAGTGGAGCTCCATGGTGGATTCATTCTACATCTCCAAGAACTTGGAAGTAAGTACCTTGGAGGAATTTTTCTCAACAATGGAGCTCCACGAAACTAGGCTTGAGGGAATACAAGAGGAGCCTAAAATTCAACCCTCAAGAGGAGTAGCATTATTGGCAAGTAAGGGGAAGAAGAAGATGGAAATCACCTCCTCCTCCGATGACGAAGCATCTTCCTCCTCCTCCATGAATAGCACCGAAGAAGCCTACATGGTAAGGAGGGTAAGACGAGCATTTAAGAATTTTAGATTTGATAAATCTAATGATAGGAATAGAAGACCAAGGGGGAAGGTCATATGCTACAATTGCCAAGGAGAAGGGCACATAAGGGACAATTGTCCTCTCCTAAACAAGAGCAAGGAAGAAAGGAAAAAGAAAGAAGAAAAGAAGAAGAAGAGGAGGAGCAAGAAAAAGAAGGAAGAGGAGAAGAAGACAAAGGAGAAGGGAAAGGCTAAGGCTCTCAAGGCAAGGACTTGGGATGACCCATCCTCATCCTCCTCCTCATCATCGGATGAGGAGAATGCCTTTGTCACCAATTTGGCCTTGATGGCCTTTGATGACTTGGATTGCTCTTCCTCCGAAGATGAAGGTTCAAGCTCAAGAGGAGAGAGCTCAAATGAAGGGGGAGCTTCCACATCCTCCTCATCCGAAGAAGAGGACATGGAAACTATGGTAACAAATCTAACCCCTAAGAAAATAGTGTCCATGGTTTCTAGCTTAACTAGAGATTTATTTAGAGCTAAGAAGAAAAACAAAAGCATGCTAGATCAAATTAAGGACCTAGAAAATAAACTAGAAAATGCATGCTTAAATGATAATATTTCTTCTAGCTTAGATGATGCATGCTCACATGATTATATGCCTTTAAATGTTAATGATGCATGCATAGAGGAAAATAGGGCATTAAGGGAAAAGGTAGATTATTTAACCAAAGCCCTAGAGAAATTCACTATTGGCTCCAACACATTGAACATGATCTTAGGGAGCCAAAGAGCTAGTTTCAACAAAAAGGGCCTAGGCTACAAGGAAAAGAAAAATGAAAAGGCCTACAAATGCCTTATAGCTAGGGGACAAGATAAAAAGAAGGTAATTGCTAGGAAATGGATCCCCAAGGAGTATTTAGTGAACCCAATAGGAAAGAATTTATTTTGGATTCCAAAATCCATCCTTAAGGGTTAGAATAACCCTAGGGTAGTCAACCATATGAACTTGACCTATATCATAATTTGGTTGACTTAGGATGACGGGACAACATTTTTTAGATAGTGTTGGGTGATGATAACGTGCCCATAAATAGGTAATAATGCTTAAATCATGATGATTGATGTAATTCCTATGTATGTTTTAAATCATGATTTATGATTTTGATATTTGGCATGTTATCATGAGAAATAGGGTTAAATCATGCTTTAGGTGATAATTTGTTTATTATCATCACATATTACCTAATGCATGGTTATAAAATTGATGAAAACATGTATCTCATGATCATAATGTAGAATTAATTCATATATGTCATTATGATCATGTAGGATGTTAGGTTGATACTTAACCATGATAGAATTGCATGAATATATGGGTTAAGTATATACAAATACCCCCTAGGATACATCTCACACTCACTATAGGCTAACTTGATTGCAAACTTAGCATGGGTGAGATATTAGGATGATACAAATGTCCACTAATGCCTATGGCATTTAGATGGTCATTTAAAGTATCAAAATAGCAATAATAGACCAATCATGGGGAAGGTTTATGCTTAATTCATAGACATATTGCCCAAAGATCATGGTTGGATATTTCATATGTTTTCAAAACAATTTCTTACCTTAAAATACATGTATTCATGTTTTGAAACAATTGAATGCAAAACTAGGTAGCTAACTTGATACTAGAATGATCAAAAACCTAGTGGTTTTTAGAACTTTTGGATTTTTGGAAAAAACAAGAAAATATAATGAGTTTTCATGAAAAAATATTTTTCCTTAATATATATACTTAATAGAAATATGTTCCCCAAATTTCATGATTTTTCAAATTTTCTGGAATTTATAATGCATTTACAAATTATCGAAAATCGAAATTTGGATTCCTTTGTGCCCGATCATTGCCATACATGATAGCGATCGTGGTGGCTATAAATCAGAACATTGGAGGCCGAATTCAGTTTGTAAACCTACAACAAGTGGTAGAAATATACTTGATGTCATCAACAAGTTGTACCCAATTTTAAATCAACTTGTCATATTTTTCCCTCCATTATACTTGATGCCATGAGCTTATAACTTAGTGTTAATATTTTTGATAGTGTCAAAGGGGGAGAAATAAGTATGTTTAAGTTAATCACTTTAGGGGGAGAAATATATTTTAGGGGGAGAAATATATGATAGGGGGAGAAAATTTGCATAGAGAGTTTCATGGATTAAGGGGGAATTGCATGTTGTTATATCATGTTTATCTTTACATGCTTTCTTACCTTAGAATTTATATTAAATGTTTTTACCTAACTTAAATGGATTGCCACACATCAAAAAGGGGGAGATTGTTAGGGCAATTTCTTGCCGTAATATGGTTTTGATGGTGTGGCAAAGGGTTTAAGTTAGTTTGATATGTTGATGTGATATGTGCGTTGAAGTCGTGCAGGACTTAGTAATTCGCACATGGAGCCGTGGCGAGTTTCACATCTCATGACTCGTGCCTTGAGTCGATGAAGGATAGCTTTGCGGAAGCCGTGCGCTTGGAGCATCCGAGGGACCGCCGGACGAGAAGCTTGGAGTGAAGCCGGAGGAAGTAGACTTCGAGGCAAGAGACGTGAAGGAGCATTGCAGTCGTGCGCTGATCTTTGAGGGGCGTGGCGAGAACGAAGAGAACCGGCGAGGACTCAGAAATGAGTGGCGATTGTAACCCGGGAAGGTAGCTCTTAGGTGAAACTTGGCCATCGTGGCAAGTGTCGGATGGGTTTTCGAGCACGATCATTGCCATGTCATGGCGGATCGGTTCCTCTTCAGTGAGTTCGGGGTATCTGGCCCGGATTGTAGCGTGATCGGCCATCGTGGCGGTCGATTGCCAAGACCATCGATCGGCTGCTGGCGGCCGATCGGCTAGTCAATAAGGTTGACCCGCAGAACCATTCGTAGCCAGGCGGTCGACTACGGAGCGTGATCGGATGAGGTCCATCGATCATTGCCAAGAGTTCCGTTGGACTACAATGGTCGGGATCCGACGTGTTCGTGTTGGTATTGCCCAGAAGCTCTGATACCAATTGTTGGCAACCGTGCTATTTCTCGGAATGCTCATAGGCTCCCATGTCCCCGGATTAAAATTTTCACTAATGAAAACTAATCCGGATGGGATGAGTTTCCTAAGCACAACCAATTCGTCGTGCTAACGACTCGAGCGATCGCTTGAACAAACTAGTTGTTCAAGCAACACAACTCTTCTAGTCGGTTAGCCGCGGAAGAGACGACGGACGGATCGCCGGTTTTTGTGTTTGTCTTCGGGGTCCATGATTATACAATATATATTCATATACACACATGTATAATCATCATATATAAGAACATGCTCAGATCTGAAATTAAAGTTATAAAACTTTTATACCTCTTGATCTTCTATCGTATGTCCTAACCTCCTTGTAGACTTCGTGTGGGCGAAGATCCTCCACAAGTTGAAGCTTCTTAGATCTTCTTCAATCCAAAGAATGAAGAACTCTCTTTCCCTTCTTGCTTGAGCCAACCACCAATCCACAAAGGATTGATGCATGACCCCAAGAATAGAGAGAACATAATGGAAACAACCAAAGCAAGAACTAGGGACAAACCCTAGCTCCTAGTGCCACGCCAAGAGGAAAACAAAGGGAAAGAGGAATAGGTTGGGCACCACCAAAGGTATAGGAAAAGGATAGGAACCGGCCAACACCCTAGGAAGAAGAAGAACACTTCCCCTATAGTTGCCACCTACCTTACCTTCCAAACCCTAGCCGCCCAACCAAGCTTCCTTTGGATTTCTTGCCGCCTAAGGTAGAGGAAGAGAAGGTAGTGGCCGGCCAACCCTTAGAAGGAAGAAGATGAGCCCTTCCCCTATAGTTGTCGCCCAACCATAACTTCAAAACCTAGCCGCCTAATCCAAAGAGCCAAACCCTAATCCAATTAGGGTTTCCTCCATAGGTGTCTTGCCGCCTAAGCATGGTGGAGAGGAGAGATCTAGGAGCTAGCCACCTCCAAGGAAGAAGACAAGCTCATCCATAGGTTGCCGCCCCTTCTAGCTCCACCACCTTGGCCGCCCAACCTAAGGAACCAAAACCCTAATTAGGGTTTCCTCCTTGAGGTTGCTTGCCGCCCAAGTAATGCTAGGCAAAACCCTAATTTCCTTAGCATCCATCATGAACCATCCATTAAACTTAGTTGCCGCCCAACCCATGCTCCCTTATATAGAACTTAGGAGAAAATTGGTTATTGATGAGGTAGCCAAAAATATAGGAACTAATTCCCAATTTTCTTGCCGCCCACCTTATCCAACCTTTCCTCTCCCTTTTATATAGAGTTAGGTTTAGGCCTTGGTTTAATCTCCACCCGTCGGTTCTAGGGTTTTAATCTCACCGTCGGATTTAGAGATTTAATCTCAACCGTCGGTTCTAGGAAATAATCCCAACCACGTGGATCTGATTTAATCTCCACCGTCGATTCTAGGAATTTAATCCCAACCGTCGGATCTAGAGATTTGTTTTCCATCATTTGATCTAGACTTCATGAGGTTTATATAAGGCTACGATAGGGACCATGAGGAGGAGTTGGGTCTTGGCCACCCGATGGATCGGAACCACACAAACTTGATCCATCAATGATGTTCCATTCCACTAGAGGATCATCATCGAACTACCTCACCAACCCCCATAAATTAATATGGGCTCCATATATTATTTGTACATCCATCTCCCCGTGTTTAAGATATCGAATGTTCGTCAATTAATTAATTGATTTCACCATCAATTAATTAACATCTAACTCCTCGAGTAGTACCACTCAACCTTATCATCATGTTGACTAAGTCAACCTGCAGGGTTTACATGATGAACCTTATGAGCTCCTCAAGGGGACATCATCAACCTAATATATAGGACACGGATTCCTCCTATAATCAACGGCACACCATGTAAATAATATCACTTCCCAACTTACCGGGCATATTGATTTAATCCATAGAAATCTCACCCTCTGGTAAACCAAAGAAATAAATACTAAGTACATGTGCCCGTTATTATATCGGGATTAAGAGCATGTACAACATAATATCCGAGGTCCGATTCAATTATGTAGTCAGCAATAAATTGAATCACCTCTATGTCGGTCCTTCTCAATACACCGAGGTGTACTAGTGTAACTCTATGTTCAAGATAAAACAATACCAAGCTACACTACAACCATGCCAATGGTTTGTCCAAAACCATCTTGGTTGTGAGCCTCTACTTATATTCTACAAGGGACTGATAACATGATCTTCTGTGCCGCACCCAGGCACCATGTTATCTACAATGTAAAATATTAGACAATATGCACACATATAAATATAACGTGCAAACAATGATCATGTGATTCTTATTTCAAAATAAAGATGTCCATACAAAAGAGCTAGGCTTTCAGTATACATCCCAACAGTTCGGAGGCCGTTGTAGTGACGGCAGTCGACTTCCAAGGGCGGCAGTCGACTGATGGTGGCAAACGGGAAGAAGTTAGCCCTCTCTATAAAAAGAGAGGGTGTGAGCCTTTGAGAGGCTAATGCTCATACTCCAAACGATCTTCCTAGTGCCCCACAAGCTCTAAACTCTTCTTACTTGTCTTTACTTCAATCCTATTGTAAGAAGAGTGATCTTGGTTGTAAAGGTTACCTCCACCTAGCTTGGTGCAAAGGAGAGACCATTTAGTGGATTGGTTTAACGGAGTGATTCACCGAGGACGAATCAGGGACCGTGGATTAGCGGTGGCGAACCATCGTGTTAGCATTTGTTTTATTGTTTGTCTTTTGCTTTGTATTTGTATATTCCGCTTGCGCTAACGTTTTTGTAGACGAGCAATTTACGACGTCCAACGTACGAAGGCTATTCACCCCCCTCTAGCCGGCCATACCGATCCCCTACACACCTAAGTGTACTAGTGTAACTCTATGTTCAAGACAAAACAATACCAAGCTACACTACAACCATGCCAATGGTTTGTCCAAAACCATCTTGGTTGTGAGCCTCTACTTATATTCTACAAGGGACTGATAACATGATCTTCTGTGCCACACCAAGCACCATGTTATCTACAATGTAAAGTATTAGACAATATGCACACATATAATAAATATAAAGTGCAAAAAAAGATCATGTGATTCTTATTTCAAAATAAAAAGATTCATACAAAAGAGCTAGGCTTTCAATATACATTTCAACACATATATCCACTATACTATATGGGTATGCCCTCTTTACCCGAAACGGTCCTGACCACCTTGATTTTAGCTTCCCTAGGAAAAGTTTTAACCTGGAATTATACAGGAGAACTAAGTCCCCTTCCTTAAACTCCCTTCTCAAGATATGTTAGTCATGCCACTTCCTAGTTCTTTCCTTATATGCCTTAGCATGCTCATACGCATCTCTTCAAATTTTGTCTAGCTAAACGCAATTTCTTTTCTCTCCTGCCGCGCAATAGTCTAAGTTTAGCTTCTTGATGGCCCAGAAGACCTTGTGTTCCAATTCAATGGGAAGGTGGCAAGGCTTCCCATAAACTAAGAGAAACGGGGTCATGACTATCGGGGTCTTGTAGGTTGTGCAGTAAGCCCAAAGAGCATCGTCAAGTTTTTGTGACCAATCTTTCCTTGATGCCACTATCATCTTTTCTAAAATACTTTTGATCTCTCGATTTGAAATTTCCACTTGTTCGCTTGTTTGTGGGTGGTACGCTATCGAGACTTTATGGATTACCCCGTATTTATGTAGCAATTTTTCAAATTGTTTTTCGATGAAGTGGGATCCTCCATCACTGATTATGACTTGAGGAACTCCGAATCTCAGGAATATGTTTCTTTTGAACAGTTTTATTACAATCCTATCATCGAAGCGAGGTGATGCTATGGCCTCCACCCATTTGGAGACGTAGTCTATGACGACCAAGATATATCTGTTCGTGTCAGAAGCGGGAAAAGGGCCCATGAAATATATCCCCCATACGTCAAAAAGCTCTACTTCTAATATGGCGCTTACCGACATCTCATGTCTCCTACCTATATTCCTGTTCGCTGGCACCGATCATAGGAGACTACATAGTTGTGTGTGTCTCTAAAAAGACCAGGCCAGTAGAATCTTTCCTGAAGTACCTTCGCAGCTATTTTTGAAATTTCGGTATGCCCCCCATATGATGAGGAATGGTAGTGAAAGAGGATGCTCTCCACTTCCTCCTCTGGTACGCACCTTCGATATACGCTATCTACACATTTCCTAAATACGAAGGGATCATCCCATATATATTGCCAAACTTCTGTAAAGAATCTTTTCCTTTGTTGGGTCATGAATTCTGACGGTATCACTCTCCCTGCCAGAAAATTCACCAAATCTGCATACCACGGGTTGGTAACCTTAGTAATAGCCATGAGGGTATCATCCCTCATAGCATCGTCTATTTGGGCACTATCTCCCTCTTCTACCCTACCATCTATGGGCATGCGTGATAAGTGGTCTGCAACGATATTGTCCAAGCCCTTTTTATCCCTAATTTCTATATCAAATTCTTGAAGTAATAGAATCCAGCGAATAAGGCGGGGTTTAGCATCCTTCTTACTTAGCAAGTAGTGAACTGCAGTATGGTCAGTGTAAACAACCACCTTCGAACCTACTAAGTACTGTCTGAACTTGTCAAATGCAAACACAACTGCCAATAATTCCTTCTCGGTCGTGGCATAATTGATCTGTGCTCCGTTCAATGTCTTACTGGCATAGTGAATGGCGTGTAGCTTCTTCTCTTTTTGTTGCCCCAACACTGCCCCTACTGTATAATCACTAGCATCACACATGACCTCGAATGGTAGGTTCCAGTCTTAGGGTTGTATTATCGAGGACGTTACTAAGGCTTTTTTTATTTCTTCGAACGCTACTAAACATTGTCGATCGAAAATAAACTCTATGTCCTTAGCTAGTAGATTTGTCAGAGGTCTAGTTATCTGAGAAAAATTCTTAATGAGCCTTCGATAAAAACTTGCATGCCCAAGAAATCTCCAGACCCCCTTCACATCCCTGGGTGGCGGCAACTTTTTAATTACTTCGACCTTCGCCTTGTCTACTTCGATCTGGATTCCTTGATATATTATGTCCCGAGAACTATCCCTTTAGTTACCATGAAGTGACATTTTCCCCCAATTGAATCAAGCTATTCTCCTCACACCTTGCGTAAAACCTTTCTAGATTCTTGATTATGCATGAAACTTGTTCCGTAGACTAAAAAATCATCCATGAATACTTCCATAATCTGTTCAATCATATCTGAAAAAATAGCTGTCATACAACACTGGAAGGTTGCTGGGGCATTACATAGGCCAAAGGGCATTCTTTTGTATGCGAAGGTTCCATACGAGTAGGTGAAGGTGGTCTTCTCTTGGTCATTAGGGTGAATTGGGATTTGGAAAAACTATGAGTACCCATCAAGGTAGCAAAAATAGGAATGTTTAGCGAGGTGTTCCAACCTTTGATCGATAAATGGAAGTGGAAAATGGTCCTTCCTTATTTCTTTATTTAGTTTATGATAATATATACACATTCTCTACCCCGTTACCGTTCGAATAGGGATCAACACATTCTCTTCATTTTTGACTACTGTAGTGTCACCTTTCTTTGGAACTACGTGCACTGGACTTACCAACTCACTATCTAAAATTTGGTAAATTATTCTGGCATCCAAGAGTTTAAGCACTTCCTTTTTCACTACCTCCTGCAAGTGTGGATTAAGTCGCCTTTGGCACTCCACGGTTGACTTACACCTGTCCTCAAGTATTATCCTATGCATGCACAGAGACGGGCTTATCCCCTTTATGTCATCGATGGTATACCCCCAACACTTTTTTGAACGTCCTGAGCACCCCTAGCAACTTACTTGTCTCTACCTCACTCAAATTGGCGTTTATAATCACCGGATGGGTTGAAGTTGGACCCAAAAATTTATACTTGAGATTCGGGGGAAGTGGCTTCATCTCAAGGCCTATGTGTTTCTCTTCTACTACCTGCCCTGACTCTTCTTCTTCTTTTGATCCCGAAGATAGGGAAGCTTCTTCCATCCAGTACTCTCTCTCTCTCTCTTTGTCCTTTCCCTGTACTTGGTAGGCTACTTCAACGTTACCTACCCCCATTATGGGGAGAACCTCCTGAAAATCTTGCTCGCTATTTGCCCACATTTTAAGAGTCCACACCACAATCTCTATAATGTGATATGCGTCGTTTGTGCTCTTTTTCATCAATATACGCCAGCGTTGTGTCCAAGAGTTCTTTCGATGAGCTAGTGATCCCGAATAAAAAACAAAGATGAGTAACCAATCATGTAATCCATGGTGTGAACGACTAACCAATTCTTGTAGTCTCTTCCATGACTACGGAGTCTCTTTGCACCCTTGTTCAAATAAAAGGATTTTATCCCTAAGGTAGGCTATTTTGTGTGTGTGTGTGTGGGGAGGAGAACTTATTGAGAAAAGTGTCTTCCATCTATTTCCATGTCATTATACTCCCTTCTGGTAGAGTGTGTATCCATTGCTTAGCCTCCCCTTTCAGGGAGAATGGGAACACAATGAGCTTAATGGTGTCTGCTGGGACTCCTTCATATTACCTTTGTCTCAAGATGCCAAAAATTCTTCAAGGTGTAGATAAGGGTTCCTCAACTGAAGTTCCTCCAAACTACTTCTCTTGAATAAGAGCAATTAATGCAATGTTTATTTCCCAGCTCGCGACCTGAATTCATAGAATAATTATGCAGGAATTTCGGTACTCATCTTTGTTGGGTCATGAATTCACCAAAGATGAGTAATGGTAGTGAAAGAGGATGCTCTCCACTTCCTCCTCTGGTACGCACCTTCGATATACGCTATCTACACATTTCCTAAATACGAAGGGATCATCCCATATATATTGCCGAACTTCTGTAAAGAATCTTTTCCTTTGTTGGGTCATGAATTCTGATGGTATCACTCTCCCTGCCAGAAAATTCACCAAATCTGCATACCACGGGTTGGTAACCTTAGTAATAGCCATGAGGGTATCATCCCTCATAGCATCGTTTATTTGGGCACTATCTCCCTCTTCTACCCTACCATCTATGGGCATGCGTGATAAGTGGTCTGCAACGATATTGTCCAAGCCCTTTTTATCCCTAATTTCTATATGATATTCTTGAAGTAATAGAATCCAGCAAATAAGGCGGGGTTTAGCATCCTTCTTACTTAGCAAGTAGTGAACTGCAGTATGGTCAGTGTAAACAACCACCTTTGAACCTACTAAGTATTGTCTGAACTTGTCAAATGCAAACACGACTGCCAATAATTCCTTCTCGGTAATGCATAATTGATCTGTGCTCCGTTCAATGTCTTACTGGCATAGTGAATGGCGTGTAGCTTCTTTTCTTTTTGTTGCCCCAACACTGCCCCTACTGTATAATCACTAGCATCACACATGACCTCGAATGGTAGGTTCCAGTCTTAGGGTTGTATTATCGAGGACGTTACTAAGGCTTTTTTTATTTCTTCGAACGCTACTAAACATTGTCGATCGAAAATAAACTCTATGTCCTTAGATAGTAGATTTGTCAGAGGTCTAGTTATCTGAGAAAAATTCTTAATGAACCTTCGATAAAAACTTGCATGCCCAAGAAATCTCCGGACCCCCTTCACATCCCTGGGTGGCGGCAACTTTTTAATTACTTCGACCTTCGCCTTGTCTACTTCGATACCGTTCCTTGATATATTATGTCCCAGAACTATCCCTTTAGTTACCATGAAGTGACATTTTCCCCCAATTCAGAATCAAGCTATTCTCTTCACACCTTTGCAGAAACCTTTCTAGATTCTTCAGACATGCATCGAAACTTGTTCCGTAGACTAAAAAATCATCCATGAATACTTCCATAATCTGTTCAATCATATCTGAAAAAATAGCTGTCATACAACACTGGAAGGTTGCTGGGGCATTACATAGGCCAAAGGGCATTCTTTTGTATGCGAAGGTTCCATACGAGTAGGTGAAGGTGGTCTTCTCTTGGTCATTAGGGTGAATTGGGATTTGGAAAAACCCTAAGTACCCATCAAGGTAGTAGAAATAGGAATGTTTAGCGAGGTGTTCCAACCTTTGATCGATAAATGGAAGTGGAAAATGGTCCTTCCTTGTTTCTTTATTTAGTTTATGATAATCTATAAACATTCTCTACCCCGTTACCGTTCGAATAGGGATCAGCACATTCTCTTCGTTTTTGACTACTGTAGTGTCACCTTTCTTTGTAACTACGTGCACTGGACTTACCCACTCACTATCTAAAATTTGGTAAATTATTCTGGCATCCAAGAGTTTAAGCACTTCCTTTTTCACTACCTCCTGTAAGTGTGGGTTAAGTCGCCTTTGGCACTCCACGGTTGACTTACACCTGTCCTCAAGTATTATCCTATGCATGCACAGAGACGGGCTTATCCCCTTTACGTCATCGATGGTATACCCCAACACTTTTTTGAACGTCCTGAGCACCCCTAGCAACTTACTTGTCTCTACCTCACTCAAATTAGCGTTTATAATCACCGGATGGGTTGAAGTTGGACCCAAAAATTTGTACTTGAGATTCGGGGGAAGTGGCTTCATCTCAAGGCCTATGTGTTTCTCTTCTACCACCTGCCCTGACTCTTCTTCTTCTTTTGATCCCGAAGATAGGGAAGCTTCTTCCATCCAGTACTCTCTCTCTCTCTCTCTTTGTCCTTTCCCTATACTTGGTAGGCTACTTCAACGTTACCTACCCCCATTATGGGGAGAACCTCCTGAAAATCTTGCTCGCTACTTGCCCACATTTTAAGAGTCCACACCACAATCTCTATAATGTGATATGCGTCGTTTGTACTCTTTTTCATCAATACGCCACCCGCGGTTGTGTCCAAGAGTTCTTTCGATGAGCTAGTGATCCCGGAATAAAAAACAAAGATGAGTAACCAATCATGTAATCCATGGTGTGGGCAACGACTAACCAATTCTTGTAGTCTCTTCCATGACTCAGTCAGAGTCTCTTCGCACCCTTGTTCAAATGAAAGGATTTTATCCCTAAGGTAGGCTATTTTGTGTGTGTGTGGGGGGGGGGGGAATTTATTTAGAAAAGTGTCTTCCATCTATTTCCATGTCATTATACTCCCTTCTGGTAGAGTGTGTATCCATTGCTTAGCCTCCCCTTTCAGGGAGAATGGGAACACAATGAGCTTAATGGTGTCTGCTGGGACTCCATCATATTGCACTGTGTCGCAGTATGCCATAAATTCTTCAAGGTGTAGATAAGGGTTCCTCAATCTGAGTTCCTCCAAACTACTTCTCTTGAATAAGAGCAATTAATGCAGTGTTTATTTTCCAGCTCGCGACCTGAATTCGTAGAATAATTATGCAGGAGTTCCATGCTTTTCGTCTAGGCACTATGTAATCTCTCAAGGGTCGAGCGGGTTGTGTTAACATTTCATCATCCCTTGATGAGAGGGGATTAATAAATCATATACAATGAATAATTCTGAGGGTTGAACCAATGCTTGATGAATCATGGCTATGAAACCGGATTTTATTATCGATAGTTCAAAAACTGAAGTAAATCAAGATATAATAAATCTAAATTAAAATTAGATATGGAAAATCTAAAACCAAAGTGAGTAAAATAAAATAAAAGATAAAAGTAAAGCAAGTAAATAAAGCTAACCTAAGCCCGATCCAATTATCCGCTTCTTGATTCGATATCGAATCAATTAGTCTCCAACAATGGCACCAAAAACTTGATGCATGTGAACGTGACCTCAAATCTCGTGACGGAGACCATCAAAGACTCGAAGCACGCGCTCGCGCTCAACGCCCGCAAGTGCACCCACAAGGACTAAGATTCAAGTATCTATCTGTTCAGTGGACATTATTGTTCGGTGTTCAATTCTAATGGTTGCGATTAAGAGGGTTGTCGGCAGTCCTAACTCTAGTACGATGTCACACGAAGGAAGAGAAGGGTGATAACAGTATTTTGTATCATGCTACCATTTCAAATTAATTACCAAACCCTCTCTACACTAATATAGCATAGTGAATGGCCCAGATCGTTTCCCAATGAGTGTAATCGATAGAATAGTAAACTTAGGATTTCTAATTATTGCTTTGGGTTTTCTATTGAAGATGGGGATTTGGATTTTAAAAGACTTATCCTAATGAACGAAAAGACAATGCACGTAATCAAACTCTAATCTAACAAAACTATGAGTGCGATGGAATTAAAAGAAACTTAAACTAAGCATTCAAACAAGAAAGTGCAGGAATTTAAATATGCAGAATAACATGAGAGTAAAACATAACACGAAATTAAATCTAAACTAACCAACTACAACCTAATTACTCTAAGAAGCATTTTATCGAACACTACGTAAGCATGAAACAAATTAAACTGAGTACGTGTAAATTAGACATGGAAGGTAAATTCAATTACAATCAACAAGTAAACATGAAGAAACAATCAACACATTGCAATCCAAATGAAGAAAATATTGTCCTGAAATTCTATCCAAAAGGGCTACTGGATGAAGGTGGAAGTCGGTGCTACCGTGAAGGAACTGGCCGCAAATGTGACTAAGCGAGATGATAACGGAGGGGAATCGCCACTCTGGTGGCTATAGTGGTGGCTGGACCGATCGGAGGAGAATCCTCACTCTTATTGGTCGGCGGCGATGAAGAAGGCGGAGCTATGGAATGGCACCGGTGGCTACTGGAGCTATAGAATGGCACCGGTCAGACCTATCGGAGGAGAATCCTTTCTCCGATGGTTGTGGGTGTCGCTCAATGAAGGGGAAGAGATGATGGAGGAGACCACCGGTCAGACTGATCGGAGGAGAATCCTCACTCCAATTGGTTGTAGGCGGCGGTGAGATCGGGCGGAGATGTCGCAATCGGCAGTGGAGGAGGTGATGGAGTGTCACCGGTCACTGGAGGAGGAGAGGATCCCCTTTCCTCTCCGGTGATGAAGGTGGAGAGCGTGGCGGCGATGAAGGATCGGAGGTGAAATGGGCAAAATCGCATGGAAGGAAGATGAAGCCGACTGAATCTGCGATGAGGAAATGTTGGTTTATTAAGTGCATTTCCTTATCCGTCCGATTGAATGCCATCAAATCCCAGCCATCCAATTGAAGCTAGGGTAAATTAATCTTGATTAATCGAATAAACAGGTTGTGCATCCGATGGTGTTGATTAATCCAACTTTGGATGGCCGGATCTGATCAATCTGAAGGAATGGTAAAGATCAAACGGTCTGAATGAACGGCCAAGACGTCCAGATCAAAATGTATGGACCGGATCTTTTCAGCTTTAGATGGATGGCTCAGATCAATCAGATCTGATCGGACGGTCAGAATTAAACAGATCTGAACCCTTTGATTAAACTACTTCCGATCTGGATGAAGGGCTCAGATTCTTCCAGCTTAAAATATCCTTTATGCCCCTAGATGAAGTCATATTTGATCCAACTTGAATCTAGTCCATTGGCTCATCTCGATCTCCTAAAAATAAAGATAAAATTTGCATATAAGTCCAAAATTTAGGAGAATTTATAATCAGGTCAAAAAGATGATCCAACTCATAAAACATGCAAATAATCAACAATTAAACACTTGAAAGGATTAAAACAGTGATATTAAGGACCAAAATAACTCGACAAAATGATTATCGGCATTCCTAACTCTAGTACGGTGTCACACGGAGGAAGAGAAGGGTTGCTATGAGTCTTTGAGGGAATCCTAGGATTTCAGTTTCGCTTTTGCGTCGCAGAACACGCTACCAATTGAGTATTATCTAGACATCTAACTATAGCCTTGTGGAAGGGACATCATACACTCCCTTGATGAGCTTTCACATCTATCGGAAGCTACCTCTGCCATACCAGGTCGACCCCTGGTGTTAGAACGGGGTAGGCGGTATGAGAATGTCGAATCAATCCCTGCGGTGAGATGAAACGTATCTCGTTTCTGACTCTATCGCATCCTTCTTGTTGGAATGTATACTGAAAGTCTAGCTCTTTTGTATGAACATTTTTATTTTGAAATAAGAATCACATGATCATTGTTTGCACTTTATATTTATTATATGTGTGCATATTGTCTAATACTTTACATTGTAGATAATATGATGCTTGGTGTGGCACAGAAGATCATGTTATCAGTCCCTTGTAGAATATAAGTAGAGGCTCACAACCAAGATGGTTTTGGACAAACCATTGGCATGGTTGTAGTGTAGCTTGGTATTATTTTGTATTGAACATAGAGTTACACTAGTACACTTAGGTGTATTGAGCAGGACCGACATAGAGGTGATTCAATTTATTGCTGACTACATAATTGAATCAGACCTCGGATATTATGTTGTACATGCTCTTAATCACGATATAATAACGGGCACATGTACTTAGTATTTATTTCTTTGATTTACCAAAAGGTGAGATTTATATGGATTAAATCAATATGCCCGGTAAGTTGGGAAATGATATTATTTACATGGTGTGTCGTTGATTATAGGAGGAAACCGTGTCCTATATATTAGGTTGATGATGTCCCCTTGAGGAGCTCATAAGGTTCATCATGTAAACCCTGAAGGTTGACTTAGTCAACATGATGATAAGGTTGAGTGGTACTACTCGAAGAGTTAGATGTTAATTGATTGATGGTCAGTAAATCAATTAATTGACGGACATTCGATATCTTAAACACGGGGAGATGGATGTACAAATAATGTATGGAGCCCATATTAATTTATGGGGGTTGGTGAGGTAATTCAATGATGATCCTCTAGTGGAATGGAACATCATTGATGGATCAAGTTTGTGTGGTTCCGATCCATCGGGTGGCCAAGATCCAACTCCTCCTCATGGTCCCTATCGTAGCCTAATATAAACCTCATGGAGCCTAGATCCAATGATTTAAAACAAAACTCTAGATCCGACGGTGGAGATTAAATCTCTAGATCCGACGGTTGAGATTAAATCTTTAGATCCGACGGTTGAGATTAAATCCCTAGAACCGACGGTGGAGATTAAATCTCTAGATCCGACAGTTGAAATTAAATCTCTAGATCCGACGGTTGAGATTAAATCCCTAGAGCCAACGGTGGAGATTAAAACAAGGCTTAAGCCTAACTCTATAAAAGGGGGCTTAAGGTTGGGCGGCAAGAGAGTTGTGGATGATTCTTGGAGATTAGGGTTTTGCCTATCATTAGCTTGGGTGGCTAGGGTTTGGAAGGTGGAGTGGGCGGCAACTATAGGAGAGGTTCTCTTCTTCTTCCTAGGGTGTTGCCGGCACCTATCTCTCTTCCCTCTACCTTGGTCGGCGCTCAACCTATTCCTCTTCTCCTCTTCTTTTCCTCTTGGCCGGCGGCACAAAGGAGCTAGGGATTGTTCCCTTGTTTGGTTCCTTGGTTGGCCATCTTGTTCTCTCTTTTCTTGGGGCGGCATCAAGTCTTTGTGGCTTGGTGGTTGGCTCAAGCAAGAAGGGTAGGAGAGTTCTTCTTTCTTTTGATTGAAGAAGATCTAGGAAGCTTCAACTTGTGGAGGATCTTCGCCCACACGAAGTCTACAAGGAGGATAGGAGATACGATAGTAGATCGTGGGTATAAAAGTTTTACAAGTTTTATTATTTATCTTTGCATGTTCTTATTAATCTAATTGTATGTGTTGATTATACATGTCTACATCCATATGTATTAGTATAATCATGGACCCCGAAGATAAACACAAAAACCGGCGATCCGTCCGTCGTCTCTTCCGCGGTTAACCGACTAGAAGAGCTTGGTTGCTTGAACAACTAGTTTGTTCAAGCGATCGCTCAAGTCATTAGCACGATGATGAATTGGTTGAGCTTAGGAAACTCATCCCATCCAGATTAGTTTTCATTAGTGAAAATTTTAATCCGGGGATATGGGAGCCAACGAGCCTCCAAGCAATGACCATCAAATTGATATCAGAGCCACGATTTTCGGTTTTGTGTGTTTTGGATTCGGTTACTTTCATGCACTTATCATATATTGTGTATGCCGGATGATAGTAGGATGTGCGTAGGATAACTTTTTTGTTGCAGGCATAAGATCCAACTATTATGGCTATATATGTGTGTATGTGATTGCATGTGTGTGATTGTATATTATTTGAATCCTCCGGGTTGACGAGGCTAAGTTAGTATTTAATTTATGTAATTAAATATGGCATTGTTTAGCCACTCATTTTAGTTTACTTTCGATCTAGATTATCTGTACACTCCTTCGTGGAGTATAGGATCGATGGATGTAAATTAAAATAGTTTATCTTGGCTCGGATCTCCTTGGTGACTTGCGCACGGGAAAAGGTGGAGCGGACAAGGTGGCGACACGACGGGATGCATATTGGAGAACAATGCCATAATAGTTGGGAAAATTCTCATTTTTTTCCATATTTATTGATGATTTGTTTTATATGCATGTTATGTGTGCTTGAAAATTCCTCACTGTCAATTTACTAAGTGGGAGAGGAACATTTTAATTAATTCCCGCGGCCTCCATTACAATTTGACGTGTGATGCAACAAACTTGCGCGTCGGCTCTGAGTGCCTTCCTCCCCATCGGATGAGTTTGTTTGCGGATCACTAGGTCAAATAATGGTTATAGGAAATTATTTAGGAGCGTGTGTACTTCCCCATCGGTAAGGCACATAATCCGAGATAATTCCCTTAGTATCGTGTAATGGTGCACACTTAGATGCAAATAAAAAGTATCCTCCCCATCGGAGTCACTGCTTTTATTTGTAGGGCCAAAGAGGAACCAACTATTAATTTTATTTGTCAAAAAGTAAGGTTGACAAGATAATAAAATTAAAGGGTTAAACCTCCTCTTACAAATGTAGAATTCGTATACGTCCACACTATCGTGGCATGCGATATTCTCAGTGTTTTGAGGTGTTGGTTGATTTCAAAATTTTATTGTTTGAGGAATCAATGATATTTGAAATCTAATATTTTGATCATTGTGATTTTTAGGATTTTCAAATGGCTTTCCACCCACTTGCTGTGATATTGAAAGAAAATAAACTTATTGGAACAAATTATATTGATTGGAAAAGAAATTTGGATATTGTCTTAACTGCAGAGGAGTACAAATTTGTACTCTTCGAGGTCTATCCTCCTAAGCCCACCGATGACTCTGATGAAAAGGAGAAAGAAAGTTATAAGAAATGGATCAAGGCAGATGAGATGGCGCGGTGTTACATTTTGGCATCTATGTCAAATGTGTCTTTGATCATCGTGCCATGGCCACGGCTTATGACATGATGTTCAATCTCAAGGAACTTTTCGGACATTAGAGTAGGGAGGCCAGACAGGAGGCTATGAGGAACTTGATGACGACCACCATGATCGAGGGAACACCCGTCAGGGACCATGTTCTCAAGATGATGGTTCATATGAATGAGATGGAAGTCCTCGGAGCTGAGATCGATGGGGAAACCTATGTCGATATCATTCTCCAGTCTCTGCCTAGGAGTTTTGAGCAATTTCGCCTCAACTACAATATGAACAAGAGGTTGTATTCGTTGGCGGAGCTTCTGACAGAACTCCAGGCGGCAGAAGGGCTTTTTCATCAAAGCGCTCAAGCCATGGTTGCTCAGAAGGTTTCTTCTTCTAAACCGAAAGGGAAGAAGAAGAAGAAGCAAGGTGGAGCAAAGAAAGTGGCAGTAGGACCTCAGGCAGGAGTGAAGAAGCCGAAAGGCAAGTGCTTCACTTGCAAGCAGACTGGACATTGGAAGGCGGACTGTCCTCGCCGAAAGAACAAAGGTATATCTTCTTGTTTAGTTATTGAAACATGTTTAGCGGTGTTATCTACCAGTACCTAGTGTGTAGATATAGGAGCCACTGATCATGTCTGCAATACTTTGAAGGGGTTCCAGGAAACCCGATGACTAGCTGAGGGAGAGATTACCGTCTTCATGGGCAATGCTTCAAAGGTGGCAGTTATTGCAGTGGGAGATATTTATTTATCTTTTGATAGGAATAAAATTTTGGTTTTAAGAAATTCTCTTTATGTACCTACTTTTAGAAAGAATCTAATTTCAGTTTCTAAATTATTTATGGATGGATATTCTATTTCTTTTAATGACAAAGTTGTTATAAAAAAGAATAGGGAGATTATCTATTCTGGTACATTGGTTGGCAATTTGTACACTCTTGAACCGAAAACTCCCACGATGCATATAGAAGTGAATAACTCATCT